>KN846957.1:3030808-4230808 GCA_000835435.1 Phialophora macrospora | reverse complement strand
GTGGGACTGCTCCTTCACGCGGGGTAGCCAGGCGCTAGTAGCATCTGGCTCGACGAAGGGTGTGGCCAGAGCGCCTGCTAATGCCTCCATGCAACGATCAGAGGCAAGAAGGATTTCGCCTGGGCCGCTAGTGGGTGCTGTGAGCATCGACATGCATGGCAACTACCGAGGAACTGGTGACGATAAGTCCCCTTTAATTGAGACGAAGAAGAGAAGCGCGTTGCTTGATTGGCGCAAACATCCGGCTCCGCCTAACTGTTTGGTCGGCGTTCGTAACATTGCAAAATATAGGATCGGGGTCCGACAGGGAAGTGGGTGATCTGTACGCTCTTGATTGTCTTGGAGAAAGTAGGGACATTGCGCAACAGGGCAGTAAGCGATCCGAATGCTATTGGGTCACCAACACGAATCAAGCCTGTCACGCCGTCTACAGACACGGGACCTGGAAACTCTGCTGCGGTCTTTCGATGGACGGTCGAGTCGCCTCCTGACGCCCCCGATGCTGCTGATGTTCCTGAGATGGCACCTTCGCACAGTTGGCTGTATTACCCAATAGATATTGATGGTTAACAATACATGGGTGGATATGCAAGTTTCCCTCCTTTCTCATGATTCTATCTTTTGAGTTTCATGATGTAGCACTCGCCGATGCCTCCAGGACATGTTTTTGGGAACAGAATCGAAACGTGCAAACCGCATCTTTCATCCATCTCAACCCGAGATTTGTCAATGCCTCGACCGCAAAAGTAACTTTATGCACTGGTGACAACTGTCTGGACCACTTTTATCTATGTATATCGATGTAATGTGTCAGAACTGATGCTTGATCGACTGCGAGGAGGAACCAGTATTGGCCACGACCCTTCCGCTTCCTGCTTCTTGGTAGCTTCTTTCCATCATCGAGGGATGGTCGCCTTGACGATGATACACAGTTTTTGCAGCTTCTGACCACAACATTGAGCACATCAACTCGGGTTAATTGTCGATAGTATTGGCCTGAGCATACTTCCTCTGTCTCACCTCGAAGGGATGGCGACGTGTCGCATAAGGTAGGGGATCCGTCTGGGTCGAATATCGAGTCAAACCCCAGGAAAACAGATCGTGCCAGTCAAATGGCCACTTCTGTATTTTCCTATCCAGGGAGCACCCGGGGAATCAGCATGCTGGATCCCTCAAGCATGTCATGATGCGGCGCGTGCTGTGCAAGTTGCAGGCGAGTTCATTATTCCACCCCCGTCGGAAATGATCAAGCTGCCCGACTGAAGGAATAACCACGGACCCGGCACAACCTGTCCAAGCAAAAACAGTCACTCCAGAATCTAGTCCGGAAAAGAGGAGGCATTGTTAAATTGTGGGGAGCTGGAAACAGGAGCTGAAGAGCTTCTCGCTGGCACCGGCTGCCTGGTCTTGTAGATCGTATTGCACGGCACGATCAAGGTTGACCAAAAGCATGCAGCGGGTAGATCACGCGAGCAGAAAGAAGTCCATGTCATCCTGAGGCTCTCTTGCGCGACATCGAGCCCATACTTTTGCTTTTCCAAGTCTGTCCTCCCTGTCACGAGGCATGCAATAACACACCTCTGCAAGTGGCGGCAATAGCTTACCTTGAAGTGAAGTTACCCGACCCTCGTTCGCCGACGTGTGGAGCAATCGTAACCTGGTCGATATCAAGGCCTTCCGGCTTTTCCCTGACGCCTATTGTCAGACCGAAAAATCCCTTAAAGACACCAAGACGAGCACAGCAGACAGCAGCAGATCGTCCATCCTTTTTGCCAGAGGCCCCTGGCAAATGTGACTGACTTACCCAGGTGCCTGACGCAGGAACCAAGGAGAACCCTTCACACACGCAAGCTGGCAACTGTGGGGAGGCCTTCCCGCGGCTTCAGTCCCGAAAGAGTCTGCGCACCGGTTTCTGGTTGACTTTAGAGTAACACCGTCGTCAGGACCTTGGGAATCATACCATCGTCGTACGATTCGCTCCCTGATGGCCAGATGCATCCTCGGCTTTCCAATAGGTGGCCCTGGAACCTGTGACCTCGGCATATGCCCACCCTTCCAGACGCCACCTCCAGGTCTCACTCCCCCGGGCGACCCCAACCCCGCGCTTTCGCCCTGTCCGGTAGAGGTCCACCTTCCCTCCCAGATCCACTTTCTCTTGGATGTGATGCTTTCACGCGCTTGTCTTTCAAGCTTGAATGCTACTCGAGGTTGTTGCTCGATTCGCAAAGTTCACACTTCATCACAGTGCGGTTGCTTGTGCCCGAAGACATCCGACACACACCATCGAGTATCGAGTCGGAAGCTGAGATAATCGCACTATCGACGCCGGTTGGCTGGCTGGCTGGCTGCTGGAGGACGTTCAGGTCGGGCGAAGAGACTTGGTCAGTCCCAACTGGGTCAGCGATTCATGCGCACTGGGTACGTACTCCGACAGCCATGCTCGCCTTATCGAACCTCTAATTCCTCCGCGCATCCAGACTATCGCTAGTCTCGCAGCAACTCTTCCTGACTAACGATGACTCTTGCGCCAGATTCCTTTTCCTCTTTCCTGATCGTTGCCTCACGTCTCTCCTCAATACACAACGTGGCGGCCACGCCCTCACCCACTGCAGTCCGGCCATCTCTTGTCGGAGCCGATGTGGCGTGGCAGCCACGCACCCTCGCAGACGCTAGCCATGCGATATATCTCCGCCCAGAAATCTGCTCCTCATCCATGAAACCTCCAATTACTGCTTTCGATCGACCTCCGGCCGTCTATTTCTTTAGCGTCATGACAAGGCTTCGTTGCCGGTGGGTTACCGCAGTAGCTTCAAGACCGATTCTGGAGCCAAAGTCTCCCCCATGTTTTTGCTGCCAGTCCTCGGTTCTGCATGGGTCTCGCCCCCTGTTCCGCCTTCTTCCCATCTACTACCGTCTTGAGGAAAGAGGGTGGGTGCTTCGTGACAACCAATGTACGACGCGATCGTACCGACCCATCTTCCTGGTCTCAAGACATACTTCAGTCGCTCGTCTCCCCTATCAACTCTCTTCTTCCTCAGTCTCCCACCCACCTCCTCACCTTGCCACCTTTCCCTGTGGTCCTTGCGGCCTCTTATCGCATTGACTCGTGCCCGTGACCTCCTTCCCGTGCTCTTCCTGCCTTCTTCCCATCATGACTGCTCAAGAGCATAGCAGCTCCAGCGACAATGTCGCGGACTCACCCACTCTCGACAAAGACCCATCCCACCATGTCGAACAAGTTCACACCAACGAGCGGGTTCCGGGTCATCCCGGCTACTATGAGAAAGATGGCTTGCGGACATATGGCGACGACGAGGACCACGACCATGAACCACCCGTAAGTCCAGCGGATTCCGCGTATCAGGCATGAGACGTACCTGTCGATACTGACCTCTGTGGTGTACAGTTGACTGTTCACAGGGCCCTCAGTCTGGTCGCCATGGCATTTTTATGGACTGGATCTCAGATCCCGGTGTATCTCTTCGGCGGCGTGCCACCATACATCTACGGTGACATCGGCGGCGTTGATCGATGGATCTGGTTTGTCCTCGCTTACCTTCTCGCACTGGCCGCCATCTGTCCTTTCGTCGGATCCATCTCAGATCTCATCGGTAGACGATGGGTGGCTCTCGGTGGCTCGGGCTTGCTCGTCATCGCCATGATTATCTGTGGGGTGGCGAAGAACATGAACGTATTCATCGGTGAGAAAGGCCCCATCGCGTTCTCTTGCTGTGCCCGATTTCCTGACTCTTTGGTTCTTCAGTCGGCATGACCTTCTCGGGCGTGGGCGCCGGCATATGTGAACTGACTTCCCTCGCCGTCACGGCCGAACTGGCACCGACGAGAAAGCGCGGCAAATACGTGGCCATTCTCGTTTTCACCATCATCCCGTTCTGCCCGTCGGTTCTCTGGGGCCAACTGATTTCCTACTACTCCAGCTGGCGGTGGATCGCGCTCTTCGCCGGGCTCTGGGCGGCCGTCGGATTTGTTGGGACCCTGGCCTTCTACTTCCCTCCGCCTCGACCTAATTCGCGCGGTCTCACCAAGAGAGAGATCATCGGGGAGATCGATTTCGTGGGCGGCGGCCTCTCCGTCTGCGGCATGATTCTCTTCCTCGCTGGTCTGCAGTGGGGCGGATACCAGTACCCATGGCATTCTGCTCACGTCCTGGCCCCTCTGTTGATCGGCGGCTTCCTTCTCCTCGTGGCCTTTCCCATCTGGGAAATCAAATTCGCCAAATTCCCCATGTTCCCCTCGAGGATGAAGAAAGAAGCCAGAATTCTCACCTTGACATTGATCATCACGGCCATTTCGGGCGCCAATTTCTTCTCCGTCATCATGTTCTGGCCCACCCAGGCGTTCAACGTTTACGGCCACGATCCAGTGGGCGTCGGCATCCGCGGCATCCCTATCGGCTTCAGCATTCTCACGGGCGCGTGCGTCGTGCTATGGCTGTTGTCCGTCTTCCGTGGCCACAACCGCGAGTTGATGATCATCTCCTCAGTCCTCATGACGGCGGGGTGTGGTGCCCTCGCTGTCGCGGACCGCTACAACCTCTCCACGCTTTGGGGATTGTTGATCCTCGGCGGCTTGGGCATCGGCGGTATCGTCGTCCCTGCGTCCATCATGACGACGATCATCTGTCCCGACGACATCATCGCCACCGTCGCGGCACTGACGCTGTCCATCCGCGTGATCGGCGGCTGTATCGGCTACACGGTGTACTATAATGTGTTTGTCAACAAGTTCGTGCCCAACGCCACCAAGTACATCGGCGGCACCATGGCGTTGCAGCTCAACATCACCAACGTGACGTACATCACCGAGGCGATTGAATTCACGGCCGCGTCGCTTCTGCCGCTGTTGAAAACCATCCCCGGCATCGCGGGCAACGATACGGCATACGACATGGTGGTTCTGGCCGGGCAGATCGCCTACGCCGAGTCGTACAAGTATGTGTATTTGACGAGTATTGCGTTCGGAGGCATCTCCATCTTGGCCAGTATCTTCCTAGGCAATATCAACAAGTACATGGACGACCATGTTGCTGTGGTTATGCATTAAATGGAGCGGCCTCGACTGATCGGGAGCGGGAGCTCGAAAGTGCGTGGCGAAGTCGATACCTGACAAAGTCCACCAAACGGGTACCAATGTCTGCGGGCAGGGCTCGACAGTGTGAATGAATGTCTCCGGACTGAGTGCACAGTGTAACAGTGAAGGCTGCCAGGAACCTCACACAATGTCGATGTCAATGTCTTCTCCAGTGGTCCTAGGCCCCGAGATGCGGATAGTACCGAGCTCGAGTGACGAGTAAGTAGAGATGCTGCTGTAGTTATTTTCACACGTGAAGACGAACATGAACATAAAGAATAAGGACAACTTCCAACGTACCCTTTATTGTCTGCCTGCCTGACTGATGCGTTTGCATACACATCTTTAGAGGTCTTGTGATCGTTTGACACTGTGCAGCGCAGCCTGGCGGGGCATAGCATTGCAGGACAGGGAGGGAGGGAGGGGGCCCATGAAGAAATACTCAAACGGATGGTGTGTGTGGCCCTCAGCCCCAGCCCAGCCCAGCCCAGGGTATCGCAGCGGGGGAGGGCCCAAGAACCGGCGAAGCAACAGGGAAGCTTTTCCTGGCGGGATTTGGCGTTTTGGTGTGTCTCGTATTCGCTTCCATTGCATGTATGATTTCACCCACGCGATGGACTTTCATTCGTCGGAAGCCGCCAGAGATGGGGCCGGTTGGCTCCCTCGCAAGTTTGGGGACCGAAAGGCGTCGTGAGCTGTGAGCTGTGAGCTGTGAGTGGTGAATGGTGCAATGCCTTTGGGTGATTCGGGGCGCGAGGCACGTATTCGTACTATTCATGCAATGCGTTTGAGCCAGCCAGCCAGCCAGCGAGCGAGCTCGCTCGATTCTGGTCTTCAATCGAACGGGGCGTAGTGCCGACCGAGATTGCTCTCGAGATGGAGGCTCGATTCTGTGTGTGGGTGAGTGAGTGAGTGAGTGAGGCTGGAAGTGAGTCAGTTTGAAGAACGATCGGGTTAGTCGTCGGGGGGTCGGTCGTCAATCGGGACGTAAACAGACGGGTCGTCGTATATCTTACGGTGGTAGGATAATAGCTGAACCAGTTGTTGCGGTGAAAGGAGAGGTGTCAGTGTGATGCAGATAGCGACAGCAAGGGGCTTTGTCATTGGCGACCCTAGGCGTCGGTCAACGTCCCATCCTTGGTGAGCCATGCGTTCGAGACGTTGGCTTGAATTTGGAACTGGATATTGTGAGCAGTCAAGGAGTCGAGGGGTCGACAAAGACTACTCTGACTCTCCCCGGACCTCACGCCGACGATTGTAGCCACGCACTGCGAGTGCCGTGTCGTACTCGTATTGACATATAAAAGAGGCGGCTTTAAAATTTCTCCACTCTTGCATGACGGCCTCGGAGTCGGAATGCAGGCGGAGGATGGGGACGGGGATCTAATAACTAGGATACATGGCTCATGGACGTGTGGCGCGGGAGGGGAGAAAAGTAGATAAAGACATGAACAACTGTACTTGGAGCAAGACAGATGAATCCGGTTGAAGAAATAAGGTCTGGACCCAGTGCTCAGGTACATACATGGTACATATGCCAATGTACTCTGTGATTACATAGCAGGAAAATGTCGGCTCTCAGGGCCTAGCTGGACTTGATGCTATGCCGAGGCTCACACCAGCATCTGCAGCCTATTTCTCCATGGATCGTCGGGCTAACAGACGCGTCTAGAGTCAAAATTGACCCCGAACCACCGAATCGAACGATCGCTGATGTAGAAAGAACACGGGGTCCGGAGAACGGGGACATTAAACAGTCCAACTCCGGGCCGGGCGGATCAATTTTCAGGCCGACATCAGGATCGATGGCGTTATGCTGCGGAGACAATCCTGGCGGGAGGCTGCCGGAACCTCAGGGCCCTCGGCAGAGCCGTTGAGAAGGAAAGACACAATTTCATGGATTCTCCATGGGACTCCGGCGTCAGGTTGGTTTGGAAGAGCCTTTGAAGCACTGGTATAGCAAACATGTTCCGAGATCCGTTCGAGACGGTTGCAGGCTTCGAAGATCATTACCCCGGCCGGTTTCCTCTAGCCGTAGAGGCGGCTGTCGAGATCTTTTTAGTGAGTCGTGATGATTTACGGGCGTGCCACTAAAGGTCCATCTTGCTCAAACCACTCATATCAAGTTCTGCCAATGTCTCTCCTCCAATATCGTTGTCATCATCGCCGAGGCCCTCGCTGGGGTTCACCTGCGCATCAGCATCGGGGAACCATAACCTAGCACTTCCATATGAGATACACAATTCTTCTCCGGCTTCGATGTCCCGCAGTGCAGTGTAGACAATCACATCGGTCTCTGTATTGCGTATCCAACCGACATTCTGATTCCGAGTTGAGTGATTAAACATGGATCCTAAACCAAGGGCGAGGGCTTGGGTCATGCTGCGGCCGGATGCGGATGGCCAGTAGCTATCGACAAGCAATGGTAAGCGATATGGTGATAAAGCGTGCAGGCGGTGTGTTTGACACGCAGACGGCCAATTTGCTCGCTTCCCTGCACCGTCCGGAGTAAACTCACTAGGTGTAATGTTGCAAAACCGTATGCCGAGTATGATTCTCGACTTCATCTTCGGTAAAGATCAACACGGGACTGATTTCCACGACCGTACCCCTGGGGATATGCTTAGTTGCAAAGACGCCTCGTCCTAGAGATAGTGGACAGGGGACACGTTAGGCCAGCCAGGGTGAACATGTATGGGATCCGAAACACTGACTCTTGGGTCGTGGAGATAGCTTTGGACAGCGGCATTGCTTCTTTCGTCACAGAAACCTTGTCACTCGCTCAATCAGGCCTACCTTTCGGCGTGTTCATGACCAGCACGAGCCCGGCTGTCCTTAAGAGAGGCTGGTCTCCCTTGAGGACTCCGTCATCCTCTGGCATCTCAGCCTACACGGGTGCTGAGTATGTCTTGCGCAACGGCGAAGCTAGCCAAGATGGATCGAGATATAGGAGTAGTGGAGTCCGATAGAGTGGAAGAAAGAACTACTGTCAAGGCGCACTGACGCAGTGTGATTTTCCCAATTTTTTCGTGATTCTATATCGGTGGCCGTGTCCAAAAGAGGAAAAGTCTGAAGATGACGTCAACCGCGGCATTTTCAACGCGGCCTTCCATCCTTCACAGAGTTGTGAGCGTACGCAGCAACAGTCACTACAGTACACACGCGTCAAACTCCCTGCCCTGCCAGTTGTGCCGTGGTGTCGTGGTGGTCAGATGCCACACAAACTTGTCAGCTCTGTAGAAGACGGCCTGGACGGCCTGATCAAAGCCTTTCCCACAACACTTACGCAGAATTCCGGTCTCCCGACTTGTACCTTTGATGAGCGAGGGTGCAAAGAGAATAGAGGACATCTAGACTGTCGCTGCGCGATTTCTCATGGATTGGCATAAGCAGGCTATCATCTACAGATATCATCAATGCTGAGGCTGCCATTCTCACCCATTCCCGGATACGGTGTGCTTCCGACGACTTCCGCTGATAGAAGCATCTAGCAAAAGGCACCCACCTACTTTCACAAGCAATCAGAGGGACCATACGGCCGCAGCCTTGCACCTCAGCCTCATGTGTTGATCCTCGTTGCATGCTGACTGGTCCATTTCGTCTCATTGCTGACTATTCCCCAGATTCTCGAAGTCCTCGGTTCGCGGTAAGCAACACCTCCGATTGCTTGGTGTGTGCGCCATATGACTTTCACATGGCGAGACAGACGTCATTGCGTTGTTTTCGCACGTCGTCGAGTCCCACGGCGGTCAGCACGAGACCATAAGTATGGGCGAGATGATCACTTTAATGGATCTCATCCACATTTCATATCTCAATCGCAGATAGCAAGCAGGTACAAAACCCAGCAAGCAACAAACCAAAACCAACAACCTAGCGCATTAATTATCAGCAGCCCTCAAACTTTCAAACCAATCAACTCCATGGCTGAAGCATTCAATGGTCAAGTCCTCATGGACCAACCCGCTGGCACTGGCAACCGCCCCTACGCCGCCGAGTCATGGCTAGAGCCATGGCTCATCAAGCACTCCGAGTTCTATCGCAAGCACTTCACCCGCGACGGCCGCCGTGAGAGCAAATCCACCAGACGACACAGCGTTGTCGCCGAAGGACTCGAATCCAGGAAGAATTCCGTCGCTGTTCCTGAAGCCGAAGCTCCGGCAACCGCTGCCCCTGGAACTGAGGCTGTCGCCGCCACTCCTGCTCCTGTCGAGCAAGCAAGAACAAGTACCGAGGCCGAGGCTGCGGCTCGTGAGCACCCTGAGACTCTCAACAAGAAAGACAGAGTGAGCGCTTGGCGCCGCAGCGTTGGATGGTTTCCCCACCCATAGATGAAGGGGACACAGAATCTTCTCAACACAACATGTATAATCAAGACCGATCACCAAGGTTGAGGGGAGGAATGAGAAGCTAGCTGGAAGGTTTGAGTTGCGCGATTGATACCCAATTTGTTTTGCCGATATGATCTAGAGCAACAGCTGTTTGAATAGTGTTAATGAGACTTCTCTATACACTGAATGTCCCAGCGAGTCTTGAACCTTATATTTCTTTTCGGCCGCATGAACTCCTAGGTGAATATCCAGAGCTTAGAAGGATTCTCTCTTGCTTTCCGAGCGTTAACGCGCCAATAATCGAGGGTGATCGTCACCCTTGTTGCAATGCGATGGTACATAGGTTGGATGGCTGGTACCCTCTTGGGTGGGTGATCATGGATGGCCGTACGATTACGATTACGGTACGATTACGATTACGATTACGCGTACGAGTAGTGGAATAAAGTCCGGAGTACTTCTAATCCCATCATGGCACTGAATGGAGGGATAGCGCAACTGACGCAGACGACAAGAGCAGTACAAGAGCAGTACAGCAAAAGGGCACGCAATGGCTGATGTTATCGATCGAAACGGATAGCGGCGAGGCCTTCTCGACCGAGACACATCGATGGCCGGAGATCGTCAGGAGGGACTCGTTCATTGGCTGCGCTTCCTTTCGCACTCGACCGAGAAAGAGTGCCGCCCCATTTTCACGTGACTCTCCAAGGGCGAGGACCCGGAGCGGGAGGCGCTAGCGAGGGGAGAACGGAGACAAGAGCCAATAGAAGGTGCGCCCTGGAATCGCGTCTTGCAAGCCACGCCAGTCCTCGATAAATTGCCATTCTTCAAATCTTCACGCAGACAAAATATTTTGTCAGCCGGTGCGGCAGAAGGCCGGGAGTGGCCAGGCGGGAGGTTGCTGGGAGCTGACATGGCATGTACCAGGCCGCCAGTTATAGACGTATATACGGTGGCCTCTCCCAGATTGCGTGTTGTCTTACATCGTACATCTGTTCAGCCCGGGGCCCGTTCGCACCATACGGAGGCATCGACTCGACAGCCACCACGAAACCCCTGTCTCCACCTAAAACATATATTAGTATACATTGTCCGCCTGCGCTCCTCTGTTCATCGGTCTCACCTCCAATCATCCTCCTCTCCGACTCCGTAACCTGACTGAGCCTCTGTTGACCGGCAATTCTTGGTCAAGACCATGTCTACCCACACCGTTGTCATCATCGGCGCCTCTTTTGGTGGCCTTGCTGTGGCTCACGGCCTCCTAAAGAACGTCTTCCCCCACCTGCCGAGCGGGAAGCAGTCATACAAGATCGTACAGATTGCCCCCAACGATGAGTTCTACTGGAAGATCGGAGCTCCCAGAGTGATCGGAAACCCGAAGTCGCTACCCCTCGAGAAAGCCCTGATCCCAATTGCACCCGGCTTCAAAGCCTACTCAAAAGACCAATACAGCTTCGTCAAGGCGTACGCCACTTCGATCGATCCCGCGACCAAGACCGTCCAGACCAGCACCGGCGAAGCTGTCCACTATGACTCTCTCGTCATTGCGTCCGGCACAACATTCGCATCTCATCTGTGGACTGTCACAGATGGCTCCGATCCCCTAAAGGAAGCCGTTCACGAGATCCACCAGAAACTCCCTGGCGCAGAGACCATTGTGGTGGCCGGCGGTGGCGCCGCAGGTGTCGAGACAGCCGGTGAGCTGGGCGAGGTCTATGGGAAAACGAAGAAGATTACACTGCTGTCGGGCTCGACCGGCTTGCTCACGAGGCTCCACAACAAGAAGATGGGCACCGATGCTCAGTCTAGACTCGAGAAGATGGGCGTCACAGTCACCCACGACAACGTGCGCGTCACCGAGCACACCACTGAGAACGGCAAGGAAGTGCTGAAACTGAGCAACGGAGAGACAAAGATAGTTGATGTCTACATCGAGGCCACTGGCGACAAGCCCAACACCAAATTCGTGCCTCAGGAGTGGCTTGACAACAACCAGAGGGTCAAGACGGATCCTCACACTCTCCGTCTGGACGTGAAAGATGTCACCGGCGTCTATGTCATTGGCAGCGTCGGCAACTACTCGGATGGGTCGGTCGTTGACGTCAAATTTGCTACGCCAGCCATACTGGAAAGTATCAAGCTGGATCTGCAAGGCAAAGGTATGATGCGCCCAAGCTTGCATAGGAAGCCGTGGCTAACACAGTCCCAGGGGGTCCTCGAACCAACAAGATCTATAAGAAAATCCAAAGCGACATGCAGTTCGTCCCCATCGGCTCTCAGGGTGGCGTTGGCATCGCCTTTGGCTGGAAACTGCCCAGTTTCCTGGTCAAAATGGCCAAGAGCAAGGACTTCATGATCGGCAATGCCCTCAAGACCGTCGAGGGCACGGCTTAACGGCCTGTGCCACTGTCGGAGTTGTTGGAAGATTTTGTTTGGCGCTTCTGTCCTTAGAGATACCCGGTCTTTGTCGTCAGCGCCTGCGCGACAGAGAAACAGCTGGAATGAGTTGCATACATAGATATAGCGAGCCTAGTAATTACAGTGATTGAGAGGGTATACCCTCGGGAAAACAAGGAGCGTGACCATATCGAGGGATTTGATGTCGGGACATGTCGGCGCGCCGACGAGCTCGATCCGCCTCCCGGAAGCCACACTTGGTGAGCGTCGCCCGCCAATGAAACATCGACAACATTTTCCCCGACCAATTGCTTCCTCTGATGTTTTATGCCCCATCCGATCAGAGAGACACTTTTCAGGATAGTAGTTCTCCTCCCTCCTTTGATTGAGGAGAGGTGATATATAGTCTTGAATCTGTCTGGGGTCGATCGCGTCTACACTGTCCGATTCGTACAAACAGCACCATGCTAGGACGGGCTTCCATCGCTGTGAAGCCCGCGGCGTCTTCATCGAAGCTCTTGACTCGTACAGCAGTGCGGAGTAGTTGCTTGAAAGCACATTCCTCGCGAACTTTCTCTTCCTGCCTCTCCCAGACCTCACGAAGAACCAGCTCACTATCACTCCGAGCTCCGTCGAACTCATATCGAGCGTTCAGCAGCACCGCGATCATGGCCGCCTCCACAAGAACAGAGACGGATGCGTTCGGACCTATCGAGGTCCCCTCAGACAAGTACTGGGGTGCGCAGACGCAGAGATCGCTAGGGAACTTCAAGATCAATCAGCCTCAAGATCGGATGCCTGAAGGTGTAGTCCGCGCATTTGGGATTCTGAAAGGAGCTGCGGCGACGGTGAACATGAAATATGGCCTGGGTATGCTTTCCAGGCGTGCCTCTGAACAGTTTGCGGTACTGACTTTGTGACGTAGATCCTAAGATTGGAGAGGCTATTCAGAAAGCTGCTGCTGAGGTAGCGGACCTCAAATTGATCGACCACTTCCCTCTCGTTGTCTGGCAAACCGGTTCCGGCACCCAGTCCAACATGAACGCCAACGAGGTTATTTCGAATCGCGCCATTGAGATCCTCGGCGGGCAAATGGGCAGCAAGAAGCCTGTCCATCCGAATGACCACGTCAACATGTCTGCCAGTTCCAACGATTCCTTCCCTACGGTCATGCATATTGCGGCTGTTCTCGACTTCGAGCAGAGGCTCATTCCTGCCGTGACAAACCTGAGGGACGCTCTGCAGAAGAAGGTGGAAGCTTTTGACAAGATTATCAAAATCGGCCGGACACACTTGCAGGACGCTACGCCTCTGACCCTTGGTCAGGAGTTCAGCGGTTACGTTGCTCAGCTTGACCGGAACCTGGAAAGAATACAGTCCACTCTTCCGCATCTGCGGCAGCTGGCTCAGGGTGGTACCGCTGTCGGAACTGGGTTGAACACCTTCAAGGGTTTCGCCGAGGGCATCGCCGAAGAGGTGACCAAGCTGACTGGCACCAAATTCGTCACGGCTCCCAACAAGTTCGAGGTCCTGGCTGCCCATGACAGCATCGTCGAGGCCTCTGGGACCTTGAATACCCTTGCGGTCAGTCTATTTAAAATTGCAAACGATATCCGATACCTTGGTTCTGGTCCTCGTTGCGGTCTGGGAGAGTTGATCCTTCCCGAGAACGAGCCTGGCAGCAGTATCATGCCCGGAAAGGTCAATCCGACTCAATGCGAGGCTATGACTATGGTCGCTGCTCAAGTCATGGGTAACCACACTGCTGCTACCGTTGGTGGCCTGAGCGGTCAATTCGAATTGAATGTCTTCAAGCCCCTCATGATCAGAAACCTGCTTCACAGCACCAGGATCCTGTCAGATGCAATGAATGGATTCGTGGAGCACTTAGTCGATGGTCTACAGGCCGATGAGAAGAGAATTGGCACTCTTCTGCACGAAAGGTAAGCATTCCGCCCTTTGAGTCATCTGTGCTGTATTGAATTTTCGTCTAGTCTCATGCTCGTCACCTGCCTGAACCCTGTCATCGGTTATGACATGGCATCCAAGGTCGCAAAGAATGCCCACAAGAAGGGATTGACTCTGAAGGAGTCGGCAATGGAGCTGAAGGCACTGTCCGAGGAGGATTTTGACAAATATGTTCGACCCGAACTCATGCTTGCACCGTCAGAGAAGAAGTGATAGACATCATGATGGACTCGAGCTGGTAAGGTCACTGATTCATCGAGAACATCACCTTGGAATAGTCTAGTTTCCATGGCTCATGTTTTGTACAGTTACTTCAGCTAGGGTCATACTCGTCGAGGTCCACCTAGACTGAACGAAATGTACAGTATTCAAATCACTGTCTCGAAACATCATCACACCAAAGTCGAAAGTCACCAAGCTTCGAGTCAGGTCGTCTCTGTTGGCCCTTGTGTGACTCGATGCATTTTGGGCCTCTCCCAAACCATTGCCAGTCTCCCTTCTCGCCTCTGGACTATAAGTACCCGTTGCCCCCATCTTCCTTTCGTGCCAAATATACCTTGTCCATTTCATTTGTTCAGGGTTATCATCTCCTGCCTTTCTCTTCTTGCGCTTTCCTCTACTTTTAGCACGACTCCACCCATTCCCTCGCAGACATCTCTTATATATATACGAGAGACACGGGTTTCAATGCCGACTACCCATGTTTCGATCCTTGGTTCACATCTCGTCGAGTACAGAGTTTCGTGGAGCCGTGCGTTTGACCCGGACATACCTCGCGCTCACAGTCCACCTCTGAACCCTGGTACGACAACTGGTCTGGATCTTTTTTCATCCCTTATTTCTAGCCTCCTCACTAGTGTCATGGTGGTAGCGTCGTCGACACGAAACTACGCACGCGACACGTTCATTTTCTGGCTATTCCGAAACTACCTGGGAGTTGACCGCCTTGGGTCCGAGCAGAGGTTGGGATGGGGGGCTGTTTGAGCCATGAATCTCCTAGACCTGCGATCATCGACACGACTCGAAGTTAAACGCCCTAGTTTGCGGCTTGGTGGCCTTGTGGTCTTGTTGGAGGACCGAGTATCGGGCTTGGACGACGGACCTTGGTACGACTCTTGGGAAATTCTTTCATCAGGTCCATGTACGAAGCGGCTCATCTCGGCTTCATGGGGCGTACTCACGATTCGCGGAGACGCTGCTCCATATACTTCGGAACCTCGCCAAACGCCAACCAAAGTGCATCAAGATATGCCCACTTACCGAACGCGCCAGACACGTAAGACATCCCTCATATGGACAAACGACTGCATGAGAGAATGAGCGCTTGAATTCGCCGTTCACGGTGCCCGACAAGTTCACAAAACGAATCCTGTTGATTCCGGGTCGGGATGAAGTGGACGACGACGACCGCAATGACTGGTGACGATCGTCTTAAACTGGCCATCTTGACTGGGCTCATTGAAATTCGACTACCACTACCACACGCATGGAGAGAGTCGAGTCCCGCTGGCAGACGGTATACCGCGACTTCGAGCTTCAGCCTAGGATATTAGGTTTGCGAACGTGCAAGCGCTGGTGGACTGCTGCATACCGTTAAATGTTCCTACCTCGCTGTTTGGTCCCGGGAAGCCGACACTGCACATGACTGCGGGTGAGGCGAAAGCAATTATAGCTCAGCATGTTCGGTCCAGAAGCTGAAAGACATCCTGACCGCGACCACGAACACCAAACGGTACCGACGAAGAGCCACTACATTTTCAGCAGAGTGGACGGTCTCATCCGTAACCGGTCTTTCGAACAAACTTGTATGGAGAACTTTTTGCGGGGAAAGGTACCAGGAAGAACATTCGTATCTCCTGGATTGTGCGTACGGTTGTGACCTACACCACAAGGGGGCATAGGGGCTGGTCCTTTCCCCTTTAAGAAGGCCACAAACCTCTGCGCGGAGTGCCTCTCGCGCGTACCAACAAGTGATACTCTTTGGGTCGGTATATTCGGTAACGAGCACTTTGAACGGCAGAATCGACCGCCTGGGTCTATTATGCGTCTTCTTAACCACCAGGCGGAAGACCTTCTAGACTTCTTATGCGGCTTCTAATCCACCAGGCGGAAGCATACCTGGGCGCCACGAACATTCGTGTTGTCGTCTCGCGGTCTTCGATAGAAGGACATCAAAGAGACACACGGATGATGATCCCATCTTGCTGCATCAGCCGTGGGTTCGCTCATCTAGCAGGCTGTGCTTGACGCGCGCGGGAGTCTTGGAAGTGGCTCCCTTCTCAGTCGGGTTGCTTCTGTCAGTCAGAAAGATGTCCGCCAAGTGCAGGCACCCTTGAGTCCGTCATACCTAACATCGACAATATTATCTCCTCAACCCTTGGGAAGTAGAGTACGACATATCCTGGTCACTGTGGCCGAAGGACTATTTGCACGGCCGAGAGCTGGTTTGTCTGTGTTTCGTCGACATCCAATCAGTGCCTACCTACTGGACGAGAGCAGAAATGCCTAGGCTTGACAAGAAACGCACCAGATATGGAGGGCTTACAATACAATTCTAACATCACGCCTCCCGGTTCGCCGTCCTTTACGATCTACCGACGATTTCGTCATATCTTCTGGCCTGAAAAAAACACCTATGCTATCGACGTGTGTCTTTCAATGGCGATTGCGACAAATGTCCATCATTTGCAACGAGATCGGATCGACCAAGACATGCTCAGACGCCTTCCCGGCCAAGCCCGTCGTCTCCTATACGATTTCTGTGTCCAGAAATTGGTCCCGACCCTAGACAGGAGGTAACTTTCCACCATCCGTCGACAGGCTAGAATGGAGACAGTACGAAAACACACAAGATACGCCTGCGCAAGCCTTCTTGAAAGAACAATCCAAACGTATGTCCATCATACCTCTCTAACAATCCATGGAACCTAGACGCCGTCGATCCTAGCGAAGTTCTGGACCCTGTCATCACGTCTCCGGCCGTGCCAACCTCGGTCCAATCCGATGGTTTCAAGAGCTCACCATTTCGTTGCATTATACGCGGTGGTCAAACCATGAAAGACACTGCCCGTTCGACTAAACCAAACCTCGTGTCCTCCCCAGCCGTCAGTCGCAATATGGACCCCTTCAACGTGGCGGACCTCAATCTCGAGGGCACCGGCAAAACTGCTACCAAGGCTGCAACCACCCAAAGATATTTCCGGCCGGCCAATACCTTGAGCGTACCGACGTGTTCGGCGCCTTGTTCTCGCAGACATCCCAATTCGCTTCACAAGATCGACGCGAACACCTGCTGTGACCGGGTCATGGAGGATTTCCCCTCCAGTCAGCCTCGGGTTGTGACAGACCCCTTTGTCAACCCCGGAACATGATATATTATATATGGCCCCCTCTTCGGGTATTGAGTTGCTGACACCGCAGCCAGAGACGTGGTTGCGTTCCGTGATCCTGATCACCGCAACCCCAGCTTCAAGCACACCGAATGCTTGACTCCGTGTTGGAATTCCAACCGGTCGATGGATAGCTGAACGTCTGACTCAAGGATACTACAGGTTCATCAGTCTAGTATGGATACGGAACAAGATGGTGCCTTGGACATGGTCGACTCTCAAGAGCTTCTTTCCCAATCAACTGTACTCGGTACGCTTGCTCTATGCCCGACGACGAAAAGAACAGCGTTTTCCCAGCTGAGGCCAGTTAGGTTACTAACAAGGCCGAAAAGAGCTGGCACGCTGGTTCGTTTTAGCTATTGAACGCACCAGTATCCGGAACTTTCTAGTTCAATTTTCGACGACCAGGTTTCTGCCAAAACCTGTCGAACGACGAACTAGTCCAGCTATATGCTTACCTCTACAAAGGTCAGCTCCAGGTAACTCGTTACCGAGACATCCTCGGACACACCGGTAACAACGGCAAGACTCTGCAGCAGGTTAAGGTCGGGATTCCTTACGAGGTTGAGATCCCTGCTGCGGTACTCGATCTTACCGGAGTGAAGTTGTGGCGTGTCGGCTTTGACACATAGAAATCCTTGTTTCCTCTCCGCCATCCACCACCTTCAGCTCCTGGTGGGGAGATCCGAAATGGATCATCGAGAAAGCTCCAGCATCGAAATCGGCCACTGCGGGCAACTGAGGCAAATGGGGTATTTCCCGGGCCGGGAAGGCAGAGAGTCATGGTCATGGACGACGAGGCGGGAGGCCCCGAGGACGACCAAGAGACAGACCACGAAGACTCTACGGGCCCGCCCGACGAGGCAGACTCGATAACCACAGACACGCGAATTGCGGGCGCTCGCGACCAAGCTTTGCAGACCCTCACGTCGAAGTCCCAGAGGGATGTTGCCTTGCCGGAGCACGCCCATCGATGCCGGCTCGCGCTGGAGACTGTTCGCGCGGTCCACTCAAATTGGGGAAAAGACGTTGATCTTTACCACCAACCGAGCGAGCATTAAGCGTCTGCTCTTGCTTTGTTATCGGTCTGAATAGCACGGGCTATGCATGGAGGCGGGCAGATCTACCGTCGAAATTATTGTCGTTGTGGCGTGTGCAGAACGCTTGAAACGCGGCGACTGCCGTGGTTGCGTATCGCCATCCACCATGTCCAAGCCACCTATGGAATTCGAATGGCCATCGGGGGGTTGAACCTGACTCCTTGTGAGCTTAGCTTTTCGAAGCTTTTCGAACCTGGGAGATGTTGCCATCGGAACCTGGCAGAATGGTGCCATGGTTCCACGGTGGCTGGTTGCTGGTTGCTCTGCCACTGGCACCTGGCAGAATGATGCCATGGTTCCATGGTGGCTGGTTGCCGTGGGACCAGAGTCAAAGGAGCCGATGCCGTCCGCCTGCTGAGAAATTCCAGATCCTGCCATGGATTTTGGACTCTGGTGTCGTGTTTGATATCAACGAGGCCACCTGCCCGGTTAGTCCCTCTGCTGGTCAGTCGTGGGATGGGAAATACGCAAAGCTCACCGGCCCTTGCGCTCAGCCTGGGAAGAGATCCAACGGTAAGCGCTGAACGGAGAGCTTTGACTATTTCTCGCGACTGCGGTGCGAAGTCTCGTCCACTCGCTGCCCACCGCGTGCTTGTCTAGCACATCATTAGTAAGTCTTTCAGAGACAGCTTGCCTTGGGTTCGCATCAGGCGAGTGCTCTGAAAGATAGCCAGACTATACTTCCACATACAGGGGACCGGGTGAACCTCAAAGTGTCGAAGGGGACAGGAGTCAAAGACGTCGGCATGGAAAGCACCTTTCACACCATACGGAAAAATTGGTCATTGCGTATTTTTAACGTGGTCCAGGACATGGGCAGTGCAGTTGCAACGGCACGCAAGATTGCCACCCACTGCATCACCGCCCTCCGAGACTGCGGGCTCGAGCTAGACAAGGACATGGAGCCCGAAAAGCCATTGGATGCGCTTCCTAAGCCAGTCAAACTGAAACCGCTCGACAAATTCTCCTTCGGCGCCGATTCAGAGTATGAGCCGGCCAAGGCCCCTGCCCCTATTGTCATGAACACTGGCAGTGAACGGATCATCGCATCTCGGGCCATGGGCTTTTCCTATCTGCCTACGTTTTGCGATCCTAGCACGGTGCTGCCGTGCCTGCTCTCCGTCATCGCAGAAACGGCCCGTTGGTGACGTCGCGTTGGCCGGAATATATATATATATATATGTTCATATCCGGGGCCGGAATCGTCTACAAGGTTCTTCGAAGGCACGTCGGCATCGGGTTGGGGTTTGCCTGCCTTTAGAGCCGCCAGTGTTCCCTCATGGAGGATACCGTCATCACCTCTGTCTCCAGGTGACCGTCGTGTCTTCTTCGAGATCTGACCTGGGGAGTCCAGGTCTCGGTCTTACCTGTCCTTGAAGGAGTGGACGCAAATAATGACCGGCCCTGACCTAGGCCTTTGGGTGGCCGCGCTTAACTTCAACGTCTCGGTCGTCTCACCTCTTTCGTCGCCGTCTCTCTCCTACCTTGACACGCAGCATCATGGCCACCAATTCTGGAAAGGGACTTCTACATGACGCTCTGCGTGACGCAGACCGGGGCAAATTCACCGACCCCATGACATCTTTCGTCGCCGTTCTTTGCTCCACCTTGCCACGCAGCCGGCTGCTGTGCACTGCACTAACAACTCTAAGATTGGAATTTCTGGTTCTCGTCGCGGAGAGCCCGATTGCGCTGAACGACGCTGGGGAGATCTACCTCCATGGCATTGCCATGGAAACGTCAGCATCTCTTTGATGGGTAAAAAATGGTCGGTTTGGTGGGCTCTCCAACGCGGCACGGCTCCGACGACCCTGACTACATCTCGAAATTGATGGATTCTACTGATCGGAGTGTCCCCGGTTTGATCAACATGGAGTCTGTCTGTGGATCGCAATCGCCGTGACCTGTGCGACTGCTATCAGGCAACGAAAGCTATATATAGACGTCCGTTCCAGACCAACAAACAAATCGACCGGCGGGAGCCCAGCAGCGGGGGAAAGATATCCACGAGAAACATGCTATGAAGATGTTGCTTTCTCGACATGCGCAATGCTCTTGGTAGCAGCCCACTCGAGCTAGACAAAACACCGAAAGACCTTGCTTGTCTTGTCTCCGGTACGAGACGCGACCGCGTGAAAACAGGTTTTCAGACTGAGTATTAGACGACGCTATCTGCGTCGGCAATTCTTTCGGGTCTTCGGTCACTGGTGGTACATTTCGGCGCATCATCTCTGTCGAAATCAAGCTTCCCGGGCCGAATGCGTTCGTCGCATCCAGGTCCGGTTGGGGCCGAGTGTGTCTCGCGTGCGCGGGTAACTGAAAGGGGACTCTCCCCTTTGACGACCTTGCTGATCCAGTGAAAGAAGATTGCACCTTGTTCACACCGTCCGAGTGCTTAGGATATAGTCATGAGCGGCGGTGGCGAGAGCCCTAATTAAGAGCTGAATACATAGCTGTGTACATTCCTCTCTAGCGCTTACCACGATCAACAAGACCAACGCGAGCAACCACAAGGGGGGCTTGGGGGGGTTAGTAAGGGTGAAATGCTTCAATTGCGGCACGCCAAGACCAGATGTCAACATATCTACTTACCTGGCCGCGCATGGAGTATTATCATTCAGCACCGAATACGAGTACTCTACATGGCTTGGTTTAGATTCAAATGCCTACGCTTTACTCGGTGCCAGGGATCGATATCCAGAGCCATGGAGTCGTGCGACTAAGTCACTCAGTCATACTGAAATGAAGGTACCGACCGACTCGTGCGAGTACAGCCATCAATTATCCACGCTGCCGTGATATTGTGTTGAAGAATGCGTGTATCCTAATGGCTCCGTGCCGCACCCACTGAGCAATTATATCCACTTATACCAGCATCGCCTGGCTCTTCTGCAACATCACAACCAGTGTTTACGTACAGTAAGCACGTGCAAGTACTGTAGCCACCCCCGCCTGCGGTAACGGGGACCAGTCTCGGTAAACCCAAGCCCTCAGAGACTGTTAATTGGTGGGCCCAAAAAAAACATGGTTATATTATGAAGTGCTAGAACTTCATTACAATATCAGCACCACAGCATCAGTGGTTTAGTGGTAAAATCCATCGTTGCCATCGATGGGCCCCGTGTTCGATTCACGGCTGATGCATCCACTTCTCTCAACTTTCTTTTTTGAATCTTTACTATATGAACTTGGAATGCTTGTGATGAGCAGCGAAGCCGGAGGGTATTGGTTTTGATTTTTTTTTGTGTGGGTTGGGTGGGGTGGGCCAGAAGGCATGTGTACTAGTACTATCCTACTCCTCACTCGTACGTGGATTTAGCTTTATCCAGGATGCAATAATTGTGTCCATGAAAAGGTGTTTGCGATGTGCATTGAATGATGGCTAGGATTTTAATTTTCGCGATAAGAGGCAGGCGAACCAGATCTTTCTCGTTCCTCTTTCTCGTTCCAGTTGTCGCGGTATCCATGGCACATACACAGCACGGTCCAGCTAGTGCACTGATGGGGTTGAAGACGAGGCAGCATGTATGACAAGGGATATGTGTAGCCTGGTCAATTCAGTAACGAACACGGCTACTTCCGGGTCATTGTTACAATCTTGACACAACCCATATATACTCCCGATGTATCCAATCCAACCAACAGGCCGGGCCGACCAAGCTCACCAGACCGACCGTGAGCCAGATCAGAGCTTGGCCGATGCCTTTCTCCTGGCCTCCCTTTCCTTGTCCCTCAGCAGCCGTCGCAGGATCTTCCCACTGGGACTCTTAGGAATGACGTCGATGAATTCAACGCCCCCAGCAAGCCACTTGTGCCGCGCCTTCTCCTTCTCGACGTACTTGATGATGTCCCGCTTGACCAGGGCGTCGTTTTCTTCCAGACCTACTGATTTCGACTTCACGACAAATGCCTTGGGGATTTCACCTGCACGGTCGTCCTGAACGGGGATCACGGCGCAATCAGCCACGGCGGGGTGGTTGAGGAGACACGCCTCGAGCTCTGCAGGTGCGACTTGTAGTCCCTTTGTGGTGTTAGAACGCTGCGGGCAAACTCTTCGAAATGGATGCTACTCACCTTGACCTTGATCAACTCCTTGATACGATCCACGACCCAGATATGCTCGTTGCCATTCGGGGACACGCGGATCTCGACTTCGTCACCGGTCCGCATGAACCTCCCCTCGGGCATGTCTACGAAAGTCTCCTGGGTGGCCTTCTCGTTCTTCAGGTACCCAAGCACAACACTGGGCGATTTGACGAGCAATTCACCGGGTTGGTTGTAGCCTGTGATTTCGTTGCCCTCGACGCTCATCACTTTCGCCTCGTACCCGGGAATCAGGCAGCCGGAGGAACCGAACCAGATATCCTTCGGAGACGATGAGCACACGACCGTACACGTCTCGGTCAGGCCATATCCCTGTCGAATTTTCCAGGTCGGGAACTGTGACGCTAGCTCCTCGGCCGTTTCCTTGCCCAGCGGTGCCGCGCCCGTGAAGATGGACGTTACACTGGAGAGGTCGTATTTCTTGGTCAACTCCCTGTTCTTGACCATTGCGATGATGATCGGCGGCACAATATACAGGGTGTTGATCTTGTAGTTCTGGATCGCCGAGAGGTAGTTATTCAGATCGAATCTAGGCAGGATGACGACCTGATCACCCTGATACGTAGAAGCATGGCAAATCACAATTAGGGCGTAAATATGCGACTGAGGCAGCAGCCCAAGCGCAACCTCGCGATACCCCGGTCCGTGGGCCTCGCGAGCCGGCTTGTCATACAGTGAGATCTGGAGCGTGTTCGCGATGACATTTCGATGGGAAATCATGACTCCTTTCTATTGTATTCGCGTCAGGACTGCTCAGTGTACCGGGAAACCTTGCTTTGGACGGTGGGCAGGAATGCTTACCGGTAGTCCCGACGTGCCACTCGAGTAGCACAAAAACGCGGTTTGCCTTGCGCCTTGGCCCTTCTCCCATTTTATTGGTTCTAGTTTCGGCGAAGACTCGCCTTCTTTGATCAATTGTGTCAGGGTCTTGAATTCCTTGGGGATGGGAGGATCGTTCGGCATCTCGCAGATGTAGACCCTGTGTTTTGGAATGTTTGCTTTGGCGGCAGCGTCCAAGGCGGTTTGCAGCAAGGGCATGACGGTAAAGAGGACTTGGGCGCCAGAATTGGTCAGTTGATGCCGTAGCTCGTCCGCGTTGTAGGCTGCATTGGCGGGAGATGATATGCCGTTGAGTCTGTGGATCGCCCAATTCAAGGTCATGATCTCGATCTACGTGGCTGTCAGATGCGTGTACGTGCGAAAGCCGTCATGTCCTGGGGTGTTTGCATACCGTGTTCAGCGCAAACACGCCCGCAACCTTGTCATATTCCGTGCCGGCATTGACCTTCCAGCCAAATTCCTTCGCCAATGCCCGAGCCAGGCTCTCCACATCGTTTTTCTGCTGTGTCGCCGAGATGGATTTCCCTGTCAGACCGCAAGTGTAGGCGGCCTTGGATTGAGAGAAGGGTAGTCGCCCGTGCTTCTCGTCCAGCATAAATTCGCATATCGGGACGGTATCTGGGACTTCTGGGAGTTGGGGTACCCAACTCATAGGCTTGAACACCATGATTGCGATTGTAGGTCACCGCTAAGTCCACCAGAGGAATCGAAGAATTGCAGTCAGAGGGGCGAATCGACACAGCGGAGGGTGTCTGTCGAAGCGCCAGAAATCAGATAATCGCTGTCCGCAGATCGCAGGAGAAGCTAACGAAGACAGATACCTATCAACGGTGGAAACGCGACAGCTCCCTGGGCTGGGATGGGCTTGGCTGGGATGGCCGAGGTTAAGGAAGACTCGTCATAGCGCGAGCTTTACCCCAGAGGGATGGCCGTGTACGGATCCCGTACTCCGTATTTTCACAGTAACCCGTGCATTGCGGGCGTGGCTGTCTCCGCCGGCTTCTCCACCGGGGTCACAGTCAGACTTGCCTGACACGATGAGTACAAGTGCGGGTTACGAGAGCTTCAACCGGAAACTGGATCAGCACCTGACTCGTATGAACGCCCGGCAAAATGCCGACAAGAACCGATCACGTGCCGATCGAAAGGACCTGACACCATTGACGCCGAAATATATGCGGCCGTCTTGTGCCGAGGCGCGGGGAGATTCGGAGGGCCAGAAGGAAAAGGGACCAAGAGCTGACTAAGGTCTTTGTCGATGCTGGCCGACAACGTTGCAGGTTCGGTTTCTAGGCAATTACTGACCAAGGTCCAGATTGCCATATTGTGAAACACATCCTTCTACCTGGCGCTTACCAGCAGCACAAAGGCGTCGATGGTCTCGGTTCCGAGAATACGTCGGTTTATGCCCGGTCGTCGTCGAGAATTTCGGAACCGAACTTTTCCCACGCCCATGACTTCGTCAAAACATGTGAGCACAAGGATAACCTCTGCGACAATCCAAATTATAATTGAAGCAGGATAGACTATTGTCATGCGAAGAGGACACGTCCTCTCACTGACATTGAAACAAAAGCACAGGTAGAAAAGACAGAGAATCCGACTTGGGGTTAAGAAGACCACGACATGATGGAAGTATTTGTGAATCGATCTGATTGCAACCAATTTCCGAGTACCTCTTCTGAAATGGTCAAGACGCATACGTTATATGAATTGACGAGTATACGATTGGTATTGCGCGCTGGCCATCTTGAGGTGGCACTTGCACTTGGACAAATGTGTTTCCTCGACCGATTTCGAAATATGTTGCATGCAAATGCTCCTTTGTTCACCCTGCGACGACCTCCTGATCAACGTGGATTCGAGGCGAGTAGCAGTTATGGACGAAGCAGATCGAACTCGTAGCAAGCGCTGGTGGTCTTCACACTTACGAGTAAGGTGACAGGCATCAGGAAATTGACCCTGAATTGACTCAAGCAATGCAGACGATCACTGCATTTCTTGCATCGCGCCAGGACCACTCCGTCTTCCGCACACCATGTCTGGACCTTATTGATCCTTAAACGAGCCCTCATCGACATCGATCCTCATGCAGATTAACGAGGTTCGGAGAGTAAAGAGATGAGGTGTGGAACCTGGAATGCAACCCCAAAGGCTGAGCGCCAGCCTTGGGCTGAACCCTGAAACAGAATGACGTGATAGCTTCCAATCAAGCTTTGGCTCTCGCGCTTGCTCGCCCCGATGTTCGTCATCGGCAAATTAAACAATTCTTCTTGAAACATGGTCGTCGCTAAAGACCGACACGCGAGACCGCATAGAAGCAGTACCCGCACAGTTGAAATGACAAATTTCGAGATCAGAATTATTACCGAGTACAAGCACTGACTGCTTGACGGATTAAGACATCCATGCATCATGGGGATACTCTGAGCGAACGGACGGCATGGATCCGTGATAGGGGTGGCGATGTTGCTGGTGACTACTTTCTGCTCAACCGAGTGCACGGGCTCGCTTCTTCACGTTAGACGAGCCGATGCAAATGCCGACTTGTTCTCTAGCTCGATAGAGCATCACTTTCGGCTTTCACATGATTGCCGGTGTGGCACTGAATTACGTGAAAGAGGAGATACTAGCACCAGGACGGAGTTGCATCTCCAGATCCACTACCTTTATCGAACTCGCCGCAACCAACAAACATCCAGGCTTCGATTCATCAGCTCTCAAGTGTAAGTATGTCCCGGTCCAGCATCCACTGGCCGTTATGGCAACATCAATCGCGCAGTAGTCCGCCACCACGGAGTGAATAGCAAAGATAACTAACGCCGCCAATCGAGGTCTTATCTGAACATCTGCGGGCTCATAGATAGTTGTCCGAGTCAGACGATATTCAAGTGTTGGGACCCAATCGTGAAGGTTTCGATTAATCCAAGACTAGTAGTGTGAGCGCATGTCGCGGGTGAGAGCAGGGAATATTCTCCACCCCCGCACTTCGAGGGATGTGCTTCAGCTTGTCACGGTCCCTTCTATTCGACAGGAGTGCCGGTACCCGGCGGTTCGAGATGAGACATAGCCAGTGAAGAAGCTCCCATCATACTCTTTGCGGAAGAGGCGGAATCACACTACGGACATAGTTTGAGCGGGCCATAGACAAGTATGTTGATTTTCGCCACAACTTGCACGAAGAGGTTGAAAGCTGTCAGGCACGTGGGGTCTGAGTAGACGGTGAACCGGAGACAACCTCTCGAACCTAAGCACGAGGATCTAAATGCAAGCCTTGTGCCACAGTTGAACCTCGCGCGTGGCGGTGAAGTCGAAAGCCATGAGCATATCCGGGCAATCTTGCAACGAGAATCAGGTCGGCAGAGTTCTTCGTGCACTCGCTCCAAGCCAGCTTGACCTGGGCGCAAAACCGTGCGGGCGCCACATCGGGAAGGAATAATACAAAGGACATGATTGCAGGTGCGGCAGCTACTGTAAAGCCAAATACCGTCCAATCAAGGCCGGAGAAACGCGCGACCACCACATCGGGCTCTGCTTCGTCTCGCAGAGACACAGCTGTACCAGGTATGGGGGTCATAATTCGTCGGCCGACGGTTCAGCTTCGAGCGCAGCGTGTTGTGTGAAGCAACTTCCCAAAGGGTCGGGAAGTAGCAACACAAGATGCAAGGAACATGGCTCTGGGTCGAACCAGGGCAGATGTGGAGCCAGAAGCCTACTAGGTAGTGTTCTACTGTACCACAGCATCGAGTCGTGCCACAGTGTATGTACGAGTAGAGGTCATGCTCAAGCTTGTACACGGTAGAACCTCTGGTGATGTGACCGCTCGGAGAAATTTCACCGAAGGAACTGTGAGGAGAGATTGACGAGCCTTGCAGCAAAAGAGAGAAAGCCAAAGGGGGATGTTGCCCGGATATTGGCCATCGACACAGACCACCATCCGCACTGGGGATTTCTGGCTGGAGTGGAGGCCGTGGTGCACGTCCCATATAGTAATGATGAGTATTAGATACTGTCAGGCGGTAATCGTGCTCTGAGATAAACCCCAATCAAGAACTCGTGGATCAGAAAGTTGAGTGTACTGTGAGTTGTCTCTATGAAGCCTTCTGAGAGCCATGACAGACACATGAAGTTGTGTTTGGTTTTTTGATCAAAGGATTCGACTTGCATGAGAGGGTTCCTTGGCTGGTGCTGTGCCTCTGTGGAGTTTGTGTGCAGTTACACGCTTAGGTCGAGGTGGCTGGAGATCTGCTATAACCGTACAACGAAAATCCCTGTAAATTTCATTTGTCCATGACATTCTAACCGGGCGCGCTTAGGCACCGCTGGGGCAGCTGCAGGTCGAGGGAATCGTCGTCGTCAGTGAGTTTCTTGACTTTCGGCTGCCACATCAATCAGCGTCATCAATTTCAGTCCCGTATCCGCCCTGAACTCACACAGCTTCTTGTCACTCCCAATTTTTTTGTCAGTAGCTTTCTGCCAGTCCTCGTAGCTTTTCACTCACTCATCCTTGCTCCCGGTCTTGTAATGATCCTTGTTCACTTTCAGATATTAGCAGCGGATCGGAGCCTCTCCAAGAGTTGTTGGTATATCTTCACTGTGTCTTGTCCTGCCAAAACCGGCCACTGAAGGATCCACACCGGAAATAAGACAATCGTCTATCACTCACTTTCGGTCAGTCTCCCTGCAAACCTGCATCCTGCCAGACTTCTGCAACCTTGCTTGCCGCTTTCCCATCTCGCCTGGTGGCTGAATCCCCTCCCTGCACCTTGCATCTCCTCTCTCCCTCTCTCAGAGCGTTGGGGTTGCTGCCAACATCTTTCACGCCACCACTCCCTTTCAAGCTCTGCTTTAAACTCATTGTTGCGGCAAGATTGTCCTGTCTTCAGCATCCGCAGGCTGTAAGGCGCAATTCTCATATGGAGTAGACAGTCCACCACCGAGCTCTTGGGTCGCATCCCATCTCAGACGCCGGCCAAAGTATCCCACTGCCACGAGCAAGTCTCATGTCCAGACGCGCAACTCGGTCCCCGGTTGCGCCCATCACGACATACAACAATCGTCCTTCAACGCGTCGCGACGGATATCTCTATTGAAGAAGACAGAGCTCGAGATCGAATTTCGAGTCACTACTCCTACCTTTCGACGCAGCTCAAGGTGGTCCCCAACACCATCTGTTAACGGCCTCCTCCACTCGAAACGACCTGCACAAGTCAGATTGGATGCAATAATCCAGCAACTCAATACCCGCTTCGATCAATAGGGTGGTAGTGCCGGAAAGCTCTCACTTGTGGACACAACAGGAGCACTGCGATGCAGCAATAGGTGGAATAGCTCTTTTGCTCTAAATGGTCGCCTTAATATCCCCGGGCTCGTCTTGGACAGTCCTATTCCTTTACGCGTCTGTGCTCTCACTATGGCTGTCGCTGTGTCAATGCCTTGACATTTCTTATTGCTCCTCGGAGAACAACGCGGGCAGCTATCCAGGCTGTAAGCATCCCTCCGTCCTTGCCTTGATCCAGTTACTGACTACTGGCTCCAGTCTACAGCTTGTATCAGTCGAATGGATTATGCCAGGGGCATTGTCAAGGCTCCTACGCATTCGCGGTACTTCAAGGCTACTATTGCTGGTGCTCCAATTACATTCCCGCGGCGCAGCAGAGCACATACAACTGTGACCAAGCATGTCCTGGCTTCGGTTCCGAGTGGTGTGGTTCCACGGAAGATGACCTCTATGGATATTACCTCCTCAGCGCAGGAGTCCCCTTGGGAACCTCTGGTACTGGCTCGAGTACTCCATCATCAACAATCTCTCAATCTTCATCGGTTAGTATTCATACCTCCACCTCTGCATCCACATCCGCATTGGACACCGGGTCTTCCACATCTTCCCGTTCCCCCTTTACCTGGCCAGCGTATCATTCCTCCTCAGTGGTAACACCTGGACCCGCTCAGAGCTCTACCGAGACCAGCATTGTGACTTGGTCAAGTGATACTTCGTCGACCTCAACAAGCTTCCTTGTATGAGAACCTGACTCTAAAATCACGATTCCCTCGCCCTCCATTTTGACCATTTCCAATGTTCTATACTGACAAGCTGTGGACCTAGACATCATCAACTCCTCCGCCTTCGACAACAGATCCTCCGCCTTCGCTGTCTACTCCCGCACCTACGGAGATATATACGAGTGTCACCACCGTGACGGGCGAAGTCCGTACTGTGGTCGTGACACCAACCCCGGCCGCCTCGTCGGACGCCACATTAGGGCAAAGCTCTACCGGTGGTGGCGGCGTCAGTACTGGCAAAGTCGTCGGAATTGTCCTCGGGGTCGCCCTCGGCATCGGCATTCTGATCGGAATTGCGGTCTATCTTTGGTTCCGCCGGCGGCATAGGAGAATGCAAGAGGAACGTGGACCAGAAACGACCTTCGTCCCTCGAACTGGAGATAGCTCCCCTTCCAACAATGTCCCGTCTCGGCAAGTTAGTCAAATGTCGACGGCTGGATTACTGGGTCCCAAAGCTCCCCGCATCAATACGTCTGTTGGATTACTGGGAAATGATCTTCGGAGTGCTGTTCCAACCATTTCGTCGACCTCCGCATCCGATCGCCGGAGTGTGGGCACGGATCAAAGATTGAACCCGTACGCTTTGTACATGAGTGAGCAGGGTCGCATTAGCAACGTGTCCCTCCAAGACAATCAAGACTATTCAAGGCAACTACGGGTAAGTTGTTCAGTAAGCCGGTCATAACTTCACCACTGATTGTGTTCTAGGTGGCCAATCCAGATTAATCCGACTCAACAACCGGTCTAGAGCCGGCTAATACACATCTGATTGCAAGGTCGCGAGACCCACGGCGTACGTCTTTTCGGAAGAAGTTCGAGGACCTTACCATACCCTGGGCGAGGCAGTAAAAACTCGCCACAACAATTCAGTCTCATAGGGACTATATCGAACCCACAAAAGACGATGATTTTGCTATTGAAGCAACGACCTTTACGACGAGACGAGGTGCCAGCTTCCGACCACTTGCAACCATGGACCTATGCACGTTGATCGGCATTGGAGGCGTTTATGAGGCGATTGTACATTTAGCATAGCGAAGAGGGCGTATGGTAACAGGACACGCACGACGGATTTTTGTATGCAGTAGGGTCGAGCGTTCGATATACGACGGCGGGACATGGAGCACACAAACGGCGACGTCTGGAGCATCGGCGTGGTGCTTCCAATGTCTCCATAATGTACAAGGATTAGCACTGTGAGTAAGGCCGAGTTGACGTGTACAGAATTCAGCTCGGTTGTTGTGGCCTCCCGTGACCTCGAGAATCTTCACAAAGGGGCTACTATATAGATGAGCTGAAGACAAAGGGCAATCTTTTGACTGTTTCAAGCCAGGGACATTTTGCCCTAGTCACTTGGAAGTGACGCGTAGAAAGAATCTGGACTGAGGTTGATGCCCAAAGACACCATGCCCAACTGGCGGTGGCAAGGCTGTGAGGATCTGCTTTGGCTTGGGCTTCGACTGCCTTTCAGGCTGAGATATGAGTCCCTGAGTTTCGGGCCAACCCGTCTCCAAGCAACTTTGTGCCTGATTCTCGTTGCCCGGCTTGAGCGTGTCGAAGACGACAGCTCCCTGTCACATCTGCAAGCCTCCCGAGCGAACAGAACGTTCGAGAAAGAGAGACCGGGTTTCCTGGACATTCGGCTGTTGATAACAGAATCAGCCTGGTGCATCGTGCTGTTTGTCCTTTGCATTAATCAACTTTGTGTCGAAAGGGCCGCCCCCGCTCATTGGGCTCCGGTGACGTAACCCGGACTGGTGATTTCAGTCAAGCACCTCGTTGCTATTCGTGTGTGGGTTTCGTTGGCCAAAAAGCCTGCACATGCCCCCCAGCGGACGCCGCGCATGCCACCTGAACGAGAAGCAGGTTCCCAGGTGGGCTTCTCACCTCACTCCTTGTAACAACCTGATCTGCCTTCTCTCAACCATCCTTTCTTTTGCTGCAACGGCCTTTTGTTTCTTGTTCTTCGCTTGGCCCGCTGGCGGCACAGCCTTTGCAGCCATATACAGTATAAATCTCTCCTTAGCCTCGCTTTTCCGAACACGTTACCGCAGGCACCCCGCCGAACCAAACTCCCAACTCAGCGACTCACGTCACTTGCTCCCAACTGCCCGTATTTCAACCTCGTTTGACAAGCTGACCAAGCTGTAATATGGCAGGACGTCGATATGCTGACGACGTCTCGGTCGACCGCTACGAAGACCGACGGGAGAGCCATGTCTCACGAAACGGACGCCGCTACTACGATGACCGCTACACAGAGGAGGAGGTGGACTATCGCCGCTCTACTCCCGCACCTGCTCCTGTCCGAGAACGAGAGACGATAGTGCGTGAGGAGGTCCGTGAGCGGCCTGGGCGTACCCCTGCCTTCCTTGAAGAGGGCTATGGCCGAACCTCGGCTGGCCCTGTGGTTCTACGAAAGCGGGAACAAGAAGATTTCGAGTTTGCCCCTCGACCTCGCCGACGGTCTCCTTCACCCGAGCCCGAAAGGAAGGTTGAAAAGGAGGAGATCATCATTCGGCGGGATGAGTCTGAGGCACGGGCCCCTCCTCCGCGGATAAGAGAGCGTGACGTCGACCGTGAAGAGATCATCATCCGTCGAGACGACAGGGAGCGATCAAGGCCCCCTCCTCGATTCCGAGAAAGAGAGATTGACCGTGAGGAAGTCATCTTCCGTCGAGATGAACGCGAGAGAGATGTTCGACCGCCTCCTCCAAGGGAGGTCAACTCGTCGAGAGAGGAAATCGTCATCCGGCGCGACGAGCGGGAGCGCGAGGCCGTTCGCTCACCGCCGCCACGGGGGGTCAATACCTCCCGGGAGGAGATTGTCATCCGCCGCAACGAAGAAGAAGACCGTCGTTCGCGCTACTACGACGATGACGATGTCGTGTCCAGGAGAGGTGACTACGACCGGAAACCCGCCCGGTCCGAGGTTGACAGGCAAGAGATCATTATTCGCCGTGATGAACAGAATGTCGACGCTCGGCGCTACGACGACTATCCGCTGACACGACCAAAGTCGCACGAGCGAGCCAGATCAAGGGCACGACGCTCAAGTGACGCTTCTAATGACGAGATCATAATCCGGCAAGAGGAGCGGGAAGGACGCAGTGGCACCCGGAATCAACAAGAAATCATCATCCGAAGGAGTTCTCGCTCTCGATCTCCCGCCACGTCTGTTACGTCTGCTCGCACTGCGCCCCCTATTCCACTCCCTCCCCCAGAGCCCCCAGTCATTAATGCGCCAACCATCCACCAAGAGGTCATCACACATCACCGCCATATCGATCACGGCTTTGAGGTGGCAATTCCTACGCGGCCACGAGTGATCGAGAGACCACCATCCCCGCCAAGTCCGCCACTTGCGCCCCTTCCACCCCCACCACGAGAGCGAGCTCGATCGGAGGAGCGGATTGAGATCAGCAGGGTGCAAACCCGTAACGGCCGCACTGAGGCCGAGGACATCGTTATCGACCGGAAAGAAAGGGATGCGCCGATTACACCGAGGAGTATGACGCCGTACAACCCTCCTCCCCCAGCACGTGAGCCGTACTACGAACCTGCACCACCTCGTCGTGAAGCTTACCGTGGATATGACCGGGACGTGCAAGAAGAAGCAGAATTTTACAATTCTCGTGCTATGGATCGAGCTTACATTGGTGAGAGCTCCCATGGAGCGACCCGCGAATGGGAGGTTGTGGATGTCCCTCCTGGCACCAGCCGTGTGCGAATGGAGGGGGTTGGTGGAGCAAGTCAAGAGATTACCTGGCAGAGATACAATGGAGTGAGGCGGAGCAAGTTCCATCCTGACGGGATTGATGATGGCTACGACATTGCCCCAGCTCGACCCGCTCCTTTGCCGGCACCTGCGCCTGTGCCTGTACCCCTTCCGCCTGTCGCCCCCCTGCCATCGGCGAACGGAGAGATTGCGCGCCGGTATGGCAGAGAGCGTAACCCCAAAGAGGGCTTGTGGACAGAAGTGACAAAGGATCTGGTTGTCAAGGAGGCCATCCAGGAAATGGGCTATGAGTTCGAGGAGACTGATGACTTCTACTACATTATTGCCTACTTGCGCTACGTAAGTCTATGGCGTCCTCTCTCCCTGCGGAAGATACTGACCAAACGCCACAGGAGGATATCGCGCGCCTGGTAGGCTTGTCGGATGACATCCGCAAAGAACGCCGCAAGCGCATCAAGGAGATCGAGTGGGAGAATAGAGTCCTCCCTCCACCCGTTGAAGAACCTGCGCCTCGGCCGCTCGCGATCGAGCCACCGCCACCGCTTCGGCCTCGCCAAGAATGGGATCGAGAGGAAGAGCGGTATATCGAGCGTGAAGTGCTCTATAGGGGCGGCCGACCACCGCCACCACCAGGCTGGAGACGTTAAAATCAGAATTTCCACGAGTTTGTTCTAGATTGGTTATATTGATGATGTGATGATTGATGAACTGGAAGAAGATCATGCATGAATTTCATTTGTACGATGGGACGCATTTGAGCAAGCGTAGGTGTATCTTGGGTCTTATTTAGCGAAGACACGATGACGAAATGAAACGAATGTCCTCAGTCCAGATTGTTTCCGCATGGGTATTGGCAAGCTCGGCGGGGGGACTGTTTTCCAATCTTCTCTGAATGTCAGCAGGCGGCCACTGTCGTAAGGCAAGGCCAGCCACACAACGGTCCACAGTCTGAACCCAGCTAGGTTTCCAATTCCACAGCGATTGAACACATGACTGAAAGAACGCACTGTCCTGGCCAGGGATTGGATCTTCGACACGGTCTTCCCATAATCCGTCTTCCACCATCCACCACAACTCAGCAGGACCCAGGACGCACCTCACAGACTGCTGTATCCCAAGCCGTCGAGCGGTCGAAGAATATCTATCCAGTGCCTGACTAACGAACGGGACGGGATAGGACAGGTCAGCACGTTGAACTCGGAGCTCAAATGTCCAGGACTGGGGACCTGGTATGAGGTGTGAAGTACAGTACGTATGCGTCCCCTATGAGCGATGAACAACCCAATCCTAAACTTTGTTGTTTGGAACTTTCGGCACTGGATGCTGGGGTATCTCGAGAATGGGCTAGGAATCGCCGTGCAACCGACCAATTCGACCGACCACAACGCCATTCCCCATCCCGCTCCTCCCGCCCGAACCACTCTTCTAATACATCCCTTGCAAAGTGGGGTCGTTCGCGATCATGCTCCGATAGTTGCGCCACCACTGAGCGACCTCCTCTCTCTGTTCGTCGCGCGCGATCTGCCATGGGGCCGTCGGGGCCGAGGCACGATTCCGCAGCGCCAGCTCCGCCAGCACGTCGGTGTCGTGCTTCCTCTCCAGGGCGAGCTGGCACATGTCGTCGAGCAGGTCCATGTATTTGCCGGGGCGTCCGGTTTCCGTGGCGCGGAGGAGTTTGTGCATGAGGTAGCAGCGGAAGGTGTAGGTCCACTGGGCCGGCACTTCCTCGAGGATGACCAGCGCGAGTGTGATGCGCTTGTACCGGCCGAAGAAGTCCTGGATGCCCATCATGTTGGTGCCGAGGCCTGTCTTCCCGTAGACGGCGAGGACGACGTGGCTTGTAGGCGCGTCCGGTTCGGCTTCGTAGGCATCGAGAGCGGCGCGGAGGGTCAGGATCTCAGGGTTGCCGCTGATGGCGAGGTCTTCGAGGTCGGCTTCGAGTCGGCAGCGCGTGAGGTTGATGTTGACGAATTCTGAGGCTTCTGCGCAAGAAGTGGAGGGTGATGGCGGTGGGGGTTCGGTCCCAACGTCAGAGGAGGGAGGGCCTGGAGACTGGGCTGGGGAGGGGGAACGGTCACCGCCATCGCCGCCACCATTGTCGGACGGGGGAGAAGCACATTTGTGATGTGCCAGTGTGGGATGGACATCTCGGATGATGAACTCGTATGTGCCTTTGTTGTGTTCGGCGTTTGCGTCCTTCTCGTCTTGGTTTTGAGCGTAGCTGGTGCGGGACAGGACAATGACGGCTCGGAGGCGGTCAGTGTTTTCACAGCGTTGGCCGGCCATCGTGACTTGTTTATCTGGGCAACACTCAAAGCGGAGGCTGGATTGAAGACAGAGAAGAAGACGAGCAGGAGAGGTTACAGCTGTGCTTGAGGATGGGTGTCTTGCTTCACGCAGGCCTCCTGGAGGAGGGATGTAGAGGCGTGAACTTTGTTCATCAAGAAGGGCAGCAGGACAGACGATGTCAACGGGTCAACGGTCTCGAGTGACATTGTAGCGCACAGAAGAATGGAAGCAATACAGTGAAGCGACTTACGGGGCTCATGATCCACGGGGAGGAGTATTCATACCAGAGAGACGTCCCGGGGCGGAGCGTTGATGCCAGAGATACGTTCTGGATTTCTTCCGCAGTTGACGACGAGTATTTTTTGCTTCAAGTACCATGGTACTGAGTACCGCTCACATCCATCAGGAAGATTAGGATCCGCACCGTCTGGCTCAAGATACTGGATCCTCCAGACCATGTGGTGCTGAACACTGTGTAGGATGCACAGTTGGGTCAGAGGTCGTCGACCGGGACGGGCACAGAAGATAGCATTCATGTCGCCAATGTCGGCAACAGGAGACAAAGCATGCCAGGACCGCAGCCTCATGCAATGAGCGGCAACCCTGGGTATGCCGTTGAATGACATAACATGGAACGTCTCATTCTCTGAACCCCTTTAGCTATTATTCTCCATACGGCGGGCTGTGGCGACTGGAGCTAGAGCTCGATCACCTGTGGCCTGAAAACTCATCTTGCGGAGATATTGATATTGAGGGATCGGCGCAGCGAGTCTGAAAGTCAGTCGTTCCTTGAACGAGCATTCTACGACAGGAGGTGTTGTAGGCCAACCGGTTCGGGCATCGACGCGGGCAGGGCACGTCGCCGCTTTTTGGACAGTAGTCACCCTCGCGTCGAGCCTCCCAACTTAGCCTCTGGTGCGAAGATGACTCTGTTTCGCAAGATTTCATCTATCAAAGCTTCACGTGGGAACCCAAAAGGGTACAGGCCAATAACGGTGAGCACAATGTGACGTTCTTATCGAGCAGGCTGCGTCCACAAGGGGCTGCACAATTTGCCGACGGCGATCGGCATTTTCATGGTGCTAAAGTGCCGCTGACCAACCTGGAGTTGCAAGCCTTCTCACTTCGTTGTAGAAAGAAACAGGATACCTAGAGGAATGGCATATAAAAGTTGACGACGATTTCCTCTCTGCCGGCCCTTCAAACGACAAGAACACATCGACAGCAGGGCCTACCCCCAATCATACAATCACACTCCCAATCTTTCCGCGATGGAGCAATTGGAATTTCACGACCCTACTTCTCGAGCCGACAGGAGTTGGAAACAAACGGAGCCCGGCATCGACGAAATGATCCTGAATCAAGACCCCGCGACAGGCCGGAAAACACTCCTGCAGCGGTGGCAGCCAGGCGCAGCGAATGCCCAGCGCATCTTTGTGCATCCCTACGTCGAAGAGATCTACATTGTGGAGGGCGACTTGACGGATACGAGGCTGGCTCAATCGTGGCAGAAAGGCGCGTATGCCTATCGGAAGCCCGGGATGGAACATGGTCCGTTTACGTCCAAGGGGGGGTGCTTGATGTTTATCACTTGTGTGCCGGTGGATGAGAAGGGCTTGTGAGGAGAGGAAGAACCTTGACCTCTCAGAAGTCTTGGGACAAAAAAAGGTTATCGTTGAACGCACGGCTCATACCTTGCTTCACCAGCGTTGGCCATGCAGCTGACAGTCTTTGCAGGGGAGCTAAGACCGGGAGTGTATACGTCTATCTCCTTCCTAATCTCAAATTGCCTCTTCGTTGTCTATTCGAGGAGGCTGGTTTTCCGATTTCAATCTCCATACGCATCCATGTCACACACTGACATCCTTGTATACATCAAACCTTCTTTGATTGTACACTGGAATAGCTTGTCTCGTGATCTGTATCGTTTCATTGAGCAATCGAGCTGAAATGATGGTTTCGTTCTCGTCTGCTTCTGCAAGCACCTCTGCCATAGGATCAACAATCATGCTATGACCCCAAGCAACATAGCTCGCCGCCGGATCTCGCGCGGGACTGCACATGACGATGTACATCTGATTATCCACCGCTCTGCTGCGAGCTAGCAGTGTCCAGTGCAATGCCCCGGTGGGCATTGTAAATGCCGCTGGATAGACCATGGCAAAACAACCATTTCTTGCCGCAATTGTCGCCATTTCTGGGAATCGTATATCATAGCAGATCCCAACACCGAGCAAGCCGTATTCGGGTAACTCGACAATGGTCATAGCACTCCCTGGCGACAAGATCTCTGATTCTTGGAAAGTGATCTTTCCCGGAACGTCAATGTCGACCAGATGGATCTTTCTGTGGGTAGCTAGCAGTACCCCTTTCGGAGAGAAGACAAGACAGGTGTTGTAGTATTTGCCCTGGTCGAACTCGGGGATGCTGCCGCCGACAAGATATACTCCCGCGTCTGCTGCCATGCGAGAGAGTGCGTGGTAAGAAGGAGAGTCTTGCTGCGATGGGGGAGATGGTAGAATCGTCTCTGCATATTTGGGGAAATACAACGTTCCGTAGGGACTATTGAAGCATTCTGGCAGAACGACGATTCTCGCCCCAGCTTTCGCAGCTTGAAGCGTTTTCTCTCTCGCGATGGCCAAATTTTTAGACTTCTCTGCGCCTGAAACATAATCAATATGTTTTTTTTTTATAGAAATATATGGATATAATTACCGGCCATCATTTGTACGCATGCAATAGTGACGTCTTCCCTCAGTACTTTGGGCATGTGCCCCGGGGGGGATTCGGCGGAAACCTCGATTGAGCCCATCGTTCGTCGATAATTGCTGCAAAATCAAACCGCGGTCACAAATTGAGTAGAATTGAATTATCTTCTTCCGCGACCTCAAACACCTCTCCATGTGCAGAGGCATATTGTGGCATCCCCGACGCCTGGATAACAATTGCCGATGCCCGTGATTCCTATCGGCGATTCCGACTTCCGGTCCGTCCGACAGACGATCGCGTCTGTTCCTCTCCTAAATACATTCGCCGAAACACAAGTTGAACATTCGCGAGTCGAGTATGGATCCGGACATGAATGCCGACAGTGGGCAGCCTGCCCCAGGATTCTCCGACTCATACGAACGGCCTCCAAGCAAGCGGGCAAGAACGGGCAAGCGCGGTCGCAAACAAACGTCCTGTACGCAATGCCACCTGCGGAAACAAGCTTGTGATAAGAATCAACCTTGCAACAGGTGTGTACAGCGCGGAGTTGCACATTTATGTAGCACCTCGAGCAAAGGGTTTTCTGGAGAAGCGGATAGCGCCCCCAATGAGGTGAACAATGTCGCCACGAGGAGGCCGTCGGACGACAAAGAGCAGGCATCTCCGCGCAACAGGGCTACACCTGCTAGTCCTAAGCTCGGTGAGCTTTTTGTCGCTCGAGGAGCTCGATCCTTCTATGGCACCTCTTATTTCGGCCATCAGGTTGCGGCCAGGATCTTGCAAGAAGAAAGCCCGGATCTGCCGTCAGGCATATCTCGAGGTCGGGACTCGCTACGGTCGTTTCGAGACGAGTCCAGCCCGTTCTCTCAAGTTTGGGATCTCCTTGGTCTCCTCCCGCGTCAGAAATCCGCGGTGGATCGCCTTGTCGACAAGTTCCTGGCAGAGGTGAACTGGTGCCTGGACGCCGTTCATGAACGAACATTTCGAAACCAATACAACGAGTTTTGGGCCAGACGCTTTGGTTTCGATGATCTCGCGGGGGTGGATCTCCGGTGGCTGGCACTGTTGTTCATCATTTTAGCATTCAGTTGTTTGATAGACGCGCCGCCGAACTGCACCAAGGAAATGCAAAGGGATTGTGAAGAGACGTCTCTTCGGTTTTATGTTGGTTCAACCTTTCCAGGGCCGTCCAATCTTCTGCTAACGGCTCTAACTGCAGTGGGCATCACGGCGAGCGATCGTTATCGCTCCTTCGTTCTACGGGGAGTCGACCGACATTGTTCGCGCAGGACTTCTTGTCACTCGCTATCTCCTGCACACGCGCCGACTCACAGAATCCTGGTTGACAATCAGTTTCAACATGCGCATGGCTCAAGCACAAGGCATGCATGTAAGAAGAACCCGGTTACCGGCTGCTTTGCACCTGCTTACACCAAGATAGGTGGATGGCGAGAAATGGGGGTTGTCAAGGAAGACGATTGGGCAACATCGGCGGATCTGGAGTCACATTTACGCCCTTGATCGGATGATCGCCCTGGCACTTGGACGACCCTACGCCATCAACGACAACTTGTGCTTGTTCAACGAAGCGGAAAACATCTGGCTGGACGACATGGACAGTGACGACGCCGCCCGAGCTGTGCCCCAGCCAATGGAACTGCCAACTCCCAGCGTCCTCTCCTTTCTCACCCACCGATTGGCCAAGATCGTGGGAACCATCCAAGAGAGATGCTTTGGTCTGGCAAGTGCCAGCTACGACGTGGTCCTGGCTCTCGACAGAGAGCTCCTGTCGTGGAGTGAGCGACTGCCTGCATATTTCCGCCTCGACTTTCCGGACTTGTCCTCTGATGCCACCCTTCCATTCCTCAAGTGGCATAGACTAAACCTGCATACTTCGTTTCATTTCGCCCGGATCATGTTGCATCGGCCGTACCTTTTGCGGGAGTCGATCACCAATCGATTCCGCCCCAGTCATGAAGCGTGCATGTCGTCCGCTTCGGCCGATCTCAAGATAAGATTCGACGTCCTCACGTACACGGCTGCCGAGAACCTGCGATGGGCACTGGGCGCGCACAATCTCTTCAACAGCGCCATGATTCTGGGCATCATTGCCGTCCGAAATCCGTACTCGGACATGACGAGTGGGATCCTGGAAGATCTCGAGGCCTATTGCGAGAGGCTCAACCGGGACGTGTGGCTGAATGAGGTTGTAATGGCCGAGGTCAAGGTCGTCGAGCTGTGCATCTCCAAAGTGAAAGGGAAAAGAAGGGGCCCCACGAGGAGACCGATCACCCCTCTGCCTCGCCCGATGTCGGTGACTGATGATGCTGTTGGCGTAGAGGGTCCGTTCCCGGTCGATTCGTCGACTTCTGGTATCTCACCGGACCTGGGTTCGGTTTATTGGCCTGCTGTGTGGGAGGACAATCAGTTCTCCTTCCCGGAAGTCGCGGACCTGGACGTCTGGGAACAGATGATATCCGGAATAGCGCCTAGCCTCACCTAGCCTCCTTCATCATTTCTGTAACTAGGGTGCGATCTTGAACTTTTTGTCAAGGCGTGGATATCTATTTGAAGGGTTTGAACATAAGACGTATGTTCTTCGCTAGAGTCACAATCATGAATGACGATGAAAATTCCTCAACTGTTGACCTCGTTCCATTCATACCAAGCACACAGCCTTCTTCCCGCGACTTATGTTCGGCGGTGATGACATTGACACATTCAAAGACGGAGCAAGGACGCTGGTCTCTCGGACAGGAGCCCCCGTGATATGGAATTTGTCAAAGTCCCCAGACCGTGGCTAATGGATACGTGCAACTCGTCTCCCTCGGAAAGACAAACGACTGGATCCCTGCTTATTCCAATCCCACACGGCGTGCCGGTGAGGATGATGGTCCCCTTCTGCAACGTGCATCCCTAGCAATTTTGACCTTACGTTAGCCATTTTTGGTCGAAGTTGGGAGGCATAGATAACGTCTCTTACCTGCGACAGGAACGACACGATCTTGGGCACTGAGAAGATCATGTCCCGGGCCTTCCCGTCCTGCATGACTTTGCCGTTGAGGACGGTGCGCAGCCGCAGGACAGACGGGTCGGGGATGGCTTGCGACGAGACCAGCGTCGGGCCTATGGGGCAAAATCCATCGAATCCCTTGCCATGATCCCACTGAGACACCTCCTGTTGATGCTTTCGCGACGTGACGTCGTTGGCCGTCATGTATCCGAGCACGTACTGCATGGCGTCTGTCTCGGGGACGTCTTTACACGTCTCGGCAATGACGACGGCCAGTTCGACCTCGTAGTCCAACAGACAGTCATGGTCGCCCGCGGAATGGGGATAATAGATCCGACCGGCCGGCGAATTGAGGCATGTGTTCGCTTTGAGAAACACTGTCGGCGTGCTCGGGATGGGTAGCTTGAGCTCGGCCTGTGTTGTATTTACGGTTACTATTACAGTCCCTCGCCTCGCGGCAACGGATTGACTTTTTGCGGTTCGCCCATCCAGACGCAGGAAACTCACTCACTGCATGATCACGATAGTTCAGTCCAATACACCGAATGGTGCCGACTTCGTCTGCACGAAGCGGAGAGAGGAGCTGCCGCCGCAGTCAGTCAGATGGAGTCGGGGATGCCAGAATGGCGGCTGAAGGTCGGCCGTGTGGCCAGGGGAGGGGAGGGTACGAACGAACACTCTTGACTTGCACAATCTCCTGGCCAAACGTGGCAGAAGGATCCAAAGCCGAATTGGTCTGCAGCACTTTTGCAAACATCTGCTTGCCTTGACTCACGGCCAAGCCGACTGTGCGTGGCCATATTGTCTTAGTTCGACTGCATCCCAGGCATGGACATACAGACGGTCTCCCTTACCATCCAAGTCGGGATCAATGGGCTGCCCGTATCTTTCTTGACCATTGTTGTCTTGGAATCGAATCAATCTGCTCCAGACCTATTGGAACAAGGGGTCAAAAACTGTCCCTTGAAAGCTAGCAGCTTTGGGGTTCAGTGTCAGAGACTGACAAAACTTACGGGAGTCTGCTTGCTTCGCGTTAACGTCATCATGAGATACCTGGTTATCAAGATGCCTCGCCCGTTTTGAACCAGAGGCGTTTTTAAAGTTCGTAAGGGCAGACAGTTTCCTTTGAACGGTTATATTGGTGGCTCAGCCAGAGCCTGCCCTGTCGCCAAAATCGGGACAACGAGATGTTGATGTCCACGTCTTGTCTTCGTGTGTGGAAACTGATAATGGCATGTTGCCAATTCACCGATGGCGCTTTCGGCCTTTTCCCACTACCTTCCCTTCTCGGTGGAGGAGATACTGGAGTGCAGCATTATGGCACACTGAATAGGCGTGGGAGATGTGCGCTACCCGGTCGGGGATTACACTATCACGTTTAGTGTCGGCAAATACAGCAACAAGGCTCGGACAAATAAACTGGTCAGTGCTCGGCCGATAAGCACAACCCAAGATCTTGAAAAGGCAGAGACAGCCCTTTGTAGTGGAGAAGAGCAAGGCTGGAGTTCAGCTCGTTCTCGATCTTTCAACACTTCTGGTTCGAAATGGAAGAAAAAAGGGACGCCATGAAAAGCAGTGTCTCAGAGTCAGGATCAGGATCACCCGACAATGGTACCCCCTTTGAAGTTCACACCGGCGTCATTGAGACAAGAAACACGGTCAAGAGAGGTCTGAAATCGAGACACATGCAGTTTTATGCCATTGGTGGCACCATCGGAACTGGGCTCTTTCTCGGAATAGGAGGTGGTCTTGCTACCGGAGGACCGCTGTCAATATTTCTGGGATACAGCATCACTGGGCTGGCGGTATTTGCAATGGTAAGTTCGGGGTGTCCTGTCGTTGCTTCCAGGCTGCGTTCTTGCTCAGAAGGTTAACACAACTTGTAGATGCGATGCCTCGGCGAGATGACAACATGGCTGCCTCTTCCAGGCGCGACGCCGAGGTTCTGCTCTCGCTTTGTCGACGACGCCCTGGGTTTTGCCGTCGGGTGGAATCAGTGGTACAATTGCGCCATCTCAGTCCCTGCGGAGATTTCAGCGGCCGCACTTGTCATCCAGTTCTGGAACGACAGCATCTCGGTGAGTGTCCATTTCTTCTAATGCCCTTGAAGTTGGCAGACACCAAAGACTGACGTATTCCCGTTTAGCCGGCCGTTTGGATTGCCATCATCATTGTCCTGATTTTCGCATTCAACCTAATTTCAGTAGGGGTGTTCGGAGAAGCCGAATTCATCTTCGCGAGCATCAAGATCGTGACCATCATTGGCTTGATCATTCTGGCTCTCGTCCTCGATCTTGGAGGCGGGCCAACCGGTGATCGGCTAGGATTCAGGTTAGATTGTGACTATCGCAAGCGGTTCACTAGCTAACATGTGAAGATACTGGAACAATCCAGGCGCGATGAGAGCGTATATCGGCGAGGGCAGTACGGGCCGCTTCCTTGGCTTTTTCAACGCCATTATCAATTCTGGCTTCGCATATGCCGGCATCGAGATGGTTGCTGTTGCCGCGGGCGAAACTGAAGATCCACAGAGGAACATTCCCAAAGCCGTCCGCCGGCTGTTCTGGCGCATCCTTCTTTTCTATGTCTTGGGTTCGCTGGGCATCGGGGTCTTGGTTCCGTACAACGACCCCAACCTCTTGAACGGTGGTGCTGGTGCGGCGAGTTCACCGTGGGTTATTGGGATCAGGCGGGCTGGAATATCCGTGCTGCCTTCCATTATCAACGCTGTCGTCCTCATCTCGGCCGCTTCGTCTGGGAACGCGCTCCTGTACAGCGGAAGTCGGTACTTGTTGGCCTTGGCGGAAGGTGGCCAGGCACCACGGTTCCTTCTCAAGTGCACCGCAAAAGGCGTTCCGATCTATTGCGTCTTGATAACCGGCTCTGTGTCCCTCCTCACATTCATGGTCGTCAGCGACGGCGGGGCTACTGTCTTCTCCTGGTTTGCCAACCTCGTCACCACCGCCGCACTCTTCACTTGGTGCAGCATCTGCGTTGCGTACATCGGTTTCGACAAAGCTGTGCGAGCCCAAGGGGTCAATCAGGACGAGCTGGCGTTCCGAGGTCGTTTCCAGCCTTATCTTGCATGGTCCAGCCTCGGGTTTTTTGTGCTGCTCATCATCTTCAACGGCTTTGCCGTTTTCACGCATGGGAACTGGGACGTACAGAAGTTTGTGGTCGCATATATCGGCATTCCGTAAGTTGGTGCTGGTTCTGTCGTTATATGGAGGCTAATCGCGACTCTGCAGAATTTATATCATTCTGTTTTTCGGATGGAAATTGCTCAAGAAAACCAAAATCCGAGCCCCAGGGGAGGTCGACTTGTCGGGCGGAAGGCCAGAAACAGAGATGCGGCATGTCGCCAGCGCGCCGAAGAGCAGACTGGAAAAATTGTGGCAATGGGCAGCTTGAAGAAAGGTGTTCACTCAGGCTCTCGTACAAGGTTCAAGGCGGCAGAGTGATGTTTGTGCAGGGAAGTATCCTAGAGTTGCGGTCGGGCTTCGCGTAGAGTATCGTAGAGCGGCGGTCGAGCCATGCCGCCGCTTTAGGATACAAGACAACCAGCAAGCCAGTCAGTCATGTTCAAATGACGGTTGACACCTGCAGCAATTCATCCTGCAATCATTTGCTTGTCCACTGCATTCTGATTGACGTACCGAGTGAACATCGCAGTCGCAATCGCAGTCGCCATGCTCTTTGGTCGTGTCCCGTCTTTCATGTCCACAAGTCATTTACGCAGCCACAGGCAAGGAAGCCTTGCCAAGCACAATCTCGCGCCTTGCACAGCCCACCCACCAGCCACAATCTTTCAGGCGAGGGCGTACATGCTCTGCGAACAATAGATAGAAGCAGCCAGCAGCCAACAGCCAGCTCGACCCCTGTGCTTTCTGCCATCTGTTTGGCCTGAGAAATCTCGCTCATCCAACCCATCTCTCTCAGGCCTTTCCACGGACCACTCTGAGAGGACAAAAGAGAGATGTCCCTTCCCTACTCCCAAGAGCTGGAAGCTGCCCTCCGCGCCGTCCACCTCGCTTCACACGCAACAAAATCCCTACTCCCTTCCCAGGACAAAGGGTCAAGTTGGAAATCTGACCACAGCCCCGTGACGGTGGCCGACTACGCATCTCAGGCCTTGCTCATCGCCACCGTCGCTCATTCCTTTCCCAACGACCACTTCCTGGGTGAAGAGTCGGCCGCCGAGCTGCGCCACAGCCCTTTGCTCGCTGAGCAGGTTTGGCACCTCGTGTCGGAGACGTTGCGGCAGAGCCCTCACCCCGAAGCCGCCGCGCTCCTGCGCGACGAATTGAAGGGAGTGGATGATGTGCTCCGATACATCGACATGGGCGGAGAAGGCATGGGCGGGCCTGATAGCGGGCGCTTGTGGGTGTTGGATCCGCTCGACGGCACGGCGGCGTTTTTGAAAGGCACCCAGTACGCGTTGTCGCTGGCTCTGCTGCAGAATGGGACGCAACAGGTGGGGGTGGTCGGATGTCCGAATCTGCCGTTTGAGGCTGCTGCTTCTCCTGCTGCGTCTGTTGAGGTCAGCGAGAGCCTCGTCGACACGGACGGCCACGGCTGCGTCCTCAGCGCGGTCAACGGCCAGGGGGCGTTTGTGCGCAAGATGGGAGCCAAGGACTTTCTGGGCCCGCCGACGAGGGTGGCGATGACAGAGAGCAATGATCCGGGCATTGCTGAGCGTATCCGTCTCGTACAGCCGAGCAACAAATCCTACGATGCGGAGAAGCTACAGGAGTTCGCGCGGCGGGTCGACGCCCCCTGGCCGGGCACGCAGCTGTGGTCATCACAGATGAGGTTCGCAGCCCTGGCCATCGGCGCCGGCAATGTCCAGGTGGCATTCCGTATCCCCCGGGACTACCACTCTTGCGTCTGGGACGTGGCGGGTGGGGCTTTGGTTGTCGGAGAGGCAGGCGGCAAAGTCACCGATGCCGATGGAAAGGAGCTGGATTTCACACGAGGGCGCAGGCTCGAGAACAACTGGGGCATTGTCGCGGCACCCGCGGCCATACATTCAAAGGTGTTGAAGGTGGCGAGAGCCGTGGATGAGGGTGGCTAGGCATTATAACTACTATCGTCTTCAGAATGACGGTGAAGAGACTCTGGCCACGGTGCGCTGGAGTGGGAGCTATTGGAGTCCAGCCATCTATGTTGCAACGAAGCCACGGGCTTATTGAAAGACATGACTGTCAACAGTTTGATTAGGAGATGAACTTTTCCCCCTTGACCAATCTCGGTCTCGAAATGCATCACGACGAAGAAAGCATCATCCGCCTACGATGAAGCCGATGATGATGACGATGACAATGCTCCCTTTTCGACCTTTACTAAAATCCTCCCCTCGCTGCGAACGCCTCTGTCGTCAAAGAGACGGATGAATCTGTATCCCTGCAGTAACCGATCGAGCCGCACGCATGCAAAGGCGATGAGCCTATCTTTACCGACTTCACAGCTTTTCACTTTCAACCTACACCGAAATAAATGAGATTTGTCACTCAAAGCACGTACAAACACAAACAAGATAGATCCAGTCAGGAGTGAAACGACGAAGGGAAAAACAGAAAGAAGACTTACCGCAGAAAGCTGAGTTCTTCAGCCACGTCCGAAACCCGGGGGAAACACAGCCGTTCTCGCTGAAAATCAGGATTTGGGCCCTTGCTTGGTTCCGAACGCCGTTTGTACGTTCTAGGCTTTTGTGCTGTCGTTTTCTCCGTCTTCTCGCTTGGTATCATGAGGTGAAGGTCACACGTCACGTAGGGCTTCATTCGGTCGTGAGCGTCACCTGTGGCGGGAGGCTGGATGTTCTGGCCCGCAAAAAGCGTCAGGGTAAGGGATAGACTGCGTCGTTTGAGCGTCGAGTCCTCTGCTGTGACGGGAGTCTTTCCTCCGCCTGACGACACCGATGCGACCGCGTCGGACCGGTAACCCTCAGGCTTGAGGACCCAGCCGGATTCGTCGGCGAACATGCCCTGATTGAGCATCATGCCTCTGTCCAGGCGTTGCCAGTTCATCACCACCATCTGGATTCCCTGGCGCCAGAAAAAACAAGGGTTGAAATTGGACGAGTCCACACGCCTCCCGGCCGGGAAGACTCGCATCAGGAAGCTTCTGTTGTGTGCGAACAGCACGTCCGCGTCGTTCTTGTGAAGTTTCCGGATCGCCGCTTCGGACAGGGAGAAGATGTGCGTGGGCAGGGAGGCTTCGGGTTGTGAAAAGTCCCGAAAGGAGTACCCTTGGGTATACACGGCTAAGGAGCTTAGCAAATCTATGACCTTGCGCATCGGGCCCGGCCCCGAATTCTTGGGCCCTTGACCATCCTCGGTCTGTCCACTCTCCGCATGATGATAATCAAGCGGCGGGCCTTTGACTTTGATTAAGAGCTTCCGCCGCAGCTCGTGAGGGCTGGGCAGTGTCCCGGAGGATGTCGTGTTCATCGAATCGATGTCGACGAGGAATTCTTGCCAGACTTCCTGCATGATTTCGACCATGACCTCTTGCTGTTGGGGACTCGCGTGGACTTCTAGGCTGATGATCACTGGTAGGTCGCTTGAGACAAACGCGGTCTCACGGATGGCATGGCAGACATCTCGAAAGGGGACGCCTTTACTGAGGCTGGGACCGTGCACGACCCGTGGCTCCCGCCTCTTTGCAGACGGCATCGAGACTGCGTTGATGTTCGGTGGACCTGAGGAGGACCGCTTTGTGGTGGACGAGAAATGGTTAGAACTCAGGCGTGGAACCCGACACAGCCATGCCAGTGACGAGCCAGACAAATTCCCCCGGATGCCTCGAGACCGGCTGTGAACCTTCTTCTCTTGATGACTGTCCGGTTTCGGCGTCGACTGACGGCCTGCTTTATCCCTTTCTGGGCCTGGGCCATTTGGACATTCCGCGGATGATATGCCATCCCACACGTCGATTTCAATGCATCTACAGCCCCGTAAAAGCGCCTGCGGGAAAGATCAATGAGTATTCACGGCGACGTATCTTGGACAGGCAATGGAAGGAGCCGTTCTTCTCATCATGAAATCGTTCCGGCGACATCACGCATCCAACCCAACGCGTGGACCTCGGCAGTTACATAGAAAGTGAAAATCGCTCCCACATACATTTCGATAGGGTTCAACGCTGGCCTTGCTCGTGAGCTGATTGCCCGTGATATACGTATTGTGGCTCGAATTGACGAAGTAATCGCACATGGGTTGCAATAAATCAGACACCCCAGGTCGAGCGAATGCATCCGCTGCCCCCGATGCCATGTACACCAAGAACTCGTGCAAGCCCACCCAGTCATGGTGCAGAAGCGGGTTGTTGTCTGTGTCGGGATCGAGGTCACCGCCCTGGATCGCGCGAACAAACGCTTCGGCAGAAACCTTGGTCCCGCCCCGACTCGATTCGCGGCCACAATCCTTCGGCTTCGTCGTCGACTCGGGTGCGTTGCTGTCGAAGATGTCGGTCAGGTACGCGAGCACAGAGGGCGAAAAGGATGTTGCGCCACTATCGGGAGATGTAAAGCTCTCGCGCGACATCTTCGCAGCCGCTGCGCTGGTCTCGTGAGCCACGACGGTGTTGCGTGGGAAGGGGGGGTGCCGACATCTGGACATCTGAACTACGGGCGGCATACGGTAGGGCGTAGGGTGGAATTAATTGCTTTAGCTCGCGCTCGGTCAACGAAGCCCAGTTCCGCGCCACTTCGGTCGAGGGATGCGTTGGCAAGGCTGGGAGGTACGGCGGAGTATCCGTTTTGAGAGGGAGGGGGGGGGGGGTTAGTGGCGCACTCGGCTGCGGAAGGAAAGGGACCGTACCGAGTAGGTCTGGAGTACCTCGTAGGGATAACTAAGACCGGGAAATATCCCATTTCGGGACGTTTGGCGGAGTAGCTCTCTCCGATGGGACATGACTTACGACCTTTAACAAATCCAGTACCGTAGTGTGCTCCGTACTGCCATGCTATTTTGGTATGCTCGTATATAGCCGCTTAACTGGGAAACTGGTGATAATACTAACGCACTAAATACCAATAGTTTCGCGTTTGCAAGTCTAGGAAGTTGCAAAGGCGGACCAGCTATCCTTTCTCTACATCCTTTGCTTCTACCTGTGCGAACGTTGGGGGTCTCGCTGTCAGTCTCACATTGAGGAGACTCTTCCTCTGCTTTTCCTTGAGCTTCAGGAACTGTGCAACCTGCTTTGAGAACACGACCAAGAACACCATGATGACGGCCGGTATGCTGACCACAATGTAGATCCAAAAGCTGCTCTCCCCGGGTAGGAAATCCCCGGACATGCTAAATATACCGGAGAGAAACGTCAGGGGCACGAACAACATACCGAGGAGCGTCAAAATCTTTAAGCTGTGGGCTTCTTCAGAGGCCTGCCGGGACTGGATCACGCTGATAACATTGATGAGAGACAGGCTGAGGCGCTGGCAACGCTTTGTGAGTGCGCAAAGTCTCTTGTGGATGTAGACAAAGTCGTCGATGCTCGCGAAAACGGAGCCCGCGGTCGAGGAGGAGTCCTGGTCGAGGTGAGAATTGGATCGAAGTGCATGGATCGCGTGTTCGACTTGTTCGCAGGACTTCCAACAGCGCCGATGCCAGTGCGCGACGTCGACCAGGTGATTCTCCACGCCGTTGAGGGCATTGATGTCCGCGCGGGCCAGTGCATATTCGAGACGGTCGATGATTTCGTCAAAGTAGACCAGAAACTGCATCCAGTTTGCGGCAATGATGCTTTTGAGGAAGAAGGATGCACCATCGAAGAAGCCAGCTGGGTTGTCGATAATGGAGGAGTGCAAGTTGGTGAATCTGTCGGTATGATTCCAGTAGAACAGAATGTCATCGAACATTGACTCGCGGGATGGGCCAGGTTGGGATTCCCGGTCTTGGTCAAGATCCAGGGCACAAGGGAACGGCGAGATGTCGACGTATCCTCCCTGGTAAAGAGTGTTCTGACAGGGTCGTATCTCCTTCTCAGTGGCCTTGCCAATTTTGATGAACTCTCCGACCGGCGGATCCACGAGAATTAGCCCTTGGTGCAGACTTAGTCGTCTTTTGGGACACGATCATTGCAGCGGACCTGTCAGCTTACCGTTGAAGACACCGTTCGGTTCTTTCCGTGACCAAAAGGATGCAACCCTGTGAACTTTGGCCACTTCGTCAAACTTCGAATTGATCTTGGTCACATAAATTTTCCGGTCCCGATAGAGACAACAAGCCCCGAGAGTGTTTAGGTGACCATCGGGAAATGCACGCAACTCGACGTAGTGCATGCTAAAGGACCGTTCGAGACCGTGTTGCGAAGGGAGTGTCGCGGCCTGTTCCTTGCGAGTTCCGCCACGCATCAACTGCTCCGAAAACACAAACGGGTCCATTCGAAGACGACGACCGAGGACTTCGACATAGGCCGGCGCGGAGCCCTCCAGAACATACACCCGGTGTTTACACGGTTCTGAACTGGAGGGCGGGTCTTGCATATACCGGTCAAGATCGTCGGGAGAATCGAACTCCTTCTGACTTATGCCGGTCTCACGAATCTCGATGACGACAACGCGACTTGTCTCGTCTTTGTTCTTTACATTGCTCGCGCCTAGAATGTCGCAGAAGCGACGCAGATTAGGGTATCGATGCCGCGTCGATTCAACATAGCCAATATAGTCGGCTGCCATTCTTTCGACACATCAAGGGGAAAATTGCTGTGTCAGGGATAACGTGGTATAAAATAGGCTCACAGACGAAACCATTGTGGCATCAAAAAGTCAGGCAAAATTGAGGAAAGGTCGGTGAAAGGTGTTTGAGGCAGCAAGCATGCAAGCGACAGTTTTCAGCCCTGAGCATTGAAAGAGACCGATGTTCAGCCAATCAGCACTCGCCACGAACCTCACCCACCACCTCCTACGCGAACGACCGCGACAACCAAAAGCGGCGCCACTGACCCCCAATTTCGGGGGGACATTGATCTGTACTTGTAGTAGTTCAAAGTCCCAGACGCTAGTCGACTGGAGATGAGCTGGGAAAAGCGCTAGAGCTAAAGAAGCTAGGTCGACTGGAAGAATGACGTAAGTTGAACAGTCAAGCTGGTCACGCTGGCGAACGGGAATTGGGCCTAGGCTGGGCCAAGCTAAGCCAGATTCGGATCAGAAAGAGCCATCGACGGCATCATGAGTTCAAGCGAGTAGTCTCTATCAATTCTACTGGATGTTCGTGAACGCCAGTAGTAAGTAAAGCGGCTCTTGAATAGGCTTCGACTCCAGGATTGCGCTGCAGCAACTCATTTTCTGCTTGTCTGCAACCACGCTTGTCGGGATTCTTACCAGCGTTCACAGGTCCCGGTCGAGGCGACAATGGCCAGCCGATCCCAGTCCGAGCAGCCTGATGCCCTGAACCTCTACATTCTCACATACAACTGTGCTCGAGCCCTCATCAATCCGAGCATATTTGCACCATATCTGTTCCACGCGCTTCCAGCCAACAGCCACCCACCTGAGGTTCTTGTCCTCTGTTTTCAAGAATTCGCGCCCATCAGCTACGCGTTCCTCGGAGGTTCTTTTTTAACGCCGTATTTCAACGCCTGGAGGGATGCTGTTAGACTTGCTTCGACCTCAAAAGACTACGGCTATGTCAACGTGATAAGCCGCAATGTGGGAATGACAGCGATCATGGTATTCGCAAGGGACGATGTTGCTGATGATGTGAAATGGCTGAAGACGGCGGGGGTTGGTGTTGGACTGAGTGAGATGGGCAACAAAGGCGCTGTTGGCTTGAGGGTAGGCTATCGATCACCTGGTATGGCGAGAGAAGTCGAATTTACCTTTGTCTCTGCTCATTTGGCGCCCATGGAGGATGGGCTCGAGAGGCGCAACGAGGATTACAAGAACATTGTGCGGCGGTTGGTGTTTGTGTCGGATTCCCGCTCCAGGAAGCGTGTGTCAGGTGCTGAGGAAGATGAAGACGCGCCTCTGCTACAAGGCAATGATCCGTCGCAGCAAGATGATGAGGCCTCTGAAAGAGGCATGTACACTTCATCGTCACATTTGTTCTTTGCTGGAGACCTCAACTATCGAACGTCACTGCTTCAGCCGTCGCCGCAAGACGTGGACGAGAAATTCCCTCACCCCACCACCAACGAGGCTGACCCAAAGCACTTTCAGCAGCTACTTGCAGAGGACCAACTGACTCAGCAGGTCAAGGCTGGGAAGACCCTGCACGGGTTGTCGGAAGCACCAATCACCTTCCCTCCCACCTACAAGTACCACACTGACGGGAGCAAGGCTGTCATCTTTGCCACGGGGGAAGACGAGGATCGACAACACTGGAGCTGGGCACGTCATCGCTGGCCTTCCTGGTGCGACAGAATATTCTTCTGGAACGATCATGGAAGCAGCAGTGACGTCAAGGTGACCCCGCAGAAGTACACGTGTCTACCCTTGTTTGCAACCTCAGATCATCGTCCAGTAGTGCTGGCTGCAACGGTACCTTCGAAAGCGTTGTCGAACGCAGGGCAGCGGGGTGAGGGTGGACGTGGCCCAACGGTTGCACCGTTCGATCTCGATCCCGAGTGGAGGAGCAGACGAGCTCAGGCACGCAAGAAAGAGCTTGCCGTGGGTCTTATGGCTTATCTGGCACTGACATGGGAAGGAAATGGATTGCTGCTGGCGACAACGATTGGTGCAGTTGGAGGGTGGTTGATTATCAGATCTCTCCTTCTGGGATGAGTGGACCAGCGGATAAGAGGATGAAGTGAGGACGCGAAGCTCGGCCCGGATGATCGGCACTCAATGGACTGAAGCGTTCGCCAGGCTGGGAAAGCGCACGAACAGAGTGCTTGTCCATTTGAAGGAATTAAGCATGACTAAGTACGGCAAGGAAGCAGCAAGAAAGGGGTGTCGTCTAGCTGATTCATAAGAGGATACTAGATCAGAATTCGCCCAAAGGGGCATGGATTAAGCGATCGTTTGCGAAGAGTCGAAAGCTTCGATGAGCATTCTAGCGTAACATGAAGGACACTCGGTTGGGAGATTTCCCCTGCTGATCCTTCACATGAGCCTGAATTCGAATGGGAGTCGTCCAAAAAGATGGAGCTTGAATTGATCGCGCTGTCGACACTAAGCCGCTTGCTTCCACCAGCCGGACAACTTCCTGATACGTTTGCACATGTCCAGTGTGCAAGACAGCACTTAAAGCTTTCTGCACCAGCTGCCTCTGCGTGGGCTCTACATGGAACAACATTATTGAGCCTCGGCGTGGTGTGGCACGTATGTGACGGACGGGTCTGATGACGGGCACCTTCTCGTTTTGTGATGTGGTTTTCCTTTTCGGATTTTTGGCTCGGCAACCGCCCGAGTGTGCTGTTAGTTATCCTGACATAACCAGACGCAAGGTGATGATTCGATGTTGGCCCGCTGCGAATTCATGTCAGCAGAGGCCCGAGACTGAGAGCGCGGCTAATTGGCGGACGGACCGACGCGCATCTGGATGGCATGATTACTCCTGACAAGGTACCGTGCGTTGCGGTTCAGTCCGGCCTTCGGGTTCGCTCAGTAACTTACGATTACCATTTCGGTGAAGTCTACACTGGTGCGCCTGCTGAATAGTTCTAACACTCCGAAAACTCTGTGTGCATTTGTGCCAGCGCGCTTCGACAACCATGGCGTGAAGGCCGGGGATCTGTCTGGAACCTTTCTTTTGGGACTGGGGCCTAGACCTCAAGCACATCAACTGAATTGCAGGGGTAACCAAGTGGTTTCAGCTCTGGCGGCTGACGGAGCTTCCTTGGCCGATGGAAATGGACCGCGGTACAATTTTTGCGTGAGCATCCGTACTCGGTAGTTAAAGGCCAGCAACAAACTCCCTTGGTGGTTGCATTGCGAGACTTTCGCTCGGAAAGTACACAATGTTCACTTGAGACCTCTACGGGATTCGAATTCGAATGTGCTGCTTCTGGTCACCTTTACACACACTCAAGGGCGCCACGTTTGGTGGGACGGAGTTCTTCGTTCGCTATGCAAAACGGATGACTGATCTCGAGGCCGACAGTAACGGTGCATAGCAGCATCTGCCAACGAGGCCGAGAGATCCGTCGATGTCCAGGCTGAGGATTCGAGGCCTCAAAAGGGCAGGCTGCCAACAAGAGCCTTAGGCTTGCCTGACTCAGAGAAGCTTCTTACCTAAGTCGGAGTTTGAGGGATAAGGTCCAATCAACCGGGGGGTGGATGCGAGAGAAAGAAGAAACAGACGCGAGCGATCGAGGAAAGCGAACCGTAGACGCCAGAAGGAGCTAAACCACGATGGAATCACTTGCTGTAAGTGACCACGCGCAATGTAACTGTAGAGCAACCCAAAATACGAGCACGCTGCACAGGGTCAGTACCTCGTATACCACGGTTTTGCCGGAACGCTGGCTAATTAATCATTGGGCAGGAGCTGATGAGCTCAACAAGCATGCCGAGATTTGTGGTTGCTGCATGCTGAGTTGTGCAAGACTCGTGCAAGTGAGTAAAGCAATGCATCCATGAGACTTGCGTGGTGCAACTGGCAGCCATGATTCTCATTTCGAGCAGCGAATATGATGTGGCCTGAGTGCGGTCAGGAAGATACGTGACGGAAAATAGCACAGCCAGAATGCTGAGTGCGGCCTGACCAGACACTGTAATGCCGAACCGACAGGTATCCATTGTAACCCGGGTGGGAAGGGCGTACGTAACGCGCTGGTGGTGGAGAAGGGATAACGTGATGAGGCCGCGTAGCGCAAGAACAGTCAGGCGGTCCCTGACTCCCCTGTTGCATGAATCAGGCCAGGCAGGCTGCGGCAAGCCGACTAAACCTTGTCCGACGGCTTTTGGTGGCTCGGCCTCCCCAGTGACATCTTCATTGCATGCGATCTGCACCCCTGTCAACACCCTCGAGCCCCGTTTTCTGCACGATTGCCAAATTGCTGCCTTATCCATAACTGTCCGGTCGAACCCTTGGGAATTTTGTATTTCATTCTCGTTTCATCCGCCTCCTTCGAGTCTTTGGTCTTGCTTCTTCTTCACAAGCACCACACGAACGACAAAGACCACAGTACTGTACATCGACCGTCAACACTGCCACCAACACTCGAGTCATCACCGCTCCCATCCTTCGAAGACATCATCGCTTCTTCAGATTCATTCCACTGCCGAGCGATCCTCACACCAAACAATCGCGAGTGCTGCTCAGCTGTCGTCCGTTCCTGGTGCTGCACGAGTGCTAGCTTCGACAAGCCAACCTCTTCCTACCCAACCACCATGTTCTCCTGTTCAAATCAGCCTCGGGGCTGCCGTGGGCGGTGCGATACGCCCGGGGCGAAGTGCAGTGAATGCAGAGTACGTCCCACCCTTTTGCTTGTTCGCAGCGTTCTTCTCAGCTTCTAACGCGGCTTCTTTTCAGATGTACAACTTCCGCAGCCGACCCAGCAAACAATATCGATCAGTCCTCACACAACCGCTGAACTCCCGGTCGGGCCTCATGACTACGTCCCTGGAGGCTGATGTCACCATGCAGCATTTCCCTGCAGAGAGATAGCGCCCACTCAGGAGCGAATTCACGACCGCCACACCGCATCTCAACCAATCCCACCCAATCCTCACCCCAGCCCATTCTTGCTTTTGCCCAATCTTGGCGAATCTCCCAAGACCAGCAGCAGACATGGCAGGAGGGGTGCTCACGATCTCGATACCCTATGAGCGACGACATTACGACCGCCACATCCGATTGGCATTTTCTGTTATTTCCGCCACTTCTTCATCACCGCTTTTCTGGCACGCCTCCATTCTGTCTTGTTGGGTTTCAGCGACGGCGTCTAGGGGTCACAATTGACATCAACACTTTTTAGCGACACTTGCATTGGGGGCCAGCACACAATCAATCATGCATTCTATTTTCCGACTTGGATTTCCAGTCAGACTACTCTCTCGAGCCATCGGCATTGTGGTCCAACGCCTTATCATTATCAATGACGCCAGACTCGGCCACTGGTGACGACTCGCTGCAGCTGCAGCTGCAAGCACAGGGTCCTTGCGGGACTAGCTTGGGCGGGGATTGTCGATCATTCTGAACATATGGGGTCGAAAAGCACGACGGTGCCATGGTGCGAAAGACGAAAAGCAATGGAGCTGGGTGTACGGATACCTGGTAATGTGGCAGCAACTGGTTTTGTTGCCCATGTACACCAATATTAGTTGCGAATGAGTATAGCGCCATCGCAAGCTACCTGTACTTTACAGACGAACTTCTCCATACGGAGAGTGACCTACATACAAATCAACCCAAAAAAAGTTGAACACAAGTTATTTCTGGTCTCGCTTCTCTATGTAATACCGGACTTGGGATTCGTCGTCCTTCTGCGATGCAAAGCTGCTCTGTTCTGGTCTGTTGCAGACGCCATCGCTTGACAAGTGCTGAGATGAGGAAATCCAGGTCATGCCTGCATTCTCGCAACCTTCTCGAGTTACTGCGTGCGCATCGAAAATGCCTCAGCTTGATCCGGCTGGCCGCTGCAAGAAACCCCCACTCCGATCCGAGGACGCACAATCATGTCAGAGTAAGATGCACAATTGCTCGACATCGAGACGTTGCTGCTCAAACGAAGACAGTGGTGTCCGACGTTCACTAAGTTGAGAACCGGAGCATGCATTGCTAGTTGCATTTGGTGGCCTCATTTTGTCTCTAATTTTGAGAATGAAGCATGCCACGGGCGCTCGCAAGAGCGGAAGTTGGTGAGACAATAGGGCAGTGCTCATGCAGCCAGTCAGCGAGGGTAAAGTTGCTTCGCGCCTAGCTGTCGCCTGACTCGCCGGCTCTCTCCGCGCTGTTTTCACATGATCACCTCGACAATCATCTTTGCCCAGAAGGTGGCATGATTGGGCAATACCACTCCGTGGCCTGACATGCGACCTTCGAAGCGATGCCGAGGTACCGGGTTAGATTCCTCAACCATGTCGAGGCCGCGAAGGGACAATTAGAGAGTGGCCGAAGCTTATCCGACGCGTCAACCAGGTCGCTATCGATATCGACATCTTCGGACGCTACAAAGTAAGCTGTATCAGTCCTTGCTGACTTTCATCTCAGACATGGCGCGTTTGTCGTCTCAATACTCAACTCGCCCACCATGACCATGTCGCTCCCACGAAGTCCGCGAAGGGTTTAAGCCGCCTTATGTCGCGGCGGCGGAGCTCGAAATCACAACCCTCGATGGAGCCCATGATCCAAGACGTCGGCCTCCCGCAGTTGCACCATGACGGCGGCCATGACCCCATGCTCATATGCTGGAGCATTCGACGAGGCTGCTCACAATGAGTTGCTCAAAGGATACATGGTGTCAATCCATAGACGGCATGGTTCGTGGCCGTTCGTCACTCTGTGAGCGGGATCGCTCAATGGTCGCTCTCACTTAAGATGCTGCACGAGCTCAGCAAATGCTACTTCCGTGCACAGCAGTCCCTCCTTCCTCGACGGGAGGCGCACTACTTATGCGAGCTGCGCTTGTGCTCTCCTCCTCGAGCCGCCATATCCCCAGGCCTGCCATTTTGGATACACCCAGTATGAGCAATAGACCTGGTGGCGATGGCTTCGCTATGGTTGCCGCCAGACATGCTATGACCTCTTCCGAAGCTGGTTCTGAGAACTACGGAGCACTGCCATCCTCTTACCGTCGACGCGTCCGAAAGTCGAGATCTCTTGCAACTTTACACCAAACTAGCAACCTTCGTCTGCGAATCCAACGTTCTGTTCCGTTTCTTCGTCGTCAAAGCACAACCATATTCCACAAGAGCTCAGATGCACCATGGGAAAGGCACGATGAGGCGGTGCAGCTTGCTCGAGCACAGTACTTCGGCGGGTCCGATCATCAAGATACACAAGAACTAGAGCTGTGTGGATTCCACAAAGTGGCCAGGAAAGAGCATCGCAAATTCAGAAAATCAGTTCGTGGAAACCAAACTCCGGACGGCCATTTCCCATACAGAGTCAAGAGATCATCCTCATTTACTGCGACGATCCGCAGCCGTGTCCGACAGGTCATTGGAAGGACTTTGAAAAGGAAAGACAGCCTACCACCTCAACAACTCGAGGCTCAGCGCAGTTACTTTTCCGAGCTCGACCAGGATGCTAGCCCTGCCTGTGGCTTTGATGCACATACAGTGGCTGAAGACGCTCTGCGGAAGGCCGAATTCTGCCCTTTTGTTCCCGAAAATGATGTCCTCGAAGGTCTTGACAAGGTTCCCTATGCTCTCGCTTCTGCGGCGAGCCGGGAGAGCCTCCATTCCAACGCAGGATCTCGGGTGACTAGCTGGACCAATTCCAGCATGACAGGCTCCATTGGTTTACGTTCTGGTCCGATGGAACGCAACCGATTGCCAATCATCAATGAAGATGGTGGACCGCATCAGCCTTCATCCGCAGGGAAACATATCGGGGGGGTTGAGGTATTCCGCGAGCCATTACAGCCAGCCACAAATGACGGTGTGATAGCCTGTGCCGTTAACACTCAACGGATTTACTCAGCTTTGATCAAACGAATCAATGAAGAGGAGGCAGAGGTTGAGAGGATGCGACTTGCCGTCGAGGCGCTCGCCCAGCAGCACAAAGGGGACAACAAAGGGCTACTTGCGGCAAGACAGACTATCAGAGCAGTGCAGAGCGATTCCTCGCTGGCGACTTTGACGACTGACCACCGAAGCCGGCGCTTCAGCAGTCGTTCTACCTCGTGGAACCTGGATCCGGCGGCAAATGGCCCTGAGACGAGTGCCCGAGACAAGGAGAACTCTGGCGGGAGACGAGAGCGACTGGTGAAGCAAGAATCGCAGTCAACCTTCTTTCCCTTCTCGAGCGAAAAGAGTCCAAACACTCCAAGTCCTTTCAAAAAGTTCCTCAGAGAGAGAAAAAGTCGGACTCGCACCCGGAGCAGCAGCCGCGACCACGCACCAGATGTGGACGCTGGGAGCGTCATCATCAGTCGCCAGTCGAGCAATCCTGTGATGAATCGATCACGGTTTGCTTTGAGCAGTGCAAGCATATACTCACGAACAACGAATGGTGGATCCAATGAACAGTACCGACGCCCAATCGACAGTTCAGAGGAGTTGCTTGCCCCCGCGCACAGGGACTCAGAGTCATTTGGGATGGCGACGATCCTGCCAATCGAACATGCTTCGTACGATCAAAGCCGATGGAATCCATGGTCAGACCCAACGGAATTGCCACGCTGTGTTCCCGACTATAATTCGCACACCCGAGAGAGAGCTCAGATCAGCTCTGAGGGGGACTTGCCAGGCAGAGATGAGATGTCGTCTGCTAATAATACGAGTCAAAATGCTCGCACTGATCTGAATGCCACCCCCGAAGCTCTGACGCCGAAGGTGCGCATCGACACCTCTCCCGGTCAAGCTCACAATCAGCTCCGCAATAAGTTAAGTGCTGGCGCACTGAGCAACATTTCCAACAAGGCTGATGATGGGAGTAAGGGCAGCGGGAGTCTGCGGAAATTCAGCCCGGGGAATCTTGCGAAGATGCTCAAGGACAGAAAATCCCAGAAGCCACTCAGGCCTCAAAGTGCAGGCAAGGAAAACAGCCCAACGGCTCGAGAGGGCTCACCACCGATCAGCACACCAGGACGACTCCACCTCCAGTTCCGGAACGGGACGTCGACAGGTCGCATACGCCAAAATGCTGGCGAAACTGCGTTCTACACTCGAAACTATGTCTACTCGACGCCTCGATGCCCCATCTCGACCACACCCAGCCGGTCCCACGAAAGTCCGAGTGAGCATGTCAAGCACCATCTGGTGGCCCGGCTCTCTCGACCCTTCAACATGGATGTGCCTCCACATAATCGCCCTTTTGATAGTATGTATCTTGGGAAGAGGACATTTGGCCACCCTGACACTTTTGCGGACAACCGATTGAGCGTCGCGCCCAAAATGTCTGAAGACGTAAGTGAGCCGAACAAGGACATTGTGCCAGAGGAGACAGCTGCACTAGCCTCCAGAACCTACTCTGCCGGGAGAAGTGCAGCGAAGATGTTGGGTCTACTTGGAAGTAAGAGGATGGTCAGCAACTTTCTGAAGAGTCGAAGAGGGGATAGGAGTACGAGTGCAAGCGAACAAAATGTGGCAGAGGGAAGCCCGGCGTTCATCTAGGCTGGGGATTTGGACTAGGGTGGGTAAATCATTGTCGTCGGGCTGACCAGTATGCCTTAGGGAGCCAGAGGCCGCCAGGGCCAACACACTCGCTAGCGATCAAACTTGGCAAACACACACATTGGTTAGATCTTGAGAGAGGCTGTCAGCCTCGGAACACGTGAGGGCCCATCAAGATCCGTCGATCTCCCGAAAATTGTGAGCCCAGATCTCCTTTTCGCTTACGTAAACATCGCGACTCTGTATGTCGGGATGTAACTTTGATCGGACGACAACGTATGTGAGAAAAAACACTGACTGAGCCAGGTCGCCCTCATTGTGCAATGTAGTCGTTCTCAGGTAAGAGCGTCTGGCTGCTGATGCGGTGAGGCACCCATTTCAACCAACCACGGTGAGTTTTCGCCTACAGCGTCTCTATCCGCCTTAGAGGCAGCTGTGATGCCCCAGCCAGCACCCTCGAGACAGCTATGGTGGCCCCGTCACGAAGTGGTCAATGGTCTTCAAGATCTCATGTCAAGCTCAGCGTGGTCTCACTGCTGAATCCCGGTGGGTTGTTGGACTTCCTACTGTACACCCCCTTTGACCCGTCACTGGTTATTGGCCCAGCTGCACCCAGTAACTTCTTCTATTTGCAATCCCACCTATGCTATCACCTGGGATTGTAGTGTTCTTCCTGATCGCATTGTACCCCGCTATGATGTCTTTGTAAACTGCGCATGAATCTATCACCATGCTACATCGTTGCCGTGCGAGCTGCGCTCAAGTTTGCACCCTCCCTATCGACCTCCCAACGTCCTCCCGTTTGTCCCTATCCTGTTACATGTCGGCGATCGTTCTTCGCAGCAAGAGGGGGACACTGTTGTTACATGTCGGTGATCGTTATATGCAACAAGAGGAGGAACGACACTGATGGATACAAATGGAAGGCATTCGCCACACAACAAGCGCGGCACGGTCGGCTTCGCTACAAGCTACAGCATCGCAACAGTTTACATTACCCAAAGAGCACGCATGCGCAGATTCGAACTCATCCACGACGCACCTCAAGTCGTCCTCATCTCCCACCAGCCTCACCGACGTCGATGCCCCTCGTTTCTACCAGCATCCAGTGCCTCAGCGGCGTCATTTACTCCTCACGATGCCATGACTAGCAGCCTCCGTTTCCAAAGACAGGGTCTTGCCCCTCCCCCACCAAATGACGAAAAAACGCTTGTTATTGTTGTGATCGTCGTTCCCAATACAGGTTCGCGCTGGCAGACCCTTTTACTTTTCACGCTCTGCTCGTTCTTCGTCTTCCTTCTTCTTTTCTCCATCTTCACAGTAAGGTCCCAACAGAGCAAAGATTCGCTGACAGCTATACAGACTACACATCACAACACTCACAATGGCAAAGGAGTTCTCTTCTAAGTCATCTTCTCTCTCCGGCGGTGTTGACTCGAGGAGGGGCTCGCGGGCTTCCAGGGCGCGTCCCTGGTTGACCAACAGCGTCCTCCGAAGACAGTCGGCCGCCACTGGTGTCAAGGGTTGTGAGGATGCCCCCTCGCTTCCCAAGGCTACCACTGTGACCCTTGGTTCGGACTCGGCGCCGCCCGCTACTGTCGAGTGTGTTTCCGAGAAGCAGTCGGCGTCCAAGATACCCATCTTGGTTCGTCGTTGCGGATCGGCCTCACTTGGCAAGGGCGGCGTTCAGGGGAAGGCCAAGTCAACCGCCATGCCATCTACCGTCACAGGGATGGCGACCTCCGCGTCACGGATTCCGGTTCGCGCCAAGGTGTCGTCTGCTGGGCCCCGGCTTGCTCCTCAGCAAGTACGTCCCAGCAAGGCCCTTGGTGCTACTGCCGGTCTCCGGTTGGGCAAAGAGGTTGGCAACAAGAGGGGTACTGGGGGTTCTGCCGCAGCCATCAGCCGGCCCATGCCTGAGCCAGAGGAGATGTCGATTCAGAAGTGCATCAACCCGGAGCCAATCAGGACCCATCGATCTGACATTGTTGTCAGGTCGATCCTGAAGCACCGGGCGAAGCCTTCTGATGACACTGATGCTCGCCGTCCACTCACTTCTCCCGGCAATGGAGTGACATCCAACCCGGTCGAGAAGAAGAGTGTGACATGGCCCGAGGTGTACGCCATCCCCACCCCGGCACGCCCGTGGCCCATGGAAGAAATTCCAGCCTGGGAGTGTCGGCTGTGTAAGGGTTGTGGACACGCAGGGTGGTGTCCGTCGCTGATTGGCGTTACGCGGGGTCCGCAGGATATTGATGTCTGGCTGAGGGAGCAGAGGGCCCGAGGCTATGACTATCTGGAGCATTCGGGTGGGTTCTTGAGCTCGAGGGATCATGATCCCACCGAGCCCGTGATCTTTTGATGTATTGTGTGAGCCACTCGTGGCCCGAACTCTCAGAGTTTGATCACACACTTTACGTCTTTACACCCGTTTGCTTCCAGCATCCTGTCGGTACTGTTGGTTCTGGGGATTTTCAACTCGTGGGTTCTGGGGGATCTCCACGCAATGGCTGCAGACTGTCCGAGGCGTTCGGTGGGGCATCACTGATTGTCGACGCTGTCTGTCTAGTCGCAGAGGCTTCGGGACGCCAGAAGTTTCTTGCCTTGGTTGCATTGCTTATCTTCCTCATGTTCTTCCATTGAGTTCTAGCTTACACGGGGTAGGCTGGGGCTCTCTGGAGGCGGATCGCGATGCGCGCGAGCAGGGATGTGTGACACACATGGGCAACCGAGCACAGTCTTGTTTTTTTTCCTTTTCTTCAGAAAACTACAAAAAGGCGGATCGAGGACGCTCGTGAGGCCACCAAAAAAACTTGGAAAACTACAAAATCATACTCAATGTTCTTTTGCTTTTGGTACATAGCTTCACAGACTGTGCTCGTGTTGGTGGTTGGTTCATGTGTGGGAGGATTGGGAGATTGAGTGAGCAGGCTCTGGGCCATAGTCTCACACTTTTGTCACTTCTGAGGGATACAGCAAACACCAGCATTTCACACGAGTCTTCGGAGAGGTCAGATTGAGGCTTTTGTCTGAACAGGGTTCTGGTTCTCTCCTTTGGTTCATATGCACATTTGATCACTCTTGCACCGCCCATCTGGCCTTACACTACTGCCTGATGGTGTGGAGCGGACGGGGTCTTGGTTTTTGCATTGTCCTTGGCCTTACACTCATGCCTTGGGAGCGAAACCTTCCACTTTTTTCATCACCGTGGTGCCTTGAGCAACGCGTTGGAGAAGAGAGTCGTACAATATGAGCTTGGAAACATGGCGGGGGGTTGTATGTCATAATGGAAGCGGGAGCAGGAGCACTCGTCCACACTATTGACAGAGGCTAATACGCCTTGAGGGAAAGAGAGAATACAGACTAGGAGGGACATGACAAGCATTCTTTCCAAGCAGAATATCTTTCGTTCTGTTCATACTACTACTATCAGAGTCTCACGGGCCGATGTTATCGATGAGGCGATGTGCTCGAACGAACATTAGCTCAGACGAGTCTAGGATGTCAAGGCTGTACGAGTACGAGTAGATAGATCGAAGGAAGGAAAGAACGGAGCCAGCCGTTTGTACCTTGTTGACATATAGGTACTGGAGTACTGTAGTACTGTAGTATATACTATCTGGGACACACCGACGGAACTCGGACGTCTGTATCTTCAGCGGCATTACTAGGTATCCGCCCTCTGTACTCCGTACTCGGCAATTTTTGGCGTTCACATCTCTCGTTCGTGGTATACAGGATATCTATTCTATTCTATATTGTCCGTGATTGCATGCCCCCATCCTCCGTGCTCATGGATTACTTGTGATGTTCTGTTCCAGGAAGTTTGACTTCAGGATGTGCGGTTCCGGCTCAGAATCGAACCGAACCATACAGTATCTACATAGGTACTGGTACTCGTAGGGGCCAGGTCTAGCGGCGTGAATCAAAAAAACACCAGAACAAGATACCACGCACGCTTTTGAGAGGTCGAAAGATCCGTGGCTGAATCCTCCGTACCGTCACCGAACAGTCCATGTCGTGGGTTCTTGGTATCTTTTTGATTCTTCGATTCTTGGTTACAAGTAAGTACATAAGACCAGTCTCAAGTCACAAGTCACCGACAAGTCATCCTGGCTTCTTATCTGCATAGCTGCATATGTAGCTGCACAGCTGGCTACAGTGGCCATCATTCCGACAAATCAATCAATCAATCAATGGTTCTTCGAGATCCCTTAGTCTGTGTGCGTGCGTGTGTGTCTGTGTGTGTGATAAATGTTGATTTCTTCTGAACCCATTGTGCCCATGCCGTTCTTTTCTCGATCCTGCTCATACAGTACCAAACTTAATCATGTTTTTTTTTTCAAGAAATAATAAAACAACACTTGATGCGTGTGCTGTTCAACAGTAGCCTACAATGTAAACTTTGACTGGGACTTTCACATTGGTGCCCACACACAGCAAGAAGCAAGACTCTGACGAGAGTCTCGTTCTGTACTCTTTCAGAAACTTCTGACGTGGCTCAAAGTGATGACGACAACGCGAAAATTCTCATATCAGTTTCCATCTCTTGCCATGACCATCTTGCATGTCTCAAGCCATAAAAATCAACGCCCCCCGTCGCTAGTGTTCTCGTGTATCCGGACGACGGGTATGCCAATTCCGAAGCAGTCATAGTCACACCGACAATGGCACGTCCCTAACGTCCACTGGCCGTCGCGATCTCGCCCTGTGTCTCAAGGATATCCGCATAAATCTCCAACGCACTGCCGATCATGTCCACAATCGCCCAGCTGGTATTGCCCTTGAAGGTCTTGCTCCACACTCTCACCACCGCAACACTCAGCTGTCTCATCTTTTCGGTGTCGTCCAGTAACTCGCGCGACTCGTTCAGAACCGTATGGTCATTGGCATCGCCGTTGAGAGGCACGGTCATCTCGGTCTCATCAAGCAGGGACCGCACCCAGAGCAGGAGTTTGCGTTCGTGTTCGGTAACGGGTGCGCCTCCAGAGGTTTTCAGGTTGGAGAGCACGTACAGCCATTTCGAAAGCAGGAAGGCGCATTCGAGACTGCAGAGGGAGTGCTGGATTGACCAGAAGAATGTCTGAGTGCGGGCAACGAAGTCGATCCCTAGGCGGACGGGTATGGAGAGCGCGTGGGCCGAGTGTAACAGCGCGGGGGTGAGGCGTGGGTCGCGACGGATGTCCGGCGTGTTGAGTAAGGCGTTGGCAATCTGTGTCGGGTCTCGAGTTTCCAGATGGCGGAGGGGACCCATGTCCACGTGGAGGCGGATGTATGCCAGGCCTAAGAGGGCGGTGGAAGTGAAGGCGACCGGACCATTGGGGTTTTGAGGATCGAGGCTTGATTCCGGAGCACGTTTCCAGCCCGCCTTCCACGAAGAAAGGCCGCGGTCGAGCACGGCAATGTCTTCGATTCGCAGACTCGAGCCAGCGACACCAGGCCAAGCCAGGGAGAGCTGCCGTGCAAAGAAGATCTGCTGGATGAGTGCGTGAACGAGGATGTAATTGCCCAGAGGCGAAATAGGAGTCGACGTGGCTTGATTCTGCTTGGTGAAGAGCCGTGAGAATGCGGTTTGGAAAGGCATCTGCGGCGCTGCGTTGGCTTGCCGTAGTTTCTGCCATTGTTCAGCAGTTGTTGCCTTCCATTCATTCGCCGGGTCCGGCAAGCTGAGTTTGATCTCGGAGTTCAGAATGAGTGGGGGCACGTTCCAGGTGATTGAGTGCAGATTGAAGAAGCAGTAGACGATCAGCTTCGTGCGCTTCTCGCCTTCAATCTTGATCCAGTCTTCCCAAGTCAACTCTTCTGGTGACTGCATGATCTCGGGACTGGTAAGACCTGCTTCTCGAACGAGTCGCGCGAGAATGCTTTGGAACGCCAAGGCTTCCCGCAGCAGCTCCGTATGTCTCTCCCACGTTGCAAAAGCCGTCAACAGCAGTAGTGCCTGTATCGAGTCCATCTGTTCTCGGCTGTCTGCAGCGACAGCATCTTCTGGAGAGACCTGCTGGAAGGGACTGCTGCTTGAATGGCTCCGGTTGGTGAATCCTCCTCCTGGCGATTGAACCATCGACCCAGTGCGAGGTCGGTTCCACAAGTGGGGCGTCGAAGACTCGTCGCGACGCCGAATCTGTTCCAACACAACAGCTTTGGCGGCATAGAACAGTTCAATGCCTCGGCTATTTTCGAACCGATACTGTGCCCCGACGGCAGCCAGGGCGAGAACCAGCTCCGGACCGCTGGCTGCAACCTGCAGAGTGGGCACGTGAATGAACGGTAGGTGCTCGTGGAAGCCATTGACATATCCAGCCAAATAGCGGGATAGCGAGTGCCTTGAAGGAGGAATGAATCCCTTGGGCATCACATTGTCGAAAGCTTGAAGCCTCGATGCGAAGATGGATCGATCCGAATCGGAGACATCCCAGGTGGTTCTGACCACTTTGGCCTCTGCTTCTTCAACCGTCGTGCTTCGCGGAGGGTCTGGCCGAGTGAAGTCAGGATCTCGAGCCTCTGGTTGAAGGGACGGTAACCTTGAGCCAAATCGTGAAAAAGTGCTTGTTTCTTCTTGTGGAACAGCGAGTTTGCTATCGGTGGAATGCTCACCGTTCAAATGCGGCCTCGATATGTTCAGGTGATCACCTCTCAACTCGGCGGGGGAGTTGTAGTTGTCAACCTGATCATTCCCAAACATGTTGGCGTACCATTCGGACGAAAGGCCCACGCTGTCTAGGAACACTGTGAAGTCTTGCATGGGATCGCCCAGGTCCGGGGTCTCGAACATGGAAGTCGACTGGCCGTAACCTTCGGTCAGCATTCTCGGTTGGTACTGACCCTCGGTGACAGCAGGCATCAACTGTTGCATCGGCTCGTTCAGTTGTTCTTGCGTCACCGGCAGGCCGGACATGTACTGATCTTGGCCGCTTGAGGCGACGTGGCTTGCGGCATGCGACAGCAGATTCAAGTCGTAGCCCCAGGATGGATCAAGCGACGGCGCGTTGATTGCCGACGAATGGTGCGCTGATATCCCCTCGACGGGATTGATGCCATTGGCAGGCTGCATGAGCTGAGGATCTAGCATATCCATCATGCCTCTCCCATCGTGCGCAGCCGCCTGAGGTGACAGCAAAGGCTGATTCTGCTGTGGTGTGATGTCCATGGGATCGGAGTCAACTCCCACGGCTTGTGGCACATGGCCTTGCACCCTTGCTGCGGCTTCCTTTGCGTGGTTGGCATTCTGAAGATGGTGCTTATGTGACTTCCTTGTGGTGTGCTGCTCTTCCTCGCCTGGGTGGACGAGTCTCTCGTGTCGCACCAGGAGGTCGCTGCGCGCAAACGTCTTGGAGCATATTTCACACACGAACGGCTTCTCCTTGGTGTGTGTGCGGATGTGTCGTTGGAGGTGTTCCTGTATTGCGCGTGGCCATGTCAGTCGCCGCCCGCAGCAATGGACTCGGGGCGGTTGATGAACGGGGAGCTTACCAGACGCGCAAACAGGCGTTGGCAGTGCGGACACGGCAACGTCTTGTTCTTGTTGCCAGATTGCTTGCGTTTGACTCTTCCGCCGCCGCTCAACTGTGTTGCGTCCATAGCTTCATAAAGGCGTCACTCTATCGCTGGGTGTGGAGATGCGATTCTCAGTGAGGGGTACTTCGACATTCGAGGACGGATTCCGAGGAAAGCTGGAGATGAGGAGATGAACTGCGGAGCAGAGCAGAGGGGCGAGCAAGCTTCTGTCTCTCGCTTCCGTTTTGCCAGCCACCTGGACAATTGCCGAAATGCCGAACGTGCGGACCGGCGTATCGTGGTCTGAATAGAGTTTAGCCTGCAGAGTATGGAAGGTTTGCCGATCGCCGCCGGTGCTGCTCGGGCGAACATCCGACCACGCCGAACGGACTCGCTCCCACCGGGGCTTGGTCAACGCTTTTCATCCTCGTCCTGGCGAGACAGTGACACGCAGCGCCATAGCCGCTCGCGCACAAGGCCAGTCATGTAGCTATCAAGCCCTTTCAGTCCCAACATCAAGCTGATGACTTTTACCGCTCGCTCACCCGCAATCGCTGCATCTTCAGTGACCAGCCCCATGAGGAGACGCGCCAGCAAGTGCTCCGGCGAAAGACCCCTGCAGAGTTCCTCGTGTGACAAAGCATCCATAGCACTCAGGAACCCCTCCTCCATATGCAGCTGGTCGGCGTACTCGAGAAAGGCGACGCCGAGGTATATCAGACATGCGTGCTGGCATGCGAGAGCTGTGAGGCTCCTCTGATGGCCCCTGACTTCTGGCTCCTCCTGCAACGTACTGTACATCACAGACCCCTGTGAGAAGACTTTCCGCCGCTGCTTCCAGATACGGAACGAGTCGCTGCACGTCTGCTTCCGATCAGACATCTTCTGCCAGGTGTCCTCCAGTTGGCCAAGAAATTCGAACAGTTCGTCGCGACGCGCTCCTTGTTCCCCTTCTTCTCGATCATTGTCTATCAAGGACGGCCACTCACACGACTGGGAATCCGCGACATGTTGGTCTTTGGCAAACACAAGGTCATTCCTGGATATAATGCAGCTTCGTTAGCCGAATTCGTCTCCCTCTCAGACAGTCAGCCCTACCAGATGATCATTGCCTTGAGTTGTCGATTGGAGCTTATCGCTTGAAGGCCTCCTCTCTGCGCCAAGATCTTCCTCAGCCCCAACCAATGTTTCTTGGAGGTCAATGCATTGCCCAGTCGCCGCTGCAGAGTGTAAGCTATATCCAGCAATTCAACTTGATCTTGATCTGGCATAATTCTCACCTCGATGGTAGCCAACAGAGTTACCGCGAAGATGGTGGCGTCGTTGCATGCAGATGGGCCCTCCTTGAGCACATCATTAACGGCTCTCAAGGTAGCTGTCATGTGGCGGAGCGACCTGGACGACTCTCTGATGCCCTGTAACGAGTCGATATGCCTGGACGCAAGTGCCATAATTGCACAAAGAGCTGCCAGGCTGTCGAAAGAAAGGTGATATAACAGCTTTTGCATAGGGCTTTTCACCCTTGTGCCGTACATGAGGTATGGAATGACAACTGTATCTGCGTTCCGTTAGCGAATTTTCTGCATCGATAACCAAAGTTGTCAAAACACGGAGCCGACCATCCACAAACACAACTTACAGTGATCCATGAGTTCGTTCACCTCATCGTTGAAAGGTACCGGATAGCTTTCAAATGGATTGCGTCTCCCGCCTCCAAATCGTTCGATGACGTGCGGCATGGGAGCAGCCCCCTCTTGTGATAACGAGGGCTTTAGCTGCATGCGTTTGCCCTTACTGCTTGCCTTCTGGCTGTGGTCCCCGACGAGGCTCAAGTCCGAGCGAGTCGGTCCGCCCTCAACCTTCTCCCTGCGTTCACAGACGTTCGTCACAGCTGGACCAGCTTCTTCCACGAACGCGTACTTGCAAACCGTGCGCCGACTTTTGCTTTTCTCCAAGCCACCACCCTCGCTCTCGCTACCGCTCCCGCTACCACTTCCTCCAGCTAGTTTTGGAGCAGTCCATCTGAGGTTCAAGTTGACTTCTGCATCGAGCCGTTGTTTGCGCCTCACTGCAATCATTGCTTGAGAACGCACGATCCGACGTGTCGATGCGCACATGGTCTTGCGCTGCCCAGCGTCATTGGCCGTCTCGTTGATGAAGCGCAGGCCGGGACTGGAGTCCATGCCAGACATCGTTGTCGGTAGGTGGGCGGTTGGCAACAAAACCCTGACTTCACCAAGAATTTGACGCGCATTCACCCCCCGACCTGGGACACAATCAAATATGCCACATCAGAGGCTTTTCATGCCTCAGCGACGAATACTAGCCCGTTGCAGTCCAGCGGCGTCCAATCCAATGACGTTCAGACACCGGCCTTTGGTCGGCAACAACGAGAACTCGATATATCCGGAAGCGAGAACTCCATCTTCAGCGCACCAATCCGCCATAAAGCTTCATCGCCATGTGCAACCACCCATCACAGTTGTCTTTGTCAGCAATTCACTGCTCCCACTGGATGCTTGATGGACCAGCAGGTGACAAATAGTCTAACAATAAGTCCGCTCTTTCGCCATCCAGGAAATGTGCTTCACTCGCGTGTTGCCCCACCACCCTATCTCGGAACGTTCCAAGGCGCTTTTCCGGGTGAAACAACTGGACTCGCATGGGTACCTAGATGGCCTCTCGGAAAAACTTCATCTCTGGATCTCGCGGTTGCGATCCTTGGAGATGGGGCGACAAAAGGCCCCACAGACGTTTCCAGGCCCGGTGGGCATGGAGCCAGCCCATACCGAATGGGTTCATTGCCAAGTTTCCAGATCGGGCTTTCTTGAATACATGTGGACGCCACCCCATGCGACAGGCATACATCAAGAAGTCAAAGGTAAAAGTGCCTAGAGGCAGGCACGTCTCCCCGCCCAGCTATTACATACTCGACGTGCAGATCGCGGAGAATGGCCAGCTGACAAAGAAGCTTCTGGCGAACCGAGACCCAGGCTGCATCGTATCGGCGCAGCCTCCTTCTAAACCGATGTTGGCCTACGGACATTGCTTAAGTAAGAAGCGAGCGGGCGCCTAGGATGTTGCAAGCAGGGCTGAACAACTGCCAGGGGTTCTGGAAGTAGACTAACCTTGTCTTCACCCATGGTGCCAGTAGGAGTATTTCCGGCTAAGTTAGGCGCTGACATTGAGTATAGTGAATATCAGAGAGAGCTAACTTGCATCGTTGAGGCAAGACGGCCTAGCTCTTCATTGATCGACGAAGTCAAGATCGCAAGGCGGATTTGCCTCATTGGAAAATGTTGGCCGAAAGATGTCCCAAGTCGCACTTTCTAAGTAATTACTAGCTATTTGCGGAGTGGATTTCAGGATGATTGTACTACGTAATTGAAGATGAAGGCACCAGTAGCTATCTGTGGACCGTCTTGTGGCGTCGTTCGAGGCGAAAGGTAACTTTTTTTGGTGAGAAATCTATTCTGACTGCATTATCGTCGTGAGCTTCGGGTTGTTGAGAACCAGCTTTGGATCATTGCGTCACCCCGGGAGCTGCGTTCACTCCGTCCATCATTGTATCAGGACTTCGCAAACTGGACTAACCAGTCTGCCAATTTCTGCACATTCTCCAGCGGTACCGCGTTGTAGTTGCTCGCGCGGATGCCACCAACTGATCGATGGCCCTTGAGACCGAGAAGGCCCTGCTTTTCCGCGCCAGCAAGAAACGCCTTCTCCCTGGTATCGTCTGGCTCCCCTCCCTGTTTCTGGACGATTCGGAAGCATATGTTCATCCTACTCCTCACGCTGCTATCTGGCACGATGCGATACGTGCCTGAATAAGCGTCCAGAGTGTCGTATAGGATGTTTGCTTTTTTATCAGCAAGCTCTTCTTGCCCGGAGACCTTCTTCGAGCCGTACGTCGCGACGAGGAGTTGCAATACCAACGTTGCGACATACAGGTTGAAGATGGGGAGCGTGTTGTAGAGGCTGTTGTTGGAGGCGATGGTCGAGAATGAGAACATGATCGGTGGTAGACACCCCGAAGTTGGGATCACAGGTGACAAGGCATGGAGGAATGTTGGAGGCGGGACAAGGTCCAGCAAGGACTTTCGGATAATGACGACGGTGATGCCGGCAATGCCGAGGTTTTTCTGAGCACCTCCCTGAAGCAGACCATTAGTATACAGTGAAGAGTGGTCATTGCGGAAGCGACTCACAAAGATAATTCCGTACTTCCGAACGTCAATTTTTCGGCTGAGAAAGTTGCTGGACATGTCGGCAACGACAATCCGCTCGTCGCCTTCCAATGACTTCGGAAAATTCGGGAACTCAACACCGTCGACGGTCTCATTGTCGCAAAGGTATACGAACGCACTTCCACTCGGTGTCAAGTTCCATTCCTTCTCGTCCGGAATCTTGCCGAACTTGCCTCCGTTGCTCTTCCTCGCATCCAGCACAATATTGACATATTTGGCACCCACCAGTCTCGTTGCCTCTTGGCTGGCTTTCAGAGACCAGGACCCTGTCACGAGATAGTCGACCTTCAGTTCACTCTCTATTTCCTTCTTCACCCGCTCCAGAACTTCGGCATCCTTGCTTTCGCCGAGCTCTGCAACGGCTTTCCTTCGTCGCTTCTCGATCCAGGCGGCAACGAGGTTTTGCAGGGCTGCGCTGAACTCCCCAGTGCCTCCGGCTTGCATGAACAGGATGTCATATTCGTCCGCGGGGATGTCGTAGAGTTTTGTCAATGCTTCCTTCGCGTCAGCAAGGATTTTGTTCGCTGTTGCAGAACGATGTGAAATCTCGGCCAGCGAGAGGCCGGTGTTTTCGAAGTTGACAAATGCTTCGGCAGATTTCTCTATGACTGAAGTTGGCAAAGGGGCGGGCCCGGCGCCGAAGTAGGCGACTTCGGAGCGATTTGGCATGTTTCTGAAGCCTTCAATCTAAGAAATGAGGAAAGGCTCTTGGCATACAATGAAGAAATATCACTCCGGTCAAAGAATAAAGCCAAGTCTTTGCTCAATGCTATGGTTCGACGTGCTATTTCAAGCTGTATCATGAGACCGAGGAGGGACTTAGGGGTCATACAGGAATGATATGGTCGAAAATGAGTCAGTGACGAAAAATCTGGGGTAGGAAGAGGGGGGCATTGACATGACGCCCTGTTTGGGGCTCTTGGCAGGAGAAGAAATTCTTTCAGCCAATCGACGACGAGCGACATGCAAGGCTCCGATCAGTTCCGCTTGTATTGATGATTGAGACAAAGCTATGTTCTCTAATATAACTAACTCCCACAGTCTAGCTGTTTAAACTCAAGCTCTAAATGAGCGATACAGAGCAATGACAATGCTTTGAAAGCATTGTCTGGCTCAACTGATCGAGTACTCTACAGCGCTGATAATGGTGGGGAAACTGTCCTTATGCCATCGCGTCTGTCACCACTCCAGTGTCACATCATGTTGGGAATCCACGATTCAATACAGTAATGGTTTCGTCAGTACCAGACAGTCAGCGGCTGACACATCTGAGTTGAGGTATCGCTGTTTTCTCTTCAGCATCTCATCTTAGTCATCATCGTCGTCTATGTCGCCCTTCCGGATCTCATCACTGTCTGTGTCCTCATCCTCACAACCGCATAAGCCTGATCTGGACCGGCGTCTTGGGTATCTCCACGGGACAGAGTCTCCTCGAGTTCTATCTCTCCTGAAGTGTCTCGCTCTTCGGGAGAGGAACGGATGGCAGAGGGTATGCCGGGCGCGTCGTCCATTTTCTCGAGCGCTGGTATATTTCGCTTTCTGATGTTCAAGCCACTGGCGGCCGAGCCTGACGACGACGTTGAGTTGGCAAGAAAGTCGAGGGGACTGTATGTCCATTGGCACTCGTCCCGGTCGAGGCTGCAGATCAAGTTCGGGTAGTCGTTGGAGAAGTAGTCTGGCTTTGGGATTCCATTGAGGGCATATATTACTTGGGGGACGGTCTCGAGAGACATGCAGCCGGTAACGGAGGAGGCTCGGATCCAGAATAGACCGTGCTTGAACCAGTGATCGACGCAGTCGCAGCTGTAGCTCACATCCGTACGCTGGACAGTTCCGGGTGTGTCGGGAAGAGCAGCTGGCAGACTGGGCACTAAAGGTGCTATCATGAAGGTGAGAGCAAGGTATAGAAAGAACAGCATCTTGGGGTCGGTGAGCTTGTGGATGAAGATGTGAGTCGTGGCGGAGCAGGGATGCAGTTACGGTGGAAGCAATAGATGCGTAAAAGCAACGGCAGTGAAGAGAGTACGAGACCCTTCAGTCGACTGTGCGAGAGGAGTGTGCTGAGAAACGTGAAGGAAAAGACGTGAAGAATTGAAGCGAAGGTGACGGTGAAGATGAAGGAAAGGAATGTTGAAAAAGTGGGAGGCACCTTCCGTCTTCGCGCAATGTGCGTGCGACCTCGCCGTGAAGAAAATGAGACCGAGATTTATTGCTCCAGTGAAGCTCTAGAAGCTACTACCGTCGTTCAAGATCGAGTTCTCCTCTACCATGACAGTCACTTTTGCTAAAGATCCCATCAGTGAGCTTAAATCCTCCTTGTTGACACAATATCGAATGCTAGGAGAGGGGCCAGAGGATTCCAAGATGATCGTCTCACGAAACACTTCTCAAGCAAAAAAGCGAAGGACCTTTCAAGGACCAACCCAGTCTACAAGACTACGGCATTAGGAACAACTGCAACTGGATTTTCGGGTCAAAACTGGAGATCAGAAAGCACGATTTTGAAAATGGGACTACTCGGCAAACGATGGCTACGCTATCCACGAATCATGTATAAATAAGGTACACGCTATGATACCGACGACCTCCGTTAAGTCATGCATCCTCGACCAATGGGCACCTTCTCTTTGTCGTTTTAACTGACCTGTAACTCGTATTCGTCGGCTTTGACTGTCTTCCGGGCGACACGGGAACGGACTCGGCTGTATCCAACAGCGTCCCGGCTCATACGGTCTCTTCGTCCGAGCTCAAATCATAGAGCTCCTTCTTCTGTCGAATCACCTCCGGAGACTTGGAATTATGTCCAGTCTTTGCGAGCGACGGCCACCAGCTTGGACCTCCTGACCGTGTCGGGCTACTGGAATCTGTGGGCGCTGTTTTCTCGGTCGACTTCTCCCCCTTACCGAATCGCCACCACTGCTTGTTAGACCTCGAATTCCTTTGAGCATCGTTGGCCGCTTGCTGCTCAATCTTGTGAATATGGCGTTCTACCGCGGCAATCAACTCCTTGTCTCCTGTGCTCTTTACAGACTGTAGCGTCGACTCTAAATCTTCACTGGACTGGATCCCCCGCGTCCTCTTCTGCTCCTCCTGCAAGAATACCTCGAGTGCGTCGGTACGTTTACGATTGATCGCTGTCATTTTGGGAAACGATAGATTGGCGGTCAGGGGAACCATTCTTTTGATGACTTCTATCGGTAGGTCGTTGGTAATGGCCGGCAACAATTCACATCCAAGGTGGTAAGTGTAGCTGCCGTTGTCCAAATTCATCGCTCCGTGATCTAGAAGGAAGAGAATGAAAGGCGCATTTTGAGGACCCTCTTCAATGGCCAAGGTCAGCATCGATGTCATGTGGTCATCGAACCCAAAACTGACAACGCCAGGGGAGTAGGAATAGATTAGCTTGAGCATCTCGACGTCTCGCGTCTTAGCGAGCGTTCTGACGGACAAGGGGTCTCTAAAGTCGAAGGCAGGATATATAGAGCAGAGGTATTGGACGGCGGATTGTTGCCCGTGAGAGATTGCTGCTTCGAAGAGCATAGCTGTCGCAGGAGCGCCCTCTCCTTTGGTATCCATATACCAGATAATGTCGTCACCTTGCTTGACGTGGTGCTCCTCAAACAACCGTTGTAACTGACCTAGTTGGCCGGCCTTGCATGCTTCGATCATGGCATCCTGGTGAGAAGACAGAATCTTCCATGGCTGCGGCTGTGGTTCTGGAAGAGATGTGGCCATTGTGGGAAGTGTTGCTCAAGAATAAGACATATATAGAAGGCTACAGAAAAAGCAGCTGATCTCAACTAATGCAGACGGCCTTGGGAGGGTTTAAGCCACGAAATTGTGACTCTTATAGCTAGCAGCCATCGGCCGGGAGGCCACAAGGCGTGAAGTACTCACTGATTTGGCGACGGCGGGTAAAGTCTTGTTTCAGTATGCGCTGGCCATGAATCTTTACGGGAACCTGTAGCCGCCTGAGGTGAAACTCTCTTGCCGCTGGAGTTAAGTCCTGGTAGGATTCGAGTGTGGAGTTTAAGGATGGGAAAGAGAAGTGCTAAGTTAGTTTGTAATTCTCGGGCAACAGAAGGCTCCCAGTAGTTTTGGCGAGGATGAGGCTCTGACAGAACGACTGCGAAGCAAGAGGTGTAAAGACGTTTCCCCCATTGTTTGAATCTTCGTACATTCTGCTCCGACTCGAATGTGCAACCCGATCACGCCCTCGCCATGTTAGCTGGTATTGACCGCTGGTCAGAGACAGGCTCGAAGCAATGCAGGGCATCTGACATGGAGATTTGCGGGAGAAACGCCGGGCCTCGGCGTGGCTGTTCGAAGGCACTGTTTACATTGAAACTCTCTAGGCGGCAACAATTCTGTCCACCCGATGCTAGTCTCCGTCGCCCGTTGCACAATGTACGCGAATGAGCAGTCATTGAGCAAGCAAGCACTGTGCTGGCGGGGTCCTAGTGATACCCAAGCAATTTTTGGTCGTAAACAACTTTGCAATGCCACGGCGACCACACAAAAAATCTCGTTCAGGCTGTCTCCATTGCAAGAGGCGACACATCAAGGTAAGTGACGTGCACCAGTGTTCCGCAGGTGAAATCTTGTAGATTGTGCTCGCTTTTTGGCCAATGGACTAACACGAGGCACCGAATTCAGTGTGACGAGAGACGGCCTCGATGCGTCCACTGCCAGACGGCGGGGTTAGACTGCACATTTGCTTCACATGCATCTACGCCAGCCAGTCCCGTCGTGGAGACAGAGTCTGCGGCAGCCGGCACTGCGGCGACGTCAACGCCAGACCCGCGACGGCAAGGCCATGGACAGTTCAGTGTGGCACCCACATTTTCTCCCTCAGAACCATCGGATCCCGGTCTGAATATGCAACATCTTGAATTTTTGCATCAGTTCGTCACCTCCACCTACAGGACATTCAACGATGACCATGAAATCCAGAATGTCTGGAAAACATCGATTGTCCGGATGGCTCTTTCGCACCCATACCTGATGTACGAGCTCCTTGCTATCTCGGCTCTACACCTCGCTTACTGCCGACCCGAATCATCTCCATGGTACTACCCTAGATCCACGGAGCTGCAGACTCAAGCCCTCAATTCTTTCAACAGCATACAACAGGAGGTGGATGCCTCGAATTGCGCTCCAGTCCTCATGTTCGCATCGCTTCTTGCCGTTCACGTGCTTGCGGACCCCTCGCGCACCGTGGGACCGGACTCGAACCACTATCTTGACCACGTCATCCATTGTATCATGCTCATGCGCAACGTCCAAAAACTCGTCATCCAAGACTGGTATGAGTATCTCAAAGACTCGGAGTTGAAGCCTATCTTTGGAATTACGCAGCCTGAAAAACCATATCGGATCCCGCAGCCATGTCTCAACTTGGCCCAGCTCCCGGAGGGCTCGGACTTAGGGGAGCATGCTAAAGAGGCGTATAACTCGGCGATCGAGCGCCTGCACTGGCTCTACGCTGTTTCGAACGTGCCCAATGAAACGTACACCACCGTTCGGTGGCTCCTTGCGTGGCCGATCCAGCTTACCGGGGCCTATCAGGATCAATTGAACCAGCGAAGACCTGAAGCTCTGGTCATCCTTGCATACTTTGGAGTCATGCTTCACTTATACAAGGGTTGCTGGGTGGTGGGAGATTCTGGCAAGTTCCTCATCCGAGCGATATCCGCACACCTTGGGCCTCACTGGAGGAAGTGGATGGAGTGGCCATTGTCATATCTCGTGGACGGGAGCGACACAGAAAAAAGTCGAGCATCGTTGCAAGTTAGGTCAAATCCCACTGGCTAGTCTGGCGAAGGAGTACCAGGATCTGCGCTTGCCAAAACATGATAAGACGCTGAAGAGGACCCGGTGATGCATGAAGGAAAGTCTCACGGCTCGTTATGTTCTACCAGGGTCGCCACCAGGCGGATTGAATGAGACTTTACACAAGATAGGCCAACAAAAACCGTTGCTCAATGAGGCTATGTAGAACCGGCCGTAGGAAATGTCGGACGAGCTGTAGTGCTCCCTTACTCCATACCTCCAGCCTTGTGCAGCCACAGCCTCGTGAAGGCGGTCAGCGATGAACCCCCCACCCAAACACAAAAATTCTGCCAGGACTTTTTGGCTCCAAGTCCAAGCTGACCCTTACAAACTACCAATTCTCTCTTTACCCAAGCTTGACTCCCCACCTACCATGGAATCTGACCTGCGGTAACACCTACTGACGCCGCTCCAAGATGTCACGCGGCGGACGAGGAGGCAGAGGCGGCGACGGAGGCGGCCGTCGCAACAAAGGCGCTCCCGAGATAGAAGACTACGACTTCGACGACGAGGGCGACAGCCTCACTCCCCGGCAAAAGAAGCCTCCGCCTCTCTTTCCAGTACGGCAGCCCACACCGCACCACCCCGCCCGCATTGTCCTTCCCAAATTCTCCTTCCTCCACCAAAACAAATGAGCAGCCCGCAAAAGAAGTCTAGGCTAACAATCAGCCTGCGAACGATAGGACATTTCTCTCCCGGTCCCACGTTCCCCCTCTGCGCGAGAACTCTCCGCCGTAGCGCGCCATCTGGCCTTCCGCACCCGCGTGCGCAACGGGCCTTACTTCGCAACCCTCGACCCCAGCAGCGTGGCGGATGCGACGACGGGACGGACACTCAAGCGCGCGGGATTCGACCCGTTCACCGACCAGGAGACTTACTCGAGCAAGAATCACAAGAAGAAGCGCGCGGTGCCGGACTTGAAGGGCGCAGGAAGGGAATACGGTACGTTCGGATTTTTGGGCCGTCAAAGGTTACAACTACGCTGAGCAGAGGGACGGACGTGATATGATGTGAGGGACTGTGAGCTGATTTTCACGTTGATAATCCAGCACTCAAGTTCTTTCCCCAAGAACTCTGGCCGACGCTCGACCCCACGCGCAAACACCCCCTCTGGAAGACCGTCGACGCTGACAACGATGACGTGTCGGCCTCGCAGCGCCGGTCGCGTAAGCGGAAGCGCGATACCGCGGCGACTCTCGCGGCGCTCGATGACGTCGACGACGCGGCCGTGAAAGACGGGGACGCGCTGTCGGACGACGAGCAGGTCGAGCAGACGGACGATTCAGCCTCCGACTCCGACGCGTTGATCCCGTCAGGCAGGGGTGCGAGGGCTGCGAGGAGGAAGAAGAGGAAGCAGAAGAGAGGCCGCGCGGGCGGGGACCGGACGGGCGAATCGCGGGAGAAGCGCGGCCTCGACGCCGAAGACGACTTCGAGCCGACGAAGAAGAAAGGCCCGTCGCCGCCGTCGACGATGCGGGCAAAGGAGAAGAAGCGGCGCAAGGCGGAGGCGCGTGCCGCGGGGACGAAGGTCGACGATACGGAGGATGAGGATGAGGACGAGGAGAATGATAACGCGGACCACGATGAGGATGTGGGCGACGAGGACGAGGACGACGATGATGAAGAGCCCGTAGACTCGGACTTTGAAGAGAGCGACGAAGGGGACGGGGACGATTACAATGCAGAGAATTACTTCGACGACGGGGATCGCGATGATGACGACGGACTCGGATTTGGCGGAGGAGGCGGTGACGAGGGTGGAGAATATTAAGACTTGACTTGTCGATCAGATTGATTGACCGATTGAATGAATGTGTCTACGGGAGGCTCAAAGACCGATCAGAGACAGAGAGGTACTGTTTAGCGGGCGGGAACGAGTTTTCAAGACGAAGATAGACGAAGAGGCCCGTCCCTCTTCCGCTTTTGTGGTTTCTACACCAGCTTGAAATCGACAACCATGGCCAAAACAAGCGGGCAATGAATGGCCTATGCTTGTGGCTTGGGAGAATTTAATTCCAATCACAACAGAAACTTGAGTCCTCCACGTTCACCTCCGAAGCGTAACATCACGCGATACCGGCCTCTCTTTCCACCCGTCGTCCATCAAGCACTAACAACGTGGCCGAACGCATCATCTGGCTGAATTCCCTCCTAGAAGAGCTCTCTTGCGTCGTATTCAGAGGCTTGCCGGGAAATGCCTCCCTCAGTATGGCAGCCTGGGCGGCGGGGTGGTGCCGGCCTCCTTGAAGAATTGCTCTCGCCATGCTTTTTGCTTTCTGCCGTTCTTGGAATAGTACTCGACATCATATCTGACCCGGCCACAGATCTCATCGACGCTTTCCTTCGTCAGGTCAAAGTATCTAACCATCCGTCGCCGCCGTCTCCTTGAGCACGGGTACTCCCACCCGAGTACCGAAGGATTTTGGGTATCTTCCCGGTCACAGTTCCAGCACCGATCTTCGTTGGCAGGCCATGCTCCTGGCATGTAAAGTGGTGATTCCCGTTCAGCCAGCAAGTTCCAAAACTCTCCCGCGCGTTCGTCAGAAGACAATGATACCCATATCTGCCAGTCATCTGGCACGGCTCCGTAGGTGAAACCCACGATGCGAAGGGTCAAACATGAAGTATTTTGGATTTGACAAGGAGAACGAAATTCCCGGCCTTTCGCGATCAGATGCTCGCGTTCCCATTTGCCGTACTCCTGGAGATCCTGACCGGCCTTGAGGATCTCCGTTGCCCAGTGGCGAAGCTTGTGGGTTAATCGTTCGTTGCTGAGATCCGCCCATGACAAATTGCTAGGGCACAGCATTTCAAGAGGGATGAGTCCCAGATAAGTCAGCATTGGGGAGCTGCTATCATGTTCAAACGCGACGCGGAGACCATCCAAGCCTACCGCCGTCCGGAATATTGCTCGCCAACCACCGAAGTCAGGGCATTCCACGGGGTATCTCCAATGGTCGCCCAGCACTTTCGCGAGTTTCTCCACAAGGCTAATATATAGTGGAGGAGCGTCTTCCTGAGAGATTTCCCCCACGAGACATGAGGAATCGAGCTGGGGTTTGGCAAGGTAGAGCCAAAACGCATCCGAACCCAGGTAAGCCTTACATGAATCGTATGCAGCTTCCAGACGAGTAGATAGACTCCAGGTGCTCCATGGAGGCGATATCATCTGAATAAGGCCTGGCAGTAGGTACGCATTGAAGGGACGGGTGGAAAATTTGAGCAAGCTCTGGGGAGAGGCTACGAGATCGTTAAGCTCTGGGCCCTCCCTCAGCGCATGTATGACCTCCAAAGCTTTCTCGCTCTGAGCTTGTGACCAACAAAAACGGATGCAAGACCAGGCCAAACTGAAGTCCCAATCAGAAAATACGAACCCAAGTCCTGCCGCAGACTTACCGGTTGTCCTTGTCATTAGGGTCAAGACCTTGTTGCATGAGGAACCTTATTGTCGTAGCATCTGCATATCCACAGGCAAGCTATGAGCGTAAGCATAAAACTCGATTCAGAGCCACAATTGTTTATCCCTACATGAAGCAGTGTCTCCCCATCAGGATCTCGGTCTAAGATGGATGCCTGGCCTGTTTGGAAGAGTTGCTGCAAGGCGACAATGTCGCCGTACTGAGCGTATCTGAAGACCGGGGCATCCCGGGGTCGAAAATTGTAAGTCCGAAAACCGTACGTCCAAGCGCCGCAGGCCTGTTGTTGGACAATCTCGAGGGCTCTCCCAAGGTATCGACTTTGCAAACGCAGTAGACGTCGAGTGCGGACATTGACCCACTGCCGACGGCGGCTCTGTTCGCATGAGTTACTGCGGACGGGTTCTGACACGTCCTGGGCGACAGCATTACCGCTAGGACTGACTAGAGCCGTAGAAGGAGATGATATAGACTGTTGTCGAATATCCTGCACAATCGCAGATACACTTGCCGATGAAGCCACGATCAGCGTATGTGTCTCCGAATGCTTCTGGACATTCAGCACGCTCAAAGCACTGTGATACGGTCAGCACATAGAGACAAAGCGATCTCCTGCACTACTACCTACTTCAAGGCAGCCATCTGAGCCAAAATGAAATCGACCTTGGCTCTTTCAACCACTTGGCGGGCTTTGTCCAGAGCATCCTCCTTGAGCACTGCTTTCACCGATCCGCGTATTCTAGATTGCTTGATGCATTTCAATAGCTCGTCGCATATGGGCTTCAGGCTCTGGACTGCCCTTTCGCTTCGCAGACGACATTTCCGAACCACGTCCGGTGGAGCATAGGCCGAGAGAGTGGCTTCCTGCTCTTTGTATGTCTCTAGGATCTCTTCGAGAGCCTCTAACTCTTCCAACAGCTGTTTCAGGTTCTGGGGAGCGTGTTTGATCGACGAGCAGGCATTTTTCACCTCCAGGACGATTTTGGCGAACTCGAAAGCCGCGGCTACGACACCGATGGTCTCAGCCATAGCGAAGGGGGTCAATATCTCGTGGCCGGCGTCGCCAGAGACGTCTATTGTTCTGCAAAGATAGCTGCGATTCCTCGGAACATGGCTTTGAAAGAGAGATCATCAGGCTTGAGGCTGAGGCTGAGGCTGAGCACGCTTGCCAGTGAACCACTGCCTGCGAACAGGCATCAGGCAGTCCAATCATAGCAGGCTACGTGGTCTTTGGCAGGGCATCTTATCTGGGCGCTCTGCCCGTCGTGAGCGGGGAGGGTAGCATTCAATGTCACGGTAGAAGTGAAACCCCAACGACAGACATTATACACCTCGAACGAAGTGAACAGATCCTTTGGACGAGGAACCAGCGATCTCCAGGAACGAAGAACCTGCGCTGCCATTACCCCTGATCAACCGTAGTTTGAGACCATTGAAAATGGCGACGTGAGACTCGTCACTTCTCATTCATCTCTAGCTAGCGACGGTGAGCTTCCGTTCCCAATAGGAGATTGGAGAGCACCGAGATCGCCACTCAGTATGCTTCAGGAGAAATAAATGAGCTGGTAGCATTCTTGGCTAGCTTAGATAGCAGTGCCCGGGCATTTCGATGAAGGTACTTGCGAGACGGAACTAGGGAGATACCCTTTAAAGCATGTAGAACTCGACTTGTCTTCCGCCTCTCAGTCGCTACCCTACTAAGGCGCTCCCGCGACGGATATGGACTGTGGGTACTGTCGAGCAAGACATTCGGACATTACATCCAAACCACATAGGGTTGCGTTAGACTAGATACATGAGCTATGATCAGAGTCCAAGAAGCGCCACCGATGGCCTTGACAAGCCCTAAAACGTAGCAATTCTTATATTTGCACTGTAACAGACTGTATATGGACATTCGCGTGTAACAGCCAGTACCTAGCTATATCTACCTACATACGAGGTACGACATCATAGAAGGTCCCGCCAAGGCCGAGCATCGGAGAATTTCTCGCGGTCCAGACGACAACCAAACCAAACGACAGCTGACCTAATGAAATCACCGACCTTCACCAACCACAAAAATGATCCCCTCGATACCGCAGCACCAGGACAAAGATGACCGGACAAGACCAAGACCGCACGAGCAACGGCACCCGCTCCGCTCTGATCCTGTATGGCACCGAAACCGGCACCTCGCAGGACATGGCTGAAGAGGTGGGCCGCACGCTCGAGAGACTCCATTTCGACACCACGGTTGAGGGCCTCGACGCCGTCCCATACGCCGACCTCCACGCATACAACTTCACGGTCTTTGTCGTCTCAACGACAGGACAGGGCGATTTCCCCGGCAATGCCCGCCTCTTCTGGACCAGTCTGCTGCGGAGGAAGTTGACCCCCGCCACGCTGCTGGGGGTGCGGTACGCCCTCGTCGGGGTGGGCGATAGCTCGTATCCCAAGTTCAACTTCGCGGCCCGGAAGCTGGACAAGAGGCTTCGCCAGCTGGGGGCCGCGGAGATGATTCCGCCTTGTGAAGCCGATGAGCAAGGCGATGAGGGCACCGAGGGGGCGTTCCTGGCGTGGTTGGCCCAGCTGCGGGAGAGGGTGCTGGCCATGTTCCCTCTGGGAGAAGGGCAGGTGCCCATCCCCGAGGATGTCGTCTTGCCGGGGAAATGGCGGTTGGAGGTCGTGACGCTGGATCGAGAGCGGGATGGCGATGGTGAAGAGCAGACGGCTTCTCCGGATAGGCATGTGAACCGGAACGGGGAGGGGTCTCCTGCGCCGGGCTCACCCTTACCCACCGCCACTACCACCACCAGCGGAGGCCGTCCAGCGGACTCCTCCTTCCCCGTTGTGCTGGACGTCAACAGGAGGGTCACGCCCCTGGAGCACTGGCAGGACGTGCGGTTCATGAGCTTGCGAGCATCATGCAGGATCGACTACCAGCCGGGCGACGCACTGGCCATCTCCCCCCAAAATATGCCCGCGGACGTGGACGGCTTGATCGCACGTATGAACTGGCAGCATGTCGCCGACACGGCAATTCGGCTGGTTCCCAGGTGCTCACACTCGCCTGGCCTCCCGCCCACCTTCCTATCTGCAAATCCGATCTTTGCGCGCGGGGACCTCACCCTCCGGACCCTCCTCACCGAATACCTGGATATTAACGCCATTCCGCGGCGCTCTTTCCTAGGCGGCATCGCCAACTACACGCCCGACAGCATGCACCGGGACCGGCTCCTCGAGTTCACGGACCCGCAGTATCTGGACGAGTTCTACGACTACGCGACGCGGCCGCGGCGAAGCATCCTGGAGATCCTGCAGGAGTTCGACAGTGTGCAAATCCCGTGGGAGGAAGTCACAAACGTTTTCCCGCCCATGCGCCCGCGCCAGTTTAGCATCGCGAGCGGCGGCCGCCTGAAAGTCGCAGATGATGGGGCCACGAAATTCGAATTATTGGTAGCTATCGTCAAGTACAAGACTGTGATCAAACGCGTGCGAGAGGGCGTCTGTACACGCTACCTGGCTCACCTTCCCGTCGGAACAATACTCCATGTCTCCGTCAAAAGGGAGGGACGCTTCTCCAAGACACCCGACCCGCCTGGCATGAGCCATATCTTGATCGGCGCGGGCACGGGCATCGCTCCACTTCGAGCGCTGATCCATGAAAAAATCACCCATCATCAACCGGGCAAAACGGTGCTGTTTTTCGGCTGTCGCAACGAGACGTCAGACTACTTCTTCCGTCACGAGTGGGCGGCAATACGTACCGAGCATCCCGGTGCCCTAGAGGTAATCCCTGCATTCTCAAGAGACCAGAAATCAAAGGTGTATGTGCAAGATTGCCTTCGGCAGCGAAGTGATATCATTGGGGAGTATCTGATGGAGATGATGGCCACGATTATCGTCTGTGGATCGTCGGGACAGATGCCCAAGGCCGTGAGGCAGGCACTGGTTGATGCATTAGTAGAGCAGGCCCAGAAGAGGGACACGCATGGAGACCTCATTGCGAATACGAAAGATGCCGACGTATATCTAGCAAAGGTCGAGAAGGAAAACAGGTACAAGCAAGAGACGTGGTCGTAAATGAAATTGCGTACCCATTCAGAATCTGTAGCCGTCGATGCTGAAGCCGTCGATGCCGAAAAATCTTGCTACAACGAAGAGCAACCAGCTCCAGCGTGCAGTTCCTTGTATTTGTGCGAGCTGCTCACGAAGCTCCTCGTCCAGTTGAACAGGCAGAGGATTCCCTTTCTTAGCCTTGGCCCTGGCTTTGGCCCTATTCCTATTCCGTTTCCTGTTCTTCTCTCTACGCTGGCCAGCACCGGGCGAGCCGTCGAGGACGTCACCGGGGGATTCCTCCAGGGAGACACCCTCATCCTCTAAGATCGCAAAACGCGATCCTTGCACCATCGATACTCGCGATGGACTTGAAGAAGGCGTCGATGCCATGTTAGAAGTGGTGGCTGCAGGCAAAGGAATGGCTCTTGGCGAAGAGGGCGTCGATACCGCGCTGGAAGTTTGTGGTAGGAATTGGCGATGCAGTAGGTGATGGAGCGGTAGGCAGAGGCCCAGACACAGTCGCATTATATAGTTCCTGTTGAGGACCTGGAACCGGACTTTGAGCCTTGGGTCAAAACTCCGCCGCGTAAGGAGTAGGTACCTAGCTGGTTGTCCTCTGATATTGAAAGTTCCCAAATCCACCTGGGGTCATAGCTCCCATCAGGTTCTGTGAAGGAACGGGCGTGTGCGATGAAGGTCCTCCGCCTCCCTGTCCGCCGCCTGACATGCCGATGTTGCCGGTCTGTGGCGTGGTAGGTGTTCCGGTTTGATTGTACAAAGTAGTTCCATCCATGTGAGGTGTGCTGAAGTCGCGTGCTGCTCCGTGCACCGCTGGGCCCGAATTGTTCATTGGCATCTGTGCATTCAGTCCCCACACTTGTGATCGATATTTGTCTTCCTCGATGGTTCCGCCGAAAATTTTCTCTCGCATCTTGAAGTAGACTTGACCGGTGAGCAGGGAGTCGGAGCCCGCCTGGTGTGCCTGACCGATCCGTGCTACCCCCAAGTCCTCGGCGATATCTTGAAGACCTGACTTAGTCATAGCACGTTGCACCAGCATGGCTGCTTCTTGAGTCAAAGGCTGCCCGCTGTTGATTTGACCTTTTGCGCCTGCGTGCTTGAGCATGAACTTGATGTCGAAGAGTGAAGGAAAGAATCTCTCGAGAAGTGTGTGGAATTGGGTTTCGTCTGCGGGCAAGGGCTGGGAGATCATGAGCTTTATCAAGTAACCAAAGTCGTAGCCAGAGTGAAAGCTGAGCCAGCGAATATCGGCATCCATGACCAAGCCGGAACTTATCAGCAAAGAAGCGAACACGTTGGGTTCGATCCCGTGTTCAGAGTGTTTGTCGAAGTCGATGCCGGCCTTAGTGAGCATTTGTGTCGACTCCCGGGCATACATGTCTGTCTGGAGAGAGAATTTGAAGTTGAATTGCCAGGTGCACGGAGTCGGTTGTAGGGTCCGATGAAATTGGGATCCCTGGGTAATCTCAGCGTCTGGTGAGGGCAGTGTTCCATCAGATCTGAAAAGAGTAATTCCAAGCTGAATCACTTTCAGTAAATCGACATTGCACCGCAGAGTCTGATAGTGGTAGTCAGCCTTCGTAGTGAACTGGCCGATCGGTCGAGCAACAATCCCCGGAAATTCTGTGTCCTGGCAGAGGCAAGTCAGCACGGTGATGACAGGAAGGAAAGATGACGCTCTTACCATAGCAATATAGGGGTGTTTATCGACCAACCGTCTGAGCGTCTCCATCTCTTCTTTAAGGTTGTGCTTCCAGACGTTGCGGATTCGGGCATCGTTACTGTTTTGCACAGGATTGTTGGGGCCGGCAAATGTCTGGTGACCGGGGACAGGAACCCCTCTCGTGAATCCCATCTGAGGAATCTGACCAGGAAGCAGGCTTCCCTCGAGCATAGCCCTGTCAAAGTCATTGATTATGTCGCCAGACATGGCGAAAGGACCGGCACTGGACGAGCCGACGGCACTGAAGGACGATGTGCCAGGGTGCGCGGGAGGTGGGAGAGCACCATGGGGTTGTGCGGATGGGTGAGCTTGATGATGCATGTGGTAAGGTCCATTATTGGGCTGCCTACCATAAGTAGGCGCCATGGAGAATAACGAAGGTCAGGTAATGTACAGTCAGTTGTGAAGTCTGCAGTAGCAGTAAAGTTGGTTCAGATGATGAATGGCATGATATGGTATGCTTGAAATCAAAGCCGGTCTATTACGGCTTGATATGTTATGATGAGGTAAAATTACATTTCAGTTCACAACAATGCCTTTTAGAGCGTGAAGTGAAAGTGAAAGTGCAATGAAAGTGCAAGCATGACACACTGAGTGCGAGCGCGCAGTCATGGCCCATTCGACGCCTCGACAAATGCACAACCGTAGTCAAACGGCAACAGTCTACGGAAAGGCATACGGGACTTTTCCGCTAGTGCCTTATGAAGGTCGTTCCGGTAGTTTCAGTCATTTTGGGCATCGCAGCGACCTTGTTCATCCGCCTCAATACAACATCTTCACGTATCTTCTGCGCAAATCCTGCGGGCCTGGGAGCTTCGATACAGCTTCACAGCTCTTCTCTTGTTGTCGAAGCGTCCTACAATTGATCGTTACGGGCCATGGCACCTCCAAACAACCCGACCGGCTTCAGTATGAAGACCTTCACGGATGCAGCAACAAGCACACAATGGCGGGCAAAGGATCCATGGAAGAGAAAGTAAGGATAGCTGCGCATATTAACGATTTCATATGTACTGACGAAGTCACAGCGAGGCATGGCGATATACGGGTCCGTTCACCAGAGGCAATCGGATGAAGGGAGCTTTCCCAGGATTTGGCATTGCTGTTGTCGCATTTACAGGCTATGTCATTGTCGAACAATTATTCTTCGCAAAGGATCTCCATGGTCACGGACACGACGAGAGCGCAGGGCACCACTAAGCACTGTAGAAGCAAAAGAAAAGCACTACACAATCTTGCTGCTCACGACCAAGTGCTGGAGTGAGCTTGAAGATCACGGACAAGAACTGCCATGGACGCATGGTGTTGTACATATGCACAATATCGGGTGCCGAAATGCAAAAGAGCTGGAGCCCGCAATGAGACGGAAGTCCATGTCAACAAGGTGTTGTTCTGTCCGAGGGAGGCGTGTTGCTGCAAGTGGAATTTCCCACAGGAAGACATTGAGCCTTGCGAGCCATGCAGAGTAGGTTCGCATGTTTGGAAGCTTCGGTTGAACGACATGGGTTATGCTCTGGTGGTGGTGTGTCCGTCGCCTGCCGATGCGAGCCAACAGCCTTCCCAACATTTCTCTTTCCTTGAGTCCGGTTCCCTCACGTTTTTCGGCCACGGACAGACTTCGGAAAGTGATTTCTCTGTGATATTCTTCTTGATAGAGTTTGGTTGGCAGTGCTCGTGGTGGCCTTCCCTTCTCGACTTTCGAGTGCGGGAGGAAGGCTAAACCACAAATGGCCAAGTAGTCCGGGCCAGTCAGAAAGCGAGGATGGATTATGTGCGGGAATGAGGAAAGCGACCACGATCCTGACGAGTAGGACTCGGCCTGCCAGACCCTTATCTTGCTTATCGATTTGTTATACAATGGAAAGCACCCTATAGCCTGGATTCGCGAGCCCCAGACGCCGTGCACAAACTGCTGGTGCCGGCTAGAAGCATAGCATGACCGGATTGATCGTGAGGAGACCAAAGTTCGCCGCCGGTAGACATATATCTTGGTGAGCTTCCTCTCTGCCCATCTTCAGACTGTCGCATAGCTCCGCGTCCCTCTACATCCATTCATCCAAGAATAAACACCATGGTTCTCGAGCGTGTCAAGCAGCTGGCCCAACAGGTGTCCAACACCGTTGCTCCTCCCCACCCTCTTGATCCGCTCACTGCGCTCGAGATCGACACAGCGGTGTCTATTCTTCGATCGCAATATGGCAAGCTATACTACAATGCCGTCACATTGTTCGAGCCTCCCAAGGCTCAAATGCTGAAATGGCTGGCGGACCCTGATCACACTCCGAGACCAAACCGGGTCGCTGATATTGTTGTCATCACCACCGACGGCAAGGTCTACGACGGCCATGTCGACCTCACGGAGCACAAGGTCATCAAATGGGAGCATACTCCCAACGTCCAGCCTCTCATCACGATGGAAGATCTACAGATTGTCGAACACATCGTCCGCAAGGATCCCGGCGTCATCGAGCAATGCGGTCTGATTGGCATTCCTCCCGAGGAAATGCACAAGGTCTACTGTGATCCGTGGACGATTGGCTACGACGAGAGATTCGGCAACGGCGTCAGACTCCAGCAAGCGTTGATGTATTACCGCCCCCACGTCGACGATTCACAATACAGCTACCCCCTGGACTTCTGCCCAATATACGACTCCAACCTCCAGAAGATTATCCACATTGACGTCCCCAAGATCCGCCGACCGATCAGCAAGGCCCCGCCAAACAACTACACGGTCAAGTCGATCGAGGACATCGGTGGCTACAGGACTGACCTGAAACCCATCAACATCACGCAGCCCGAGGGTGTGTCCTTCACGATGAAGAACCGCACCATCGAGTGGCAGAACTGGTCCATCCACATCGGCTTCAACTACCGCGAAGGCATCGTCCTCAACAACATCACCTACTTCGACAAAGCGGAGAACAAGGTCCGGCCCATCTTCTACCGCCTCTCACTGGCCGAAATGGTGGTCCCATACGGAAACCCCGAGCACCCACACCAACGGAAACACGCCTTCGACCTCGGCGAATACGGCGGCGGCTACATGACCAACTCGCTCAGCCTGGGCTGCGACTGCAAAGGCAGCATCCACTACCTGGACTTCGACTTTGTGAACAAAGCCGGCGCAGCCCAGACGATCAAGAACGCCGTCTGCATCCACGAGGAAGACAACGGCATCCTGTTCAAGCACACCGACTTCCGCGACGACTCGGTCATCGTCACCCGTGCCCGCAAGCTCATCATCAGCCAAATCTTCACGGCCGCCAACTACGAGTACTGCGTGTACTGGATCTTCCACCAAGACGGCACCGTGCAGCTCGAGATCAAGCTCACGGGCATTCTGAACACGTACGCCATGAACCCCAACGAGGACACCAAAGGCTGGGGCACCGAAGTCTACCCGGGCGTCAACGCGCACAACCACCAGCACCTGTTCTGTCTGCGCGTGGACCCCAACATCGACGGCTCGAAGAACACCGTCTTCCAAGTCGACGCCGCCCAGGGGGCCGGCGAACCCGGCAGCCCCGAAAATTTCTACGGCAACGCCTTCTTCGCCAAGAAGACAAAGTACACGAACCCCGTCGAGGCCATGGCCGACTACAACGGCGCGTCCTCCCGAACGTGGGACCTGGCCAACGAGAACAAACTGAATCCCTACTCGAAGAAGCCCGTCTCGTATAAGCTGGTGTCGAGGGAAGTTCCGCCCCTGCTCCCGAAGGAAGGCTCCCTGGTGTGGAAGCGGGCGGGCTTTGCGCGCCACGCCGTCCACGTCACTCCGTGTATGTATCACCTATCCCCTTGCCTCTCTGCCCATCGATATCCTTCTTCTTGTCGTCCTCTTCTTCTCTTCCGTGGCGTCACACAAAACTAACGAATCCCGCCCTTAATCACAGACGCGGACTCCCAAGTCCATCCCGCAGGAAGACACGTGCCCCAGACGTCCGGCGAACCGTCCATGGGCCTGCCGCAGTGGATCGCCGCCAACCCGAACGCCAAGATCGACAACGAGGACATCGTCCTCTGGCACACCTTTGGGCTCACCCACTTCCCGGCCCCGGAAGACTTCCCTGTCATGCCTGCCGAGCCCATGACCGTGCTGCTGAGGCCGCGGAACTTCTTCGTCCGGAATCCCGCCCTGGATGTGCCGCCCAGCTATGCCAGGACGCCGAGTCAAGTCGCGGCTGGAAAAGCTGGAGGGAGTTGCCACGCTGATAAGACGAGCACGCTTGTCTGAATGGTGTGGAGACTGCCAAGGCTGATTGATCATGATTGGAAATGAGAGGATAGCAGGCCTAGGAATTGGTGTTGGTATGCAATACTATGTCATATGCTCATGTACTCCTTATCTGGCTGGAGGGTGTGTCTCTATTCGTATATCCATCTAGTGTTTGCTCCGTATAACCTATAGGAAAAGCGAACCTTTATATTGGAACGTTCACGTAATTTATAGGGAATGAGCGACTCTCCATCTCCAGATATTGTACTGCTTGGAATCCTTTTTTCCCGCGCTGATTCCTATCCCTGTCCTTGCTCCCGTGCTGGCACCCAGCTGGTGATGCTGCCTGCGAGATGACGCATCCCTTCCGCTCCTCCGGCTCTATGGTAGCGCAGTGTATCCACACTCACAGATGCGGGTATCTCATGGCAAGCAGTGCGCCACCAAGTGCGGCTTGAGTCCATAGCGTAGGCAATCGTCGTTGGAGAAATACTATCCCCTGCCACTCGAGTTCCGGATGGATTTGCGGTCAAATGCACCCAACGCCAGTTTGGCCTCGAGCATCTGTGAACGTTGCGTTGGCCTTCTGTGGTGGTAGGGGTGCCTTCGAGTATCAATTATTGCTGTGACGTGATCTCCAGCAACTCTTTAGTCGGGAGGAAAACCTCAGGCTAGGTGGGAAGATGATTTTCAAGTGGTAGTCTCTCTGGCCTGGGAAAGGGTAGAAGAGATGTCCTTCACGGGGAACGGTCTGCCGGTCCAGCTGGGCTATTATCCTCATTGAGATTTGAATGCTCGTCAAAGGTACCACCTTGCACTCGTGCTTGGTTTCCTCCTCCAGGTAAGGCATGGTTTTCTGTTTTCAGTTTAGTTCTCAACTGCCTAAATACTTCCTCCATCCGTCGCGCCAGATGGTTCTTTGCCCTTCTTCCGTCACGCCTGGTCGTTCGCCGATTCTGAATCTCTCCCATCGCGCATCCCTTCCCGTGCCCACACAAATAAGCGTGGAGTTGTCGATCCAGCCCAAAATGCCTTTTTGGGGCCGGTTCGGTAACGAACCCAGAGCGGGAAGATATGATATAGTGGAGTTATTGAGGCCACCGCTTTCATCACCCATTTCAAAATGTGTTGACGCGAAGGAGTAGATGTCCGAGAAGACGCGGGGAAGGAGCGGGATTTTGGAGAGGAACCCCCATTTCTGGTTCGTAGGAGCTTCGTCTTCGTTGTTAGAAACTTGTGGCGATTGAGAGCGGCGACGTTGTGACGAGGGACTCAGTGGGCTGGTGGGTTGGGACTGCGAGGAGGCGGTGGGCGGAAGGTCGAACACATGTAAGGTTGACTTGTCGGATGTGACGGCTAGCATACTGCTGTTAGGCGAGATGGCAATGCTGAAGACATATGCCGGGTCAACGCCACGACGCAGTTCTGCAATCTTTGTGCAGTTTGCGGTCGAAAAGACGCGGATCAACGTGCCTGTTTCGCTTGCTGTAGCCAGTAACTGGCCATCGCTGCTGAGGTCCATGGCTCGTAGCGCCGAGGTGTGTGCTGGAATGATGCTTACGTTCCCGGATACCAGTTCAACGAGTTGGACTTTGCCCGGTGAGCGGCCGGGGAATGCCACGACTCTGTTACCCAAACAGCACAGGCCTAGCGGATTGTCTGCAGTCTCGAAAGCCGCCGATCTCTCGGGCGGGGAGGAGAATTTGTAGAGGTGGATGCTGTTCTGGATGGCAATAGCAATCCAGGATTTGGTGAGACGGACTCGTAGGACGGCGGTCTTTTGTTCGAGGGTGATGGCGACCTTCTGTTTAGCATCGTCCCATATCATCACCTGCCCACATGCATCAGTCTCTTGTTCTTCGTCTATTGGTTCTGGCTATACTTTTGTCTGCGGCCATCTTGGATTCTTGCCTCCTCCTACCAGTGCCAAATAGTTGTATCGCCCGAGCATCTCCGCTGTTCCGATACCAGCGTTAAGGTCTGTATTCGTCTTAGAATCTCGACGGCGGCGCATGAATTGCCGAGGGAGTGGTACCTCTTGAAGCTTTGAGCTCGCATGGGTCTGAGTTGAACACTGGAACAAGCATCCACAGTTGAGAAGGTGTCCCCACACAATCGAAGGAAGGCTTGCTCTAGACATACCACAGAAGCCTGTGTCGAGGCCGATGGCAAAACAGCTGGCATCGCTGTTGAACGAGGCGGAAAGGGCGATGGGCCCAGAGGAATCATCGATGATCGGGCGGGTGTTCATCTTGTAGCTCAGTCTGTGCCCTCAGAGCCGATATGCGCATGGTGCTAAGGATAACCGACGTTCATCTTCCGTCTAATGAAAATTGAGTGCGAACCACACACAAAGTCCCATGTCGTCTGCTATCCCAAAGATGACGCAGGCCGCCGCCTGGAATCACCAGCCCAAGACAGGCACTAGTAGGGGTGGGCCAAGGGCCCGAGGAGCTTGCGTCTGGCGGTTTAGGCTTGACGTTGTCGCGCCTAAAGTTACCTGGTACTTGGTAGCCGGGCCAAACAGCTTGCTCGGTGGATGCGCCACTGGCAGGTGGGCGGCATTCCATGCTGATTGAATGCCCAGTCAGCCGGGACATGCCAAACGACCAATTGGCTGTTGCTTGTCGTGGCTGTGCCATCCGCCATCATCCATCATTACCAGCATTCTTCCTCCAGATTTGAAAGGCGTCATAACTTTGCCCACGCGACACCAGTGGGTAGTGATCAAAACCCAAGACATTGTCTTTCACCATCCTCCCCGCCCTCCCACCCCAGCGACCGGTACGGCGTTACTCAACATGAGGTGACGGTGACCCAACCCTGGACAGACAGATATCCTGTCCAAGCCAGCCATGAGCTCGAAACCTAGTGGCGAGAGTTATCTATCGCCAACGCCATGGAAATCTGGAGATCCTTGGGGCTCGGGTGCGAAGCTGCCAGGTGCTTATCCGCCCTCTCCCGAAGTACAATCCCAGGAAGCCAGTCACTCGGCGCCTCAGTCGCTCTCGGCTGCGGTTAGAGCTCGCAAGTCAGAGTACATTCGAAAGAAGTCCATGAGAATCAAGGTTGGCACCTGGAACGTCGCCGCAATCAATGGCACGGAGAAGGACTTGGGGGCATGGTTCGTGCGTGGACATGGCATCAGCGGGCTTTCCCAAGACTTATCGGGACTCTCGACCGAGGAGGACCATGACAGTGACGATGATTCCGATAATGACAACGACAATATTGAGTCTGTTGAATCGCAAGAAGCGCGAGTTGCGAGCACCAGGAAAGGCATCACCGTGCCAGTGAACGATAGCCCGGCGGAGGCCCATGATGAGCAGATCGACCTTTACGTTCTCGGCCTACAGGAGGTCATTGACGTGACATCTATGACCGAGGCTTTCAAACCTTACACCGATCCAAACCCCGCTAAGAAGTGGAAGAAGTCCCTAAGACGTGCTCTTCCCAAAGGCTACAAGAAGATTGCAAACGAACAGCTCTTTGGCCTACTCATCCTCATCTTTGCTTCTCCAGAGCTGGCCCCAAGCATCAGCTCCGTCAGCGCGACCTCAGTGGGGACTGGTCTGATGGGCTATTTTGGTAATAAAGGTGCTGTCGCCGTCAGGATCGTGGTCGGAGACAGCACGAAAATGTGCTTCGTCAATTGTCATCTGGCTGCTGGAGCAGATGAAGCCGCGCTAGCTCGTCGTATTTGGGATACGAACCAGATCATCAGCAGGACGCGGTTTTCTCCTGTCACAGAGAGTGAAGTGGTCGAAACGGGAGAAGAGAAAATCGGGGACGAAGATTTCGCTTTCTGGTTTGGGGACCTTAACTATCGTCTGGACGACATACCGGGTCAGGACGTCAGAAGATTGTTGCTCCTCCACACTCGTAACGAGTACGATGTCCAGAACAAATCCAAGCGCAAGATCGATAGTGAGCTAGGATACCTATCAGCTGTGTCGAACGACTCACTGCCGGCTCCGCATCCTCGCTACGAGTACAAGGACGTCGAAAGGCCTGCATCTGAAAGCGCAGCCGAGCCACCGTTAGACCCAAAGACCGACCCTGCTTCGCTCCAGACCACTCTCCACTCTCTTCTGGTACATGACCAATTGCGCGCACAGCAGAGGCTGGGGAAGGCATTTCACGAAGGATGGCGAGAGGGAGACATAGAATTTTTGCCCACGTACAAATATGATATTGGCAGCGTGGGCATGTTCGACTCCGGAGAGAAGAAGAGAAGCCCTAGTTGGTGCGACAGGATACTGTACAGGACTCGCCGAGACCTAGAGATATACAAGGAAAGAGCCAAAAGGAGAGAGGAAGCTCGCAAAAAGGATGAAGCCATGAAAGCCAGCGGGATCGACCAGGCTGCTGCTGAGCACGAGGTAATGTTCGACTATGACCCTGATACAGATGGGATGGCATATGGCGACGACTGTGACGACTATGACGAAACTCAAGATGGCCTTCACGACGCAGAGCTTGTACAGTCACATGAAGATTACGGAGATATGATTGAAATCAACAGCTATCTCTCGCACCAGAGAATACTCTCGTCGGATCACAAGCCACTGAATGCCGTGTTCACACTCATCTACGACGCCGTTATCCCAGAACTGAAGGCGAAGGTGCAGCAGGAGGTTGCCAAACAGCTGGACAAAGCAGAAAATGAAGGTCGGCCATCAATAACATTGGTAGTCGATAGTCACTTCGAAAGGCAAATACCGAACGCTGACGGTGCGGCAGACATGAATGTCGTCCATTTCGGTGAAGTCCGGTACGGCGTCAAGAAGACAAGGTCTGTTACTATTGCCAATACGGGACAGGTTACCACCAGTTTTTCTTTTGTGGACAAGCCCGCGGAGTCGGACGAGGGTGCTCGTGTGGTGCCAAAATGGTTGGAACTCAGCGTGGAATCTGGCTCTCTCTGTTCGGCGGCAGACACGGAGCACAAAGGCACCTACGAGACAGTTTTATCCCCTGGTGAAACGACGGTAATTGAACTGACTGTCAACATCACGGACGGCGAGCTGGTACATGACCTCAACGATGGTAATACAGAATTGGAGGATATCCTCGTGCTTAGAGTCGAAAACGGGAGGGACCACTTCATTCCCGTCAAAGGCGTGTGGCTGCCATCAACATTTTCTCGCACGCTCGAGGAGCTAGTGCTAGCACCCGAAGGGGGTGTTCGGCAATGGACTCGGACTTCCAGCGACAATGCAGCAAAATTAACTTCATACTCTTCGGCAAGGGTCCACCACTCCGCGCCGAAGGAACTATACACTCTCACTGAGATCATTCCGATCTACATCGAACGGTCCATAGCAGAATGGGGAATGCTCCATGAAGGAGAGACGCCTCCCTGGCAGTATGAGAGTGGAGGAGCCTCATGGCCTTACAGTCGGGAAACATGGACGTTCCACGACGGCGAGGAAAGGTTGGAACTCCTGGCCGGGGTTAGAGAAGCGTTGGATACAGCAGGGCGGCTTGATGGAAACTTCGACCCCAGTGTGCCGACCATTGTGCGTCTGGAAGTTCTTGTTGAGACACTTACCTCCTTCCTCACTTCTCTGAGAGACGGGATAGTGCCCGCCGGTACGTGGGCGGAGACTGAGAAGCGGCTCGCCTCCATCGAAAAGGCCAAGGCGCAACCTACTGCGCAAGAAATCCAGGATGTGGTCATGGACGCTCTGTCTCCACACCCGGTGCATAGTGTCTCACTGACTTTCATCACCTTCCTGCTGCTCAGGAATGTCAACGAGATGATGACCAGTGGTGCCCCTGCTCCCACATTAACTACGCCAACCTCGCCGACGTCGATGAGCAGGAAGTCCTCCAGGCGATCGAGAGCCTCCACGCTTTCCAGTGACTCAGGACCTCCCGCGTCGATATCTTCCCAAGAAGCGCCGAGCAAAAGAAGCCTCTTCCCGGTATTGCGTCGGCGACACGCGCGCAGTATATCATCAGCATCTGCTACAGCTGAGGCAGGTGCCGAGGTGGCAGCTACCATCATAGAGCGAAGAAAGAAATTGGTCGATGCGTACGTCGAGGTGTTTGCACCCCTCGTCTTCCGAGCCGAGAACGAGGCCAAGTTGAAAGGCAAGGACAAGAAGGCGCTTGATGCTCGAAAGAGGCGTATCCTCGAAGCATTTCTGAGCGAGAGACGTCCCTGAGAATCCCCATACCTCTGTTTTGAATAGACCAATTCTTACGCAGCACCCTCACAGTACGGAGCCCATGAGTTTGCACATTCAATCCTCGGCGTAGTTCGGGAAAGTCCTCTTCGCGCCCTCTCCTTGGCACACAGAGCCACAAAGACAAGTCCATCCTCAAGCACCGGTTCCCAAAGTCTGAAATAGTGTCTATATATATTGTACATCCCCCGAATTGTGCTTCGTCCATTACCATTTCCGTCCAGAGAACGAGCGAGGCCGCTTTTATCGCGCACGTGACGGAGCCACATCGACTCCACAGCCATAGAAGAAGATGAACACGTAAATATTTCTCTGACATGATCAGAACGGGGGTATGTATGCCCACCGGATGCCTCAGGCCAACGGCATAACTTCCAAGGCAGCCACAGCCACGTGAAGAAGAGCCTGATTCGGTACAGCAGGAATGGGACTCGCAAAAGATGATGCTTCGACGACGAAGCAGACAAGACAGCCAGCAACTCCAAAGATCATGAGTTTGCCATTGTAGATACTAGCGCCTTTTCGGTTTCCACCACCGATTCTCTGGAGGGACGGGGACGGGGGCGGGGGCGGGGGCGGGGAAGGGAGTAGGTCAGGGTCTATGACCAGACCGAGGAGTTCTTCACGTGTTCGGCGATTCTCACGACTGCCATTGCATCCTGCTGACGCAACAGAGGGATAAGACTATGAGGAACTATTGACCATTCTGGCCGGTTGCTCGCTCATTCAAATTTCTGAACTGCACTCTTGAGGAGCTGTGACTCGGTGTCATATTGTCCATCTGAGTGATCAGTCAAGCAAGCCCAAGTCAGAACTCACCACATCTGACACTCCGCTGCATGGAAAGATAATACATCAGCAATTACGAACGTGTATCACCTCTTTGATACAGAGTGTAAAAACTTATCTTGAACTTGGATCGCAGAGGAACCAAGTGTAGCGAGCCAGCTCAGTAGCGAGAACAGACTTCGACGGGTTCTGACAGGCATGATCGTTGCAGCCTTGGATTGCAGCTGTGGAGATGTACAAGTTCGGTCTGAAGTATTGCTGGGGCACGAGTCAGCGTTCATTCACCAGCTGCTCAGAATTCCCTCAGCCGATTTGAAACCCATGCTGACGTTATACCCCCTCCGAGGCATATCGACCACGCCTAGACCTTTCCCATTTTCGCGCTCGACATTCTCATCCACATTCTGCTCCTTGCTGCTCTCAGGTTGACTCTCCCTGATTCTTGGTCAATACCAGCGTCCAAGAAGCGAGAGTTGAGTGCCCTGTGACACGTCAATAATCCTTGCCAGGTACTAGCAATGGAAGCCCTCCATTGTCCAACCTGCAAGAGCACTTTCAGCCGCAAGGAGCATCTGAGACGCCATCTAAGTGTCCGTAAGTTTGGCTCGGTTGACTTCGATCAGTCGCTCTTCATGGCAGGCATAGTCGTCACGCAGGCTGACAAATATAAGACTCTAACCGCCGCCAGTTTGTATGCGAAGGATGTAGCAAGAGTTTCAAGCGAAGGTAATGACAACTCTGCGCTGCTCCATATTTGACATCATTGGCATGAAATCAAAGGACTGATATGACTGCCGGTCATCAGAGACATCCTTCGTCGTCACGTCGATGTTTGTATACTGTCCAGCAATGACAGCGCTTTGTCCAAACCCTCCTTGCGCCAAACCCCGGTTCATGTCTCTGGCCTGGAACGCCCGCATGAGCTCGAGGAATCTCTCCTTGAGGACACCAGTCTCTCTCCTCCGCCATCTTGGGAGCATTTGATCTGCCAAATGGAAACCAATTCCTATCAGGAATCTATTCGCTGTGGTGCTTCTCGGTCACTTGCCATATTCGCCCGGACTATATCAAACTTTGACATCACAGGAATTTTTGATCCAGACTTCACACTCCCGGCGTCAGTTTCGCTCCGAGAACCGAACCTTTATCACGCACGGGAAAGTCGAACGTCCACCTGGGGTCTCCCCAGCTCCGTTACTTTGATGGACTCTAGCGGTGTCACGGTCGTGTGCTCTGCTTGTGACGATCAAGCTCCTCCCTTCGCCTACCAGCCGTGTGGCCTGAATTGCAAGAGCCCCCAACTCGCAACGCCACAGCCCACCCAGTCCTTGATAGAGTCTAGCGAATCCTGGTTTCTTTCGCGCGAATATTCATCCTCGCCAGAGCCTGACGATTGGTTCTGGGTCAGCAACGAGATCGTAACGAGGCTGAGGGATGGAATATCTCAGAAGCCCGTATCGCAGTCTACACGCCCACGCGTATGGAGTTCTTCGCTCCAAAATGATTGTTTTGCTTTGTTTGGGCCGAGCAGCCTAAAGAAATTCACGGAAGAATACTGGAGCACATGGCACATCCACTGGCCGGTCATCCATAAAACGACATTCCGCGTCTCGACTGCATCGGCCGCTCTCGTCGCTGCCATGGTACTCCTTGGCGCCAGTTATTCTCCACATGCCGCGACGAGAGAACGTGCCCGTTATTGGGCCGACTCTGTCGAAGCGATGGCTTTTGCAGACGAATACTTCGGCAGTGCCACTGTTTTCTCCGCCTTAAATGCGGCGTGCTTAGAAAGGCGCCTGCGAGCACTGCAAGCCGGGCACGCCATGTGCATATATCAGACATTTGAGGGAAACACCATGGCAAGGCGAAGAGCACGACGGTGCCGATTCAACGAAGTTGTCGCAGTAAGTTGTCCCGATCCATAAGTTCTGCACTAATATGTCGTGAGATGGCGCGTGAACTCGGTTTCCAGAACGGTCGACACGAAAATCTCGAAGACGTCACAAGGGACACCTTCAGTTGGGAGGAGTTCATCTTGAAAGAAGAGCTCGTTCGGTATGAAATCTGCAGTCCTCGTCCAGACCGACGACGGGGGGCTGAGTCTTGACTTCAGAACTCTCGTGTATATGATTGTTCTTGACAGCGCCTTTGGTATCCTTTACAACACGATTCCCAGGGTCATGGTCTCCGAGATCCAGACCGACCTTGTCTGCCCTGAAGCCTGTTTTCAGGCCACCACCGAGTCCGAATGTCTGCAGCATCTTCTTGCCTGGACGTCACACCCACTGTGGAAAGGGCGGCGCCTGTCCATTGCTGGCGCATTCGGAATTTTGAGCGGAACCAACCTTGACTTCCAGACACAGCAAATGTTCGCACAGTTCGGCGATTTAAATCTATATCTGCTCATATGTGGTATGCCCGCTTGACCTTCAACGAGGTGTCCTTGGGCACGCTGCTAATTATGGAGTCAGCATTTCACTCGACGGTCTTCTACATCAGAAATTCCATTCTGCCATTTGAGCAGACACGGTCTGTCGCAAATTTCTCACGGAACTGGAGGAGAATATGGACGCTGCGTGAGTTGCGGAGATTCCGAGAAGCTTTTGGCACCCCTGCTCAAGGCACGGGAGATGATGCTATGCGGATGGAGAGGTGGAGACAGACTGGTTTCATGAAAGAGGCCTTGCAATTCTGGCTGCTCGGGCAGATCATGGTCGAGAGCAAGAGACCCAGCCAACGTGATCAAAGTCCGAAACTCGGCGACAACGATGCTCCCATTCAATTCGACCAGCCATGTATGAACGACCTCAAACAATATCTCAGGAGCTTTGACAGAACTTTGTCCTGAAAAATGAGAGCCTACCTCTGGGGAAAAGGTCATTTTCATGGTTGACGCTCTGAAGATACTGCGGTTCCAGTGAGGCATGCGAGGATGCGGGCGACACATATATGGCGCTCTTGCTGACTCACAAAACCCCACCGCCACCAAGAGCTTTGATACAAGCAGCAGCGGCAATCTTCTATGGCTGCGGCGGAAAAAGTAGGCTCTTCAGTTGCACGACAAGTTCTTCTACCTAATTCAATGGTGGGATCATTTTCATCGCGGCAAATTCCTCAATGACCTCACGATGAGAGAGGATCGGATCAACCGATCCATTCCAACCAAGCTTTCTTGCCTTTGTCACACTCAACGTAATGTGAAATGGAGGCAACACAGCAAAGTCCAGAAATTCGAAAATCCGTTGTAGGTTGTCTCCAAATGGGTTACCTTTCAAGCCGTGTATCTTCATGAGTTCTTCCCAAGCTGTTTTGTTCTCAGGTCTCTGAGCCCACTGAACAAAGCTGAATTTGAATCGAAGGACCGTCGTCGGAGCAAAACTGTCTCTTGTCAGCACACCAAGATGGTCTAGGGGTGTGGTGTCGGTAAGTTACCTCAAATTTTTCTTGAACACCATCGGAACCTCTTGAAATCCTTCGGTGCCGACGTCTGGCAACGTGTAGTCGATCCCATACCACCCCGCCAGCTCCAGCCATAACCTGCCGTAGGTGAAATAACAAGCATCTGCAGCGTTGAACGCCTGGTTTCTTGCATCCTTGTTCAGAGTCAAGAATTCGGACAAGTAGCTGTTGAGCCATGCACTTGACTGGACCACTTCCCTCTCCCAGGCGGCCACATCACCGGGCCAAACCAGTTTTTCGCCTTTGTGTTTTTGCACGGCTGCGTACACCGCCAATGGGTAGACCGAGTTCATAGCAGCGTCTTCAACTGCCCCGATGATGAATGCAGGCCGTACGACATTCCATTCGACGCCAGTTCTCCGAGAGTATTCGGACAAGAGGTCTTCTTGCACATAGTAGAAATTGGGTTCCGCAATTCGTGGATCGGACTCGAGTGCAGGCATAGCAAGCCCACCACCGTAGTATTTGGCACCAGTTTGAAGCAGGAATCGTTTTGGTCGAATAGATGCCAACTCGAGGGCGTCGAAACAATTTTGAAGTAGTTGACCTGGAACCGAATTAGCACGGTTGAGCGATGGTTTCTTGTGAACCTCAGACACTGACCATTGACTTTGCAAAGTTCTTCGGCGTTGGACCATAACGAGGCTCCTTCCTTGGGGGTCGGTTGCATGTATGCGAAGAAGAAGACCACGTCGCTGCTCACTGTCAGCGACAAATCCCTCTGGCTTCGATCGATATTCGACCACTCACGCTTGAATATGTTCATTTTTCAGTATCTGGGCGAGGTCCTTTGGGTCTTGTAGAAGATCTGCTTGGACGTGCCTAACATTTTCGAAAGAACGTTGACTCGCCAGCGGCGGACGGCGAGACAACGCCACGACCTGGTTCCATCGCTCTGGGGAGCGAGAAAGAGCTCGCACCATGTAGTTCCCAGAGATGCCATTAGCTCCGAAGACCAGTGCGTTCAACCCTGTCAGAGTGGAAGGGTAAGTAGGTATACCCCAATAGATTCCCCGTGTCTCTACTGATACGTGCGCCATCTTGAAATGGTACCCTTCTGGAGAAGATGAGAGCGTAGAATTCAGGATGGACAGCCACGAACAAGGGGTTTGTGCCCCAAATAACGGAGGAATCCATGATGAGTTGTCTCGATATATATACTGGTGTGTCGACGACAGATGGAGTGCATCGCTCCATCATAGAATGCAACTGCCTAGGACCGAGTTTAAACAGCGGATGGGAGGGGGCGGGGGCGGGGGCGGGTCTCTGACAGAAAATAAGTCCAGACCGCGGTGCTGGTTTACTCCTGTAAGCGATACCACAGCCGGGCTTAGACAACACGTGAAGACGATCACATCATTTTCATGGTTCGGACGAAGGTGAGTGGGAGGTGAGCGGTGTTTAAAAGCGGCGCGGGTCAGGCGAGTGTCGATTTACGTCGTCTTTACCCGCCAAGAGACGTAAAACGGTCGTGAGGCCCACGCAGCCTCTCCCAAGATCGAGGTCTCCCGAGTTGTTGATCCTATTTGCTAGGCTGGCTGATATCATGAATCACGGAGGAGGATGAACTCACAGAGGAACAAAAAAGGGTGTGGGAGAACGGCTGCGAACACAACATCTCCAACCGGGTGGATGATGGAAGTAAGCTACCGACTCGACCACAGACTGCCGAGTCCTGATTGTTGAGTCACTTTCTGAGATTGCAACATATATCGTCGTTACTGAAAGACGGAGGTTGGGAACGCGGCAGTGAAGTGTTGTCGCGGAGATTGTACTGTCGTGACGATGGTGGGTGGGGTTTGGGTGTGGCAGCGAACACTCGCTTCACTGCACGGGGAGGAACGCCGAGCAAGGCGGTGGTCATAGCGCCGTCTTAGGACGAGCTACGCACCTTGCCATTGTTATCATATTCGAGGACAGCTCAGGCGAGACGAGGCTCAGTGAAGTCGGTCGTGCTCAGTTCGGATTCACGAGTTTTCGGTTTGCAAGGCTGAGCCACTCTCAGACGTCCACTGCCTATGACGTCGTCATGTCTTGGCAGCTTTCGCCGGTAGGTGGCCGCCTCCACGTGGCTTTAGCTTCAACCTTTAACGACTCCCGCGCCGGCTCAGGTCTAGCAGAATGGCAGCAGGATCGGCCTGGGACATACATCGAGCACCTCGGTCTCCGACGATGGTTTTAGGATTGTTTGCAATGCCAATGTTACTGGCTCGAGCATCCTGTTGGCTGCGCTCAAGTTATGGCTCAGAGACGGTGGGTGATGCAGTGGGTTCGGTACGGAGTACTCACAGTATTGCCCAAGGGCGTAGTTCTCAAAGGAGCATCACGTAGTATCGCGCAGTGAGTTGCTGTCTACCAATCTGGCAAACCGGTCTTTCCTGCTGACCTCATCGCCCGGTGCTTAGACACCCATTAGGTGGTGCTCGAACGTACACGGCGTCTCGCCTAATTACTCAATAAATCTGCCATGCTTCCTCCGCACACCATGGCCATGGCACCCTCAAACAGGGCACCGCCCGGACTACTCTCCAGACCCTTAAGCTGCCCAGTCGAGGTCGGTCATTGATTTCCGTATTACTGACACGCGAAGAGAAAGAGCATGGAAGCATTATGATTCAACAAGGAGCAATGCAAGTGGAGACGTCCCTGGCCGAGATGGTCCAAGCTCTGACTGTGCTGCCTCCAAATTCGGCAGAATGCTTCCTTGTAAAGTATCTCTATTGTCCATCACATCCTGGGCCTCATCACGAAGGCGATCCACGGATGTAACAATCTGATTACAATGCCCTTCAAATGCCCCTTGACCATGATATGGCTGGTCAGTATTACACCTGATCACAGCATCGAAACCAGCTTCGTGTGAAAAGCGTATGCCTCACGGTTATTATCGTCTTTCCTGGCTGGCAGCATTTACATCTAGGGTAAGCCTCCTCCAGCGTTAACGTCTACACACTACCTCAGTAAACCATAACGCGGCAACATGTCGACTGTATCATCCCTTCTCGCACCAGGCGAACATAAAATCAACCTCAACGACCTCTCCATCCACTACACTGTCCAAGGCTCTGGCGCGGTGCTCCTATTCGTCACCCCGGGCTGGGGCATGAATCGCAGCATCTACGCAACCACGCACCAACCCCTCGAAGAGCACTTCACCGTCATCTACCTCTCACCGCGAGGCTGTGACGGGTCCGAGCGCCCGGCTTCTGCCTCCCTCATGCTCTCCCGGTACACGGCGTCCGACATTGAAGAGTTCCGCAAACAGCTCGGCATCGAACAGTTGAATGTAGCTGGCCACTCGGACGGCGGCGTCCTCGCCCTCGCCTATGCCATGTCCTACCCTTCGCACGTGCGGCGGCTCATCCCAATCTGCACGGACCTGCTTGGCTACCAGCGCAAGGACATGTCCTTCTTCGTGGAATTTAGGGCCATGTTCGAGGCTGTGGATCCCCAGGACGACGATGCGTTTAGGCAGTTTATGCTCGACGTGTTTCACTTGTATTTCTACAACCCGGATCCGTATGTGCCGAAACTGAAGGACTTGTGGACGGGGAAGCCGAGTATCTGGGCGAATAGGGCGAGATATGGGAGCGAGCGGGAGGACGGCTGGGTTATGGAGAAGGAGCTGGGGAAGATCGAAGCCAAGACATTGGTGCTTACGGGAAGGCAGGACCGATGTTGTGGACCAGAGGTCAGTGAGGTTGTTGTGAGGGGAGTGATGGGCAGTACGCTTGTGCTGTTGGACGAGTGTGGGCATTTACCATGGTTGGAGGCGAGGGAGGAGTATTTTGATGTGTTGGTCAAGTTTCTGAAGGAGTAAATGTGGTGGTGAAAATGGCTTGAAGGATAATAGGAGACAGGACTCTCCTTGCGAGTGCCGTCCTCGTTGACTCCGATGCGGCCTGTCACACCAACAATCCCGTACCTGAAACCACCGGCCCATCGCGTAGCAGCTTCTCGACAGTTCCTGCACGCCGATGTGGAATCTGATCGGCTGCATCTCTGTGCACGTGTCGGATTCCTTGGTAGACTACACCGATCGAATCACAAGTGCGCGAGCTTCCATCACGATGTGGAAAAGAGTTATTACCCTATGATGAGCCAGCTTCGGCAGCCGGGAAATACATGAACCAAGGCTCTAACATCGGATCTCAGGGAGCTGAGAAATTCCCGCAAGGTACTGTGTACGTACCTGACTCAGGCCGATGGTCAACTTTTCCTCCAAGCTGATTCATCCAATCTGCCTACCGAGCTCACATCACGGGGTGGCACAGCGATTGCTGCGTTTTTCTGTGGTTTTCGGCGCGCTAAGCAGGGCGTGAGGAGCGCGATTTATGACGCAATGCGCAAGCAGAGCCTCGCGCGACTTTTTCCCAAGGCTTAGATGAGCTTGTCGACACCTGAGGTATATATGGAAGTGGTGCGATCGTGTTTGAGGGTCTGTTCTCCAGCATCAACTCGATACATCCAATCGCAATCACACTCAGAAGCATTCATTGCGGAACTCACCTGAGAATCTCGAAGCAGGGTCCGTTCAAGTCAAGTCAAACAAACCCAACAAACCCAACAAACAACACAAACAGTCCAAACCAACCAGCAAAAACACCCACCATGGTTGCCATCAAGAAATACATCCCCAACTTCCTCCTCCCCACCGACGAGCCTCAAACCCCGGGCCGTATCTACGACGTGCCTCCGCGCCATCATCTCTTCCACCGCTCCGAAGCCGGAAACGAAACCACCGTCTCTGAATCGCGCAACAACAGTGTCGCGAGCCAAGACGCCGAGCAAAGGAGGAGTTCCGCCGCATCCCAGGAAAGGAGGGAGAGTTGGCACCCTGGCATGGCATTCCAGGGCTTGAAGGATCGCTTGCACCTATGAGCGAGCGAGAGAGAGATCGAGGAGTCAATGGCGATGGAGGCGGGGGACGATTTTTCAGTGATGTCCAGTAAGCGATTTGGAGCGACTTTGTACCAATATCCAGGACGGACAGTGTCCTGCTTGTACTTGTATCATTAATTGTACAGTCAAGAATAATGTAATGGCCATGGCGCCCACATGATTCACTAGTCTGGTTCTTCTTCTAGTTATTGCAGCAAGGTTTGATCAGAGGCGCAGTTGTGTCTGACCTCAATCCGTGATTGGCTTCTTCTGCCACTTAAAGCCTCTACTCGGCCACTCTGGTCGGTCGGTACCTCTTCCAGACGCATTACTGCATCAAAGACAGCCGGTCTTGTTGCCTTCTCAATCTGCATGTTCTTCCCATGACATTCTTACACATCCAGAACCGAATGAACGACAAATCAACCGGAGAAAGATCGTGGAGTAAATCGGCGTGTGTACTTCAGGAAGATCCTAAGATCTAGGCCTAGGCTATGCTGTGCTTTGCTGTGCTGTGCTGCATGCTGCACCCTGGAACTTCACGAACCAACCAGCCGCACCTCGCCATGATAGCCTCATTTCCGGCGCCTACAGTCTCTCCTACTTGTCCGCGCGCACCATGAGTCCTGACTTGGTGGCAGCAGTCTTTACGTTGATGTTTTGCGCTTTCCACTTCCCTGCCAAAACGCATGGTCCATAGTCTCATCTCGTCCGCAGGTTTGAATATGCCAGACACTCTCGAAGTCGTCGTGCCAGAAGTAAGGCTGAACCTGATGATTTGATGCTCAGCCGGTTTCAGATTTGGCCCCCTCAAAGCTAGGCAACTGCGAGTCCAAAGACCACATCCTTCCGCTCAATAACACTTTCAATCGACCTCATGGCACGAGATGGATCTTCGATACCGATCTGATGGATCACTTACCCATACCAATCGACCGGCGACGCCCTTCGCGGCCTGTCTTGGGGTTTGGATACTTCGATACCCGGTTCCTCGGTGAAGTTGGCGAGGGTGGAGAAGACTTCTACACCTACGCTGTCGCTCACAAGATTGTGAATGATGATGGCGATCATTCTCTGAACTTGGATGAGCTGGAGGATCTGGATGATGCTGACCTCTACTTCGCAAGGGTACAAGCTTGGCTCTATTTCGGCCTCATTCGCGACACATTCGGCGCGTCGGTGAATGCCGAAGACTTCATTGCTGTCAATGCCTCGACGGAGGAGCGAATAATCAACTCTGCTAAACTGAAGGACCTCATGACGGAGTGGCGCAGCTGTGTCTCCAAACTGTCCAAGCAAGCCAGGACCGCGGAAATCGAACGCATCAAACAGTCGACTACAGCAGGCTGGCGGTTCTGCGACCGTGCCGATCATTTCGGGGTATCCCTCACTGAGCAGCACATGCTAGTCCTTTCTTCCATACGCATTCTCATATCCTCCATCTGGGGTATGCTGTGGGCTGGCGACGTGGGCGCTGGAAACCTGAATGAGGACTATCGAATGTCGATTGATGTCGTTAAGTGGCCACGGCTTCCGGCATCATATCGCCCTCTGGCATTGCTCATGACCGAATATGGCTGGTGTCCGCACGAAATCCTGAGGCTCCTCGGCACATATCATCTCACCACAGTCTGGACGATGACGTGCCTGCTTCAAAGAATCCCTGCTCAGCTTGACCATGAGCGTTGCACCGGTGCCATCAAGTGCATTGCACGCGACGTGGACCCAGTTGATCATCAAGCTCAACATGTGACTGACGGTTGCAATTGTGAAGCCGTGGGACCAGATATTGAGCAAGTGAAAATGATCCTCAGAGGTGGGGGCATTCCCTTGATAAGGTGTAAGGTCTCAGACGATGGCCAGCCCACCTTCAAAGTGATCAGTACCAAAGGCGTCAAACGGCACATTGCGTTCAGCCACGTCTGGGCTGACGGTATCGTCATTCCGAAGCAAAACAAGGTCTTCAGATGTCAATTTCTCAAGCTCGCGTCCTACTTGGAGAAGGCTCGTGTGGATGTGCAAGCAGAGAGGCTGTTTGCTTTCCTCCCAGTTGCCCCGTTCCTGGCTCGTCACGTCTTCAAAGGGCCCAAATCATTCGATATTTGGTTAGACATCTTTTGCATTCCGTCAGTTCTTCACGCAGACTCGCAGGAACTCAGAAGACAGGCCATAACGCGCATATGTGAGTGGATCTCTCCGCGAAAAGCTGTTCCTTTTTTCAGGCCCACACAGTCATCGCTCTCTCGATATTGACAGAAGCTAACTAATGTCTATAGACTCGGTCTTCGCAGCAGCGGAAGCTGTTCTGGTCGTCGACAAATCTTTGACCGATGTAAAGGACAGTGTAATGCCGACCACAGAAATTATGGCAAGGGTTGCATCTTCGGGTTGGATGACGCGTTGCTGGACTTTCAGTGAAATGTCGCTTGCCCAGAAATCGGTCGCGCTGTTCTGTGTAGGTGACAGGGTCATTCGGTATACGGATTTCGAAGAGTACAACAAGGCCGTCAAAGTGCTTGACCTGCCTTCCCGAAGCTTGTTTCGCGACCTGCGACACTCTGCATTCAGCCCGTTCAACATTGCATGGATCGCTTCACAGGCGGTGGTGTCAGAATACGTCGCATTCGCCTTGGTCTGGAACTCGTTGTCGGCCAGGTCCACGTCGTGGCCAGAGGATGTTTGGGGAATCATGGCCACGCTGCTCGGCTACAGTGGCAAGGAGATCATGACTCTCCAGGAACGCGATCGACTTCCAGCCATGATGAAGGCGCTGCCGAAAATTCCGGCGTCTTTCTTCTTCCGCGATCTCCCACGATCAGCTTCAGCCCCAGCGCACATGAGGTGGATTCCCACCAGAGTCCAAGGTGTTATACGAGACCCCGACGGAAATTTTGCCTTTGCAGAAGGCGGAATCGTGTTTCCCAGGAGCCTGAACCTCAAATTCCTCTTATCATTCACCAAGACACCTCCCCGCTCATTTTCATTCGAGTTTGGCCCAGAAGACCTGTCGGCCAGACCAGATCTTCGACAGATTACGTTCCAGATCACCTTGCATGATCACGACGCAGTAGTGCAACACGCCGGCCGCGATGCGCAAATCTGCATCTTGCTCCCCAGGAATGAAGTCCAATCCGGCGACAGTGAAACGGCGTACATTAGCGGGATCGGCTGCGCCCTTGTTGTGACCAAGATCCGCGCAGACTCCACCGTCGAAGCCGACTTTCTGTCCTCATTGTCTTACAGATTTGGCACCGAAAAACAACCGTGCCACTTGCAAGCCCACCACGCAGGACCGAATGTCCTCCTTCGATGCGACCGCGAACAATGGTACCAAGCAAAGCTGAGGAGAAAAAAGCACTCACTCGCACCATGGACGTTGTCGAGAATTCTTTACTTTGGCGTGCCTGCTGTCCTCGTTTTCGTCATGGCCGCCACCATGATCCCGCTTTGGATATGGTACAGCGTGACGGACCAGCCATTCAGGATCCAGGAAATCTTGGTCCTCTCAACCTGTGGGTTCGCCCTTTTCATCGTCGCCGTGATGATGGTCGTACTCTTCCAAGAGAATGTCCTGTTTCGAAACTGGGTTGATAGCTTTGAGAACGAGGGCCAACCGAAAAGATGGTGGAAGAAAATTATGCCATTGTGGTAGGCGATCAAACAGTTGAGCGGCTCATCAAATGAGAGTATACGGCCCATTTGTGCTCTGTATGCGTATGAGAGCGTACATTACAACAAGCCGTCCACGCTGTCCTACAGAACTACAGCAGTCGCAACTAGGGAATGCATGACATAGTTGCTAGCGCGGATGAGGAACGTACCGATGATGTTCAAGAGAACAAGAAGCAGCACCATGAAGTCTTTGATATAGTATGTTGGCATTTGCCGGGATGAGGTCTTGGTCGAGGATGAAAGTGACTGGGCGCCTCGGTGACAACTCGCCCGCAGAGCCGCCTACGTAGGTGGTGGGGGCGCCAAGGCCTAGGCATCGTGGGCGGTTTGGCACCTCCCCCGCAAATAGCAGGTGGCACTCCTGGGCGAAGCTAAGGACGCTTGAAGGCGCCCAACCACGCTAGCAGCCTTGGACTGTGCCAATTTGTATGCTTGGTCATTTTTTCTTTCGACTTTGTCCCAACACCACCGTTAAAGTCTACGTATAATTGCACAAATCCTTCCTCGTCTGACTTTGCACAGGTGAACTGATCTGGACGGTCATCATGCTGGCGGAGTCGGAACGGCGAGACCGACGGGGTAGCCAGGTTGAACAGGCTCCAGACCAAAAACTCGGAGAGTCGCATTCTCATGAGTCACTGGGGTTCCAATCTCCGCAAGCATCGGCCAAACCAGTAGCTGAGGCTCTCGCCAATAGCATAGATGGACAGACAACCGACGAGTCGACCGAAGTGCCAATTCACTATGTGAGCAATTCTGCGCGACGACGACGCAAAGCGCTCGTGGAAGACGAGCCTCTAATCGACACCACAGCTGCCCTGGCCAAGCACTCCAAGAAGACCGCTCGGCTGCAGAAGCGTCAGCAGAAGAAACAGGCACGAAAGGTGCACTCCGAGATCCAATCTCTACTGGACTTCCCGCAGGAGCTCCTGTTGCTGATTTTGGGCTTCCTGGAGCCAAGCGACGTTCTCACCATGCTTCACCTCAACAAGTCGATGCGGGCTTTGACCATAGAGAACGAGCGCTCCATCGCCGACGACATCATGAGACGTCGCTATTGGGTGTTGAAACAATGCTTTCCTTTGCCGGTCCCATTGGAGACGTTGCCTTCAGTGGCCCGACCAGCGTTGATGAGTGAGCAGTGGCAGGAGCGGTTGAGGATCCACAAGAATCCATACCAGCACATCAAGCACATCGATCCCTCGTATACCTGCACGTGCATGAGCTGTGTCCTTGCCTGGAACAACCTGAATATCATTCTTGACCTTGCGCACTGGCAGCAGAACCTTGCAACCCGCGTGCCAATACCGATAATACCTCGGGGGACAAATCCTGAATGGAACGTCAACTTGCTGCAGCGACACGCCGCCATTGTCACCAAGGCGATGAAGAGCCCGCTTAACTACGCCCGGATCCTGCAGCTACACCTTGAGACTACAATTCGCACCATCATTCGGTCCGGCAACTGGAGGAAGAAAGGAGAGAAGACAAGTGTTCCTAAACCGCGAACGTACCATCTTACCGACGCCGAGGCCGCGGCTGGGACTGACAACTTTCTTGAAAGGAGCGGCCCTCCCAGCTATCAACCCATTTACATGCGTGACAATTATTACTCCGTCGAGGCTTTCGTGCCCAACCGCAAGTGGGACAAGGAGGAACAGAAGTGGGTTTACTACGCCAAATGGCCGCGGCCGCATGAGAACGACTTGAACTGGCTTGTCGCAAGGTTCACCCCGAAGGCAGAGTACAGAGGCCATGGGCAGTTACCGGGCCATGTTGCAGAACAGAACACGGCAGGCTCCACCACTCCATCTGGAAATATGACACATCCGGACGCCAGGTTGATGGAGCTCACATTTCCTTGGGAGGTGAAGAAAGAATACAGCTTGTGACGACGCCTCAATTGACAGTGCGACGAAACCGGCGGGCATACGACCACTCGAGGCTGTTTTCTTTACCACTGGACGTCTGATTGTGCTTTATCTCCACCCCAGAGGCCGGACACCTGCCCGTTACCGGCCCGGTTATATACCCCACAGTCAAGCGGCCAATCGAAACAGGTCGATCTCGACTGCGAGATTAATCTCAACGGACGGGCATCCCAAAAGCTATTTTCTAAAATTGTGTCTCAAACAACAACGTGCTGCTTCAGGTAGAGAGGTTTGCTCAATCCAGGACAACACGAAATCTTGATGCCCCCGAAGAATGGCTACCAAAGACACGGCTATTGAAGATGTCGACGAAAATGATACTACGTCAATCACAAGAGCAGAAGAAGGTGTGAGCAATAACACTGGTCAACCTCGAATGAGTGACAAACTTCACAGCAAACAGCTCGAGCTCAAAAACGAGCCAGCAACGACCCTTGGACGAAGTGCGACCAATGACCGTCCCTACACATCTTTCAACTCCAGGCAGAAAGCCATCATTGTCCTTGTGGCCACGTTAGGCGGAAGTTTCAGCCCCTTCACCACCAACATCTACTTCCCGGCGATCGACATCATCAGCCACGCTCTCCATGTGTCCATCTCCGACATCGGTCTGTCTATCACAACGTATATGATTTTCCAGGGCGTCTCCCCCTCGTTTACCTCGGCCATTGCTGACGACTACGGCCGTCGACCAGCCTACATCCTGGGATTCGTGGTCTTCATGGCTGCAAATCTAGGCCTGGCCCTCAACAACAGCTACGCTGGGCTGCTGGTTCTGAGATGTCTGCAAAGCGCCGGCAGTTCTGGGCTCGTGACACTGATGCAAGGCACGATCGCCGACATTGTAACTAGCGCGGAGAGGGGCAAGTACATCGCCATCACAAGTCTTGCGGGTATTCTGGCACCGAGCATTGCACCTATTGCGGGAGGCGCGCTGGCTCAACACCTGGGATGGCATTCCGTATTCTGGTTCCTGTTGATCCTCGGTGGAGTTTACTTTGTGCCGATGGTGCTCTTCTTTCCAGAGACATGCAGGTCGGTGGTCGGAGATGGCACGCTCGAACCGCCAAAGTGGAACAGATGCCTCACAGACATTTCGAGGCAGAAGCGACGGGGACATGGAGAGAAGACTGAAGGGGGCAACACGTTTGCAGAGCAAGAGAAGCAGAAAGCCCGCAGATCCAGAAGCCAGAAATGGGACATCTTTGGACCGCTCTTGATCTGTCTCGACCTGGAGACGGCAATCATCCTCTTCTACATGAGCATCATCTACTCGGGCTTCTACGTTATCTCGACCACCTTGACTGTTCAGTTCCACAAGATATATCACTTGAGCAGCACGTTGCAAGGTCTCCTCTTCCTGTCCCAAGCCGTGGGCACCGTCTTCGCTGCGCTTACCAATTCTCGCTCCCTGGACTGGAACTTCAGGCGCCACGCTCGTAAGGCAGGATTGGAAGTCGACCGCAGGAAACAAACCGACCTGCTGAAGATGCCTGTCGAGCGAGCGAGGATCGAAGCCGGATTCCCCTTCTTTCTCTCCCAGGCGATCTTCGTCATCATCTACGGCTGGCTGCTCGAAGCAAAAGTTCACATTGCAGGCCCGATCATCATCCTGGTGTTCATCGGGTACACCATGCTTGGCGGGTTCAACCCCTTGAGCGTCTTGATCATTGATATCCACCGGTCAAGACCTGCGACCGCGAGCGCGGCGACAAACCTCGCGAGATGTTTACTGGGCGCGGGAGCCAGCGCCGTTGCGAATCCCATGATCGAGGCAATGGGTAATGGCTGGACATTTACTCTGGTCGGACTGATTGAGTTGGCCGTGCTGCCGACATTGATCTTACCATACATGCATGGAATGAAGTGGAGGGCGCAGAGGAGGGAAAAGGAGGAGAAGAAGAGGGCAGAGGAGGAAGAGAAGAAAAGACAGATGGAGGGGAGGGAGGGGGATTAAGGCGATTAAGGGTCGTTGTATGATGAATCGATGACTGCACAATTCTAGATTATGTACAGCACAATACAGAACATACTCTCGCGGGAGGTGTTTGAGAGTATCTCTAGAGAGCGAAGGTCATGCACACGTGTACGGTGTCACGGGAGTATGTACTCGTAGGCTCCAAGGCTCCAAGGCTGAGTGCAAACACGAGACCCCCGAACAAAGCACCAATAGGAACGCCCCGATCGCGGATCTCAGTCATGCCACCGCGGCGCCGTGTGCCCCAATTACTTGCATTAAGTAAAGCTCAAACCCAAGTCAAGAGCAGCTACAGCACGGCACAGCACTGCACTGCACGAGGTCACAATTCCTTTTTTTTTTTGACGCACCTCTCTGTTCTACAATCCCACTCTAACCTGACCGCCGAATTATCACAGGAGAAGCCATGTCTCAATAAGCCGACAATATCCGAAGAACTCCAAAGAGGCAAGAGTGATGATTCGCAAATTCATCGAGCGCACCCTCCGGGGCACGAATCTCGAGATCTTCAAGGTACCGCGCGCGCCGCAGTCAACATGCATACGCTTTTCGTGGCAATGCTAACGTGTGTGTTGACTTGTGTCTTCGCATCCAGTTCGGGCTCTACCTCTCCTTCCCCATCGGGTACATGTACTACTTCGGCACGAACCTGGAGAACCGCTTCTCGGTGCCGGGCTTCTGGCCCACGCAGGAGCAGAGCCACAAGATCCCCTACGAGCGCGACGAGATCCGCGCCGAGATCGAGCGCCATCAGCGCCTGATGCGCGAGAGGAAGGAGCGCGAGAAAGTCAACGACGCCGCCGCCGCCGCCGCCGCGGTCGACTCGGTGGCGTGAGATGAGTCCCGTGTGCGAGTATTTACTACGACGACGACGACGACGACGATGACGCTGTACACCCGCCTACTTGCGGGATTGAATGGCTGGGCTGGGCTGGGCTGGGCTGGGCTGGTCTAGTCGGATTGGATCGGTGGAACCCCTGCCTATTGCCTTACCTACATGCCCTGCCGACATACCTGCCTGATATCTGCCGACATGCCTACCAGCCGACCTTACCGCTCAGACATGCGTGACGGCTTGGTGAGTGGTCGATGGGCGAGACAAAGTCAAGTGAGGTGAAAATGAGCACAGAGATCATCGGAGTACTCTGTACACTACGACACACAAGATGGGGAGTGAGTGTGACTGTGAATATGCATGGCGGCGGCGCATTGGGAGCATTTCAAAAGCAAGATCATTCATTCTCGACACCATGCACGCAGCCTCTTGGTTGGATGATTGATTACATTACTGTACATTATGAGTCGGCAGATGAGGAAAAGTTGGGGACTCGACTCGCTCTATGTCCTGAGCAGTAACGGACACCGAAAGTGACCAGAGCATGTGTCGCGCTGAAGAGTTTGTTGCCTGTTCAGTTGGAACAAAAGCTGTACACTCCATTCAAACATAACGAAACCATTCGCCTCTATGATGTAGGAAATCATGCTCGGATAGAGAAAATTTCCAGTATCGCCTCCCTGGCTGCCTGAAGTATGCGGCTTCCTAGCAACCATATTCGAATGTCAATCCCGAAACGCCATGATAATTGCCATTCAGCTGTCCGCAGCTGTGAAGAACACAATGGGGTATTAATGAGAAGCTCAAAGGTCGTTTACTGCTCGTGACATGGGTGTTGCTCCCGATTTTATCGCCTCTGAAGTGATTCTCAGACCTTCCTTTGCGAGAGACGAGACGGTTTCTCCTGAAGGGCTGATCGCTGTGTTGTAGGCATCTTCGCCATGGACGTAATAAGACATGCGATTGAAGATGACGCCAAGGTGGCTTGGGAGGTAGAGTGTCGCGGCCGTCACGAGGAGGGAGACGAGAAGGAAGAGTATCAGGTCTAGCCAAGGGTCAGCCGGGGATGAACTTTGATATGGAGAAAACGCGATCGCGAGGGCGCGCGTGCAAACGGGAACGGGAAACGTACTGAAGATGAATTTCTCGGTCGGGGTGAGCATGTAGAGGGAGAAGGTGACTTCATATTGGTACTTCTTCAGCTGCAGCCACTGCTTGACCGAAGCCAAGGACGAGCCTCGTCTCTTCTCCGTGACTTTGCCATAATCGGGCATTGTGAAGGCGAGAATCGGCGTGGACATGAGGATTGAGAGGGCGCGTCGAGTCGTTCCGCTCAACAATATATGACGGACTGCTCACAAGAGAGAAGTAATCCGATTACGGCGGGCGTGCCTCGGTGTGAGAAGGTCGTGGAACGAGCGACGAATGGAAACAAAGACGGAGTGTCGTGGTGAAGTCTGGCGGAGGGGAGGAAAAGGAGGATCGGCCAACTCAGTGACGCACCCAGCTGAGTGAGAAAAACCCAATTAGGATCAACCCAGGAAATTGTGCAAAGGTCCAGGGGGAGGAATCGAGTAGTGACGACACAGGGAACAGGAAATAAACGGTCCAACGAAAGGGCAAGCGAGCGAGCGAGCGAATACACGGGATTTGTCTCGAGTGAGAAACGATTGAGAGGCAATTCAAAGGATGGTGTTTAGTCGTCTCGCCCAAGGTACCGCCACGCGTGATTCGTGCTTGCCACTCCCCGCGTCTTTGGCGGCACCACGTGTATCCGGAATCTCTGATCCCCTACGGAGTAGTACTTCCAGTCCCAATGTACGGCCGAGAGCTGCTGCGTGCTGGTGCAGACACTGGCGTCAGGCTGGAAGCCTGTCCCTGTCCCCTGCCACACGGTTCCCTCGGTGAAATTTGGGAGTCCGCGGGGGAGTTTATGACATCTCGGAGCGGAGACGATAAAACACAAATGTGGCCCGCCTGTCTTGACTTCCGACTCGGAAAGCCCACGTTCGCGCATCGCAAAGAGATGCACCCGAACCGCCGTCAATGCGTTTATGCACGAATCTGTTCGCTCGAGGTTCCAAGACTTTGCACTGCCTTGCTGATTCATCCACTCTGTCTCAGGCACATCCGGCTGCGGCCGGATCACTTCAAAGGGGCAGAAGCTGGCACCAGAATCATCATGACGGATTCGGTGCGGAGCTTGATTCAACTGACGAGAGCATTCAAGGGACCTACTACGGAGTACTGTCCAATGGCAAATTCTACCGTTGAGATATGCCCCTGCTGGACGAGAGCTACGGCGACCAGAAATCAGCGCTCAAAACCCCCTGAAATGCGAGAGCCACCTTGTGTCTTCAGCCTTACCCGCATTTCTACAACGAGGTATATTGGTATCTGCCAGGCGTCCAACAGAGACGTCTCACCGAGAACCCACAGGTCACATTGGACTGAGACAGCAGCAATGCGCTATCATCAAGTCATAGATTGAGAGACCATCCCAGCCTTTCGATCAAACATGTCCACAACTCTTATCGTGATAGGACAACCAGGCAAGCCGAGTTTAGACGTCTGTCCACGATCACAGATGGCCGGGTGTTCGCAGCTGGACAAGTAAGTACGTACATCATATCGTGCATCTTGCATCTCGCATCTCGCATCTCGCTTCTTAGCCCCGAGAGTGCCAAGTCCTCAATTCCTCTCACATGTACGGCCCATGCTGCGCGGGCATGTACTCCGGGTCCTCCTCCTCCTCCTCGCCCATCATCTCATGGTGACTTGGGTCCATGCCCGCGCCCTCCATCCCGTCCTCCTCCTCCCCACCATACCCGCCACCATTCTCGGCCGTCATGTCGTCGTGCCACATGATGTTGGGATCTTCCTCTCCTCCTTCTTCTTCTAAACCTTGGCCTTCCTCCCACTCCCCCTCCCCCTCCCCTTCTTCCTCGCCACCGCCGCTAAATCCCATCTGAGAGCCCTGCGGGTAGGGCCGCGCCCCGTTGAGGAGTTCGGGTGCTTCTTCAGGCCCTTCTCCCACGGAGGGGTGGCTTGTCGTTGGGGTGGTTGCGGCCGCGGGAACAGTGGACCGGGGATCCAGATGGGGACCGGGGTTCTTTGGACCGGGCTGAGTGGGAGGCAAGTGGCCCGCGGGCGCGGGAACAGGAATCTGGGTTCCCTGAGAGGGAACGTTGTTCTTTGGATGGGCCTGAGGGGGAGGCAATTGGCCGGCGGGAACAGGATTCTGGGTTCCCAGAGGGGGAACGGGGTTCTTTGGACCAGCCTGAGGAGGCAAATGGCCCGCACCGGAGGAGGTCGCCAGGACTCTGTGGCTCGTCGGAGGGGCGTAAGTCATTGTGATGGACAGGATGGTGTGGTTGAGCGCGAGCAAGTAAGTGGGTGAAGAAGCGAACAAGGACTGTTAAGGGTAGGACAGAAGCTTTTGGCTGCACGAATGGCGATGCTGCGGTCAAATCTGCCGACGGACACTGATACTGATGTCGATGTCGATGCTGATATTGATGCTGATATCGGTCGTGATGCTGGTTACTTCAACAGCTTGCGCGACTGTGCGAGAGCTGGAATCTTGCGAATCTGTTTCTGCGCTGAAGGGAACGGCACTCGCGCACGTATACACTTATAAATACTCAGACAGGCGTGCCCAATGCGTTGCTTACCTTTCTGTGCACTTGCACCCAGAGGCGCACCGGCACCAGCTGAACAACACATCCAGCCCAGTGTCCACAGCGGCGGCTTGAAAAAACCGGGCCTTCCCTTTCTGCCACCTGCACCTCCGAGCGTACCTATTTCCAGCCCAGGAACCCGATCTCACCGTGAGGATACAGTGGGAGGAAGATAAGCGAGCATCTGACCGACCAAAGGAGGACGCAGGGCAGAGCATTTCACAGGATCGTGAGGAAGGGAACTTACACAGTCATCCAGCCGACTGTGGACGGACCAGGGGGATATTCATGGATGGCACTCTAGACACCCCGTCGTGTCAAGAAGCAAGCTGGTGGTTCGAGCATCCGAGGGAAGAGCAGTTCAACTCCATGTTGAGGGCGGAGGATAGAAAAAAATAAATAAATAGAAGCAGACCCGCAAGAAGCGTTCCGGGATCCATACTGTGTACAGAGCACAGTACAGTGCGGTACATCGCAATGGAGGCATCGCGATGACGATGCGATCGGGCCATATCTTGCGTTATCCTTGTTAGGACTGTACGAAGCTGCCCTTGCCTCTTGTGCCTTGCATTCTTTTGGACGTACGGTAGATAGAGCAGGAGCTTTCGGACGCGGTGAGAGGGAAGTGCGCAGTCAGCAATGGTAGACTGGGCTGTTTGCCTCTTCGGGTTGGAGAGGGAATCCCATCGACACGAGAACGGAAAAGATCCATGTCCGAACGGCGCTGATGGTATGAGAAGGAGGTTCATAATTAGATGGCCTGAAAGTGTTCGTATTCGATGACTGGGGAATGATACACTCGAACGATCTGGACGGGTCCGAGGGTCCACGACATGGATTATCGGTGGCAGTGCCATTCATTCGATGGCTGGAGGACTTCCCCGTAAACGAATGCTGGGGCGACATTGATTCAGAGGGGAGCAGGTGATGTCGCCTGTCGGTTGTGGGAAGATATTCCTGCACTGCAGGCACGCATTGATTCGATTTTCGAGGATGACATGGGAGGGAGGCGGAGCGAGAAAAGGTCGGAAGAGGGAGGGAGGAACGTCTATCTGTCTGACTGCTGCCTGTCTCTTGTATCGATCCCCGGCCATGTTCTGCGGCCCCAACCCCTTGTATGCCTCTATCGTATCTATATGCTTAGCTCGAGACGTCTACATCACCTCAACGCATACAGCCGCGCAGACCTTTCACTGTCACCGCCATTCAGGCTTTCCCGTCCGAGAACTGCACGACGGCCCACTTGCCACTCCACGCCCACTTCCTGGCGCCGGAATCACCACCCCCTGCTTCCGTGCCGAGGATCTCTTCGTCTTTGCCTTCTGGCAATCCGACCACGACGTCGGCCTTGCAGGTGCGCAGCGCGAGCACTCTAAGGCCTGAAGAGGGTCCAAGTGGACCGATCGCTTCCGTGAAGGGCGTTGTGGCAGGCCAGGCAGCCTAGCGAGCGAATTCGTGTCAGTGAGAGCAAAAGGACCAAAGGGGTGGGAAAACAATGGCCATACATCACCGGTCAGCTTTCGATAGTTCAAATCCCCCTTGAACACCACCAACTCGCTCTCCTTCAAATCCTCCATCAACTCCGGCGCCACGTTGGGCAGACGCCAGAAACTCCCCGCGTGGGTCCAGAATCGGTTTGGCCGAAGGATTAATTGCCCTTCACCATGCAAGTGACTCCAATGATCGAAGAGGAACTGAACGTTCGCGGCCTCCTCATCCGACAACGGTACTGTCTTCTGGCCCCCGGCTGCCTCGTCGTCCACGTCTGAGGCCTTTTCGTAGAACGCCTTCGGATCCGCCATCGCTGATAGCAGCGCCGAAAAGTCCTTGGGCACAACGTCGCTCACGAACCAGGGTATATCCTTGGGGTGCAGCACCACTTCGGTTGCCAGGCCCGTCGCCAGCAAATATCCTGCAAGGACCAAGTCGACGAATAGCTCGAAGCCCGCGTTGTCGAGCACAATGTCAACCCGCCGCGTCTCCTGCTTCGCCTTCAGCGCCCCCGACAGGACAGCAAATGCGCGGTCGAAGTCATTCACCAAGATATTCTTTTCGCTCTCCTTCCTCGCGTTGCTGCCCTGCAATTTCTGGATCTCCTCGTAGCTCAGACTCGTCAGGAGACTCAAATCCGTAGCATTCCCCCAGAGGCATATCTCGGCCATCTCCACAAACAGTAGTTTCTCGGCCTCCTCGATCTCCTTGGGGTCGGTGACGTCGCTGGCCACGGGCGCGTCGCTCTTCGAGGCCCGGATTTGCTCAATAATTTGCCGATACCGTGCACAAAGCTCCAACACCGCGGGCCGTGAGGACTTGAACGTCTTCATCTTCTGCCGATAGAACGGGTCGTAGTCCTTCCACACTTTCGTCTTTGCAGTGCTGAACAGCGTCGCGATGCGTCTGTACAGGTAACATTCCGAGAACAGCCACTCTACATTGTGCCATGTAGGCGGGCCCCTGGCGGCCAACTCGTCATTGTAGAGCTTCACGTCGGGGAAGCCGTCGTCCGCAATCGGCCCGAGCACCCGATTATGTTGGAGTTCGTACTTCAAGGTCGCGAGCGCCGAGGTGATGGACTTGCCTTCAGCCAGGGCGTCTCTGTCTGAGTCCGGGATGCGCGAGACTGTGCGGTGGACATCGTCAATGGCGCCGGTTATGATCGCTGGCCAGCGCTCGCGGGCGGATTTATGAGCAAAGGACGTGGGGTCTGAAGTTTGATATGTCGGGACTTTGGGGTCGTGTTCCATGGCGTCCTTTGGGCACGCTCGGCATCCACTTCACCAGCTCGGCAGCTAGAGATATCGAATCTTGACGGCGAGGTGTCTCCCGTTTCTTATGTTGGTTTCACCCGGATTTCAGGCCAAGGTTGGAAGAATCGGTTGAGCGAGCCTCGTCCAAACTTGCCGCATTAAGCCGCGCCAAGCACCAATCATATCGCGCAGAATCACAGTGGCAAGGCTGAGTTACTCGCGCCGACGCGAGCCTGGCGGGAATGTTTCGATGTGCCCAAGTTGTCTCTTCATTGTCCACTCATTCATTTGCCTCTATCTACAGGACGCTATACGCTTGCCAGATCTTCCAGGTCTCATCCAAAATCCATACGCAGCTCAATGGCTGGTCTGGCCTCTACATTTTCTTCTGCAGATTTCTCCGGCCTCTTGCCCACCCCAGCAGCACGCAGCAAGCTCTCCAATTCCGAGCGTTGAGCCTCATCCAGCAGTCCCACCGTAGCTTTAAATGCAATCTGGTCAGCTGCCACGAGATCAAGGAGTCTTGCCGCACTTTCTCTGCGCATAGCCTCCGAATTGGTCGCTGGCGGGATCTGCTTGGCACGGAGCAAGAGGACTGGCACCAGTATCGACATCGCGGCAAATCGGCCCGAGCCTTTGATTGTCACTACAGCTGCAACGAGAGCTTGTGTCAATGCGGTCTTGACGCTCTCCGGATCCTCTGCTTCAGGGTCTGAGACAAAGGGAACGAGCCGGGTCCACAAGGTCCTGCCAACGACTTCATCGCAAGCCGTCTTCGGTTGGGTGACCAGCAACGAGCGCATGCACCCAGCAGCAATCTTCGCCAGGCCGACATCTTGGAGACAATCCAACAACTCTGTAAGCGATCTTGCCACAGACTCATCATTAGCAGGAAGGACGGAGCTGGCTGTTGTGAGCAAGATTGTCATCGATAACAGCGTGTTCTTTGCACACGTGATGGCATGCTCGTTCTCCCGGCGCTGCGCAACCGTCAGGATGGACAACATGCGATGCAGGCATCCACGAACGAGTCTGGAGGCGACCTCGGTCGATGCTGACTGTATAACATCTTGCAGAAAGGCCTTGAATATCGGCATGATTCGTGGTAACACTTCGTCCTGGCATATTCCCGTGGCAAGAATGGTGCAGTAGCTGTGCATGATACAGGCGTGCAAATCTGCTCGAATGATCGCGGGGAAAACCGACGCGACATCGACCAGAGCCTGGAAGCAGAGTTGGACAAGGGCAATCCCATCATCTCCGAGTCTGCGTGAAGCGACACCGGGCGGATCTTCCAGCGTCGGGATGAGGCCGGTCAAGACCAGGATGATGATCCTCGTCAACTCAAAAAGCTGTTCAATATCATCCGAAAGCTTGTCATCGCGGTCTTGGCTCTTTGCCGCGACGTGGTCCAGCGACAGGTTCCTCGCTATCTCCACCAATTCGCTCTGTGTCTCCGTCGTACTGGTAAGAGCAAGTCGGTCTAGAGTATCTGTCGTTTCATTGAACACCGCGTCCTCGTAGATGGCGTTACCACAGACCTCTGGTGTCAGGATCTTCCTGAGAGCCTGGAGAATAGACAGCACTTGCGACGGGTCTTCCCTGGCTTGTGTAACCAAAGCCTCAAACGCAAGGCCGAAAAGGATGAAGAAGAATGCCACTGGTTCTTCGCGGAAGCTCATATCTTTGCCTGGTGTCGCCGTACCGTTGGCCTGGCCGTCGCTAGCTGGAATTTGCCTATTGTCGAGTGCGTCGAACACTGACTCGCTGTCCTTTTCAACAAGGACAGCAACAGCGTCGACTATGCTGAGCCAGTTCCTCTGGTAGAACTTTAGCCGCACTTCGCGGTTGAAGGAGGCATATCGTTCGTCCAGATTGCCGCCCGGTGTCTCGCCTCCGAGAGTGTCTGAAATTTCCGGTTCAAAGCGCAAGCTGGCAAACTCTTGCAACGAGGTCAGCCAAAGTGGCGCGAGTTTGGGGATGAACGGTTGCAGGATCTCCTCCAGATATGGCTGCTCAGCACTCGCGAGTTGTAGTTGTGCCCAACCCGACAAGATACCCATCTTGAGCATCGCTTGGGCGTTAGGACTGATGCTTTTCAGGTCACCTATTGCTGCTTCTGGTGTCGCTCGTGTGAGATTGTCCACTCCTAAAGCGAGAACCTTGAAAATGCGGCCCATTCGCTCCGCATTGGTCACAATACCCGTCGCAACGAAGGTAGCACAGACACCGATAGCTTCAGCAGCTAGTTCTGGTGACGAGTCCGCAGCAAAGGCCGGCGTCAACGCTGAGCTGATCTGAGCCTGGTATTGCTCGAGAAGAGATGCTTCCAAGAAATCTGGATCTGGAGTTTTCCCAAACAACTTCAAAATTTGATCGATAATCCGAAGACCCCAGATGCGAAGCTCTACGACGTTAGCGGTCGAGGCCGAAAAGGCGACACGGACCACGTCTGCCACTTTGCTCTGTAAGACTTCTTCTGCATGTATGACATGATCTGGTGACATGGCTGCATGTATGATATCCATCGCCTCGCTAAGCAGCCGCATTGCAAAGTCTCGAGTCTGCCACCGGAGAAACTCTTGGCCTTCAGGCGCGGAATCAGGCGCATCGCCTTGTCCACCAGCGGCCGCCGTCAAGCCGGCCACGTCTTCGTCGGCTAAATCTGGCATTGCTGTCTTTGCCGTGGCTGTTTGCACCCGTGCTGTGGGTGGAGGTTTCGCTCTTGTCCTGGAGAGAATACTCTGGCACTTGTCAATCCATTCGGCCGTGTCCAAAAGAATTGTTTGCTGCATCCAGTTCTGTAGCATTGCCTGTAGCGACCCATTGCCAGGATTGTCATCTAGACGGGCCCAAAGATCATCACCAAGCTTGGAGGTTGCAACACGAGCGACCTCTGACGCATTCCTCTTCATCAACTCATCTAGGCCTTTCACAGCAGCGGACTGGAGAAGCTCTTCGTCAGATGGCAGATTCGCCTGTAGATCCAAGACATATTTCGCAAATTGCAGATGCGCCGGCGCATACATGCAAAGATGCCGAAGGCATTGGTAGCTCTCACTTCGTAGTTGCGCTGAAGCTTCCTTCTGCAGGTAGCCGACCAAGACCAGAATCAAGTTTCGAGCCTTGGACACATCTTGAAGATCGGGGCCCAGTACATTGACAACGCTGTCCACACATTGAGCAATGGCCAAAGGTGTGAAAAGCTCGAGCTCAAAGTTGGAGGTTGTGAGAGAAGCAGCTTCCTCATTGTGAGAGTCATTCGAGTATAACTGCGCGAGAAGACCGAGTGTGCTCGTCGCGTAGGTTGAAAATGCCAGTCCGGCAGATTCAGCCACCAGGAGCAGTCCCTTGAGTGCCCAATAATGCACGATAGTATGAGTATCACTGCACAAGGACAGAAGGACTCCCACGATCGACTTCATATGGAGACTGGCTGCCATGGCACCCACTTCTGAGTGAATGTGTCCGAGAGTAAGAGCACATCCAGCACGAACGCTAGGATCGCGGTTCGCGACGATCATGTCAATGAGGACCTTAACCTCTTTGTTCGTGAATTGCGTCCCTGCTAGGTTGCATATGCGCCCAATAGCTCGAGCAGCTATGCGGCGCAGCATTGGATCGGGATTGCAGATATACCTGCCCAACAAGTCGGTGATGGCCTGCCCAATCGTCCCGACATTCATCTTGCCGGATGTATATGGTGTTTCATTGTTCGCGACGGCGAGTGCACACAATAGTGCCAGGGCTGCATTGACCTGCATTGCCGCTTTTCTGCCGGGCTCGCGTTGAAGAGGCTGCGAGACAGTAGTGATCAGCTGCTCGATCGTACTCTCTTGGATTCGGCCAGATTGGAGCGGTAGGGATATCGCAAAGAGTTTAATGGCCAAATTGACGCAGGATGTGGCTGGCGAGCTTAGTTCGGCCTCGTTCGAGCTCGTGTCTTGCCGTGCAGTCAGCGTAGGATCATGCTCGACTGCAGGTATGGCTGGGCACCGGAGCAGAATATCTGGCACTGACACATCCTGTTCAGTGTAGATATCGCTTCTTGGTTGTGAATGGCTCTCAAAAGGTAGATAAGTGTCAAAGTTATCGGCCAAGCTGCTGACACCGAAGCCCCAATTGTCTTCGGTCGTCCACAACCCCTCGAAGGTGCTTGCAGTGTTTGCCAGCGATGCCTCCAAACTTTTCAAGACCGGACGCTCGGGGTCCGTGAAGGTTGTCATCGTAAGACCTATTAGGTCTGATTGAGAAACGACTTCGGCTTGGTCGAGATGCTTCAAGCTGACCAACGACGCAAAGCACTGCAGCACCCGTCGTCGAAGCAAAATTGCGAAGTCCTGCAGCTGAAGGGCCGGCACTAGTCGATGAGACAGGTCTTCGGATTCCCGAGCCGGGGGGAGGCTATCGAGGAACATGATTGTGTTATGTAGCATGGTGGAGATGCGTTTTGAGCCGTCAAAGGTGATCAAACTACTACAAGACGAGAGAAACATGAGCAGCGCACTGAGAGCACACTCTCGAACGTGAGACAAGAAGCTCAGCTCGAGATGGCCTCTCCTACTCGCATTCTCATGAGTCAGGGGAGGTGGTAATGCATTTCTCCACATCAGCATCAGCTGGTTGAGGTGGACTTTGACGAAACTTGGACCCAAGCTCAACACGCCTCCAATCAAGGTCCAAGCGACTTGCACTTGCATTGCGGACAATCTGAGCTCTGCCGCCGCACTGGATTTCAGTAGGTCTGTCGCGAACGTGAAAACGGCAAAGTAGGTCTGAACTGAACCATATAGCGGTTTGTGGCGAGCACAGCTGACAGCAACTGCGATGGCTGTGGCAAATCCTAACGACTTCCGGTGCGGTTGCTTGCCCTCGGAAGGCTGAAACTCCTTTTGCAGTTGCGCCATTGCATGATCGATGGTACGCGTGAGCTGATTTGGGCATGCTAGGATGAAAGCCTTGAAGCAATGTGCTGCGTGACTTTGCACGGTGTGGCTAGGGTGCTGCACGACTTGGAACAGTGCTTCTCTGCACGAATCTTGCAATACGGTGGCAGCTGGGCCCAGCTGCAACAGCAGATCATTCAACGTTGTCAAAGCACCGGCGAGTATTCGCTTAGACGGCTCTCGTCGCTCCGGCATGACCTGAGGGTAGTTCTTCACGACATCGTTTATAAGATGGCGTGCTGCATTGATTTGGGCATTTTCAGTCAAGAGAACTGTGACATCGGCGAGAATCCACTGGACCAGCTTCCGTGTCAGGAGGAGTCGATGACGGTTGGCCGATATCGTAGGATGGTTCAGAAGGTCTGCGTACATGTGCGTTGCTATCGAAGCGTAATCTTCCTCCAGGGTCTTCCGAGGCAGTAAGCGAAGAAGAAACCTGTAACACATGGCGATGCCCGCACGTGCTTTGTTCGTTGTGGAAGCTCTGCAGTAATGTTGCGACAGGACGCGTAGGACTTCTTGCAAGGTGAAAGTCAACCGAACCGATGGCTTGACTTGTCCCGGCGCAGGAGAGCCAGGTCTGTCGTTCTCGGCTTCCTCCTCCAGGTCGTCTCCAGGTTTCCTAGACTTTTTGGGCTTTCGAAGTACGGGTACTTCAGCATGGCCATGGGCTGAGTATGCTTGCTGGAGCGCGGCTGCCATGGCAGCTGCTGCAGCATGCCGGACAGAGGGCCCCGAGCCATCCAATACCTTCCAAATCGTGCTCTTGAGCGATTCGAAGTCGTTGGAGTTGTTGAAATAACTTGTCTCACTGACAAGACTGCGGAGGCAGGAGCAGGCACACCTTTGGACGAAAGTCGATTTGTCGCTTGTCGCCGCATTTCGGGCAGATTTGAGGATATCACGAGACACGTGTTCGTCGAGGCTCCCTTTAACTCCCAGTACCACCCCTACCAGAGCTCGAAAAACACAGCCTCTAACGCCGACGGAGGAAGCCTTGAGCAACTTGATCAGGGTGGCAACAGTCAGCCCAGACAGGGAAATGGCTGAATCTCCCGCGGCTCTGAACACGGCCCCGATGCACACGATCGCATTGTGTTTGGAACTGAGCTCTTTATCCGCCTTGCCGGTATTCAGAATGGCCAGTAAATCGTTGATGGTCTCGTAGAGTAGGCTGCGACTCCCCCGTCCAAATAAATCTGCCAAAATCCTTCCCAACGCGTTTCGGATGACGCGCGAGGGCACCGGGGCTCCGAGTCCCACGATCTTTATCACTTCTCTTTTGATGGACGCTTGGTGTGTCGGCAGAGCCTCCGTTGACAGCTGCTCGACGTGCCGTTGCAGATCAGATACGAAGGTGAGCAGATACAGATCTTGCTGTGCCGAATCGAGGCTGCGTAGTTTCGTCACGTCGAGTTCGAGGTTCGCAGCGCCGTTGACTGAAGGCGCGGATTGAGGGTGCGGAGCGGGAGAAGGGGACGCCATGATGGAAGAGACCGAGTGATGCGGACGCCCCGATGGACGGGCGCTGAGCATTCGACTCGGACCATATATGCCGATACACGGTGAGGATTCAGTGCTGCAACGCACTCGCTTTCCACTTGGCCAGCTAGTTGTATTGCTGTCCTCTGATTTATTCGCTGGCGCTCATTGGTGCCCTGGCCGGACGTGGTGCCTGAGGATCCAACTACGGTCAACCACACGACCGCGAAATTGAACCGAAGCGTGGAGGCTCAGTCATCTTTTATTTCACTTGTGGTACGAGGTAGACCTGCGGATAAAATGCCATCTCTTCACATGGACCGGTGCGGACACGCATGAGTGCAGAGCCAATCCTGACAGCAATGGCAAGGCGAATCAAATCACATCTCGAAGCGTATGTGTACAGTCCGGATATGGCACGGTGTCGTAACCAGCAGGAAGACGCGAGCTATGAGGCAACGACTTGGATTTCTGTTTAGCTATGTAGGCTAGATGTTTCCCCTCGGCTGAACCTTGGAAACCGTCGATCGAGTCGAATGATCCGGCAAGTCATATTTCTGTCTTGGGCTGATCGATGCATTGACAAATTAGGAGAGCATTGCCACGACTCATCGAGGGGTTATGCCCTGGGAATACATCAAGCCAGTCATGCCACCTTATGGCACCTTCTTGATGAACAGACTCTGAGCATTGCAGAATGATTTCAGACCGCCCAGACCCCATTCGTGACCAATGCCGCTCTCTTTATGACCGCCGAACGGGGCGTCGGGCTGGAGTTCGAGGTGCTACAATCTCTCGTTAGCGGGGAATCTGAGGACAAGTTTAACTGAAAAGACTCACCGAGTTCACCCAAACCGAGCCAGCTTGAAGCTGTCGAGCAATTCGGGTTGCTTCTTCCAGATCATTCGACCATACAGAGGCACCAAGACCCATCTTGGTGTTGTTGGCTCGAGCAACGACATCCGCCTCGTCGGACCAGGTCAGAAGAGGAACAATAGGGCCAAAGGGCTCTTCGGTGACGATCTTCGAGTTGTCGGCGGGCTTGTCGATGATAGTCGGGTTGATGAAATAGCCAGGCTTATCGGGATTGTTGCCGCCAATGGCTACAGTTTGCTTTTCCTTTTCGACGTCGCTGAAGAAGGTCTAAGACGGTGTCAGTGTGCGGTTCATGACGTCGATATCTATGCGCCAGATGGCGAGACCTACCTTGACTCTCTCATACTGCATCTTGTTCTGGATAGGGCCCAGGAAAACTCCTTCCTCAGTCCCGTCACCAACTTTGAGGTTCTTGGTGAACTCGACCATGGCTTCGAGGAATTTATCGTGGATCGACTCGTGCACGTAGATACGCTTGACGGCCAAGCAAATTTGGCCGGAGTTGAGGAAGGCGAACGTGGCAACCTGGGGCAGCGGTCAGTCCACTGTTTGGGAGCAATCCGGCATCAGCATATGTCCATACCTTCTGGGCAACAGTTGGGATGTCCACATTCTTCGTGACGATGGCGGGATCCTTTCCGCCACTGAACGCGGTCAGTAAGCATTCATCCCAGTGTTGCGGCGTACTCACAGCTCCAAAGTGACTCTCTTCAGGGTTTTGGCGGCGCTCTCCATAACCTTCTTGCCCGTAAATGTTGAGCCGGTGAAGCTAATCTTGTCCGGCCCAGGGTGAGCGGTGAGCCACGGCCCGAGGTTGTCGTCGCCGGACAGAACCTGAACGACACCAGGTGGGAAGTATTGTTGAGCAAGCTCGCCAAGCTTCAGGTCGCAATACGGCGTAAAAGGCGACGGCTTGATGATGATCGGATTGCCCGTGAGAACCGAGGGAGCAATCTTACCACAAGCAAGATGGATGGGGAAGTTCCAGGGTACAATGCCGACGGTGACTCCAAGAGGGGTATATCGAACGATGACCTGCTTCTCGTCGTTCTCCTCGACAATCTCTTCCTTCAGCTCCAGTCTCGCCAGAGCTCTCATCCAGTGAACGCCCGTTTTGGCTTCTCCAATGGCAAATTGGAGCTGGATCAACGTCAGCATGCGATCTTGGGTCTAGACAGTCAGGGTGCATACCGGTTTTCCTTGCTCCTGAGTAAGGAGCCTGCCAAAGTCCTGTTCGTATTTCTCGAGGCCATCGGCGAAGGCGAGGACAGCATCTCTGCGTTTCTCCCACGGGGTCTGTGACCATGACTTGAAGGCCTCTTTCGCCGCTGCGACGGCATCATCGACATCCTTGAGTGTCGAGACTGGCACCTCTGGGTTTGGCTTGCCAGTTGCGGGGTTGATCCCGTGCCTGGTCTGCTCAGTGCTGGTCAATTTGCCATTGATGATGTTGTAGAAGCCTTCCAGGACATTGAACTGGGGCGCGATGGAACCCATGGTGAAGATGGCGGAAATGTCAAGGGACTACGAATTTTCAATGCTCACGGCGAAGGTGACGGGAAATGCAACGACGCTGAACAGAGATGTTCTTGGATTTTAAATCAACTGCACTGGCTATCACCATAAACCCGCACGGGTGTTCTCGTTCTTAAATCCTGCGGGGCAGAAGGCATTCTCGTCCACCTCGGTCGGTTTCGGCCGCTTTCTAGAACCCGCGCAATCTATGGTGCGCGGATGAACACACGATTCCGCGCTTGTGCATCACAGTATATCTAATCATGAGGACCGCAGTGTCCACTTTGTGCAGGGTTTGCCTCGGATCTCGAAGGGAGAACACGGTTGAGAAGAGTACTTAACACCGAAGTGAGTTGCTGGAGGCAAAAGGTGGACGTGGAGGCTACAGTCAGAGAGTCGTCACCATCAATTGAGCAGGTGCTGCGATGTCTATGGGGGCGAGTCAGAAAGATCGACTCGGGGACTGATCACATGATGCGGCCGACGGACCCCCACTCTTTCGGTTGAACTTCACCTCCTCCTCAAACTAACCTCTGCGCACAGTGTACAGCAATGGGTAACGGGACTTCCGATCTACAGCTGTGCACTACGCCTGAGAGTCAGAGCAGCCGCATGTGCCTGCTGCCAGCTTCGAGATGACCTGGAGAAACAAACACTCGAGTCAGTGGCAATGAATCGTGTCGCTGCATAGCCGACGAACTTGTGTGAACGTCCGCCCCCGCATATCTGCACTCCATCAAATAGAAGGATGCGGGGTTGGTCGAGAAAGCGGCGACCATCAAGACAAGAACGAGCATCGAGAAATGAGATTGGGCATTGTGTAATGTCTAGGTTGTACAGAAGCCGAGGGCTTGAGCACTGAAGAAATGAACCTTCGATCATTCAAAATGCTGGGTCCCGATGGCCTGGTCCATTTTGTCCTTTGTCAATTCACGCCGAAACGGCTCTTCTTCTTGTGGCCATGGCGACTATGGTAAGTGAATGTCTGAGACTAGGTAACACTGCTCACCAAGACATTAACAGACGACCACGGCGGCTGCCCAGGTGAAGACGACCTCTGCGTCCGGCAAAGGCTCTGAGAAATCGCTCGTGGGAGACTTCAGTTGGCAAGGTATTTCTCCTCGCCGGCCTGCCTATGTATCGGTGCACTGATGGACGGCACCGTTTAGATGTCCTCGTGCCTGAAAAGGCAGGGACTGGACTCACGAAGTGGCATTATCAGCGCCGAACCCTTCTCCAATATGCCTGTCTCTTCGCCACTGGCCTCACATCCTTCTACAAGCTCCAGTCTCCTGCTCTACGTGCAGCGTCACTGGGTCTTCTCTTCCCCGGAGCTGGTCTCGTTGCCGTTTGTACGCTCCCTTCGCTTCTGTCCTTCGTCGTCTCTACGGCCCTGATTCCCCTCGTTCTCTTCGCCTGGTTTGGTATGGGTGGACTGGTCTTTCCAATCATCCTCTGGGTTGGTACCGCTGCTCTCTCTGCCATTCTTGCCAGGGACTCGGTCTTAGAACTGTCTGGTCCGATAGTGTCCGCATTCTGCATTGGCGGGCTGGTCTATCTCACGTTTACGGCTCATCGGGCAAATGCTCGGGCGCGGGAGAAGCGACAGACGCGCAATGAGTATCTCTTGCAAGAAGTCCGAAACAACCAGACACAAGCTACTCCCGCTCCCGAGGCAGGCACTCGAGAAGTTGACCAGAGAGTCCTACGCTTTGTCCAGTGGTTTCTTGAACTCGGCTTAACGTCCAAAAACGATTTCTCGTACCACGATGTGGTCGACCAATTTCAAACTGCGGCGCTTCGGTACCAGCTGTATGAGGCAGTCAACTCTTTGGGGCTCTACCAGAATGTTTACTGTCCCAACTTTCACGGATATCTGTCGCAAGCACAGAGAAACGTCATCGAAAAGAGTTTCACTAAGAAAGTGATGGAGTAAGTCAACTTTGGCTAAGAAAAGGCAGGCCTACTAGCTGACAGGTGATACTGCGCAGCTTCTGGAAGTACGAATCAATGGCCGGCAAGTTCAACGCTCACGACTGGGACCCTATCAAGAAAGACAACATCATGGTGACCGGCTACATCCTTCAAGCCGTGGGGATCTACCAGTCCAACACCGGAGACGACCGGTATACCCTCCCCGGCAGCATGACGTTCGAGATCACGGATTCAATCAAGTACCCCTACGACGTCAAAGGCGTCGCAGATGCTGTGCACAGAAACATGACCGAAGCGGCTTATTGCCTGTACCCGTGCGAGCCGAATTGGCTGTACACGCCCTGCAAGTAAGTTCCCCTCCCGTCTCACAGGCCCAGTCCCCGAATCGGCTAACTCTGCTTCACAGCCTTGTCGGCATCGGTGGCATCCTCTTGACAGACCGCCTCCTTGGCAATACCTACGGCACAGGACTGCGCGCTCGCTTCGAACACGCATTGGAGACCGAGTTCACGGACCCGGATGGAAGCATCCTCCCCATCCGCAGCGAACTGACGGGTTTCACGATCCCAGGCCTGGCGGGTGCCATGTCCGACGCCGTCAACTCCCTCCTCTGCGCCTCCTACCTCCCGCACATCGCGCACCGCAATTGGGCATTCACCAAGAAAGAAACCCTCCGCCGCGATCCTGCGACCGGGAGGATTGAGGTGCAAAATCTCCTTGGCGCGGATAAGCTCGACGCTGGAAACTACAAGCCTGGCGAAGGTGCGATCCGCTGTGTCCTCGCCGCCGCCGCCGCTGAATACGGTGACGATGAGATCCGCACCGAACTCCTAAGGCAGTTGGATGAGGAATATCACCCCGTGTACACGACCAAGACGGGAGCCCTGAAGAACAAAGGCGTCAGTACGCTCTGGCAGGGCGCGACCCTACGTGCCAGACTCGGTCGGTATCAAGATTGGGTCAACATGATCAAGAACGGGCCGCCCGAGAACGTGAAGCGCGGGCCCGTGCTGGACGAGTGCCCCTTCCCGGACGTGCTCGTTGCGAAGTGTTATTCCAGGGACGGCGACGGCGTGGAGCTCGTGCTGTATCCGGGACGCGAGAGCGGTGTCTTCACCTTGGGCTTCAAGCGATGCCAACCGCGCGAGAGCTACACGCTGATGGGCCAGACAGCCGAGGCAGACAAGGACGGCGCAGTGAGGTTTGAGGTCATGGTAGATGGGAGGACCGAAGGAACATTGAAGCGCGTCAAGTGATGCGGACGCCCAAAGAAACACAGAAGGGACGACGTGGGCGTGGCATTCGTGCTACAAGTAGCTATGTAGCAGAGAAGGAATACAGAGTACGGAGTACGAGGTACACAGTTGCGCATTGGTCGTGACTCCACGTGATGTGCAGAGTCTCAAGACCCAAGAGGCTGCTCGTAAAGCCTGAGGCCGCTCAGCGATCTGGACTTTCAACCCAGCGAAGGCAACCAACGTACGAGGGAGGTATACACGAGGATTTCATCCATTATCCTACCTACTGTACTCGGTATATACTGTAGCACGTCAGCCAACCCCCGGGCCCATCTGCTCAATGGCAATGGGCACTGGGAAACCAAACGAGCGAGACAAGGCTAGTTGGTAGTCAGCAGTAGTTAGTCAGCCAGCTAGCTGTCGGACATCCGTGAACTTAACTTGTGCTGGAATCCTGCTTTACCTATTCGGGACTTTACTGTAGTAACGTCCCAATTACAGCACGTCTTGCGGTGCGGTGGCCTCGTGTGACTTTTACTTTTGACACTTGACAATTTGACATTTGACTTACTCGGGTAGGGAGTCCCATTTGACATCAAGTCCTGGAGGCCTGACAGTCGAGAGCAGACTCCGCGGGTCAACTGCACTCCGTATGGAGTACGGAATAGGGGAAGCGGCTACTGTAGTGCTGACGCCCGGCCGACTAAGAGTGCGTAGAACTTGGAATTAGGACCTGGGACCTTGGAAGCTGTACATACACAGTACTCGTAGACTACGGAGTACTCCGTACTGGGTAAAGTAGAGCATTAACCGTGTGTGTGTGTGTGTGTGTGTCCAGAACAGGTCAGCTGAGATTTCTTGGAGATAAGGCGTAGGAAGCAGAATCCGGGGGAGGTCGGAGCGTGCATTCATTTGTCCATGCCTCGTAGGTACCGAGTAGATACGCGGCAAGCAACGGAGAATCGGACCCATGAATGCTCGAATAAACGCCGGTTAGGATTGCGGGGGGAGGTTGATAAGGCGCAATGCTGGGCAATGATAAGGGCATACTTGCAGAATGGATGATCATTGGTGAAGCCGGCGTATATTTGTAGCGTCTGTACGAGGTACTCCGTACGGAGTAGTGTGCACATAACTCGTACTTACGTAGCTTGGTCTGCACCTTCTGTCCGTAGCGCTTGCATGAAATGAGATGGATGTCGACGGAAATGCCTTTCCCAACAAGCTGGTGCTAAGCGTGGGGGGTTTTTGCCTTGCTTCATGAAGATACATTGTAGTATTATGTACTGTACACTGCGTGCATGTTGCTCCTTCGATCATCACAAGCCCACTCACTATGAGAGCTTCGAACGATGTAAATATAGATTAAATGACCGCATGGCAGGACCCTGAAACTTGAATTTTTCAACCACATCCAAGGTGATCGTGAAACATGTGGCCAAGATCAATGCCACTACATCACAGTGGGCTTCCTGCAGCAAAAACCCGGAGGATCGGAGCTCGGCTAGCAGGATCATCTCCCTGCGCCTCATACGCCCTGCAGCAGAAGGTCCACACAACCCTCCCTGCAGCTCCGCGCGGCGCTTTTTTCACTGCATGTCTCGGGTAGTGTGCATGTCGTTCGGAATAGGTTGCTGCTGTTTAACAATAGCCTAGCACTCGGCCTGGGAATACGTATACTGTTGCCACAGGCTCGGTAATGTTTTCGCGTCTTGAGGCCACTGCGCCGGTTGACTTTGACTGCTTCGAGGCTCTGCCGAACTGAGGTGCTTGAGGTCTGTTCGCTGAGAGGAAGGCGGTGTGGGATCGTGACCAGACGACTATTGGTCTTGAACGAAGCTGGATATGCAATGTCTGCGACTGTGATCCTCTTGGTTCTCTGCAACTAAGTGCTAGGACCGAGCTGCTAGTTGGGGCGTAAGTCGAGATCTGGGGAGACATCTCCCGCCGTCTATCCGCCGTGCTTCTCAACAGCCATCGGCGCATATCCCCATGAGTGTTCCGTTACGATACGGTGACCAGATCCAGAGATAAATGCTTGTTGTAAAAAGTGACATTTGACGCCGAGTCATAGGCCTCAGAGCCGAACGCGATGTATCCGAGATAATCTAAATGGTCGTCAGTAACGAAGTCTTACAGAATAACCTTGCGCACGGTTGTCGCTCAGATGTTGGACCTGCTTACCGTTCACTGTAGGCCCACCAATCCCTGTCAGGCCTTGCAACAAGGGGCCAATATCAGCAAAGAAGTTGGTATGGCCGGTCGCAGCGTCGCTAGCAACCCAAGTCAAGACGTTCTGGTTGAGACCGTTGACACCAGTGAATAGACTGAACGTTGTTCCATTGACAATCTGAGTTGCAACAGCGCCGTCTGCAAGCCCAATCTGCTGCGTGGAAGCACCGTACTGGCCTAGCCATATCATCACTTCGTACTTAGCTTGTGTGGTGTCTGTGGCCTTGTCGGGATCCGAGTCCAAAAACATGTCGACAGCCACATTTGCATCCAATTGCACAGAGGTCAGGGAGGCGACGTCGACGATATCCGGCCTTTCGTCACCGACCCCGTAGTACCATTCGGTCTCGAAGTTGATTGCCGTTACTTTGGAAATCTCAACCGGGAAAACATCTGTGTCTACTTTGATGTTGGGAAAGGCGTGCACGGGTTGCGTTATTGGACCTCGAGGATATTGCCACTGAGGCTTGCTGTTAGCCAGGCCGCAAAGCTCCATGGTAGTGCACATTGGAAGACTCACTGTGATTGACCATTGTGCCGCAGAGGTCTCTGTCGGATACGTTCCGTTCTGACGGTTGTTAATCTCGAGGGGTTGGCTTGACTTTGGGCACTTGGGGACTCACATCGTAAGTGGTGACCTAGTAATCGTGTTAGCAAATAATGCAGCTCACGTATGCGATATCGCCACTCACATTCATACACAGACCTCCTGGTCCGTCATAATCTTCTGGTATGGCCCATTGATTCGGATTTCTAGAGTGCCATGGTCAGCTTCAATTGCCGCGTGTTACATGATTAGCTGGAGTCTCCGGTCAGGTTAGACCAATCGGCTTCCAACACCCGACATGATTTGTCCGACGCCCTGCAGTGGCACTATTCAAGGAGGGCTGCACGCGGAATTGGCGCCATCCCCAACCAGGCAATAGACCAGGTACCCGAAATACCTTTGCCAACTTTAAACTGGTCCTTCTGACAGGGGTATCGGTACTGCACAAATCGAGGCAGGCTCGCCCGAGGGTTGCGCCTGGTGCAAAGGGAGGGCAAGAGAGGACACTCACAATGTATATTCCTGCCCGTTGGTAAAGGGCGTAATACCAAACGCTCTCTGGCAATAATTCTTGGAGCTGATCTTGTTGCTTGTGCTCACGAAGGGGTTGGGGTTCAATCCACGCGACTCGCGATAGGCCTGTAGTCCGAGCAGCACGCTGATGGTGACTGCCACGGGAATGAGCACAAAGCCGAGAGAAACAAGCGATCTGAATCCCATTGTCGAAGAAGGGGGCCTCGATCAAAATGCGAATGGGAGAAGACGTCGGCCAGCAAAGCGTCGAGAAGATATGCGATGGCGACCGCGAGAAGAAAAATATGTCGGAGGCGGAGATGGGAAAGCACGCAGCGCGGCTGGACAGAGCCGGGCAGCTCGCAGCTCGCAGCTCGGCAGGCAGGCAGTGCAGGGGTAGCAGGTTGAGCAAAGTGGCAAGTGATAATTTGGTTTCAGTCGGGGGCAGGATTTTAAGAATCTGCGCGCGTCGATTCGCCGTGTTCAATGGTCGACCGGATGGAGCCTGTTTGAGCAAGCTGCGTTATCCGCAAGACAAATGCCTATCAGCCGGATGGCTGTGTGGAGATTGCAGCCCTTGGCGTGCAGGTGGCGCCTTTTTATGCGAGGCGCATCCCGGCCACTACGAGATACGTGCAGGGACGCTCGCCTTGTTTTTTTCGCGTGCCCCCGGCTTTGTTGGGCCTCGAGCTTGTTGCTGCTGTCGTCGTCACTGCGTCGCGGTGCCAAATTGGCACTCTCCGACATGCCGTGAGCAATGCTTGATAAGGTCTGTGAAAAGTTGGCCGCGCAGGCCGCGCCGTCGCTAACCCCAGCACAGCTGCTTCCCCTTCCCGCCGGGTCCCTGCCTAGGTCGCCCCAGCCTTCCGTAATGGCCATCCTCCTCGTCCAGCTTCGCGATGTCACGATGATCTACGGCCTGCCACTTTCCGGACCAACCTCCCCACTATGACATGATTAAGGTCGGTCAAGCACCCACCCGAGCCACTCGCTGCCATTGTGGTGCCCCGAGAAACACGCCTCCTTGCATAGCCAATCCAACCCCTCTGCTTGCAAAGACTTCAATTTGCCAGTGTTTTTCGTGCTTGTTCCTTTCTCATCTCCTTGATAGCAGCGCCGCCGCCCGTGGGCTTCATTCACTCACCCCCAACTCAACCACCTTTGACCGACATTCACATTCGTTTCTATACTTCATTCGCTTGGAATACCACACGGCGTTGGAAACAAGGATGAGCACTCTCGCTCGATAGTAATACCACAGACGCCACCGAGCTCGAAATCGGGTCCGAGCTCTTGCCCTCGCATATTTCCCTCTGCAATATATCAACCCTCCTTGTTTCAGCATGCCTCCTCTTCGCAAGTCAGACAATCGAAGGTCTGAGCAGCAGCCACCTATGACAGAAATCAAGCTCTCAACCATTGAACCACCCTCTCCATACAGAGAAAACATGTCGCCATATCGTGAAAACCATCGACAAAGTCAAGACTCGTTCCTGGAACCACCTCCATCTGCTCATCCCGTATATGGCAACTACAGAGAGAGCCCGTCACTCGACCAACAGCGGCTCTCGCGGCGGCCAGGTCTGTCGGACCTCCACAACCGAACTCTGTCGGATCTGATTCCGGAGAGCATCTCCGACAGTACGCTGGAGACACCCAACGGATCCTATCCAGCATTTGCTCCAGGAGCACACTCTTCATATTCAGGGTCTCAGACACGGAGCTCGTCACCTTATCCAATACCGTCTCCTTTCAGAAGCCAAGAAACGTTACGACCGCTCTACCCTGAATCGCCCTCGACCTATTTTAAACGAGACTGGGTGAAGGAGGGTTTGATTGCTCAGTTACACTCAAGAGACGACAAGGAGTTCCTCTCCGGCAAGAAGAGATGGCTTTACCGTTGGTTCGCGCCGTTGTTGTGCCTGGTCTCCCTCGGGATGTATTGGTTCTACTTCGGCTTGCGAATAACCTTCATTGTCGAGGCACAGAAACACTATGGCAATTCCTTCCCTCTGGCATGGGTTTTCGTGGCGATTGAGATTTCGATCGCTGTACCCATATTCATGCAGACAATCTGGTCTCTGTTTATCATCAAGAAACGCCACAGGCCAAAGCTGCGGCTCATCGGTAACGAGGTTCCCACGGTCGACGTTTTCATAACGTGCTGCGGTGAGGACGACGACCTTGTTCTTGACACTGTCCGAGCTGCTTGCGATCTGGATTATCCCCAAGACCGATGCCGCATTCTCCTTTTGGACGATGGTAAATCGGATCATCTGAAAAATGTGCTCGAGGAATGGCGTGAGACGTGTCCAAATGTCTACTACATACGCCGTCCCAAGTTCCCTGGCGTTCCCCACCACTTCAAGGCCGGCAATTTGAACTACGGATTGGACGTGGTCCAAAGCCTACCAGGAGGCGCTGGAGAGTACATGGCCGCTCTCGATGCAGATATGATTCCGGAACAAAATTGGTTGCGAGCGGTCCTGCCGCACTTGTTGATGGATGATAAGATGGGCCTCGCTTGTCCACCTCAGCTCTTCTACAACGTTCCGAGAGACGACCCTCTTTGTCAAAGTTTGGACTTCTTCGTTCATGTTTCTGAGCCGGTCAAGGACGCCCTGGGGGTGGCCTGGTGCACAGGTTCTGGATACGTTGCTCGGACAGCCGCTTTGGCTCAGATTGGAAACTTTCCTTGCGGGTCCTTGGCTGAGGATGTCGCCACAAGCACTCTCCTGCTCGGCGCCGGCTGGAAGACAGCCTTCGTACACGAAGCCCTGCAATTTGGGACCGTGCCTGAAGATTATGGTGGGCATCTCAAGCAACGCACGCGCTGGGCAATCGGTACGGTGGACACGGCATTCAAGCTGAAGTTCTGTCTGTGGGGGGATCAAGTGAAGAACATGACCTTTGCACAGAGGTCCTCGAGCTTCATCTACGCCTTCTTGAGCTTGTTCAACATCTTCCTAACCCTCTCGATCTTCGCCTTGCCGATCGTTCTTGTTGCCAACAGACCGCTAGTGGCTTATTCAAACGACACCCAACTACGATGGTTAATCCGGGCTTGTTTCGCGAATGTGGTGCTGAATCGCTTGTGCGAGTTCGTGCTCTTCATTCCCGCTGGCTATACGACTGGACAGAGAGGCAGCCGATATCAGCTCTGGATGGCTCCCTATATCTCACTTACCATTATCCGGTCATTCGTCCTTCCGACCTGGCTCGGCGGACAACGACAAGCTTTCAAGGCGACCGGTTCAATCAAGTCAGCACTCAATGAGCGAGACCCAAAACGGAGAGCGCCGATGTATCGCCGGCTTTGGACGATCTGCGTGAACTACATGGCTGGATTCCACGTCGCTTATGTCTACTTCGTTCTGGTTGCCGTGACGATATCGACGTACCGGACGCTGGTAGTTCAACATACATTGAGAGGGAAGCTGATCGGTCTGGTCACCCACGCATTTTGGCCTCCCCTTGCTTGGATAATTGTCTGCTCTTCTTTCTGGATCCCCATCACCTACGCGGTTGATCCTCCTAACTGTCCCGACCGGGAGGATCTCCTGGACCGAGACCCGAAGAGTGGTGTGTGCCACCCGAAAGCAGAAGCGAAAAAGATTGCTTTTGCGCCGCAAACCGCCTGGTTTGAGCTGGAATACACGATTACCACTGCTTTTACGGCGGCAGTCTTTGTTGCGGCGTTCTTCTACTGAAGGCCACGACACGATAAACCTAATGACGAAATGAAAATGTCGATCAACGGCTTCAGTTCAAATCACCAACTTGGGGATCTTGTTCATTGCAGATCGTCTAACACGCATTCGCAACTTCTTGACAACAGCTGGGCCCGGATACTGTACATATAGCTGGGGACTTTGGCCCTCCTAGCATAGACATACACATCCGAATGGATAGTCGACTGTTTTGGCGTTTCAATACACGGGGAGAGGTGGTGCTGCAAAATGGAAGCTGCGGAAGTATCAGGACGTTGGACAAGCACATAGCAAAGGGCAGCGGCTTATCTGACCCAACATCACGAAGACATAATACACTCCACACGCGGGAACTACTAGCGGTTCGCCGACCATCATCACGAGATACTGTTGTGGGCAAGGCAAGGGTCATGGCTCACACATCCTGGAAGCACGGATACTCTGCATGCTCCTTCGCTTTGCCAACATATCATTAATGGTAAAACATGATCATTTCGTTGAATGGGCTTCTTTCTCCTATGTGGCTAGTCTTTTCATTGTGCACGCGCTTCGTAGAGCGAGGAGAATTTTCCCCATACTACAGACTACATAGAGTGTTCAAGCACGGATTAGACCTGCCTCACCCCGTCCTGTTCTCGGCCTCAACTACGCTAAGTCCTCTCTTTGTTGTATTACCACACACCGGCGCTCACAGCTTCGCCTGTCCACCTATCCCCGCTCCACCTGGCGTATTGGCGACGAAGGACCCATCGAGCTCCTCCCACTCGCTCAGAACTGTTTTCTTGCCTTGTATGAAGCGGCCGGTGCCTCTGAACATCGCCTTGAACTCAGCGGTCTTGCCGTGCACGCCCAACGCGGCCAGATCCTTATACCGCTCGAACATGAGCACCTCGCTGGGATTTTTCTCACTGACAAGGACATGGTAGGTCAGCGTGCCCGGCTCATTCTGTTCGACCCAGTCACAAAATTTGCTGGATCACGACGTTAGCCAAGAGCACTAGAGGCAGGGAAGGAGATTCGCCCTGGAAATGACCTGACGGGAATGGCCAACGCTTACCCCAGCACACCCACCAGCCCATCTCGATTCGCGCTCAAGTCATTATCTTTGAGAACGAACTTGGCCAGCATGACAATTCCCGCCTTGGGACTCTCTTTCTCGCCTTTCCTGGCCACGAATCCGGCGGCGGGAATCCATTCCGAGATCTCCATGTCGCGCGCAGGATCATACAGCCGCTCCTTCGCCACGCTGGAGTGGAAGGACTTGTACGTGGGCGTTTGCTTCACGGCGGAGAATGCCGCTGGTGAGGACCAGATTTCCACGAGGCCGACGAGGGTCGATGCTTCGCCGGACGGGACCATGCCGAGTTGGGCTTTGGGCCGAGTCGCGGGTGTAAAGATTGTACGCGTGCTGTGTTGGGTGGACGGATTGCGGAAGAAGGGGATGTTTGAGCTGTTCAACGCGACGACTCTGTCGCGGTTTTCGCGAGATTTCGTATGGATGAGGACCACTAGGGCCAACGGCTTGCTGTCGGATGCCATAGTGAAGCTCATTCTCGTTATTCCGATTGTGCTGGGACGGATTGTGGGCTCTTGGGATTTCTAGAGTCTCGGAACTTATCGCTTCGGATCAACGACGAGTCGAATCTCCAACAACCGGACCTCGAACGACTCAGAGACACGAATTTTCTTGGAGCGAAAGACGATTGAGATGGTGTACTATTGTGTAAGAGGAGTCCCCGCGGATTCTACAGCAATCTGATCGATTTCCTACATGATTAGTTATAGAGCCCGCATCGTAAGCTTCCACCGGCTACACTGGTCGTAAGGAGGATTGGCAATCCATCGGATACCTGGTCGTCTGGGGAAAGTTGCCTCGGCAGTCAAATGCGAAGTACCGGGGGTTGTTGATAAGATAAGATTCCAGATCACGAGGCTGGGCTGCAGCCTCGCACACCGGTGGTCGGCCGAGCTCTCTCGGTCATCTACGGTCCTGGAGAGCCACCCTCCTTTCCAAACAAACAGAGAGCATCAAACTACTGCCACCGACACTTGGCCTCCGTCGCGATCTGGAGCGCCAGACATGCCGGGCCCCGAAGCTTCGTCTGACATGGCGACTCTTCCAGCAGAAATCGAGAGGGCTGAGCGGGTACACCCTCCGATGTCGCCGTCGGGGCGTCCGAACGTGATCGTGGGTAAAGCCCATTCCCCGAGGGCGTGCGACAGTTGCAGGGTCTCGAAGACCCGATGTGAGCGGCAAGATGACGTGGCACCCTGTCGTCGATGCTGGAAAACCAATAGGCAATGCGTCGCTGGTGGTGTTATCCTCCAAGTCCCAGCCTCCACGGGTCCAGATATGAGCCACGTAGGCGAGGGTCAGACCTCTCCTCGGACGTGGTACGTTCGTAAAACGTGCGATCCGTGCAAGGCCTCCAAGGTGAAATGCGAGCGCGCTTCAGAGTCTACCCCGTGTGATAGATGTTCGAAAACGGGTAGGATATGCGTCACCACCCCTGCCAGCAATTCTCAACACCTCTGGCAGAGTCACCAGGCACCACCGCCCCAAGCAGGCCCTGATACTTCACCAGACATAAACTTCGCCGACTCTGCAGACAATACCAAAACACCACTACTGGTGCCTACCCTAGCCAGCTACACCGGCGCGGAGACTAGGTGGAATGACACCTTGGATCACGATAGTCGTGCTTCCGAATCGTTCGACAACCGTGCGCAGGCTTTCCGAAACGGAATCGCAACTGATATAACCCGCCAAAATTACCAGTCTAAGCTCGGAGACTTACAGCGGGAGGTTCTCGCGGACTTGGAGCTTGTCAAGTACTGCAAGAGCGTTGATAAATGCCCAGAGGCAACGCTGCCCCCAGAGCTGGGTTACAACCCCTCCTTCCTGGTTGGCCGAATGCTCGAGCAATCCAAGACACTACTTGAGATTCTGAACTTGTTTGCGCTGACTGCGCTGGCACCCACTCCTTCATCGAATGGACATGTCCGCGACGATGTTCCAACTTCAAATGGAAGCACGCGCTGCGATGCCCCCTCCATGTTCTCGCTCTTCTCATGTTTTGTCTGCCTGATCCGCATCTATCGAACCAACTTCTCGACCATTCTTGACTCGATGCCAATGCTGTTAGGTCTACAACGACCGGTGCCTCAACTATTCCCCGGTCTCAATCTCGGGGGCTTCTCACTGGAAAATCGTCTCGATCTGCAGGTCCAGCTTCTCCTCCAGATTAGTAGCGAAATGTTATCAAGCCTCGAAGCAAAGTTCGGTATTGCGGAAGGTACCGGCGCCGCGGGCAAGAGTGTGTTTGAACCGGGGAACACAAGGATGCTGGCTGCGATGTTGGCCGAGGAGGCCGGCGAGCAGCCTCCACTTCACGAGCCGCGAGGTCACTGTGCACCGTTGAAGGAGATCCTGGAGAACCTGCACCAGATCATCCGAGCAGAAAATGCAAAGAGGCAGCAGGGTGGCTAGGAACACCCCGAGACACAGCCAAGGCCAAGCTCGTCAGGGGTCCGAGACTCCGAGCGGTCCCCCGAGGTGCTCCGCTAGCTCGCCGACGCCCGTCTGCCTGCCCATCAGGGACAATAAAGACCGCTGCACGCCTGCTTTGGATTTCAAAACTCGACCATATCACGTCTGCCTGCAAATCAGCCAACAGCAAGTATGGGTCACAAACCTCCGCACGACCAAGGTATATCCGCAATGTGGTGGTCTGCACGGGTAACATTTCCTCGCTCCTGGACCGTTCAAGCTCGTGTATGTGAGAGACTGACCGAGCGCAGAACCCGCCAGCCGATCCTAAGGCCTCCTTCGCAGGCAAGACCGTCCTCATAACCGGTGCAAACGTTGGGCTCGGACTAGAAGCGGCGGTCAAATTTGCCTGTCTAGGCGCATCCCGTCTGATTCTTGGCGTCCGCTCCCGCCAGCGCGGTGAGGATGCAAAAGCCCAAATATGCCATCGATCAGGCTACGACGCTGCCAATGTGCACGTCTACCAAGTCAACATGAGTTCTTTTGAGTCCGTCAAGTCGTTTGTCAAGAGTTTGTCGGCAGAGGAGCCTCGTCTCGATATCGCTGTCCTCAACGCGGGTATGGCAGCGCCTTCTTACCAGCTCAGCCCCGACGGATATGAAATGTCCCTGCAAGTCAACGTCCTGTCCACTTCACTACTCGCCGTCCTCCTACTCCCCAAACTCCAGCAGTCAGCCCAGCTGAGTGGATCGCCTTCTCATCTCGAATTCGTTGGCAGCGTGGGCCATCGCATGGTCAAACCCACGGCCCTGGACGCTGTGCTCGACAATAGCAACGCAGGACTCCTCGACCACGTCAACGACAAGAAACACTTCGGCATCCAAGAAACGTACTGCATGACCAAGCTCCTGCTCATGTACGTGATGGAGGGTCTCGTGTCAGCCACGCGACGCAACCACGTCGATGACGTGATTATCACGACCTGCTGTCCTAACCTCTGTCGCACAAACCTCGGCCGCGAGTTCAACTCCTTGATGAATTTGGCGAATTCGCTGTTTCAACTCGGCTTTGCAAGGTCAGCCGAGGAGGGAAGTCGAATTCTCGTGAGCGGGACGTCATTGGAAAAGGATGCGCATGGGATGTTCTGGAGCCATGATGTTTTTGACATGTAAGTGATGCCACCCAAGCCGGGACCAGGACTGCGCGAAAGAGATCGACAACGCTGACATACGAGTTGTGGCCTTTGTAGGAAAGGAGAGCTCGTCACCAGTGAGAAGGGGAAGATGTTGCAGAAGAAGGCATGGACGGAGATTGCGCAACTGTTACGCGGGCATGTGCCCCGGAGTGAGGAGTGGGTGTTGGAATGTTGATTGTTGCATGCCGGGCCCATGCTTCGTTCAGGGTTGGCTGCCTGGTGGGGATATGACTACGAGATAGGCATCTGCGCAAGCAGTTGGGCAACCATCATCGACATATAGCTGTGCTGTTCATACATCGCATGTCGTCGTTGTTGTATGCCTAGGACGAGGCTGCTTCAGACATATTTACCAGCCTGCTACATACTCGGAGTAGCCTTAGCCTTCATTCTCAGGCTGAAGAGTGACCTAGCCGACCATTTCAGGCATTCCACATAGATTTAGAACTTAGAGGTTCATCTATGCCCCGTAACGCGCTGATCCCGAGTTTACCCACTCGTTTAATTTCTGCACTACAGAGAGTCAGAGTTGCCCCCCGCCAGGAGAGGAGCGAGAATGGCCGTGACCGGCGTGCCCTCGGCAATGTTGCCTCCATTTTCTAGCTTTTGGCAGTGCCTGTACCTCGTACGAGTATTTGTTTCCTTCGAACTCACTTAATAGCTGCACCATCATCACAAAACGATCCATCTGGACAGCTTGAGATTCCATCACAGTCCGTTCGATTTGCTGTGTAGCTAACCGATTGAATCGATGACTTCAGGAAATACATTGGCCTCCAGGACTAAGCTTGCTACCTCTCATATTGAGGACGCAAGCTCCGTTCAGCTTCTTTCTCTCAGTGCCCTCTAGCGCTTGCAGTCTAATCTACCTAGTTATCTACCTGGAATGATACTTCAGTATTTTGTCGAATCTCTGGATCGATTCCGCGGCCTGTGATAGTCAACCTCATGAACTAAGATACGCCCTGGAGGCCTTTGCTGGCACAGGTCGAGTATCTTCACCAGAATGCCTCAAGTTGTCGAGCTGAGAAATGTGCAGTCTCGGCGGCCTCCCAGCGCGGCCTTCCTGGCGCAACGGTTCAGTGCGTCTTCTCAGAGCCATGGAGAATCTGCTGCATGCTCCGGCTGACATCAAGTACACCGAGACCTCTCGCGTGCTGGGTGTTGACATGCTTGGGGTCCAGGCGTTGCAAGCCATAGCGGCCGTGTGGGCGCAAACGCCTTCCACGAGAGTTTGATCATAGCGGTCGTGTGCCTGTGATCACCTTCCACGAGAGTTTAGGAGTCAGGGTAAGGATGATTCTGAGACTGAAGCTGAAGCAAGATGACTTCCCCTCCCTGGATGTACAGCAGAACAAACCAAGAACGAAAGATGATACATCTTAGAGATGGCGGCGGCCATAATCCTGAACCTAACTAACAACAGACCGCGTATGATTTATCAACCTTTTGTCGCGCTGTACGGGAATTTATTCAAGCACTTCAGCGCCTGATATGAGTCTCACCACATTCCGCCTAGCAGTAAAGAGGCACGCAGAGACCAGACTACGGTTTCTCGCTGTCAAAAGTTTAGACCTCACCTCTCGAGAGTCCGAACCTCACCTACAGTCACCTCACCCCTGGGTCAACTCTCGTCTGCCACCTCTTCTCTGGGCCACCTCACCTCTCAGTCAAATCATCTCCGGGTCATCTCACCTCTGCCACCTCAACTCTGCACCGCGGTAAAACCTAGTTCGCCTATCCTGGACTGCCTTCTGACTTGCCCACCGACAATTTGTACGTAAAGGCTTGTTTAAAATACTCGCTCATACTGACCAAACCTACAGCTCTCTCTGATGATCTGGGCGAGACAACTCTGATCAGCTGCTGCTGGGTTCGTGATGCCTAAGTGAACGCCGCCTCTCATCTGTCCCTGTCCGCCGCCAATTCAACTATCTCTCCCCAAAACTTCAGACACGCGCTCCACCTTGAAGGAGTGTCTCAGTTCGGTCATTCTTGACCATCGCCTCCAGAACTTATTCCACCTACACTGTTGCAGACCATTTTCATGCTGTGACTGCACCTTCCTTTGTCCATCAGTCAACGGAACGGGGTCGAGACAAGCAGGCCTCTTTCCTCCCAACACCAACCTCAAGCGCAGCCAACTCGTCAATTTTCGCCCCTTATAACACCAAGCTACCACTCAGGCCAGCTTGACCCTGAGTCTGTTGAAAAATCGAATGTTGAGGGTACAAAGAGGTGCTGCATACGTACGTCCATTGAGACAAGTCTAATTCGAACAAGATGACACGGAAATACAAAGCTAGTGTGTTCAAGCTGGACCCTCTTTCTCCAGAACGACAACCAAATGAATCGGGAAATGAGATAGATTCTGCACCAAGAGTCACTTCTATCCTCGATTATGGTCCGACATGGGATGTTGATGATCCACTTGGTCTGTCTGTGTCAGAAACTGCAACAACCCAATTGCCAGAGATATTGAACACAAGAGAAAATGTCATAACTTATGTGACAGAGGGGGACATCATCTTTCACTCCTCTACGACCTACACTTCGTACCTTCAGTTGTCGGTCCATCTCCCAGACGACTCATCTCCACAGGGTCTCAAGCAAACATGCGTTCGGTTGACTCAAGAGACATGCCGAAAGCTTGCCCTCATACAGATTGACCGTTCACTTTATGTGGACCTACCATGGAAGGAAGCTCCACCCCATGGAGGCGAAACACACTTTTTACTCTCTATCCACTACGACCCGAACAGTTTCTTCTCTGAGAATCTCTTTTCGGAATCGCCCACTGGGTCACTGCTACAACTGCAGAAGACCCTGACATCTACCTCCCGCCTTACCGTCCTGGTCGATGCAACATCGGCTGTTTATTTTCGGGAGGACCTGGATTCGCTGATTGCCAAGTTTCGAATCGGAGAGAGCAAATGTCCCTTGCAAGCCCTGAACGCTTCTCTCGGTTACAAAGGCAAGTCCCCAGCTCTAGCATCGAGCCAAGTGGAGCCAGCCAGAGCTTCTTTTTTCAGCTGGGAGGATTACTCTGCAACCCTAGGTGTCGGCACCAAGATGGTAAGAGAAGCGAGAGAAGAAGCAGAACGCGAGTCTTTCCGCTGTGCCATGCACATTATCGGTGGTGTAGGGGAAGGAGACGGCCGACGGTATTTTACGATATTTCAGGTCCCCAAGGACCAGGGATATTTGGCCAGCTTTTCTCCTGGTGACAAAGCTAAAGTGAGCTTCAAAGAAGATGATCAGGCAGCCGACGGCCACTCCTGGAACATGCATGTCATTGAGCCAATCCCCTGGTCCGGTGGAGGTGTTGTGACAGCATGTCTGGAAGCTGGGGAAAACATAACGTCTCCGAGACGTCTGCCTATCACGCCCATCCCTCAAGGTTATGGCGGTCTTGGATTCAAAGTGATCCTGGCAAGGTCAGGTTCGAAAGCAACCGTGTCTCCAGAGAGCCGTCACAGCGAGTTCCCGTATATCATGGACGCGTTCCAAGACTTGCGCTCCGAATTGAAATCCGCTAAAGCCACCCCAATGGTGTCCGCAGTATGCCAATTCCTTGTGGGGAATAAGCTTGGCAGCATTCCGAAAAAAGACATCTATGGCTCCCTACTGAACAAAAATCTCGCTGCTGAGCAATCCATGGATCTCAATGAAAGCCAGAAGAGTGCTATTCGTATGGCCAGGTCTGCTCCAGCCGGATTTGTCGTTTGTCATGGCGGTCCTGGTACAGGGAAGACCCATTTTGTGGTCGAAGCGGTCAAACCGTTCCTTCTCGATTCTAAAAGACATCGCGTTTTGCTTACAGCGCAGGGGAATCGTGCAGCCGACGCCTTGGCCATTGGCCTAGAACGCAGATTACAGGGGCTCATTGACACCGGCCAGGTTTCCCGATCCCGATACCTACTGCGCTTGCATAGCATCAAGACCGAAAGATCAATCTTTTTCCGGCACGCGCTTAGGTCCAGACGCGAGAAATTGCGAGTCCAAAAAGCCCAGACTCAGAGTAAACCAGGAACAATGCACACCCCACGTCGTCCTGATCAGGATGAAGAAGTCAGGGCACACTGCCTAACTTTTGCTGCTTGCAAATACGAATTCGTGGATGACAGACGTGTGGAGCACCTGACACTCTCAGTCGGACACAAGATGTGGCAAATTGCAGGTTTAGACACGGATGGGCTAAAACCATCCGAGATGGACCCGTTTTATAACCTCCAAACCCTGTATCAACAACTTAGTGAGGGTGTCGATCTATCTGATAATGACAGGTCGACGCTTAATGAGGAGGTTGAGAAACTGATGGCAGATACTATTTCGAACGCTGCGGCTGTTTGCGCCACCATTGCTGGTGCTGCCGACTCCTTTTTCACGCAGAACTACTCAACAGCTGAGTTGATCGTCGTGGATGAGGCATCCCGGATTCCGGAGTACTACTGGTGGCCTCTGCTTGCTCGCTTCCCAGCCGCAGTAGGTAAGATCATGGTAGGTGACCACTTCCAGCTACCGCCCAGGGTAGATGAATACATGGGGGTGCGAAACCCATGTCAGGCTCAGCTGGAGATGTCCTTACAGGAACGTGCTCAGACGATGGGCGTGCGTGCAGCATTCTTTACTGTACAGTATCGGGCTATGCCCGAGATTGCCGAAATCTACAGCAAGGTCTGCTATCAGTCTCGTCTCACCAGCGATGAATCAACATGCCTGGACCATCGACCTATCGCTGGTGAACTCGTGCGTCACAATACCGAACGATACGGGATAGCCAAGCCAATCATCCTCTTCGATCTTCCGAACGCCCTGCAACAGAAGGATGCCAACACAATCCTCTGCGCCAAGTACGCCAATCTCGTCCTGCGAGTACTCCAAGACCTTCTTACTGCCGGGTTTGGCTCAACAAAGCCTTGTAAAATCGCCATCCTGACGCCTTACAAGTCCGAATTGAACATGCTCTGGGTGGCCAAGAGGGAAATGTCCGAGAAGGTACAGGGAGCTGCAGCTGCAAAGGATGTGTTGATCGAAACTGCAGATAAGGTACAAGGCATGGAATATGATAGTAAGTTTTTTCTCCGAAGCAGGCAGGCTCAGACCACACGTCCAGCTCTCCGTCATCTGCGAGCGCAGAGGATAACATCTGTACAGTTGTCATTGTCGATCCGGTGGCCACGCACTTCCCAGGGTTCTTGACCATGCAGAGACTCAACGTCCTATTCTCCCGTGCAAAATATGGACTCTATGTCTGCGGCAACCTCGAAGGATGGAGGAATATGAAAGGCGACAACGCTGAATGGATTCAAGCTTTCGGCAAGGCTTTTTCACCGCACGCGACGACACTGCCAGATTCCCAGTTACGTGGGTCTGTTGTGGTAAAGACCGACCAATGAAGCTGAGTGGAGGCAATTTGAGATGGAGGGACCTTGGTGGAACACAGTATGGCGGAGCGAAGCAGTGGCGACGGTCTTGCAGCCGTTGGATACAGGCAAAGGACTGGACTGTTGGGTCAGCTTCCGTTTGGAGACCATGGAAGCCTTGGACAGCCCTGAAGAGAAAGAGACAGTCTGATGCAGGAACACCCAGCACACAGGCTGCTTGAACAATCTCACCTTGTAAATGACAGCCAGTGCATGGTAGTTTCGTCCAGTATGGAATTCATTACCACTGCTGTATCACGAGACTAAGCATGAACTGAGAGCTCGCACACAATATGACATTGCTGCGTACCGCCCTCTTGCTCTCGATGCTTCCCATCCTCTCGCTTGCCACAGCTATAAAACGTCAACGTGTAACAGTGCCCTGAGTCAAAGACACCGCCGAAGATGAACAACACGCATGTAGCAAATCGAGGTTGAATTGAGCCACGAATCACCATTACCGCACCTAGACTTCATTTCCAATAGACTACCCCCTCCATCAGCCGCCTCGCCGTCCGGAAGACAGTTGCAGACCTCAGCTCGCCATCCTCATCGTACTGCGCCCCGACCATCAACCGTCCACTGGCATGCCCAAGCGTAACACCGGCCGGATCCACAGGATGGTCGGAGCAGCACTCCCGCACCGTTGAGCCGGCCAACTTTGACGCCGCAGCACAGGCCAGCGCGACCGTGATAGGTACAGCCTTGTGCGGCTGTCCGACGGAAATGGCACGAACTCGGAGATCCATCGCTGCGGAATCCTCTACCGCCGGTGACACGAGACATATCTTTGGCACACTCCCAGGCACGTCGGCAGCCGTGGGCGCCAGCCCCATCTTTACTCCCGCTTGACGCCGAATCGAGTCCAGCCGCGACAGAAGCGTCGGGTGCGCCTCGATTGCGTCCGGCGAAATTCCCCCGTCGACGTCCAACGATGCAGCCTGCACGAAACAGCAGGGATTCCCCACGTCGATACACGTCGCCCTTACGCCGTCAAACACGTCCACTACGCTCCCCGTAGGAAGCAGCTTGCCAGTCTTCGAACCCGCAGGGTTGACGAAATCGAGTTGGATTCTGGCCCCAGTGCCCGACACGCCGTCGATGCTGAACGCGCCACCCGCGACGGCTTCCCCGTCCTGCACGTCGAATGTCGAGTGGATGACTTTGCCGGTGTTGGTGTTGTGGATCCGCACCGTCACCGTCTGCGTTTCTGCGCCGATGTCGGTGTCGGTGTCGGTCTCAGGCTCCGTTTGATTCGCATCGTCGACGGGAACAAAGATCTTCGCATCGACCGCGAACGGGCCTACCGCACTGGTCATATTCCCGCAATTACTCGAGAGGTCGACGTCCGCGTCTTTGACTCCGATGGCAGCAAAGGTATAGTCGACATCTGCGTCGGGGCGGCTCGACGGGCCGACGACACAGATCTTCGAGAGGCTGGAGATTCCGCCGCCCATGCCGTCGAGCTGGCGGCCCCAAGGGTCAGGGCTACCTATCACACCTAAGAAGATGGGCGCCCACTGCGTCCTGTCTGCTGGGAGGTCCTTCGGCTGGAAGAAGACGGCCCGTGACGTGCCGCCGCGGTAATATGCTGCTGGGAGTCTGTGCTGGCGCATACTGACGGGCGAAGTGGTCAGGAATCGAAACCGGCAGTACTCGCGCGGGTAGTCATAGCACTGTGGTCTGCAGATTCTGGCTCTGGCGAGGGATTGCATTGGTGGTTCCCATCGGAGGGTATTACTGTACGTAGTTACAGCAGTTCGATGGCGATGCGTTTACAGGCGAATAGTTAGAATACAGAATTCGTATTACATCTCGTGTTCTCTCGCTCGAGAGGGGAGGATTCGTGCTGCGTACGGAGGGCAGTCTTGTCCGCACCGGCCGGTTGCCGAGCCGAGCGACGATGGTTGTATTTCCGCAGCCGGCAAAAAGGCCATGCACGTCCGACGAGAACAGAAAGCTCTCAAAGTGGGATGTCAAAGCAATTTGCAGGGGTTTCTCAGTTCAAGGTTCAAGTAGGTGCTGTTCTGTTGCCTACAAAGGGCGGGGCTCAAGGTTTCCTACGGTCACATGATCCGCGTAAAATAAGGTTATATATTTTGTAGCGCACAAACTTCGTCAACAAATCAACCAGACGGGGATGTGGTCTAGTGGTATGACGTTTCCTTAGCATCATGCGACACATCGCATGGAAAAGGTTCTGGGTTCGATGTAAGTTACTATCAGTTCGAAATTCATCCGAGCCAACTGTCTAACAAGCGCCTCAGTCCCAGCTTCTCCACTGAAATCTTTTTTTGCTTGGTTGTCTCGTTGAATCATTTTTGTGTGGCGCGGTAGGCTGTTGCTCAGGGCCTGCAAGCATCGTGTTAGGCTTAGCGCCAACACGAACACAAGGAGCTGCCCAGATTGCCTGATTACGCTTCTTTGATTGTTCTTGCTTACTTTCACGCATAGCCGTGGTGGGAGATAGAGAGCTGACACTGCAGACGACGTAGAAGTAACATGGTACAGCAGCCGAGATCACAATGTGATATTGCATCTTGAACACTGGGAAAACCAACCCATTCTCAACGGACGGCGTCACATCGGTCGACTTTAGCCAGCTGGAGTCTCGACTTTCCACGACACTGCTCTATAGGCCTGACTGCTGGTCAAGCTCTCACAAGAGAACGTCAATGACGAACCGCGAAACCAACAAGTAATTCAACAGCAATCTCATCACGCGGGAACAAGTTTTCTAGATTCTATCAACAACGGTCCAGACCCGAACAGCTCGATAAGTACCCGGTCGGAACCACTGATTTTCAGAGTAGAACCACTATGATTCCCAGCTTGGTAGCTTCTTCGACTCTTGGATCACTTTACGTCGAGTATCCAGCAGCTTTGTTCAACCTTGGTCGTGAGCCGGGTCGCTGGGCGCGACAGTCCGTCTGATCTTAACGCTCAAAAGGTGCAGAATTCGTCGCTGGACACAGTCGAGGTAGAGAAATTGTCTCGAAAAATTGCAGAGTCCATCGGTGCTGAGCACATTGTCATGTCTGCTGTACAGCAGTTGTGCATCCTCACGCCGCAAGATTGCTGCAATGCCGCTGAGGAAATAGTGTTCCGCTTCTTCTCGCGACATGGCGTGCTGCCCCGAGTCTGACGCCAGCGTATTTACATGTGCCGAAGTCATGGCTCCGATAGTGTACACCCACATTAGTGCGTCAATGTGGCGCTCCCACAACGATAGCGGATGCTGCTGCAACAGATCCGCAAGGTCGTTTGCAAGAACAATGGCTGGGAAGGAGTAGCCGGTCCGTGGGAAGATATAAGCCTTCCAGATTCTGACGGCAAGTGCAATGACACGGCCTTGAGGGGTGCTTGCTGCCGCCGAGAAGAGCTTACTATCGGTGACCTCATTCTGGAGGTATAGCTGTCGACAGGTGGCTGAATCCAGCTCAATCCCGGCCAGGTATGTCTGCTCGAAGAGGTTGATGAAATCGGCAACGCCCTCGATCGCAACCTGCATGTCAAACCCCAACAATTCCCGATATCTGCTGGTTAGAAGGGTGCTCCTCACCGGGGCGAGCTGCTCGCCTCCGCCCGGCAATAGTACTGGGATTCTTTCCTTAGCGTTTCCACGGGACGACTGGATCATGGTCCACGCGGTCTGCACTGCCAATTTCTGCACCAAATTCACTATCTCTGGACTGATTGACCGGGGCCTAAGGTCGATCAGAGCTTTCGCGCCTCTAACGTGCACACAGCTGGCGCTTAAATTAGAGTGGGAAGCTTCGACGAACCACAACAGGCAGGCGACGAATACCAGCTTATCGACCTTTGCATCAGACAACTGCCCATTCAAAGTCTGACGCAACTCCGCGACGGCTCTCTGATGGTACAGAGCAGTCTCTTCCTGCGGCAGAGACTGCTTCATGTAGATAGACATGGAGGCCAGAGTCGAATACATTGCTGCAGGGCTGGTAAAGCACTCGTGGAGGAAACTGCCTACGCCAATGCAGCACCGCGCGCGCGACCCAGCCGGTGGATTACACCACATGATGTTATGGAATATCAGTTGGTATCGACCCAACAACTGAGATACCTTGACATCAAGATGAATGGGAAATGCTTCAAACGGATCCGCCGTGTCAAGAGATGTGCGGGGCAGGGATATCTGCAAGGACGTCAAGGGCCGCCGGTTCGCGATGCTGTGCTGTGGTAGAAGATCCCCGTCGGCTTGTTTTTCGATAGTATTCGATGCTCTGATCGGCTCGTGGCTGTGCGGAAGGTCTCCGATGCTATTTTGGTAGAGGAGATTTGCCTCAAGTGTTCCGCTCTCGTGCTGTCCGCGATCGAACGAAGACTCCGCCTCAGCTTCCGAACGTTGCTGGATCTTGTTGTTTTCCCGTGTTCTTCGTCGTCGCCAGCGACCTTGGACATGGCAGTGGATCAAGAATTTCTCGCGTTGGACACTCCGAGAGAGATGGTCTGACCCGCTAGTCTTGTTGACAAACAGCCACTGTTCCATCCCAGGAGCTTGGTCCCTCTCGAGGCACATGGCATCATCGCCTGCTGAGGATCACACTCGTAGAGACAATAATACTTGGGCAAGGAATATAGAGTCTCTGCACAGACAGGGGGCGGCAACGGCTCGCATAATATGCGTCAGTGATAGTGCCACACTGTCTCTTCGCCGGCCTCGAGTGGAGAGCAGCTTGTCACCTGAAAGCCAACCGATGCAGCCATTTTAGACATTGAGTACTCGACATCTGAGCATCAAATTACTCAGCAAAACAGGTACATCTGTCACTATCCCTTGGCGCAGCTGGCATGAGTAGCCGATCAGAGCCCAATGGCGCTGGCTTGTTGAGTTATTGGACTGTCGCTGACTCGGCATGTGGATACTCCATGCCTATCGACAAAACTAAACGCTGCACGATACTTTTCTCTGGCCCGGACCAATCGAAGGGGACACTGGCAAGACCAAGCTGAGTTAGCCGAAGGGGAGTGGCTCGTCGGGGCTGTTCGCTTTGTAACTTCTAATCCTCGTTTCCGCATCAATCACGATTGTGCCTGAATACCCTTTGCTTTGCCCAGGGGCAGTCGGTCAGGTACCTCACGTAAGGCGCGATGTCACGATGAACGACGAGGCCTTTCGGTGTTTTCATTATCTGCCGGCATCACCGTTGGCCCCTCAGAAACCTTGGGTCGAAGTCACGCAAGCCCCGACGGCAGAGGAATGGAGACGCATACACGGCGTGTTTGTGGACCTCTACCTCACCCAAGGCCTGAAACTTGATGCTGTTCGCAGTATTCTGGCTAGCCAATATGGCTTCAATGCACCGTAGGGTTTCGATCTGGAGCTCACGCTGCACAGGCTGATGATCTCCGGCATAGCATTCCGTCCTACAAAAGGAAGATCAAGCAGTGGTCCCTTTTCAAGAACTGCAGACGTGACGATAATAGCGCACCACGGGACGAGTCTGCGCTGCCCTCGTCACGATCGAAGCTCACAGTAAGGTTAGAGCGACGGCGTTCCGTCCGCCACCGCAGCAAGAACACGGGTCTCGAATCGGCGAGTCAGAACTCTGCTGCAATTCGCCCTCTCCGCCAGGCCCTTCTTCTCCCTGCCCCTCTGCCAGGCACAATAAGCACTGCTGAACTGACTCTTCACCGGACGAGAGACTACCTACACTGGAACGCATTGTGCTGGTCGAAGCTCAGTGCCATGGAGCGACAGACATATGGGCACCAGCCCGGCGGTGGCCAACTCGACCAGTCAAGCAGGCTGGCTGGTCTTCCATTCACCAAGAGCTTCCACGACGCTTGCCATCTGTTAGCGTCAGGCCGAAATGTCGAAGCTTTCGCGCAACTGAACGAGGGATGCGGATATGTGAACGCATACTTGCCAGAACGATCCTTCCTCATCTTCACCCAGGTGCTCCGGCTGTATTCCTATCACTTTTGGGCCAAAGTGCCCGATCTGCAGCGCCATCTGCTCCAATACTTCCGGCTCATGGCTCATCAGACCCTCCCGACCGGTCACCCCTGCCGCACTCTTCTGGACACGTTGTGCATGGACGAGGCGCTGACTACCGGCATCGAGCATATCATATCGCTTGTTGCCAATGAATATGGGCCCCAGGGGTGTCTTCCCGCCCGCGATTGGATCTGGATCTACGATGAGATTGCGTTCCGATACTACCAGCTTTCGAATTTTGACGCAGCTTTGCGCGTGTCCACCACTCTCGCCGAAGATCCGCAGGTCGGGCCCGAAGTGTCCAACAAGGCCATGTGCCTTATGGGGGGGTGTTACGTCCAGCAGCGGCGGTATGACGACGCCGCCGTGATTCTCTTGCGCGCCGTCGATTTGTGTCGGGTGCATCGCGATCGACCAGGAATGGGAATGTGTCTCTTCTCGACGCTCTTCGATCTTGCGGTCTTATATGAGACCACGTGCGATTATCTGAGGTCCTTCGATGACTACTGCCGCGCTTTGGATGCTGCCATCGCTGCGATGGGTCGTCAACACTATGCTGTCAGCGATCTATACCAATACGTGGAAAGATTGTGTCTGCGCCTCAACCTGTCTGATCAACTTGTTCAGCTCAAGCTGGAATTTGGACATCTCGCCGAGCTGGTGCAGCGTGATGAGCGGCGATCATGCTGACATTGCGCCGGAATCATGAGGTGTAGGCTCCGGATTGTGCATGGGGTACGGGCACCAGTTCGTGGAGTTCCACTTGTACAGGGTTCTATTACACCGATTCTACTGTCCTGTCTGTGTCCATCATTGTCTTGCTCCTGGTCTACATGTAGATCCGGTCATCCCAATCTGATTGCCAGGCACGGTATGCCAATTTCATTTCGTCGTCTTATCCCATCCCGTCTTGTGCGTGCCACGTTCGTGCTCCTGCTCATGCAAGGGTAACAAGTCGTCCTTTAGGATACCAGTCTTGGGCGGATTAGTCTCCCACCGGCTATCCTATTTTGTCGACTCGTTCCCTCGTCCACTCTCTTCTGCTTCCTTACAGCTCTAGCCCGCTCCGACCGCAAACTCTGAGACTCCCATCCGGGCTGGACCGCCAAGGCCACCTCCACTGAAAAGATGCGCTCTTGCGATTGGCTGAGTAGGATAAGGTAGTGAGGTGCAATACGGTAAGTTTGCAGCTAGGACGTATCGAGATATGCCTTATCTTCCAGCTCTTTATCGCGCACCACCTTCCTCGCCCTCCCTAATGGTATTAGCAAATGGACATTTACGGAGTGCAGGCTCCGTGTTAACATCCCCATGGCGTGGGCGGATTTTCAAGTTGCGCGAATCCATTCGTCCTCTCCAGGCTTGCGGCGACCATTATGAAGACCGCACGCCCGTACCGGTCCCATCGATATCCGGCCTGTGACCGTTGTCACAAGCGTCGGTCTCGATGTGTGGTTGAAGTGCCCGGACAAGGGTGTATCAGGTGCTACACGCAACGCATTCCCTGCTCTTTGGCAAGCTCCAGCATCCGCAATGTCACGCCCAGAATCGGGTTCATCCATCGATCCCGTCTCGCAGACGACCAGGCTTTGGAAAGCCATGCTTTCCTTCTCGGACCTGTGGTGGCCCGGGACAAACAGATTCTGGACCAGTATCTGCCCCAAGGCCATGAGCCATCGCCGTCGGATCAGAGCCGACAAGAAGCAGGAGAGAATCCCATCTACCACATGCCCATCCCGCCGCGGATGCCGAGTCCGACGGGATGTCAGTGCGACAGGGACGCGCCACGGGAGCTGTTGGCCCAGGTCGAGCCATACCTTGAGGAGCTGATGTCGATCTACTTCGAACACGTTTCGCCGTGTTACCCGATCATCGACGAGGAGTACATCATGAGCCGCATCCGGAACGGGAGGCACCAACTACCGCCGCTGTTTTCGGTCATCCTGATCTCGACCGCCCTCTTCCACTGGGAGTTGTCGCCTCGTCTTGAATCCTACAGACGCCCCGACCAGGATCTGGTGTGGCAAGATGCCGTGGCATTGAGCGCGGCAAGTCTCCAGAAAGGCGACGTGGCCACGATCGCGACGCTGTGTATAGGCGTGTCCGGCCGCCCGTGTCAGCGTCTGGTCAACAACGCCACCAACGTGGCGCGATGCGTGGCGCTCGCACACATTGTCGGCCTGAACCACGACTGCCAGACATGGAAAATTCGCGACCTCGACAAACGCACCCGCTGCAAAGTCTGGTGGGGACTGCTGGTCCAAGACCGCTGGTTCAATTTTGCCCAAGGCACACCGCCCTACATCTCGCAAGACCAATACGACGTGCCGGTCCCGACGATCGAACTGCTCGTGCCTCCAAGTCGATCCGACTCTCTCAAGCACGTCCGCGCCGCCGAAATCTACATTCAACTCTGCCATCTCACCGAGATTGTCGGCGAGGTTTTACCCATGATCTACCACCTGCGAGGCGGCATGCCCACGGCCACGGACCGAACCACTCGACATGAAGCCCAGCTCGACGCTTGGGTTGCTGATTTACCGACCTGGTTGAAGATTGGAGACTTCTCCGAATCCCGCCCGCAAATCCCCGGGTTGGTCAACTTGCAACTGTCCTACCTGGCGGTGCGGATGCTGTTGTGTCGGATCGCGTGGCACGAGCACAGCCTGGGCCTGGGGAAGAGCCCCGGTGACGGTATCGGCGAATACTCGAGGCTCCTGTCCTGTCAGGCCGCGGCCGAGGACGTCGTCCGGTTGGTCATGTCACTGACCCGGGCTGAGTTGTCAGGGTTCTGGCTCCCGTACAATGCGCACCATTTCACCTCGGCCGTCACCTTACTCCTACGCTGTGCGCTGCAGCAGACAGTCCACCAAGCCATGAGGGACCGATGCATGGCCAGTGCGCGGACCTTGATCGATCGCCTCAGACGCTACAGTAAGGAGGACAAGTGGGATCTCGCCGAGACGTGCCTTTCGCAGAGCGAGCCCATTCTGAAAAGGATCGAGGACCTGCCCATAACGACTGTCATCTCCACGACGGCCTCTACTGCGGCGGCGGCGGCGGCGACGGCGACGACAACCGTCAATTATCCACACCAGTCCAACGACTTGAGTCATGGACCGAATCTTCCCATATATCCGACTCTACCGAACCACGGTGGTGAGGAAGACACATTTGCGTCGCAGCCTCCGTCATTCTCTCTACCCGGACAAGAACACGGATCGAGTCTCGAAGAACTGTTCCCCGAGATCTTCGGCGATTGGTATACTACCGACAATTTCCTACTCGAGCAAGATAATTTCAGTTTTGATCCCTGAGCAACTCAGTTCGATGAGCCTGTCCATCTTTGTATACACACACACACACACATAACTATATGGGGTAAGCACGCTGAAATATAGCACAACCTAGGTAGCCATTTTATCTGCCTGATGCCTTTCCAAGAGAAGTACAATACAGGGTGATCGGCAAGATTTTATCGGAGAGTACATATTTGCACTCGGAAGGGCTAAGATGGATGTTCAAAAGCCGGACAGCGTACGAGGGAAACAGTCCAGAACAAAGAGTTAATAGGGTTGCGTCTCCAAACTATTCTTATGGAGTGAAAGTAAGGGATGTGATGTGTCTTTTTAATACCTCGTACGATCAATCAATATGCTTTGGCTTGGAAGCGGCCGCGACTGAATCATCTCGTTAGGATGTCAAAGCCCTACCTATCCAGAGCTCCTGCGTATGTATGATACATCCATGAGTGCAGACACGGACACGGACACGGACACGGACAATCAAGGACCGTACAGAGTAAAGATTAGTAGGAAAGACAATCAAGTATCGTAGATGGTTAAAGATACATAGTACATAGGAAAGAATTGTTCAAATATCTTGATACTTATGACATTATGAGATTCCCTCCATGTGGTTTTGTACATATATAGTGGCAGCGTGAAGGACAGTCACTGATTGTCTAAGGGATCTGCTTAGGTATTAAGTATGTATGTATGTAGCTAAAAGGACTGGGTTGTCCTGGATCGTCGTCGTATATAAGAACCGGAATCGGATTCAGATTCTACGAACGCGCCAGTCCCTCCCTTCCTCCCTCACAACATACCATACTGTAGAGGAAAGGACAATCCGTTTGGGGGTCCGGTCCGTGATGGCTCCCTCCCTCCCTCACAACACCATACGTACTGGAAAGGGCAATCCCCCGGGGGTCCGGTCCATTATGGCTTAACGAACGGGTCTCTCTGTAGGCGGGAGATGTAACCAATCAGTGGACCATACAGTACATATGATGTCTAGGCGTGACACACAAAAGCGAACAGTCAAGCACCCTCCCACTGAACGCTCCTGAGTGCTACTGTCCCATGCCAACCGCGACAGGACTGGAAGCGCAGGGGGAGAGAATAATCCTGCTATGCCAACGCTGACGCTCCGCAGGATATAACAGACGCAAAAATCCAGGCTCACGTCTCAGAATTCGGTGGATATGTATCTTGGCTTGTTGTGCTTGTCTCCTGCTCTAGAGTAGGTCAAGACACGTTCGACCTCTAGCATTCCTACAGTAATTAGGCAATTCCTGTACACCCATACAGATTGCTCACTACCACATGACATTGATGGCCCGTCTCCACCAAGGCCAGGACGCCACCTTGGCCCTCTGTGCGTTGATGACGTCCCAGTCATGCTCGCGAGTGCCCAGGTCCAAATCAATCTCTTCCAACTTGATCAATCCGCGGGGTTTCATGACATAAGCGATGATCCAGAAGGCCAAAATCACCGGAAGAGTGGCGGCGGCGCGGAAGAATCCCTCGGCGTCGTTCAGCTCGGTGGTGCCCGGTGGTGCGATGGCGACGAAAATCTGGGCCGCCAGGAAGATGACGACCAAGGTCAACGAGAGCCACGATCCCCAGACACCGCAGGGAGATTTGTACGGAATGGCGTCGAGCGAGCGGCCTTGCTTGACCCACGCGGAGCGGAAGCGGATGTGCGCGCCGCAGATGGAGCCCCAGGTGAAGAGGAGACAGAGACTGCAGAGGGAGTAGAGCCAGCTGAAGACGTCCATGCCCGTGGAAGCCAGGGCGATGTAGGCGATGGGCCCCATGGCGAGGATCAGCAGGACCGAGAACAAGGGTCGTCCCGAGCGATCGATGTAGTCGAAGAATTTGGGCGCATAGCCCTGCTGGGCCAGACTCGTGATGGTGCGCGAGCCCGCGAAGACACTCGACACACAGATGGAGATGACCGAGACGAGGATGAGGACGTTCATGAAGCTGTCGAAACCCTTGAGGCCGGCGTTCTTGCCTGCAAGGACAAACATCGAGACGCCCTCGGAGTAAGGGTTTTGGAAGTTGAGAAGACGCTCGTCGGTCGAACTGACCAGGAGGCCGACCAGGGCCAACCCGAGAATGTAGAAGATGCTGACCCGCCAGAAGATCTGCTTCACCGCTATGGGCATCGACTCGCCGGGGTTCTTGGCCTCGGCCGCTGCAAGCCCGACCAGTTCGGTGCCGCCAAAGGAGAAGGCGGCCGTGACGAAGACGGCGCAGAACCCGCGGAATCCGTTCAGAAAGGCGCCAGGATCGTACCACAGCCGCGCACCCCAGTACTCGTGATACATGCCGTCCGCGGGTCCGCCGCCACAGATCAGCACCACGGCGACAATCATAAAGATGATGGTGGCGACGAGCTTGAACAGCGACGAGACGAACTCTTCCTCCGCATAGCCCAGCGTGCCGAAGATGTTGATAGCCACGATGAAGACGTAGAAGACGGTGATCCATACGGCAGTGTTGATGTCTTTGTTCCAGTACTGCACGGTGAATGTACAGATGGTCAATTCGAGCGGCATGACCACCAACCATCCGAAGGCCTAAGAGAGGGCATTCATTAATCTTCCACTGCTCGGAAATGGTCGAGAGAACAACGCACATAGTTCCAACCCATGGCCGTGCCCCAGGCCGGACTGATGAAGCGGACGGCATAGGTGTACATGCCACCCGAGACCGGATACATGACGGCGAGTTCTCCGAGGGCGTGGACGACATTGAAGACGAGGATGCCGGCGATGCAGAAACAGATGAAGACCGACCCTGGCCCTCCGGCGGTGAAGGCCGTGCCGGATCCGACGAAGAAACCACTTCCAATCGATCCTCCCATGGCGATCATGTTCAGATGGCGAGACTTCATGGACCGGTCGAGCTGCTCGGTGCCGGTGCCCCAGTCACCTAAGTCACACGGTGTTGTTAGTTTGGGGGAGGAGGAGGCTGGATGCATCGGGCGAAACTCACGTCGCTGGAAACTGCGCAGACTGAGCCCATTGCGAGTGAAGAAGTCGGTTTCCCGATTATCTTTGGGCACGTAGCCGACTTCGCCCGGAGCAGATGCCCGTCGTTCTCCCGTCTCCGAGTCCGAGTGTAGCTGGCTCTGGACGATGGCCCCTTCTTTGTCCTTGTCGATGTCGACACCCATCTTGGGCGACAGCAATCACCTGGAACAGGTGTTGATCGTTGAGCGAAGTAGTGGCCCAGAAACAGGCACAGTGTATGGGATTGGAATCTCGGACATGGTTGACTGATGGTGGCCTTGACTCGCAGCTTTAATAGACTCTCGAACAGAGCCGCGAGACCGGTATCGAGTATCAAGGCTGCTAAACTCTCCAGACACATTTCAATCTAGAGATTACAGCGGAGAGTATGTTCGCACCAATCAAAGTAGGACATCGCCGACGTGAGGAAGGTCAAAGTGCGTGGTCAATGGTTGGTCTGTGTTTGTTCGGCTTCCTTATCTCTGGCCTTGGCTTCGCTACGGGCACGAAGCACCCCCCAACAGCACTAGAGGCCCTGGTCTCGATTCCTAATGAGGCCCGGCCCTCTGGACTTGGTATACAACCATGTGTCTGTACAGTGAGACAGGCACTAATATCACCTTATCGGCCCTGCCATGTGCCGCATGCCATGCCCCTATATCACCTTACCACCGCTGGAGTTCGGCACAGGTGGAGTCGCTTAACGAGATTATCTGCAATCCGCATTGGCCGTGACGGTGGCGGATCTCGGTAGGATCGCACGATGATTGGTAGAGAGTCTTCCGATACCGTATGCCCTGTCAAGGGGGTTGGCTGAGCATTTCTATCCACACCTTTACGGGCAACGAGTCTGGTGTGCATTGTGTATTGCTCTGTGACCAGCGATGATCGATCTGACTACCATGTACAATGCAGGATCTCTATCTCATGCCAGCGGTGGGTTTTCCCATGCTCTCCTTGTATGCAAACCTCGTAGTATCTCTCGCACTTTCACGAGTCCGGACTAGGATAATATCAGTACAGAGGCAGAGAACCCTCGGTCGCTGCAAGTGCCTGCTCCAGAATCTCTAAGCCCTCATCGATCTGTTCCAGCGTCGTGGTGAGCGGGGGAGCAATTCTAAACGCTCCTCCAGAAATAGGTTGACTGCTGAGGTTCGCCCACAGCCCCAGCTCGTAGACCTTGTTGGCCAGCGCCTGCGAGAGCTCTGGTGACGGTGCTTTGGTGACTGGGTCACCCACAATCTCCATTCCAGCCATTAACCCTCGGCCGCGAATATCACCCACACAGCCATAACGAGATTGTAACTTCTTCAGTCCCTCCTGGAGATGGATACCCATCACCCGGGAGTTTTCCACCAAGTTGTCCCGGAGCACAATTTCGAGAACTTTGTCACCGACCGCGGCAGGGAGAGGATCATTCACGTGTGTAGTGACGAAGATGAAATCGCGCTCTCTGCACACCCTGTCGATCTCCGGACTGGTCACGACCGCACTGAGCGGGATTCCATTCCCAAGCGTCTTACTCAGGGTAAGGATGTCTGGAACCACGCCTTCGTGCATGAAAGCAAACATGTCACCCGTGCGGCCCAGTCCGGTCTGGGCCTCGTCGATAATAAGGAGCATATCTCGCTTCTCGCAGTGCTTTTTTAAGGCCGTCAGATATCCGGCGGGTAAAACATGCATTCCTCCAGCAGACTGGATGCATTCGACAATGCACGCCGCGAGAGAGCCACATGAAGCTCGGTCGATCATTTCCCAACCATAGTTTAGTTCCGTCTCCCAGTCGTAGCTGCCGTCAGGGTTGCGGAAAATGGATCGATAAGCATTCGGGGCAGGTAGCTGATGTGTTCCCGGCACGAGAGGACCCTGCCCTCGACGGCCGTGGAAGTATTGCGAAGACAGTGCTTGAGCTGTCAACCCGTGCCATGATCCACCAAGCCCAACAATCTCGAACTTTCCCGTGTAGATTTTGGCCATTTTGATGGCCGCTTCGTTCGACTCTCCTCCGGTCGAGAGGAAGAGTGTCTTGGAGAGGGGCTTGGGGAGAACGCTGGCGAGACGCTGCGCCAAGTTGATGACAGGCGGGGAAATCATGCCGCTGAAGAGATGGTCGAGGTGGCTCGCGTGTTCATTGATGACACGGACGATATCTGGATTCCCATGGCCGATGAGGCAAGACATCTGCCCCGAAGTCCAGTCCAGGATCCTGCGGCCGTCGGCTGTATAGCAGTAGAGGCCTCTGGAACCGGCGATGATACCTTTGTGGAATGGAATGCCAATCCAGGCAAGATACTCGGTGGCCGCATCGTTGTATGCTTGCAGATCGATATTGCGATAGAGAGGCGGGACGTAGGGCAGTGCTTGCTTCGCGGACACTGTGCCGGAAAGGAAATCATCCTCTGCATGTGGCGCCATCTCGCAATACCCAGGTTATCAGAGACTTGGAACTTTGCTCAGCGTAATTGTATAGAGACGGCAAGCCCAGGCAGGGTATTTATCAGAGATCAGGGCCATTGGTGTGGGGTCGAATCTGGGCAGCGCGACCCACTGGCGGCGAGGCCGTGCACACATTGGCCATGCATCTGCCAAAGTCTGCAGTGATTGGAGAGCACAGCGTCGGTGAAGCTGGTCGGTCAAGCTGGCTGGTGAGTGGCTGGACGAAAGCGTTATCTAGCTGCGCAGAGGTACAGATGGTCGTCGACTAACTCAATGGGGCCACTCTCCCACCACTATGCCGACGGTGTCATCTCTAGAGCCCATAGCCCCGAAAGCTGTCTCGCGCTTGCGGCTTGACATATGGACAAAACCTTGATAGCCAAGAGAGTTTCCGGCCAAGGATCATCCGACTGAACGTCCATCGGAGAGGCTCGGTGTAGATAAAGAGAAGAAAGATCCTACTGATCGTCGTGGATTGGAATCTTTCGTTAATACATGTCGAGGTGTGACAGCTGTAGCTTCTGCCTGTAATTATGAGGTTGGCCCTTCTCTCGCTCCTGGCGCTGGCCAGCGCCGCCACCGTCCCCAAACGACCGGCGAATCTCACGGTGCAACTCCCTCAGGGCTCCTACACGGGCCTCATCGACCCCAAGTATCCCAATACGCGCCAGTTCCGCGCCGTCCCGTTCGCAGAACCGCCTGTGCTGGAGCGCCGCTGGATGCCACCGCAGAAGCTGTCGCCGTCTCCGAAGGAGCATCATTATGCCACCCGCTACCCGCCCTCGTGCGCGCAGTTCGTGACGTCGGTCATTTCGCTCTTTGACACGCCGCTGACCAAGGGCAATCTGATCTACAACGGCAACCAGAACGACTCATCGGGCTTGGTGGGCGAGGCCAGCTCCGAGGACTGCCTCTACCTGGCCATCTGGACGCCGACGAAATTGCCGGCACCGCCGAGCAAGGGGTTGCCCGTGCTCTTCTTCGTCACGGGAGGCGGCTTCATTCTCGGCGGCGTCGACATCCCCTGGCAAATCCCGGACTCGTGGGTCGAGCGAACGCAGTCGCATATCGTCGTCACCATCAACCACCGCATGGACATCCTCGGCTTCCCGCGGGCGCGCGGCCTGGCGGGCAAGGAGCAGAACCTGGCCATGCTGGATCAGCGGGCCGCGCTGGAATGGGTGCGCGATCACATCGCCGCCTTTGGCGGGGACCCAGACCGCATCACATTTTGGGGTCAGTCGGCGGGATCCATCGCCGCCGACATCCATTCCTACGCTTGGCCCAAAGACCCGATCGCGCAAGGCTTCTGGTTCCAGTCCGGGCTGGCCTTCAACGGGGTGAATCGCCAGGACCCGACGTATTCCAACTTCACCTTCGTGGCCAGCCAGTTCGGATGCGACTTCCCGGGCCTGGACGACGGCGGGGCGGCCGAGCTCGACTGTATGCGCCAAGTGCCGTTCGCGCAGATCCTCAACTTCGTCGGCCAGTATGGAGACGCGGGCAAGTCCCCGCCCTTGAGATTCAACATGGTCATCGACGAAAAGGTCATCTTCTCCGACTATAAGGCTCGCGCGGCGGCCGGCAAGTTCGCGCGACGCCCGGCCATCCTCTCCATGACGGCCAATGAGGTGTCCTCCCTCGTCCCCTGGCCCGTGGCCAATCTGACTGAAGGCCCCTGGCAGCCACCCATTACCGAAGCGACCATCGCGGGTTTGGTCTGCCCGAGCTTGAACATGACCAACTACCGCAGCGACGTCGGCCTGCCCACCTACCGCATCCAATACGCCGGCACATTCCCCAACCTGAACTACTACAAATGGCTCGGCGCGTACCATGCCAGCGACATCTCCATCGCCTTTGGCACGTACCACTGCCTCGACGACGTCGCCCCCTCGACGGACTTCGAAGCCGCAGTCAGCAAGGGTCTGCAGGACCACGTCCTCGCCTTCGCCGAGGATCCCTGGCATGGTCCGCAGAAGATGGGATGGATGCCCATGAACGCCAGCGCGCCGAACGGGGGTGATCTGCTCCGCATCGGCGCCGACGGTATAGTGGCACAGCATATCGACGGGAACGAGGTCGATGGGGTCTGTTTGGGCATCGCAGAGTACGATCCATTCCCGTGATGGAGGGCCAACCATATGCCTATGGACGCCATGCAGGCGACTACGTCGTGAGGCTGCATTCAATTGTATACAAACAACCGACCGTGTTATTGACTCGGCGGTCTCGATTTCCCCGGGGAGACGACATATTCCGCAACAGAAAGTGGGTGCATCAATCAAATATCCAGACCTATGCCTCCACCCCGTAGGCGGCACAGATAGAACCCTCTAATTTAGGAGATCTTAGATGTCTCGAACAGGAGAATACTTGATTAAATTACACCCAATCCACTGCAGTAGCACATACATCTTCCCGAGACTGAGACTCCGTGAGATGAGGACGCTGGGATGAGAGGAGGATAAGGCCGAACCTTGAGAAACATGTCTGACCCAGAGAGGGCGAAAAGCTCATCAGTGGAGGGCTCGTCGACCAGGAGGGATGTACCATCTCGACACGAGCAAGAGCCGTACCGGACGCAGTTGACCTCCTGAAGACCGGGCTGACATTCAAGTTCCTTCATGCGTTGGAGCACGTTGAATGTCGTCCAGTGTGGATCCAGCCATATCTCGGAAATCTTGGAGGGGGGGGGCCGGGCGCAAGAATTCTCTTTTGGTCCCCAGGTGGGCCGCCCGACCAACCTGTGCCCGACTTCGCCTCCACTGTCCAATGATTGCACGAACTCACCTGTCGCGAACCGTCTTATCATACTTCGTCCATCTCTAGTAGCACAGATGGACACATAAAGTCAATCCAGGCGTTGTTGCCCTTTCCTGCTTCCTGTTTGTTTCTCGTGTCTCTCACTTCGCCGCGCCACCTGTTTCTCAACGCCTACAGCTTACCGACCAATTTGAGACCAACCACAATCCCCTGCGGGAGTTTGTAGAAAATGCCTTCGGGTTACCATGAGGTCGCTCCAGGGACCACGATCAACTATACGATCCACGAGCCCACGACTGTTACGCCAACCGCGAAGCCGTGGGTGATTCTCATCAGCGGCTTGGGAGACACCCAAGGCACCTGGTTCAACCAAGTCCCCGCATTCACGGCCGCAGGGTACACGGTGCTGACATTTGACAACCGGGGCGTGGGCTTGTCGTCGCGAGCACGGGCACCAGGCGAACAGTGGACGATCGGGACGATGGCTGGGGATGTGCGGAGTCTGGTGAAGGCGCTGCCGGTCCCGACACCGTACCACGTTCTCGGCGTGAGCATGGGCGGGATGATCACGCAACGGTACGCGCTAGACGTGGAGGCCGAAGGCAACGAGGCCGAGTTGGCCAGCGTGATCCCTGCATGTACCTTCGCGACTCCCAGTGCGATCCTTGTTCGCTTGAGCAAGCTGATGATCCGTGTTGCGACTGCCATGTCTGTCGCGGACGCGAATCGGATCGCCGCCTTCCTGTGCTGGACGCCCGAGTTCTTCAACAAGCCCGAGAACCAAGGCATGCTGGACGCGATGGACGACGAGCTGGATAAGATGGACGACGATGTCGAGGGAATGGGTCTGTCGAGTTTCTTGGCTCAGTTGGACACGGCCAAGTCCTTTGACGCTAGAGAAGAATTGATGCGTTCGCAGTTGGGACTCAAGACAAAAGTCATTGTCATGGCTGGGGAGCAGGATCTCTTAATCCCAACGTCGGTCTCGTACGACATCCACCTTGCTATCAAAGGTAGTAAGTGGCGAACCGTAAAGGGCGGCCATGTATGTAAGTTGGAATTTCCCAACGAGTTCAACCAAGCTTGTCTAGACGCATGGGAGGAAGTTGAAAGTGATAGAGCAGGCCAATAACCAAAAAGATGAATATGGCATGTTCTGTATCGAACAGACATACCAAGGTTCGGCAGCCTATAGAGGGCTTTCCGCTTCGAGCGTGATAGATCGCCTCACTGCCAATACAGAGATCTCGTCTGTGATTTCTGGTGCCTGGGTTGCATGGTATGGAGTAAGAGATCCAGTCCAACGCTTTTTTAAAACCACCAGTTTCTCCCCTTCTGCTTCCTCAATATGACATAGTACACGTCTTGCACAATGATCGCAGACGCACCGCCAATTCCGAAGCAGCCATCTCCACAACTGAGCGTGGCCGATTCTCCGCCGAGATGGCCATGACGCTAGATCTCACGCAGCTCTGATCCCGGAGAGATCAACGAGAGTGAGATGATTTAGTCTGATCTACCTCTTATGATTCCTTCGTGGATCCGTCAAGGTCGAGTGATGGCCAACTCCGTGCAAAACTTGCTGAAGTCTGTGAAATGTTCAGACCGTGTCCTCTTCAACGACACAGGGGTCATATACCACATAGCCTCCAATTGGGTGACTCCGTTGGGAACACGTATGAATGCACCGAGCAATGTCTGCATGTGATACATCATACTATCTGCAAAGTCACAGGGGCGAATTAAACTCCTCTCCAGGTTGACTTTTAAGATGGAACTGTCCATTACGACTCACCACAAGGGTTCTGTAAGCCCCGCCTTGAGGACCGCCATGGTTGCATGAACAGGCCCCCTGTTCTTCGTGCAGAAGACATCCCACTTCCATGGCTGTCGTTGTCGTAAGAGAAATGCTGACTTGTGCGGGAGTTCCCTTTTATGGCGCATCAAGGAATTGGTGACAACAACGCACGGAATTTAGGCCAAGTCGAGGACCAGACAGTGTAGAGCAAGAACAGGACGCCTTGAGATCGCGGTGGTATTCGGCACAGTGAGATACACCGACCCGCTTCGTAGACAGGGAGCTGTTCAAAGTATTGACGGACCACTTGGAATTTAGACTGAATACTTTTCGAAAGTGGGAATATGCAGAGCTCTCGGGAAGTAACCCGTCGTAGGTTGACAGCGTCATCCAGGAGGAGCAACTCCCCTTCACCCCCTGCTTTGCTAGTAGCCTGGCTCTTGGATTGGGCTAGCTCGACTTGACTGGATCTTCTGCAGCCAGTCAAGCGGAAGAAAAATGTCGGCTGAGAGTTTCGTGAGGAGAAAGGCGAGCGCAATTTGTGCATAGCTTTGATCATAGCAGATAACTCTTTCTCCTTGTCAAGTGTTGCGACGCCTAGCTGAACCGCAGTGTGGTATTGGGGAGTAAACCAAGATGCCTCTGCATGGGACTCTAGTGGTTGGACTTTCAGAAGAGAAAGAGTCCGCGTTTGGTCTTTCCGTGTCAATTCTCACTTGCGACCCCGGCCATTCCAGAAGTCGTCGCATCGTCCAAGAACATGTCGTCTTCAAGCTCTTGTCCCGGGTAGAATCTGGTAACGTAGCCGGAGCACGGCGGGCACGGCGGTCCTGTCAATCACATAACAACGCACCTGCCTGACTTCTTCTGATCGGCTTGCATTTCACGATAATGCTCCATGAAGACTTTCAGCCTCAGTTCGCCGAGAGGTGTGGTCCGCCGTCTCGCTTCCAGGACGATCGACCTACGGACCTTGGGAAGCGTCTGGATCTGTTTCCGATTATGCCAGGAGCAGATACGCGTATCCAGCCGGCCGTTCATTTGCAGACTGTACCAGTTCAGGAGTTCGAGCTCCTTCTCGTCCCAGGGTTTTCTCTTGCAGAAGAGGCAGCTACCGAGAGTGGCCATGCTGTGTTATGGTTCATTGGGCGGCCGAAAAGGAGTCTCCGGGGAGTGTGAAATCGGATTGCGGTAGAGGAGTAAGCACGGTTCGACAAGGGAAAGAAAAGACTCGGTTGCAGGAGTTGGTCAGGTGGAATACAGTCATGAAAGAACGACGCGTGGCCCGACGACATCCGGAAGGAAGGAAGCAGGCCTGTGCGACCAATGGTGGCGGAGAGAAGATTTCAATCTCACCCAGGCTCTGAAACAAATCAAGTCGTGAATGGCTGCACAAGACCTCGCGTACCTGGCTAAACTATTTCTGGACATTGAAATCCGGGGGAACGTGTCCGCATGGCGTCTGGGCAGGCGAGGCACAGACGCCGAATTTTAGGCGCGAGAAGCCTTCACCCTCTGATTCACATGCCTCCCCGAAGGTATACCCCGCGACGTACCGAGAGATGCACAGCACTCTCCCTCGTGTTGTCTAGATCTTGCTCGCACTCCCATCCGCATAGACCCTGGTCAGCAGTCCGGTCTCAACATCAAGCCAAACCCCAGCAAATGCGTCAATCAGATCCTCTCTCAAGAAGCCGTTGTGCTTCACCTCCTGCAGGTCTTCGATCACGGACTTGTGGTTGTCCTCCTTCACAGGCATTCTAGCTTCAAGCTCCTTGAACTCCGTGAACTCGGGTCTCTTCTCGCGAACACTGTCGAGAACCTGCTGCTTGGTGAGATGCGAAGCCCCGCAATTGCTGTGATGAACTAGGACGACCTGGGAGATATGGAAAAGAGTGTCGAGTGCGGCGATCTGTTCTGCAACGGTGGAAAACCGGCCTCCTATGTTCCGCAACACGAGACATTCGCGCGGAACAAGCTTCAGGAAGTCGAATGGGTCAGAGCGAGAGTCCAAGCATGAGACTGTCAAATGTTAGCTTTCTCGCGCGTGCCATCTCTTAAGCCGGTTGGGAGGGACCTACCGATCAGCACGTGTGGACCGTATGCTTTGGGGTTGTTCTTCATCCTTGTCATCAAGGATCCTACGGGTTTGTGGGCGGAAGCATATTCTCTTTGATTCACGTCAGTACATCTGCTGAAGTGTCTGTTATAGGCTACTGACTTGTTGCGCTGAAGCAGCTCCTCAATCGTCGGTTTGTATTCGGCCGCCATGTTAAGGGACAAGTCACAATGGAGCTTTATTTGGGAATGAATTCCGTGTTAGAGAGTCGTAGGACAAAATTGATGGAGCGAGTACTGTATACAGCAAATTGTTGAGGTGACAATAGAGACAGGAGGAGCCTCGCTTTATACCTGGTGCTCTGTGAGATGGCTTGGTTGAATCCTCTCCCGCCATCAATGGGCACAATCACAGTCTGACTGACCCGGATTCATTCTCCCCAACTCTTGGGCTGACAATTCTGGCGGCCTCGTCCTCCATTCTAGCACAGAATTTGAAATTGTTGAGATATTGTTTACTCAAACCATGCTCAGCCCGCGCTCCCCTGAGGTCTTCCACTGCGGCCGGAAGCTGCATGTCGGCAGAAGAGATCCTGTTTGCACTTGTAGAGCCATGGCTCTGACTGGTCGTTGATCCAATCTCAACATTTCCGGGGTCGAAGATGCGTGTGGATATGCTTCGGCTGGCGCGTTGCGAAGAATGGGGTGTCTGTTGAGTAATCATGAGGTCTCGTACTTTGTACATGCCTGAACACTATACCTAATGCACTCTTTTCGAAGACTATTTTTGGCAATCTCGCCAGGCACCAGACTTCACAGTTGTGATTAGAAAATTCGGTTGCTCTTCTCCCGCCGCTTGAAGCCATGCTTATTCAACGAGCGGCAGGTGTGTCCGTCTCGGTGAATGTGCGACCCCATTTTCAACAGTGAAATCATCAGAGCGATTGTGGTCCGCTTGCCGCCCTTATTCCGCCAATGCCCTTCGGAATCCTCCTTCAATGCTCTTTCGAGGCCAATGCTGGGGCGCGTGACGGCCAGCGGACGTTGGCACCTCGGGTTGCTGCCCTGAATGAGGATAATATCACCAATAGTTGCTGGATCCTGGATGCACAGGTCCTAAGCTGATGCTCCTTAGGTGGGCATAGTTGGTCGATACGAGGCCTAATACGTCAGTCAAGACAATCCGATTCCAAGTTGCCGAAGACAAGCAAGAAAATGTTGAGGTAGAGCCAGGTTGGCAGTAGCTTTCACACCCCAGCTTCATCTTGCATCTCCGTTTGCCTATGTCGCGCTTGACTTACTCGGGCGTCGAGTGGGTTCTCCCTTGAGCTCGTCCCCAGGCCAGGGGTGGCGAGCGACTATTCTAACACTGAAAGAATCAGTGCTCGAGAAACGCGATGGGCTCGACGACGTTTTCTAGTAGAGACCGTGGAGTTTTGTTTGGGTTCGACCTCGAGCTTCCGGCTCTCAAAACGTTCCAGCAGCCGAAGCAAAGAAGATCCCTTTGGCGGGAGGAAGCTTTTAGAGTGTTGCCCGCAGGGAGTAGCGCAACCCGGAGCAAGTGCAGATGCGTAAGAAAGAGTAATCAGGCTCTTGCGGTGACCCAATGAAAATGCTTCGATACTGGCAAATCCTGCCTTCGATCCTTGTGAGACAAGGTTTTGCTGTCCACGGTACATGCTCATGAGTTTCGCACAGCTTGCACGATTGAGCCAGCTTCGCCCTGGTCTAAGCTATCCAGAGTGGTCATGTCTTCCTGTGATAGCTGGAAGTCATACACATCTGCATTCTGCTTGATTCGGTCTGGGTTGTCACTCTTGGGCAACGGCACCCAGTTCTTCTGCAGACAATATCGAATGAGGATCTGTGCAGTGGTCTTGTTGTGCTTCTTGGCCAGGGACACGAGTGTCGGATCGTTGGCTTTGTAGTTGCGGACCAGTGGCGAGTATGCCTCGACCACGATGCCGTTCTTCTGGCAATACTCTACACAAGTTCGCTGTTGACAAAAGGGGTGGAGCTGCAAACGTCGTCAGTATGGTACCTCAGGCTTGGCAGGTGCCCGGAGCTGTTCATACCTCGATCTGATTGACATGCGGCGGCCAGACCTTTGCGTATTCCTTTAACTCCTCGATATGGCCAACTCCGAAATTGCTCACGCCAATGCTCTTGACCTTGCCCTTCTCATACAATTTTTCGAGTGCTTGCCACATCTCTTTCCGCTTAGCGCTGCCTGCGTTTGGGCTGTGTATGAGGAAGAGATCGACGTAGCCATGGTGACCGGGATCAATCCTTTCCACGCTGTCGAGACATTTCTTGTAGGATTTTTCCATGCTGCCACCGGCAGAGAGGATTTTGGTGGTGATGAACACCTCGGATCGAGACAGACCCGACTTGCGCACGGCCTCCCCGACTTCAAGTTCGTTGGCGTAAAATTGCGCAGTATCAAGGTGCCTGTATCCGGCCTGTAGCGCAGAGAGACATGATTGTGTGCAGACGGAAGCTGGAGACTGGTAGACTCCAAACCCGAGGCGGGGTATGCGGACGGAGGAATTGGGTAACGGGAGGGTGTCGTCGATCGTGAGTGAGGACATTTTGGCCCGACGGCGAGGAAGGCGTCGAGCAGAGGTGAAGTGACCCAAGTCTGGAAGCAATCAAGTTCGCGAATTGGTGTATTCACGAGAAGATCAACAAGCAATAGAGGGGTTCGCGCCGTCGCTCTCTGGCAGAGGATGACGATGATAATGGATGATGCAGTGCCAAGACAAGGTACCTTAATTCGACACCCAGCTGCCAGCTCACCCCCCGTTTGGGATGAGGGTGATGCCGCCCTGTGGCTCACCCGTGTCTCACCGCTCGTGGGGGGTTGCATCTCCTGTCCTTAGCAGGGGCTGTCAACAGTATAGCCTCTTGCTCCGATTGAGTCACACAGTGTCACACTAGCCACGGCATTTCACACGGCCACTCTTTTCCTTCATTTACCACCATTCAAGGCTTCTAAACTTGGAAGTGACCTTACCGGATGCCATTAAGTGAGATTCAAACTGTTCCCTCAACATCGGACTTTCAGATCAAGACAGAAGTCCACCATTCCCTTCGATATCAAAGTCCACAAGGATGAGCTCGACACACGGACCTGGTCTGAGAGAAGAAGATCATGATTGGCTCCCAGACAAGCAGGTTGGTACCCAGATTACTGGGAGTACTTTAAAATGTGTTACACAACGGACCCCGAGGGTGTGTGGCGCAACACATATATCCCAAAGATCATTGAGCCTCGGGAAAACGAACAGTATCTATTGGCCGAATATACCATGAGTATCGGAGCTAGATAATCATTCATGAGAACAAGTATTCATGAGAACAAGTATTCGAACCCTTGCTCGCGGAAGAGTTTATCGAACAACTTCCGAAGGCCTGGATAGTCCGGCCGATCCTCATCGCGCAAATTATGCACATAATATGTTGGGATGTGCAGCCACTAAACCTCTGAGGAGTGACGGTGGCTCGTCTTCCTGAGAGGTCGTGGCGGCGCCGGCCAATGGTGAACGGCCCTGTGAAGCATCCTGCGATGGCCATTGTAGATAGAATATCTCATTCAGATCAGGCTATTCGCTCATGGCGCCGCATGGGGTCTAGAGAGGGTACGGGTTGGGACGTGGATGTCGAAGCGGGCGAAAGGTGTCTAGCAACTTGATCATGCGTTCGAAGCAGGTGCTACTACAGGTGTCGACGTTAAGCCAATTGATTGCGACATGGAGCTGTGTTTGCCAATGGCAGAGCAATTCAGCCGCACATTCACACACCTCGTGATCTACGCAGTAAACTCTGCTACTTGATCAAATCACAGCGGGGAGCCCCCTCGGGTCGGTGCGGAAGTCGCTACTATGTGACTCGTCACAGAGTTGAGCGCACCACTAAAGAGGTAAAACAGTCTTCAATCATCTATTTGCATTGTCGTCCCTATGCTGGTTTACTGCGGCCAAGAACCTCAAGGCTACATCACTCTGGACGCTGTATCAAGAAGGAATGGACCGCTTGCAGTGTGGCTCTCGAAGGATTTGCATCGGCTTTGGAGGACGTGATCCAGGCAAGTCTTTGTTTCACGAGTTGTTTGTCGACAGGAGGACGTTCAGTCGTTGCTCTCAACTGGCCTGTAAGTCTCGTTCAGTCTAATGCCCACGGGAGGGAGTGGAGCCTTTACCTTGATCATCGTATAGCAGGCACAATGCCGCAACTGCAACACCTGCGCTGAGGTCTTTCCCTGTGGCACAAGTGATGAGTATCTGGCTTTCCGGGTGCCGGCAAAGCTTGTCGCGGACGGCACTGACAGCGACGGAGAGATTGTCACGTAGGTCTTTGCTTCCTAATTTGCCAGAGCGACACTTGAGATACACAACCTTTGGTGTTGAGTTTTGCGTGCCGCCTTGACAATTGATGATGAGGTCGAATCCATCCAAGCTCTCTAGAGGTCCAATTGCGATGGACATTGTAGTCGTGGGAATAACTCTTGTCGCTGCCGTGCCCGACAGCCGGCTGCCTTCGTCTTGTGCAACCAGTTTCTTGATAAGTGCAGGGAGCTCATCCTCAGAAGTTTCCATCAACAGGTCTCTATGTTGCCAAAAGAGCTGAGCGGTCAGGTTATGAGACCAACCTTCACTGTCGTCACCAGCGCCTTGGATGTATCCGCCTTCCGAAATCTCAGCACCACGAACTCGACGAGAAGCAGAGCAGAGCACGATATGATGGCAAGGTTGATGAACCGCTCGAGAGGAAGCGGCTCGGCCATCGTCATCCCCGAGGTCATATTCACCGTCGACCGGTCCATTGATGGCCCAGCTGACCCTGATCGGACTTCCCAGCTGACTGCGGAGGCTCTGCAGGTCTAAACCGAGGCGGCAGAAGGTCTGCGTGAATCCGTCAAGGCGGGCTTCTATTTGAGAGATTTCGGAGGAAGGAATGTCGTAGGGCGACGGTGGACTCTGAAAGTGGTGCATGGAGGTGACTTCAGGAAATAAAGCTCTGTTGACGACAGCAACCCATATCGGCACTGTCTTGCCGAAAGCGTCTGGCAGATTCTTGCCTCGGCGTGTAGAATCAACCAAGATAGCGCCACCATGCATAGCCAGTATCGGGAGCAGCTGAAGATTGAGCCTTCGAGGCGAGAAGTCCCACTGTCCATGATGACCGTCGGTGCTCTTGAAATATGTACTACCGGCTTTTTCAGCTGGGTCAATGTACCAGCTGCCGCAACGTTCATTTGCTACTAGCGGTAAGCCATGATACCGGCATACCTCTTTGACGAACTCGGTATCTTTCAGAATGGAATTGAGACGGTTCGGAATCGACAGGGTTGACTTGCGGATCGACTTCAGACTGTCATACAAGGACGGGTTATGGCTCGAGTCGCTTAAGGACAGCCCAGCTAATGTCGTTGGAAACTCTGACGAAGTCATCTTTCGTGATCAGGAAAAACCAAACTCAATCGTTCGAATTTAGAGTCATGTCGGAAGCTCAAACCCAGCTCATCACCCAAGGTATTCGTGTATCATAGAATCATCCGCTCGATGCCAAAAGCGGGCATTCAGTCATCCAAATCTCAATAAGCCTGATGGTTGCGATCGTTGTGAGACTACCAACAGCTGCCGTAAAACCGTGAGTTCAAGTGTATGTTCCCTGAGTCCGGTGGTAAGGTTTGGCATGGAGACAAAATGTCACCCAAAATTTCTGATGCCAAGACCGAACGATTCTCGATCATTGGTCCAAAGTCGTCCGGCGAGCTCAAGCCACGGGAACGGCACCTGCGACGGGCACGGCGTCTGGTATCATGGTCGCTCCATTCGCGCCCATCATTTCCATCGCATCCTCATTGATAGGGTGTATTGAGAATAGCGTGGCCGTGAACTCTTCTCCGTCGAAAAGAAGCCAATTCTGCAGCGGTTGCTCCTTTTGTCCCAGCACATTGATGACATCTTGCGCCAGATAACCCCCTAGATATGCGACAACCGGACTGATCTCCGATCCAAGATTTTGCAGAAAGCCGCGAAGGAAATCCGATCTCAGGGTTTCAAGTGGGAGCGAGAGTTCAAGATGCTTCTGGTTGGCTAGTCTAGTGAACAATTCGAGATCTGCTCTGTTGTGGGAGGGCAAACGGCCACTCTGCTGGCTCTGAAAGTCGAACAGGGCTCGTAGGCAGGAAAGGAGGGGAGTGACTTTCATTCGACTGCGTCGCGTCTTCCTCACTCTCTCATGAAGAGGAGATAGATTGGCTAGCTGGATGGGCGAGTAGGTCTCCTGGTAAGAAATTATCTCCTTTGTCTTCTCGCCGTCCTTCTTTGACTCGACAGCGATGACACACTTTGTCGAGCTCTCGATGTCACCGATTTTAGTGGGCTTGTTTCTTTCCTCCCTCTCGATGACGAAGTCGTGTAATAGAAGGTCTGCAAATACGTAGCCATACATTCCATGCGTGTCCGCGGCGTAGAATTTGCGACCATACATTCGGCAGGCCATGTTGATATTACCAACGACATCCATGATGAGCCCAGTAGCAATCGTGATATCGAAGTTCTGGAAATATTCCGGATCCTTCGTCACCGCTGCATGCGGATCGGTGTATATTTCCACTCTTGGATTCAGCTTTTGCAACTCGGGGAGAGCTGCTTCAGCCCGGTTCTGACCAACCTGAGTCTCGCGGACGAAGAATTGTGTTCCAAGATCCTCTGCCTTCACGGGCTCATGATCCAGAATTGTCAAGACTCCTACTCCTGCTAAGACGAGGTTCTTCGCAATCTCACTTCCCAGGCCCTTGATTCCAATCAAAAGAATATTGGCTCGGCGCAGCTTCTCTTGTACAGCCATCCCCCACAGTCGAATCTGTCTGTCGTAGAGAGCTATCTCATCAGCAGAGATCAGATGCTGTGGTTGCATGGAGAACATTTCTGTTTGCATTCCATTGATCGGAAGGGCCATCCCACTGAAGGTTGGGTCGTGCAGCTGAGGATAGCCGTTGAGGCCGTTCATCGCAGGAACGGTGGTCATGTATGCTGATTCATCAATGTCTCCATTGATAGCGTCGTTCATAACTGCGTCGGAGCCCATGGCGACAGGCATTGCAGTCCCGTTTCCGTTCGTTGGGAGCGAGCCATCAGCAAGGGGATTACCGTCCATGGTCTCCATGATATTGGTAAAGAGAGAGAGAGGTGAGACTTGTGGCGATGACAACGTGAAGAAGTGAAATCTGAAGACAAATGTTAATTTGAGCTTCAGGTGAAGCAGGGGTAAATCTGGGATGCAAGCGGTGGTGGGGGAATGAATGTTGCTTTTGGAGAGGCTGCGGCAAGTTCGAAGGTGCCCTCTTTTCCGCGCGATCGCGAAGCTTAGTCGGCGCTATGATGCTGCAGGGGGGCGCCTCAGAGCGCGCAGGTCATGCCTAACGGAGCGGACTGCGGCTTATTTCTCCGGGTACGAGTAGTCCCTTGTATGCCGCGCGGGCCATCTGCCATCACCACGGCCAAATCGTGGGGCAAAAAGCAAGTGCGCTGTTACAAATGCGTGACGGGTGCCTCTTTCTGAGTGGTGAACATCCGACTACATCCCTTCATCTAATGGTCTTGCTCGACGCCGCCCACTACCTGCTGCAGAATTCGGTCTGTACTATTGGGAGCCGTATGTTGCTACAGGCCAATACCGCATGACCTGGACCATATTGGCCCCATCGTATCATTGTAGCCGCTGCGTTGACCCTGAAGGCAATTTGCGGCAGTTCTTTGTTCAGCCATGGTACGACTCCAATTACTGTCCAGGAGTCTTGCGATTCTACCCATTCTGGGATGTATACTGACTGTGGCCAGTCTAACCAGAGTGACCCCCGAGCGTGGTCTGATATTTCCGCACGTCTCCAGAACCTCAGGAACCTTCTCGGTTCGGGGCGGCATTTAGGCGCCGAACAAGAACGTGCCTTTGACGCCCTTGACCGTGAGATGAACGACCAGATGGCGGAGCTTGGAGCAATAGAGCACCAACTGGAGCATCGAGCTGCGGGTGAGGGCTCAGTCACCCAGGACAGAAGAAGGAGGGACCTTGAAACACATCTGCAGGAGCAGGATCCTCCCTCTGTCTCCGGGAGCCTGCCTCAGACCAGCAGCACGTCGAGCCTCATGCGGAATCGGCGGAGAGCCTTTCGACCAAGCGAACGCTTACAAAGGTATCAGAGGGAAAGGCTTACTCAGAATGGAAGGGGCACCGCGTCGGACACTTATGTCTCGCCCTCACACTTGTCGCCTGTCTGGCAGGAGCAATCCACCAGTGACCGCAGCGACCGACAGAGGGCAAAGCGAAGGAAGTTGGATGACGGCACTTATGAAGAGGAGCCTCGAACCTTCAGCTACGGCGACAAGGGTCAAGTGGTTCCAGGAGGACTGAGGTTGGACATCATCAGTTGCGATGGTGGAGAGTATTCGGATCCTCACACACCGATTAATTCCTACCCGCAGAACGTGCTCCAAGATGATACCACCGTCTACTGCACCAAAAGCAACCGATGCAACCTCTTGTTGAAGCATGTCGGTGGGATGCCCTTCGCATTAACCAAGATAGTCGTCAAGGCACCACGATCAGGGTACGATGCCCCTATTCAAGAGGGACTCGTCTTTATTGCAATGGAAGACGACGCTCTCCTCGACCGGACTTCTCGTTACGATATGCCCTGGCCCCCCAATAATTATCGTCACGAGCGGCGCAGGGCGGACCGATACCGTCCCTCTCATGAGTATATGAATTCCACGAGATCTCCTCTAATGTCTATTGACCGTACGAGGTATCTCAACCATACAACAGGTCTGGGGGATGATCCGTCTCCGGAAACCCCTTTAGCCCCCGGCTTCCAGGTGACAGTGGGAGACCCTTCCGACGAAGAAGAGGTGGCGGACGGGCCACCTTCGCCACGTCCTTGGCATGACGATGAATATTCACTGAGATCGTACGTCGATCGATATCGACCACTTTACTTAGGGGATGAAGGGAATAATGGCCGCCCTTGGTCAAATTCTAGTGACTCGGAAGGCTCAGAACTAGACATATTGCGGGAAGCCCGAGGACCCAGTGAGAGAGAGCGCTTCTATCGACAGCAGCGTGACCGCGATAACACGCTGGCACATCGAAACCGCATGCTGGATCTAATGCGGGCTCAGCAAATCCGTGAGAATGATGAGTTCTTTGGTCGCCATGACCGCGAGCGCAATCATGATCCAGAGTTGTCTTACCTCCGTCGGTCAGCTTCAAGTAGAGGAACGGCGCGAGCAGTTGTACCTGCTCTCAGAGCGCCTGATCCAGGCCGTCCCTCAGACGATCGGTCCGATGCGTCGACACCGTTTGAAACTCCAGCTTCGAAGACCATTCCAAATCGGACAGAAGCTAGTTCATCCACTAAGACTGACGATATTATGCCGCATGCTCGATTCTTCATCAGTCGAAGCAAATCGAGCACAGCGATCAAATTTGACCCTCCAGTGTGAGTAATAGCCGCAGTAACTCGGCTTCAAGCAAGAGCTAATCTGTATGCAGCTCTGGCCGCTATATCCTGGTCAAGTTGTGGGCGCAGTGTCCCAATGCCAATATCGACATTCAGGCTATACTTGCACATGGGTATGGCGGACCTCGATTCTTCCCGGCTTTAGAGATGAGATGAGATCCCGGACTAACCCCGTGACACGGCGTACTGCAAGCTCGCGAGATCATATATCGGCAAGTCTCTTACAGAGAAAAAACGCCCGGAGAGTTAAAGTGGATATTGCGTGATTTTTACAAGAGGGTTGTTGATTAACTCTGTCGCCAGCCAGGCATGTCTACGGCAAGGAAAAGCATAACGCCGCCAACACCCTCAGTCGATGCCTGCGTATCTCGAGAAGCCACTCGGTGCGTTCTGAGATATTATGAGATCAGGGCGAGGATATACCTCACAGCAAGGTCCAAAGCCTTCCTAAGGGACAAAGACTGACGACGACGGGCCTTTGTGGCCGATCTGCAAGCTACCTTAAAAAAAAATAGTTGGGGAACCTCTGTACTTCGCCATCGTTCCTTTCTGGTCTTCGATCCAGCCTGCTCAAACCACATGTTCAAACTCGCTTGATAGATTTCGCAGGGTTTAACTAAGTGAGCGGCTGAAACAGTACCGGCCCTTTATACTTAGCCCGTGGAGTGAGCGCCATATACACCCCGTAAGGCACCATCCATATTATGCGGATCACCTTGTTGAACGATCAGCCTCGTCGCTGATCGACTGAAATGGTGATTCGCCACCACGAGCTCAGGTGGCCAGCCCCAAAAACCTCCAAAAGCGCAACAAGAGCACCGAAATTTTTTCCGGTTCCAAGCTTTCCTTTCAGAGCTCTATCTCTTTCGAGCTTCAGGGCCTGAAGCCTTTACATCCGTCCTTGTGGCACCAGCAAAGGAATAGGTGGTTATGCTCATTCCTATGGAAGCAAAGTACCAGGCAATAGGGGTTTCCTATGCTTGATGGATCTCCGATGCTGGCTGGTTCTCGACTTTGCAGTCGCCATCGTTCGGGCGCAAAGTACTCCGGCGGCTCAGATCAGGGCGGCGACAGTCACCAACGCACCCAGACCGTTACCATCTACAGCAAAATCACGCTGACCCTACCTCCAAATGCATCGACTCGAGCCTCTCCTATAGCTTCAGGCTCGCACACGACATCACTCTCACACACGGTCTCTCCATCAGCAGCTTCGTCTTTGCCGCCAACACATCCCTCACACCGGAACCTGGCACTTTGAGTCCTGATATACAATCGTTCTAGCCGAGCTCTGTAGTGACAACTTTACCTACCCTGCAGCCAACGACACATCAGCCACGGTTCAGAATGTTGGACTGCATTTGGGTGGAGTCTTTAAAAGGTGTGGCATGTTCCAGCTGGACATTTATCCTCGTCAGCATCGCCCTCCTATTGGGAAATGTGAACAGTGTGTCTGTTTGAATATTGTCGATGAATCGATTTGCGGATGCCATCATTTGAATGTAGGAAATCAAGCTAGTTATTGATTGTACGTTTGTGCACTTTGACTGGAGCTTCAAAGGCTTATGTACCGGTGCTTGTTTTCAGGTCGAAGCTTCCTCGTTCCGCTACATCGGCTGATATTTACTGTGATTTCTGAGCGGGGTAGACAGCCACAGTATGTAGACGTGCAGTAGAAGCCCAGGCTGGCTGAGTAGATGCAACTTCCAAGCCCAGAGTCAGGTATGGCGAATGTCAGGTCGTGCGCTCCCCATCACAACGTCGTCAGGATGTTGAACAAGTCCGTTAGGATAACCTGTTTCGGCTAGATCGGTTGTCGCACGTCGTGAGGAAGAGAAGAGAGGTGGGATGCGAGGGTGGCCTCGTCAGACAATACCAAGGCACTATCTTGCGAGGACCCTTGAGACTCTTCTGATTCTCCAAGCAGAGGAGCTCGAGGAGGACATCCGGCAGTCTCAGTTGCTGAGAAGGCTTGCCTGATGCTGGCTTCTGCAAATTCAGACCCTTCTGAGATTCACTTCACCCCCGTTTGAGGGAAGCTGAATCTGTGGAGCGCCCCCAAGCCATCGACGCTGATCTTGACCAACAAACAGCCTCGAGCAAGCGAGCTTCTCCAGCCTCTACAACATCAGATGCAGCCATCTTCGAAACATGGCTGCAGCCATGACAGGCGGCTGGCTGAACATGCCTTCATACCTCGCTCGATCTCACTGATTCGATCAGTCGATTTCACCATCATTCCGATGCACTGCATGTCATACCGACCCAAACGAGGCGGGGTCAAAATGTGACGTTCGAAAAGGTGCAGCTTCAGGCCCATACTCATCACATTGGCAAGACTTGCAGAGATAAAAAGGTGAGTTAGGTATGCTGAGTATTCCTCTTCTCTCGTTGCGCCAACCTCTGTCTCGCCAGGATGGTTTCTATCTGGGCCAGAATTGTTGCTGTGTTCCATTTCATTCTTCTGTCTCCGACCAAAGAACAATGGCCCGATCAGCATCCGCTGTCCGTCTCTACCAAGGTGGCCGAGCCTGCTCAGCCCACTTTCCTGGCTGAACAGCGCCTGCCCCCTCAGCCGTTTCTCCCTCCCTCGGCACCAAGAGGATCCGACTTTCGCTGTGAGTATCCAAAGTTGAAAGACTATAAGTTCTGTTCCACGTATGGTGATCGGTCCTGCTGGCTCAAGCATTCGGATCCCACCAAACAATGGTATAATATCACAACCGACTACGAGAAGGCTTGGCCTGAGGGTATCACCCGCAAGTATTACATCGAGATCAACGAGACAACTATTTCGCCAGATGGGGTACCGCGGGCTGCCATGCTTGTGAACGGCACTTACCCCGGACCCTGGATCGAAGCGTGTGTGCGGCCTCCGTTGATATCACACGCTCACGAGCTTACTTGTCCGCAGCTGCTGGGGTGACTTGTTGGAGATCACGGTGAAGAATACTCTTCAAACAAATGGCACCACGATCCACTGGCATGGGATCCGCCAATTTAACACAACCGCCAATGATGGCGTCAATGCCATCACGCAGTGCCCCATCGCTCCCAACCAGACCTTCACCTACAAATTCAGAGCTATGCAGTACGGCACGTCCTGGTATCACAGCCACTATAGTCTGCAGTATGGTGAGGGCGTGTTAGGCCCCTTGACGATCCACGGCCCATCATCAGCAGACTTCGACGAGGCCCAACCTCCAGTGTTGATGACCGACTGGTCCCACCGGTCGTGGTTTTCGCTGTGGTGGGACGCGATGCTCCAAGGAGTGAGACCGGCTGACCCGGTCAACATCCTCGTCGGTGGCAAGGGGACATGGCCAGCCAACCGGCCAAGCCAGGAGTTTCGGCTTGATTTCGTCAGGGGGAGACGCTATTTGCTTCGGCTCATCAATACTTCGGTCGAAGTGACCTTTGTTTTCTCCATTGACAACCACAAGATTCAGGTGTCCGTGCCGATTTTGTTCCAATTGTGCCATACATGACTGATCATGTGGTGGTCGGAATCGGTGAGTTCCTTGGGATCAACAACGAATATGGCTGACCACGAGCACAGGGCAGCGGTACAATATCATTGTGACGGCAAATCCCATAGATGGTAACGATGATGCCTCTTATTGGATTCGAACCATACCAGCCGAAGGCTGTAGTCCCAAAGCGATGGAAAATATCGACCACCGGACCGGCGTTGTCGTCTACAAGAAAAAGGACCCTATCATCGACTATCCTCGTACCTTCAGCATTAACTGCCGTGATGAGCCGTATGAGAAGCTGGTCCCAATACTCAAGTGGACGGTTGGGTCGCCGTCCAACATTGCGGCTAATAGTCAGTTCGACATTGGCAATGATAACATCACCGCAGGGCCCCTCTGGCCGGCAAGTCTCTACAGACCACGTTGGAACATGTACAGCGACACCATGTGGCTGAATTTCTCCAACATCACGCTCTCCCAGAATCTCCGTGCCGAGCAAAAGTCTTTTGATACCCATTCAGTGGTAGTGAAGCAGAATTCGAGCCAGGACAGCTGGGTCTATTTCCTCGTGTCGGGCACTGGCATCCCACGCACCGGCCGCCAATACATCCCGATTGCACACCCCATCCATCTGCACGGCCATGATTTCGCGATTCTGCAGCAATCCAGCACGCCGTACCAGATCGGCGGATTGAACCTGAACCTGAAGAACCCGCCGCGGCGAGACGTGGCGTTGATGCCTGCCAACGGCTTCTTGGTACTGGCATTCAAGGCCGACAATCCTGGTGTTTGGCTGATGCACTGTACGTTCCTCTCCCGGTAATCTATCGTCCTTGCACATGCTAACCGAACAGGCCACATTGCGGTTCATGCATCAGGCGGCCTGGCAATGCAGATCGTTGAGAACGGCGGCAGCGTGACGCTCGATGCATTCGACCAGAAACAGCTGCAGGACACCTGTCAAAAATGGGACGAATGGGTGGCCAAGCACCACTTTCTGCAAGATGACTCCGGTATCTGAACGAAAATGGTGAGAAGACGCATACAGAGTGACAACTCCGCGTCCGAAATGCGGATGGAAGTGGAGGCTCTCGCAGCTACATGCACGCAAGCGCTCAACACATAGCCGCATGACCTGCTCAGCGGAGAGTTCAAGTTACAGTAAGAGGTAGCTGCGTCAATGTAAACCCCATAGACAGCTGCAAGCTCCAAGATGGCACAATAGATGAAAGTTGTTGCAAGCCACGCGCCTGAACCCCACGCGGGCGCTCGAGGGCCCAGATCGACCGGGAGAATATATGAAGACACTCGTCGGAGGTGTCGACAGTTATCCTCTGGGTCTCAAGAGAACAGTACGGAGCGCCGTATCCGTCTTGCTATCGAAAGGTTGCTCCTGTGCCGCATTCGGCCGCAATCCGCTAGAGTACGGTGGATGATCGGCGTCCTGAACGTCGAGCGGGCGTGTAATTGACTTTCCCCATCGTCGTCGGCGAGAACATGGCTTCCAATACAAACCCTCTTTCGAGAACATCGTCGCCCAAAATGCCATTCCTGGCAGAAGGAACAGAGGTTCCCCTCCCCAACACCAGCGGCGCGACAGCCCCCTCCGAGGCGGCAGATGTCCCCGCCCGCGTGCGCATCAAAAACCGCCGCAAGACGTATCTCGACCGGCACCCCGAATATTTCGGCCCGCAGCTCGAGCTGGCAGGTGTGCCATTAGCTCTCCCCTAAGCAAGGTAGGTAGGGCGCAGACTCATCTCCACCCGCAGATCCACTCCTCTACGACCGTCTCGTCCGCCGCTTCCAGACGCCCGCCGAGCGCGAAGCCGAAGGCCGCCGGAAGGGATACTCGGGCGTCTTGGAGGCGGACCTGTATCGCAGCGAGGCAAAGCTGGAGGCGCTGCAGCACCCTGACCCGAACGCCTTGTTTACGTATAGACGGGGGCCGGACGGGGAGATCTTGGCCGAAGACAAGGACGAGGTGCCTGCGAACAAAGAGGAGGGGCTCGATAGGTGGAAATGGGAAATGGAGACTCGGTTCCTCCGGGGCGGGGACGACGACTTCGACTATGATACCGTCGACAAGAATTCCGAGTACGATGATCGGGTCGCTGAGGAGAGGGACGCGCAGGATAGGTATTTTGATGAGGAGACGCCAGAGTTCGTGGGTGGAGAGGGAGAGGAAGGGGACGAGGAAGAGGGTATGAGGAATAGGGGTGGGAGCAACGCCCCCGATTTGAAAGGTGAGACCGGGGTGCAGGACTTTTGACAGGATTGGCATCCGAGGTCAAGAACCTGGTCCTGGTCCTCGTGGCTATCAATTCGCGCGGCTACAGAGTCGGCATCCCCCCTCCGATGATCCTCAATGCGCTTGGCCGACCAAGGAACATACGCTACGAGGTATTCGACCATTTCTCGTAACTAGCAATCCACGCGGCTACAGAGGCGGCATGTGCCTGGTCGGTCAGCGCAGAAACGCGAGCTGACGTCGGGAATAGCATGGCGTTGAAGAATACGGTTTCTGACTCTAAAGGTACGTGTGGTCGATCTGTGTCGGCTCCGAGATCCTTGCTCGGCCCTCTCAAGCAGTCAGGATATCCATTGGGTCCATCAAGCCTCTGACGCTACTGGCACATCGGACATGGGGCATCCTCCTGAAGACCTCCCGTCCCTCTGTCTTCTGCATGAACTCCTGCCACTCTCTGGTCGCAATCCATTCTTGCTGGGCGCGCTTGTCCCGGAATTTCATGATCAGGACGGTATCATGAAACTCTCCTGGAGGAGGGGCTGGTTTCTTCTGTCGAGCATTCTTGGGCCTGGGGTCTGGAATCTCTGCCGGGTATGTGTCGAATTTGGAGACCAAAGGAGAGTACGCGGCTTGCATGCCTAGTCTTGCAATCATCGAATCCAGCTGATGTATCGGCTTGTCCTCTATTCTCCCTCTCCGTACGAGGTCTGGATCGGCAGCTTGAATGTTGCTCTTCATTTGAGAAGCGAAGAAGTAAAACATGCAGGTCAGCGGTCGTTCGCCATCAGCAGCCTGACGTGCCTGATGTTCTGCTGTGGTCTTGCCTGCGGCATGTTGTTCGCCGAGACTCGTTCGCTGGAGAAGCATTCTGTTGTCCCGACGATGAGATCAAGGATGCAACGGGTGATGGCGACGAAGGACTGTACTGGTGTCGATATCCCAGCATCTCCCACACGGGAGCACAAGGAGGATCGGGCAGGTGGCGTCTTACGGAGGACAAAATGCCCGCTTCTCAATCCGGGCACTGCCACGGACACTCATGATGTGGTTTCCCCGCATCCGGGGCTTCAATGGGGCCGGTTTCGAGTGGTGCATGACGATCGTATTAGTAGCTCAGATCTGAGGCCAAGTTGGGGGCTGCGAAGAGACATACTCGCCAGCGCGTTTGCGTAAACCGACCTGGTGTGGATGGTGACTGATCTTACACTCTCTCTCGCTCACACGCGTACAAGAAACCAGGTCCAATACCGTGCGTTAGGGCAGTAGATTCTGTTTCTTGAAGTCTCATCCTCTTCCCCTGGTGCTTCTCTTTTGACATTCGCTCTGCAGACCCGACAAATTATCCTCAGATTCCGATGGACACAGTGATGGCCATGTTGCCGGTGTTTCGTATTGACACCCAGTGGCTTCGTCGGGCGCGAATCTGATGGACCAAGTGATGACCATGTTGCCAGTGCCTCGTATTGACACCCAGTGGCTTCGTTCGGGGGCCCGATCTGATCGGATCTTTAGGTTACTCTAACCCCACAATCTTTCTAACCCCTCACTTCAGGTACGGACGAGTCAGTCCCAAACCGCCGTGGGAGCTCGGCGTCACTGCGATGAATCCGACCGCCGAGAACCGCAGTGTTCGTCCGCTCGTCCAGTTGGTAGGCTCTGCACATTTGTCTCCGGTCGACTACGTCCAGGTGAAGCATTGGGTCGACCTGCTACCTGCCACGACGACGATGTACCCCCAGCAATAAACAGTGCCAGCTCCACATTGCAATGCCAGAGTCATGCGGGCGTTCTTCCGACCGCGGTCACCGCGATGGCCTGGGCGGCCATCATACCTACGAGCACGACGAAGCCTCCTGACCCTAGCCAAAGTGAAGGGCCCCTCAGAACCCCCGTTACTCGAAGAGACGGTCGGCGAGAACTTTTCCCGCATCGTATCCGCCCACGGTGATCGAAACGCTGTGATTTCAAGACATCAGAATAAGCGCTTGACATATCATCAACTGGACCTTGAAAGCAACGTGGTGGCACGAGGACTACAGAGCCTGGGAGTCAAGAAGGGAGACCGAGTTTGTGTATCTCTGGGGAACAATCTGGAATTTGCGACCATTACATATGCCTTGTTCAAGCTTGGAGCCATCCTGGTGCCTCTGAACCCAGCATTTACAGCTCCTCAAGTCATCTCGGCCTTTAACCATCTCTCTGCCGCCCATCTCGTCATTGGGACCGAGACGAATCTACCATACAAGCCGCCGCGGCCCAATGTGTCGCTTCTCGAGGCCATCGTCCCTGATCTGAAAAGCTCAACGCTGGCTTCGGAAACAGTTCCCTCACTCAAGAACATCATCCTTGTGGACAACTCTGCGGGACGAATAGACCCGACTCCTTTCGGGGCAACGACACCATGGGGGTCCATATCCCAAGACTCAGACAAAAGTCCTCCTACGCCTTTAGCGCCTTTGTCGAACAATGAGGTGGTCAACATTCAGTTCACCTCTGGAACGACCTCCATGCCCAAGGCTGCATGTCTGTCGCATCGATCCATCTTGAACAACGGCAATCAAATAGGTGACAGGATGCTTCTGACGCCGGAAGATGTCGTGTGCTGCCCGCCACCTCTATTTCATTGCTTTGGGTGTATCCTCGGGTACATGGCAACCGCCACGCATGGCTCAGCAATTGTCTTCCCCACAGAGGCATTCGATCCACTGGCCTCACTCAAGGCCGTGCAGGAAGAAAAGGCCACAGCTCTCTACGGGGTTCCGACCATGTTCCTTTCAGAGCTAGAGCTGATCAATGACGAGAAGATCGCTTACGAAGGGTTCCAGTACCTGCGCACGGGAATCGCAGCCGGGTCGTCTGTTCCCGCTGAATTGATGCGGAAGCTGCACAAGACACTGAATCTGACAGAATTGACCATTTGCTACGGCATGACCGAAACATCCCCCGTATCCGCGATGACCACGACCGACGACCCGATTGAGAAACGGATCAACACGGTAGGCCGCCTACTCCCACACGTTGAAGCGAAAGTAGTTGACCCATTCAACCACGATCGAATCCTGAATGTGGGAGAGCGTGGCGAACTTGCTGTCCATGGGTATCTCGTCATGAAAGAATACTGGGGCCAGCCCGAAAAGACCGCCGAAGTGATGAAAGCTGACGAAGAAGGCAAAGTCTGGATGCACACGGGTGACGAGGCATCGATCGACGAAGATGGCTATGTGAGCATCACTGGCCGCATCAAAGATTTGATTATTCGAGGTGGCGAGAATATCCACCCTCTGGAGATTGAGAACTGTCTATTCGCCCATGACAAGATCGCCGAGGTAAGTGTGGTAGGTTTGCCAGATGAGCGGTATGGAGAGGTTGTGGCAGCGTTTGTGGTCAAGAGACATCATCTACCACCGGGCGAGAAGGATATTACGCCTGAGGAGGTGAGGAGTTGGGTCAAGGAACGGATGAGCCATTTCATGGTGCCAAAGTATGTGTTCTTTGTGCAGGAGTATCCCAAGACGGCCAGTGGGAAGATTCGTAAGTACTCACCAGCTTCCGTGATGAGGTTCTTCGCGCTGACTTGCGTGCTTTTGCAGAGAAGTTCAAGCTCAGGGAATTAGGCGTGGAAATGCTAAAGCAATCTGAGAAGGAGAGCGGAAATCTTGGTTGAGGATTGTGGTTGCTTGCAGACAGGGCCAGCAATGGTCTAGAGGGGTCTGGATATCTCTTTGAGCGTCGTAACCCCAATCTTGGACCGTAAATAGCATCTCAAGGAGCATCCCAGGCATCAATCATCATCGCGGCGTCTTGAAGGACGATCTCGATCTCGATCTCGGTCTCCGAAGGACCTCCTCTCTTTGCTAGCTGTGCGCTGATGTCTGTGACGAGGCTCCCTACTCGTCCCTCGATCCCCACTGCGACGGTGACCTTCACCATTGTGTCTTCGGTGTCTATCATCGTCGTGGTGGTCCCGTTGCCGCTCTTCGCTATGCTCGGTGTCCCGCCGCCGTCTCGTTCTTTCGCCGTCGTCCGGATCTCGGTCTCGATGTCTGTGACGGTGCCGCCGATCCCTTTCCTCCCCGCCTTTTCCATCTCCTCCATCCTCTTCACGTCGGTGATGTCGGTGTTTCCTCTCTCGCTTTCCATTCTCCCTTTCTTTTGCCCTCTCTACCTCCTCTCTCTTCTCCCGGATGAGATATTCCCGCATCGGGTCTTCTTCCTCGCCGTCCTGCTTGATAGCCAGCATCTCCTGCAATTCTTGCTCTTCCTTGAGTACATGGCGTCGCTTCTTCCTCCTGTGACCGTCACCGACATCGTCCTCGGTATCGCTCCCTCTCTTTCCATTGGAATTCATCCTCTCTTCCGCTTCTTGCAGAGCCTCCAACCTCTCGATGCGATACGTCTCTTCATCCTCGTCATCCTTCTTCTTGTATCTCGTATGGTCAACCCTCAATAGCCGGCCCAACACCTCCGCTCCACCGAGATTGTCCACCGCAAGATCACAGCTTCTCTGGTCCTCATATTTCAAGAAGCCGAAGCCTTTGCTCTTGCCGGTCTCTTTGTCGCGTATCAGGTTGAGGTGAGTAGGATTTCCATACTGTGAGAATATAATGCATACGTCGCCTTCGGTGAGGTCAAGATGTAGACCGCCGACGTAGATCCAGGCGGTGTCGCGGTAATCGGCGTGCCACGAAGCCGAGGGAGGTGTTGCGTTTTCGAGTTCGCGTTTGTTCAGGAGCTGGGTTTGTCGGATCGCGTTCATGGTGGCTGCTGCTTGACGAACCAAAAGGGGTCCTACGCGGAGGTTCCACCAGAAGCCAGCACATCCAGCGTCCGAGATGTCACAAGTGCCGTTCAGACGCAAAGCAAATTCTGGCGTTCGTTGCCTGCGGAGAAAGAACATCTTAAGCGGCCCCCATGACGCTTAAAACTAAGCTTAAATGTATCTTTAGGGGCGCCATGCCCATGCGGAGAAAACGCGATCTGCAAACCCCAAAAGTTCATCTCTCAGTTCATCCACGCGTCCACACTTTAGCCATGTGTACAGTATTGCATTGGGCACTGAGCATCCAGCTGCTGGTGTCCTCCTGCATCTAGTCACCGCCGCGCAAGATCGACCCTTTGTTCGACAATGCTGACAGCGTCCCAACCAACTTCTGCCTTCCCTCGCCTCTCGCCATCAACCACACCTGCTCCCTCTTCCCTCCGCCGCCCCGGCAGCAAGGATGGCGACAAGCAAGCAATATGGGTTCCGATGCTCAACAGAGCCTCCAAAGGCAAGGATCTGTCCGAAAAACAACTCATCGTCCTAGGCGGCACGCCCGACCAACAGCGCGAATTCCTCGACCATTTAAACCCTCCGAACCTGCGGCCTCGATATGCCAACAACGACAGAAGGCGGCAGCCACGCACGGCACCGGTGTCAAATCGCTACGCACTAGGATACACGTACCACGATGTGCTCGACGCTGATCAAGAGGACGTCTTGGCCAGGCTGAATGTGTACATGCTTGCTCATCCGTCCGCGAGCTTTGCACCACTCCTCAAACCACTCTTGACGCAGAAGACGGTCAAACACACCTTGATCACCATCCTCCTCGACTGGTCAGATCCCTTGAAATGGGCCAGGCAACTTCGACAGTGGATTCGCTTCCTTCGAGCTGTGATCCTAACGCTCGACGAGGAGACAAAGATGGAAATGGAGGAGGTCATAACGGCGTGGAAGGAGAAAAGAGTCGGTCCTGACGCACCTTCTGCACAACTGGGCGGTGGAAGCAAGGATTCCGTGGAGCAGAAGTCGGTCGTGCCGCCGGGACCGGGCGAATGGGATGAGGGTCTGGGGATTCCACTGTCCGTGGTGTGTATACAAGCCGAGAAGATCCAGGACCTGGAACGCGACTACGGCTGGGGCGAGGATCAGTTTGACTTTCTGATGCAGTGGCTCCGCTGTGTATTACTCAAGCACGGCTCGTCGTTGGTGTACACGGCGACTTTCGACTCGAACAACGTCCGGACGTTGATCCATTCGAGCTTAAGCATCCACTCGCTCTTGAAACGAGAAGTCGCAAAGCACAACATCGTCGACCGGGACAAGATTCTCGTTCCTCCAAACTGGGATTCATGGGGCAAGATCCGCATCTTGAAGGAAGGGTTCGACCCCGAGGCCGTGGCGAATGCATGGTCCGTCGAGATCCAGTCACCACCTGAGGAGAAATTCGATCTCGCATCTAGACCGACGGCCGGCTCCGAGCAAGATAACGCCACGCAGAACGGCGAGGACACAGATTCGGCAGTACATCTCTTCGAGTCGACCCTCCGCCATCCCAATTCTGCGCCCCAGACCTTCCAACCACGCTCCCAGGACGAAACTGTTTCGGTGCCTACCGTCCAAGAGTTCCTCCAAGCCCAATATGAAGTTCTCGAGAAGCTCAAAGCCGAGGATGAGAAGGCAGACCGCAAGTCTCGCAAGGGAGCTCCTGCACCGACGGGATCCGGCGTGGCGGGAAGTGTTGACGGTGGCAATGAGGATGTCGGGCCGAAAGGCGTGAGCAATCCGAGGATGGCGGAGCATATCGGCCCATACCAGATCAATGTGAATGGGATTGATTTCGACGCCGAGGAGGCGACGAGACGGTTGAGAGAACGGGAAAGTGAGCGGCAGAATGCAAAGAACCCGCCTCCTGTTTCCGGCCTAGGAGGGACGAGTACGCCCATGAGGAGGATGGGGAGTGATCACGGTGGGGGCGGCAGCGAAGGCACGCAAAGTCCTGCAGCCAACGCGGCGGGAAAGCAGAGTAACGAGGCCATGTCGCAGTTCTTTGCCAATCTGATAAATAAGAAGGATAAGAGGGCAGGTGCGGGGACGAATGTCAGTGCGAGCGCGAGTCCTACGCGTACACCGCATGCGGTCTCTGGTTCGCTCGTCAGGGGTACTAGTTCAAGGGATATCGGGGGAGAGGGGAGGAGGGAGAGCTGATGAGGTGACAGGAGGTGCGGTGAGATGAAGGCGAGGCTGGGGGGGGAAGATGTGAGTTTTGAGTCGAGCGTTCGAGCATCAAGACTGAGAACAGCAGACCGAGTGTCGGTCCAGCTCGAGTTGAATACAGATTGTACGGCAGGCAGTGCCTTGATCGAATTACAGACCATCACGCAAATGACACGCTCCGGTGATGGGAATCCTTCCTGCCGCATAAGTAACTGCTCTACTTATATAGCGAGGCGAACTCGTCCGGGCAAATCATAATCGCTACAGTATACGCCATATATAGCTCATTCACGGAGACAGGCTGGCCCGTACATCCATGAAAGGACACAGGTGTTTCGCGCACTCTATGGCGTCCCAAAGCAGGGCGTGTGAGGTATGTGACTACGGTGAACACTGCAGAGTCCAGATTACAGGGTACACAGGACACAGGATGCAGTACACAGGATGCAATATGCAGGAGAAACACAACAAGCCAGTAATGGCGTGTGATGAATCGAGCACGACGAAGGGTTTTATTTTATTTTATCCATCCTCTATGGCGCGCGAGAAAGTCTACGTCGTCACGAGTTTGCGCAGACCCCCGTTTTCTATCTAGCCTTGACAGACATAAGAGAGCCCGTTTTCTAGCGTTGATAGACATAAGAGAGCCCGTTTCTAGCACTGGCAGACATAAGCGAGCGTGTCCTGAACGAAACCTGGGTGGGGGCATCGCATGGTGGTTAAGATAGGCACAATCGACAGCTCGGCCCCTTCATTTCTCATAAATGCCGCAGATTGTGTAGATGAGACGACCCCCCGCGAGCGAGATACTCAAGGCGGTGGTCCGTTCCTGCGGTGTGACTGCGTGAGAGTTGATCAGTCCACGCAACCCCCCTCGGCCGTCCAGCCTTCAATCTCCACCTGGCCCAGCACCTCCTGCGTGGGGACCTCGTCGATGAGTGATTCCCTCAGCTTCTGCACCTCATCGGCCGTGAACCCGCACCGCTCCGTCAGATAGGCGTGGACGCCGCCGAACTCGCCGTCCAGCACGGTGCGGAGGAAGGCGCGCATGTTGCCGGCCCGACTGCCGCAGATGCGGGCGGCCTCGTCGCGCGAGATGGCCGGCCGGGCGGAGGCGTCGCCGTGCTGTCCTTCTTCCTTGGGATTGGGGGGCTGGGGCTTCCCGCCACCGCCACCGAGGCCGGACTGGCTGATGCGCTCGATGAATTCCTTGCGCCACCCGCCCAGCCCGGGCTCCGTGAGCGCGTACTCCCAGCAGATGGTCTCCTCGTCGACGCCCACGAGCTTCATGACCAGCGCGCCGAAGACGCCCGTCCGGTCCTTGCCCGCCGTGCAGTGAAAGACCAGCGCGTCGCGCGGCCGCCGGAGGAGATGGCGGAACATGACCCGGTAGGCCTCCGCCCCGTGCGTCGCGATGTCGCGGTACGCGCGGACGAAGCCCTCGCTGTACGGGAAGTCGTGGCCCGAGTTGTACGACTGTTCGGCCGTGTACCATTGCAGCTTGCGCGCCAGGGCCACGGGGCCGTAGTCCTCGGTTTGGTACACGGGGATGAAATGCCGCGTCAGGCCGGGGAGGGAGTCGATACAGCCCGTGTGCGGGTCCGCGAGCGGGTAGATGGTCTTGCCGCTCGACGAGACCGTTGCCGCGAGGCGCGAGATCTCGGGCGCGGAGCGCAGGTCGTATATGTCATGGACGCTCAGTGTTGTCGTGAGGTAGGTCAGGCCTCGAGGCGTGAGGTGCGTGGGGTGCGCGCAGCGGTAGAGCAGACCCTTCCTCAGGACGTACGTCTTGCCGTCCGGGGCGCTGGACCCGCTCTCCGGGGGTGAGCACTGATAGCCGCCCAGGTCCCTGAAGTTGGGGACGCCCTCGACGTGCAAGAATGGTGGGGTGGGCAGGTTGTCGGGGAACGCAATGCTGAAATCCTTGGGCTCGGGCGTTGTGTCTCGCTCAGCTCGGGCCTGTTTCTCCAAGGATTCGATCTCTCGTTGTGTGAGAGGCATGCCGTTGGCGGCAGAGAGGCCCGAGTTTGCTGGAGGGGTGGTGTCCATGTAGGGCTGGTAGGGTTGTTCTGGCTGTGCGGCGTTATTGTCAGCGGGATCGACAGTGGCAAGATGGCTGGCAGCTTCTGCCATCTGATGACTAGAGTAGGTAGACGTGGGAGATGGCTGGTTTCAATGTCGGCTGCTTTGCCGGATGTAGACTCAAGCCGGGTCTTTTCTGGTTCTGAGACGCAAGCAGCGTTCAGGTTGATGTGGCTTCTAAAAGGATGCCGTATTCACACTCGTTTTGCCCGGTGGAGGCAAGCAGGGCAGGCTCCTGTGATTTTCCACTACCAGCCTGCCAGTAGTGGTCCAATTGAGATATGGCCTTCAATATAGAAGGGTTTTCGTCAAAAGGGGATATGGGATCTCGATGTGTTTAGAGAGCTTTTCACCAAATGGGATATGGCGTCTTATTTGGTTCGAGGGCTTCACTCACTCGCGTTAGGATACGTGAATGGCAATGATGTCGGGAATATCGAGAAGATTAAACAATAGCGGCCTAGATGATGGGATACCGGGACAGGCAGACCTCGGCCTATTCATCGCCGCTATCGCTCGCTCCGTGCCTGGCACGTCTTGCTTTGACGTGGCATGCATGTGTCGTTGTCAGTGGCTGTTGTGGCTTCGGCAATTCTCCCGATGGAATACGAAATACGAGCCGCGAGCACGTGCGATGACACCATCCTTCGGCATGGAAGAACCGATATTCCGTCTCTGCCACGGAGTCTGCTCCTTTTCGCCAATCATCCACCCACGTCCTTTTGTCTCCCTTCCGGTCGCCGGGGTGTGCCTCGTTGTTCCACGTGGAAATGCTCGGCAGGCATATCCATGACGAACGCGGATCGCGTCTGCGCTGGCAGAGGCGGTCAGGAGGAATTTCTGGCACACTGATCAACATTGATATCAATATCCATCATCTCAATAAGGCTATATACGCCAATTGACCCAGCTACGCAAATCTGCGGCATCTCAATATCTCTTGTCTGCGTAGCCGTGGCCCAAGCAAATGTTTGTATATGTCCTGTTGCGACCGTTATGGCATTTGTGAATGCAGTCTACCACCCATTTTGAATGTCCCAACGCAGAGAAACCCATGTTTTTAGTGCTCCTGAATGCTGCAAAGCCGAACCCAATTTGGACGGAACAGACGAACCCTTCACTCCTGCGCTTCCGAGCACTTCGTAACGCAAAGCATGAGTCGAAGACACATTCAAGGAATGCAGGGACGAAACATGCCCCTTCCCGCGGAGGATTCCTTCAACGCCTTCGACAACCAAAGCAGGTCAAGACAACTCCCCATCAGTCATACCGCGATGTCCCATCACCCATGTTGAAACTGTGCTGAGGCAACCGCTTGATTGGTGGAGGCATATGGTCATGCTTGGGCTGAACCTTCATTCTTGCTGCCACCATGTGACACCCTGTCTTGGCCACATCAATAGCCTCGACCGTGGAGTCGGCTTCTTCTCGCGAGCAGCACTCGATCACTCTTACCCAGCGGTCGTTCAGCGCGTCACTGATGGTACATCGTCTCTCTGGGTCCGGATGCAACATCTTGAGAATGCACCTCCGGATCGAGTCTGATGGCAAAGCATTGAAAATCGGTCCGCACTGAGGATGGCAATTCTCATCAATCGAGGCATCTCCAAAGCGGTCCAAGAACGCCTCCCACCCCTCCAGAAAGCGAGCATAATTCACCTCGTCCTTGCTCGCGCTCTGCCACGGGTTACCGCTGAGAGTCATGGTCAGGAAGAGAATACCACATCCCCAGACATCCAGCTTGGTAGGATCGTACTCCTTGTCCCCCGACAACACCTCGGGCGAGATATACGGTCTCGAACCACAGATTCCAGGAGCTGACTTTCGGGGGTTTCGCATGCCTTGTCCGCAACGTCCTCGCGAGCTTGTAACCCCGGGATGATCACCACAAAAGACTTCTGAGACCCCGAAATCGGTGATCTTGATATAACCGTCGTCGGTCATCAACAGATTCTCCAACTTGATGTCTCGATGCGCGATCCCGTGAAGGTGCAGGTAATCGACCCCACGAAGGACTTGCTTGAAGAAACAATTCCGGTCGGAGGCCTTCAAGTATTTTCGTTCCAACAGGCTGAAAAGCTCCCCTTGCTGGCAGTACTCCATAACATGGTTCCACCTGCCGTTGCTGGTACACAGCCGCACGGTCTGAACGATGTTCGGATGGTTGAGGGATCGTGCAATAGTATATTCCGACTTCACCTTACGGACGTACTCCTCCTCCGTCTCCCTGGAGGACTTCTTGCGGAATTCCTTGACCGCATACAGCGTCGTTCCTTCGGCTTTCTTACCACCCTTTCTCTGCATGATCTTGACTGTTGAACTGGCACCTTTGCCAATCTCTTTCCGGCGACCGATCTTTGACGCTGACACAAACTCCTCGTCTAGTGAGCAGACGTTGACAACGAAGTCATCTCGAGGGTCAACACTCAGGCGCCTACTCTTCACACCGACGCCTTCCTGGGCAGGAGAGGAGAAAGGAGACAGCATAGCCGGCTGGTTGGAGCTGCTGCCATAGCTACTACTCCGGCGGGCATGCCCTGCTGCCGGACTTGATTGTTTGGGTTCTTTGTGAGATCGTATCTTGGCTAAGAGGCTGAACCCGCTAGAAGTGCGGGTTGGTGAGGGTGGTACACTGGCCATCACCGACATGGTCTCTCCACGGGTGAGACCAACCAAAGTGGGAATCAGGAGAATGTCCGGTCGAATGAACAAAATGCAGCCCGAGATGGAGCCAGCGTGAACAGCGTTGGAGGTCTGAGCGTGTGAAGACAGAATAGCAGAGGTAGGCGCTCCAACCTGACTGGACCCGAGGGGCTGGTTCTCGAGTTGGAGTCCAAAAGAGAGCTGGATGTCGTCCGAGGTTGAAGATTTGTTGTGTTGAGTTTCGGTCCTCGTGGTGGGGCTTCCCGAACCAGAATGACTCTGATATGTGATCTCTCCCTCGAGGACCCAGGTGGATATGCCACCAACGCACTATGAACGAATAGTGCAGCAAACGATCTGTCGCAGACTTCTGCTACACGCAGGGCGCACCGGGAGAAATGGCGAATAACCTTGGGAGTGAGAAACCGATACAGGGTAAAAAGTCGTCTCTTCCAGGAGCGGGTCTAGATTTTATTAAGGTTCTTGAAGATAAGCTTGTGCTCGTTGGATCCGACGGTTCAACGCTCGATTCCCAATGATAGCCAACCGACTGGCCGTTGTTCTTCGGGTGCGTTCAGAGAGTCCTGGCCCTCGTGGCTATCACTCGGGGTGTCAGTGGTTGGAGTCGAGTCTCCAGGGCGGCTCTTGCCTTTCCGCGTCTGTCCTGTTCTGGCTGCTCGACGGGGTTGATGTTGGTTTCTCTAATGCTCGACCGAGTCGGGGCATCATACGGCGCGCTCGCCTTGTGTCGATCTCGGCTCTGAGGACGATACTGTGCCGGGCTGGACCGATAATCTACCGCGAAATCCGAGCAGCCGAAATGGCAGGAGAACCAAGGTTGGGGTGGATGCAGTCTTGATGACGAGTTGGAGTAGTCTTCAAGCAGGCCTTTTCTACGAAGCAGGGAAACTCGCCATGAAGGTAGGGCACGACTATACTAGGATCAGTAGTGGAGGATTAATGAGAGATTTATGCTACAGAGTGAGGTGCTGGACAACAGAATGAAGCTCCCCATGATGGTAGTTAGAGTAGACAAGCATCGAGGCTTCTCACCTTGTGTTCGAACGTTGGCTCGAAATGCAGGCCCGGCAGGTGCACCTGAGAGGAGTGCAGAAGCGTGGGGGATGATGCCAGCCTGACAATCGCGTGCCGGATTTGCGGTGCTGCCAGAATGGGGTTGTCGATCACAAGGGCTCGGCTATCGACGAGGGCCAGGAGCTGAGCTTATATCAGGATTGCTCGACCTGTTGTTAGTGTCCGCGTAGTAAGATTGCTGATACGGTTGGAAGCAAAGGTCGCTCTCAGCTATGGTGAACAGTGAATATCCTGTATCAAAGATTCCTTCCTCAGAGTGTAGAGGTCTTCCTCTCGTGTTCGCCCACGGTCCCTTGCTGCTTCCGCCTCAGCTCGCTTCGGGACAAGGCTACTGCAGCACTCCAACTTGTGCATTGCAGTATGCACTCCACGCTGATTGAATCCGAAAAGGTGTTGTCCTCTTTGGTATGCTGCAAGAAGTCACCCCGCGCACTAGGCTGCGAAGGTGAGAGCCACAATCATCCCCCTCATTTTGCGCAGAAATGCCGCTTCATTATGGCCTCAGACAACCACTGGATAAATGCCTCTTTGTGAGCGTGGTCTCGCGTCATAGTCGTCTGAGTGCTTGTGACAGTTGAGCCCTGACTCGGCGCTCATTCTTGCCTCGGTCTGTCCTGCTTTTGTCACGCCTTCCTTCATCCTGTGTTTGGCTGAAACTCCGCGAGTGAGGTCTGGGTGCAAAATGCGCGATTTAATTCTCAGTGTATTCCCTGGCAGTGGTCAGGCTGAAGGGACCGGTGTGAAGAGTGATGTCGTTGTGCAGCTCCCAGGTGAAACAGCAGACCTTGAATATCGAATCAAGCCTTTCTGTCGTGCGACTGGCATGCTGGAAGCTTTTTGCGGAGGGGGTACCGCGCTTCTAGAATGCAGTGTCACCCCGCGACCAAACGGCTTAACTGGCCGCCGTCCACTATTCATGTCATCGGGGAGTAGCTAGTTGGGCTACATGCACCCCACGCTGTTAGCACTAGGAGCCATCCTCGGTTTCTAGGTGATGGCTGGTTGCCCAGGAGCCCAATAGGCGTCTCCCTCCGGGCTTCCGTCCTTGCGCTGTGTCACCCAAATCAACTCCGAATCGGACGGCGGCACATGTCAGGCGGTCCCGTCAGGTACCGGCGAATGAGATCTGGGTTGAGCTTGAGGCTGCGTCAAGAACGGTTCGGGCCTCTGGGGGATTGCCATGCCAACAAGTCAAGCAAACCTGCACGCATATTCACCATTGAAAGTTGCAGCCCGCACGCCCGAGCGGAACAGAAAAAGGAAAGAGGGCATTTCATCATTTGCCTTTCGCATTCACCGCTAATTAGAAGAATGTACTCTGCTGCACAAGTATCCATCATTGACAAGCAATTGAGCCACTTACTGTCTGCCAGAGCCTGACCGCCTTGCCTCTCCACGAAAGCTTCGAAGCCCGTGTGGCCAACCTCACCTCCACTGCTCTTCTGCTCAAGCCTCACTCTGCGTTCGACCCATGCCTGCATGAGACCACCTAGTTGACACGTCTTCCGTCTTCCCCGGCTGCCTCAATGTGTGACTCTTGCACCTCTTACTCGCCATGGCCGTTTAGGTCTTCGCCCATGCCACCTGATTGCTCACGCTGCATACGGGCTTCGATCTCTCTGAGTTGGCTCTCGCGTGCCAGGAGCTCTTGTCGCTTCTCGTTGATCTCGCGTTGGACCCTGCGGATGCTCATTAGCCCGTGCCCAAATCGACGGGGCGATGACGGTTGTCGTTCAGAGGGTGGATTACTCACTTCACTTCGATCTCCCTCAATTTCTCCTCTTCCCGTCGCAGCTGTTCTTCCTTGAGGCGGACTGACTGGTTGGCGAGGTCTTCAGGGTTGATCGACGAGTCTTGGGCCCTGTGGCATCAAGCGTTAGTCAAGCGGGACCAGAAGCAACGGGTTGTGGAGCACATACGAGACGCCTCCTTCCACGCTCTTGCTGAGCTTCTCCGTTCGGTAGTTTTCGTAGAGGAAGTCGTGAGTGATTTCCTTGAGGTCGGCCAGATGGGAGTGCAGCAGGGCGCTACGAATAGCCAGGAAATCCGAGTGACGGGGGTTGTCGACTTCTACAATACCCCACGGATATTGTCGAGCACGCACCCGGCGCCCGCCAATCTCGATAATGTCCTCTGAGCCTACAATGGCGAAAGGCATCAAGCCACGTAGCTCTGCGTTCTCCTCGACAGTATCTTCATCGTCTTCTTCAATGTCGTAGGGGAAGTTGTAAACGGGGATTCGGTAGTGTTCGATGTCTTCCATGACCAACTTCTTCGACTCGGCCAATTCGGCAGGGGTCAGCGAGTCGGCCTTGCCAATGACTGGGATGACGTTGACACGTGGGGAGAGGCGTTTCATCAATTCGATGTCGAGCTCGCGCAGACCATGACCGGTTGGAGTGATGAAGTAAAGCAGAGCATGGATCCGATTGTCACGGAACCGAGGATTTCTCTTGATACGAGATTCCTCAGCCAAGATATCGTCATACTGTCTCTCGAGGTGGCCAACGATCTCGCCAAAGGCTGATTCGTTGTCAATCTGGTCGCCGAAACCGGGGGTGTCGACGATGGTCAGAGACACGCGGGTGCCCTCCTCGTCCAACTCGAGCTCTGTATGCGGCGGTCAGATCACAAATGTCTGAGTGTATGTAGCTCTTCCTTGCACGTACCGACAGTGACTGGCTTGATTCTGACGCCTTCCTCGAGGTGGGCGTTGGCGGCGTCGTCTGCGTCTTTAGGCTGGAGGACTCGCTTTCCACAGAGCGTATTGACGAAGGTGGTTCGGCCTTGTTACATGGTCAGCACTGGTCCAAGTGGGAGTGAGCTCAGGAGCACATACCCGTGCCACTTGCGCCGCAGACCATCAGACAGAACTGAATGCCTTTCTTGACATTCTTCTTCCGCCGCACCTTTAGTTGCGCAACACGCATGCGGTTAGTTGAATTCATGGTAGAAAGGGAGGTGACGCTGGTCGCGCCGGTCAGGGGTCAGGACGAGAGAGAGTACATACCGCATTCATAGGGGAAGACATGTTGGCGAACGACTAAGCGATCAGCTGGGCGGCGGCAGAAAACACGACGCTGCAAGGTGATTCCGACACGGTCAAGCGACTAAGCGAAGGTGTAGAACAGAAGGATGAAGAGAGACGCACGGCGCTGAGGGTGAAGTGGAGGACGTCGACAAGGTGTACTTTTCAAAAATTAAGGGGAAACACGACGAGATCGACACGCCAATGGGCAATTCTGGGGTCGCGCTTTCCCTGTTTAAGGCGCCAGCAGCTTCTTCAGCCTCGTCTGGCTGCGTCTGCTCGGTCCAAATCATCAAGGCCCAATGCCCATGTTGCTGGAGCCACTGTGGTCGTCTTGATGCCCTTTCCTGTAGTTGTGGCATCTTCTGACACAGGTCCTGAAACCCAAGGCAGGTACCTACCCACTAGGTAGGTCGCTGAGTTCCATATTGACCTTGTCCTGCATTTCCAGCATGTCACATTCCAACCGCCGCTCCGGGCATTCACGACGGCAGCAGTCGGTCGACTTCCCCCGCTACCCTCCCATGTCACAGTCGCAATTACAGTCGCAGCAACCGCCATACACAGCTGCACCCGTGTCGGCACCTGCACCCGCGCCCGTTCCTTCAGCCGCTCCTTTTCCTGCTCCGATGCCTGTCGTGGTCTCAGATTACGAATCGGACAACCAAGGCTATCAATCAGACTATCCTACAAAGCCACCCCCTCCAGATCGGACCAACGAGGAGCTGAACCTCTCTGTCCTCAAAAGACACAACCCGCAGATAAATTCCATCCTCTCAATAGCTCCGTATGCGGTGGTCTACGAGTTTTCTCCTTTGCCGCAGCCCGAATGGACCAAAACAGGTATTGAGGGATCGCTGTTTATCTGCGAGCTCACGCCCGGACCATATGGTGAAGACAGGTACTCAACAATCGTACTGAACCGGCGGGGTCTGGACAACTTTGAGGCCGAGCTGAGGGAAGGTGAAAATGCCGGTGTTGAGATCACAGGTGAATATGTCATCATCAGCTTCAAAGAAGGCCATGAACAGAAAATCTATGGCGTCTACATCTTTCATGATGGTCCTGGAACCTCGACTGAGAATGCCATGCAGTTGAATGGCGACCTCATGAAATCTCTCGCCGACCATGCTGGCGCCAGCCGTCAAGCTGCGGAGGCTGCTGCGTCGGCAGCCACTGCCCAACATACAAATGGGCACATCCAAGAAGCGGAGGAGGCCTTACACAATCACCAGGCGAATGCACCTAGCGCTGGCCAACGGACTACTCTACAACAGCTCTTCGGTCAGCAAAGGGCAAACGACGCCGGATTCAGCGTGAGAGGGCATGAATATAATGGTCAAGTCCAACAGCCTCCGCAGTCAATGTTCCCCCAGCAACAACCTGATATTTTGGGTGACCTCTTTAGGAGAGCGGGTCTTGGGGCGAGATAGGATGCAGTTGTTGGTTGCTGGCTGGATGAGATAGAAATCAAGCAGCACTCCACACTTCTTCCAACCACTGACCTACCCCTTTCGCCACGATCGCGCTCTGTTCCAAACACCACGCATGCAGCAGCCCCTCTGACTCCAGGATACGGATTGTTGGACTGTTCCCTGCCCGAGGTCTGTTTTTTGTGCCGTTGACTTGGACCGCAGTCCCTTCGATCTCCGCTCTCTCTGCGGGCTCAGCAACATGGTGTCGTTGCACCACAGCCCGCGGAGCATGAGTCTCCATGATAGCTTCCCTCGTAACATCCGCAACCCAATGATCTTCCTTGGTGAACCAGAAGAACAGTCTCGGACTTGAATATTTCTCCTCCTGAGCAGCAACCGCTGAAGTCTCACCATGGCTCGCTCCCCAAACTTCATTTCCCCACCGATTCTTTCGGATCTCTTTCATCTCCCAACTCGCCATGTGCAACGCCTGCTCGACACCTCTCTCACTCTTCAGGAATGACAATGTCGCTTCGAGACCATGGCTACCCGGTTGCATACCCGTCACTCGTGAGACGAGTGAGGCAAACCATGATGCAGGCATGAGTCGCAAGAGGACGGAGTGGACCAGGATTTGTGCCAAGTGGGGCAGAAACGGGAGGTTCGTGAGAAGTGGCGTGGCTATCAGTCCAGAAGGCGAGAGGTGTATGTCTTGGATTGTGGGCGTGAGAAGAATACAAGCCGAAGGCGACCAAAGTGGCCTCGACCTTGACCTTGGTGTCTGTTTGTCTGAAGTATTGGAGACCGTCTGAGGAGGAGGGCCATCCAGCGGATGCCGTTCGTGCCATAACCTGACCAACTCCAGACAGATGTAGGCCCCAACACTATGACCCACCAATACCACCTCTACGGGGTCAGCATCCTGCTCGTCACCACTCACGATGTCCCGCTCCGATTGTATTCTTTCCACCAAATCCTCAACCCTCGCGTAGCTAAGCTCGATCTGTTCGCGCAACGTGAACAGTCTCCCCCTCGGGCCTTGGAATTTCGCGGGATAAAGTAACCCTTGCTCTTCTCGGTCGTGCAGAGTAGAATGTGAAGCTGAGCCTGAGCCTGAGTCTGAATCTGAAGCCGGGTCAAGGTCTAATCCCCCACCAGCTCCTCCTTCTCGCTTCCTCTCCCTCGTCCCCTTCCCGCCATGCGAACGATGCGTATCCTTGACGTCGAACCCACCAAGACTCATCCCCGCAACGACGACATCCGTGTGGCCCTTCAGCCCCAAATCTCGCACGACAAGGGATAAGAGCACGTGATAGTAGGCCACCAGGCCAGGATTCCCCGTCACGAAGAACACGAGCTTGAGCTTGGATCTCGACCTCGACCTCGATCTCTGTGGCCTTCGCGTTCGCGTGGTAGACACCGCCTCGTCATCAGCTCCGCTTTTTCCATCGCCATCGCCATCGCGGACCTGCCTTGATCTTGACAGTGATGATCCCCCCGCGTCCGGTCCTGGCGAACTCTCACGACAAGCCGCGCTGCTTGCATGCAAGAAGATGTTGGCCGAGATCTGAGATTTGAGCCGTGATGCCGTTGTCATGTTTGATTCTTTGGGACAGGCAGCTGATGTAACTATACATCCTACATCACCTCGTGGCGTTGAGGTTAGAGAGGTCAGAGAGTGAGAAAGAGAGAGCATGAAACGCGCGTGTCAGACCGTGTGATTTTGGGGGTTTACATGACGGCGCCACGGGAGCCTGAGAATGCCGATTGTCAGACTTGGACAATCACTTTGCCAACTGGCACCGGTTGCGATGTGTGTCTCTCTCACTCCAAGTCTACGTCCACAGCAGACTCAATCTAACGCATCTTAAGAAGCGAATAGTGAAATAGGTTTGGAGTCTACCTCTCAATTGGCCTTGTCAGCTGTATTCCAGTGTGTGCCTTTCTGTGCAGCAACTCTCCGTACCATGCCGCGAACTGTACAGTACATTGCCCTCACTCACTGGACAACCAAGGCGGCGGTACTGTAGCATGCCAATGACTGAAATGAAATTCCCTTCAGCTCCGACTTCCAAGTTACATGCTTGTACGTCGTTTCCTCATTTCGCTCGTCATGCGCCATAATTCATGAGACCATAAGTGAATGCTCAAGGGGGTATCTCTTGGAAACCATCGCAAAATCCTAGCAGGTCAAACGCAGAAAAGAAAAGAAAAGTTCTTTGTACAAATACAGCTTCACTCATGGCTGCCATAGCTCTCTTGCCACTTCTTCTTTATCATTTCCCGGGAAGGAGACCAACTATGACCGAGTGTTAGGACCGGCAGTGGGAGCACTGTGATCGAGCCGACTGAAGTCTTGGTAGGAATCGTCAAATGGTCCACGCACACTCGGGCCGTTGGTTTTCTGGGGAGGCAGAGGTCGTTGCGGCTGTGCCAGTCTTCTCACGTCCTCCCTGCCAAATGGTGGCTGCACAAGACTGTACTGTGCTGATCGTGGAACGCCAGATGTGGTTGAGGCGCGGAATGCGGTGGTCGCAGAACCGTTCGGCAGGCTCGGTATTGTTGAGGATGGGGGTTGAAACGCGGCCTGCTGTTGCTGTTGCTGCTTGCGCTCTTGGGCCAGTCGAGCCGTCTCTTTCGCTTGCCACGCCACGGGGTCATCTCGTTGGAGACGCTCATTCTGATATTCTTCCTCAGCCGCCTTTTGTTCCTCTACGTCCAAGCGCTCATCGTCCTCCTTCTGGAACGTCTCGGTTAACACAATGCTGCGAATGAAATCGATCTCGGGGATGATGGCATCAAGTACTTTTGGATCCTTGCCGCGATTCTCGCTGAAATCCTCTTGTGGGACGTCTTTGACAGGAAACAGATATTGTAAGTCGGTCTTTTTGCTGGCGTTTGGTCTTGGTGCTTTTTTGTCGACTACCCGTCCAAAAAGTTGAGTCTTAAACACGGCGGTATTGAACAATTTGTCCTCAAAGGTGCCTCCAGCTTGAAAGCGGTAGACAAAGACTGGCCTCTTCTGGTTTAGACGGTATGCCCTGCCGATGGCCTGTTGCTCCCAGATCGGATTAAAGCTGAAATCAAAAACGATAACACGATTTGCACCCTGAAGATTCAGTCCTAGACCTCCGGCACGCATCGAGATCAAGAAGACTTGGTAGCGATTCTTCTCGTTGAATTCTTTCACCTGTGCTTGTCGTTCTGAGACCTTTGTCTTGCCGTCAATCCGGGAGAATGAGCAATTCATGGCTTTCAGCATTTGCGCAAGATAGTTCAGCGTGGGAATACTGTGGCTGAATATCAAGGTCTTGTCTCCGGCTTGTATAGCCTTTTCCACAATGCGCTGGACAGCAATAGTACGATAGGACAAGGATGGGTCGAAGAGAGCTGCGTGATCGCTGACGTCGGGTAGAATCTGTAACACAGCTTCCATCGCCTGACGCATGGGGCCCGTAACGTCGACATCAGTATCCTCCTTGATCGCCTCCGGTGTTCTGCCTTCCTCGGGTACTGGTGCTTCGTCTGAGCTTTCACTCAGCTCCTGAGCATTGTTGGTTTGATCGCGCTCTTCCTTGTCCTTTCTCTGGCGCTCGTTGAGTTTTGTCACGAACCCAGCAGGATGGTGGCAGAGCCATGACAACATTGCAATCCAATCCCAAATCCGGGCGTTGCTACTCCCTCCGCCCATGAGAGCATGGGCTTGCACCATGTGCCGCACGTAGATGTTGTATGCTTTAGTCTGCAGTTCCGTGAGGGGTATCGTGATGAAAAATTCCGTCTTCGAAGGCATGTCCTTTTCAATGGCCATGATATCAGCTCGGTTGATCTTGGGATCCAGATCTCTCTTCAACACATGCAATTTGCGAAGCGCGAGCCGCTTTTCGTTTGCAGTGCTGTCAGACCAGAGACCATCTCTGATAGGCTCCGAATATTTTGACCGGAATTGAACCATAGTGCCCAAATAACCGGGAGCGATCCAGTCCACCAAGGTATGGTACTCCTCGAGATGGTTGTTGAGAGGCGACCCCGTCAAAGCGATGCGACTGATCGTCTTGAATCGCTTCGAATACTCGTTGATCTTTGACTTGGGGTTTTTGAGTGTATGTGCCTCGTCCGCGATGACGATGCTCGGCACTTCCAGCAAAATCTGCTCAAGATCGACTGCAACAGCACCCTTCTTTTTCTCCTTGATACTGTTTGTTATTGACGATCGGAAGCGCTCGTAGCCCATAAGCAATATGCCTCCTCTCTTCGACCAATTCTTGATTGCCCGAATATTGTCGTCTGCCTTTGGTAGGTCACATTTGTGGATAGCGCCGAGAACGGTGGTTCCTTGAGGAGTCCACATGAGAAGCTCATCTTCCCAGTTGTTGAGCAAGGATGCAGGCGCGAGAATCAGAGTCTTGTTGTGGCGAAGATGATCGGGAATGAGTTGCCTGACTTTCGGATCAGGGCTTTGACAACATAACGAGATGGTCACAAGCAGTGACACCACCTGCATCGTTTTGCCAAGTCCCATGGTGTGTGCCAGGATGCAGCCTTGGTGTTTCGGGTCTTCGATGATCTCCCGCCACATGAATTGCAGTCCAACGACTTGATGCGGCTTGATGCGTCCAGCGATATGCTCATGCAGCTCGATGAGTGGCTCCTCCGTGTTGACGATGACATGAGATTCAGCAGTGCCGTCGGGCTGCATCATTGCAAGCTTCTTAAACATGTCGTTGCGCCGCTTTTCTTGCGCTTGGATACGCATCTTGTCGTTGTACTGTTGGGACATAGCTTCTTGACTCTCTTCGACTTTGCGCTTTCGCTTCTTGTGAGAAGAAGGTCGGATAGCTTCTTCTAGGTCGTCCGTTGACATATAGTCGCCGATTTCTGCTTCTGTGTCATCAAGCAGCTCGATGTCTGACAAAGCTACTTGCTCTCTCTTTCTCTTTGTGCCTTTATTCTGCGCTTCATAATTGAAGCGAGCCCGGAGGAGCTTTCCCAGAGTTTCATAGAAAGGACGGATGGCCGCGTCTTTGTCTTCATAGGCTTGATGTCTATGGATATGGGAGACAGGTTTGTCCAGAGTGTTCTCGCCGGTGCAGTGTGTGATATAAAGCAAGACCAACACCTCAGCACTGAATTGATGCTTTCGTTGAATCCCCGCGACGAAGAAATCCTTCAAATGGATAAGTGCCAGTCCTTCGACTATGCACTTCTCCCTGCTTTCGTCGGTTGATAAAGTGTCCATGAACGAAGCTAAATCGGTAGCGAACTCCAATTCAAGGCTGTAGACACTCTTTGCAAGCGCTCGCCGAGTGTCTGCAGGCTCTATATCGGACCAATCTGTATTCTTGATTCCTCGAACATCATCCCACTTAGGCAGATTCGTATCATCCTCTGAGGAGGCGGGACGAGGGGGAGAGCCCGCTGTTTTAGAGACTTGACTGGGCGTCTTTTTGCGCTTCTGCATTCGGACAGGATTGAGCTTCGGTGTGTGGACGCTGAAATCACTCGAAGGCCCACTGGAAGTTCTCTCAGGGCCTGGATGCGGGCTATCGATGGTCAAATCAATAGGGGCAGCGGTAGACCGCCCATGATCCCGATATTTAGACTTGGGTAGACGTGGTGTGCGGTCTAGGTCGGAATTATCTGAAGATTGGGGTTCCTTGGCCAGAGAGGGTTTTGATATTGTAAGATGGACTTGACGTCTAGGAATTGGCGTTCGAGGAGCCATCTCAGTCTTAACGTGCGTAATCCTCCGTCGGCTTGGCGTGATGATATCGTCCTCGTCAGTCTCTATGTCCGCATCGTCTGCGTTGACATCAGGCATTGGTGTGTCCTTGGGGGGAGAATGTTGTGCGCCTGAAGGAGGCTCTTCCTTGGCGATAGTGGGTGGCGGCACTCTTTTAGCTGGTGTATTGGTATGTTTCCAATCTTCCGGGTTCCATTCCTCTGCCTCCGGATCATGATGAATAGATCCGAAGTCAGAAGAATTATCGTCGATGGCGTCGTCATCCATGAAGCTATGATCATCGTCCTCTGAGACAGCTTCTGGCTCTGACTCTATTATTTCTTCCCCCTCCTCGAGATCGTGTTGCTTCGGCAAGTGTACCTTTGCCAGGGCTTCCTTGCTGGGTTTCTCTGGCGGTGTATCCTGCAGCATGACCTGGGCGTAGTAGCTGTATTCCTCGTGCTGATGGACAGTTACCTCAAGGACTTGACACTGTTTCTTGACTTCAGCTGAATTTCGCCAGGTGTTGCCAGCCACCTCGCGCCTAAGTTTGATCATTCTCTGCCAGAAATGATCCTTAGACTTCCTGAAGTATTGAATCTTGGGCTGCCGGTTCTTTATGCGGGCTGCCTCTGTCCAGTGGCGGTAGGCTCTCTTCTGAACTGCGGTCATTTTTGTCTCCCTCCACTCGCGTTTGAAATCTTCAATTGCCTCATCGATAGCGGTTTCCACTTGTGCATGAGTCAGGTTGACGGGTCGATTGCGAATTTCGACTTCCTCCGCCTTCTCCTCTTCCATCTCTCTCCAAGTAGCTTCATCGTAATCACCTTCATCCCCAGAATCTCCGTACAGCGGGAAGCCCTCATCCAAGTCCTGTGGGGGATATTTGGCGAGAAGATAGTCCAGGTCAGAGCTCTCCACTCCTCCGTGGATTTTCACAGTCCCATCCCCTTTGTTATGGGCATATTGTGTCTCCTGAGCGGTAGTCGGAACAAGACGTTGGCTCTCATGGACCTTGCTCAATTGCAGAGCCTTCAACTCCGGATATTCTGCTACATTGCGGACCTTCGGTAGCTGGTCGCCGGGCAAGAACAACGTAAAGTACTGGCTCGAGTATGGACCCTGCACCAGTGACTCGTCGTACGGCATCCTGACACGCAGTCCACTGTTAGGTAGTACCTCTGTTCCACGACGGAGAAACGATCTCATAAGGCGGGCGACCGCGCGTCGATGGCCACGCGGAGCTCGGACCGAGATATCAAATTGCTGGATGTCATCAACAGGGACACGGTAGGTGTCGTCACTCTCCATGGTCGTCGATACTTTGGAGTAGAATACATCCTGTATAGGAACTGCATTCACGGCAAGATAACCTCCATCTCTTGGTGCGGGAGGAGCCGTCTCAGGCAGATGGCCAATGAAAGTCGGTGCAATCCTCTTCTTGCCTTTCACTTTTGAACTTTGTTTCTCGGCAGGTAGTAGGACAGAGGGCTGCGTTTCGTACTCTTTTTTGGAAGCGGCTTCTTCAGGGTGAGGTTCTGCAGCAGAACTCGGTTCTGGCTTTCGAGTCGGCCCAGACAGATGTGTGGTGGGAGAATCTGCACTTGAATTGGACTTGTTTGCAAGTCTAAGTGCTTTGGGCTCCGGGCCAGAAGATCTTGACGGATCTTGAGGTGGAGCTCGCTGTCGGCCTAAACCACTCGCAAGCGACGGTGGAGGAGTATGGCGGGTCTCAATGGAGGGATGGATGCCGATGCCATAGAGTGCGGGTGACTGAGGAATCGCCGAGAACCGTGGGTACGTGATTTGAGGGGACGGGAAAGCGATGGACTGCATCCTGGCAATATTGTCTGCCTGGAACGACATCTGCTGATAGCTTCTGGACTTGGCTCGGAAGAAGGTGATAGCTTTCATAATGATATTCCGTATGCCATATGAGACGATCCCAAGTTCTTCCTTCAAGGCTGGCATTTCCAGAGTCAGGAGACTGTCTCCATCAATGTCGTTCTGCCGGAAGGTAGCCTCAAGCGCCTGGCGATTCTGCTTGTACTGAGAATGAGCATTGGGCAGCCATTGTGGGGTTGGCGCGTGACACAGCTCGTAGACAACTTGGTCGATTGTCCAGGCTCTCGGGTCGTCATCGCCGTCTGCGGAAGTCTCCATGATGTGCGATATTGGAAATGAAGCGTGTGGTGAGCAGCGAGGCAGTTCGCAAGATGAGTGCTGTGTGAGAGGTGAGGGGGGTTGAGTGGTGGAAATTTGCTGAATGAGGCAAGGTTGTTGGTTTTCAAAGAAGACAACGCAGGCAGTGGAGCGCAGCAAAAGTCGAGCGAAATCATCTCCTAGTAACAACTAGTCGTGGTGGTGAGCAGAAATGACTGTACAAGTGCTTTTGAAAGAGCGGCTGTGATTGAAACAAAATAGAAAAGCAGATGCCCCAAAGAATGGGGAAAAGGACAGCAGTGCGCCGTTCACATAGTACTAGACGCAGTGGACCGCAGTCAACTGCTGCGCTTACTTGATGAGATGCTCATGTAGGATGTACCTCAAGAGCAATCATTTAGATTTGATCCCAGGTTCAGTCAACGACGAGGCAGACGACTAGGCGGGTAACGAGATTAAGTGGAGTTCGGGTTCAGCCTCCAGCGCGACGCACTTTACGCGCTTCTAGGATGGGAAAGTAGACCGAAGATCCTGAAGCTGACTAATAGGATAATCCTGCGATGGCACCAACGCTATATCCTAATTCTGCCGAGCTCAAATCATGCGTCCGAGATAATTCATTGTGACTGTCTTCATCTCACCGGCACACCACGATATCGACGTGAGGATCCAAGATTTGAGTGCTCTCTGGGTTGTGTAGGTAAAGGACAATGGCGGACCACGCAGACACCAAAATTTACAACGACTATCCACCGGCGGTGACACCAGAGCAAGAAGAATATCTTGTCCAGGCTGTCAAAAACTGGGTGGTTGAACATGCGCTCACAGTCAGACCCTCGTCGGCGATAGTGCCGCAGGAGACGAACCCGGCCAATGTCCTTGCCACAAGTGCTCCTGTCACTCTTTTCCCCAGCCCTTTCCCACAGGCGTGCTTTGAACAGGCAAGGGGTCTTCAACAGGTCTACAATGAACTTTACGCCAGCATTGCGAGTGATGAGCAATGGCTCGAAGATGTCATGAAAGAGTGAGTCCACGACGTTAGCGTCCCTGAGAATTCCGTTGCTGCGAGCCTGGCATGTTTGAATGGCTTGACTCGCTCCAAACGTGGATTTACTAAATGTATGGTCAGGTTGATTGAGGTCGATGATTTCCTCGCCAACCTTTGGAAGATTCATCTCTCGGTCAAAGAAGAAGGCTATGTTCAAGACTTGTCGTTAGGCATGTTCCGGTCCGACTACATGCTACATACGCCGAAGGACGCGCCGGTATCACTAAGGCAGGTGGAATTCAACACGATATCTTCATCATTTGGGGGTCTTGCCTGCAAGGTGGCAGAAATGCATACACACCTTGCAACGTTTCCCTCAGCAATTCATCCACTTGCATATCCACCACACCCACTGTTCGCCAATTCCACTGACAAAAGCTCCATCAACACATCCGGCATTCCTCCTCCAAACAAAGCAATATCGACCTTAGTCGCGGGTCTCGCCGCCGCCCACGCCGCATACGGTCGCTCGCGCTCCGACCCTCCGCTTCCAACCTGCATCCTCTTCCTCGTCCAAGACGCGGAGCGCAATGTCTTCGACCAACTTGCCCTTTCTACGCATCTCTACAGCCACCACGGCATCCCCTCCTTCCGACTCCCCACAAGCAAAATCCTCGCCTATACATCCATTCCCACCAAAGACGCCAACCCGCTCCGCCCACTAATCTACACCCCTCCCTCCTCCCCGTCGACGCCATACGAAGTGACAGTCGTCTACTTCCGTGCCCTCTATGCACCTACAGAATATAACACCCCGACATCCTGGGCCGCGCGCCACCACCTCGAACGCAGCGCCGCGGTCAAATGCCCTTCCATCCTCTTGCACCTTTCAGGCTCGAAGAAAGTCCAACAGGTCTTGACTTCTCGGCCTCCGGATGCAGACCACTTGAAAGCGTTCCTGCCAAACCACCCGGAAACTACACTGGAGAACCTGCGCTCGACATTCGCCCCGCAGTACTCCCTCTCCGCCTCGCGATCTAGTGCTTCAAGTGAGCCGGAAGGAATCCGTCTGGCTCTGGACGAGAAGACTGCAGCAAACCATGTACTGAAGCCTCAGCGCGAAGGAGGGGGCAATAACATCTACCGCACGAATATCCCGCCTTTTTTGAATTCCATCCCTCGGGATCAGTGGAAACAGTACATCCTGATGGAACTGATCCATCCGCCCACGGCTGCCAAGAATACTGTACTGAAAAGTGACGGACAAGTCGTGAGTGGAAATGTTATATCTGAGTTGGGAACCTTTGGGACCTGTCTGTGGAGAAATACACCCGGCAGCACCACGCCAAAGATCTTGCACAACACGGAAGGTGGATATTTGTTGAGGACCAAAGGGAAAGATAGTGACGAGGGCGGTGTTGCAGCAGGATTCAGCTCGTTGGACAGTCTGATACTCTACACAGCGGCTTAGAACATATACATATCGTGGGTAGAAGAAATTGATAGAATGTTGGAAAAGTAGACTTTTTCGCCAGGAGAGCATAAGATCGCTAAGCCAATACGTGAAGGCGTACACCGTTGGCCCGACAATTGCCAGCACCGACACGGACTTGAAGGGTTCATCCTTCTCTCTTAATCTCGGGTGGCACTTTCGATCTCCTTTCACGTTCGCTTGACCGTGCCGCGGTCCCCTTTCTCGGCGCCCGACCATCCTTGGAGGGCGGGACCTTCGACGCCTTCGTTAGGTATCTCTTCGGAACGGCGAGGGCTGCCGTCAGAGCTTTGGACGGAAGAGTCGCAAGGTACGACAGGTATTGGACTGGCACGACGACGGCAGCACAAGCCCAATTTGTCAGTATGACGATGTAGTTGTTTGGTATCCGATCAGCATTCCGTTGAGCGGCCGCGGCCAGAGACACCACATCATGGAGCCGGATTTCGAGGTCCTGTAGCCGTGCTTCTATCTGAACTGATGAAATCGTCGACCTCTTCTCGTATCGTCGCATGGCTCTGTTCAATGCATCAACCTCGGGTTGCACCGTCTTCTTAACCTCCGAGGCCACGGTCGATGTAGTTCTGGCCACGAGTGCGTCGACGTTGATTTGCTCATCCTTTTGCTTTCCTGAATTGGCAGCACGGTCCGCCACATGTGCTTCCAGCTCGTCTAGCCTGTGTGAGAGGTCGCGGAATTGCTGGCTATCCACCCGACTTGATTCTTTTAGGAAGTCCATATTCGCTCGTCGTTGCAAGAATAAGGTTCTCCGCTGCACCATCTTGATCAGGTGAGACATAGGTCGAATTTCGGCGACGAGAACAAATATGCTGAGGTTGTAGTTGGAGACCAAGCCCTCGGAAGGCCTAGAGAGTTGTGACCTGATGCTGTGCAAGAGCCACGCAGCGACGAGGGGGAATCCAAAGCAAGACAACAATGCAAGAAGCTCGTGAACACGAAGCTCCCTCTGTGCCGCCGCCGCGTCTGCATTTGTCGATTTTGAAGTCAAGTTGCTGGTGTTAGGCCGGTCGTTCGCTGTGCCATCCTCATCAATACCGCGGGCAGAAAGGGGGTCCTGGTCTTCATCCTCCTCGTCGATCGGAGTAAAGACGGCTGGATTTGTCGGGTCCATCAATACAGGCATCTGGGCGGCACGATACCAGTCCCTTAGGCGTCCATTAGTATCGGATTGGGACGAATAGGTAGATGAGTCCTCACCAGGGAGACCTGAGTGCCCAGTTCATGAAAATCGCGGCCAGACCCAGCAGGGTCACATCGGTAATGAAAGCACTTCCATTCTTGAAGAACAACCCACCGACAGCGGGAAGTAGTGCAAGGCCCAGAGGTAGTGATTGCCAATGCGAACCGTCATCATGGTCGTGGAAACCGTCTTCATCCTTTGCACGAGGCAGCAATATATCGTCCGTGGATGAGCGTAGGGACTTTCGAGTCTCGGAAAAGGTCTCAGAGAGGAGCGAACTTCGGCGCCGATTAAGCGCGGGGTTTCCTTCCGCGAATGTCGATGCTCGCCCGAGTGGCCGTTGCCTCAAGCCCTGTGGCGAGGGACTGATTTGGCGACCAGACGTGGTAGGCGTTGACAGAGTAATCGAAGACGGCTTCTCGGAAGCCATTGAGCTGGGCTACTCGTTTCCGAAGAATGCGGGTAGAGAAATGAAACAGAAGCGACAACGGAAGTGACATCCGCTATTTGTTTACAGCGACATTCTTTGAGCACTGGCCGAGGACAACAGGCGCGGTACTTAAGCGAAGGAGATTTTCGATGATCGTTGTAAGCACCCAGATTCCCTCTGCGCCCGCCCAACGCTGAGAAAGAAGAAGATTATGAAAAACTTGGGAAAAGTGACGAGGAATCCATGTATTACGTGGATGAATGAGGATCGATGACAACGTGCAAGAGTCTGTATGGCCTGAATACCCCGGCGCGGCTGGCGGAATCAGGATCCCGGGGCCGCCTGGGGTCTCGGAGCCCTGGATTTACGTTCTTCCGGCCAGTGCGCGCGTGGAGCGCGTGGAGAATATCTTAAACTCATTTTCGAACGCGTCAGGCTACACAACACCTGCCCATGCGACGAACGACATTGTGGTACTTGCCAAATTGTGACAGACTACGGTCTATGTATTGCTCTGCTAACCTGGCGCAAACGCTCAGTCTGTCTCACAGGCCAGTTGTTAAGGGTGCTGGAACGTGTACATGAACAGGTCCATAGCCCAACCAAAGGCTCAGGACGAAACCAGGCTCATACCTTACTCGCGTTGACGGAAATTCTTAAGAAGCAGACTGCAGGAGCTCTGAGATCCAGAATGCAGGCCTTGTCACGTATTCCGGGTGCACTCTCTTGGATCTCTCCCTTTGCGCAGAGCCTTATTCAACACCTTTTCTGGAAAGGATGTCTCTCCGATATCTTGAGGACCCCACAAATACCTCCATCTCTACCAATGCTTCAAGGTAGGTTGAATCAAGTTGAAATGAAACTTGAAGGCACTGGACTGTGAGGACATGGAGGCATCGAGGGAGCTGTCCTTTTCTTCACGCTTCTAGCTCACCCTCTTCTTGTTATTTGATAGTCTTCCTCCATCTATCTCATCGACAAACATGGCATGGGTGGTTTCTTCCTTGATCCTGGCACCGCTGGCTCTACTGGCAATCTTTCTAGCTCTACCTCCCTTAATCATTCAAGTACGCGCTAAAAACTTTGCAGCCTCAGTCCTCATTATCGGAGTCATCATTCTGAACATCCAGAACTTTATCAACGCAGCCATCTGGCACTCTCTTGATATCTCCCGTTGGTGGGATGGGAAGATACTGTGTGACATCGAGGTGAAACTCTACCTTGGGATATTCCAAGCTATAGGCGGAGCCATAGCAAGCATATTTCGGCAGATTTCAATCATCCTTCACCCTGACCATATAGCTGTGGCGCCCAGTCCGCGACAGCGCAAAACCACCATGGTTATCGAGTTCATGCTTTGCATTTTGTTGCCTGTATATGTCATGATCGGCCACTACTTCACCCAGCGAACCAGATACTGGCTCCGGCCCTCGGCTGGCTGCATAGTAACATTCGACATCAACTACGCCGCACCATTCCTAACTTACCTGTGGCCACTGGTGGTGTCGCTCATCGGCAGCACTTACTGTTTGATCTCCATCCTTCGCCTGAACAAGCACCGCAAGCAAATGACATCGGTCCTTTCCCATACCGCCGGAGCCACGACCTCGCGACTCTATCGGCTATTTGCACTCGCCTTCACGCTGCTGGCAATATACTGCCCACTGTCAATGTTCAGCTTTGTGCAGGACGTTCGCATCCCAATGCACAAATATTCCTGGTCACATATCCATCCTCCCGACTGGTCGGAAAGAATCTTCTTGGATCAAGGCGCAGCACGGACCGAGCAAAACATAACCTTTGACCGCTGGGCACAAGTCCTCACGGCATATCTGACATTCATCTTCTTTGGACTTGGTCAAGAGGCAACCCAGATGTACAGGGGTTGGATCACACGAACACGCAATTTCCTCGCCATACACGGGAAACCAGAGCGTAACGTGTCAACGCAGCCTCCCCGGGAACTCGTGTCACTCGAGGGAGGACTTGCCGTCGAATGCTCAGCGGATCATCACACTTATGAGCACATTCAGCTCACGCATCCGCACCACTCAAATATATCTGAACTGAGCGGCTAGTACGGAACGGCCAGCAATTATTTTGGTCCAGAGGGACTATGAAGCGAGGGTAAAGACATATTACAGACTCTGGGGGAATATGGACTCCCCGTAGGGAAGCCTGCTGGTGCTCAACACCTGGCCCTGCTAGCGTCGCGCAATCGTTCATGAGAGTGGCGAGTACATACGGAGAAAGAAGCCAATACCACTCCAATACGCTGAAAACACAGCACAAGACACTCCACATCGTCCGCGGAGGGTTGTTGTACACAGAAAGATCGTCATCTTAATCGGAACACTCTTGCAATTGTGGTTAAGCCACAGCCTCCTCCTCTTTGGATTGCGGCCTTTTCAATACCTCAATTTTCGTTTGTACGAGGCTCAGTGAGCTCTGCCTTTTGCCGTCTGCATCGTCGTACGTGCGCATAGTAGCATCGCCTTCAAGGTAGACCAGGGTGCTATATCACCAATGTATCAGCTTCTTGCCTCCAAGACTCCGGCCACAGACATTCGCCTGAACTTACCCTTTGCTCAACCCCATAACATAGTCTCTTTGCGGACTTCCCTCGGGTGCAAAACTAGCAACCCGAAACCATGATGTCTGTCGGTTGTCCTTTGGGCCGTGGCTGGTTCCCACGACGTACTTGATTACCTGGCCCTTGCCGGTTTCTGCGAGTTCTGGGTCTGTACCGAGACGACCGACTAGTGTCATTCGTGCAAGCTGAGAGGGACGACTGGTGGAAAATGCGCGCGCAGAAAAGCCGGGGACAGCTGAAGCCGTGCGCCGTGCTGGGGTGAGGAGGAAAGACATGGTGAAGGTATGGAATTGAGGTGGCTGGGATTGGACGGTTGCAGAATGCGCAGGGGGCGATGCTGTAGGACAACGGTATCTCGGTGGTGAATTGACGGCACAGGGCAACAATGAACGTAGTCGAGTAACTATGGATTGAGTTGCTGAAGAACGTCTGAGGGTTGACCACTACTGATAGGTGTCGAATGCGCGCTGCGTGGTGGACGCGATTTCTTGCGCAACCCTTCGCGGTAAGGGCTCCAAGGCTAACCGTATCCGTCAAAGTGCATACGTTAAGTCAACTTGTTGTGCATGTGATTTTCTTCAGTTCAACCTCATTTCTTCCTTTCCGTGACTTTGTTCGGGAAGAGCATATTGGTCGACATCATACAGTACTGTCAGGAGCTCCAGTCAGGATAGGACCACCACGATGCATTCTTCCCTATCGACTGCTTCTCACGAGAAATGTTTTCATCCGTACCCAGTTCTGTTCTTCCTTCTGTGGGCTTATTCTACCACCAGCGTTGCATCACCATAACTCAACGCCAGCGACAGAAACCCCTGTGCACTTCCTACAGCTCTTTCGACAGTGTATCCGACAATGATACGTGCTCGCCTTGTCTTGGAACCCTTGAACAATGGACCGACCTTCGTCGCCGGAAATGGTCACAAAGAGTTCCGCACGACCGACCAGATTCTGTGTTGATTCTTAAAGAATGGAAACAGCCTTGATGGCCCTCATCAACTGTCCGGTTCGTATTGCTTTTGCTCCTACCCTCACTCGCTCCAAATTAGACACTCACAGATGGCCGTTTCTGATTTTACTATGCGGCCCGTTGCTTGGCTGTTCATCTCCCTATTCGCCGGCGTTATTCTCATACTTGCCATTGTATACCTCTTCGCGCTGAAGATTAGGCGTGACAAGAAAAAGGCTGAGCGCAAAGCCGAGGGCGACGAGATCTTCGCAAAAATTATCGAGAATCCAGTTACAATACCTGCAGCATAGGAACGCCGAATTGCATCACTTCCGACTTTCTCTCGGAAGTCCAATTGCGGGTTTAGACGAAACTGGGTAAAACTAAACCATCAGGATCCGCAGGCTATCCTCGTTCATGACTTCTTTGTCCTCTACGAACACTTTCCTGAACGCGCACATTGGCCCCAGACCCACGTTTCTTTGTGCTTGGACTCACCTGGGATTCGACTCCTCTAATTTCGACTCTTGGTTACTGTGTTCATCATCCGATTGCGACGCGAGCGAAGCAACCTATGTTCTATCATGATGTTGCCTCTGTCCGCTCTAATCATCCTCGCTACGGTGGCAGTCTTCGCCACGGGCACGTTCATCTTCGCAATATACTTCACAACCAAGACCAGGCTTGAAGCAAGAAGACTGCGGGATGCTGAAGCGGAGCAAGAACTACGTACTCCTCTGAGAGAGACGGCAGCAGAGCCCGGCCTCGACCCACGAAATGCAACACCACTACCACCGCAGCCACCGACGCCTGAGGCAGAGTCCCCGCCTCCGCTCCTGGATGACCCGGACGATCGAACAACAGGCGCAGGTACCGCTGGATCAGTCCGAGCAGGGACACTGCCCCCGTTCCTCCTACCCGCAACAACCTTCCACGCCAAACCTCCGCCACCACGAAGCTCTCCCCGGCCGCCAACCCTCGAAGCAGACTCCCCGCCACCTTTACCACAAGACTTCCTCGCCCGAGCAAGCTCCCCTCTGCCACCTCACTCGCCTCTCCTTCCTCCTCCCATTTCTCTCCCAGCACCAATAAAGGGTCCGCCGAAAGTGAGATCCAGAAGCAGAGGCGGGAACCCGGGCCCACGTCCGCCTTACCCCACAGACACCGACAGGCCAGATAGCATGCACGAGATTTACGATATTTACAGTAAATTGCCTCCCACACCAAAGACCATGCCAAAGAGTGCACCGTCGATGGTTACGACGTTCGCCCAGGCAGAGAGTAAGTGGTCCTATTTCGGGCAGAAGAGGGCAGAGAGTCAGGGAAAGGGAAGTGAATATGATGTGAGTGTAACAACATGTTAATACTGCGTGGAGTTATTATGAGCATGTATTTTATCTCGCCTCTAATCTCGAAATCTGATCCAAACACTTCTCTAGAGTAGTCCCAGTATTTATGCAACTCAAGTCTTCAACGTATATATCATTTTCGGTAGAAGGGTCGACTGTGAAATCTGGTCGAAAGCGATTGCATGAGGGACTTTGACAAGCCAAGAGCACCTCAAAAGGTAAGTACTACTCACTCATCGCCCGGCTGAGCGAACTTTGCCGGAGCCTTGCATTGCAGCCTCGTGCGGGGGGAAGCCAACCAACCGCCGCCAACCGCCGCCATCCCCGCCTTTGCCTGGCTCTCCTCGCATTGATATGCTACGCCACCATTCGGTCCATGGTTCAATGCTTAGTACGGACACTAGGAGCTGCTACGAGCAGGGCATCCTCAACAGTGCATTATACACCTTGCAATAACAAACGCCCGGCCTCACCATCAACATCCATCTGATCCAGGAATCACAACTGCCCCACCCGACCACACCCTCTCCCGTCTTGGAGAATCCAGCAATGGTCTCGTCGACCCCCCATCTCGACGCGCTGCGGCGCGACGGGTTTGTGAAAATCCCCAACCTCCTCCCTCAACACGTCCTCCTAGCGTTGCAGGCGGCGTGCAAATACACGACCGACCGGGCCCGACAGGGCAAGTGGCCCTACGTCCGGACGGTCCCCAAACAATACCCGCCCTGGCACGAGTGGCAGGCCGGCGACAACATCTGGGGGGTCCAGCATCTCCTCCACCCGGACATGAACACGCGCGACACCTTCGCGGAAGTCTACTTCGGCGACCCGGTGCTGGACGTGGTCAAGGAACTCCTCGGCCTGAAGAGGGAGGACGACGACGACGACGACGACGACCGCCTCGTCATGGAACTGTTCAACCTGCTCGTCAGCCCCGGGCAGGGCGAGGACTTCGAACTCGCGTGGCACCGCGACGACGTGCGCCCGGACGTGACGCCCGACGAGGAGGCGCGGCAGCTGGCGGAGAAGAGTCCGCTGCAGCCGCTGCACGCGCAGTACAACATCGCGTTGTTCGAGGACGCGTCGCTCCTCGTCGTCCCGGGGAGTCATAGGCGGGTGCGCACCCCGAGGGAACGCGACGCGCGGCCCTACGAGCCCGATCTGCCGGGACAGGTGGTCGTCGGGCTGCAGGCCGGGGATGCCGTGTTTTATGACAGCAATATCTTGCATCGCGGCGTGTATCGAGGCATTGATGCGGGGAGGGAGCTCGGGCGCATGACGCTCCACGGGTCAGTCGGTTTGGCGGGCCATGGCACCGAGCGGGCGAGGCAGGTCTTGCAGCACGGCGTGGGGGAGTGGATTGGACGGGCGCAGTTCTCGATCGAGGGTGCCAAGGGGGAGAGGGCCGAAGGCATGCGGAAACGGCTGGTCGAGATGGGGACTGCAAGTGGGAACGGGAAGGACTTGGGGTATTCTCTGGTGGGATGACTTCCATCGTACGCGAGCAGGAGTCTGGGGCATTTCTCTGGTGGGATGGGTTCCATAACAGTACGTACACTCGAACAGAGGATCTCTCCAGCACACCATACTGAGTAGTGGGAGTCATCTGACCTGCGCACCTTTGTACATGAGCACTCAAGCCTCGAGTTACCCGGTTGGACGTATCGACCTGTGAGCGGGACTGCTCTCAGCTCATCAGAAAGCATCTTGCCCTCGCACTCAGCCAAAGCCTGCCCTTGAACGTTCAAATCCAGACAAGTCCTCCCACACTACAGATAACCGTATTTATATTCCTTTTCCACATCGTTCTTCGCTACTCGCATCGACATCCTCAGCAACCTGAAGCTATCGAGGATAGATATCAGGAACAAAACACTAGGGGTGACAAATCGGTCAGCAGGAACACAGCAACCCTCACAGAACGCCACCGCCAAATGACTCACACGATGACCCCGGCAATCGCATTCAACGCATAGCTGCAGTACAGTCCGCCCATGCCTAGGGCGGCGAACTGATGCGTCACCAACTCGTCCGTCAACGCGATATTATGGTCGACATCGAAATCGTACTCCTTTCTCAAGTTGTTCAGCCGGACGTTCAGGGCGGCCAGCACGCCGGTCGCAACCACCCAGTCGATCAGCGCGAACGATTCAAATGCAAGGTGGACGGTCTGCTCGACGACCGAGCGGCCGAAGTCATACGCCCACCATCGCAGGCATGCGGTGGCCAGTGTCCACCCGAGCTGTAGATAGTCAGTTATAACGCGCGGTCAGGAGAATGGGTGGTAGTGGCAGTCGTCACGGTGATGGTGATGGTGATGGCAATGTATCCAGAGACGACAGAGAAAGCGGGCGGGGCACTTGGCACTCACCGACCACCATACGACGCCATAGGCGAATTCGGCGCCAAAGCACACGGCAGAAAAAGCCGCGAGGATCAGGGCCACGAAACCCAAGAGGAGCTGGAAGATGACGATCGCGGTCAAGGTGCCAGGCGAGAGCATGGCGCCGTCCGTCAGTGTGGACGAGGAACGAGGTAGAGTAAAATGTCAATAGCACCGACACCTGCAAAGAACAAGCAAGCAACTCACCTGCTGACAAGCTCTCCCTTAAGGCCTTCGAAAAGGGCAGCCTAGTAGCGTTCCAGCTCTGACGTCGAGTGAGCGTGTTGGAAAGCACCGTCCGGCTCCGAGTGAGACCAGTGACACTCGTTAAGCCTCTGCATCCGCGGAATCCGAGACGGTCGAAGGATTCTCTGGGCATGCGCTGAGTGCCTTACACAAGTCGCAGCTAAGCGAGAAACGGCATCCAGTGCAGTGCCCCTCACCAGTAGACGGGTACCTATGTCCTCGGTACGGTGAACGTGGCTTTTGCTTCTGTATCCTACGAACTCGCACAGCATAGAACTTGACTTATGCTTGCCGAGGAAGGGAAAATGGTCGCCATCTGCACGGACACCCGGCGCTTGCCGAGATCGAGCTGCAATGGGGCGAAGTGCTTCCTGTGAGGGGAAGAAGTACATGCTTTACTCATCGGCATTAGCACAAGAACAAGGTTTTATGTAAATGTACAGTAGGACGTTCACTAACTAATGCAGCCCACGTGGCCTTCCCCACAGTACTTGTTATTTATGCACGCCACGATTCGGGCTTGGCAAGGCCTAACTTCGGCTTCAAAGACGTTAGCTCAAAAAAACATGATATAGAAAATCTCCACCGCCGCTTTAGCTCTATCTTTCAAAATTTTAACAAAAAACAATCAACAGTCCGGATTCCCAAGTGGTCACCCACCTTAGTACTAACGAACCGGCATGTGGCTTAAGTACGGCTGAGCGAACGGGAAGCCCTGTTGTCCACATCCTATGGTCGATTGCGAGAGAAGATGTGCCGAAGTAAGATATATCCTCGAATGTGTGAACCGTGTTAGTCGTCTTTGGGGGATTTAGAGGACATTGTTCTCCCCAAGCTCTCAGTGTGTTGACCAAGTTTCACTTTTACATAAATAGGTCTCCAAGAAGATTCATCCCTTGATTCTCAGTCCTCACCGACCATTTGAGGTGTATTGCGGCGAAGGCAGCGCTTGGGACCTGTGTCTCAACTACTCTGTAGTAAGATTGCCCGTTCGCCCTGAAACGCGATCTGCCTCAGTCGATGTCAACCATGACGCATTCTTGCCTTTCCCGAGAACATCATGATCCTTGATGACGAGTATCAGGGTCCTGCGAAGTGGGTATCCTTGCACTTTTCTTCCGCCAATGGTTGACGCCCCAGCTCTTTGTTTGTGATGGAATGGATCCTAGACAGAAGTCACTGCCTTTGACGCGTCTGCACCTCGCGTCTTGCGCATCTACAGCATATTGCTTGCGTGTTGGAACTTCCCATCGCGCCGCTGGACGGAGGACAGTCCCTCGACTCCAGCTTCGCTTGCTGTCGCCCCCAGTTCAAATGTTTCAAACGCACTCCCACACATGTCTGAAGGCCTGATCGGAGCTCATACCTGAACACAAGCAGGGGCAGATTGTGCAAAGCCATTGACCTGATACCAGGCTGACAAGTCCGTTATCATGGACCGACCTCGTGCTTCTTTTCTCGAAGAACCTCTTCGAATCTTTGTGACAATCATACTAACACCACCACGTCACATGTGTTGCACCAAAGGAAAACACGGTAGGTCTCAACCACAAAGAGCAGCTGACCGTCTTTCACCCTCGTGGAAGCATTGTCAAACCATGGTCTCCGGGTGACAACGACAAACGCAATTCCTTTGTCGCTCCTTGGACTGATCACGCCCTTAACAATGAGCACTCTATGGTAGAGCAGAGAAAGAACACTGAAGAAAGTCTTGCATGCTGGAGGCCTCCCTCCACTTCCAACTACATTGATACTCACTATGCATAAACCCGCCGCTGGGAACCACATCCATCAGCCTGCTACAAAGTCGTGCGCATACCATCAAACAGAAACAGCAGCTCCACCCCGTCAAACATCATGGCACTAAGAGGCTCGAAGTCTGCCATACCGGTTTTCCTCCTCCTGGGCGTTGTACTGATCTTCCTCCCCATCGCTTCCCTCGTCTGCGTGTATCTCCAGCGACGCCACCGGCGCCGACTGTCCGAGGACTCTCGAGCTGGAACCGCAGATGTCGTCGCCGGGAGCATGCACCGTTGGTCCCAGCCCACAGCTATCGAGATGGGAGATTTACAACCACCACCACCGTCCGTGGCAATCAAACCCATTCGCGGCATGTCAGTGGGGAAGAGGCCTCTGCACTACACGATGCACGGCGCTCTAGGAGCACACGAGACAGAATTTGACAAACCCCGTGGCCCGACCACTGAGATCGCCGCCCCGACGCACACCGGAGTCGACGACGGGTACCGAACCTCCAGCCCATCTCATTTGGGTGCCGCATATCCTGCGGCCGGATGTCCCTTTTCAGATCCACCACCACTGCACAGCCCGCGGTATAATCTGCAATCAGCGCTGGGGAGCGAAGAATCGCCGGCCGGTGTCCGCACAGGCGGTGAGAGAAAGGCTTCGCTGAGCGACGCACCCAGAGTGAAGAGCCAGAAGGTGAGCCCGCAGGCATTCCACGGCTTCGAGGGACCGACTGTGTCCGAATTTGAGGCCACAACCCCAGACGAATATTCTGTACACGCACACCAGCAGCTGCCCAGGGGGTGGATATGAATAAGGGACGGACAGGAGACAGCCAAGGCCTTTGGTACAGACAGGACCATTCATGGTTAGGAGGAACCGACGGAGCATATCACGCCCTTTCCGCAATCATGATGATATTTCTCGCAGCATCCATGTCCATATCCAGATTCATATTGTCGTTCAGATTTTTGAGAGTTCCCCATTATATGTCTCGTTTCTTAGACCCATGCGTGCGGATACTGTCTGTTGTTGTTTTTTGTCGGCATGCCTAACATCCGCTCTCCAGGTTAGTGTATTGATTGATGTATATGTTATCCACCTCCAGGCCAACGTGCTGATTGATGTGTGTCATCCGCCCTCTAGGTCAATGTACTGATTGATATGTCTCGTGCGAAAACCGGCAGGAATGCCAGCAGTCTTGGGACTTCGGCTAGCCGGACTCAAGGCAGTGAACGGTGGAACGTGACATGCATGATTCTCAAAGTCCCGGCGAAAGGACAGGAAGAATACGATGATAAAATTGGCCTCCCGTCTCGTCACTCTACAAAGGACAATAGTGGTGTCCAGACGCGACTACAGCGACTTGGGCTGCGAGATCGTATCCTCTTGAGGACGGGCTCGAGATCGAGTCTCGTACAAGGAAGACAGTATTTTCTCTCTGATCCATATGTAGCATGGGTACATAGCTTCTGACCAATCCGTGATAGGCACCGTTTCGTTATATGTCGGCCGTGACGATATTTTTCCCAACCCCAGTTCTAATGAAATTGTCCAAGTACCCTGTCCATGAATTTCTTTTAACTTTTTGTACTTGCCCAACCCTCCCTTTCGCTGATATGCAACAAGATTCCCACAAAAAGAAAAAATGTGCGAGAAACGAGGTCGTCAGTATCCGTCTCCTTCCCGCCATGGTCGTCCCACTTCCAAAGCTCTCAGCCGCGGATCGGCGCCCCGATCGAAAGCCCCCTGCTTCAACTCCTCAAGGCGTGCCTCCATGCCGTGAACCGCCATAGCCTTCGCCGCTTCGGCATCAGTCGCGGGTATGCCCGGCTTTTCCGGCACCTCCTCGGCTTGAAGTCTCCGTATCTCTGCGCGCATGTCGAACCACTGTTCCAACCGCTCGGCGCCGCCGAAGCAGATCCCATAGCCGTCGCAGTAGCAGGCATGCATGGCAGGACACAGCTCAGACACGCCGGCGAAGAGGAACTGCCACGAATACTCCATCACTCGGCCCGAGAAGGTGTCACTGAGCTCGGTGTGGAGGACCCAATCCCGGTAGCGGATATACTCCTCGCGCGGAACGGCTCGGATTCGGTCTCGCGAGACGGCGAACTGCGCACAGCAGGGCTGCGAAATGGCCTTCGGAGGCGGTACGTTGGGGTGCAGCTCGGACCAGACGGCGAGAGAGAAGGCCCGCTCCTCCATCTTGCGGTGCGTGTCGAGTTCCTCGTCCGGCCGGTCGAGGTGCAACCAGTCAGGACAGCCGGGCTCGTGGTGGCATCGGAGGTTGAAGTATCCTGCGCGGGTGACGTGGGCGTCGCTGAGGTGCTCGATCGTCTTGATCATGTCCGAGTCGAGAAGGTCGTTGTTATGCCACGTGGTCCTGTGGGCGTGGACGAAGATGGAGACGTCGGAAAGATTCTCGTAGTGGTCGATGATATAGGACAGATACACCATTGCTTCATGGCCCTTGTTCCGTGGGACCTCGTAGCCGGGGGAGAGGGCGGGCTTGTCCACCACGTAGACGGCCCTGCTCACATTGAGAGTCGAGTTCTCCAGCCAAGATACATCTTCCGATTCCTGTCTGGCCACCACGACCGTCTTGGTGTAGGTCTGTCCCTGTCCTTTAGGCGTCCCGGGCAGGTAGTTGATGGTGACGCCCTCCGGGGTGTCCTGTGTTGTAATGACCGGCAGGATCTTCACATCCTGATGTCGAGGGAGGTGCCACCAGAGCAGAAGCACCGAGACTGCGGTTATGGCAGCAATTCCAGGTCGTAAACGCGACATGGTGGTCTCCCCGAGGACAACGGCGCGACAAATGAGGCTGCAGCACTCAATCCAGCCAGTGGATGGGCTTGTGCAGAGATGGGCGAGCGCCAGCAAACCAGAAGAAAAGACCCGGCAGCGCTACGGACTCGAGGCCTCCGTGAACAGGAACGTTCAGGTCTCAATCGCTGCTATTCACCCCGCAAAGGTACATGTATGTATTGTCTGCATGTAAAAGGATCTCAACACCACTCGTGGGACCAAGACGGCCTGTGTACCATTGGCTTGCCACGTGGGCCAATGTACTGTACGACTTGCCTCCGGGTGATGTCAAAGCGGGGGCAATGAAAATGGAAATGGGAAGGAAACCGCGAAAGAAGATTCTGAAAAGAAAGGTGCCGTCATGAGGCTGAGGTTGGTACGAGGAGCTCGAGAAAGCCATTACTTAACGGTGTTTCCGATTCTTTTCATAAATCACATGCTCTCCAAACAACGCAGTGGCAATGTAAGGTGACTCGGGGGAGCTCGATGAACAGAAATGCACAGGCTTCGAGAGGGCCACCCAAGGACTGTTCAGAGGAAGATGCAGCGGAGTTGGTGTGTTCCACACCTGGTGATGCGCCCAGTTGCGCCCGACGGTTCACCGTTTGAAGGTGACACGCCAGGGGCCGATTCCGGCTCCACAGGCACGAGTTTCCGGCGTGATTGGGCTTGCCTGAGTTGGGCGGGCCTGGGCGGGACGCCTACGAGCAGGGAGGGCCTCCGGAAATAGAAAGAACCCGCCTATGAAGGTGGTGCCTGTGGTGTGGCCCAACTGACGCCATGGAGCTTGTTTCAACTGTTTGTCGATCCCCAACTTCGCCTGTTACGGGAGCGGGTCTGGATTCAACATTCGGAACGGGTCTCTTACCGATGTTGCCATCAAACGTGTAGAGGAAGGTGTTATATACAGACCAATCAATATATCGGCACGTTGAAGGCATCAAGGTCATAGTTCCAGTACTCAACACTCTTCTGATCGAAGCGGCACTCCGGATCCGTCGCATTTCCTCGCCAGACCGGGCGCATATCTGCTGATTCTGCTCTTTGTTCTTCCCCTGCAGGACTGTGGCATTCAGCGTGTGCGGCGCGTTCTCATTTTCAACCCAGTCGATCATCACGGCCAAGTTCGTCTGGGGAAATGGACCGTCTGGCTGCGCTGGATTGGCTGCACAATGTGTCGCGCCAGACACCAGGAACAGCTTGAAGAACTCGTTCTGAGCCCCGGCAGAGTCATTGTAGCTTTTGCCGGGGTTCATGATCTTGCGGACGGATTCCCAGGAGCGGACCGACGACGCGGTGGGAATCCCCCAGTCTGACTCGCCGTGGAACATCAGCACCTTCCCGTCGGCGTTCTTGTACGGTGTGAGGTCGGGCCAGTTCGTTTCCAGCACGCCCTGAAATCGCTGCATCCCCTCCGTGATCCAGTCTTTCAAAGTGTCGTAGGTCACCCCCGTTGATGTTGGGAACATTGGAGCCGTTCAGCAAATTGATCTCCACCTCGACAAACACACCACCTCGACTGATCACCGAAAACCCCCATTGCTGCGACGTGGCATTATAGCTGGTTTGCGCTTCGGTCATCTGGGCGCTGGGTGTAGGGGCGAAGTACACGCGCCGGCCCTGGGTATCGTGTAAACCGTCGAGGATTTTCTTCACCACAGCACCAGCTTGCTTCGTCACGTTTCCTTGCTGAGCATGTGTTTCAGGTGATCCAGCGACTGCCGGCGAGGCAGGACAGGAATACGGCTGCCCGGCGATTGCTGAGAAGTTGTTGGCCTCGACACATTGTGCATAGCACAGATCGGTCCGCGCTACCACGCCATCTGTTTTCCCATCGAGCGGGTCGCAGTTGATAATGGTCTCATTGACGATCTTCTCCAACTCACACGGCGATGGGTAGTAGCCCATGGTCTGCTCGACAACGTTCGAATAGAGAAGCTGGGTCTGCTGGAACGACCACCGAAACGCGGGGGCGCCGATGATCGCGCCATCGAAGGAGTCTCCATATCGTTGTACCTGACTCCATCCCTCTCGACCACCCTCGGACCACCCTTGCCAGTATGTATAGAGGGTCGTGTTCGACTGCGTCATATTGGAAAACGATTTGGTGAATGCCTTGCCCAGTTCGCTCATCTCTCGAATTCCTTGGTAGCCAAACATATAGACGTTGTGCCAATTGAGGGTGCCATTGGCCTCGAGTCATTGTGTGATTGTATTGCCCTGCGCAGCGCCAAAGCCTGCATCAGTCAAGCTGGATACAGCGCCATAGATGATCCCGCCCGGCGAGTGACTGATTGCCCGAGTTGATGGCATAGCCGCCCCCGCCTGTGGCAAGGAAGCGATTCTGGAACTTGCCAGGCGCGGGCAGCCAGTAGGTGGGTGCGACTTCATCCTCCAGACCATCATGGGAATATGTGAAGCTGACGTTGCAGTAGTCGAAGGTGGCATCAGGGAAGAAGTCGTTGTCCGCCACGCTGACTTGGGTCACCGGGTTAGCGTTGACCGACAACGGATCAAGACTCTCACCTTGGTAAAAGCCCGGTGGTGGAAGATGTGCCTGGACGTACGACGGCGCGCAGACTTCATTCAGGGTGGCCGCTGTGGCGCTGGCGAGCACACCAGTGAAGGCCAGGAGGTGGGAACGCATCTTGTGTCTCCGAGCGTCGAGAAACGTATATCCGAATCAACACCAGCAGATGCTCTTACCCTCACGCTCGTTCATATATCTCCTCATCCCTCCCAAGATCTGTCTCCATCCATTTGCCTGAATGGGACTCACCTCGTCAAGCAAGAGGGGTATACTCTCTTGCCTGTGTGGGTCCAAGGGCATCCCCTGGAGGAGAATGGTATTGCGTCGCTATGCGCATCCCCACGGTTCATCGGCATTATTACCCCAGACCAGCATTGGGATTGAAATGTGGAGAGTTGAAGGCGTGCTATTAGCCGGCTCGCCACAGCCATGCCACAGGTGTTTGCCTTCGGTTGCCTCGTCAGGGGAGAGACCGGCTCGCATCCCTAGGTTATGGACTTTTGAAAGACCGATGTGGCTGTCCAGTGTTGCCAGGCTCTTCTGGGTTGTCTAAGCATTAGGCTGCATTCTTGATTCGTGACCTAACCGCTTAGCGAGTGCCGTCTTCCCGTGTTGTGCGGTTCTAGCATTGTCCAGTCCCTCAGAGCATTCCTACATTATGTACATTTGTCGCGACGTCTGTTCCACTGCGATCCTATTCAGCGGCCACTGCACCAGTGCAAGGAATTCTGGACTCAGCATGCGCGAGATGGCGTGAATCAGGCGCGCGCCCACTTTGTCCAACCACCAAATCCCATTGAACGCATTCAAAGCCACGCCGTAATGTGCTAGAATTACGAGCGCCATCTGATCGCGTGCCCTGAGAAGGCGCACCAGGTCTCCTCCGACAAAGCGAGGCCAACCGATCATATCACCAAAGATCCTGCGCTCGGCATTCTCTGTAGGAAAGGCATTCGTCAACGTTTCGATGCTGCGCACGTAGATCGGAATTTTTGCCAGAACGTCCCCGTCGGTGGTGATTTCAGCGTTTTGTGCGAGGTGCTCCACGTGAGCCATGAGACTGCGGAGCGCATTTTGTGGCTCTTTGACCAGGTGTGGGAGGATATTCTCGGGATCAGTCGTCCTTGTCATCAGGGGTCGCAGCACCCCTGATCGCAACCAAGCTTCCCCATGGAAGGCGATCACGGTGGCGCCAATGACACTGTCGAAGACAGATGTGATTTCGCCAAGCACTTCCTCGGTGTCGATCTCGCCATCCATCGCAGAGATGAAGGAGTATTGGATAGGGAGCAGCAAGGCCGAAAAGGCGAAAAGAGCATGACAGTTGTCCGATGTTATCGTTCGGAGTTCTGGGATATAGCCCGCTAGAGCTCTGGCTTGATGTTGGCTTGCTAGATCTACATACCTCGACTGCAGCGGGGCTGTAGCCGTGTGTCGTAAGTGCATCGATGAAAGAGCCAGGAGGCCATGCCTGAGAAACGGCTGGTCCAAAGCAAGAGCTGGAACGGCGACCCGCCAGATTGCGAATGTTTCCCAACGATCGTCCATGGTGAAGCAGGTCGCTTCTGACCAGTGTTTGATGAGTTCTTCGTCGTATTGCTCGAGACTATCTGTCAACTCGTGAGGGCCATGGATGCTTGCGGCCGATGGCTGAGGAGTGCTGCTTGAACTTCCGGGCGACGAGTGGACAAGAGCGCCTCCACTGGGATCAGAATCGAGAAACGAGCAGCGTCCACCGAGTCTGTTACAGTTGGCACAACTCGGACGCTCCTCGCCACATCTGATCTTCCTCTGTTTGCAGTTTGCGCATCCGTGTCGTGACTTGCGGTGGAATTGTCGTGATGGCATATCGACTGGTCGGTCCGTCTTCCTGGATGGCAGTGAGTTACAGACAATGGTGCGTATAGTTCGGTCCTCTCCCCTTAGCTTCACGTTGCGTAATTGAGGTGATCGAGGCTGTGCCTCATATGATTTCTCTCGAGTTCACGAGGATGGGTACCGAGCCCATGAAGGCGACCTCGAGGGTGCCGTCTTATATTCGCGAAAGCTGCGCAGATGGCACTTTGGCCAACATCTTTCCGCTCTATCGAGGGCACCATTAGAGACGCAGCTGGAGACGGCATCTTTCACGGTCCACGGGCTTCTCCCGTAAGTGTTCGGTCTCATGAGAGGTTACCGCTCGAAACTCAGGCGTGCTATTGCACACGCTTCAGCTCTTGTATCGAGTGCTTCCACCAGTGTGGCAATAATGGCTGACAGCTTTCAATTTGGAGCAAGGCGGGATGGACAGTGTGGGAAGAATGGACTCGCAACAAATGGCGGCGGCTGTGTTGGTGCCTGTCGATCATGCATGAGGCTGACAGTGGACAAGCCTCCCTTCGCTAGCGAGCAGCAGGGCCGAGGAACCGATGCCGGTTGGCGTCATCCAAGATCCCATTGTCCCGCCGTCCCGCTATCCTAAAAGGCGGTGCCGCTAACAACACCTCTCGATGAATCCGAGTGCCCAGCGTATTGAATCCCACTTCAAGAACGGTGTACGGGGACCCCGTCGCCGCTCTTCAATTGAAGCCTGGATGACACCCGCGGTTTTATCACCTCAATACGGAATACTAATTATGATATCTCCGCCACACGTTCTTTGTCTCGTCATCGCCACGCTTGAGCTGCAACCATCGTGTCGGGTTAGAGCGATTTGCGACCCTATCAGGCTTGATTGAGCACAGCCTTGTTGAGACGGAGAATCTTAACGTTCTGTGCATTGAGAGTGCGTCACCCAGCATACAATACGAGAGAACAAGAGGAGGGAAAAGAACGGGAAATGATATGGAGAAAGAATATCAATGCATTATGAAGAGCTGCAGACCCACGCGTCTTTCGTCAGTCCCACGCGAGTCTTCTGATGGTGAAACCTGTGTCCATGGTTGTCCATGAAGGACCAACAACGGTCAAGGCGTAGGTACAGGATAGGGTATGTCAGAGGTACAAAAGGTGTCATTTGCGGTGTCTCGTCCCCTCCGTCGCTCATCATTCATGTTGTCGTGGTTCGACAGCGAATCAGTGAGACAGGCAAGTTGGCAGTCTACTTCTTCTGTTCACCAGAGATGCTGCTAGCGAGATCTGTGTGCCGAAGTCAGTATGAAGAATGTAGGAGGGTGACCAGCACCGATCTGGCAGCCTGGGACAGAGCGACAGTATGACGTACCTGCGGCGGCCTTGCTGGCAGTGTTGAGAGCACCAACAGCGGCTTCTTGTGCTTGTGCGACGTAACCTTTGCCTGTCTCTTGTGCAGCACCAGCGGTCTCACTGGCCTTCTGACCATACTGAGAAGCAGTGTCTTGGGCACTCTGAGCGGTATTGGAGGCAGCATCTTGAGCTTGGTTCAGATAGCCCTTGCTGGATTCTTGTGCAGCACCAGCATTGTCTTGAGCACTCTTCCCGATGTTGGAGGCGGTCTCTTGGACGTTCTTCGAGGCACCGGACAGAGAATCTTGAGCAGAGCTAGTCTTGCTTGAGGTCTCGTCGGAGAGCTTCTGAGTAGTCGACTTGCTGTCGCCTGTCTTTGGGTCAGTGTTGGTTCCAGAGTCGACGAGGATGGCAACGAACCTGGCTGCACGAGTCCGGCAACGTCATCAGCAGTGTTGGTGACACCCTCCTTGGCCTTGTCGGCGTACGACTTCTGGGAGTCCGGAGCGAGCTTTTCTTGAGCTTCTGCCATTAAGGTCAGTAAATGGGCTTGTTGAGTCTAGAGGATGCTGGAGGGACACCTACGGTCGGTCAAAGGCTTTCTCCCGGTGTCAGACATGATGGTGACTGTTGAGAATGAGAGGCTGGTGGATTGAGATGAAGTTGTCTGCGAAAGCAATATGGGCAAGGGAGAGTGAGTTTGGGCTGGGGATGTGGTGGTGGCAAAGGAAGATTTGAAGTGGAAGTGAGGAGTCTGAAGAGGAAGGGAACAGAAGATATGTTTGCTTTTTCGTCACGAGGCAAGGCAGGCAGGCGCAATACAACAATCGCGTCAGAGGCAGCAGCTGGTGAGCAACTCGCTGGTGAATGGTGGGGTGCGAAGGCGCCATGTAAACTTTGACGTCACTGCCGGAAACGCGACATGGCAAAAGCACATGCAACAGGATGTGCACCGCGATGTGAGATGAAGAATCCCATTGCAACGCCTACCTCGCACCATGTCAGCGATCTCGAGCTGTTCGACACGTCTCGCCATAGGACCGGATCGCTTTCCAGCCGGACTCCACGGCGATCGTCTCCTAACGAGCCCAATTAAAACAGTAAGGGGTATCCGCTCGCTGAAGATCCCGAACAAACGAATCCAAGCCGCACGCACTGTACGTCCCCTCCACCCCATTACCTCAGTACCGTGCTCTGTCGCTTTCGCCATGTGTTTCTGACTCCGCGGTATTTTGCCTCTCGCCGATCTTGCGAACCGGCTATGCCTTCTTTCCCATGGCTCCTGCCCCTGGACGTCGCTTAAGCCTCAGTCGCGGCCTTTGTCTCTTCAGCTAGAGCTGGCTGCTTGCCAGTAGTGCTCAGGTCGCCGCCCTTTCCGCCGTACTCTTTTGGCAGCAGCTCTCCTAGCGCTTTGACCTTGCTGCTGGTGGCCATCTCCTTGGCAAGATTAGCACCGTTGCTCATCGGATGGAACTTTTTGATCGTCTTAGGCGCGACGAATAGCTTCATGAAAGCATAGATGAATCCCATGAAGGCTGGTACATTGACGAAAAACTTCTCCTTGAGGAGCTCTGGGTAGTTCTGGGCGAAGACCTTGATGGTCTCCGTGCTGGCAGCCTTCACAACTGGGGACTGTCGCAGGAAGCTGATCGATTTGTAGTCGTGCACTTGGAGGATCTTGTACGGGTCATACTCAGCCGTGATGGGTTTGGTGGCCTTGTCGATTCCGAGTGCTTGTAGGGCATCTTCCATAAGGGCGACGCGCCATTCAATAAACCTGAGCGCACGGCATCAGTAAACACACCTTGCGGATCTCGATTCCTGTTCTTACTCTTGTAGATTGCCGAACGTCTCGGTCAGATTTTGGACACTGCCATAAATGTTCCATGTGAACACCTCTCTCGATTCGGGGTCGGTCGAGTCGGCATCGCCATAGACAGTTGTGTACCCAAGCCCACCGAACTTGCTGCGATTGAATTGCTTCTTCAGCAATTCGAGTGGTTTTGTCTTGGCTCGCCAGTCGAGAGTCTTGGTGAGTGTGTCCTTAGATTTTGCCAAGTCTCCATCGTAAGCATTGAGATACTTTTGCAGAATGACCTGTGTCGGAATGTGACTGGAGGGATCCGCCAGAGTAACTCCCCAGATTTCGGGATGCCCATGGGACTTGGCCAGCGCCCAAAGCTCTTCGATCGGAGTGGCAGTCTTTTCAACTGGCACGTCCTTCTTTTCTTCGTCCTGTCGTTCAACGATCGGAACAACGTCCTGAATCTGGTCAGCAAGATGATCAGAAGCTGACTGGCAAGTCGCATACGGTCGGTGGTTCAGCTGACGACGGCTTCTCTTCACTATCAGGGACAACAGCAGAAACCTCGCTAGGTAGCGTAGTGCTGTTCGGTGCGTGAGTTGTCCCTTCGGACGAAGGAACGACACCAGACACCTCGCTCTCCAGGGCAGTGTTATTTGGAGCCGCAGTGGTCGCTTCGGGAGCGGACATCGTGTCGTTGAAAGATCGCTCGTCACCACAGCAAATACTGATTCGCGCGACTCAAAAGGGGGAGTACTGCAACCAATTGGGATCTGTGGCTGAAGAAGCGATAGATAATTGACGACACCAGGAAGGAAAAATCGATGCCGGATTCCGCTGTTTGTTTACGCCCGCGACCTTCCGCTGTTTGTTTACGCCCGCGACCTTGTTGCTTCGAGATCCAACGGCACGAAAGATCACAAACGGACCAAGCCAGATCTATGCTTAAAGCCAAATCTACGAAGACAGACTGCCGAGTTTCTGAACGCAAGACGAAATCAAGTGTATGGCTGAACCCTGAAGTCGATGGGTTTCGAACGAGGTTAAAGGAGAACAGTCGAGAAATATCCGGGGTGCCTATTCTGTAATCTTATCTGATCCACCCTGTCCACCGAGCGATGAGTGCTCCGGATATACCCGATATCTCCGCGTCGAGAAAACAAAGGTGAGCCTGGGAGGCCCACGGAAGCCTTGGGTCGATTGTCTGTTCGCTAGAGATGACACGACTGGTATTCAAGGTCAAATGGGATGAACAGCAATAAGCGAGCAAAGTTCAACTCAAACGTCGACAAAAGACAGTGTTAATACTCTTGTTTGAATTGAGCAGCTTCCCACGCGGACAGGGAAAAACCAAGTAGCTGGACTCGGTCAATAAGCATTAGGCTCTGCCTTGCATAGGGTACGAGGCCGAGTTGAAAATTGGAGGACTACGTTGATGAATCTTTTGAGCACAGTAATGAAATTCTGATTGCATGTGCTGGATTTACCAGCTATAAAAGCACGTTATGGACACTACGAGTATTAGTTGCTCGACTGCTCCTCTGCACCGTTGAGGAGCCGTTGGATTTGTCCGAGCGGGTATCAGGTGGTGCAGTATATTCTGGCAGTCAACACTATCGCCACTGACAGCAGGGAAATAGAAAGAGTGCTTAGAGGTCATCGATCTGCTGCTGATGTCCACCTGGGCTGATCCTGGAGGAAGCGGATGCAGTTTCAGGTTGGTAGCGTTGGGGGATCTGGCTTGCCATCCAGCTCAGCCTGCTTTTGTTAGGAAGAGGTTATGGCCTTGCCTTCTGATCTGGGTGATATTGACTTAGGGCCGCCGGTTCGTCGGGTTTTATCTGCAATGATTTCATTCTTGCTACCCGCAGCGCTGTGTTCTCTACCGGACGATAGAGAAAACGTAAGCAGCAATCGGGAAGGAAGGTACCGAAACCAAACACAATCCCCAGCCTTGCCTTGATTCGTACTCTTCAACGGCACATCAGAAGGTTGCTTTCGAGCTGCTCCGACATTTGAAGAGCCGACGGCGTGTGTTGGAGAGAGCAAAGGCGCTTGTTGTTCATTGGGGTCGACACCGACATTCTGGGTTCCTTTCGGAGCGACGTCGGGACTTGCATCTGCCTATGCACCGTGCGGTAACAAGGTAGTAGATGATCTTCAACGTCATCGCTGTTGCCAGACCACGAGCCGTCCCAGACCAAGTTTCTTACTTGTGCCTGGAGGGTTGGCTCTGTTTTGGAAAGTTTTCTCTTGTGATCGTTCGACCGTTGATTGACCCGTGAAGTTGCGCTGACGGCCCGCTCAGAAAGCCGCCGGGGTGTTGGTGTAACACTTTGACTTGTGGTCTCTGACTGCGTCGACAGCGACATCAGGCCATGGATAGCTGCAACTTCAGAACTGGTTGGAGTAGCGCTAGGAGTCCGACCACTAGCAAGCTCGACGGAATCTTCTTCACTAATAATGGAGGCCGGTGTTTGATCGCCTGTCGATACAGGGTACAATTCAGCCTGGAATTCTCGGGTTGGCTTAGGACAGTCGGTTGCAGGAGTCTTATTGGATCTGTCAGACAGCGAGGAAACCCGAGACAGAGGGGAACCAATTCCGGATCCAACACTTCTCCGCAGACGCGGCATGTTCGGACCCAATGAAGACCACGAGGAGATGGATGAAATAGAAGACGACCGAGATCGGGACGCGGAGCTTGTCGACTTCGATGATACAGACGCCGGGGAGGATGTCAAAGGGGTTGTAGTTCTAATCGGGAGTTCCTGGATCGTCTCGGCAGAACGCATCAGGTGTTTCAAAGATGGCAATACAACATTTGGAGGTTGAGGGGGTGGACATCGTTCCAGACTGGCCTTCCGAAAGCACTCCTTCCGCAGTCGGCTACCCATGGCATCCATAGATGCAGCTAGACGAAGTGAGGGCCTCGGGTGACTTTTCTCACCAGCAAACTGATATTGGAGATGAGGTGTGGTCTGTGGAGTCGGCAGGTTTCCAAGTTGTGGCCGACTCGGTAATGAGGGGCCACTGGCTGGACTCGTCTGCACAGGCGTCTGAGGAGTATGCAATCCAGGAATGCCGGACGGCTGTGGGTTGCGAGCGTTGTTTAGGTCTCCGAAGTTCAAGTCCTCGCCTTGTGTAACCGAGTTCGGGCTTGAGGAGTAATCCAAGGGCCTGTTGACTTCCTTGCTCAGATGCGGCAAAGACGCAATGATATGCAACTTGTCTTTGGGTAAATTGGCGCGCAAGAAGCATTCCACGAGTGGTGACTCTTTGACGATGCTAGGTTCGAGTTTTTGGAGTATCCCAGTCCACCACTGGCTTGTGAATGTCTGCTGGTCATAATCGAAATTCTCGCCCAAATCGACTTGTGAGACCATAGCGGCCAGTGACGTCGTATTCGAGCCGGCGCCAGGAGGGCCGAAATGCGCATCAAAAGGCCCTGGTGCGAAACAGGGGCGTTCATTGGACAGCTTGCTCAACACCAAGACAATCTTGCTCCAATTTTCGAACATGTCTTTCGGCACGTGAAGGTCATAGTTGATCGTTGCAAGATATTCCCTCTCATTCTCGTTGATTTCGTTGCTCCGCAGACCAGAAATTTTGCTCCAAGCGCGAGCCGAATAGTTTCGATCTTGCAGATATTTGGAGGCCAGCATAAGAGCCGACAAGAACATTCGGCGCCCGCACTGCATAGCACGGCACTGAGTTCGTTCAGATGTGTCGCCTCTGCACCGCGACGCGACTTGGTTTTGAGGCATCCTGGCCTTCAGCAAAATCAGGTAATACAACGCCACTTGCAAAGTTGAGAAGCTTGTCTTGGAGCGGCGGAGGGTCTCCCGGATGAAGGTCTCGAGAGGCAATACGCCGGCGCCGAAGCAATCTGTGTTCATGGGTGGACAGTCTGAGGACGGCCAGATGGCGGTGATTAATCTCTTCGCGAAAATGATGAGTAATGCTACAAATTGCTCCGTCACGTCGGTGTCCCTCTTGAGTTTGGGAGGGCATGATCTCGCTGATGAGCATGCAGATCTTCGAGTACGGCAGTGTTGCGCATTGGGTTCTAAACCGGCTTCTGCCATCCAAGGCTTCGAACACGTCTGAGGCAGCTGCTGCGGTCTGCCGGTGCAGGCTCGGCGCAAAAATTTGGAGGCGCCCCCGGTAAAGCTCCGGAAAGCCGTGTCGATCGAACAGTTTGAGTAATTGGCTCCGAGGGCAGGGTGATCGTTGTTTTGTATGCCTCTCAGTATCTGCTCCTGAGACTCCAGCGCCGTATGTGAACTGGCTCTGGTCAGGTGTGGTAATTGCTCTTTGCCATCCTCGTCCATGAAGGTGTCACTAGACGCGGTAGTAGACGTCCACGATGTCTGGGAGGAGGCCTCGGAGGAGTAGGATTCATGTGCAGAGTCGCTTACACTGACGTCGTCGTCGACTGAGGAAATGCTGCTTTGGTCTATGTCTTGCTTGCATCTTCTGAGGTTAGGAATCCAGGGTCCTTGGTGGGCGCTTGGGTCGACATCTTGCTTGAAGGTGAGAGGATTCGTGGGCCGATATGCTTGATCATATATCTGCTGGTTCGAGAGCCAAGCAGGTATTGAATCTTGGACATTGTGAGGCGCGAGGGAATCTGCGAGGGCAGCAACCCCCTCAAATCCCATCTTAGGGTGGGATGTGAGCGATATCTCAGTCTTGAGACCAAGGACTCTTCGGGATGTCGCTTGTTTGTTGGAGGAGTGGTTCGGAAGGAAGTAGGAGGTGGAGGAAGTCTAGTCCGTGGTCATGAGTATGACGGTCCATGTGGACAAGGCAGGGTTCTTACCGAGGGCGTGGGTATCAAACCCACCGCTAGTCAGAGTACCGGAAGCTGCTTTGTTGAACAAGAATGCAGAATGATCACGAGCAAGCGATCGACGTCTCGACGAGAGTTAAGCCGAAGCCAACACTCGTATGGTGGGATCGAGGTACAAATGCTCGTGTGATTCTAGGCAGTCTTGATCTGGCTTTACCAAAACAGCTGGTGACTCTGGCGGTGGGCTTTGACGGTCAGATGTTTCTTCTTCGGGCATGTATGACAACCAAGGACTCATGGCTGGGAGTCTCTTCGATGACTGTGTTTGTTTGAGAGGAGAGTAAGGATCAAGGCCGTTAGGTGGTAATCGCACCCACCCTAGGCAACTGGCAACGTTTCGATCGTGTTGTGCTGAGCAAAGTGACAGAATTCGCAACCACCGTGATGTGAAAGTATTATAGAGAAGCTGTTGTGCTAGCAAGCAGTGAATGCGAGGCTCGCGATCGCAGGCGTTCCAGGTCGGCTGGGAGTGGCGGACCGAGTGCAGCCGTTGTCTTTGTGTATTCCGCAAATGCGAGTCGCCCTTTCAGATGGCCGTGGCGAATACTGATGAAACTAAAGATACAGAGTCTGTAGGCAGCCATGGCCGAGTGAGTCAGTTGATTGTTTGTGTTTTCTTTTATTGCCCAGTAATGAGTCTGTTCTGCGTGGCGAAATCGCTACCCGACCAGGAGGGTTTGGATGGAGGCTTACAGCAATAATAGGAATTCGACCCAGGAGGACTTGTTGGTATACAGAATGTGAATGCATGTGATTAGATCTTTGCAGGATATAGCGAGCAGCCCGTGCTGCAACTCGAAGATGGCTTCATTTTGGTATCTGTGGGTGGGAGCACCTCTGTCTGGCGCAGGCGCTGGTGGAATATAAGGGCTCAGCCATGTCGCCACACACTGATGACTTGGCTGTGGTGGCTCACAGGCTCCCGAGCAACTCCAGGCCCTCAGCCGATGACTCAAAACCAACCCCCCGCCCTCCCCCGTCACCAATCCCTAAGTAACTTAGGTGGCCAGTGGTGGCTCACTGCATATACCTGAGGTGCCCCAGCTGGAGTGCTCTGGTCCTCTCAGGCACATCTCTACGCGCGACTGTTCGGCTCAGGGCAAGCTTCAGTTATGCCTCGAGTTACGAGTACGGTTGTCCAAGGAGTTCAGCCATATCATTGTCCAGTGCACGCTTCCTGCAGCCTTCTCTATTATTGTCCAGCGACCTTGATGACAGTATGAGTTCTGCGTAGACGAAGAAATTGGCCTATCTATCCCAGGCGGCACTGCGGCACTGTTGCCTCATACCTCTCAGCCCCGACTATACGCGCTCGAAAGGCCCTTCCAAGGTCTGTGCAACCACAGACCAGGCATTAACTGACCAATAAGTCTGTCCAGGATTTAGGTAGGATTCTGCTACAGTGCAGATTATATCAGATTTCTGTTAGTCATCCCGTCTACCATAACTGAATACTGTGTATACCGGTCTCTTGGACGCTGCACTTCTCATCTAGAGGAACAGAATCGCGCTATATTCAATAAAGTTCCAACTTGTACGGGTCCTATCCGAAGATATGGGAGAGACTGAGTCACGGAGCCATGTGCTGGGGGGAGCATGTGCACAATTTCATGACACAAAGACGCAAAGCGATCCCTACCTAAGCACAACTAATCAGCGTATGGCAGAGTCCAGTTGCACCAGTCAGCATGGTGCGTGGTGGTGAATCATCGACAGCCTAATTGGCCACCGCGAGAAGGCCATCTTCCCGCGATGGAGTGGTGCAAGAGGTCTCCACGTCTCGTTGTGTTGAGGTGCGAGGTCGGCACTCTGACCGAGAAGTGAGGGAAGGTTGCGAAGTCGCTAAGGGGGCGACAACACGACGGTGACTCAAATCAGACTCAGTCGGGCGGCGAATGAGAGCTTGGGTGCCCACCACCTTTCCTTCTTCAGGCCCTTTCCCGGTGCATCTTGTCCGCCGCCACCGTCCCGAGATTCGAAATTCGCAACCCGCAATGAATTCTTCCAAGGCTCCCAGCGCGGCTCGCTGTATTCGAAACACCACCGGACTCACATAGAGATTCAGCCTCAGGTCATTACTCGACCCCAGTAGTTAGTGAACACGCGCCGAAAGACACGGGCTGGGGGCTGGCTTTCGGGCTGTCTTCGCGAGGGGCTGTGGGGGACTGAGGCAGCAACCCGTGCTGTGGAATGTCATACTGCATTGGCGCGGGTCTTGGCCTGGTTCCCTGGTTCCGAATCGCCTCCCTTCATTTTCCGAGACACCCTTGGACTTGGATAAGAGTACGGCCGAACTTGGCCTCCAACAGGCAGAAGCTTTCATGTCCGCTCTGCCTGTGGAAGTGCGGAACACACCTCGGGCATCGTTTGAGTTCATCGTCGCCGCCTTACAACTCTCGCCAGAGTTGTGCACGGTGCACAAGTTCGGTTCGCTGTTTTCTGAACGAGCGTTCCCAGAGCCAATGGCCCTTCTAAATTTGTCATCCGCGCGAACTCCCTGAGAGCGCTCCGTCGCAACGGAGGTTAGGTGACATCGCAGGCCGTCAACGTCCAGCTTGGTATTGTTGTTCAACCTGCCTGGTGAGCGGAACCCGGAGAGCCTGAGCACCCGCACGAGTACTGTGTACAAATATCACCTTCGCATTACAGCGGGTCTTTCTGTGGCAAGGGAGCTTTCTCAGTCGAGGCAAGCCGCCATCTACCGTTGTCAGGGACAGATAGCACCAGCTCCAGTTGTAGCCGAGTACAGCCATCCAATTTCTAGTACAACTTACCCTTGATGGTCCTGTACGCGGATAGCTGGAGTCCTGACTTGCGATACTACCCCACAAGGCGTGCCTGTGGTGAGAATGAGGTTCAACCGAAGATGATTACTTTCAGCTTTGACTGCACAGGGCAATATCAGAACATCAAGCCAACATCGATTTTCGGTTACTCCAAGCCTTCCGCCTCCCCAAAAATCATCCACTCAGTTGACCACGAGCCAGATGACCCGGGGAGATCAACGACAGTGCCCGCAACAGTGGAGGCGATCGCTGCAGAGTCTGTACAGTGCCCTGTCTTGACTTGCAATTTTTCCTCAAGAAGCAAGTTTTCACTGTTAGGGCCGAATCTGTGGTGAGTCCCAACTGTGGAAAAATCAACAGTCCCCATGATCACCAAAGATCTACACCAAGTGCGAGCTGCTGCCTGCCACGTGATGTACTGCCAATCGGAAAGGCTTCGGCTTTATCGAGTGTCGTAAGACGTCCTCGCGCTGAAACCATGGTCTAGCACTCGAGAAGTGGAAGGGTATCAAGATTCCGGAAAGGGCTTCTGCCTGTTGCGAATTGTCGTCCACCTATCGCGAGGCTCCTCCATCCTTCGTTCCATCTGTCGCCGCGCGGCCGCGGGCGGCCTCCGTACTATTGAGCTGAATGCCATCTATGGTGTCAGTGCTGCCGCGCTTGGACCGTTGAGTGACCTCGGAAGGTAGAAGACACACCGTAAGCCGAGCTCCTCATCAGGAGGAAAGACGAAAGGTCAGGTCGCTGCATGGTTCAAGGAGTGACATGGTCTGAACCCTACTCACTAAATATCGCTTGCAGACGAATTCAATACTACTACACAGCAGGTGTTCCAGGAGTTGCCTGAGGGTGGCCGACGACGCAATGGAAGAAACGATCGACACCCCTCCCACTGACGGCCAACTCGAAAGTTATCAAACTGGCCTAGAAGGTCCGTCGGGAGTGGCCTACCGGGAGACGAGCCTTCGAGGGATGGGACTTGCGATGTCTTGCTGCGTGTCAGAAGGCTCAAGGGGGCTATGAGATCATGGTGATCCCCGGTATCGGCTTGTGTTGGTTGGCAAATTCACCCAGGGAGGTTACTGAGCTGACAAGGTCGCACTTCTGCTTCGCCCGGACACCGTCAAGGAATCGATCAACAAGTCACGAATAAGAGGGCATCGATTACAATACAAGGTAGTATCCTTTCCGATTCTTTACATCCGAGGGAATGTGGACGAACGAATTGAGCGACATTACGGTAGGAGGCCCGCGCTTTCGTCACCATCTCGGTGCACTCATAGGTAGGCAAATCAGGGAGTCAAGATACAGCTTTGTTCGGTCTCGATGAAGCAATTCTGGCTTTTCTCGCCCCAAGGAACGCAGCACCTCGTGCCAATCCCTTAAAGCCATTTCGCTATGTGGCATCCTTTGCGCGCTCGTCGCCGAGGGAACCGCGGCTGGCTGAAGCGTCCGCCATCCGCTCGTTGAAGATGTGAGTATTGGTTTGCACTCAGAGGCGCGCGAAAGCTGTGCCCCTTTCGACACGGGAGCATGGCGTGGCACGTGGAGAGACCCGATCCTGCCACCGCCTCTACCGCAACCATTCGACTGAGCTCGGGAGAATGATGAGGTGAAGATCCATTGAAGCAAAGGCAAGGCCGCCTGATTGAGTCCATCATGAGACGAACCAAGAACACACAGAAGCTTCAGGCACAACTATAGCCATGCAGAATTATATTGTTCCATCCGGAAATACCTACTTTCCCACGAGGCAGGCCGAGCCTTGCGCGACGCCTTTCATGATCAGTTCCGCCCTTGCTACGCAATGTGCACCGAGGTTTCCCTGTCCCTGCACACCCACTGGGTCGCCTGCCCTGACTCCTCTGCTCGATCACTCCCGTTTTCCGTGGAGAGGTGTTCCTCATGCCAACGGGTCGGGTATATTGATTCACCATTCGGCCCATTTGGCAACCTTCATCTTTAGGATATCCTTCAAATCCGCTCTAGACCTCGATACTTAGAAAACAGTTTGAGAAATTTCAGGACGACTCGATCGACAGGCATCCGCATGCTTGATCCTAGTTAGGCATGTATATGATTTTCTGGATCGACGGCACTGTTCATCCGTCTTCCTTCCGCGGAACTCTCTATCTCAGACATTCTTTGGTGCCGACCCATTTTGTCTATGCGGTCTAATCGTGGAACACGGTCGCTCGAGGCTCTTGTCCGGTTGACCCCTCCCAACCTCATACTGTACTGATCGAATCTTACAGACAATACTTCCGCCATCCTTGAGCATGTTGCACAACTTGTTCGCGGACCCGACCTGCGCTGGAACGCTGAACGCCTCTTGAAACTTCTTACCGACGCAGAACGCCCCCATTGCACCGCACCGAGGGACCGACTGACCAACTCACTGTTCATCATCTGTCAACTGTGAATTCTGCGTCACTCGATCTTCATCCTTCACGACCTCTCGTAACTGCTCTTCGGCCCCGGCTCGTAATAATGCGCCATCTCCAGCCCCGCCCTCTTAAACCCGCACTTCACGTAGAATCCTTCGTTGGCCTCGCTACAGTCCAGAATACTCTTGTAGCAGCCCACCCTCTCCGCCACAGCATCCAAAGCCTGGATGATCCGCAGCCCCAGCTTCTTGCCCTGTTGGTTCTTCGCCACGGCAATGTCTTCAATGTGGCCCACCAAGCCCATGTTGTGGATGAATTTGCGCTCGACGATCACGGCACCCGTGCCGACCACGGTGGCGGTCTCATCGCAAATCACGAGGATATAGTACGTATCGTTGCGGGAGGAGATGAAGTCGTAGCGGGCGTTAAATTCTGAGAGTGTAGGTTCGCCGACAGTGGTGAGGACACGGAGCGTGGGGAGGAAGCCTGCGAAAAGGAAAGGGGGGAAAAGTCAGTACTTAAGTAACCATGTAAGTAAGGGAATGCGAGGCTGAGTGGCTCGAAGACGAGTCAACATCGTAGGGCGTAGGCCCGAAGGAAGATCACCATACCGCCATAGTAGTCGCTCCGTCGCAGTGGTCTAATGGTATAGCCCTCTGGCAACCGTGCCGCGACTTCCTCCGAGATCAACGAAGGCGAGAACAGCGGCGGGTCGTTCTCATCGTTAAAGACAGCTTTGCCGTTCTGTTTGGCTTCGTTCGCCACGGGCGGAGGTGCCGATGTGGTTGTGGGTGTGGGGACTGGAGCCGTGGTAGCTATCGAGGCAGTAGGCGCGGGTGCGGGTGCGTGTGTAATCCCATTTGTGAGCGTGGCTGTCTCGCTGCCCTTGTCACCATTCACTGCCGTCGTAGGTGCAGGTGTAGGTTCAGTGTTTGTAGCTGTGCTGGTTGTGGTGGCCGGAGTTTCTGTCAAGGAGATTTGCGTGCCTGCTTCTTTCGACTGCGACTCCGGTTCCAACTTAGTATACTCGACAGCAGGGTTCGAGGTGGACAGAAGACTGGCTTCCGTCGGGGTCTGAACGTCGGCCATGATAGCCGTTGCTAGAGGGATATGGTTCTTTCTCCCCAAAAAGGGCAAGGCTCAGAGAAGGCGGTGCTCAGACGTGGCTTGCGCTCGGGCTCTTGTTCGCAGGGATACAAAGATCAAGGAAGCCAGGCAAATGTCAAAAGAATGGTGAGGGTCGGTCCAATTCAGCTGGTCAGCCCAGGGGGAGCCGCGTCTCAGTGGTGAGTGAGAGTTGCGGAGTTGGAGAAAAAGTCAACAACGCTAGCACAGTATGCGTGTGTATGTGTGCTGAGAAGGGCTGAGAGAGACAGCAACGATGACAGCTGGCAGATATTACGACATGGACATCTAGAAAGAAGGACAGAACAAACGGTTTTGTATCGATAAACTCGGCCCCCTGCGGTGAGATGTTCTCAGATCAGCTCTGGAATTTCTGAGAATTGGAGACCCTCTCGGCCTTGTTCAGCACTGTTTCCTGAAACATGCATTGCTGTCTCAGCCTCGGCCGCGGCCGCTTGTACAATGCTTGCATGGGGTGGCGTCAGGGGTAGAGCTGGGCTATTAAGACCTAATAGAATCCGAATCCGCCCTTCTTTGCATGGTTTCCCAATGTATCTGCAGGATGCTCCTCATGTCTATTACTCTAGGGGTCCTTTCTTATTGGTGGAGGAATTCAATCTTGTCCGGTGCATCCCCAGCCAAACCACAAATCTGGCGGAAATCTCCAAGCTCTGCACCTCTGACCACCAGAAAAGTCTGAAAACTTTCCAGCGAGATGGCGCCTTCGATGTCTGTGAATAAGACAGCATGAGGGATGCTGGTCAGGTCAGCGAGCGCGTCATTGACAAAGAGTCGCACTGCATGCTGTTTCTCTTGTGCCTTCTCCTTGGATTCACAGGTGATCCGTTCGAAGACCAATCGTCCCCCCATTGGTACCACGTCGCTTGTCCTCCAATTTCGCTCATGCGCCACGCGGTCGGTGGGCAGTTCTTCCAACCCCGAAAGCTCGCTGAAGATTCCCAACGTAGCCAGTGCAGGAACAATGTCGCCGTCGTGGACGAAACTGAAATACACATCGTTTGAAGAGTGATCTGACATGAGGTTTTGCGTTGCATCCAACCACAACCAACCCATCAAAGCCCCGAATTTGTTCCCAGGCCCAGCGCGATAGTAATGCAGCAGGTCTCGAGCGTATTCGAATTCGAGCCATTCCTGTCTGGAGAAGACGTCGCACCAGGGGCTGGCTCCCCTTGCCAGGATCTCGAAGCCACACAGTTCCATCATTCCGTATATATCCAGGGGACTGAATGACATACCGACCGCATCGTTTGCGAGCCGCTCTGAAATTGGTTTGCTAAACGTAGCTTGCCACTCTGCGAGCTTGATGTATCCCTTGTCATGACCTTCTTGATTGTCCGTAGCATAATTGGAGCAGGTGTCTCCAGGAGTCAGCGTATTCGCGCCTCGATCCATGGTCTCGGGGATGACCTCTAGCACTGCTGAGCCATCTGTTTTCCATTCCGACCCAAAGAACCCATCGGCAAAATATTCTGCTGTCTCGACGTCCCGTAGAGAACCGCAAGACCAGAACTTGGTTGGTCGCCTCTTGGAGGCCAGATGACCGTATCGCCGCCGCATCGCTCGACCTGTGTTGGACGCTTGCTTTGTCCCCGCATAAGGACCAACACCAGTGAGGTTTTCGAATGCAGGATTGGATGTGTCCGTGAAGTAGGTCCAATTATTGACAAATGACAGTGGCCCAGTGAGGACTACGTCTGGGGCTTGGAGTCGCTCGAGTAGATAGAGATGTCCTAGACAGAGAGGTTAGCATCGGTTGGACGTCCGGGGGCAAGTGGACGTACGGATACCAGCGTTTCGTGTTGGATATCGCTCAGCATGCCGTGATAACTGGAAAAGTTAGTATCGATGCGAATGTCTCCTATCTGTAGGCCGTAATCTCACCATATGAACTTGATCAATGGAGCACTTCTTGGGTAGAGGTGCGTCATAGTAGTACCGGCCATCGATCCGCCTTATCCAAGGTCCGTTTCCGCCCAGGTGGTAGATGAGATTCCATCCAGCTTGTAGGATCGAAGAGCAAAGCCCACTGCTTGCTAAGACGGTAGGGCTTTTACAAAATTCAGTATGAAGTTGGCTCAGGGAACGAAGAACGAGGAAGCCTGAAATGGCGATGAGTAAGACCAAAAACAAAGTACGCCAAAACGGCCGCCGTGTTCTTAACTGAATTCCAGGTGCAGAAGACATCGCGCTTGACTTGGTCTGCCAAAGCAGCGCCATCTCAGTCAGTTCATCAGGCAGAGACTGGCATCAAGGTTCGACCTCGTGGCTCGTTATTCTGGACACCTGACTGGCGCGGAGGGTTCGAGAGGGCGGTAGGTCGAAACCGTTAGTCTCTCTTGCTAACCGTTGAAGTGGCCTTTAATAACGAGGGGCCGACCGAAGAGTCAAATGTGCAGCCGTAACAGGACTCTTTACGATGCCATATCAAAGTTGTTTAAGATCTAGGCCGTGCGGGAAGTATTTGCAGCGTGAGATTTGAGGACAAGAGTCAGGTTCGCTTCTTCCCTTTCCCGAGCGCTGAAGCCCATGCATCCATCTCGACCTTCACAAGGACCCCACATTCCTCTCACAGTGATTTCACTGGTACTATCAGCTGGTGACCTATATTGACCTTCAACATATCGAAGTACTTTCGAGATCGAACAAGTTGCAGACCTCGTTATTCTTCCATGACTTATTCAGCCACCGCACCCCTGGCCGTTCTCAACACCGGCTCATCTTGCGCCGAATGTTCACTCCGTCACCAATCGCCGCTCCTTCAACCCCGCATAGAATTTACAGTGAGGAGAAAGCCGCACGGCAGGGACGGCAGCCGTTACCGATGGACATGCCGCTGTCGGAGCGCATTGTCGATCATCTGGGATAAAATCAGCCTGCGCAAAGGAAGGTCTCCTTTGGACCCAGTTTACTCTCTGTGTTCTCTCTAATCAAGTCGTTCTCAGAAGAAGTCAGAATCAGTCATGGGTTCCACGAATCCAACACCACATTCGTACCCAGTTCCACCGGCCGGAGTGTACGCACCAGCCGTCACTTTCTTCGATCCTAAGACGGACACTTTACTACCGGAACAACAAGCGCAATACTATGCCTACCTAGCGAGCAGTGGCCTTCGTGGTCTGGTGATACTCGGCACGAACGCGGAGACGTTCCTGCTCACTCGAGATGAGAGAGCAGCGCTTTTGCGATTAGCACGGAAGTCGGTGCCAGAAGGCTATCCCATTATCGCAGGCGTTGGTGGCCATTCAACGGCACAAGTCCTAGAATATATCTCAGACGCTCACGCTGCTGGAGCGGATTATGTCCTTGTCCTTCCAGCCGCGTACTTTGGCAAGCAGACCACACCGAGCGTTGTCCACAACTTCTACGCGGCCATTGCGAAGGCGTCTTCTCTCCCGATCCTCATATACAACTTTCCTGCAGTGTGCAATGGCCTCGACCTGGACTCGGACGTCATTGCAGGACTGGCGCAAGAGTTCCCAAACATCGTGGGAGTGAAACTGACTTGTGGTTCGGTCGGAAAAATTACACGGTTGTCTGCTACATTCCAACCTGAGCGTTTTGCGATTTTTGGTGGGCAGTCGGACTTCCTGGTCGGTGGACTGGCAGCAGGCTCGGCTGGATGCATTGCAGCGTTTGGAAACATTTTCCCTAAGACGGTTGCTAAGATTTTCGATCTGTGGAAGATGGGTAAGCATGACCAGGCATTGTCGTTGCAGAGAATGTCTGCGCATGCCGAAAACCCAACCAAGGCAGGCATCGCCACAACCAAGTATGCCGTAAGTCAGTTCAGCGCCAAGAAGGCCGGCATTCAGGGCGACTTGGAAGCCATGCTGCGGCCTCGGCATCCATACGAAGAGCCCAGCCAGGCGGTCAAGAAGAGGATCGTAGAAGTGATGCTGCCTCTCGATGAGGTGGAGAAAACGCTGTAGTATACTGCGCATTCAGTATCCTAAGGAATAAAACACCGCGCATAGAAATGACGACCAACTGAACAAGTAACCGGAAGACGTGCCCGCCTTGAGTACTGTGTAGACAGCCTAGGCGAAAATCCGCATCGGTAGACGACGTAATGGGGGTAGTGCGTGGACATGCCATTTGGTGTTGGCAGCTTGTTGGGCCACGTTACCAAGAAATGAGTCTCAGCCTTGCGTCATGTTCATCGCCCGGTCCTGGTAAAACGCGGACGCCGTGTAAGCCACATCGGTAAGGCAATCTGCAGCCTGGGCGGTTGGCTCCTTCGCCAAAGCGGCCCAAACGTTGCACAAATGCAGATGAGATCGACATGGACAAGCCAGCAGCATCGTGTTGTGAAGTAGATCGACCATGCTGGTGCCACCAACTCGTTTCAGGACCACCAGCTGAAGCGAACAGACTTCGAGAGCATAGATTCATAAAAAGATGGGAATGTTCAGTTATTGAAGGAGGCTGGGATGAACCTTAACTGTTGCACTCTCGAACACTAAGTCCATGGCGCCGGCGGAAAATAGGCGGGTCTTGGACGCGGTGTTCGATAAGGACAAGCCCTAGTCCTCTGGCACAGGTCGTTGAAGCCTTCTGAAAAATGAAACCAATGTATGGATATACGAGTAGTTGGTGAGCCTCATATATCATAGAGCACAAGTTTACTCTGACCAGGCATCTATCTGTCTACACAGGATATCAATATTCGTTGACAAACGTGGTTTCCTGTGCTTCGGACGAGCTGCAGTTAGGTACCTTACTACCCGGGGCCCGGCAGGTGAGCAGCGTGGCAGCCGTACCCTTAGCCTGAAAAGAACCCAAGCCGACAAATCGAGAAGATGACCAAAGCAGCCGCTAGATTAACTAACGCCCAGACTAGTTAAGATCTCTCAGAGGACTTCCTCTTCGGGATGGAACCAGGGCGAAACGTGCGACTGTACTCGTACTCCGTAGGCGAGCACGGCGAGCACGGATTGCCGATCGGTACGAGAACAGAGTGTGATTTTGAGACCTTTACACATCACCAGCATCAAAGCCAGGAATCTTCCATTACTAGGGACATCATAAAAACTACACGGTACGTAGTGCTGGGTGCTGCCGATGCTGCCCGAAATGTCAAAGCGCAACATAAAGACTTCGAGAATCCCCACAACGGCGGATAAGGTGAGCCGATGCCGTCATTGACTCTGAGAAGGCGGAGTTGCGCATATGTACGAAGCACCTTTGATATCGGCGGGACTGAGAGATGGACATGTCTTGATAGCTGCGACTGCCGAGCGAGACCCGATAGCGAACGATGGAGCTTGAGGCGGGAGAAAACCTGCTTTTGGCCTTCTCCCAATACGTATGGTGAAGGTGCTCGCGAACTGTGGACGGATCTGAGTTTAGGCCGAGCTTGGATCAGCATCTGCATGAGCGGTTGCTGCAGCTTGTGTCGTCGTATTGTTCGGCTCGGCATCCAGATGTGCTGAACACGCATGCTCCATCCTACTGGGTACCATCCGTCTACAATTTGGTTCCCACCTTCCACTTTTTCACCGTGGTAATGACTTTAACCTTTCCCACCATTGAGCTTTCTTTTAACACTCTGGAAGTGCCCGGCTTTACTTCAACACCCTCCACATTGCACCTCTCGTTAGAAGCTGTCCAAATACTCGTAATTCTGCACATAGCACTCACTAAAACATTGCCCCACCCTTATCGAGCACCCGCAGACATACAGGATCTCAAAAACTTACAACCTGTCACTTTCGCCGCAACCTGGCTACAACCCCGTCGCGACACCGAGTGTGAGGTGTGAGGGCTTGGAGACCTCCTAGAATGAATTCCCGCTAGATCAGAACGCAGACATACTGAGTACTTACCTCTGGGTCACCGACTGCGCACGACACGCACTGCCACAGACAAGCTGCTCACCAGAGCTGGCCTACGCCGGCGTCAAGCTTGTCCGAATATTCGAGACCACACGGTATTCCCGCGTCGTGCCCGCCGGTGAAGGCCGTGGTAGAGCTTCCCGACCCCAGCTCTGGCTGGAGAGCCGGGCAGCGGCCTCCCGGTACCATGGCTCCGGTGCATAGCCCTGCGATGTTCTCATGGCTGACGGCATGGTTGCTTTTGGCGGTGTTTTTCTCGTTGAATGTACAGCTAGTAGCTGCAGCAGACACAACGAGATGGATACAGTATACTGGTAACGATGGCACAGTTTTGCTCGACGATGACCGCAGGCCTTCTTTGTACACCCAAGATTACGGTGATTGCATGGGCGATTCTCTGATCAATGTCACTCGTTTTGATGCGGCCTACTACAAAGACAACATGACCGTACTTTTCCATCTGGAGGGATATTCTGCGTTGACAAATGAGAGTTTGATGCGTGAGTTGGCATTTTCTCCCCGGATTAAGGTGCTGACACCCGGCTGATCTGAAATCCAACACTGCAGTGTACATAGGCGTCTACGCTTACGGCGAATCCCGTTTTGAACTGACGTTCAACCCGTGTGTCGCCAACATCGGCAGTCTCTGTCCTCTCAATTCTTCAATACCCATCACCGCCAATGGCATCATCCCCGTCGCGCCATCGGACGTGGCCAACATTCCCTCCATAGCGCTGACCATCCCAGACTTTGAGGGCATGGCCATCCTGCGGATCTTCGCCAACTCTACAGAATCTCAAATTGCCTGCTTCTCGGCGGTGGTGACCAACGGAGCTTCATTCTCGCACCCTTCTGCCGTGGCCTCCGTACTAGGCGCTTTTGCGGTGATCGCGTTGGTATCATCCATCGCAACCTCAATCTATGGGCAGAACGTCCCCGAGGTGCGGACGCATTACGCTCACTCTGTATCCATGTTGGTTGTGTTCGCCGTGTATCATCACATCTTCTTTACTGGAGGGCTGTCGATGAATTGGCCAAGCGTTCTTGTATCGTTCTGGAGCAACTATGCATGGTCGGCCGGTATAATTTACAACCAACACATGCAAAATACCATCAATCACTTCATTGGCAGCAACCGTGGAAACATCAGCATGATCGGTGCTGCGCCAAACGGTGAGAATGCTGTGGGACTTGGTGGTGGTTACCAAATCTCGCAGATCTACAAGCGGGCGGCTTCAGATGCGCTAGAATCCTACGGGCATGTGCTGAAGAGGCAGGCGGCAGGGCCAGCAAACACGACTGATGGCACCGCCCAATTTTCTTGGTATGGGCGCCCGGTGCTGCCCGGACTCCCCTTACCTGGCAACTATTCCGGTTTTGCTGGAACTCTGGCGGAACTGAACATACCAGCCTCGAACGCCTTCTTGACAGGACTGCTTTGGTACCTCATATTCGTCGCCTGCCTGTTGGGGGCCCTTTTGCTTCTGAAGTGGTCTATCGAAGCTCTTGCAGCCTGCGGTATTGTCAAGACAACTCGGCTTGTGTACTTCCGGAAGCACTGGCTATGGTTTGCAGGAGCAGCTGTCCTGCGCACATGCTACATTGCGTTTTTCATGATGATGTTCTTCACCATGTTCCAGTTCACCTTGGGCGGAGCTCACGGCGTCAAAGCGATCGCGGCAGTGGTCCTGACACTGTTTCTCGTCACAATGCTAGGCGTTTCGGCCCTCGCGATTTGGTATAGAACTAAATCGGAGACTCTTCCCGAGATCCTCGAGCAGACTAGCCAGGAATCCGAAGGGAGCGAAAAGACCGGAAATTCTGCCTGGTATAAGATCAGCTTTAAGAAAGCGCCTCAGAGCCAGGACGTAGAAGGAGACAGCCGACCCAAGACTACCTGGTGGCGAAAGCATCTGCCAAACCTTGGTTCGGGCAGAGTTCATCCTCATGACGACGAGAATTACACCATCAAATTCGGATGGCTGGCCTCTCGATTTCGCAGGAGTAAGTGGTGGTTCTTCTCCGTCTGGTCGATCTACGAGCTTGTGAGGGCTGCATTCTATGGAGGCGCTGCGGGCCACGCTATGGTGCAGGTTTTTGGTCTGCTCGCCTGGGAAATAATTGCCTTCGTTACTACCATCTTCATGAGACCGTTCGAAAGCAATCGACTCAACCTGATCATGGTGTACTTCCTTGGGTTCAGCAAAGTGGCGACAGTGGCACTGGCGTCGGCTTTTGACGCTCGATTTGGACTTGACCGCATCATCACAACGGTGATTGGAGTGGTCATCATTGTCATTCAGGGCATTTTGACCATTTGTCTCTTCATCGCCATTGCGCTCGGAGCGGTTTCAAGCTACATGTCGATTACTCGCTACTCAGAGACCATTAAGCCGCGCTCGTGGCTGAGACCTCGAACCCGATACTTTTCACACGTTGACCGCAAAGCTACGGATCGACCAAAACCACCTCCCCCCCCTCCACCACCAGAGCCGGAACGTCCGAAGGAACCTTATTTTACAGTCTCTAGCGTACGACGGGAGCCCAAGATTGAGGACGAAGATCCCGACAGTCAAGTCGATGAAGTCGGCATGTCTCCGAGGGCTTCTGCGAGCATGGAAGTTGAGAAACATCTCGGCGTGTCTCGATCCACATCCACGCGCTCTCGGACTGGCATGTCGAATCTGCCGTATGGAGCGAGACCCCATCGTTTGAGCTGGAGCACAAAGGATTTCCAGAGCCTGGACCTTGATCAAGGCCCGGGCCCCATATACGCAAGAATGAGCATTGAGAGTATCCGCGATGTCCCCAGCAGACACCGTGCAGCAAGTCTGCGTGGGCAATCACGAACTGGCACACCAATCGGTGATATGACCGATACGCCCAATGGCACGGAGGCTCCAGCTCTCCGACGTGGACACCGGCGCAGCGTGTCGACACCACTGGGGCCAAAACGCAACAACTCGACCGTGGCTGAAGAAAAGGAGCACGACCCAGAAAGCATCATCTCAGATCCGTAGATCGGACGTGGCAAGGAGCACATGAGACGACGAATAATTTACGACATTCATGCACATAAATACGATCGTCAGCGTTCCAAGGTGCTGTTGAGATGAGTTATGATTGTGATATACTGCACAGTGTTTATTCAGGAAGCCGAGCATACACAAAGCATCGATGATACTGCATTTAAAGCATCACGGGGGCGTCCGGTTCGACAACCTTCTGGAGTCAGTGAGGATATTGGACCTTGGCATTATCTGCGCGGCTCGGTAGCACTCGCTTGTACGGTCTCCCTGCATACTAGTTGGCACAATGCTTGCATCCAGATAGAGAGTGACGATAGTCTCCCGTTGAAGAACCGATGGTACCGCACAGGGTCAATGATTACACAACGTTGCAAACGATCTCTGGCATCAGCACGATGACGTTGTCCCTGTTGGGGTGTTGAATTTCGCGATCTTCCCGACCGAGGAATGCTTTGGTCTGCGACCTGCACCGCCTCCCAACCCGCTGATTCTTATCGATGGTTTGAGGTAGCAGCCGGCGGACCAATTTCTCTGATGCTACGACAGACACGAGAATGGGTCTCACTATGGAGATGGGAATATCCCGGTCGAGAGTGAGCGAGTCTTGGCTCCTTTTGCTTCAGGTCTTGGGCAATGCTGTGTACAGTCAGGGCCGTTGCTACCATTGCAGAAAGTAGACGGTCGTCCTTGTTAACTAGCACGCGCTTTGAAACGCGTATGGGTGGCCAGGAAATGCAGCCTCATTTGTGGCAACACCTTGAGACGCAGATGGTGCACCCCCTGCATCGAGGCGAGCGCGGTGCGAAAGTCTCGCGGCGTCAGAAGCGGCACCTCGGAACCCCGGAAGGCTTTGCCAGCAGGCTCGACTTTCGAGCCTGGCGTGCCAACCAGGGAACGAGTGAGGCTGCTGGACCCAGCGGCATGGCGCGTTCCTCTTTTACGGGCAGGCGACGATGCCACGGGGAGTGCTTTCCGGGTGATGTGGGCGCGCTGCCAACCACCAATTAGCCGTCGTTGTTGCCGTCTGGCCAGGGTCGGCTTAAGTAATAAGCGGCCCCCGAGGCTCCTGAAGGACCCAGCAGACGCTGTCAGCGCCCCCAGTGGCACACGCGGCCGTCCGCTCTTCGCCGTGGGAACGTTGGACAGGCATCATCCTCTGACCTCTTCTCGTTCTTACTGCTTGATTCATCAACACCACCTTCTAACGCAACACCATTCTCCCCTTTCGTCCCGCTAGTTTCCAATAATCGAGATCACTCCTGTCCCAGGTTGCACGAACCAGGCAGGCGCTATCGACCATCGCCTGGACTGACGCGGACTTAGTCGTCCTTACGCCCGTTTTACCAGGCCCAAGAGCAGAGCTCAGCGGGGCCCGCTTGCCCTCACACACCGCGCCAGGCATGATTTCTCGGCCTTGCTTGACCTCCTCCTCAGCCTGCTTACGACGAGTCTGGAACGCCAAATACTACCCCATTTGAAACCAATTCTCCTTCCGCATCCTGACAACCACCACACCTCTCCCAACCCACTTCCGATTCTTCACGACCCCCCGGGTTCTGCAAGGTCCTGGATCACCCCTGCATAGGGTAGGTTTGAGGGCCGATCACTTTGGGGCGTAGATACGGTGTCGATTGGGCGTAGGTCATCTTCATCTTCATCTTCATTGCTTATGCAACTCTGCTTCATCCTGTCCCCTGCAATTCGGTGAACAGAAGTCCGAAATTGAGCCAGTGTTGCGTCGAGGTACATCTTGAAGATGCTCTGCCATTTGCTCCCGGAGAGTATCTTGTCCCTAATCAAGACCTGACGCTGGTGTAAATCCAATTGGCGACACTCCGTTTCCAGGTCCGAGGCAGACAAGTCCAAAGCAGCAACGAATTCACACCGGCCTGTCAAGTCAATCTCCATTGACGGGCTCGATATCATCACCGCCTCGGATTGAAACACAGACGGCGGACATGTCTCCACAAACGACGACCATGTCCAACACTAGTTCTCGGAGAGCCACTGCTCCATCCCAAAAGAATGCCGAGAAGGTACAGAATGGTCAGCAGGCAGAGGTGAAGTCGGCTCCTGATGAGACGACTCCCAAGCGGCCGAAGCGCACGCTGAAACTTACTGCCTCTCAGCGAGAGAGGAAGAGAGCTATTGATCGTGAAGCTCAACGAAGTATACGACTCAAAACCAAGAACTACATCGCTCATTTGGAGAACTTGGTGAGGATCATGGAGAACGGTGGCTCCTCGGCAAATATTGGTGAGGGCATCCAGCAATCCCACGATCAGTCAGTAACCGAGCGCCACGAGAGCGAAAGGGCGAGAGCGTTGTTGTCGCAACTGAGGCAGAGCGAGGAAGAGGTCAGCACGTTGAAGGAAATGCTAGCTGGGGTCCAGAAGCTGGTCGGGACCGCCATGAATCCCGCCGACGAGCCCGACCACAGTTGGCTTGGGATGCCCAACGCCTACAACAGCGAACGACCTGCCCGCAATACGACCTCTCTCTCAGGCGGGCCGCACGACCAGTTAGAAAATTGTGCATCTGTCTACTCGCATAGCTCAGATTCGTCATCTCCCTTGATCGAGTTTGGGTATCCAGTACCATTTGACCAACCGAGACGTGCCGAGGCATTTGGGTCAGAGTTCGCCCCGAGATCCTACGGTGCCCAACCCTACACCTTGCAACAGCAGGATCTCTATAATAGCTTCGGAAGAGTCTCTGCTCCTGTACCACGACCAGATCCACCGACGTCGGATCCGACGGATGCTCCCAAGCCCCGGGAAGAGGGCGAATTGTTCTTCCTGTCGGAACGGGAGGTCAATCGGGTATTGGCAGGCGGTCACCAGTCTTTTGCCAACCAGCCCCTCGACGAAGACATCATCGTCCGGGCAGTCCTTCATGGCTGGCGTGATGTGCAGGATCAGTATCTGCTTGACAAGGGGTGGCAAGCGTTGAGAAGCATCGACCAGTCCATCTTCCGGGAATGCGGTGTTGTGGAACGCATGGCGATCCTATACATGATGAGATTGAAGCTTCTCCATCAGAGCAACATCAATCCACAGTATCTGGCGCCACTGCCACCCTTCTTTCAACGAGGTTCCGACGAAGACCCTGAGATGCTGAGGAAGACGCCTCTCATTGAGCATTTTGTTTGGCCCGGCTTGCGCACCAGCCTGTGCAGGAACGCAAAGAAGTACATTAACAATAAGTTCTCGGATTCATTCCGGCAGTCGTTTAAGTTCCTGTGGCCGTTCGACATATCCGACACGTACAACAAGGATCACTCTACCCAGCTTTACTCGATCACGCCAGGATTCAAGCAGCGACAATGGGATTTGCGGTCATGGACGATGAGGAGGGATTTCTTTTCACAGGCGAGCGAGTTGATTGGGTCGATTCCCGTGTATGAGGCGCCGATGGATCGAGTCCTGATCCCGTCGGGATCAATTCCGATGCAAACCGCAAGCCATAGAGGACAGGCGGCTCAGGACACACACCGCCAGATGCCCATTACGGAGATGGACGAGGCAGCGGCAGAGCAGCCACAGGTAAGCATGGGGCAGGCGAACAGCCAAGCTCGCGCTCCTGCCCCTGCTCCTGCTCCTGCTCGCATCCGTGGGCCAGTACCGACCACAGCTCCTGAAGTACCTGGGACACACGTCCCTTACTCGGCCGAGGTCGAAGCGTGGCTCGGAGATCCTGATATGGTGCCGCAATACTGGAACATGTCAACGGGCACGGCCCTTGGATATGAGGTCGTGCCCCAGCAGTGGACGAGTGTCCAACAAGGATTTGTAGGATGAGGGAAAGGAGAGGGTCTGGTTATACTCCGAAGCAGGGGATTCGTGTAGACATAGTGAAGGCTTTCAGACAAGCCGTGTGTGGCCAACGCGAGTTTGATTTCGCGGAGATACTTCGGGTCCATGAATTCCGTGCCTCCAGTGGCCCCTCCATCAATGATGTCATGTGGCTCCCGGTGACGCCTTTATCACGCAATCACGTGGCCTGCGATGCACGGCGCTGACAGAGCAGCATGAGCCTTTCTTTCAATTGAGGCATTCAAGTATCCCGTAACTCGTTACCTGATCACAGCCCCCGTTCAGGTTTGCCGGCAAAGTGTGGAATATCGAACATGAACAGCATGCGAGACAAGTCTAGCTCCAAGGGAAGAAAAAATCATCACGGTCTCAGGAGCATGTGCTACTCTCTCGGCTGGATCTGCCACGGCTCCTGATTCAGTCTCCACTCTATGCGTATTGACTACAACCATTTCCCCCTTCCTTTATCGTCCATACCAAGCTCCAGAACGACCTGATCTGCTACGGGTTTCGCGGAGAAAACTTTCCCCCGCTCATACAACCGGTGGCAGAGCATTATTAATCAACAACCATGAATCTCCTAACACGCAAAACTTCCAACAAGTCATTGTCGGAGCGGGAGAACAGGGGGAGGGCCGAAGGCCAGAATACGATTGCAACTGCGGCGGCACGTGCTCAGAGCGAGAGCAAACTATCGCTCCTGAATAGGCTAAGAAAGAGCAGTCGGTCAAGGGAGAGGGAGGATCCGAAGGGAGTCGAGGCTTCCGTGTCACCCGAGGTAAGTGTTGCTTTAGATGTGGCGGGCCCTCTCACCCTGCCGCGGCGAGGCTGACCCCAGTGCAGGCGCGAGATGGGAGGATACCACCCGCAGAAACCGTGCCTGCAAAACTTCCTACGCCCAAGGTTGCTGAAGTACCGCCCATCAGCGAACATGATGATCTCAAACAGCAGCAGTCAACGGGGTCGGAGACCAGTGATCCAGCCACGCGGAAGAAGATCTCGTCGCTTCCCTCCGACACGGTTGGTGGTGCCCAGGAGCGGAGCGAACTAGGTATGCCTGTCTGTCTTCCACAAAGGAAAGTACCATAGTGACTCCGTGACTAGCTCAACACCACAAGAGCCACCACAAAAAGGATGGTCTCACGAAGGAAGACGTCGAGATCCTCTTCTCTGGAGCCCCTCAGTTCGTGCTGGAGAAAGGCCGAAGGGGTCGTTACTTCCCACAATCCTTCTTTCCCTGGAACAATGACCTGGAGATCTCCGACCTCCAAGATCGAAGGTATCTTAGGCACGAAAGCTTCGCTCTCGCCACACTCCACGCGCACCTGCCCATCCCAGACGAAGTTAATTGGAAACCTGGCTTGGCGCCGCCGACAAAGAAGGAAGGTCTCGATCTTGGTAAGCGGCCTATGTTCGAGCTGGGCATCTTCGAAAGGCCGAATATGCTCGGCCTGGAAGGCCGTGAACCCGGTACCATTGGAATGCGGTATTTCCTTGAACGGCCCGTTGCAGACGGCGTGGCCGATGAGAAGACCCAAGAACACGGTAAAGATGTGGAAATTGACTTTGCCATCGCCAACGTCCCCGCAATGGAGGCCTTCAAGATGCTCGCTCTCAGCCGAGAAAACGACGAGCTGAATGCGAAGATTGGCAAGCACGCTCCTGCCGTCGATCGAGCAAGACTGATTCGCGAGGGGCCACGCTCGTGGAAGGCGGTCGGGGTCAGGGATATCAGCATCGAGACATTGGCGGACAGAATGGACCGGATCAGCAACCTGCGCGACCTGATCCTTAAAGCGGGATGGCGGGAAACGGTGCTGAACCACATGAATTCAGCCGAGCTATACTCCCATCTGTTTACTGAGCTGCTCTACCCACCCCGCGCAGTTCCGGCCGAAGCGAAACACGACAAGGCGTCCCTGAAAATCCAAATCGAAGCCTTGGTCAAAGTTCTCACCACGCCTGGGGCCTGGCTGGATCTGAGCGCACCTGAGGCGAGGCTGCGATTCGGGAAAATTTTGCACAGCACGTCGTCAGGTTGTGACATCGCAACAGGAATGTACATCATCAACCCGGAGCGGAAATGGCTGCTCATTCAACTCCTCCTATCCGTGGAACTGGTCATCCGGTTGGATGCGGCCCTGAGGTTGGGTGTAGCACTTCATGCGGAGAATTTCGAAATCAGCAGCGAGGAGATCCATCATTTCAACAAGCTTCGCAATCTGAAGGTCGACTGGGATTTGGTGGCAGCTAGACGGTATTTGTTCCTTTCCTACGTCAAGAAGACAGAGAAGAAGGGTCCGGCGTCAGCGTCAGCCTCAATCCCGCCATCACCGCCGCACGAACGACCCCTTACCTTGAGGCATATTTCCTCAGCTACACATGAGCATCACCACGGCAGTCTCTTCAGCGGTCTGAAACACGCCATGGGCCTGGACGGCCTAGCAGACACCGCCGCACCACATCATACGCTCGACACGTGCGATGTTGTCGTCATGCCACGCCAGGCTGGGGTCATGGTTGATGGTCTAGTTCGTTTCGCGCACAACGTAGGCTGGCCTCGAACCGAGGAGCTCCATGAATCGTTGCGCCAGAAACTGTGCACCACTAATGCCGAAGATAGGGAAAGACTGCTCATGGATGCCATCGTCTGCTCAGACAAACATGTTACAGAGCCTAAGCCAAATGATTTGACGGCCTCACTCGCCTCGTTCAATGTCGACCTTCACCCTGCTACACCGAGCACGGTTGGCGGTTGGCTCTCACACAGTTGGCTATCTGGCCTCATCATGCCAGGCACCTCGATCTGCGATATCCTCATATCTACGCTGCTAGAAAACGACCCTGACCCACAAACTCTACGCGACCTTGGCTCCGCCTGCATACCATTACGCGGATCAGGATTCATCCTCAACGGGTCCTCGTGGTGGTCCAAATCGAGTATTGTGGGACGTGTGATGGCTCCAATGCATGGCTCAAAGGAATCAATGGGCTGGGTGTTCACTCCTATTGTCCCCCTGTACGAGAACACCCAACAGCCGGTGTCAAATCGGTGGGTTAGGATCAAATCCTTCCCAGTGTTGACAGATAGGGTGAGGCCGAGGATCTTCGACGGCGACAAACTCGCCGAGGACTCCACACCACTGGGGAAAGGAAAAGGGGGGATCATGGGTAGCGAGTTCTCCATGGTAACAGACCACATCTTCGACAACGAACAGACGTCCGAAGTGGAAGTGAAAGATATCAAGATTCATCTTTCATCAATCGATCTCACCCTGACGTCCGCAGAGCACCCACTCTCCGCATGGGCGCAATTCGACCTGACACTCACACACCCCACAACCCAAGGCGACTCGATCGCCGCTTCTACAACCGAACAAGTGCGCTATGGCCTCAATCGCGCTGTGTACTTCGTGACCGCGCACCCGTGCCGTCTCCCGCATGGCCACGCCACGTTCAAACCAGGCACGTCAAACTTCGAGCACGAGCAACAACACCCTCACCACAAGCCTGGAGTGGCAGAACACATTCCGGCGCATCCATTGCATAAGACCTACAAATTCGTGGTGAAGTCTCTCGCCGATCTGGTGCAGAATCCGAAGAGTGAGCCGCCAAATCCGACGAACCATAGTGATCCGGTTTGGATCATTGACGCCAGAGGCCACGCTTCCGAGGGGCAACAGCACCCGCCGTTAAGCTCAAACCCGTCGGCCAATCCCACTCTCACCGCGACTTCGGAAGGCACATCTAACATTGGCGTGGCGACAAGTTCCTCCACAGTCATCAGCAAGTCGGCGACGCACGATCCCGCAAACCTTGAAAAGTATCTGTATGGTTCCAACGACCCGCAACTCTGGGAGAAAGACATCTTCGTTCGGGCATGGTGTGCCGAAAAGGGCAGGAATGCAATCATTGCGAGGAGTGGGAAGACGTGTTTGAGTTGTGCGATTCGCGAGGCGAGGGCATTGGAGGTTGCCATCATCGTGAGGGTGGGCATTAAGGAGTAAAGGGGAATGAGAAGGGCCAAATGCAAAGATGATGACCAACAGTTCAGAGCGGTGTGATCACGAGCTACCACGAGTCTAGGTACGTATATGCAGCCCCAGCCCGGCCGGCCCCGGTTCGATGCTCGTCTCTACAGCTTGATATAATGATCCCTACGGTACGACTATTAGAGTAACCACGAAGCGAAAGGAATATGAGCCATGAAAAGGGATATCTCAATGGCGAAGAACGTCTTCCGAGTCTCGCATGTAGTATTTAGATATTAGATATCTTCAGCATACACGTACACGGATACGCAAATCAGCAAGCCTCGCGATATTGTACATGTCCATCTATACGTATATCTCTTTCTCTGACTGTCTGTCTGTCTGTCTACCCGAGTAACTGACTGACTGTATATCGTTATCGAATTGAGAACCCGCCTCGGAGAGCCACACCACGGTGAGTAGATCATACGTATCGTGCGTACCATATCTATATCGGCATGTCATGATCAGAAGAGATGGGATAGTGTCTTCTCATGGAAATCTCAGAGGCTCAGGGCTCAGAACTAGGCATAGCATGGGATAGGATAGGATAGGGCATTAGGATATAGGATATAGGATATAGGATGCAGTATCCTACACAGAACACAGAAAGATAGAAGATAGGATTCCGGGGCAGGCACGATATGATGAATACACATGGGTCCATACAAATGTCCCGGTATCCGAGTTCCGACAGCTCGGACTAGACTCGTATACTCGTGTACTCTACTCACTCGATGTGCATCAAATCCAAGAAAGGAGCACGCCAACGCGGTATACTCATGCACTCTACTCACTCGGTGTGCATCAAATGCAGGAAAGGAGCACGCCAGCGCGGTATACTCATGCACTCTACTCACTCGGTGTACATAAAATCTAACAAAGCAGCACGCCAGCACGGAGTAGTAGGTCCTTGGGGGACGCCACGCATACAAGAGACGAAGCACTGCACGCATCACGCTGGCAAAAGTCACTCACTGCCCTGCAGTCGATCACACCCATTGTATACAATTGTGGTTCATTCTCGTGGGCCGTTGAAACTCTGTCGTCTCCCAGCTGTGAGGTGCTCCGGACTTCCCTTCCCACTCCCTAGGCAACTCATTCAGTCGTGTTTTGTATTATGTTCAAACTTCCTGCATCAAACTCCACAGGTGGTAGATACATCTCACCCTCTCTCAATCCTTCTCCCCGGGCAGCCTCACGGCCTCCCACTCGTCCTTCCGCACGGCTCTCCACTCCTCCGGGTCCAACCAGCCAATGTAGTTCTTGTCGCCGAAGCCGCCGATCCAGTAGGCCTGCTGGACGACCAGCCTGGTCCACACGCCTTCGTGGGCGGCCCACTTCCGGCCGGGCAACCACATGACGCTGTCCTTGTGTTTGTGGACGAAGCACGCCTCCAGCGCCCTCGCCGGGCTGTCCTCGGGCGGGATCTCCTCCAGGTACCCCGTCAGACTGAGGCGGGGGAGGTTCGCGAGCGCGAAGGGCGCATGGCCCGTCAGGTGGATGAACTCGTCCCACCAGCTCAGCGACAGCGTGGCGTTGGAGCCGGCCTCGGCGTTGCGCGTCGCGGTGGAGATCTTGAGGGACAGGATGGTCGGGTCGGCGGCGTGGGACGACTCCCCTTCCTTCTCGCACGTGGCTATGTATTCCGGCAGGCCGATCGGGGTGGACGCCACCGAGGCGGGGATCCGCGACGAGAGGTTCGCCGCCGCGGGGAACACGGTGATGAGGTCGCCGTGAGACGAGAGGTGGAGGAGCCGGCGGGCAAGCAAGGTGGACTGGTAGCGTGAGGGGATGGAGGAGGAGGGCGAGGCCCCGTCTTGATCTTGATCTTGGTCTTGTTCGTCGGTCTCGTATGGAAGCGGTTCATGCAGGTGGAGTTGCGATGGCGGAGCTGAAGAAGAAGAGGAGCCGTCCGTGCTCTGGACTCCGTCGCTAGGATATCGGGCTCGGAATCGATGCACGTCGAGGGAGCGGTCTGCTTCTGTCACGGGAGCACCCAGGGCGAGGCGGTTCAGGGCGAGCAGCTGCGCCACGGCGAGGAGGGCGGACGGGAGCTTCATCTTTGAGGAAGAGGAGGAATTTAAAAACTGAAGTTCAGAGCCCTTGAGTTTGTTCTTTTTCTCCCTCTCTCCCGCGTGCACGCGGGTTCGTCAATATGGTACTCTGTTTGCAAGACGAGGAATGTCTGCTGGAGGTCTTGGTGTGTCCGAAGCTCAGAGCGTAGGATCCCTCGTCCTGGGAGAATTTGTGAGTAGGATAGTCTACCAGCTTGTGGCGTGACTGTTTGGCTAAATCTCGCAGCACAGCACTTCGGTCAACGAATGGAAACAGCGGTCGTGTTGGACTGCCAGCACGGCGGTCGGGAATGAAATGGAAATGAGCCCACGTCCACCTCCCCCCCCGTTCATCGACAACTGACTCCTCGGCTGATGTGCGCGTGATCTTATCTTATCGGTTCTCAGTGCGGTGTCGGCTGTGCTTCTGATTGGCTGCGTTCGAGGTTGGCAAGCCATGGCGGGGGTTGGCAAGGCTGGGCTTGCCGGGCTTCGGCATCGGTCGCGAGCTGAAGCTGGCAGTACCCGGTACTCAGGACTGTACTCTGTACGGGACTGAGCCCCCGGTAGGTGCGACGGCTCTACTCCGTATATTCCACCAGGATACATAACGTGCACAGAAGGTGGCCGGTTTGTCCCCGGAGTTTACAATCACTGCTCGCATGCATGATGCCGCACAAGGCTTCGAAATCGGGGCTCAGAATCATGACGTCTTGTCGCGTCGACGAAGAGCTGACACTATTGACTAGGTCGCCACGGTTTGCACTTTGAACAATGTTCCAAACACAGGCTCCGTGAACACTACTATCTCTGTATCAGCTCTTTAGTATGTCCTTGAACCCGTCATCTTCCAACTCTTACACTGCAACCCTGGAATCGCTCCTGCCGCCATCATGTCCACATCATGTTCTCAGTCTTCCTGTCTCGCCGTGCAAACCCCATGTGCCCAGCCATACTATCTCCGACCTCTCAGTACACCCTGTGCTCGAGTCGGGCCTGCATATCCTGAACATGGATCTTCCGGCCGCGCATTTCCTCCTGCGACACATGCAAGCTGCACCGGCATGGGAGGCAATGTATCTCCATGGATTGCTCCATCGGATTGAAGGAGACTTGGATAATACCAGGGCGTGGTACGGGGATGTGAAGGAGTCGGCGGCATTCAAGTGGGTGTGGGGAGGGATGAACTCTGAAAGAGACGGCTCCTCGAACAAAATGACTTCCTCGGAGGAAGCGTTCCAAAGTGCCATGTCTTTCCTCGACGGACTTGAAGTGTACAAGAACTCTCTCCTGCCAGCAAAGGCCGCTTCTCATCGACGGCCTTCAGGAAAGGATGTCCCGGTCGAGGCCGAGTTGGCGGATGTCTCTCTCCGCGAAATACGCCGTTTACTATCGTTCTGCGAAGAGAAATTTGGCATCGACTCCGTGGGGGATGCTTCGGACGTGTGGGTGTCGATGAGTGAGAAACACGCCGACAAAGCCAACCAGATGATTAGTGGGGGCGAAGGGTGGAGAGTCTTCTGATCTCTTGCATGAGATTGCGGGAATACCACAGCCTGCAGTTCAGTAGGCGGAGCGACATTGTAACGACTCAGGTATTCTGTGCATGCTCCAATGTCTTGACCAGCAAGCCTGCGGCGCGGCCCAGCTCTCCGCCCTCTTTCCTGGCCGTCTCAATGCCTGCCAGGATGTGGTCACGAAAATGGCGGTTGAAGTTTTGTAATCTCTGCTCCTGGTCGTCGAGCATCTGACTGTCATCCTCTACTTGCGGACCAAAGAGATTCAGATGGGCGTAGGCGTTCGATTTGGTGGGAACGAGGAGCGTCTCAATCTGCCACAAGGGGAAGTCTGTTACCAGTGGGTCGGGCTCAGTAGAAGATAGCTTGTGCGTGAAAAGACCCGCATGCAAGAAATCTGAGAGGACATGAATGATTCGAGCCGTAGATTTGACGTCCCCTGCAAATGAAGCTCGGTTGGAGGCCGATCTCCATCCGAGAACCGTCGTAAAGCATTCGAGCGTTTGGTGCCAACCGCCCGCACAGGATACAAGTTCCGTTCCCGCAATTCTTATAAGAGAAGATAGAATGTCAATCGCCGTGGCACGGATATCTCGCGACAGGTGTGTCATGCCGGCACGAACATATGGCAGAGCCCTGCTGACATGGTCTCGGACGTCTTCTTTTGGCAATGCGTGCAATAGCTTGAGCAGCTGATTTCGAACCCCGGAGGATCCATCCAGCATGAGAGGATAGATGCTGCCGAGAAGAGAACTGGTGGTGATTGGTAAGGCCGTGCCTGAAGAGCCGGATGCTACATAACTTGTCAAGTAGGCGAGGGCGTCTTTTCTCTGGGAATCGGAACGTGAGTTCAGCAACGATACTTGGTGAAGAAATACCGACGATTGAGTCGGTGCAGTGACGTCGAGCTGCTGATTCAGAACAATTGCTCCACGCATCGTCAGCGAGATGTAGACTTGATGAGATAGATGCCCTACCTTTGGCTCGAAAGCTTGTATCGGTATGATTGTCCGCCTTGGGCCTTGTCTTGCCTACTTTCAGTTTCTGTTTCTGTGGCGGTGTTAGCGGGATTGTTGCCTGGTGGTGAGAGAGGCCATCGAACTTGAAAGTCTTTCTTCTTCTCCCTTTTCTTCTTCGCACTCGATCCCATCTTCGCCAGTCGATGTCTTGCGAGAAGGACAAACAAATGGCCCGAAGAGCGACGAGTGGAAGATTTTCTCCAGTGTGGCCGCCGGGGGAAATGCAAGATAAGCTTTTTCGACGTTAGCGGGCCGCGCCGCGTGCTCATCGCGTCAATCCTGCAAGTGATTCTCGAAATTCCAAGGGTATGGATTCAGTTTGTAACAGAAACCCTCAGCCTGGGAACGCTACCTTGCCACCCTTCACGTGCTCCAGCCTTTCGATTGCATGACGCGATTGCCTTTGACCTTCACGCCACGGCTCCTCCTTTCTTAAATCGACCTCCGCCGCTCGGAAAGAGAAGGGGAAGACCTCACTGTCGGTGTTTGATCAAGCTCTTGCAATACTCGCACCATGGCATGAGGTCCTCCGTGGAGGTACTAGATGAGGGACACAAACTGTCCCAGAATTGCGCAGAATGGCTCAAGCTGAGAGAGTTGGTAGCCTGTGGTCCCGCGTCTGAGTAACTTGATACTGATCAATACTGCGTACGACTAGGAGACTTTGAACAGCCCCTCCATCGATGCTATGCTACGCGGTCTGACAGAGAGGCCAAACGTCCAATCCACCCTTATTCTATCCCGCAAAGATGGTTCCATCATCAGAGCGACTGGCATTGGGCTATCAGAAGAGAGGAGTGTTTCAACATCTGGAGGGTACCAGTGGTCGCAGGTGCCGGCATCGACCGGTGGTTCAGAAGGATCAGAGCGAGCAGGAGCGTCTACAGCAGAGAAACCAGATGAGTCTGCAGAGGCCCAGCAGGGTGCGAGGCCCGTTGAGGTTCTGGCTTCGTCTATTTTCCAGTTCGTGAATAACGCCAACGTGCTGGGAGAGACTCTCGGGGCCGCATCGCGCGAAGGGCCGCGTTCCAACGGGGCATTCACAGCAGGTGCTTATGGAGAAGGCACCCATCCTGCAAACAAGGAAAGAAGCTATGAAGAAGACGCGGAAAGTGGTTCTAGCGAGGACGAAGTCCAGCTACTCAGGCTGCGGACGAAACACCAGGAAATCATTATCTTTCCCGACCCAAATTACATCTGCTGCGTTGTCCAAAGAGTGGGCAAGGCCGGCAATGCACCCAATCGAAGATGACCAGTCGCCCAACACTCGCAAGAGTACCCTCCGGCAGAACTGTCGCTATCACAGGCATTATCGTGGTCTCTGGTGGCGGTTCTGAAGGCCAGTTGCACAAGTTGTTGGAGTCAAGGCGCGGTCGACGATAAGGATGGAGTCACTCAACAGATAGGAATCGAATGCAACACACCGCTGAGACAGAAGATATCAACATGCCCGTTTCGAAGCGGTAACTGGTTGGCCGTCGCATAACAATGCCATCGCGCCCGCTATGACCTGCTGAATTGAGTGCCTTGCCCCAGATTGTTTATCTGGCCGGCAAACGAAGGCCCGGAGTGTTATCGCGGGGTCGTGCACTTATCACCAAACCAGCGTTCCGACTCCCTTACTGGGCACTGGCAGCCTATGGAGTCCATGAACACAATCAATTTTTTTTGTTATCACTTGACCAGTATTTGGATACGTATCTGGGAAATAACAGTCGCTAATCTCCTTGCCCTTATCATTTGCCGACGGAAAATGAGGCACTACTGTACTTATAATAAGCATCTATGGTCACCAGCTGCGCGGCTGCCATCGTGAGGCTTCCCTTGCTTGCCCGCCGCGCAGGGCAACCTTCGACTTCCCAGGCTGTGACCCTTCGGCGGAAATCTTGGGCAACCCCAACGACCCTGTGCTTCTGTTCGGTACCGGTCAGGGTGTTCTTGGCGCTCATAAGGTCCTGCCGCTGCGCCCGGGATCAAAGCAAACCTTTGCGTCGAGGCTTCATACCGCTTTCAGAATGAGACTTTGGTCGTGCGACCGGGCCAATGATCACGGCGGCAAACGTTGATTTCTCCCAAGATACCGAACACTTCAGCCGAGATCAGGTCGACTGGTCTTGACAAAATCGCATTACTCATGAGACGATTACTGTCGCAAGCGACGTCCTCACACATGCACGACCATGCTTGCGGACTTTTCTCTCCAGGCTAGGAGGTAAGCAGCGGCAGTGTGCGGGAATTGGTGGCGGCCAGCAGCACGGAGAAACTTTGACTAGCGTGGGGAGGCGACTCTTCGAGCGATGGATGTCACTTCAGCCCGTGGTTGCTAGCGGCCCTGGGCTTTGCTTCTCACCGGCGATCCCCAACCTTGCCAGCAATCGAGAACTCTGTTGGATGATTGCGTTGTTCTATGGCCGACGTTACACGTTCTTCGAGGGAAGTTTGGCCCGGGAAACTTCACTCAACCACCAGCCTTCGAAGCCAATACCAGGAACACTGTGCTGCAGTTTGGATACTGGGGGATTGGGGAATTTCCGGGTTAGGCTGGCGGTGGAGTCGCCGACACTCGTCGGCCAAGGACCGATTGGGGCACGGGCCACCGTCTCTTGGAGGGGCAACTCTGCGGGCTAAAACGGAATATCTCAGGATGGTGAAGGGTGTCGTTCGTCGCCTAAAATGATGCTTGGAAAAGCAGCTAACACTGAAGCTAATCAGAGGAGTCTCAATCTGGATACTGGACTTTAATACAGAGGACCGAGCCTGCAATCCTCCTTATGCTCCCATTCGACAGAGCGACGACAATGCTGGGGGCTCCGCTTACGACCTTGCGAGTTCAACAACTCGGACTTTGCCCGATATGCTGCACATGACAAGATGCCAATTCCTGCTCCTGCGAGTCCACCGGGACCGTACAATGCTGACGAAAGCCGTCGAACGATCCCTTCCACTTCCCAATTTGGCTCGGCCGAAATGAGCGAAGGCTCGCAAGAGAACTTGATGTTGCTTTTTCTCGGCTCGACTTTGGGAAGCTCCTCACGTAACGTTACTGTCGCGTGTGCAAAAAGCACGGGAGGCTATGCTGTTCTCACGAAAGTCGATGGGTCAACAGCTCTCCGTGTCTATTTACTGCGCATGTCGACTTCGGCTCACTCCGGAGAACAACTTGCTGTACAGGTGCCATTTCTCCTGCCGACGAATGAGTTGGGAGACCGGAAACGCTTGTTGATCGTGAACGTCTGGACGGTGAGTCGGTGGCAGTGATACCTCGAGCGCTCCACGGCTTGGGGTGTTTTAGCAAGTTCTCTGATTCGTCTGTCAACATCTACACGATCAAATGGTGAGCCTGGAAACCGTCCATCCGAATCCTCCTCGTGTACGCGCTGTCCGGGCTTTGGTGGGCTTGTGGTGTGCCCGCTTAGTGATTGAACAGATCCGAATCATGGCGGGCTGCCAGTTGTGGATTTACGAATACATCCAGACAAGGGATTGACTACTTCAATGCCAACTCAATATTGAGCAATATAGCGAGCACTTTCATCAGTGACGAGCATTCCTTTAACCCGAGTGAGGTGACTACGGAGTATTTGATTTTGGTACCAGAGCCATTGTCTCCATAAGCTTGAACGAGATGGCGTACCTACTCGTAACATGACACCGACATGAGTACATAGGCGCGATATGATGTATTCAGTGACCAGTTCGTTGCGAAATGATTTGCTTGTTACTCCGTGCTCACACTCGACTGACGTCGAAGGGTGATCAGAACCGAGTTGGGCTACGATTCCTGCGCCAGATCTCGATATTCGATCACTGTCTACAAGTACGAGTACTGATCGTCAGATCTTCGAACCGGTTACGCTGCTGTCTCGCAATGGCTGGACGGGACTCCAAGACGACCACTTTCTCAATCTCGATATTCTTGACTTGGTAACCGGTTGAACCAATCACATCGGCGCCCTGGCGGCGCCCAATAACCAGATTGCAATCATAGTCTTATATTAAGTGCGAGAGATCAAGGTCCTGTGTACAGGCCTCACCGGAAGGATGCGAAGAAGTCAGATTCGTCCAACCAGCAGAGTACCTAACACCCCCTGAAACGGAAGTTTCCGTTTCCGATCTCCAGCCCATCGCCTTCGTCGATGTTGGGCGTGGCAGCACACACTGCTCATAAGGTACTTGCAAAAGTGCGTGCTCTGTGCCCCCGCGCTAGGGACTGGTGGTACAAGCAAGGGGGTTTGTCCTACCTCGAAAGCTCGAAGGCATGGTGAGTGGCTAGGTCAAAGGCTAGACCAAAGATCAGCAAGATTCGTTCGAAGTTGAAGCATCAAGCCCTCGAATATGCGATTTTCGAGGCACGCCACTCGTTGAGCGATAAAGCCCTGCACCATTTCCACACCTGCCATGTGCGTGAGCCGGTTACAATCTTTTGGGGTAACACACGTTGCCCGGGCCGGAAATCGGAGATGTACCGAAGCGAAGGTTCGGAGGCGCGTTATTGCCATGGAGAAGAAGTCACAAGAAAGGAGCACATGCTTTGTTGAGCTTACGCGCGACATCCAGGGCACGCATGCTCTGTGTAAATCGAGCCCCACTCTTGGAAATGGGTTCGCGCCTGGGCATCAATGAATCGTGGGCGATGTGAAGTGCCTGCCACGATGGAATTCATGCAAGTACCCTCTCCTCTGTACTGTAACTGACCGTCACCCGAGGCCTCGGGAGCCAGGCCTCGAAGAAGCCGGAAGAGAGGAAATGGCAAAACGGGACAACGCAAGCATTTACAGGATTGTCTTAGGCTGCATCTCCGAAAGTCAAATACTGCTTGTGTGCAAGCGCCACCATGCGGGAGGGTGGGATTATCGCTTCGTTTGGAATGGATGGCCAGGCTAAAAGTTCAGCATTCTCTAGCTGCCGCTGCTTGTGATCCCTTTTCCGAGCTGCGGTTCCACCTGCGACCGCTCCTCACGCAGTCCATCTCGGGGTTTTGTTCAGCGATTTAGCCTGATGGGTATTCTACGTTCCTCAGCCTGATGATCCTAAGGAGCCTCTGGCTGGAAACGGCGCCGATGTGCGCCACCGACTGGGTCGTCCAAGCCTGCCCAGCAGGTTGGGTCGCAGATCAGCTCTCCGGAACACTACAGAAGATAGAATGGCAGACGAGCACGAGATTTGGACTGAGGTGGTGAGCAAACACGAGCTGATGTTCTCAAAACAGGCCATTTTCACATGAGAGTTTCCTGGAGTTAGGTGACCAGGAACGGGGAATTGGGGAGGGTGCGTTCGCCCCGAGTTTGATCCTTCCATCCAACTGCGGTGTACCGGGGTACAAGATGTGCCGCGGTGAAATCTATGGGGATCCAAGTACCCCTCAGGAAGTGGGTCGTTGTCGCAAGAAGCAACGCATTATTGCCCCCCGGTTTTAAATCTTTCAGAGAGCAGTGCTCACGCGAGCACGTCCGGAGTATCGAGGGGTGCCTACGAACGATGCTCAGCTGCAATGTGGACGTTCTTTCTGGACAGACCTTCATCTTCTATTCGCGTCATGAGGAAGGCTGTCTTCTGAGCTGGTGCCGGGTCGTGCACTGCAAGAAGGCCCAACCTCGGTCCTTCGTATTGGTGGCCATGGGGCCCATAAGTGTGAATCTTGGTGGAGCACAGGTGGGAATATCGCGCCCCCAAGGGTTGGAAATCGGTGGCATGCTTCTGGACCACTTCTTTTTTCGAAGGTTCATGCACAGAATCCGTCAGCGACCCGGCTGTCGGGTCGCCTGGACTCGCCCTCGTGCTCCCGGCTGTTTTCGAGAAGAGTGTTCCCGATACTTCAACCTCGTCGTTGCCAACAAGTTGCATCCATGACCGGGCAGGAGAGTGTCTACCGTAGAGTTCAACCAGAGTCAGCTGCCTGATTCTCCGTCACAGACCTACGCGCACAGTCGGCTTTCGCCTATGAAGATTCCAAAATGCCCTTATTTCCCTCACTGCCTCCTCCGGTCGAGGGTCGGCTTCTGTGACATTTCCGGGAGGCAATACGTACCACTGCGCGCATCTACCTTGCTTGACCGGGTGGAGCACGCACTACATGTGGTACTTGTCTCGCATGGGCGGCAGTGACAGATGTGACTAAATGGGTTGACTGATATTTCATTATTGTTTCTATTACCATCCGCGTTCATAGCCGACGTTCTCGACGATGAACTGCAGCATGCTCCTCAAATCCTGCCTCGTCCGGGAACGGCATTGAGCAGGACGCCTCTGCCGGAAAGAAGTACGCCGAAAGGGTTCGCCCACTTTGTACCAAGTACCATGGCCACCCACGCTATCAAAGCCTCCAGCTAATTAGAGGAGGGTGAATGAGCGCGCTGTGACTGGCTGCAAAAAGACCGCTTGAGACGACCCTGTTCCCTGGATATGGCACTCACGCCGGGCTTGCATGATCCTTAAAACCCATAGCCGGCCTCGCAGTGGGCAGCTTTGTGCGGACCGATGTTTAACTGCTCCAGCGCTCATGCTATCCACGCCACTAAGCGCGCCCCGCCGAAGTTTAAGATCCCTCTCTCCTCGCCGCACGCCCAGATGCACGCCCGTGAGAGGAGTTCGATGGCTTTTACCAGATGCACAGTTCTGCGAGCATCTGACATTCCCACTGACTGATGCTGGTCAATCCCGCAGCCGTGGTGGCAAGCATCGTTCCTGAGAACGGCCGGGTCAAATCGTCCACCGCTTCTGCGATGTGATGTAGCAACCCCCCAAGCCGGCGTCATCGCTGAACATCAAAGGGTCCCAAGATTCAGCGTCCTGGCAGGGCCAGGCGTATTCGAGTCAAGCCAATTGACGGCCGCTCCGACGCAGCTACATACGTATATACATATGACATTGTCCCACTTCTTGACTACCCACCAGCCTCGCTGCCCTTGCCCCATTTCTGGCGTGGGCTACAGATGGTTCAGGCAGAGACCGGCGCTCTGCCGATGGCCTTTTCTGTGGGCTACCCCAATCCCTCCGAGCATGCAGCGATTCCCCGGTGGCATGCTTCATGTGAGATTAAGGTGAGACGCTCTCGAAGAAGACGCGGAGTGGTCATGGTTCTCTGGCATGAGCACCCCACGAAATGGTGAGCAATGACCACCACCACTCGAAACGAGCGGTGCTACGCAATGGAGCTCATCAATCAACCGCACGACGCTCCCCGTCTCTCTCGGAGAATGCTCGTCAGATGTGATGATTGCATCACTTCATCTGCTCTGTAGCCATGTTTGTCTCTTGATCGTCTCGTGCTGTCTGCAACTCTAAATGGGTTGTCCACTCTCGTTTGCGCGCGTTCAGCAGATTTGCGTACAGCCAACCCTAGGCCGGTTTGTTGCGTCCATCCCGCTCCTCCACTTGCCTCAAAGCCATGCTCCGAGCTGTCGCCAATCCCGGAGGGTCAATCGCTGTCTGATTTACGGCGAGTCCCTCTTGTATTGCCCCTCGAGCGGGTCCTAGCCTTTCTATTTGCTCCAGGGCCGTGCACTAAACGGGCGCGCCAGAACGCACCATCTTCCTCGGACCCTGGCCCAACCTGCGCCCACACCCTGGCCACCCTCGAGCGCCCCCCCATCCCCATAGGTTGCGTGCCTTCGCTGGCCTGCACACCTCCCACTCCCACCCTGCAAGCTAGACGTTGTGGTGCTTTTCTCGCAGCTCTCTTCTTGCCGACCTTTTCCTCTTGTCTCATGGTGATGACACTACTGCTGCCACTGCCACGGGTTGCCCATTCTCTGCTACCAATTATTTTCAATTCGAAACCGACCTACTCTTCCTTGCATCATATCGTGGCCTTGGTGTTGGGAATGCTCCCAGCGTACCTGTATACGACCAACCTTTCTCTTCCGTTGTCCTACCTCAGCGCGCTGCAGCACGCGGCTTTGTCCAATCGGCCCCGGTGATGTCGAGTGCGGATTATGGTGAGCGTGGGGGAACCGCAGCTTCGACCTGTGCGCGCGCAGCCTCCGCCGTCCACTCCCCGGCCGGCCACTCTGATCCCTCTTCTGGACCTGCACAACGGCCGTCTTTTAGTCTGGACGACACAGCTTCGTCGACCTGGTCAAGTAGTCTCGAGTCGAACGCTACCGCGAACACTGCGTCCACCAGCCAGTCGCCCGCAAACCTGTCCTCGACAGCGACATCCAACATAAGTCCCCTTCTGTCTCACCCTCTCAAGGCCACAAACACCAATCTCGGCTCCAACCTGGATTTCTCCACCTCGGACGCCATTGCTCGAAATGAGTTGCTGCTACGGGACGCAGTCTTCCCGGAGTGGAAGGACGATACCAGTCCTTCCGACATCGAGAACCCGGAGGAGATGCAGAAGAAGGATCCTTTAGGGACCCAGATATGGAAGCTATACAGTCGCACCAAGTCTCGACTGCCGAACCAGGAGCGCATGGAGAACCTGACGTGGAGGATGATGGCCATGAACCTGCGCCGTCGGGAGCAGCAGCAAGCAGCGTACGGGAATAAAATCCTCGCGAGCAGCAACCGTGAAGCACCTGGTGCTGACAGTTTCCCCAGTGAAAAGCAGGCACAACAGAAGCGTCTGGCGGCGCCGTCGTCCGCACCCAGCGGCATCGCTCAGCAGCTCCGCAAGTCAATCGACAAGGGTCTTGAAAATGAACATGCGTCAGATCCCATGAACCTGGACGACTTCATCGTCCCAAGCTCAGTCGCCTCGCCAGCAGGGATCATATCTCCCGCAGCGACAGATCCCGCAGCGACGGAGCCTGCAGCACAGTCAAAGACCACGCAAGTACCTGGTGTACCGATTGCCACACGGAACAAACCACAGGTGCAAATCCCCAAGAATCTGCCGCCTTCGTCGATGCCCCAGACCTCGATACCCACGTATCGTACGTCCGAGTTTGACTACGTCAGGAAGAGAGTTCGGAAGACAAGCATTGACGAAAGGAGGGGAGGAGGAGTAAGCCACGACCACCTTCATGAACATCACATTGATTCTGATTATTTCCACTCCCAGAACCGAAAGCGCCCGGCCGACTTTTCTCCCCAGGTGCCTCCGCTGCCTGGCCCAAATACTGCAAACGGCACCGAGATGGACACTACTGTACCTGACTATGCACTTGATCAATCAACTGCGGCACAATTCTCGGGGCAAACCAACTTTCAGAACCCAATGTCTCTACAGCTGGACTCCTTCCACCTTCAGGACGATCCCATCCTGACGTCTGCCGGTCCTTTTCAGCAAAATTTCGCCTTCTCACCCGCGGCTTCGCCCATGGTGAGCAGTGGACCTTTCACGAACGGATACATTCAGTCCTCCATGCCCTCGTCTCTCAACTCTGCAGATTTCTACTCACCTCCTCAGTCCGGCTACCCATCCGCTGTTTCGACACCCCAACCCGGTCATGAAGCTGACGGAACATTTTACTTTGACCAAGGTGGCCAAACCCGTACCATGCCTTTCTATCCAGCCCACCGAGCGTCGCATCTGATGGCGCCTTCCGCTCCGCAGTTTGGCTACGGAAACAATGGCGACCAGGTCTACTCCTTGATGAACGGGGTAGGCTCGGCCCCGGCCGCCAACGGGTTTTCTCTCCAACAACATGTCGACCCGTCCAGGGTGCTTGTTCCCGAGTATGGACGACGGGTTTCCCCTGGGATTTCGGTGGCTGGCAATGATAATTTATTCCAGTTCGGCGCCGACTCGGACGGCGAGGATGACGATGCAAATTTTGCCATGATCCAGTCCGAATACTCTCAGTTGAACGATCCGACGCTGGACTTGAGCTCGGGTCTGCACTGGGATACAAGCGTGACCGATTATGCGAACGTGCAGCGTTTTGGGGGCCCTGGAAAACAAGTGAGGATTGGCGGAGCGGAAATGGTGAATTCACCTCCAGACTGGGGCTCCTCCCTCCTTAGCCGAACCCACGGCTCCGCTGCCTCAATCAGCGACATTCGAAACCGGGATCAGGATCCAAGAAGGCAAAAGATACCGAGGACGACTTCTACGCCCGCTTTAACTACCCAGCATATGCAATCTACGGGTAGTTCACCTGGAGAATCCGGCTTTAGTAGTCGACAACCGTCGAGGCCCGGCAGCCCCGGCCCCAAGAACACGGACCAGAACGGTGTGCCAACGACATGTACGAACTGTTTCACCCAAACCACGCCTCTGTGGCGACGGAATCCTGAAGGTCATCCTCTATGCAATGCCTGCGGATTATTCCTCAAGCTCCATGGCGTTGTGCGCCCGCTGTCCCTGAAAACCGATGTCATTAAGAAACGCAATCGAGGAAGTGGAAGCACGGTTCCCATGGGTTCCGCAGCCACGCGAGCATCGAAAAAGGCTTCCCGCAAAAACTCGGTCCAGCAGACACCAGTAACCACACCGACATCTGGCAATGCGAACAGCGAGCAGAATTCGGCTTCCCCGGCCTCGGTGCAGGGATCCGCGCATTCCGGGTCTGCAGTTACCACGCCCACGAGCTATCCACCTGGTATCACAGGAGGCAAACCTGGCGTCGTACCGATCGCTGCGGCGCCACCAAAACCACCCATGCAGCCAGGGCCAAATATGGCTCGACCGGTTCAGGTGACACCGAAACGCCAGAGACGCCAATCCCGAGCTTCGACCAACACACTGCCTCTCATGGTGGGCAACAACGCAGCAAACGACCCAGAAATGCAGGACGTCGGCCAGCCCACGCCCAAGATCGCTCAAGCCCCAGTGACCAGGTCCAAGGCTGCCAGTATTTCTTCGACGGCTGGGGCCACCACTATGGCTTCGGTCATGCAAGGTGGCTTGCTCAACAGCGGTGTCCACAACATGACGGGAGGACCGCACGGCAACAGCCAGGAGTGGGAATGGCTCACCATGAGTTTGTAACCCGATACACCCGCTCGTGGCGTGCCCTGTCAAGGCTCTGCACGAAAAGCTTCTCATTTTCCACCATCCTTGGCACAGAGACAAGCAACAAGTTCTTCGGTGTCGTGTTGCATATAGGGACATTTCCTCATCCTCTTGCTTATACCCCCTCCCGAATTTGACTCCAGCTGCACGACTTGACGACCACGCAATACACGAATCTCCCCAATATTACTGTCACGCGCTTGCTGCCCCTCCCACCAGGGACGAACAGCAACCTGACGACTTTCCATACTTTGGATCGGGCTGGTATGGACGAGCAAGGGTATAATGACGGGCAAATTTGTGCATGCACATTTTGTGATTTTTGTCGATTTACAACAATGATATCACCGCGTCTGCGAAAGAGGTTGCTCAAAGATAGAGAGCCCTCGAGCAGAAGTGCGCACTTTGGGTTTTGATGTTTTGGGATGAGCGAAGTAATGAATAGATGTGTCGACTCGAGCCCTCGACCAGACAGATGGCCATGAGAGGGCGCAGAAAGATGTCTGTATTGGGGGGAGGGGGGATCGTTTGGGCCGTTTGGCCCCAAGATCGCGAGGAGGGCGTCGTCCTTTATGTGCCACAAGAAGCGACGAGGTGAGCTGGCACTTGACATGATATTGCTGCAATGATAGAGAAATCAAAGTACATATCAGGCGAATTGGTACGCGCTAGAATACAGTAACAGCAGATCTTGAAAGTTCTATTGTAATCGCCTCACTGCAGGTCGACGGGACAGCACCATCTATAAGAAATGGAGCTGAATTTCACATGACGTTGAGACAAGCGCGTCCAGCTGCCTCGACCTGGAGCCCTCTATCTGCTTGTCAACTCATTTCATTGTGAGACCAGAGCGCTCCTTTCCCATGGCTATGCTCCTACGTGGCGACGAAACGATTTGACACGGCGAGCTTTGACTGGCATCAAGCACCAAAGGATGGGCCCACCACGATCCGTGTGCAATGCAAACAATGGCAAAGTTGCTCACTTTCAGCGCAGACTTGGTGGATTGTCAGCAAGGTGACCTGCTCTGGGATCTACAGCTTTGACGTCTGCTGGTTTCCGGCCTTGAGATCAGCGATGGCCTGCAGAGCACCGCTCTCGCCGCTCCTGACCGCTCCCTCCATATATCCTCGCCACACCATGCTGAGTTCTGTCCCAGCAAAAATGACGTTGCCGAAAGGCGCACACAGGGCGCTCCATCCATCGGCAAGCACGCCTGGGGGCAAATTCGCACACGGGCAACCCCAGCCCGAGAACTCCTCTTCCATCCACGGAGACTCCACTGCTTCGACAACGAGACCGCTGATGTCTTGACCGTCCGCAAAGACATCGCTGATCTGTTGGAGCACCGACGCCTTCTTTCCCTCAGCATCTTGGGCTGCCCACTTCCTGCCGAAACTGCCACCGATGAAGCACGTCATGGCTGGCTGCTCGTGGCCGAGGCTTGTGTCACGGAAAACAGAGACTGGTCCCACGAAGGACTGTGCGAGGCCACACAGCTTCTTTTCGGTCCAGAATGCCTCGCTGAAGCTGACAATATACTTCGTGTAGAAGCCATAGCGCGTGCGGTTGACAACTGCGCTCTTCGAGGCTGGCAAGGGTGGCGCGAAATTGATCGTCTTATACACCGGCGTCGGAACGGAGACGATCACTTTGCGAGCGAGATATGTCTGCGGCGCTGAGCCTCTTGTGGAGACTGAGACCGTCCCATCAGGCTCCTGATGGACTTTTGCAACAGGGCTGCTCAGCTTGACCGATCCAGCATTCAACTTCTTGACCAGCCCCTCCGCGAATGCCGAAGTCCCTTCGCGGATACGAAGATACTGTCCACCTCCTTTAGCGTCAGAACGCATCGTCATCAATCCCCCTCCAGCGGCACAGTCTAGGAACACTCCGTCAATTGTGAACATTCCAGAGGTGGCGGGACTCACATTCAATGAAGTACAAGGCCGATACCTCAGATGGGTCCACGCCGAGCATGGCGTGAGTCCAAACCTGGGCGGATGCTAGTGCCTTATCCGTCAGCTTCGAACGGTGAAGGAAAGTTTCGAAGGAGATGGAATCGAGGTCGTCTCGGTGAGGGCCCGCCGCGAAAATTGATGGTGACTGCGTGGTGGACAGGCTCTCAACCAGGTCTCTAATCGAGATGCACGAAGCCGTGTCCTGATCTGATGGGTACTGTGGACAAGGTCAGCATCGGCTTGTACTGCATCGACCTGGTACCAAAGGAGCACTAGACCTTGGGTGCGTCGCCGTATGGAAACTTCACCAGCTTTCCATCAAAGTCTTGCACCACGACATCGCCCTTTGTGTTTTGTACGAAGGTGTGTAGACCCAATTCTTCTGCGAGCGCCCACATGCGACTCTGGTTGGTGTCGTTGATCCAGGCTGCCCCTAATTCCGCCTTCGCACTTCCGGTGCTCGATCGAGATGTCAACGTCCTCCCACCAACACGTTCTCGCGCCTCAAGGACGACGTAGCTCAGACCTTCCCGGTGGACGGTGAGTGCGGCCTGCAGGCCCGACAAGCCAGCACCAACGACCACCACATCATATATCGGCCGGGACATAGTGTCTTCATATGCTTGCTCCGGCAAGATGTTAGCTCCCGGGCATGACTAACGAAGCTTTTATATATATCCATCATGACGCGGGCAGCTCATGGTTTTGTCTTGAGGAGAAGAAGGCGGCGCCCATCTCCGCCAGAGAGAATTATTGCACCGAGTTCTCCACAGCTGCCCAGACCTTATCTCATCCATCTACTAGTCGCCGTCCACCGACCGTCTCGCTTCTCCTGTATAGCTGGTTGCCCACGGCGGCACAATCTTCACGGCGACGCGGGCTCGAACCTCTAGCGGTGAGGAGGATGTATGTGTGCGAAATTGAAAGCAATCACTAAGGTATGTCTAACGAGCCGTTCTATTTTTGGTGTGTATGGACTGGGGATTTACACCCAGCAACTTCAACCCTACGAAATTTGTCGCCAATATGGCCTCTGGCTAGGGCATTTCAGGCTCGAACCTTCAACAACGAAGAGCTCGCGTGATCGGGGAATTTCATAGCAAGGGAATTGGAGCAAGACCGTCTCGACGAGGCTATGACTGGGCCGCCCGCGCTGAAGTGCCAGCTCAAAATGTATATCGATGGCAGGGCATCCGGCAGGTTCGTTGAGTGAATCAAACTGTAACATGAACCATAGAGGAAGAATGGCCTCCCCCCCACGCATACGGCTTCGCATGGTATGAATTGGCCCAGTAAGTCACGCTTGCTTCTGATGTGTCTACAGCCTTGCTGTTTTGCACTCCCGGTCAAGGCCTTGTGTGAATTTTGTCTGCCACACCCAGGCAATGCACGTCCAAAACAACAATACAATTGCAGGGAGGCCAGTGAAGTGCGCACTTTTCAAAAGCCGTCACTTCTGTTTCGCTTGGGGCTCAAACTCTTCACATCTTCTCAACAGACAGTCTGCCCGTCTGCCTACCCTCTCTTCCTCCTGCTCCCAATCTTTTCACGCTCTTTGCGGCTGACAATGATGATCATAAGCGTTTTTACCGGCTTCTTCCAGTAGGTCCTCCCTTCCGCCTCGAGGGCGTCGGATGTGCTGTCCGCCAAAAGGTGGTGCGCTACAGGCGTGCCTACACCCACGGCAGGCATACGAGGCGCCGGATCGCATCTTATCCATCGGTGTCGACGAGCAGGGTTTTGCGGTTCACTTGAGCGACGCTGTGATTCCCGAGCGGTTGGGGGAGATCAAGAGGCGGCATATTGACATCTCAGTGTGGCTCGGCTGGAGTGATGAGTGGTATAGGATCTTCCGACGTACCGCAGCAAAAGGCAGGCTGGCATCCACGTGATGAGTTCCAGACGCTGCGTAGCTCCATCGTCAATGTCTCTTGAGGTCCGAATGCTCCGTTGGCAGAGCTGCGTGAGGATGTCGACTTCTACCTCACGACGTGATCTCCTCGATTCTTTACGGCGATGGTCGTGGAAGAAGGGATTGCATACGATCTCTGGGTTGTTGATTAACCGAGAGAACAGAGGCAGGTGAGAGATCGAAGTGTCCTAGAGCACGAAAGAAGCGGCACAGACCCATCCAACTGGAATATCATCATCGTCATCTTCATCTTCATCTTCCTCAAGCCCCGATATAGCTTTGAGGCACGCCGAAACGGAAAGCCGGCAGACCTGTGGTCATCTATTGGATGGCTCAAATGAACCACTCATGGAGGATTACCTTTCTGTTTCTATTCTTTTCCTCCTCCGATGTCATCGGCTGGGTTGTCAATCGGTGATCTCATACATAAGCACACTCGAACGTCGCCACCTTTTTTGGAGGAGCGAGAAGACACGACATAAATCCCAGCAAGACAAGTCCAAAAGAAGGAAGGAATGGTGTCATTGTTTGCGTTGTGTCCGAGTCGGCAGCCGTACGGCACCGCTTGAGAATCTTCGGCGGCCATGAATGAATGTGAATGCGGGGGACCGGAGAGGTCAGGTCGGAAAGATGGAGTGTTGGACAATTTCGACTTTGGATATGCTCGGGTGAGAGAGGGTGAGAGAGAGATGGCCGACCTGACACTGATGGATGGCTGATTTTGTTTTCAAAAGTCCATTATCTTCGATAGAAAGGGGTTACAATTTCAGGCACGCAGTGAGAACAGAGGACTGAGAGCGGAGGACCAAATGGGTGGCTGCTTTCGTTTACCCTTACATTATCTTGACTTGTACGTTTACCCTGGCCTCAGAAATGGCATGTAGCTCAGGCACAACGACAAGCCTTACACTCAAGATAGCTACAGGACTTAGTATCCGGGTACATGAGCTGGATGATCAGAAAGTCCAACATGATTCAAGCCCTATTGCTGGCACGACGTTTCTGCCATGGTGCCAGCTGACAGTGCTGCAAGGCTGCGATGCTGAAGATTGATCAAGGCTGTGATTGCCTATGCACACTAGTATCTTACCCCTCAGGCCCAAATGCGGCGCTGTTCGGCGGCGCCACCGGCAGCCTACGAGGCCCTCGCAGCAGTGCGTCACTCACGCCCACACCAGCGGCTTTAGGCTTACAATCTCACTCGCTACCAAGCCCTTGCATTTCCATCACTTCGGGTAAACCTTCCTTGCCATGTACCCAGCAAGTCGTGCAGTGACCTCGACACCTTCTATTCAAGCGATCCTTCTACTCCTATCTCCCTAGAAGTCGACAAATGGTCACACCACGACCACGCGTGGAATGGCATTCTAAAGACAGCGTGGCATGCATTGGCGCCATACGACGCTGGCCGTGATCATCAATCAATCCTCTGCCTGTTACACTTATGCACCCTTTCCAAAACGTCAGGGTGGCACTTAGCCTCGGTCCGCATGCATGGAGAATGGACTGCCAATTGAGCCAACGGCGAGCGAGCACGGCCATAGAATCTTCACGGCGCAGCGGACCCGATCATACATATCTATCGGCTTGTGCCTGGCAACATGCCCACCATTCCCCCCCTCTTCCCTTCCTACTGGTTGCGGCGCTATTCGTCGTTCGAGATTCCCTCCTCCGGACTAATCTTCAGTTCCCTTGTTCGAAAGCGGTCCCGCAAGCAGGCCCGCCAGCACACCAGTCTAGCACGTTACGCGAGGGTACCTTTCGTCTCATGGCTTTGGAGACAATCGGTTGTCCACTGCTAACGACTCAGAAACTCTCCCCAAGGCGCCCACCGTTACCGGGCATTGCGGGGTTAAACGAGAACGAATCTTCACCAATGCCTAGCTTGGTAGGTTGGCAATCAGCTCGACCGCGCCCGTGCTAGTGGAAACATCCTCCATCGTCCCGTTGGGCCATTGATCGTGACATTCGACAGGTGCGGCGGTTGCGTGTGGCCCTGCTTTTTGCGCCCAAGGGCTCGCGTCTTTGCTTGCTGTTCGCGTAGCCCGGTTCGTCCTTTCTCCTCTCCAAGGATCCGGCCATAAAATAAAGCTGTCGTCCACTTGCCCGCCGCGCTTCGACACGCGGTTCTTGTGCAACACTCGGATTTTGACATGTGGGTATAGGATATCTGTCCATTGTTGACGCTACCTCCAAAATGGGCAGAGAAGACGTCGAGTTCAAAACCGCCGACCGGGTCACCTTGAGGGGGTGGTTCTACACCAGCGACGCGGCGGCCGGTAAAGCACCATGTCTCGTCATGTCCCACGGCTTTTCGGCCCTCAAGGAAATGGACCTGGACGCCTTTGCCGAGTATTTCGTGTCGAAACTGCCTATCGGGGTTCTGGTCTATGACAATCGGAGCTTTGGTGCCAGTGATACCGCTCCCGGCGAGCCGATCCACGAGATCATCCCGATGACCCAGTGCAGCGACATCTCCGACGCCATCACCTACGCGGCATCGAGGCCTGACGTTGACCCGGATCGGATTGGGATCTGGGGCTCGTCGTACAGTGGCGGCCACGTGCTATATGTCGGGGCTGTGGATCGACGAGTCAAGGCCGTCCTCAGCCAGGTCCCCTGTGTCAGTGGATGGGACAACTTCAGTCGACTCGTCCGTCCGGACTTTGCGGTCGGCTTCAACGCCACCTTCGCCGCAGGTATAGTCTGTCCAATTTGAACAAAGCTCTGGACAGGTCATGCTGACGAGAGCTCGTTAGATAGAGCTGCTCGAGCTGAAGGCAAGGAGCCAGGATATGTGCCCGTCGTGGATGCCGATCCGCTGAAGCCCTCTGCCCTGCCCACGCCGGACAGCTATGAGTTCTTTTCGTCCTGGGAGAAGAAATCCCAATGGAAGAACTCAGTCACCGTCAAGACGTGAGTTTCGCCCGCCCTTCCGAACCCACCTTTTCTCCGGTCCACTTCTCACTGACTTGTTGTTGTTGGGTTTCAGGATCGAGCTCTTCCGCGCGTATGAGCCTCAACAACTCATCGACAAGATCGCGCCGACGCCTCTCCTCATGACGGTCGCGCGTGGAGACGTGCTCACCCCGTCAGACCTCGCTCTCGGTGCCTACGCCCGAGCGAAAGAGCCCAAGCAACTGCAGCTGTTGCCGTGCGGGCACTTTGAAGCATACACCGGACCGTATTTTGAGAGAAACGCCGGCACCCAGGCCGAATTCCTCAAGAAGTGGTTGGTGGAAGGTGGATAGAAGGGCCACGTTCACGGTCACGGTCACGGTTACGGTTACACGGGAAGCTTGAAAGACGACTTACTGTCTGCTTTGCTTGTTGGTCGCTACATTACTTCAGTCGTTCGCTCGTTATCCTGAACATATGATATCTCCTTGCCTTCTGCGCAGCAAAGTCCTTGTTGAACATCCAGCCCCATCGATCGCTAAATCCAAGTTCGTTTGGTTGATACTGTAGGAATGTATCATGCATGTCATGATTGCTTCCGTAGGCTGTTTCTTGCTCTGAGATTGCTGACCGCGAACCGTGGAATCTGCACCCTGGTTCCAAGGCGCCGTATAAATTAGGCATGAACCAGATCGTCAAAGGCATCTAGGACTCGAAAGACGACTGTAGTGGCATGACGGGTACTGTATCAGAAGAGAGCCAAACTTTCTGTCTGACGTAAGTACCTGGAGCTTAGCCTGCGTGACTCAGCTCGTCATTGCAGGCATCGGTCGTCCTCGCTCACCGTCAGACAGGATTCTAAAACTCGTGGGGCGAAAGTCGGACTCTGGGTTTTTCAACATGCTTTCAACTTTCTTTCCACTTTGTCTAATTTCACTTTCCGATTCCTTCCACTTTCTATCTTTCCGGGCTGGGGGGAAGTAGTCACGGTCTCTCCTTGTTCTGCTTGCGGCGTTACAGCTTCTGTGCATCATATGTTCTTTCCTTGATGGCTGGCTGATGATCTCCTCCTTATGAGTGCTGCATGAGAAGTGTATCTGGGAAGCGCTTCGGAATATGAACGTCTGATATTAGTCTGCGGGTTGCGGAAATCGTCGAAATTCATGATGATATCGAGAGGAGCTCCAGGAGATCAAATTCCAGCTACATCAGCATACGCGGCTCTTCGATACGTCAGTGAGAGCGCCCCATAAATCGGAAAGTGTCCATCGTCCAAACCCTCTCCTATCCTGGGAATGCTTCAAGCATACCGTGTGCTCCGACACCTTCGGCCATCCCCTACTGGATTGCATGCGAGGCCGACGGTGGCATCAAGCTCTCGAGTACGCACTCCGGGGGTAGCACCGAGCTCCCGACAATTATGGACCGGACAGGAGAATCCTAGAGGCCCGCTTGTGCTCTTCGACATCGCCAACGACCGGTCTCCATGCTCACTGCAAAGCGCTCGCTCTGCGCCTTCACACCAGCTTCAGCAGTCTTTTTCTCCAAACACGATCCGCTCCAGGCTGGCATTGCACTACAAGGGCCTGCCGTATACGCAATCGTGGATCTCGTATCCTGACATCGAACGTCTGTGGGATAAATTGGGGATTCCGCCAAATGATACCCAAGACAAGGCGGGTCCACGCTGCACGTTACCCGTGCTTCTCGTTCGCACTGAAGATTTCCCACAAGCGTCTCTCAGTCGACTCCATGATGCAAATATCCCGGGCGTCCCGAAGAAGGGTCTCGCCACCAAGTTCGGCATGTTCACACCCTTTTCGTCGACGCTCAGCATCGCCCTTGCCTTGGAATTGCTCTTCCACGACCGAAATCTCCACCCACCTTTATTCCCTACCCATCAGTCCTACGAGCAAGCTCAGCAAGTCGAAGGCATTATCACTCGCCTACTTCCCGCGACTCGGAGGCTCATTCTCCCCTCCGTACCGGACATCCTCGATGCCAGAGGCAAAGAATACTTCATCCGCACCCGGAAACAATGGTTCGGCGTCTCATCTCTCGACGAGCTACGGCCACAATCACAGCGCGAGACCGACAAGCTCTGGGAAGAGATCGAACATCTTCTCCAGCCCATCATCCGTACTTTACAGGAGTCTCCGCCGCAGCGTGGACCGGCACTCAACGATCCTTTCACTTGGAAGGACGATGGAGATGATCAAACCCTTGGCAACAACGCCAGGAATCAGGGCGACGAGCAGTGGGAGACCGGAGTCGGCAATAGCGTACGATACCTGTCCGGCGCTTCCTCGCTTACGCCCACGCCCACGCCCACGCCCACGTATGCAGATTTCATCCTCATGGCCTATCTCGCTTGGATCGCCCGTGTCGATATGGACGTCTGGGCCCGGTTGACGCAAGACGTGGGAGGTGGAGTCCTCGAGAATCTTTGGACGGGATGTCTGCCCTATATGAAGAGTCATACCTATGTTCGGACTTTGTCGTGGTTCAGATGATTGGCTGGTGTCGACCGCCCGACGCTTTGTGTGGGAACTGCTGCTGCGGCTGTCCTGTCTAAGCTGCATGTACCGAGTACAGGTCCGGTCTTCCATATGCTAGGAGGATGCAATGCCATGTCTTGCATTGACTTTGCTGGAACGCCAAACGCCAATGTAATTCATTCGTCCATATCTTGTGCCGATCCACTTCTCAGAAATGTTTGTTGGCGGAAGAACCTCATGCACCCCATCCCTCCCCTTTCTTGTTGTGCTGTGCTGTGCTGTGCGGTGTGGTGTGGTGTGGTGTTGTGTTGTGCCGTGCAACGCAAATGTATTGTTGCACTCGATAGTTGTTTTCAGGTACTGCACTCCGACTTCGATTCATGTACGTACGGTACGGTACGGACAGATCCCAGAGCGCGTACTGCAATGGCGTTGCCTGCCCAGCTCCTCCTACCCTCTACCGTGGCATGGACATCATCCCCCTACCGCCTATCGAAGCAAAACAACCCCCGTCGACCGGTAAAGCTACGCCCGTGATCCACGCGGCGTCATCACCACACAAAAACACGGCCGCCCGCGCCACGTCCTCCACGCTCCCTCGCCTCCCGCCAAACGGAGGATGCTGATGATGATGCTGAGACGGCCTGGGCTCGCTGGACCGGATCCCGTCGGCGTAGTTCTCCTCCTCCACACCCGCCACGCCCTCCTCCTGAGTGTATCTCCTCTGCTTACTCACATTCGTCATCCCCGGCCCACCGGTCCAAGTGCTCCCCGCGTCCACGAACCCAGGACACAGCGCGTTACAGTGGATTCCGTCGGCGGCATAGTCCAGCGCGATCTGCCTCGTGAGCATCACCGCCGCGGCTTGGCCCGCGCAGAACCCAGACCCGAACGCCCCGGGCCCCGGCGCCACCGTCGCCTCGGCCTGATTCTCCTCCTCATCCTCCTCCACCCCGGTCCCGGCGAGGGGCACCAACCCCGCGATGCTCGCCACGTTGACGATCCAGCCCTTCGCCCGCGCGTACCGCTGGGGTTGGCCGTCCAGCATCTGCCGCACCGCGTACTTGCACGCCAGGAAGACGGCGCGCGCGTGCACGGCCAGCGCGCGGTCGAAATCCTCGTCCGTGGTTTCGTGGCAGCGGAGGGGCCGAGGGCGGTGCGCCGTGGCCGTGGCCGTGGGTGAATTACAAGTGCTCGCGTTGGTCACCAGGATGTCCACGCGACGGTACTTGGCCACGCAGGCCCGGATCGCGAGGTCCATGTCCCGCGCGCGCGTGGCGTCGGCCTTGTAGTACGTGGCTTCGCCGCCTTGCTGGCGGATGCGTTCGTGCGTGCCGGGCTGGTCGCGCGCCGTGCTGGTGGCGTACATGCCCATGCCCATGCCCTGGCCCTGGCCCTGCCGTGGCGGCGTCGGCATCGGCGTCGGGGACACGTCGATGCAGAAGAGCGAGCAGCCTTGCGCCGCCAGGGCCAGGGAGATGGCGGCGCCGAGGGCGGACGACGAGCCCGTGACGATGGCGATGCGGCCTTGGAGGGGACGACTCGCCGCGGGAGGGGGACCATGAGCAGGAGGAGCCGGTGAAGATGTCATCGTCTAGTCGGATAGGAATCGAAGCGTCCAGAGCGTCTTCCTCTTGGTCGTGCAAGGGTCGTCAGGGCAAGTGTAAGGTCGAAATATTACATACCACCACGTTACGATATTGAATCACATGCATTGGGGTGGGAAAGTCTCAGACTCGGTAGACACACGCACATGTATATATACATACCGTGAAAGGACTGATGACCGACCGGACATCAGACCAGGTCGAATCATTGTGCGAAGATAAATGAGCGAGCTACAGTCCTCGCAGCCGAAGGAGAGAGAGAGAGAGAGTGATGCTCGCTCCGCTCCGTTCGGCTGGGCTCCGTAGTCTAATGCTGGTGACCAAATACATACTCTCACTCACTCCAGTCCGTACTTACTTCCGTACTTAGGTGTGCGCCCCCGGGAACGCAGCAGCCACAGCATGCATATGAGGCTGGAAATGTTGAGACCGCAACCGATAGGTCGACGGAGGAGGAAGCGTTGAGGGGAGAGAAAACACATTCTCCCCCAGCTGGGTGAAGCTGGAAGTTGGACGGGCCAAGGGGGGCCGCAACAAAAATGTTCCGGGTGGCCTTGATTCCTTCAGCCCCTTCGCTGTCGATGATCATGACTTTGATGAAGGGGCGGCAATTAGGGAGATAGCAAGGGCATTCTGCTACGATGGGCTGAGGAAAGGACCAAGGTCTTGTACAATCATCATGGATTGGGGTTCTGTATACCCCCTCTCTATCGACATGAAGAAGCGCTCTGGCGCTCTGGCGCTCAATTGATTTACGCCCAATTTTGCCCGCCAACGCCAAATGCCAACCGCAAAGCAAACCCAAGCCAATCCAGGCGAAAAAGCACACCTTCCTCCCAAGAGGGTATCATTGTCGTCAATCGTCAAGTCGTAATCAAAACAAGAAAAACAAAGCCAACCAATCCAAACCCAACCTCAGATCTAAACCTACACAGTGCTCTTTAAGAGCTCTCCAGCAACAAGCTCTGCAACGATTCTCTTTCGTTGCAGAGGGATCATCTCTGGCCCATATGACATGGGCGTCAAGCCCAGCATAATCTGCCGGGCGCTGGTGATCGTAAAAACGCCACAATCGTCCATGTTGGACTGCATTGGGCTCTCTCCACGTTCAACGAACGTCCACTCCTCCTCTTTGTAATGGGAGCCGAGCTCCCCAGCCAGCCAGGTCTTCACCGCTGCGATGTAGCGGCGACCACTCCCTGCCATCGAGTTGTAGTGCGTTGCACTACGCGCCTTGCCCGAGACCACCAACAGCGTCCAATGCGCCCCACTGTTGATGGGGATGAAGACCCCTTCGGTCTCAAGAAGGCTCTTTCCGCCAATCTTGGCGCGGACGCCCCAGCGCTTGACACCGTCGTGTCCTTTCTGCTCGAGATTGTTGAAGAAGAATGATGAAAATGCATGGTACGAAGGGACTTGTGCAGGTCGATCGTTCTGCCGGCCATGCTTGACGACGAGTTGGAGGTATCCGTTGATGACTTCGTCGTTGAGCCATCTGTCTGTGCCTCGATTGTTGCTGCTAGGGAGTGGGACGACACGGGTAAAGTCGCTGGCTTTGAAATCGCCGTGACCGTACCGCAGAGCGTGCTGAATCCGGTCTTCCCATTCAGCTGCAAGCTCGGCGATGTTGTAAAGATGCTTCTCTTTGCGAAGAAGCTCACGCTTGGCTTCGGCTCTAGTCCTTCGAGTGGTTCTTTCAATAGAGTGCGGGGAGGCTTTCGGAGTGGGTGGTTCAGGGGTATGATGTTTATCATCAAGTGTGAGCTGAGCGAGCTTCTTTTCGGGAGTTTGAAGTGCAGAGTTGGTGGAAGGAGATGATGTGTCTGCCTCGCCGTCGTCATTGTCGTCGGTGAGGTCAATCGCGGGTGAAGTAGCGCTCGAGGTTTCTTCGGTGTAGATGACGGGCGATTTATTGTCGTCCTCCGATGAGCTTTGCTCCTTTGCTTCTGTAATCGTATTTGTTTCAGGAAGAGCACCCTGGGTGGTCAGGCCAGTGTGCATATCCGTCATCTCACTAAGATATTCTGCTGGGGCGACGAGTACGTCCCGCTCTTCTTCCTCGGTCTTTTGTACGGCAACCTTCTTACCGGTGGATCTTTCACCCGATGACTGTTCTTGTTCATCGCCAGTGTTGAATTCAGTAGGTACTTTGGTCTTGTCGTGCTCAGCTTGATGTTTGGACGCGGGTATGGGTGAGCCGCCTCCTACGGTGATCATTCGGAATACGACGGCGTCTTGTTCTGAGGAGAGTGGCGGGGTACCTTGGAAGAAGGAGGATATCTCACTCTTAATGGGAGATCTTACTTCATCGAGATGGTAGTTGCCGGGAGACACATCGCAAGTCGAAGAGATGACTGACTGTACGGGTGATGGTGTCTTTGAGACCTTTGCCGAACTCTTCGAGTTTGGCTTTGGAGTGTTCAAGTTTCGATTTTTGAAGCGTGATGGTGACAGCAAGGAGCTGTTGAGAGGTGTGGATGGTGCTTCTGTATCAGCTGCGGCGGCTGTTGCTGCTGCTTGCACAACAATGGTAGGGTTGGGTGTAGGAGTATTAGGCGAGTTGACGCTCGGACCTGCAATCTGGAATCTCTTTGCACCCTGGGACTCGCTGCCTTCGGTCGCTCTCGACCCTTGGATATCTATGCGTCTTTTTCTCGAAGTGGTGATAGATGACACCACTGTATTTCCATCCGAATCGCTATCGTTGACAGCAGAAAGGTCCTTTTGCAGTTGCGCACTTGGCGTAACCGATTCTGTGGTGGTGACTGTGCCTGCGGGTGATAGAGGCGACGGCGGTGTAGTAGGATCTGGGGCAAACTGCGGGAATGGAGATTGAAGGCGGATGCTTCCTGCTTTTGGGAGGGGCTTTGGAACCACTTGCTCTGGTGTTGGTAAAGTTACTGATTTCAAAGTCGTCGGTGGTAAGATCTGTGGCATGCCAGGGAACACATCCTTAAGGCGTCTCCGATGGATAACTTTCCTAGGTGTGATATCTTTGTTCGCCTTTCGCAAGAGGTGGGCGGGTCGAAACTCTGGGACCTCAAATGGAATTTCCTCTGCAGCTGCGTGTTCTCGGATTTCCTTCTTTAGAGGGGTGGCTAAGACTGTTTCTCGTTGTGGAGGGGTTGTGGGAGGAGTGATCAAGGCTGTTTCCTGCTGTGGGGGAATTCTGGGAGGAGGGGTCTGGATGACAACACGTCGAACTGGGCGGCGTGCTTGAACGGCTGGATGTCGTGGAGCTTGTTGGGGTAGAGGACGGGCTCTTCGAGCTTGTTGTAAGTGTCTAACCTGGCGAACGATGGCATATGTTGGCACTGTGACAATGGTCGCAGTCGCATTGATTGTAGCGCGAACAAGACCTGTGCAGACTCGCTTTGCTGCAGGCAGGACAGGCAGGAGGTATTCTTCGAGACGCGTTCGTCGGCGAGGCGCATCGAACAGGCCAGTGGTGCGAAATGGAGGAGTGGGAGGTTGCTGAGGCCATCCGCCGGGCATGTAATCGCCTTGATATGGGTTGAATTGAGGTGGAGGAGTCTGAGGCTGCCAGTCCATGAAAGACGAATCGTCAGCCATGGCTGTGAATTGAGAGGGTAAAGGTTGAGCTTGAAATGGTTGGAATGGAGCAGGGAGACAAAGAAGTGTGAACTGGTGAGTGAGTTCAAGCAGAAGCTGAGAAAGAAGAGCAGAAGCCACAGTTCGAAGGCCTCGAGCAGAAGCATGGAACTGGTGCGGATGGTGACTCGGTTTGCAGAATGCGGTCAGTGTAGCAGCAGGAGCCGAAGAAAGTGAGTAAAAGAGATTGTTTGAAAGAAGTGAAGGGCGTGGTAGCGTGTGTTGTTGTGAAGATGGAGGATGGATTGAATCACAAAAGATGCGACAGACAGATGATGCAGACGCGACTTTCTCCAAATGCGGCCACAGCGCGATTGGTCTCGACCGCCAAGCCACTACCCCACCAGCAGCGGCGATGGATATCCGGCACCGCCTTTGCAGTCCTCCTATTGACGGAATCACAGATGCTGGACGCTTGTCAAAAGTACACAATGTAGTTCCACCATGCCCTCAGCCTCATTCAACCGTGGTTCACGCAGAAACAACAGTCCATACGAGTCGGTGTGACTGGTTTAATAATAAAACAATATTACCAATACGCTTTTATGTGAAGTACATCGAACTCGAGAGGAGTTGAGTTGCAAGGGCTGGCCAATTTGACTGAAGACAGAAAGAGCGGCCGCCGGTTGAAGCAAGCAATTACTTGCTCAAGGCCATGATCGTTGATCAGTAGACGGTAAATGTTATTGATGCCAAAGAAATCTCTGATGATACTTCATAGAGTTTGGCGGCAGCGGCGACAGACTGAGCTTTCCGTTCTTTTATTCCCGAATATCACCGTGGCGAATTGGCTTGACCGACAGAGACACTTATGTGGTCGTCCGGCAGTCTATTACGAGGAGCTTACACTCCCAGATTTGGAGCAGACATTGGAGATGATGACGGTGATGGTTAGGCCTGTGCTCATGCTCGGTAGATTATTGCCATTAAGGTTGAAAGTGATGAAGGCGAAACTGGCGGGCGTCGGTACGGAGCCGCCGAGATTGGGCTCGAATTTTGACCTATGCCTCGTCAGTCAGTAAAGCCAGAGAATGATAAATATGGAGCAATTGTATCATGACGAGCTTCTGGGTGAAACTCATTTCCGTGTAGATTTCAAATTCTGTGTTGTAGGCTGAATCTCTTGACGAAGTATACAAATTTCCCGGTAGGACACACTTGGAGGTGGTCTGAAAGGGAAAAACAATCAAGATAGTTTTGGGTCGAAGGCAGAGATAGTAAAGAGCGTGCAACTCGTTGATGTGGTAGGGCAGCTTTCACTCTTTATTGGAATCCCCTCTGGCCATGAGGGCCACCGATATTGCATTTTGTAGAGGTATGAAAATGAACCATTCTTCAGAACATGTCTCCCACACGGTGGGTACCCAGAATGCTGCTGACAGCCTCGCAATATTTCATTCAACACTGAGGCCGACATGTTTGAATAAGACGGGAATGCCTTCTATCGCCCACCACGCGATTCCAGAGTACACAATTAGTTTCGTCACCACTTCCACATCATACCTGACCCTAGGCTTCTGTATGGTCGAGAATATTTGTTGTTCCTGTAACTCATCCGCTGCCTGGGCGTCTTGGAGATTCTGTACTCTTCCACCTGGTGATAGCACCGGTAATGGTGAAAGAGCTTCGACCCCGGTCCCCATCTGTGCTCTAAACATCTCGAGACTGCTCGATCTTTTCCTTCCCAGAATTGTGTCCTTATTTTCAAAATAGCCCCGATCCGGTGAGGGTGAGGGCGAGTTTTCTTCCTTGGTTGAAGTAAGTGTTTCGTTTGCATTCAAACTGTCCCTTCTTTTCTTGTTGCGGTACGCTAGTGTTTCGTATACATCTGCCTCGGATTGAGGTCCGATAGATATCGCTCTCCTGCGACGGAAGTTTGACAACAGTCCAGGAATATCCCTTGCCTGTGGAATGACATTGTCATCATTTGGCTGCCGTGGTATAGTCTCATACTCTGATGCTGGTTTGAAGAACCGTCGGGGCAAGGTAAGGCCCAACTGCTCAATAACTCGGAAGATTGGTGGAAAAACTTTGAGCAACGTTGGTTTCATAATGCCTCTCCATGCAAAAATGACAAGCACGCCGAGGACGATGCGAGCCACTAAAACGAGCCAACCCATCTTCTGGAGATCGAATGGAATGGTACCTTTGGCGGGTACTGACCAGGCGTATGATGTTCGAGCGAAATGCCACCCAGCATATTCGCAGCCAATGAACACACCTGCGAAGGAGACGCTGTCATCAAAACACGGACAGTCATCAGCCGGCTCAGGGTGAATTCGAACCAGCACGAGAATAATCAATACGACAATCAAGACTCTTTTCATATCTCCGGAATGAAGCCAATCGTCGAATGTCTCGCCGTACGCAGCTTGCACCAGGCCCAATAAAGCACCTAGTGCGCTTCCCCAGATAACGTCAAAGAAGCCGTGCATGCCACAATAAAGCCGACCGAGAACGATAGACATGGCATAGAAGTGGGCGATGATCTGTAGGCCAATTCTGAGATTGGGATCCATCTCGTTGTTCGGCTGATGAAGGAAGTAGAGACAGTAAACTGCAACGGAAACAGCATTGGTGGAATGCGTCGACGGAAAGCCGTACTCCAGGGCAGCGGAACCAGACATAGTTATTCGGGTCAGGGGAGGGGACAAGGGACGAGGGAGACATAGGAGGTCCTTGATGAAGCCGCTGAAGAAGACGCCCGAAGCTAGAACATGTACCATCCTGTCCCGAGGTCAGAATTCCAAGCCGAGCGCAGATTGGCATATACATACGCTCTTGCCACGCGTGTATTCCCACACCAGAAGAGTATTGGCAGCATGATCATGAAGAATGTGTGTGTTCCTAGATTGGCGGTAAAGGCAAAGTAGGTGTCAAGGGCACCAGACCGTAGGGTATCTTGCAGCCATGCAACATAGGGCGTCTCCCACCGCACAATCGGGAGGAGCTGTTCTCTGAGTTGGTATCGCCATGGTGGAAGTCTCAGCTTGTCTAGAGAATGGTAAGCACCCTGCAGAAATTGTTTATCGAGGGGCGTACAGTGATCTAGCGACCTCAATCCGGCGTCTGGCCTATCTTTCTGCATCTCCATTTCTATACGTATCGATGTTGGCTGCAGACGCCTTCCATCGAGGTCGACCGTCGACCACAACAGGTGCTCACTGCTTCTAACGCGGCATCAAACTCTAATGGAAAGGATGTGAGAGGGTGTCAGCTTGACATGGCGTTGATTTCGTTCTAGATTCCGGTGCCAGTGGTGGTCGCAGTTTCGTGGCGGTGCAGGGAATAAGTTGGAGACGCCAGTGTGCGAGCTATCTCATTTGCCGAGTGCTCTATCACTGCCGCTCAATGCATCGCAGGGACTTCCGTGAAGAACAAGTCTTGTAACAAGGATCTTCCATGCGGCAGAAGCATGTCAATACGCCACAGTGTCGCAACTGAACGATCCTCGATTCGCAAAAGAGGGGGCGCTGCGGCACAAAACATGTGTTTCAAGTGGGCAGTCGAGTGTTACCTTTGGCAACCACCATCCCGGTGGGTGTAAACATTGAGGCAGCTGCGACTCCGCCGATGTCATACCCTGATCGCGGGATATTGACACGGAAATCCTCAACGCACTCCTTGTTTGGCCGCCAGCATATGCAGATCCTACAGCTAATAGCCCGCATATAATACTGCCGCACCCGTGTAAACACAGTCTTCCTCACGCGCATTGCAACCATAGGCGGCTGAGCGACTTCCCACCCACTTCACCACCATGGCAGACACCGATCACTATCCCTCACGAACACCCACCATGTCAGAGAAGAGCCCTTCCTCATACATTACACCGCCTTCGCCGAAGAGAAGACCGGTTCGAGCTCCCAGTACAAGGACAAGTAACGGCACAGTCAGCACAAATATGAGTTACGGCAGCATGGGGAGACTTTCAGAGGCCACCAACATTACACAACCGCCTTCATACTCGAAGAAGTTTGTGGTGGTCGGCGACGGAGGCTGCGGGAAAACATGCCTGTTGATTAGCTATGCTCAGGGTTATTTTCCAGAGGTAAGAGGACGAGCACTGTAAAGACCGCATAAGAGACTGATCAAGCGTCCGCAGAAATACGTCCCGACCGTGTTCGAGAACTACATCACCCAGACCACACACAAGCCTTCGGGGAAGACGGTCGAGCTTGCACTATGGGATACAGCAGGACAAGAAGAGTACGACCGGCTGAGGCCGCTGTCATATCCAGAAACAGACCTTCTCTTCGTCTGCTTCGCAATTGACTGTCCCAACTCACTGGAGAATGTCATGGACAAGGTATGGTATATTTATCCGTTCCCCAACACGCATACTAACTCAATTTACAGTGGTATCCCGAAGTCCTCCACTTCTGTCCAACTACGCCTCTCATCCTCGTGGGCCTGAAATCCGATCTCCGGACCAAGCGAACCTGCATTGAACTCCTGCGCACCCAAGGACTCACACCTGTAACACCAGACCAAGGAGCTGCGGTCGCTCGACGCATGGGCGCCAAGTACATCGAATGCAGTGCGAAGGAGAACAAGGGTATCCAGGAAGTCTTTGACCTGGCTATCAACACCGCCATTCAGATGGAAGAGGAGAGCTACGAAGCGAAACCGGACAAGAAGGGCGTGAAAGTCAAGAAGGCAAAGAAGAGGAAGTGTGTTTTCTTATGAGCCAGGATACACCTGACACCTCCTTTGCAAAAAGGACATAATTTCAATTCTCACGGCCAGAAATGTGTCTTCTTCTTACTTGATAGTCCGGCGCAGGGTACCGCTGACTATGTATGAGGTACGCATATGGGGATGGCGTTGGATGCAATCAAACATGCATCATGAGGCGTTGTAACGAGACTCTGCTGTTTTCCAGGATAGACACTGCTGCTCGGGTGAGTCTTGCGGTTATTTGACATCCAGTACGTTCAAGCAGCCGGGTCGTAAGACTACGCAAAAGTTCAACATGTCGAAACAATGTCGCTCCCTTCTCCGAGTCCTCCTCGTCGTGCCTTTCTGGATTGCCGTGCCCGGGAGACTCTGCATGGAGGTGTCCTCGATTTCAGGCCTGCTTTACCATGATCCACCTGATATTCCGCCAGCTGATGGATACGAGTCAATCAGCGACGACAACGCATCAAGTTGTGGCACCTGTTTTGTACAGTGCCCGCCTCTGCGTCAAGATGATCAGCTCGTTCAGGCTTCTTTTCTCGCTTATTGTTCCCAGAAGTGCCTTCGGCCACTTTTCTGGCCATACTGTTGCCTTCAGGATATCCTAGTCATCACTGGGATAGACTGCTCGTCGCGTTGATAAAGACCGGCCCAACATCCACATCCAGCCCTGTCATCTCCCCGACGCGCCGCCTGCCTCGCCCTCATGATTCGCAGCGTGGTTGTGATTGTTCGTGCCGTTCGAAGCCTCCACGTCCGACCGTCCCATCACGGTTTCGAACTGACTCCACAGAGCCTCGACGCTGGAAAACTCGTTCCCTATCTACGTGGCTCGCACGTCAGTCACACGGGAAAGGAAGCCACGAGGTGCATGAGACTGCACAAAGGCGGACGAGGTGCATGAGACTGCACAAAGGCGGACGAGGTGCATGAGACTGCACAAAGGCGGACGAGTTACGAGTTCCGAGTCGGGTATGCAGAAGCACAGTATGTACGTACCTCGATGATCCCTTCGAGGCTCCGGTTCAACGCATTGATCTGCGCGAGGACTTGTTCAAGCGACTGTACACGCGCGCGCCCACGCAGGGGCAAGAAGTCAGTAGACGGTTCGACCACGATCGTCGCATCGTGGATATGTGTGTAATGTATATTCCCATGACAAATGAGAGCTGGTCCTGTGTGGCGGAAGGAGACACCGCAGAGAGCTGGATGTCTCTATTCCCTTGTTTCGGGTTCTCAGATTCGCCGGCCATGCATGCATACATAACACTCGATGATTAGATGAGGCGATGCCTTAGAACTGCAGGGGTTGGGAAGATGGGTTGTCCAGACTCACCTCTCCGATCTCGCCCACCAGTGCGGCGCGGCGGAGTCCAAATTCACTGTGCTGCTGGGTAGGTGCAGACGCGGCCGCGTCGGTGGCTATATTGCTATTCGAAGTTGCCATGCTCGGTCGGTACTTGGCTCCCGCTGTGTTGTATGCAGAAACAACGGGTCTGAGGGGAGTATGCTTGACGCGTTTCTTAGAGTCGCAGTCGCAGTCCCAGGATGACGAGGCAATAGTGGCACTGCTCGATGACTTGCTTAGCTGTTGCTTAGCTGTTGAATGAAGGAGTGGTTTCGATTGGATTGTCTATGTCAGTATGGACATATGTTGTTACTGGAGTTACTGGAGCATGCACAGAATCTACGCGTTCTTGAGAGGACACTCGATTGGACCGCGTGTTGGTGTCTTCCCCACCACACAATGGCTCACATTCAGCCTCGGAACTGTGTATATGTCTCCTGCCTCTCTGTCCAACACCAAAAAAAAAATAAAAAAATTACAAAAAGATATTCCTTGATTGAGAGGAGTCTGTAACATTATTAGGATCTATCATCACAGTCTATGTGACAGAGATGCTTACGGGATTCGAACCCACGAGGTTTCCCACTGCGGTTCATGTACAGAGAGACCTAAACACAGCGCCTTAAACCACTGCTAGGCGTTAGAATGGGTGGTAAAAGAAGGGGCAGAAAATGTGAATTACCTCGGCCATCCTCCCGGGAGAAATTAGGGTCAAATTTTGAGTATTCAAATAATATAGATTGAATTTCTACAGAGAAGGTGTCGGGGAGGTCGGGCTGCTCCGGAAGAAAGCAGGTGACATCAATGAGGGGAAACTCTACTCGTAGGTACGCAGTAGGGAAGACACAGCCAAGCAATAGCCTTAGGCGCCCCTAGTCCTCCCAGTCATGGGCGACTTCGGGACCGCAGCCACCAGAAGCCACCCATGCAGCGCGGTCCCGGTCTCCTGACGAGATTGACTCTCTTTTCTCGAAATACCTCGTCCGTGCTTCTCCGTGCTTGTTCCTGGAATATTGAGAAAAAGGATACGGTTATAGAGTTCAGGTTCTGAATCGTTACTCATTTGTCTATCGTATAGGGTTTAAGCGATACAGTTCAAGGAAGGCTGGGCTGTTCATTCGACCGTGCTCCGTCAATCCTGTCTGCCACCCATCTGCTGGTACAACCATCTCGTGACATGAACGGTCGTGGTTTTTCGAAGGCCTTGTGACCTCAGCGTCAAGCATCTGCTCGGCTGGAGGGACCCCCTCACAAGGAAATCCCTCTGCACTCGCCAGAAGCGATCGTCTCAGTGCTGCCATAAGTGTTGTCTCGGCGCGTTCTCCCGTCCATCTACGGACAGTCTTGGAGCTCTCCTTCTGCCCGTTTTGTTGATCGACACTAGCCTTCCCAAAAGCTGTGATCGGATATGGCTAGCGTGGTTGACCATCAGACTCTCTTTGTTGCGGCTTCAGGTTGCAAATGCCGGACCGTGGCTGATCTTCATCGGATTCGGGTAGTGCTGGGTTCAGCGTTCACCACCAGGCGAAGGTCTTGAGGCTCCGAGGCTGCGGCGAAGCGCGCGTGGTTGGGAGCGGCAAAATCGCGTCGGCGTGCCGGATGGAGTTTTGCCGCACGGGACGGACCTCGCTTTGAGAAACATGCAGATCATCCCTCGCGAGCAGCGCGCTTTTTGGTTCTCTGCCATATTGAAATGCTCTGGTTGCAAGAAATAAAATGCGAGAAATGCGAGGTAAATTAGGGCCAGCTAGTCGTCCTCGTCGGGTCTCTTGAAAGAAGATGCGCGTTCGATATGCCGTTGTTGAATGCAAGTGTTCGCTAAGAAAGGCTTTTGGGTCGTCGTCAGGGTATATTGTCGTGATTGTTGGGGTGTATGGCGTTCGTCCAGTATTTTCATGCTCGTATGTCGTTCACTGTGAAGGAGAAGAAAGGTCGCCCTCACTTCTTGCCGCCTGACAAGAGGCGAGAGAGCCGTTTCCGTCTAGGCTTCCCCTCGGTCGGTTCAGCGTCGCCGCTCGACGAACTGGTGCTCCTCGAGCTGGCTTCAGATGATTCTCGACCTCGAGACATGTTGGCAGCGCCTATGATATCCTCCAGCCGGACATCGTCTTGAGGAGATGTCGTCTGGTATCCCGGTTCGAGGATCTCGGTGAATCTGGAAGGCATTGTAGCGAAAGGGAGTCCTGTTCTAGATAGAACAGGGTTGTATGCTTCTTTGTAAGTGTTGCCAAGTGTGTATTCCAGAATCAAATCCCTTCGAACGAATGTCAACGAGGGTCAAAAGTAGCACGCACGACGAATGTTATAATGATGGAAGGAAAGAGTCGGGTTCCATAGCGGCGGTCCTCATCCTGTCAATGCTGTCCCTTTTCGTCCACGGCACACGATCACGTTCCGCCTGTTCTGCAGAATTTGCTCGCGTCGGTTCACCCCCTGGTCAAGTGTTTGGCAAACCAATAAAGGCCCAGGTGGCTATGCCGCCGCTTCGTCATTCCCCTCCTCCACTGACTTCCCCAGCACGGAAAGGATCGGTGGTACCAGTAGTCTGGCTAGACCCCCGAGGGCCTGAGCCGAGGCGCGACCTGTCCATAGCAGTGGGACCCAAGATTTCAGGGTCTACACTTGTGGCTTGCAAGGGCGTCCAAGGGCCCTCAGAGGTTGAGAGCTTCCCAAGATCGGCAGCCTGGAGCCAGGCATAACAAGAAATATTCAGGGAATAAAACGTGGCCCCGGTAAGAGTTGCTCTGTAGCACCGAGAAGCGTACGAATACACAAGCAAGCCACGTCGGCCGAAGGAGGATCACCTGCGACATACAAAATCTGCCTGCTGGGCAATGGGGCATGCGGGGAGTCTATGCGAGTGCCGAGGGCGCATCTCGCATTTCGATAGTGGCTAAGCAACTGCTAAGCAGGCCAACTACGAGTTACTGTCCGGGTGAGTTGGCCACAAAGCATTGCCGTTTTTGGCTCAAGTTAGATTCCCTGAGTGAAACCCCTCGAGTCGCCGTTCCGTGGTTGCTTTCATCACGGATTGCTTGAGCCTGTTTGGCTTCCACAAAGGGGCGTTACGAATCCTGGCGACTATTAACTGCCGTATTACTTAGGACAAGGCTTTAAGTCCATTGTTTGTTGAGCGGTTCGGATACGCAGGAGTAAGGGGGCAAATTCTGTTGGCACTTGACCTCTGGCTTTCAAAACACCACTCTGTTCTATCCACGCGTACAAAGCGGATCTGCATACTACGGGCTTGACAACCATTTATTTTCGGCTGACTGTGGTCGTCGTGATCCGTGCGAAGCGACAACAGCTGGATGGACTTTCGGGCAGGCTCGCTCCAACGTAGCAATAGTGCATCCGGCATGCTTGCTAATGCGATCGCTGTGAGCTTGATAATCCCTCGCTGCATCCTATCACTGAGTAGCACCAACACCTTCTGTTGGGCGTGAAGGAAGACATTCACACCGTACTCCCTCATCGACGATTGGCCTGTACCTTGTACGTCATAGGTTGAAGCTTTTTGCTATCTTGGAGGATGCTCGTGACCAAGCTTCCTAAGGGGTGGTTTTGTACCAACATGCATGGCTCGGTCGCTGCTTGTCCGATGGGCGCCAACTGAAACGCGCCGACGCGACCTCACTTCACTTCGTCTGATTTCGTGATGGAGGTGATTGCTGCCCATGCCCGTGTGAACGCGTCATCCTCGAACCGTCTGCTGGTTGGCCTATCTCATACGAGTCGGTCCTGCGCGAACTTTCAAATGTTTTTTTGAGACGAAATTCTGCGCATATCTTTGAAGAAGCTCCTCGGCCTGATTGTTGTGTTGTCCAGGCAAGATGAAGGAGACATATCGTCCATGTCTGGATCAGATGTTCGCCTCGGTGGTGGAATGCGGTTTGGCCCAGGGGATTCCTTGAGGATCAGTGCTGGTAAGCTAGACCTCCATTTTGGTGTCGGGCCCTTCTCCGTTCATCTCGACGCCTTTGGCAGCAGAGATCCACAGAACATTGTTGCATCTAGTCACCCGGCTGTTAGCGTTTTTCGCTCCCACTGAAATTCTCGGTTCACCGTACCTGATGAGAACCTGTCCCAAAGTACCGGTGTGCTTTCTATCGATATACTCCTCTGTGTTCGAGAGCTGGATGTTCATGTACGAATCAACGCTGATAAGGCGGCCTTTGTATTCTGTTTGTCCCCATTTTAGGCGGATGATGACTTCTTCATTGATCCTGCAGAAGACGACCGTTAGATATCCTGTACGCATATTTTCAGAGGCTCGAGTATTGTAGGCGATTCTGGCGCATCTAGCAACGGGGATGAAGAACGTACAAGCTCTGGAGCAAAGGCCGTGGGTTAAGAGGAGTGAACTGCAAAAAGTTAGCTGCAGGCTGCAAGACGCTCGAACAGAGCAACCTACATTCATTGTGTCTTTGCTCTGCCTGATGTAGTGCTGACCGCTTCAGACAATAGTTGCAATGGAAGATAAGTTTCGTGGTGATGTGGTCTTGGAATTGGTCGTTGTTCGCATCGCAGCTGCATTCAACTACCGCAGCGAAAAAGTCATGCCAAGCAAATTCACGAGCTGACAAGGCTGGCACCTAGCCTTGCCGTCCCATCCACTGCTCCCACGAAGGTCATGCTCGCCTTATTTCCCACTTGATATCCTTGATGCTCACTTCCTCGCCGGCCTTCTCGTCATAGTCGAACCACTCTCCCTCCGACAGGTCAATACCAGTGAATTTTGTCCCTGACTCGGCCCCAGTAGCCTCCCACTCGCCCTAAATGAGAGTCAACCTCACGTCATGGAGACCTTGAAACTGACGCACCAACGTACATCTGGCTTGAAATCCGTAAACTCTAGACCGCGACAATCGATCTCAATGAGGTTCTTGGCTTTTGCGGGGGAATTTTGTTCGTACTTTGCTGCGGCCGCCTTGATGGTAGCGCTCGATTCTCTCTGAATGATTTACCCTCTTATCAGCAACTGGAAGACTCAAAAATAGCAACAAAAAGTCTTTGACACAGACCTTGCAGTTCTTGCACTTCCACACAAAGTTTGCTTCTCCCCGGCTGCCTGACTGTTCATTCATTTCCTAGAGTTCCAAAGTCAGAGGCTGGGGCGCTCGGTTGAATCTGGAAAGCATTGAAAGAGGGTCGCCATATCAATGCCCGTCCTGTGGCGGGAGGGGCGTAACCTCGCTGCTTCTAGCAGACTACCAGGTGGCGGCAAGGCAATTGTCGAACCCAGAGCAGACATACATGACGACTGACGCCAACCCAATTGGCATGAATCTCCCGACACGAAGTACATTGGACTTTGAATGTGTAATAATAAGGTGATTCAGTGGTGTCGGATGGAACGAGGTCGGTCACGCTGGTCAGGGATCAGTCGTGGTCAGGAATTGGTTCGGCTTGTTCTCAACATCCTACCCTTCTAATTCTGCAGTCAGAGCCAAAGCTAGCATCTTGGTAAATGGCAACCAGGGCAATTTGCAGCGATGGTCGTTTCTGGATTCGCATCCTCGGTGGTGAATGATGACTTTCCGATGAGAGCCAGCGCAGGAAAGACGTCATTTGAAAACCTGTTGGTGTAGACTTCACAGACTTGTATGACCCGTGACGGTCTGACTCATTCAAGAGACCAAAAATTAAAGGCTATCGCGGAGGCTCTCAGGGCGTCGCTTTGACCTCATTCTCAGAACAGATCTTGGGCATCGTGCTCTAGTCTTATTGCGAGCGAAGCCGGAGTCACTTGCCATGGCCCCGAAAAAGAAAAAGAAGCTCGCAGCGAATCCCGCTCGAGGCTTTGCCACCACGTCTCTGCCCTCCAAATCGAAGGCGGTGTCTGGGCCTGACAATGCTTCAGTCGCCGATGATGAACAGTCGCAGGCAGCAGGCAGTAACGGGCCTGTTACTGCCGGCAAAGAACCAGCACATACGGACGGCGAGCAATCTACAGGAGGCCTACAGATCCAAGACATGAGTCCCGAGGAGCTTGAGGCCCATCTGGAGAATTCTGAACTAGAAGCAATGCTCGACAAGTATGGCGCAAGGGCTATCGCCGACGCTCGCCGTCAGGTAGCTAGGCTTGAGACTGAACGGCGCCAACTACGCCTTCAAACGCAGAAACTGTCCACCTACAACTGGCTGCCAGAAGAGATGATTCGTGAGCTATTTGAAACGGCTCAAGAGGATGAACGCGCCACATCGGTTGCAGGTCATGCCGATCTACCTGAAATCGACGAGGAGAGTCTCATCGTGGATCTGTGGACCTTGGAAAGAGTCCTACGATCTTTGAACTTTCCAAAGGTCTCTGAAGCCATTGCTTATATTGCAGAACTTGCTGTTTCCAATCAAGTGACACCTATTACCGACTCTGTGCCCGGCTTGGCCGAAGCTCTGCAATGGTATGCCGGCAATACTCAATTCGATGAGCTCACCAACTATGAGCAGACAACCATCATGAGGACAGAGCGAAGCGGTGCGAGCACTCCGGCTCATATCTTATCTGGTGAGTAAAGTGGTCTGGCGAGGTTTGCGACAGCTTTCCCCGTACGTTTTAGTCTTGACGAAGTCGAAGAAGGCATCTTTGTCAGGCTTTTCAGGGAATGAATGCACGGGGGATGGAGACATGGAACTGCTGTCTTAGACTGAATACCTTTCTTTCCTCCGCCCCAAGGCTGCTTTTCAGAACGCTGACAAGAACATAGAGCCAACAACCGCTGCTCAGAGCAGACAAAGCCCTGCTTCAACTCCTGTGGAGGTCTCAGAAGCAGATGACAACTCCCCACCCTCTTCAGACAGCGCGGAAGACGACGATCCCGCCAAGCTGACTGAGAAATACATCCGAATCCAATCGCAGATATGGAATGCACAGAACCAAATCCTTGACGATGGTGGGAATAAGCCGCCCATTAAAGAGAGAAGAATGATCAGGTTAACCCAGAAGTTGCAACAAATACACCGTGACCCACTCTTCGACGAGTGGGAAGCAGAAGCTCAATGGAGAGCTAAGTTGCTGGAACTCCAGGCCGTGCAACAGCAGCGCATGCGTCTTGCTGCTGCTCAGCGCCGAAAGGAGAAGAAACAAGCCCTTGCTGAAGAGACGGTAGACATCGACACGGAGGCAAAGGAGGCAACATCGGGAGAGCGTCAGGCGGATGACGATGGTGACGCCCTCCTGGGAGGCATGTTCGGCGATTCTGAAGAGACCTCCAGCGCTGCCGAAAATCAAATACCCTCTCAGAACTCGATCAAGGTGCTTGACTTTCCAAAATGGACAGGCTTGTCACCGAAGAGATTGTTAGAAGAACTGTGCAAAAGTCACGATTCCAAATCTCGAGTCCAACTACGAGCTCTGGTCCAAACTTCATATTCAGCCAGACACAAACTAGAGATCTACTGGGCCGCTGACACCATGCCCGACACTCACGCAGTGGCCGCCCTCCCGTCCGAGATCTCAACGCAAGTAACTGAGCGGAATTGGAATCTGGAGATGAGAGATATTTCTGCAGCAGATGCCACGCAGTCCGAGGCTTACATCTCTACTCTGGCGCTGTTTTTGGTGTCATCACTCGGCGCGGGCGAGGCAAGAGCTACTGGCCGTCTGCCAACTGTCTGGCGAGATTTACTCAGCGACTTGATTGCGAGCAAGCAAACCCTGGTCAATGAGGAACACAAGACGGCCCTGCGTCGGCTGCGGACACTTATTCACGAGACACAGGACAGGCTGAAGCAACCACGGGAGCAACCCTTCATTTCTCGCCCACAAGTCCTGAACATTCCGACAGAGCGGCGTCGGCCACGACCACCCACTGCAATTAAGATGAGCCCAGAACAGGTTTCCAAAGAATGGAGCTCCCGAACCTCCCGTCCATCGTTCAAGCAAATGCTCGAGGTCCGTCAACAACTTCCAGTACACCAGCACAAAAACAGAATTCTATCGTGCATTAGTGAGAACCCGGTCAGTGTGATCTGTGCAGAAACCGGCGCCGGGAAGTCCTCTGGTATCCCTGTTCTAATTTTGGAGCAACACTTTGCTACGTCTCGAGACTGCCGCATTCTGGTCACTCAACCAAGAAGGATTTCAGCTGTTACTCTGGCCAGGCGAGTGTCCCAGGAGCTTGGAGAGAGCCGAAACGACATTGGGACCGCCCGATCTCTGGTTGGGTATGCTATACGGCTGGAGAGCGCAACCAGCAATTCAACGAGAATCACATATGCTACTACCGGTGTTCTGCTCAGGATGCTGGAAGAGTCTCCAGAACTTGACGACTTGGACTATCTCATACTTGATGAGGTGCACGAGCGGACGATGGACCTGGATCTACTATTCATCGCATTGCGAAAGTTGCAAAAGCGACGGAGTGACCTGAAGATTGTCCTCATGTCAGCCACCGTCGACGCGAAAAAGTTTTCCGACTACTTTGATGGTGCACCAGTGCTGGATCTTCCTGGGAGGACGTTTCCAGTCGATGTTAGATTCTTGGAGGACGCAGTTGAAGCCACCAACGATTTGACCGGCGTCAACGACAAAGCCGTGGCCCTTCAGGACGAAGATATGGACTTCGATGAACACTCTACGAACGAGAAGGGAGGACCTATCATCGTCGAGGCGGCAAAGTACAGCAGCCAAACGCAACGTACAGTCGCCAACATCGATGAGTATCGAATCGACTACAACATCATTGCAAATCTCGCTGCATGTATTGCTACGAAACCCCAATATGCAAAGTACAGTGCCGCCATCTTGATCTTTATGCCTGGCATAGGCGAGATGCGACGTCTCCACAGCCTTCTCCTGTCTATGGACACGTTTAGTCACGGCTGGGTCGTCCATCTGCTGCATTCTACCTTCTCGACCGAAGAACTCGAGCGAGCATTTGAGCGACCCCCGCCAGGTCACCGAAAGATCGTCATCGCAACCAACATCGCCGAAACGGGAATCACCATCCCCGACGTGACAGCGGTGATCGACACATGCAAGGAGAAGATCATGCGCTTCGACGAACGTCGCCAGCTATCTCGGCTAACGGAGGGCTTCATCTCCCGTTCATCTGCACGCCAGCGAAGAGGTCGCGCCGCTCGTGTTCAAGACGGTCTCTGTTTCCACCTCGTGACCAAACACCGCCACGACAATCTGATGCTTGAACAGCAGGTTCCGGAAATGCTCCGGTTGGGGCTGCAAGATCCGATGTTGCGCATCAAGGTCTGGGACCTGGGCTCTATTGAGGAGACGCTCAATGCGGCCATTGATCCGCCCTCCCGAAAGAACATCCTCAGGGCAATCGAGAAGTTGAAGGACGCAGGTGCACTGACCAAGACCGAGTCACTCACCAGTCTGGGCCAGCAGATCGCAAAGTTGCCCCTGGAAGTGTCGCTGGCCAAGCTCGCGATCTTCGGGGTGATCTTCAGATGCCTGGATCCCGTGCTGACCATGATCTCCCTCTTGACTTCCAAATCGCCCTTCCTCCCGACGACAGCCTCCGGCGGTGGTGGGCAACTCAACGCACGACGCACCTTTAGCAGAGGCGAGTCGGACCTCTTGTCCTCGCTCAACGCCTACGAGAGCTGGAAGAAGGCCAGACTCGCTCGGAAGGGCCAAGAGTTCTGCCGCAAGAACCATATCAGCGACCAAGCCATGGGGCAGGTCGAAGAGCAGAAGATCCAGCTGTTGGTGTACCTCGTCGACGCCCGGCTCGCCATCCTCGACCCGGACGAACGGGCGAATCTGAACCGGGCGCGTGCGCATCACGGCTCCAGCAGCCCACCCAGCTACAGCATTCCAACCCGGTACAACCAGCCAGTATCCGACCGGGCCCTCAACGCCGTAAGCGCAATGGCGCTGTATCCCCGCATCCTCATGCGCGAAGGCAAAGGCTGGCGCAACGTCTACACAAATCAGATTGTCTCTTTGACGTCTCTCTCCATCAATCACCCCTCCCACTCTGCTAGGCCGCCGCGCTGGCTGTCCTTCTACGAAGCGATGGCAAACGCCCGGTCTGGCAGCCTGAACGTCTTCGAGACATCTGCAGTCCCGGAGTCCGCGCTCGCGATCCTGCTCGGCGGCGACGCGGAGTTCAAGTTCTACGCGGGCGTGATGGTCTTGGATGGCGGCAAGGTGAAACTGAGCGTGAGACAGTGGAACGAGTTACTCGCGATCAAGATCTTGCGGGACAAGGTCGCGAAGGTGTTGCAACGGCGTTTCGGCGGGCCGGGCCAGGAGACCGCCGAGGGCGAGCAAGATCGGAAGTGGTTGGATCTTTGGATGAGGATCGAGGCGGTGCAGGAGTCATAAGGCGCGCGCGTGCGCGACACAATCAGGCACCAGCGAACAGAGAGAGAGAGAGAGAGAGAACACATCTGCATAACTCGTGCATAAGATTGAATACGGCATCCTGATCTGGTCTTGCACGCCAGGAAATATTGCCCACCTGGGGTATATGATTGGGGGCCGTGGGACCCAGATCTTGCATACGTATCTGGTCCTCGTAAGCATGGATACAGCATCAGCATCTCTCGAACCGGCGACGAATCTTCCAAGCGGGAAAGTCATTTTGCAATACGAGGTATTTGCCCGGAGGTCTTGACTACCTAGTACTATCTCCATAATGATCCGATGCAGCTAGAGTAAGCTCCTAGTTCGCCAGCGGGCCAATCGGCAGTCCGGTACGGTACTCGGTAGTGTACGATGCGTACCTTACCGTTAGCCCCACTCACTTCCTTCCTTCCTTCCCTCCCAGATGATTCTGGCGGGCGACGGACGGCGTCAGGTGAGGTGAGGTGAGGTGCCGCCGGTCATGTCGTTGTGTGGCAGTGGACGAGAGAGGAATTAACACCGAGTTCTCGGTCCCGTAATGGCAAGCGGGCAAGCACGTCGCGTACAGTACAGTACTGTACTACTCTGCACTCACCGGCCTATCCTACATCATGACAACTCCCGAATCCGCTATGACCAGCGCGAGACGCCCCTCGGGTATAATTGAAGTGGCAGCTGACGCTATAGCGAGAGAAGAGTGGAGAGGGACAAAAGCATATTTTATAATATATATATATATCTAATATAGGTTTCTCTTGGTCCTTTACACCACCACAACATAGCACCTGCGGAAGGAAGACACAAGAAGATGGAATACTCAGGTATGTATGTATATTGACGCTTACCCCTTGCTGCCTGCCTCCCGCCGCCTGCGCTTCCGCTGGCACTGGCACGCACTCGGAGCCCTTCCAAACGCAGACAGTCCCGTCGGCTGAAAAGTGCACGACAACAGGCATCGACTTCGTCGCCACCCAACATCACGACACATACCCGGCCATCTCGCCCAGCCGAGCCGACCTATCCGGGAAGATGGTGGTCGTCACGGGTGCGAGCAAGGGCATCGGGCGCGCCACGGCGCTCTCGTTCGCAAGGGCCGGGGCGCGGGGGATCGTGCTCCTCGCGCGCTCCAATCTCGCCAGCCTGGAAGACGAGCTCGTCCGGGCCGCGGAGGAGGCGCACCGGCCGGCGCCGCCCCAGGTCTTGAGTCTCGCGGTGGACATCACGGATCGGGCGGCCGTGGAGAAAGCGGCCGCGACGGTCAAAGCGACGTTCGGGGCCGTCGACATCTTGATCAACAACGCCGGATACTTGGAGCGCTTCGCGTCCATCGCCGACTCGGATCCCGACGACTGGTGGAGGACGTGGGAGGTCAACGTCAAGGGCGTCTACCTCGTGACCCGGTCCTTCTTGCCCTTGCTCCTGGAGAGTACCTTGAAGACCGTCGTGGCTGTGGTCAGCATCGGCGCGCACGTCACCACGCCGGGCATCTCGGCCTATCAGGCGACCAAGACCGCGGTGCTGAGGCTGAATGCCTGTCTGATGGGCGAGTATGGAGACAAGGGCCTGATTGCGTTTGGGATCCATCCTGGGGTGAGTATCAAAGACTTCAAGGGATTCCCTTGATCAACGAGAGGCGTGGTGGCTTACCCACTCTGTGCAGGGCGTCTTGACCGAGTTGGCGTCGAATGCGCCAAAGGAGGTCGTCGATACGTTGAGCGATGAGCCGGAGCTGGCGGGTGACACGCTCGTATGGTTGACCAAGGAACGAAGAGAATGGTATGTGAAAAACCCTGGGACTTCGGTCCGTCCGCCACAGCGGCGCAACAAGCTACAGTATGTACGTAAAACTCACGCTCTGGGTTCTTCTTCACAGGCTCGCGGACCGCTACGTCAGCGTCAACTGGGATATGGAGGAACTCCTCACGAAAAAGGACGCCATCGTCCAGGGGGATCTGCTCAAGGTCAGATTGCGGCTGTAGAAGTTCTGGAGAGCTCCATCTGGCGATAGATTCGTGATCGCCCCAAACTACACTCTCCTCTGAGATGGAATTCCAAGCGAGCGTCTCGTCACACTATCTAGATAGCAGGACAGCTCAGCAATAGAAGCTAGACCTTCCTAGGGAACTATTCCAGGAGTCACTAGCGGCTCATTCTCGATCGATCGATTGGGACAAGAGTGCTATTCCTGTTCGCAGGGAGAGAGTGTGTCACGCCTTGTAACGCCATACGCCAGTCCAAGGCCCCTGCTCTTCCTGGTCAGGTGCGGTGTACCGCTGCCAGCTTGCGATCATAGACATAACTGCCATCGAAATTGGCCACGTTCTCGCTGAGGCCAATAAATCCTTCTGTGCCTTCGCTCCGGTCTCCGGGCAACACTCCTACCATACCTGGGATATTTCGCAAGGAAGAGCACTTCGTGAAGCTTTCTTCTGTGAAATCGTTTACCTCATCAGTATACTGCGCCCCGAGCTGGAAAAATTCGAAACTGCCCAGCGTTGGCGCCCACCGTTTGGTGAAGGCAAGCCACAGTGAGACTGCCACCGTGGCAACCGTCCAGATGGTGAAAAGGGCGAAAACGGGCCGCCAGGGGATCACGCTGGGCGTGATGTACCGTACAGAATGGAGCAAGTACAAACCACCATGCCACGGTTCTTGTCCGCCAGCGGCCATCATCTGAATCATGGAACAGCCAAACAACTTGTAAATCGCCAGGGTCATGTTCATCGGCGTTATGGCGGGATAGTTGTTTTGATTCGTAGTCAGGCTATCGACCTGACCGGTCACGTTGAGTCGAGGCATGCTTCCCGTGGCGAGGTGGACGGCAAACCACGAGGAGTCATATTTCGTACCGTCACGCATACTCATTTCATAGTTGAAAGCGTCCCATATGCCAAGCGACTCGACGGCTTGGATTTGTAGAGGATACAACTCTTGGTCTGTGCCGGTACCTGTTGCCGCCGTTTCTCTTTCGAAGGAAGCATATGTTCGGTGGGCAGCGGAAAGAGTGGCATTTCCAACAGCAGTGGTTAAGCTGCACTTGATGGCGAATCCCGCTAGTTGAAAAGTCTTGTTCACAAAAGCCAGCTCGAACGTGGCCTCGTCCTTGTCGATCAACCCAGACTGATCCTGAAGAAGTATCTGCATCGCCGAGTCTTTCTGGAGGTCGGGATGAAAGCCTTGCCAGAGATAGGCTTCAAAAACAGCTGTGGAAGGCTGGTCCCTGGGCGGATGCTTCTGCTGAGCATCCAAGGTATTACCGTCGTAATTGCTAGGGGAATCATAAGGTGTACTGCCGTAGAATGAACCATCAGCTGCGGCGACGAGGCTATAGGCCACTCTGTTCCAGAATATAGCGGTCTCGTTATACCAGACCGTTTGGTCAGTGAAAGGGATAGAGTGTTCGTTGTAGCCGCGGACTTGGATGAGCTCCAGGGAGTGCCGAGGGACTTGCTGACAACTTACTTTTGCCTCTAGGCCCCAGGCATCGCCTGCAACTGCTTGGGAGACTGCTGGCCCCAGAAACGCCTGGATCGAGTCAACGGGCTCGGTTGGATGTATCTTATCGTTGAAATACGTCAACGACACATTTGGCGTGCCATCAGGTGCATAGAATATTGAAGCGTCAGAAGGGGTGACGGGTCCACCAGCACGCCAGCTCCCTCGGATGACTTCTGGAATGCCGATGCCCCCTTTAAAGTTGAAAGAGTCCGGATTCGGTCCCGCAATTGGGGCAATGGTCTGACTTGGAACCGAAACAGTCGTGATCTCCATTGTAAGGCCGCTCAGCGGGACGGCAACGAAGATCAAAAAGGACACGAAGCTGAGAAAGGTCCAAAGACCACCTGGCCTGGACCTTGGCGGCTTTTTCTTGGCCCAGGTCAGATCAAGCGTGAGGTGAGCCAAGACATTCCGTATTGCTCTCAGCCACCAGAGGAGATTCGCCCAGTTGCCGTCACCATGCCACATGAGCTCCATTGCCGTCGAAGGAGCTAAGTTCGACCTCATGACAGCAGCGGCTTCGAAATTCGCAAGAGCTACCCTCGCCCAGTCCAGCGCGAAGATGGATATCAGGAACCAGATGTAAAACACCCATCTTGCGTCGGTTTTGTTCGCCTTGGCTACGTTGTTAACGGGTGGCTTGTTGAGGTACTCGAGACAGATGAACGCGAAGTAGGCGAGCATCAACGGAGGACCGATAATGTTGAGTAGTGTGCGTCTTTTGTATCTGCGAAGCCTGTATGTTGGGTTTCCGAGACTTGCCGAGGTGCTCTGCAAAGGCATGGTATAATGGTTCAGCCATAGCCATGGCGTGGCTTTATTGCGTGCCATCTCTTACCAGCAGGAGCCAGCAATTCGGAAGAGTACAGAGCGACTCCGGGCCCAAGAGGGTGAGAGCGTCGAAGAAGCGATGAAAAGGAGAGAGAATGGTCGCGGTCAAATGAGAACCCAAGTTCTGGGAGACAAGTAGCACTCATCTTCAGATGAGGCTGCGAGTGTGCGGGCATGGCTCTCTCAAGGATGAGACAGAAAGTCGGCAGTGTTCGTATCCGGACTCATCAACTTCTCGGTGAGGCTGATTTAGAAGAGGGACGTGTCTCAAACAAGGCAACAATCGACCAGATAGCAGCGGGGTTCAGGCCGGAGACACCGCCAATTTTTACTGCTTTACCACGTAGTCAAGTTACACGACGTCCGGTCTGGCTGGTGAAGCACCAATCAGCCCGAGCCGAAGACTCAGGCCAAAGGGGGCCCCTGTCGACCCCAGGTGAACAAGGCGCATGAGGCGCGCGACTCGAGACTTGACGTTCGGAGAACCTTTCTGCTCGCATCCAGTGACGGTCGGAGAAAGCGTGCGATTGGCATAAAATCCGTGGGAGGAAGAGGGGCCCGACGAGAATCCCGAGACGAGAGTGAGGGTTGAGGCGATACCGTCACCTACCTCGATGAAAAAGTCAGCAGTCTTGTTTACTTCGAAACTCATGGCGAGCAGCATGTGAAAGATCGAGATCAGCCTTTGACCGGAGTACGCTCGAGCAGGGGCCCTGCAGCTTCGTTCATACCGTTACCCGACTGGTGCTGGCTTGGGAGGAGGACGATTGCGATAGTTTTCAAAGTCATTTGGTGGTCACCTGAAGAAACCCAAAAAGGTGGGGCAGGGGCTACTCCCAATAGAGAGCATGACAACCACTGCACATTGTAAGGCACGGTCAGAAGAGCTAAATAGCTATATGCAACATTATGCATTGGTTGTAATGCTGCCTGTCGGTGGCAATGTTGCCTGGCCTTTTTGGCTGTTCGCTGATGCCTGCAGCCGCGGCGGCAAGGGCGTCCAGTGAAAGTATGTAAGGGTAATGACCTTACTCCCACTAACACCACCGTTCACTGCGACCTTCATTATCGCGAGATGAAGAGAATAGTCACAGGCGACGATTACATACTGACTAGACGGCGATACTTCAATCTTATTATGGCCACCACTGTCCTCAGTTCAAACGTAGGTCGGTCAGTAGGAGTACGGACACCCGAAAGGAATCGTCTGGTCAAGGATCCCTTTTATGGCGGAGAAAAGAGTATTTTTATTAGCTAGATGAGGGGTCCTCACTGCGAACCTCATGAGGTGCCTCCCTTTGGAGAGAACATGAAGGTCACTTTGGCGCAGGAGATACCCGTAGTGTCCTGAGACAAACGTCATGATCTTCTGGAGTATCTCCTCGCCACGCGAAGGCATGGTCGTCGGTATTTTTCTTTCTGGCCGACGGGGACTCTCTTTGTCTCAGCAGAGGAATGACAAACTTCCTATGGATGCCTCTGCGTGGTCAAAACGCCATTCTGTGGCAGAATCCTGCTCGAAGCTGGCTGCCTCATCGAATCTGTACGGGGTTTGGCCTGTGGAACCGTGGTGGAGACAGCGCCATCAGATCTGCCGGATTGACTATGTGTGGAAGTTGACGGGGGACTCGTGACCAGTCAAGAAGAAAGCCTCATCGATGTTCTAGTGCGAAACTGACTGCATAAAGTCGGTGGCTTGATAGCCGCCGAAAAAGTCCAAATACCCCGAGCCAGTGTCGGTGACACCACCATATACGTTGGGCGGGATAGGCGGATACCATGGAAATTCAGGTAGGGGGCCGCCTTGATGGTCCGCTATGTCGACTTGCTCTGACACGGGCTCGTGCTGTGGCAGCCGCTCCGACCCCTGAGATACGTGCTGTGGTTGTTGGTACCGCAACGATGGACCTGGAGTTCTGGTAAATCGCGTTCCCTCGACAGCTGAGAAGACATTTCGTTCCTGGGCCGGAACATCAGGCGGGACCTCGCCGACGTGCGCAGGGGAAGTGCGCGAAAACGGTGCGAAGCCCCTGGCCAGCTTCTTCTCATCTTCGTTCAAAAACGTATCCCCCTGCAGCACGTCCAAAAGCCCTGAGAGCCGTCAGTGAGTAACCGGGGGAGGGAGGAGAAAATGGTAGAGCTGCTTACCTTGTGCAACACGGGCAACCCTCCATTTCTCAGCAAACTGGACAAGAACTAGTCTCGAAAGTTCGTGGGAAGACGCGACGAGGGGATGGGCGCGCAGTACCTCATTGTTCACTGCATACTGTGCCACGATCATGCACGACAGAAAAGGTTGCGCCAGAGGGATGTACTTGGCGTCCCACTGGTTGAGGATACGGGACAAGGTAACTGCCCGTTGGCGCAGTGGTAGAGTTGAGCCGTGCCCTCCGTTCGCTGGACTGTTGCCGTTCGCACAGGTTACCGTGACTCCAGATATCATGAACGACGACATCATCAACATGATGTGCATTGCAATTACCCAATTGCACCGGGCAAATGTGGAATCGGAAAAGTCCATGGGCTCCGTATCGAGACGGAGAGCAGGAGGAAGCGCCATTTTGAAGCAGGCCACCTCGTTTTCCAACATCAGCTTGTCTTCCAACGTCAGCTCTTCTCTCTGGAGCCCGTCGTAAATGCTCGACATGTAGTGGCTCGCCAGCAAAAACCAGGCCCGAGCATCTTGGTTGGCTTTTGCTTGCAGCGATCGCCACGTGTGACGCGACGTGGCTATGATTTCAGCGGACTCAACGTCCACCTCCGAAAACCATGCTTCGTCGGAGATGGGCAGTTTGACAGCGATTCTTTTGCGATCGATCGCGAACGGCTTCCGGAACATGATGGACGCGAAGGTATCGAGCTCCCAAACCAGCCACCAGGCGCGTCGCAACTCTTCCTTTTCGACCGCATCAGTCGGCTGAGAGGGGCCCGATTCATCGTCGTCGATTTCAGACAAGCCCAAAATGTAGGCGAGCCTGACACACACCCCGATCAGGATCCAGCCTTGTTGGCTTGGGCCCGAGGTATAGAAGTAGAACGCCAGAAGAATACAACCCTGGAGGTGGACGAATGGGGGATTCGGCGAGAGACGGCTCTTGCCATACGCGTGCGCCGCCAATTGGGCAAACCTGTCGCCCCTTTCCAGCGGGGGGATACCTGCAAATGTCGGATGATTGGAAAATCGCGCGGATAAGGCGAACATGCCGTAGAGGGTGAGTTCCTCGTCGCGATCCAGGCCACCGGGCAGGTTCCCATGACCGCGCAGCTTGTCTTGGAATCGAGCCAAGAACCGCGGTTTGTGGAGCAGTGGCAGCCATGGTTGAATCTTGTCGAAGAAGAGGTCAACAAGCTCCCGCGCCAGTGACGAGGGAATCTCAGGATCGCCGTCCACAATTGGCGATGGAGCCTGAGGTTCAGCGGGAGGAGTAATTCTCGACGACCTGTCCATCGTGTCCGGCAGGTTGGCATCTTGACCACCATGCTCGCTATCCTCTCTGCCGTCCAGATGTTGATCTCCAGACTCATGGCCGATGGGATCGTTTGGGTCCGCGGCGAGCGCGGTGTTGTCGCTATTGCGAGCCTCCGGGCTTTCAAGCTCGGCGAGGATGCTGTTCAGAGAATCTTGAATTAGTGATCGCGACGCGGCTTGCGTGCGGATTTCTGATTCGTTGTCATCCGAATTCCGGGTGATGGCCTCCAGAGCTCTGGCGAGCTTGGACAGATGATCCCGGAGTTGGTGGTGCGGCTGGGCCACCTGAGGTTTGCGCGGCGCTGGCTTCTTCCGGTGCAATGGAAAATGGCACGAGCTGCCGGTGCGCGAACAAGGACCGCATACCGGTCTTCTTCTATCGCATCTGGCCTTTTTGCGATTGCATTCCTCGCATGCTCGCCGTGGTCCCGGAGGAGGTGGTGGCGATGTTGAGGATGTGGCGCGGGCGGCCGTCGACATGGTAGAACTTAGGGCCGAATGAGCCACTTCAGGAGGAAGTGGCCATGGGGTGAAGAGCTGGAGAATCTGGATCGGAGGTCGGAAGGATGGGTATCAAGACCCTGCAGGGCCGATTGATGCGAAGTTGGAATTCCTACACCAGCCTATACCGCGATCTTACTAGCACTCCTCGGTACGTTCGACTCGTTAGGCGTCCTTGGCACCTCATGGCAATGCGGGGATGGCTGGGGGATTGAATCAGATTTGGCCGAGGTGCAGGATCAAGAGTACATCTGCATGAGATTTTGGACACTACAGCTCGAGAGATAATTCTACGAAGCCTGCGAGCTAGCGCGTATGAACCTGACCACCTGGTGACCCCAGTCCTCTTCGAGTGGATCCCCCGTTCCCAGGGCAAGGACCGGACTAATATGATTGTGGCCGTCCACCGTCTCCACCACCAGGGCCGATGCCAGCAACGGGCATGTCTGCCATTCTCTGACAAAATCAGCCGCTGGAGTCAAGATTTCGATCTTCGGATCCAACGTCGCAGTCACGACCATGACGGGGAGTCCGCGCAGTGCTTTGATGCCACGATCCTGCTTCGCGGCTCTCAAGAGTCCCAGAGGCGACTTGGCGGGTATGTCGCTGCCAAAGTAGGCCTGCAACGTCTTGTGACGTTCCGGGTCTGCCCCTTCGAAGTGAAGGGGCACTGAAAGGAGAATGACTCCTTTCAGGACGGTGGACGTTGTGGATGTGCTTGGTAAGACGTGGGACCGACTTGCGGCAAAATCAGGAGCGAGCAGGTACGTGGACAAATGGACGCCTCCTGCAGAGTTCCCCATGAGGTAGAGCTCCAGAGGGTGCGTCGAACTCTGGTTGAGATGCGACTGGATCCATTCCACCACGAGCCTCAGGTCTTCCCCTCCAGAGGGGAAGCGGGCTCCATGCGACAGAAGCCGATAGTCCATGATCACCACCCTGAAGCCCAGGGTTTCTGCGAAGAAATGGCCTACATTGGCATACACCAAACCATCCACGTCCTTTGTATTGATTCTCTCGCCCCTCACGAACCCTCCCCCATAGAGGAACACGAGCACAGAGTTGTCGTTACCGGTGATGGCATTGGTGGCAGATGCTGGAAAATACACATCGAGCTGCTGCCTAGGATCTTGGCCGTATGGAAACGACTGCCGGAGAGTCGACTTGATCTTGTCGGCCTGGCTGCGTAGCCATGGTGCGTAAATTCTGTAGGTGGGTGCTACGACCTGGGAAATTGTCGTCCCCAGGGGTGGCAACTGGTCCATCGCCTGCCGCCAACAGCTGGTTTGTATGAGCAGAGTCGCGATCAAGTGGAGACAGACTCGAGTGCGGTGAGGAAGAAGGACAGTATTGCCATCGTCGGAGTCTCTGACTTGGGCTCACACAAGGAGATTGCGCTCGTTGGACCTGGGTCCCTGCGTAGCCCCAGCAAGATGCGGTGATATCGTGATCGCGAAGAGGGAAGCCAATCAGAAGAACGATGAAACTCTGCTCGTCGATACATGGCCATGCAGAGACATTCCTGATGCGGATGCCGTCTGAAGTCCGGCTGTTCGTGACCTTGACGACTCGTAGTGCCCGAGGTTGTTGGGTAAGCGACGATCTTCAATCATCCCGTTCTGCCTCCATTCAAACGTCACTCGGCAACACGCGTGAAACCAAGGCCACGGAAATGACCACTAGACTAATACCTGGCAATCTGAGCGTGAGAGTCTCCTCTCAACCGGGCGCCATGAGGGACCCCGAGCCGCGCTTCCAGCGGCGGCATCCACCGGGAAAGGCGGTGTTGAGTGCGGCCTGAATCTACGGAGTCCACACCTCCCAACCATTCCAGCTTCTCTCATCGTTTACAGCGAGATGTCCTCTGGCATGCTCAGGACCGGTCGAGCGTCGACAATGCCACGGCTTCGACCGGCAAAATCCATCCGCATCACTAATTGGGAGTCAGCTCGAGACCCTCGTCCTGACCATGAGCGAGAGACACCCAACCAACGACGCCGTCGCCCAAAGGACCGCTTGTTATATGCCGCACACTCGTGAGTGCCATTTCAAGGGAGTCGAACATCGCCCTCTGACAATCGTTCCCGCAATCTCCCAGTACGCTCTCAAGGAATCCATTCTCCCCGTTGACGAACCATTGGGCACTCGACGCCCTCAGGACCACCCCAAGCACGAACGATGCCCGTCACTGACTTCGACGTACAAGATCCTTACAAGTACATCAATGGGTTCGGAGGATACAAAGAGTATGGTGAAGTTATCCTCGGCTCTACAGGCACACCTGCTAAACTTCCGTGGCAGAAGCGAGGCGATCGAAGGGGCCTTGCCCTTAGCAGCCAACTCGCCTCAAAGGTGTCCGTATGGCTTGTACAACGAGAAGCTTTCCGGCACCGCCTTTACAGCACCAAGACACGAGAACCAACAGACCTGGCTCTATCGCATTCTCCCTTCAGCTAGTCACCAGAGCTTCGAGCTGGTGTCCGATGGTCTGAACAAGTCGTATGAACCCCCAGCCGCAGGAAGGCATTTCAATGTTATCCCCAACCAGCTTCTATGGACCCCGTTCGACTTGAATCATGACAACTCCTGGATCAATTCTCTACATCTCCTCGCCGGAGCCGGTGATCCCACTCTGAAGCAAGGGGTGGGCTATTACATTTACGCCGCGGGAAAGTCGATGGAAGAAAAGACCGCCTTCTACAGTGCTGATGGCGACTTCCTCATCGTCCCACAGCATGGGGTTCTCGACATTCACACCGAACTAGGGAGACTCCTGGTCCGACCTAGCGAGTTTTGTGTTATTCCACGAGGCATCCGATACCATGTCTCCTTACACGACAACGTGCCGGCTCGGGGATATATTCTCGAGCTATATCAAGGCCATTTCCAATTACCCGAGTTGGGACCTATTGGCTCCAACGGTCTTGCCAATGCCCGCGACTTTCAGACGCCCGTGGCCGATTTTATCGAAGACTATGAGAATACCGAATGGACCCTGTATGGGAAATTCGGCGGAAGGCTCTTTTCAGCCAGACAGTCGCATACCCCCTTCGACGTGGTCGCCTGGCATGGGACATACTATCCATACAAGTACGACCTGGCGCGTTTCTGCCCTCTGAACGCAGTGTCTCATGACCACATTGATCCCTCAATTTTCACGGTCCTCACTGCACCGTCTATTCCCCATGGGCCGGGCACCGCGGTCGCTGACTTTGTGGTTTTTGGCCCGCGGTGGAACGTCTCCGAACACACGTTCCGGCCGCCCTGGTACCATCGCAACACAATGAGCGAGTTCATGGGCTTGATCAAAGGAGACTACCCAGGGGATTTCCGTTCAGGAGGCGCCAATCTACACAATACGATGAGCGGACACGGCGTCGACCTAGAGACCTTTGAAAAGGCTTCGACGGTAGACTTGGTCCCGACCAAGCTGATGAACGGAACCATGTCGTTCATGTTCGAGAGCTGCTTGATGGTTGGCGTCACTGACTGGGGCCTGAAAACTGTGTCCAACAAGTTGCAAAAGGTGAGTCTTAGGATGTGCATCCCAGCCCGTTGCCCGACAAATATTGATGGACACAGGACTATGTCGAAGAGCGCTGGGCACCGCTCAAGGTTCATTTTAAGCGACCGCGGCAGGAGAATGTCCTTCAGAATGGTGGAGTGGAACACGAGCCTTGATGAATGGCTCTCGTTTCTGTGGGATCGGGATATATATGAATTCAGGTTTACTACGTCGTGAGACCTACATCAAGCATTGTGTCGTCTCGAGGAGTCTGAAGATACTACCGACTTCCTTTCGCGGCTGTACACAGTATCTCACAGGGCCCAACTGTTAGCATATCTAGGTGGTCAATGCTTCTCGATTTTCTGAACCCTCATAGCCGAAGAACCTGTAAAGGCTCTTTGGAGGCTCCCATGTATGTGTGCAATGAGCTTGTTTTTCCATTTGTTCTCTAGAATATCAGTGCTACAGTATCTAAGACGCCCAGACCGTCGCGTATCGCGCCCGCCCGGGCAGGGGTTGTTGTAACTCAACAACCATGCCTGGAATGCTGAAGCAGGTAGCCGTGACAGAAGCAACACCTTGTCGCCAGTGTTACCGCAGTAGCTGTTCTCGCTAGGTTCATAATCATTCTGATCGCCCTCGCCAAGACCGACCGAGTGGGAAAGCCGCAGTGGTCAAGCCCAAAGGCGTCCAAGTTGCCGACATGCAGCCGTCCGGGTTTTGCAGAATGCCGGGAATTCCGTCAATGCCTGGGCCTCGATCTCGACCATGCTTCTACAACTTGGCCATCCGCGAACGGCAAAGTTCGGTCCAGACGCTACTACCAAATGTCGACACATACTGCGGTGAGGGTGGACGTCCATATGGGACAGTCCCCTGAGCGCTGGGCTATACAAGATGCATCGTGCCCCAGGCCACTCCCGATGAATTCTCCAGTCCCAGGAACGACAACATGTCACCGTTGGCCAAGCGTCCCGACGCCTTGAGCATGGATCTGAAGAGCGAAGAGGTCCTCGACCACGTGGAAACTCTGCACAACGCGAGGCGGCAGGATGAAGACAACGTCTCCATCAGCGCAGAGGCACGAGGCGACAATCTCCCAGACGGCTACTTCATGTCCCTGCAGTTCATGGGAGTGGTCCTGGTAAGTACCGATCCAGTTTCGTGCCCGAGGAGAGAGGACCCAACACTGACGGGGGTGGACTGCCCTTGTAGGGGTTCGCACTCACCGCCATCTCCGCGTTCATGTTCCTCCTTATGCCGTACAGCATATTGAGTTCCATCAATGCAGACATTGGTGGGTCATACATCCCATGTCCCCGTGTGTCTGGTTGGCACCGTGAACTCGAGCACCTGACTCTTGCAGGCCCGAGCCCCTATATCTCATGGGTGTCCATCTCGCGGACTCTGGCGCTCTCCTTTTCCTACACCATCGTCGGGCGCCTCTCCGACCTGTACGGGCGGCGATGGTTCTATATCGGGGGCAACGTCGTCTCCCTCGTCGGCATCATCATGTGTGCCGTGGCGCAGAACGTGGGGACCTTGATCGGCGGCTGCACCGTCTATGGTCTGGGCGAAGTGGTCCAGCTCACCTTCACCGTGGCCCTGGGCGAACTGGTCCCGAACAAGCACCGGCCGACCATTTCCTCCTTCATCTTCCTGACCAATGCCCCCTTTGCCACGTTCGGGCCTGTCATCGGTACGTGTTCAACCCACCGGACTGCCTGGAGGCTCTTCCTAACAACGAGGCCTTAATAGCGAACAAGTTTCTCGCCGTCGGACTCGGCTGGCGCTGGGTCTTCTACGTCAACATCATCGCCTGCGGCTTAGGCACCATCCTGCTGTTCTTCTTCTACCATCCCCCCAAGTTCGAGCAACTTCACGAACGCCACACAAAGGGGCAGCTGCTCAGAGAGCTCGACTGTAAGTCTTGTCAAAGGACTTGGTTGTCTTATGGATGTCGGTCGACTGATCCTGGTTACACACACAGATGTGGGCATGTTCCTCTTCGTCGCGGGCCTCACCCTGTTTCTGTTGGGAGTTTCCCTGGGAGGCGGCCTTTATCCCTGGGATTCTGCAGCGCCCATCTCTACTTTGGTCGTGGGATTCTGCCTGTTGGTCGCGCTCGGGGTGTACGAAGCGAAGGCAAACCTGCGCTACCCAGTGCTGCCCGTCAAGTTCTTTCGCAACAGAGCCTTCTTTAGCCTGGTGATCTGTATCACGATTTGCACGGTAAGCAGTGTCCCCGCTCGCTCCCACGGACTGGCAGGCATGCTTCAGAGTGACGGACTGATTTTTTTTTTTTGTTTGGCAGACATTCTACAACCCGTTCACGATTATCTGGCCGCAGGAAATTGCCAATGTCTATTCCCACAACCGCAACACCATCGGCTGGGTGTCCTGCACCATCGGAGGCGGCTGTGCGCTCGGCCAAGCCGTCGGCTTCGCGGTGGTGAAGTGGGGACACAACGTGCGGTACTGGATCATGGGCTGCATGGTGGTCATGGTGGCGACCGAGTGCGCCATGGGCGCCATGACCCCGGACAGCTTCAACATGGGCATCGTGTTCACCGTCGTCGGCCCCGTCGCGCTCGGCATTGTCGAACTGGTCGCCCTGACTATCGCCCCGTTCTTCTGCCACCCGGCCGACATTGGGCTCGCGACGGGCCTGCTCCTCAGCATCCGCTCGATCGGCGGCTCCGTGAGCGTGGCCGTCTACACCACCATCCTGCGGAACCGGCTGAGTAGCACCGTGCCGCGCATCGTCGGCCCTGTCGCGACCAAGGCCGGCCTGTCTGCCGAGCAGGTGTCGGCCGTGTGTGCGTCCATTGCGGCCGGCTCTTTTGCCAAGTTCCCGGGCTTGACCCCAGAAGCCACCCGCGCGATCTCCCAAGTCATTCCCGTGGCGTGGCTCCAGGCCGTCAAGACGGTCTATCTGGCGGCCATTGGGTTTGGCGCGGTCGGCCTCGCGGCGAGTCTGTTGACCAAGGACGTCAGGAAGCATCTGACGAACAAGGTTGAGAGGCGGATGAATATGAAGGCCGGGGCTGGGAAGAAGGACATCGAGGAAGTGACGGAGAAGGCTTGACCCGGGGGTCCAGGGCACGAGCACGAAGCCTGATGGAGTGGACCCTATCTACGTCTTGTGTTTAATTGCGTGGTAGTCCAGATCATGTTTTCATGAGAGTCCAGAGACGACTGGATTGGAAGCACGTTCTCAAAGCAGATTTTATTACACCGCGCCGCTCTTCCGTGGTCGGTCTCAATCTGCCAAATGTAAGCATGAACCGGAGAATAGATGCATCTGTTCTATATATGGTTCACGGTATCATTCCCAAACACGTGCGTCACCAGAGAGAAAAACGTGGCGGAGCACAAAACTTCAAACACCGCCTCGCCCTCCATCCACAGACCAAGCCGCCGCCGTGACATAGCTGGCGTGGGTGCTGACCAGGAACAAGCACACGTCAGCGATCTCCTCGGGCCGGCCGAACCTCTTGCTCGGGACGACGGCCTGGACGCGGTCCTCGAGAAACCTGCGCCTCTCGGCGTCGACGGCCGCGGTCATGGGCGAATCCACCAGGCCCGGCAGCACGGCGTTGACGCGGATGCGGTCGGCGGCGTAGTCGACGCCGTCGCCGCGACTCAGCGCCAGCACCGCGGCCTTGGACGCGCTGTACACGGGACAGTTGCGCTGGTGGCGCAGCGCCATGCCGGACGACAGGTTGACGATGGCGCCGCGCTGGGCGCGGTAGGCCGGGATGCGCGCCGCCGGGTACGCGTCGGCGTCGAGCGGCTGGCGGCGCATGATGCGGATGGCCTCGCGCGTGCACAGCCACAGGCCGCGGTAGTTGATGGCGTTCTCGCGGTCGAACGTGTCGAGCGAGCAGTCCGCGCTGGGGGCGTCGAAGGTGATGATCCCCGCGCATTGCACCGCGTAGTCGATCCGCTGCATCAGAGCGTGCACCGCCGCGTACGTCGACGCCACGCTGTCGGGTTGCGTGACGTCGATTGGGAAGGTGACGACTTTGGGTGTGGCGGCGGCAGCAGCTGGAGCTGGAGCGGTAGTATAGCTCTGCAAGACGAGTCTCTGGGTCTCGGCCAGGCCGGCTTCGTTCCGGTCCAGCAGCGCGATCCTGGAGCAGCCTCGTCGAGCAAATGCTATGGCCGTGGCGCGACCGATGCCTGGTGATTCTCTTGTCAGCTGGGGCGAGAGGAGATCAGAGGGGATCTTGTTCTTATGTGGTGGTGGTGATGGTTCTGGTTTTGCTTCGCGTAGAAGAAGAGCACATACCGGACGCTGCACCCGTTATTACAGCTACGCCTGGGTAGTCTGTCATATCCAGCACGCGTTGAATTGATTTCCTGTTTGTCTTGCTCCGCGCGTGATAGTCTGAGAAAAGGGGGCGAAGCAGGGCCCGTCTAACATGGAGACTGTTACGGTGCCTAGGAGATCATAGTCGGAACAGGTGGGTGATCCGAATTACTTGGCTGTCGATGACTTTGGTCACCTTCCTACATACCATAACCAAAACCATAACTATAACCGTATACATGGGACTCGGTATTACTTCTGTGCCGACTGGAAGTTACTCCGGACAAATCGCTGATTAACGTTGTTTGAGTCCGGCATTCCAGGAGAAGCCCAAAGCCGGAATCCCCAGGAAACCCCGGACGCCGGATGGGGAATCTTCGACAGTGGGGATCTTCCGATCCTGTCCAACCATCGTGTATGCCGCACCCCCCCCCCCCCCCCTGAGGTCTGCATGACTGGAGTCTGTACATACCCCGTGTGGAGCAACTCCAGTGCATATCCTGTACGAGACGACTCCACGCTGTCTTATGAATGCTGCTCTTGCCGCACGGCCATGTCGGAACCAGTTTCCTACTCAGCAGCATAACAAGACCACTCCAAGCGATCGTCGCACCGTCCACCGACACCACTCCACGGCTCTCTCGAGGAACCTGTAAAAATGGCACGGTCGGGGACGCCTCCGGGGGTCGCAATTATCACAGGGGGAGGTAAGCATTGGCTGATCTGCTCGAAATCACGGCCTATTCAAGAAGTCTCCTAACCGGACTGGTCACCGCTGCTAACCTCGCGGGCCCCTCTGAAAGCGTCGGGGATGGGTCTGGCAGGCACCGAGTTACTCGTCAAGGACGGCTGGTATGTGACCATGTTCGATTTCAACGCAGAGGGAGCCAAAGTGGCCGCCAAGCTGGGCGAACAAGTCCTGTTCGTTCAAGGCAATGCGCTTGTCTACGACGACCAGGTTCGCGCATTCAAACAGACGTGGGACAAGTGGGGACGCATCGATGTCGGTAGGTTTTCACTCTGTCCTTGCAGTATCCCGGTTGTCAAAGGAATGGCCTTGAGTAGCTAATAAAGCCTCTATGTGGGTGTGCTAGTATGGGCGAACGCGGTATGCCTTTTGTCTGTGATAGCGCGGCTCTGCCCTTCTTGAGCGTCCTGTCTGTCTTCTTACACTCACTTCACGCGGACAGGGTTTTGGCGACGCCCAGGACTTCTTCCGGCCTGCAGCGGCGGTAGAAGGAGAAGACGGCATGCTCACGCCACCCAGGCCAAACACGCTCACTGTGGATGTGTGCCTCACGGGAGTCATCTTCACGACCTATCTGGCTCTGCATTTCTTCCGGAAGACCCCGACTCGCCCGGGAAAGCTGATTCTTCAGTCCAGCGTCAACGGGCTATGGCCCAACTCGCGACTGATCCTCTATTCGGCCGCCAAACACGGGGTACGTGTGGCTTCTCTCTTTCCCTGCTATACATGTGGCTTTCTCCTTTCTTCCCTTTACAATCCATTCACTACCCCCCAAGGGCGCCTGCTAATCGAAGGATCGACATTCGTCTGTCAACACAGGTCGTCGGCCTTACCCGAGCCCTGGCCGCCCGTCTTCGCGAGACGGACGAACAGATCAGCGTCAATGCCATCTGCCCGGGTCTAGTCGACACGCCCCTGATTAGCTCCACCATGATAGACAACATCCCCGCGCACATGAAGACGCCCATGTCCACCATCATGCGCGCGTTCAGCGATATCGTTCACGACCAGGCCAACACGTCGGGCCAGGTCCTCGAGGCCAGTGGGCCGGATGTGATACCCAAGGACCCCCCGCCCTACGGCAACGACGCGACCGAGTATATCGTGGAGCTTCGCTACCGGGATTTGATCGACGTGGGTGTGCTGGCCAAGCATGGCGAAGAGAGGGGCAAAGCTCGAAAGGCCATGGAAGTCGCGCCCGCATAAGTAGGTCTGCGCTGCGAGAGGACTGAAACTCGAGGCGTTGAAAATGTAATGTCTGGGCCAAAGGCCTGATACATATCTCACCGCTTGCCTCCTGTATTATCCTTGTGGCCGATCTAATCCCGCGGTGAGCATCGCGCTTCACATGGCCAGAAAGGGGTACCCGTTTTCGGTATACTCAGACTCTCTGTCGACGACTCCAGCAGTACCCAGTCCACACGTGTGAACCGGGCATGGGCATGGCATGGTCTGGCACGGCACCAGGCCCGAAAGCAAGTACATAGGTAGTTGTTCCAAGATACTCGGTATCAATGTTTCATATTCCTCTGGGGCGAATACCTAATGAACTCAAACTCCATCCCCATTTACGGCGATTATCCCTTCTTTATGCCCGTCCGTGTCTCTCCTTTGCCCGTTATAGACGGGCAATGGCGACCCCATGAGATGAGCCTTGATCTGGAGCGCGACATGCCTTGAAAAGTACCGGCAATAGCCGATCGTGCCGCCCATGTACCATAAGCCGGGATCTAAAACCGTCAGATACTCGGAAGCAATTGGTTGAGGCGCAACACTTACGGCCTGTAGGTTTGAACGCTCCTTTGAGTTCTCCCTCGGCGTCCAAGGTCCAAAAGTCATCCACCTGGGCCGCGATCTCGGGGCCGAATAACTCCTCGACGTTCTTCCTCATGTTGCCGCGGAACCCGGTGCAGAAGACAATGACATCGGCAGGGATCTCACTGCCGTCGGTGAACGCGAGCCCCGTGGCGGTAAAGTGGGAGACGCGGGCGTCGGATTTGACGCGGATCTGTGCCATGTGCCATGTACATGTCAGTAACTCTAGGCCGATGCACACCACAATGAATTCATGAGAGATTACTTCATAGTTCGAGGGACTTCGAGGCGATAGGCCACTCCACTTACCAAGCCTTTGGCAATCTTGTCGGAACAGCCGACGTCGATGTAATGGCCACCCCTTCGCTCGGTGATCTGGTACATCTATCACGGTGACGGTGTCAGTTCTCATGAAACATGTTTCGTCGACCGAACACGCCCTGACGGTGCAAGGCTCATGTGGCAAACAAGGGAAGCGTGTGCGGCTTACGATGTCACCGTATCGCTCCACTTTGAATCCCACTCTCTCCAGTGCATCGAATCTTTCGGGTTCCTTGCTCGCCATGGCGTGGAGAGCCTTCATACTCAACAACCGCGACAGGGCTTGAGGCTGAGTGTACTGCTCGCGGTCCACGTCGTCGATGGGCGAGACTCCGTTGTACGCTCTGTCCGAGATGACTTTAAAGTATTCGGCCGGAAGGACATAGGTGCGATTCCGCTGCACCATGGTGACGGCCTTGAGTCCCGCGTCGACCATGTCCGAGGCCACGTCGTGGGCCGTGTTCGCCGTCCCGACCACGATGGCGGCCTTGCCCTTCCACGACACGGCGGAGCGGTAGTCGACCGAATGGAGCACTTCACCCTGGAAGCTCTCGCGGCCGGGAAACGTCGGCATTTCGGGGATTTGCCCACCACTGCCCACGGCGATGACCACATGTCGGCATGTCATTGTCACTGTCGTCGTCGTTGTCGCTTCATGGTTCCCCGCTCTCGCGACACGAAGGCTCCAACGCTTCTGATCCGGGTCCCACGAGCCGCCAACGAGCGTGGATTGCCATTGTATGTGCTTGTCGATGCCAAACCTGCGGATAAACTCACCGTACCCTTGCACGAGGTCGTGCTTGTCGAGATACTCCTGGTATGACGAGTCAAAGATTCGCCCAAAGGGCAGTTGACTATAGTCTCGAGGCGTGTGGAGCTTTGCAGAGTCGTACCGGACGGCCCAGTTTTCACCCACCCGCGCGTGTGTTTCCAACACGAGGTAGTGCACCTCCAGGGCCTGCAGGCGTCCGGCCGTGCTTAGTCCAGCTTGACCGGCGCCGACGACAATGGCATCGTAGTCGACAGACCGGTTGTCATTCTCAGTCTCTTGTCCTAATTTCGAGTGGATGCCATTGGTTATGATGTTGACATCGCCGTTGACGTGACCGTTCGATCCCGGGAGAGTGTCCACATCGGCACACCCGACCAGCTGCTCGAGGACCGTTCTGATGGTCCAAATCTTCCACTGGCCATCCCCGCCCGGCACGAGAGTCAGGAAACCCCGGCACTCGGCGGCTGGTGTCGCGGCAACTGCGAATTTGAAACCAACTTGAAGCCACTTGTTGCTGTTGTTAGGCCGCACGATCTTCCCGGAGCCAGATATCAGCTGAAAATCATGGGCTTGTCGGCTGCTGCAGGTATCGGACCAAGCCGTAGTAACGGCGTGGGCCGAGTAAATTGTTCGCAGGGTTCCGGTGAGTGCAAACACATCTCGCCAAATTGGCTCCGCGAACAGGAGTTCAAGGTCGAGTGAGCTGAGGGAGGCGACGAAAGGTCTCCCGATCTCGTCGATACCCACTGGATCATCGAACGGTGCTGCAGGGAGGTGACACGGTAGCGCGTGTAGGAGACTCCTCGCAGGGGTCGGGGAATGATCGTGCTCCATCAATCTGCTGTTGCTGACTTTGGCCCGAGTTCCAGCGTCTCGCTAGTAGGAGGACAGGCGCTCCTTTTCGCGACGAGTATGGGGGCGAGCGTGGGTAAATCTTGTGCACAAGATCTCCATTGATTTATCATATGCCGGGCAACCAGCTCCTAGTTCTGGATTCATCGAGACTGCCTGGGGGAATGAAGGAGAAGCCGATCTCGTGGAGAGTGTCTTTGGTTTCGAATCTCCGTTGGCCCACGGCCAACGGTCAACAGGTCAGATATGCTGCACCCGTGGTAGAGGAAAGCCCGGCGTCTCAATTGCCGTACTGGACTGGGCTCACGGTGAAGGATACTGGGTCCTGCATTACGGTAGATGCCGGAGGCCGGAAGCCGGGTGACTGACGCCCGCTGCTGACCACAGAGTCTGTGGGCTTAGATCTTCGGAGAAAGTAGTATCTCGGATGAAGTAATAGGAAGGACTTCATGTCTAGTCAATGTGTCCTGGGACAAAGGGAGTTGTGACTCGGATCGGGACACGTTACACGCCATAATACATGGACTCTAAGAGATCGATGCATGCCTTGGCAAGGGCCGCCCTGATGGAAACCGAGGTGCAGGGCCTCCGGCTCCCCGGTAGGGACTGCATCCCCCACCAATCCATCCCATCCTCACACGTCGAAAGGGCTCCCATTACGGCCAGCTCACGACATGCTCCCCGACGAGGAAGAGCGGTCTCGTGTTACAAAAGTTGGGAACATCGTCCGCCACCGGTTTGAGGGAGCCGTTGCGGAACGCACTCTGGAGGGTTTCGACGATGTTGTCGGCATGGTCGAAGGTCATGATGGTCGCATACGAGAACGGTTTCTCGCCAGTGCGAAGATGGTGGCTTAATTTGAGCATCCTCCAGCTTTGGAAGCCAAACTGCTTCCAGTAGGCCACCGACATGGGCATGTGCTGGTTGACGTAGTAGTCCATGTCGAATGTCAGGCCATCGAAGTCCTGGTACAGGAGCAAGACCTCGACCGAGGCCATTTCTGCTCGAGGTCAAATGTCGTGCACCCCGGTAAACTGAATTGAATTGTTTGCGGTTGAGGTTTGAGGCGAGAGTGAGCGGAGGCTGAGTGGAGATTCAGATCCGACGAACCGCAGCCCGGGTCGCGCGAGGCCAGCTTTCAAACGTGCCTCGTTCCTTCTCTCGGAGCCTGTGTCAAGATTGGCATCTATGAGATGGGCCAGGGCTGTCTCGGATGTGCGCAGCGTGGTCATAAATATGAATTGTGCATGTCACGGCGTCAACGACGGCGGCAAACACGGCCTTTGGCTGAACGTGGCGGAGCTTCTGCGAGCAGAGCCAGACCCGCCCGGCACCCACGACTACAAGACTCGTCTTGCAGTCTCGGCTCCTTCATCTTCTCTACACTCCATCGCAGTCTGGTCTGACCCTCTATCTATCCGAAAATGTCCAGAGCCGTCCTCATCTTCGGAGCCACGGGCAAGCAAGGCAGCGCGGTCGTGAACGCGCTGCTGAAGGCCAATGCCGACTTTGAAATCCTGGCCGTCACCCGTGATGCCGGCAGTGCGTCGGCCCAGCGCCTTGTGCAAAAGTCGTCGAAGATCAAGCTGGTCACAGGAGACTTGGATGCGTCCCCAGCCATATTCGAGAAGGCCAAGACAGTGTCTCCCGTCCCCGTCTGGGGTGTCTACAGTGTGCAAGTACGTACGTCCGCCCTTGGTTGGAGCTGGAGCTGGAACTGATCACACGCGTCTCATCAGGTGGCCATGGGCAAGGGTGCGAATGCCCAAACAGAAGAGCGACAGGGCAAGGCGCTCGTCGACGCAGCCATCAGCAACGGCGTGAAGCATTTCGTCTATTCCTCCGTCGACCGCGGCGGGGCCAAATCCGACCACGACCCGACAGATGTTCCTCATTTCGCGAGCAAGCACAGGGTCGAGCAATACCTCTTCGACCGGACCAAGAACGGCGCCATGGACTGGACGGTGCTACGGCCGGTGGCCTTCTTCGAGAACCTGGTGCCTGGCTTCGTCGGCAAGATCTTCGCGACGAGTTGGAAAAACACGCTGCGGCCCAGTCAGAAACTGCAACTCATTGCCACCAGCGACATTGGATTCTTCGCAGCCGAGGCCTTCATGAAGCCGGATACGTTCAGGAACACCAAGATTTCTCTCGCCGGGGATGAGCTGACCTACGACCAATTCCGGTCCATCTTCAAGCAGAGGATCGGGGAGGACTTGCCTCACACATTCTCGTTCCTTGCGGCCTTTATTTGCTGGATGGTCAAAGATCTTGGATCCATGTTCAAATGGTTCCGCGACGTCGGCTACGGGGCCGACATTGCAGCCCTGAAGAAAATGAAGCCCGACCTGAAGGACTTTGGGACCTGGCTGGAAACGGAAAGCCAGTTCCGCAAGCCTTGAACGGCGCGAGCAGTGGATTAGCCCGACGCAAAAGAAAGGCGCATGTGGTCTGCTTGGGTTAGATATAGGCGCTACATATGTTGTCGTACCGCCGCGGGTGTTTCTACTGCCACATAATATGTACCTACCAATCCCGATACTTTGATTCTCCTCTCAAAAGGCCACCTCCATATTACGGAGTTCCTAGGCAGCCCTTCATGTAACGGTCCGCCTGATCTGTGGCTTCGGGATTTGGGAGCCGACGCCAACGCCGGTCAATCTGCGTTGAATGCCGGAAACGCCGGACTCGGACGGTCCCCACAATACCCTGCCAGACACACAGTATGTGCCGAATACAGCACACTCGAGCAATCCAGATTCCCCCAAGGTGAGGCCCCCATTGGGCTCTCAAACAATGCAGGGCATGCATGTCATTGCCAAATCCTTCAGCGGCCAAGGATCTATAAGATGACAGCAACAAGGCCCATGGATGCGACTTCCGTGTCCCTGCTCCCCCCATCAGGTGCCTGTCCCAAACCTGGTGACCTACAGCATGACGTCGGAGCGCAAGGAGGTGGAAGCCCAAGTTCGACGTGGCGGCGGCCGCGAAGACTTCCAAGCCGTCGAAGCCTCTCGCCCGGCCTGGGACGACGCGGCACCGTTCCACTACACGCAGACGCCCGCGCCCGGCTGGACGTTTGGCTCCGGCGCCAACTACACGCACGCGCGGACGTCTGCGTCGGCCGCGACGGCCCAACACGTGGCCATCGACCCCAACGACGCGGCGCGCACGCGCTACGAGAACTACAAGTTGCTGGTCAGCGCCGTCACGCCGCGGCCCATCGCGTTTGTGTCGACGCGCTCGCGCGACGGGAGCAGCGAGAACCTCGCGCCCATGAGCTTCTTCCAGCTGGTCAACGTCGACCCGCCCATCTTCGCCCTGGCCGTCACCAGCCCCATGGCCGACGCCAAGGACACGCTCCGCAACCTGCTCGACACGGGCGAGTGCGTCATCAACATGGTCAGCGAGGGCTTCGTCGAGGCCATGAACGCCACCAGCATCAACAGCCCCTATGGGGTCTCCGAGTGGGACATCAGCGGCTTGACTCCCGTCTACGACTGCAAGACCGTGGCGCCTGCGCGGGTCCGGGAATCCGTCTTCAGCATCGAGGGCAAACTCGAGAGTGTGCGTGATTTTTCCAGTCGGCGCAACCCGGGAACCCGATCCGGCTCCTTGGAGCTCATCGAGGGCACGCATTTTTGGGTCCGAGAAGACGCGCTCAAGGACGACGGGACCTCTTTGGACCTGGAGGTTCGTAGCCATGTCCTGCCCTGCCCTGCCCTGCCCTGCCCTGCCCTGCCGCTCCCTACCCTGCTCTCTCGGTCGCGCCGTGGCACTCCGATAAACTAATCCGTTTGCTAGGTACTGCGACCAGTCAGCCGACTGGGGGGCATCGCCTTCGGACGCACCACTCAGTTTATCGAGCTCCCGCGCCCAGACTTTGACAGAGACCTGGGCAGCAACGAGGCAGTTGAGAAGCTGAAGGATCGACGTCGCTCGACGGGCCGAACAGTCCTATGATAGCCCCTGGACTCACACATAAGACTCTGTTGCAGGTGTACAGGGCGCGAGAGCTCTCCAGCGCCTCTTTGTTCTCAGAGCGAAAGGTAAAAGTCAAAGACATCTACACATACAATGGCTGTGAGGACTCTTCTTTCAGGAAAGGGTTCTGGAGCCAGCAAACGACCCCTCGCTCGAACTATAGGTTGAAACGGCCATCAGGCATTACCACGATGCTTTTATATACCAGGGGCCATGACGGAGGACCTCAAGGAAGCGGAGGCCTCGTCAATCATCCCACGGGTCGGTCGCCCCGTGTATGCACGCTGACCAAGGTATCACTCGTAAGAATAGTCCCAAGTATTTTAGTATGTTCCTTTATTCAGTGGAAAGGTCACTGGATGCTCCACTCGTTGCGGTAGAACTTGCCGGGCGCCATTTGGATTGGGGATTTGGATTTTCAAATCAAGTCGGCCCGACTATCCTAATGCTTACCTGGGTCCTAGAGATAGACCACAAGATATCTTGGTGATCTCAAGGCTGTGACCATGCCTCCTCGTTGAACAAATGCCGACAACTTCACTACAGCTTTGCCTCCTTGTAGCACGACAGCGAAGCTAGACGCAGCCCGGATTGATAGCACCCCTCCTTCAGATCATGTTGTATACCGAAACTGTGGATTCTGCTGCCATGTTAGCGATCTTTCCTGAAACTTCCTTGGCTATTGGCCTAGGCGCCAGAGTCCTACCTTCTGGTCGGTCAAATCATCCTCGTATGCGTGTTCAAAGCCTTCCATGGTGCCAGTGGCGTCGCGGGCCTTGTTCTGTCGGACGCATAACCAACCATAGACCAGTGACAACGCTGCAGCCGCAGCCGAGAATACAAATACAATGATGAAGGCCTTTGTGTACTCCGGGGCGTCCTTGGCTTGAAAGGTCAACGGGCCCACGAAATTCCCTAGAGGCACGGACCGTGTGTGTCAGGACAGTAGAAGGACAGGAAGCAACAAATTCTGGACGTTCCGCTTACCGAGGCAATATGCGATGAAGAGACCAGCGGATGACAGAGATCGTTTCGTGTAACCAGCGGTGTTGGCAATGGAAACGCCCATTGAAATCGCATAGCTGGCTGAGAACCCCCAGACGATGAACATGGCAAAGAGCCGGCCGCCACTCGAAGGCCTCGGAAGCAACCAGGCAAGCAGTGCCGCCAACATGACCTGAAGCTGGAAAACGGCCATCAACAGTGTCCGCCTGTTCGGGAATCTGGAGGCCAGGAATGTCAAGAAGAGTTGGCCGGCACCAGTGGAGAAGCCGATCGGGATAAGGAGGAGGATTGAAACAAAAGGGGAGAAACCCAGGCCTGCTATCACGATAGGCAAATACGTCGATGCGAGTCCGTTTGTGTTGTTAGTCAGGATGGTGATGACAAACAGGGTCCAGAACTTGATGTCGATGAGGAGCTCGATGGCTTGGTTCCACTTGAAATGCGTGTTTCGTACTCCCGAATTATTGGACTGCATTCTGCTGACAATGATGAATCGTTCGCGCTCGGTGAAGCCATGCGCCCGGATTGGATCAGGAGGAAGAAAGAAGAGAATACAGAATGACCAAAGCACAGTCAGACAGCCAGCAAAAAGATACATGTACTGCCACGAAGCCAACGCACCAGTGGCATGTCCAAGGCCCCAGTTGACAAGGGGGGAGAGCAACAGCGTAAAGCCCGTGAAGCAGTACCACCATCTACGTGATTGTGGAGCTCTCGATCAGTTTCTTTGCCGGCCAAACCAAACGGCGACAAGCAGAGTGTGAAGACTCACCCCATTCGGAATGCCTGCTCGTCCTTTTTATACCAGCCTCCTACCAGCATCATAAACATGGGAGAGACGCCGGCCTCCAAGACGCCAAGGAAGAATCGTTGCACGAAGAGGCCGCGCCAATCAGTACAGGCGGCGGTAAGGGCCATACAACCGCCCCAGAGGAAGACAATGGCAAAGGCGACGCGTTCCAGCGGAAAGCGCTGTGCCATGACGATGACAGGATAGCAGCCGGCAATGAATCCGAGGTAGAAGATCGAGGCGGCAAACGAATACCGGTCCTTGCTGTTGAGGTTTAAATCCTGTCGGATCCCGAACAAAGCCTGTCGTAAGATGTGGTTAGCGATAAGACCCCTGAGTAAAGTGCTCATGTCGTTTACAGCTTGCGAAAGCAGTCCCTTGTCGTAAAATTGGACGCCATAGGTCAGACAAAGGATTGGCATGAGCTTGAGGTCAATCTTCCTGAGCACCTTTGCCTCCTCAGAAGCGTCCCACTCGCGATCTCCTTCGTATGTGAGGAGCACCTTCATAGCCTCGTCTGTATGCGTGGTATCAATGGCCTTGGCATGCTTCTCTGTGTCAACATCTTCTGTGCAAGTTGAAGTCGGCTTGATCTCCGAAGTGGCCATATTTGCTGTTAGTGAGAGGCTGTTGCGCCGCAGAAGAGAAGAATCGCGGTAGATGGGTGTAGGTACGAGCACGAGCTGGCCGATGATTTATATAGACCAGGCGGCGATCGTGTCTCCCGGAATTGAACTTCAAGCCTTGCACTGCGAGGCCTGGTGCCCGTGTAAAAACAGCAGATTAGCGACAGCACCGGCATTCTGGCAGCCCCGTGCTCGTATTCCTCGTCGAAGCACTACGAATCAACCAGCTTAATGGCCACATGGCGTCTGTGGGAGTCCCCGCGGGGTTTGGGGATTCACCCTTGAGTAGGTTTGCCGTCTGCAGCGGCGGGGGTCCGGGGTCCAACGACTTGGACTTCAGTCGGTTGGCCGTCCACCACTGCCACTACCAGAATTGGTGTTACGGTCAAACAGAGTTCAAATCCTTTGATAGGACTCCATAGTCAGTCTCATCTGCACAGGAACGCTTTCGATAACGTGGCAGATCTAGAAACCGTGCAAGGGTCAGGCTGCTCCCGGAGAGAGGTCGCCGGGAGTGAAGGTACGGAGGAGCGAGCTGGTAACATATAGATCTCAGCACCTCCGTCCAGATGGTCAACAGCAAGGTTGCCTGTTAGAATTCTTCAATGGGGATCTGTAGTTGGGCTGAAGACCACCCGTTCGTCATCGGAGTTCCTCCAGGCCGTCCGGAGATGGAGGCCTCGGTTCTAAACACGTTTGCTGTAGTACAGGTAGAACTACAACCGCGAGTATCGTTCCTTGCCAGGACTTGCCAACCGAACTTGGTTGTTGCTCTTACTTGTGTGTTGACTCTGGTCATGCCTTAGCCGGCACAATCTGGACACGGGAGGAGGGTGCGAGATGCTCGAATCTAAGAGCGGCGCGGTCCAGTCTTGCAATCCTTCCGAGCGGAACAGCTTTTCTCCGAGGATTCAAAGCTCCTCTGTAATTGCACAAAGCTTCCGGACCTGTGGGATCACTGCATCTCCTGATTACCAGCAGCTGGCCATGTAGAAGATGCTCAGCTGGCGCCTGTTGCAGCGGTTAAACTGCCATGCGGCGACCTGCTGCAGCAATTCGAGCTTTACAGCCATCGTTGGAAACCGCCCCTTGAGTACCTTCTCCCGGGCCTTGTACAAAGCTAGCAACCACCTTCCACCGCGTCCAACTCTGCCCGACGCCGAGATCAAAGAGACGTATGTGAAGGGGACCGGACCGGGCGGTGGGCACTTTCCAATGTCTGTATCGGCTCACGGAAATCCCTAACAGCGGAGGCAGGTCAGAAGATCAATAAGACAAATTCTGCCGCTCAATTGACGCACATACCCACAGGCATAGTTGTCAAGTGTCAGGCCACACGAAGCAAGAGCCAGAATTACACCATTGCCAGGAGGCTTCTGGCTGAGAAGGTGGAACTTCTGCAGAAGGGAGACGAGAGTCGAGTCGTCAAAGTGCTGGAGCGGAAGTCCAAAAAGAAGAGGAGCGCAGACAAGAAGAAGCGCAGGAAGTATCGACAACTTGCTGAAGAGACCGAAAGCCAGGAAGGCATTGTTGATGAGAATGACGACTATAATGATGCGGAGGAAGCTGCAACTAGGGGAGTTGTGGACGATAAGTTGAACGAGCCGCAGAGCGGCAGCTGCAATAGCAACGGCCAAAAGGATGAAAAGTTCTCGACATAAGTGACTCCCGCACACACAAGATCGTCGGGTCCGCGTACATCTATGAATCGGATGCAGCACTCCAGGGAGTCCGGATACCAGAACTAAATGACAGAGATGCAAGCATGCAAGCCAACAGAGTCCTTCTCCGTTGGAACCTGTGGAAACCGCTTTGTTTGTCGGATGCACCTCGGCAGCAGTTCAGCCTCTGCGCAACTCATAAAGCCCAGCCTTGCTGTTCGAGCCACGGGGTCGTCACACACTACTACTTTTTGACAGCCCCCAAAACCGACAAAACTACAAAAACTCTAGCCTAGAACTCGAACTGCTGGTTAGGCAGTACAAGGTCTAGGCCGAGGGAAACTTTTCCAGTCGGGGAGGATAGTTTTTTAGGTCGGTGTCCGTCAGGTTCTCTCCTGCCCTTCGCCCTCCGGGGAGAGTTGTCATCGACAGGAACTCGATCTGAACCAGCATACACTTTACACCTGGGTGTGTATGAGGCAGATTGTCGTACTGAGTCTGGGGCTAACATCCAATCATAGCCACCAAGAGAAGCTGTCTCATGCCTGGTGATTCACCCTCACGCCCTGCAGGTTTGTTGGGTTTGGCGACACCTGCAGAACACGGGATAGACACAAGAATTTGAGGTAAGATTCTGCCGGAATAAAATATAAACAGCACCTTTGGGGAAATTCTGGGGATGAGTGGTCCGAGCGTATTCACTTCACTTCACCCACCGTGCGCCTGGATGCCTATTCACTTGCAAGGACGAGCTCCCTGCGTTGGTGACTGCGTTCAAGCTGCTGGACTCGCGACAGGTCGAATCTATTACTCGGGCACGCATCAATGGGGCTCCGGCCTTTGTGTTTGTTTCGCTTTTGTCCCTGTTCGCTCTCCATTGTTCTTCAGGGCAGCTCACTTACGCATGTGTTACTCTGCGCTTTGATCACGGCACCATGAGGTTCTGCATTGTTTCCATCTCTTTCCCAATCCTCTTACTATCCCTGCTCTTTTTCCTTACTGTGACTTGTCCCTCGGCCAAGAAAGACGCACCTCCTCCAAGTTCATCGATTCTGGGCGTCTGGCAAATCTGGAGATCCGCTGTGAAGAAAGCGATGAGTCAAACACATATCTTCATTCCCCCCAGTCACCCCTACATTCATGTATGTTCCATTCTGCTCCTCTCCCGACCCTCTCAGTGCTAAGCGATCGACAGTATGTGGGACGCTGGGCACCCTCCGCGGATCATCTAGCGTACGAGACAGACTTTCAGGGTCGGTATATATCTAGGGCTCCGAAAACCTACTGACCATCGTCAACAGGTGCCTACTTCGAAATGTTTGCCACCAATACTACGTCAGTCTACCTCGTCTTCTTCCAACATCCTGAAGGTATAAATGGTCCAAGGCCCGGCTTGAACGACAAATACCTCAGCTTGACGGTGGAAATAAACGACAACCTGGTACTTGGGATCCGGAATCCGTTCTCGCTCGTGCAGGTCGCGGAGATGCTTGACCCTAGCAAAACGTACAAGTTGAGGATTACGCAAATGTGCAGTCCCTTAATGCACCATTGGCGCTTCGAAGGAGTTTGGCTGGACAGACCTCCCTCTCCGGTGGACGGCCCTTCACCAATCGATCCGGTCAAGTCAGCTGTTGGCACCACACTGGGGACGCTGGTGTCTCCTACTGAAGACCCTTACGGCGCTTTGCAACTGCGAGACTCGCCGCCGCTGGGAGAGAAACCACTCATAGAATTGTATACTTCCGAGCTCGACCTGATGCTCTATAAGTTCAACCCGCGCAAAGATGCGGCGGGTCTCGCTAAAGAACGAGTTGACAACTGGTATAACCGCCTGGGGTCGGAACTTGGCGCCGACATCGCTCTCATTCCCACCGGAGAGGAGCACTTTTCCAAGGCCTGGTATTCTTCTGGTGACACAGGAGTCGCGGATATTTTCTTCGGGAAGGTTCGATATTCCTCGAAATCCCGCTGGTCATTCAAGTCCTACCGACCTGCTGTTCTGATCCTACAACTGGGGCTCTCTGACATCCTCGACCTCGACGTCTTCAGCGGCAACCCAAGAGGGGGTCGCAACGTTAGACAACGTGTGGACAGGTTTCTCGATTGCTTCGTCAAGGACTATGTCAAATTCGTCAAAACCATCCGGACTGTTGCCTACCCCTCTGACGGGACCACCGCCAACCCTCTCGCCGACGACGACGGCAGCTACATCTACAACTCCGCGCCGTCCACGCTTCCGATATTCCTGATCGTCCCATTCTCGGCCCACCGCATATCTGTGACGCGGAAGCTCACGATCCACAAGCTCATGTCCGACGCCCTCGCGCGGGTCGTGTCCGCCTTGCGGGCCGAGGGGGACACCTCGACCCACTACATCGATACCGTGGGATGGCTTGACCGGCTAAAAGACTTCGAGGGGCCACTCAACTTCCGTCGGTGGGAACAGCCTGGTCGAAAAGACTGGAGACCCCTCACCGACGCGGCCAAAATCAAGGTTGCAAGTATGCTCGCGAGCCATATCTGCTCATACATCAAACCAACAACGGGCGAGAGCTCGGTCGACGGGCCTGCCGGCAATGGCTCGGCCGTCGGACCCGCTTTCGGAGACTGCGCCTTTGACCGGTATGACAGCTATCTCGGTAACGTGTACGTCCCTGAGGGCGTGGAGTTGGACCGCGCCCTGCTGGAGCGCAAAATCGAGATCATCAAGGGGAGCTTCCGGATCGCCACGCCCGCTTAGTTGAAGGCCGAGGGGCGGACGTTTTCACACACGTTCAACAAGTAGCTGTACGGAGTAGGATGATGGTTGATTTTATACTACAGTTTCGTAGAATGGTTAACCGCCTGACTACACAAGTTGAGGACGGACGAAGACGGGGATACGCAAATACATAAAATGTCACTGTTGGTGTAAATCTAAGGCCAGAGACAGCCTGTACGTACGTACGTACTAACGGAATGACTTGCAATTGGGGTTTTTTTCTCGTTCCAAGACATTCCGGGCATGCTATGATCATGCCGCAATATGCTACAGACTTATACATTCACGCCGTTGAAGCGCCATCATTTTGAGCAGGTACAATAATGTTTCCCGTTTCGCCTACGAGGTCAATCCTTCAAGCCACTCGCTCTTGTAGCAGGAGCATCTTCACCATCGAGAGTGATGATCTTCCGACTCAATAATAGTCGCAGCTCGGGGGTGATGACTTTCTCTTTAGCCTTTTCGGCCTCTTTGCCCTTGACTTGTGCTTGGCTTGGATTCTGTCCTCTGGAGCTTGGCCCAGAGTTCGGATCCTTAACCTGGTTCTGGTGCTGGGTCCTCAGGACCGAGGGGCCCGTCACTGCCGATCCCGTAACCACCGCCCCTATGTTCGGTGCACCTCCGACGTCGGTATCCTTCGAATCCCCTGCGTCCGGCTTCCTTTGTCTCAACTCACCACCAGCACCGCTCGGCATCGGGAACGTCTCCTTGCGGTCGATCGCCTCCACCGTCTTCTCAAACCTCTTGAACAGCGCCTCGGCCCTCACAAGCATCTCCTGGAGATTCATCGTACCTGACAGCTCGTTGATATACTTGAGCACCTCGTCGAAATGCTTCAGGTGATCGATAATGACGTCGCGGTGCTTCTCCAGAATTGCCACCGCGATGAACAGGTGGAACTGGCTGCTGTAAAAGTCCGTCCAGAGACTCTCCCACAGCCGCAGTGTGTCCGACCATTCGAATTCGCGCTTATACCACACCAACAGCATGCGGAAGAAGAAGAAAAAGTTGGTGCTGTCGGCGCTTTGGAGGTGCATATAGAGTTTCGGGTCGAGTAGCTGGACGAGCTGGTCGAGTGTATTCAGTTGGGCGCGCATGCCGAGTTGGGAGCGCGCGAAGTTGCGGCTCATGCGGGACATGAAGTGACAAAAGGCTGTGAATGCTAGGGCGTCGTCTTGGAAGACGGCGTAGAGGGGCGACAGGAGATCGGACATGCCTTGGACGTAGCCTAGATTTTGGGGCGAGGGGTTCGTGGTTTTGTATGTGGAAGGGGAGGCGGCGGCGGAGGGAGGTGTGTCGTATTCGAGATACGTCAGGAGCATGTCTTTCAATTGTTCCATGTGGACGTTTGTGCCGGGGCCGTTGGGAGTGTAGAAGGGGGAGGTTGGATCCGGATGGGGGATGTCCTCGCCAGCGAAGAGGGGGATGTGTCGGTCGGTGCGATGCACGTCTTTCTCTACATGTCGGACAGCCAGGTCAGTTTGATGTGAGTGGAAAGGAAGCACGATTCGAGTGAAGAATAGGGGGACCTACCGATTCGCACCTTTTGCTCTTTCCACCATTCTTCTTGTTCAGGCGTGGCGTTGCCGTCGATCATCCTATCCCACCATGCGCCCTTGAGTTGGATGTACTCGTCCCGCTTTTTGTTCATAAGCGCGCGCCGTTGGTCTTCTGTGCTGTCCCACTCATACACGCCCAGGAGGAAGGGCCAGGCTTCCTTTCGCACGCCGTCTTCAGGGTCGAGACCGCCGTGGAAGACGCGTTCTTTGACTTCGTCCACCGTCACTTGTAACTTACCCTTTACGTCGAAGAACGATTTCCATTCACTCATGTCAACAGGGCGACGCTTGCTGTCTCTTAACGTCATTCGTGCTGCCTCCATGTCCAGGATCTCAAAGTCTCCGACGCTGGTTTCTTCGGACTCAAGGACATCCCGCGCTGTCCATATTCGCTGCCTTCTCTCTCGGTCACTCTGCTCGGCGATGCTCATGGCCCATCGCGCGAGGTAGAGCTTTGCGCTGTCGAATTCATCCTGCAAGGTCTGAACTTCGGGGTTCTGAATCAGGCGTCTAACCTGAGGAGGGAGGTTCTTGTTGTTCGCAAGGTCTTCAGCCGTGCGTCGAGTGAAGGTAGTGACCTTGGATAATTGTTCCAGGATCTTCCACCTCGTCTCCTTGAGAGCCTTCGTGAACGGGTCCATGCCTGGTCCTGGTGCTTTCTTCTGTTGATCACCGGGCTTTTTGGCCGCAACGTCACTTTTCCGCCTGGCCTGTTCGAGGGACTTCCGCCCTTGACCGAAGCCTAGACGATCTTCCTCGGACGGGTCGATCAGGTATATTGACGGCTCGGCGGTCGTCCGCTCGACGGTGACGTATCTCTTTAACCACTTGAGCACTTCATCACCACCCCAGAATAACTCACCGCTCTCTCCAAACGGATCGAAGGATTCCTTTGCTCTCTTCTTTTTCTGTAGGATTGTGCTTTCGCATTCCGAGTCGTGAAAAAACAAGGCGGGAAGGCTGGAGCCGGCTCTGGTGTTGATGACGATGCTACCGTACCACCATCCCAAGCTCGGTGGACGGACGTGAATAGAGTATATGCTTGAGAGGGGAAGGGAGAAAGCGTAAGGTCCAACGGGCGACTGGTCGAAGGTGGTTGCTAGAGGTAGGGGTGGGACCAGGTAAGACTGTTTCGGAGGGGACTGGCTGTCTTTCATGTCCACCTTGACATAGGTGCTCAGATCATCTTGCGCCAGTGAGGCTTCGGGCACCCACGCCAGTAGATATGAGGAGGCGTTTGCCTTCTTCTTCGACGCAGAGGAGGCCGAGGACGTAGGCCGTTGGTCGTCGGAGGAAAGAGGCGCGGATTTCTGCTGAACGAGGGCGATGAAGCCCGGGATGTTGTCCTTGGTTGAGGGTGTCGGGTGGACGTAGACTTTGCTCTTCGAGAAGAGTAGTTTGACGCCCTTGGTGGTCGAGGCGTGGGTTATGGTGTTGTATCCCCCTTCCTCGTCGTCCGAGAGGTCATAGAAGGAGGCAGAGGGCGAAGGGGCGTCTCGCCGCCCTGATGGTCCCGAGGTCATGCTGGCGTGTCAAATGTTCACATACTCTGGCGGAAATGAGAAGAAATATCTCGCCTGCAGCTCGATGTGAGTCTGCTGGCGCAAGAGTGAATATGTGGCGGTGCAACTCAAGAGCCATGCTGAATTCCTGATGCCTGGGCACCTGCTGGGGGGCTGCGCAACAAGGTGACGTCGCCGACGAGCATGGCGGAGGGGCGAAAGTGAGCGCAATACCCCGCAGCGCGGGCTTTCAGGTCAAGGCAAACTCATCAATTAAACAAACTTTTGCTATACATGCTAACAGGGCCAAGGGGCCGTCCATGCACCATGCTTTTCCACCAACACCATGCTTTGTTTTCGTATTCCCAACAGGCATCTATTTCCTCCCGTGGATGGTCCACGAACTGAAATCCAGTTGAGATGCCAATGACCCGTCCTTCTTCGGTCCGCCAATCTCCTCCCTGGGTACCGGTGTCTTTCTCCCGCCCGATGTTCCGGGCGGAGTATTGATACTGGTCGAGGTGGGTGGGACCTGCTTATCGCCTGCTCTCATCACGCGCTCCTTAAGCCTCTTGATCTGTTGCAGTCGCGCTCTCCAAGCACTCGGAAATTCCGTGTCGTCGTCCTTCGTGTTCCATGTTTGACAGAACATGCTGGCGTTCAGTGCCAATGTCCGCACAAACGTGGCGAGTTGAGCGGCCGAGATGATCTTGGGGTCAGCTGCCGGTGATATGTTGGGCAAGTCGGCTCTTGTGACGACACGAACCCAGTAGAAGCCCGGCAGGAATTCCGGATCTTCGACTTCTCTGCCGCGGCAGGCTGGTCGGATGACGATGTTGACATAGTTGAGCTGCGACTTGAGGTTATTCATATCCCAGTCAAGCCCTGATCTGTTGAAGATGATATTGACGTGACAGTTGCCAACATGCGCCTTCTTGTTAATACACTGCGGATCTTCGTCCACATCTGTCGGCATCATCGTTGGCACAAAGTAGACGATCTCTTCGACCCGATCTCGCCAAGCAATCGTGCGCTCACCGTCTCGAGGATACTCAAGCCCCTGGGGTTTAAACTGCAGAGGGGGTGCTAGTGACACCACGTAGCCTAGGCCATCAAGAAGTCGGTCAAAATCGGCAGAGCCGCTGGTATTGGCAAGATATTCAGACTCGGCAGTTTGTCCTTCATCAATAAAAAGCACGCCGAATTTGTGGCTAGTAACCGTCGGTATTCGGTCGAATCCTTCAAGAGCTCGTTGGACATAGTCCTCCTGTGGTAGGAGAAGAGGTTGATCCGCCAGATTGGTAATTGCCGCACTCGCTACTCGTTGAAGCATGACATGGGGAGGCAACACTTCAGTCGTGATCTCTTGTTGCCGAATTTGTGTGTAGCCTGGTCGATGATGTGAAGGTAAGGGCGCCGTCAATTGTTGGTACATGGCATAGGTTGTGCCGGAAGCTTGGCGTTTGGTGATATGGGTCTTGCCCGTATGGCCGGCGGTCTCAACGGTCACGATGCTGAGACCAGCGATCCATGAAGCCGAAGACACTGGTCCATCCTCTGGGGCCGCAAAGTCGTGGCTGGGGGAAGTTTCGCCCAGGTCAGAGAACGCCGTTCTTTGCATCATGTCAATAAGCACTTCACCTTGCTCGTCGATAGCCTCCTCTCCTCGGCCATTTTTCCAAACCAACCGCGGAACTATCCACTGTACGTATTTTGCCCTGAGATCCAGTCGAAGTGATAGGAACCAGAATAGGATGTTATGGTATGCCAACGCAGCAGCATATTGAGGCAACCCAATATCGGTTATCATGGCCGCACGGTACGGCGGTCGTTTAAAGTTCATCCCACTGTGTCTAGATGTCGCGTTGACCCTGCCTTGTGGCATGTTGATGGACGACTGTTGCTGCGCCCTCGTCTTTTCTAGGTATTGAATGCATATCCCGAATATCATCTGGATCTCGTCCGGGTTCAAGTTGGAGTGCATTTCTGGTAACAGGGCAACTTGGATCAGGAACTCCAGGATGTGTGCTGTAAGATGACCTTGTGTCATGTTCTTGGACATTTTGTCGATGATGGTGGGATACAATGTGGCCACGGACGACGGGATCTCGAGACTGCAGATCGACAGTGCATGGATGCAGCCACGACTTGTGCCCTCCCAGGCTCCTCCGATGCCAGATATGAAGGCCCGAACCATATCGTCTCCGAAGCCTTTTTGAATTTCTTCGGATCTCATGGTCGCAAAAGGTGTCAGATTGACCAAGAGATCATACATACATAAGGCGACGTCAGACTTCTTTAGCCCAGTGGACGCCGGTGCTTCTCGGAAAGTGTTGTTGACAATTCGCTCGCACAGCACTTGCCGTAGCTTGATGATTGCTTGTATCGAGTTGAGCCAGAGTGCGACATTGCTTAGTTGCGCGCCAGTATGGACAATAGTGTAACTGTATGTTTCCCAATCTTCATCGGCTTGCAGGCATCTGATGATGCTCATAAGCCAGGTGTTCATGTCTAATCCTGCTTTCACCTCGGGATAGGCAGTCTTGCTCACGTTGAGAATACGTGACGCTCGTCCAGCGAAAGGGTAAGTGACATCCTCCGTATCAGGATACATCCACAGCGGCTCGCCGCCATCAGATCTCGCTGACAAGCTATTGCTGCTTGCAGAATCTCGCTGTGAGGGAACTTCGAGCTTGAATGCGGCGGCCGACTCTCGGGTCCGCACGACAGCACCGGCAATGTCTCGGCTCTGGCTCACTGCAGCGATGTATATGAACCCAGCGTCATCTGCTCGTATCCTGAATAGCAGACGTTTGGCGACGAGACGAGCCGGCCGGGACTTGCAGTCAGAACTGGCTGCTTCGAGTAAGACCTCGAAAACTTTGACGGCAGCTTCGACATCGGTGTGGATGCTGTAGCTGAAGATAGTGACAAGAACTTTAGTAGCTAAGATGGCTTGGTCATCATTAAGTGAGACGCCTGGCGCACGATTCATCAGACGCCTGCGGATTTTGTCAATTGTGCGAATCGTTGATGCCTTCTCTTTTGCAGCCTCCTCGTAGTTCGAAACCATGTGATCCAAAGACCTGAGCAATGTTTCAAAAACGAGGGTGTCGCGTTCGCTGTCGAGTTGATCCAGCAATCCATCGAAGATTGATACATAGACCTCGTGTGGGAAGGTGTTGGGTTCAGCCATTGTGTCGTTGAAAGGGTTTCCAGCCTGCACAAGGATCTCGATGGCCCTCAGACGCGCGGCTGAAGGTAAAGTCTGGTTCTGAATGATCTTCTTGTAGATTTTGTCTGCGTACTGGCTCTTGATATTGTTGTCTTCCGACGACAGGTACTTGTCTCTTGCGTAGTTTAAGCTCAGCGTTATCCGAGTCTCGTCAGCGTACTGAGGAAACTGCAGGAAGAGCTCATGAATGGCAATTTGATCAGGGCCAGAAACGCGATCCCAGATGTGCAGGAAATCTTGAGACAGATTTTTCAACATTGTTTCTTGGTTTGCGGAACGGTGCTCCCTCTGCCGGTCCTCGTCCTGACTTTCGGGTCTTGGCGATATCACATGCAAACAAAGACTTATGGTCTCCAGCAACATCCCGAAATTCAAGGAAGCCATCTCTGTTTCAGATCGGTGACTCGACAGAATGGCATGCAAAGCATTCAGAACGTCGTAGCAGAAGCGGGAGATGCCTTGCCGTGCTGCGGGGTGTAATACCTCGAGGAAGTCTTGCAAGCCAAGGACAAACCCTCCTTCTCTATGCCTTTCGTCCACCAGATTCTGCAGAATGCGAGTTGCGCCTATGGCGCGGGAGAGGTATCGTCTCGGACTCTCTGACACAGGCGTGCGTACAAAGGAGTAAAGCGTGCTCACGAACTCGTCATGTAGTCCACCGGTGGCCAGCATCCTCGCACAGTCAAAGAGATGTCGTGGTAACTCCGATAAGCTTGTAACAGAAGCGCATAACACCACAAGAGTCTGATCCAAGCCGCTTGGTGGATAGTCGAAATGCGACGAGATGATGTAGAGGATGCTTACGCCGGCATCGATGTCCCCCTGGCGACTAGCATTCAGACATAGAGTAGTAATGGCCTCTACAGCCCGCGCTAATTCCTGTGAATCGAAGGCAGTGTGTCCCAGCTCCAGGTAGTCCGATATGTACTGGAGCAACCAATCTAGATTCTTGTGCTCTTTCAGTGAGACTGACTTGGAGTTTTTGTTCTCTTTCCGTGACTTTTCTGCCTTCTGCGCCCAAGCGGGAAGCCATTGTATGAGCAAAGACAACAATGACCTGGTGCCCTCATCACTGATATGGTCTTCACGAAGGTCGAGGAATCTGCGTGATACATCTGTGCCGGGATTTAGATCGCCAAAGCCAACAAGCCAAGCTCGCGCATCTTCTGGACTATTAGCAACAGAGAGGCCATCTTTGATGACATCCCTCAATTGTAGCGGCGCCGTAGTGGAGGGTGATTTCTCTGGAATTTGTCTGCTCTGAGTATGACCGTCGGGACTGGATGAGTTGCGTGAAGCGACTGGGAGATGCCACAATGACACTCTCCTGGAATCCCTTGTATTGGGATGGGCCGAGCCTTCTTTGGGAGATCCATTATCTCTCGACATACGACACAAATCTTCCTCTGCGACTAGCGCAGTTAGTAGGGCTATTAGGTGGGCGGATGTTTGCCGTATAAACGATAATGAAAAATCTCGGACAATAGCAAAATGTTCCACCCGCAGCAAACACAAACTTGCGCAGGTGGGAAGGGACGCCAACAATGTAAATGGGCGCAACGAGTCGAATATTGGAGGAAGACTGCGACGCAGACGAAGGCAGACAACCAATACGTTGGATGGGGTTTCCAGCCTTGAAAGGCAGATAAGGCGCAAGACATGGTCCCCTGACGCAATACCAGAAGTTCGGACGTACCTTGACCAAAGCTCACAATGCCCACGATACTCAGCGGGAATGGTGTAGGGATGTTTCTCGCAAAAAGTAATCACGGTATTGAATAGTACCGGCCTTGCTGTCTGGTGAGGAGAGACTGCTGAGAGTTCGCTGGTCAAGTGGGTGGTGTGGTCGATAACAACGACCTTATCAGCGGCATTTGGGGAGGACTGGGCCCAGCCGACAAGTTGAGGATGACTTTTAACACAAGCAGAAATTGACGCATCGAGCAGGGAGAAGTGAAAATTTTGGAGATGAAAATGGCCAGGATGAGACAATGCAACAACTGGTTCTGGCTCTGGCCTCAGATGCCGTGGCGCTGGCACAGATCTTGTGCTTGGTTCAGGCAAAAGGGAAATCATGCAGTCGATCCACTTTCAGACAGACACCGTCACATCCCCATCGACATCTGATCTCACAACCAAAGCTCCGTCCGTAACCGCTTGAACCGAGCTGTGCCCGACAGAAGGAGCACAACGCTCCTCTATCACTCACCGTACCAGGTGCGTGCTCAGCTGCCTGTCTGATTACTCCTCCGTATTTGTGACCAAAAGCGTAAAGGCGGTAGCGATTCTGCCGATGGAGATCTGATGTAAACAAATGAGCGCAATTGCACCAAGGCATTGTTCATGATTCTATCAGGTTGCATTCCACCTTGTAGACATTTGGATTTTTGAGTTCAGGGCCCTTTTTTGCCGGAACTTTAGTTGTCTTGTCCTCGGCCTTGCATTTTACCTCAGCCTTGGACACTTGCAACACAAAATTTCTCCAAGCAGCGAAGCAATGTATTGAAGAACGGATCCCGATCTCTCAGTCGCCGCACAATCCGAACTGTCGTCAGAAGACAAGTCTCGACATGGCCTCATTAGCGCCTTTGGCTCAACTACTGGACGCCAGTCTTGATCCCAGGACCAATAAAGAGGGTATGTCCAATGCAGGTCCTCTGGTTACGATCCAGCTAACATAGTCCAGCCGAGCTCAAGATCCGCGCCGAAGAGAACAAACCTGGCTTTGCCATCTCTCTCCTCCAGATTGCCGCCTCGAATGAATTCCAGTACAACACCCGACTTGCCAGCGCCCTCTTCTTCAAGAACTTCATCCGTCGTAACTGGACCGATGTGGAAGGCAACTACAAGCTTCCTCAACAAGATGTCACTGCTATCAAGACAGAAATTGTTGGGCTGATGATATCGGTGCCGCGCGGCCTCCAGACGCAGCTGGGCGAGGCGATCAGTGTGATAGCGGACAGTGACTTCTGGGAGCGATGGGACACACTGGTCGACGACCTGATATCCCGCTTAAAGCCAGGTGACCCGGTCGTCAATGCTGGCGTTCTCCAGGTCGCACACTCGATCTTTGCAAGGTGGCGGCCGTTGTTCCGGTCTGATGAGCTGTTCACTGAAATCAATCATGTGCTGTCAAAGTTCGCCCAGCCATTTCTGACCCTGTGGCAGAACTTGGATGCCTATATTGAGAGCCATAGCAATGATAAGGCGGCGCTTCAGAATGCTTTCACTGAGCTCGACCTTGTTCTCCAGCTGTTTTATGACCTGTCCTGCCAGGACTTGTCTCCCGTCTTCGAGGACAATCTAGCAGGCATATCAGAGCTGCTGCTAAAGTACCTGAGATACAACAACTCTCTTCTGCACACCGATGACGAGTCCGAAGCCGGGCCACTGGAGAACACAAAGTCGAATATTTTCGAAGCGCTGACCCTCTACGTTGGCAAATATTATGACGACTTCTCCAAACATGTCAGAGGCTTCGTTGAGAGCTCATGGAACCTGTTGACAACTACGGGCCCCGAACCGAAGAATGATATTCTGGTCAGCAAAGCCCTCCTCTTCTTGACCTCCATTGGTGGAATCGCAGAACAGGCACAGACGTTCGGCGATGCCACGGTTCAGACGCAAATCGTCGAAAAAGTCATACTGCCGAACGTGGCACTGCGAGACTCGGATATCGAAATCTTCGAGGATGAGCCGATCGAGTTCATCCGACGAGATCTTGAAGGCTCAGACAGCGAGACACGTCGAAGAGCTGCCGGAGATTTCCTGCGTCAACTCAGCGATCAGTTCGAACAATCCGTCACGGCGATCGTGATGACGTACATTGAGAAATGTTTGCAGGATTTCGGTGCAAATCCGCTGGAGAATTGGAGGGCCAAGGATACGGCAGTGAGCCTGTTTCATGCTTTGGCTTCCAAAGGAGCAACTACGGCCGCCCATGGAGTCACCAAAACCAACAGTCTGATAGACATTGGCGACTTCTTCTCTAAGCACCTCGCCAGTGACCTGCAGAATGAAAGCGCTCAGCCGCTGATCAAGGTCGACGCCATCAAATATCTTTACGTCTTCCGAAGTATCATCACAAGAGATCAATGGCAGGCAGTCATGCCGTTGCTTGTCAATCACCTGGGAGACTCAAACTACTGCGTCTACACTTATGCTGCCGTCGCTGTTGAGAGGGTTTTGGCCATGACCGACGAGACCGGACGTCCGGTCATCGACCCTGCCAGTATTCGGCCGCTGGCAGGTAGTCTTGTCGAACATCTTTTCAGCCTGGTGGAAAAGGACCCAGCGCCACAAAAGGTTCAAGAGAACGAGTTCGTTATGCGCTGCATCATGCGGGTTTTGATCGTGCTGAAAGATGGCATTTCTGCGGTTGCCGAAAGTGTACTTCAACATCTCAGCACCATCACAAACATCATCGCATCCAATCCAAGCAATCCCAGATTCTACTACTATCACTTCGAAAGTCTAGGCGCACTCATTCGGTTCACGCAACCGGCGCAGGCGGATGCTCTGGCATCTCACCTGTTCAACCCGTTTGCCGCAATACTCGCCAACAATGTCGAAGAGTTTACCCCGTACATCTTTCAACTGATGGCTGCGCTGCTAGAGGCGGAACCCAGCAAACCCTTACCCGCGGAGTACATACCCCTGATTGCACCCATTCTTGGCCCTGCGCTCTGGGACCAGCGAGGCAATATCCCCGCCTTAACCCGACTTCTAGCGGCTATTCTCCCTCGCGCGGCTAACGAACTGGTCAGGGGCAACCAAGTTGAAAATGTCCTGGGCATCTTCCAGAAGTTGGTGTCGACCAAGGTAAACGAGAGTTATGGTGTTGATCTTTTAGAGACGGCTATCACTACGTTCCAGCCATCCACACTCGAGCCCTACTGGGTCCATATCTTGAACATCTTGCTCACGCGACTACAAGGCAAACAGTCCCAATCCTTCCAGTCACGATTTGTCCGTTTCTATCACTTTGTCGGCTCCCTTGACGACAAGGGGCTGGGCGTTGACTTTTTTGTTGCGGCTACCGATCGCGTTCAACAGGACGTTTTCCGCCAGCTGTACCTCCAGATCATCTTGCCGAAGACGCAAGAACTGGCTCGTCCCTCTGATCGCAAAATCGCCGCCATATCCCTGACGAAAACTTTGGCGGACTCTAAAGCCTTTGTCGAACGTTATCCGAAGGGTTGGCCGTTGACTTGTAATGCACTGCTCAAGCTGCTCGAGGATCCCCCCGTTGTGGCAAGAGGCGACGATGCCATCGCCGAGCTCGACGTTGAGGACAGTAGCTTCGGCGTCGGATTCACGCAACTGAACACCATCCGACGTTCAACGCCGGACCCTTTCCCAGAGGTGACGGACCTGCGGAAGTGGGTAGGACAATACCTCAAGGCCGCCGATCAGAGACATGGAGGAAGGATAGGCAAGACGGTCAACGAGGGTTTGAGCCCGGATGCGAAGAAGGTCTTACATGCTTACATGACCTTGTAAGAGGACACCATATGGCGTCGTCATAAGCCTCGAGTTTCGATCCGCTTGGACAGCCTTTGGTCGGCCTCGATTGACAGGGAAGCTACGGGTGATCATACTGGAGAACTCCGAGGCATCGGGTGTCACCTGGCTGAGTAACACCACAGGGAATATCCTTCTCGGGCTTTCGAGCGAAGCCCTTTCCAGGCCGCATTTGCAGGTAGATAGCCACAACTGTATTCGACCGAGGCAGATACTCGTACAAGCATCCCCGTGTAGGAACAAGGCTGACGCTCGGCGGATTCAGCCCCCAACTGCACGTTAAATTGCTGGCGCGAGGCTGAAACGCGCTTCTTGCTTTTTGATTGGCTGGCATGGCAAACTGAAGCCACGCGTCACGTTTCCTGAAGATCAGAGAATCCTCTGATTGTGTTCCGTGGGCGGATCAGCCCTACGATGAAAGAACCATGGAAACCTCTCAGGCACCCTTCAAAAAATTGGAGAAACGCGCCATGCTGCGCGCCAAAAGGACACGCTTGTTCCTGTGGTGCGACGCCAGTTGGCTGCTCCATACAGTTCGGTTTCATCCTCCCTGAGAAGACCTTCCACGACGTAATCCAGCTAGCGAAGACGCCATGTACTCGTACAGTAGCGTCTGAACCGAGATATTCCACTCGAACACGCAGACGGAGACGCAGGGCCAATCCAGCTTCGGTCACACAAGACCCTCGGATAATCACACCAAGAGTTACTGTTAGCATTGAAGGAACCGACCAGATTGAAAAGACACGACTGCTCCGTCCACAGGGGACCACGAATGTCGATTATGCGCGCGCCGAGCCATCTTTCTTCTTGAGTCGAAGAACGTCACCGCCGCACATTTCTCGGTTCGGTCACCGTGTTCCACGATTATGGACTTTTTCGAACAGCGGAAAACATATCACCGGACACAGACCGACGACTTTGACCTTAAGCCGCTAGACGCAAACGTCGAACTGTCTTCTCTGCGCTCTGCGTCCAGTTTCCAGAGTGGCTTCACCACCAAATTCCGGGATCAATCACCGTTCCTCGATTCCAATGCAGATCCTATCCGGCACGAACCATCGTTCTTCTCCAAGAAGTCACTCCGTTCACTCAGAGTCCCTTTCTTGGTGTGGCCGACAAATCTATATGGATGGCGCACCGGCGCCCTTACCGCTGCGCTTCTTGCAGCAGTGTCCCTTCTCGTCAACCTCATCTTAGTGATCTGGCTGGGCGTTCACGGCAGCGGGGCCAATCTCGTAGAGCTTTACAACGGCGATTGCGGCAGAGTCCAGACGATGGATATCTGGGTCCATCTGGCGATCAACGTGTTTAGCACCTTGCTCCTGGGAGGCTCGAACTACTGCATGCAGTGTCTCTCAGCCCCAACACGGGCAGATGTCGATCGAGCCCATGCGAAAGCAAAATTCCTCGACATCGGCGTCCCCAGTGTGCGCAACTTATGGAATATCCCGCGCCTTAAATTGCTCCTTTGGTGGGCCCTAGGTCTTTCCTCTGTGCCACTTCACCTAATGTACAACTCCGCATTCTATAAATCCCTCGTCACAAACGACTACAATCTCCTTTTCGTCACGCAGGACTTCGTGGACGGTAAAGCTGTCGGAGCCATAAACGAAACGATTCATAACCCGCACGATATCTATGAGATCGATCCGGCCCAAGTCCAAACGTCGCTCTTCGACAATCCAGAGTCCTGGGAGAGGCTTGACAATAAAGCCTGCATAGATGCTTACGCCGTCAACTTCTTGGATAACCGACGCACGTTGGTGCTTGTTGCGAGCAATTCCACCGGGCAAATAAATGAAACTGTCCTAGATTTGAAGGACTACACGTTCTCGCAGCCCTTGGCTTTTAATTGGTACGTCCTTCCTCTTCTAGACTTGTTTCTCGCTTATTCTGGATTTCCCTGGACGTCTGTCTCGAGCGTTCACTGCTGACTAGTTTGCTCTGCCTCAGGATCTGCACCTCCGACAGCAATATGAAGTATAAAATTGGCAAGGCTGCGGATTTTGTCTACAGGTCTTTGCCATGCGAAACGTATGTTGACAAAGTCGCTGCCATCGCGGACCAGTGGCAACCGTACAACTACGACGTGCAATACTGTCTGTCCGAGCGAGTCACTGAACGTTGCAGTTACAGTGGAAACGTCCCCATCGTGGCAGTTGTGCTAGCCTGCAACTTCATCAAAGTTGTGGTGATGCTTTTCGTGGCGTTCCGACTGAAAGACAATCCTCTTATTACCGTTGGCGATGCGGTCGAGACCTTCCTCAACGAGAACGACAGGACGACTGAAGGCTTATGCTTGCTTAGTAAGAAGGATGTCATGCACGCCACGCGCTCTCGAGGACATTGGTCCATCCACGGGGCAAAAGGGTGCGGCGATGCCGTCAGCGGGAAACCTGCCCGTCGCCAGACAAGACGCTGGGCCGCAGCAGCCAGCAGGATGCGATGGAGTCTCACCATCGGGTTCATTCTACTCGCCTTGGCCGTATGCTCCTTCCTCCTTGTTTTTGCGATTCGGGTGATTGAACTGTACGGCTTCGACATTCAAAGGATCGGCTTTGGGAGAGTCACTCCGGTGACCATCATCACAGGCTGGGACGTTGGCAAGAAAGGGTCTCCGACGTCGATGATCCTAAGCTCGATCCTTATCGCAAATCTGCCACAGACCATTCTAAGTTTCCTTTACCTGAACCTGAATGGGCTGTTGACCAGTATGTGGCTGGCCAGCGAATGGAGTGATTTTGCGTCTCAACGGAAGACGTTGCGCGTGAGTAAGCCGAAGGAGAGTCAGCGGAGTACACATTTCCTGCAACTGCCTTATAAGATCGCCGTCCCATTGATGGTGCTCTCCGGGTTGCTGCATTGGCTGATTTCGCAGAGTATCTTCCTCGCAGTCATTGCGGAGTATGCTCCGACGGGTCGTCTCTTTGATGATGTTGCGATTGCCTCGTGCGGGTTCTCTCCCCTGGCGATGATCCTAGTTATTGTCTTTGGAGGACTCATCATTGTTGTGACGGTTGGCTTGGGCTGGTTTAGGACGTATGATTCGAGTATACCGCTTGTGGGGAGTTGTAGCTTGGCGATTGCCGCGGCATGTCATCAGCCAGAGTGGGACAGAGATGCAAGTCTGAAGCCTGTGCAGTGGGGAGTAATTCCTGATGTTGTGGACGGGAAAGGGGTAGGGCATTGCGCGTTTACCAGTGGAGAGGTTGAACCGTTGTTGGAAGGGAAGAGGTATGCTGGCATCAGTGACGGCCGGCTTGTGGAGGCATGAGGCCCTGGAGATGAGTTTCCACGACCACAATATGTGACATGAACTACGTCTATGGGTTCCATCGAACAGGAAGCATAAATCCAAACCAATGAACCCTGATTCCCGTAACGCCCCTGGTATTGCTCCACCATCTTCACAGCTTCAAAGGTCATTTCTTTCAAATTTGCGGATCGTGCTAGTCTTCACTTTCGTCGGCATCATCGTTGGCCACAAGACTTTGGCAGTATCGATCTAGTGATCGGAGATTTTGTGTCACTGTGTGTCTTGATAACAATCCACCTCAAGGATTACGGACTATCCACTAAGCCCAACCAGGAATAGCATCCAATCTGCTTAAGTTCGCTAGTGTCTCGGCCGACTTTCCCCGGCCCAAAATTTATCACTGAATTCACCTTTTGCAGTTTTCCCAGGCTTCGAGGTGGCTGTTCTGCTCTGCCTGACAGCTTCATGGCTTGATCACCATGGAGGAAGTGACAGTTCTCACAGATGAGAAAATTGATGAATTACTAACCCAGGCCGAGGCTCGGCTGCGGGCAAAAGCTACGGGCACACTTGGAGGCGAGGTTCTTCTTGCGAAGGACGACACAACGTCTAAGTCCAGGAAACCGTACGTATGTCTGTGAACGTGTGGAAACCGTGACTTGACAATCTCTATAGACTTCCCAAGCTGCGTCATGGTCTCACGCGATCGCCCTACATCAAAGACAATCAGGGTGTCGCTGAGACTAACCCCAAGGCCACGATCGCTCAGCAGCAGGCCTCACAAGCAGCAGGATGGAAGCATGTTGAATTGCCTCAAAACGCGAAGAAGATTGTACGTGATCCTAAGTTGCCGAGGATATTTTTGCATGAGGAAATTATTCCCAACTTTGTTCTTGACGCAGATCAGCAGTCCATTCTGGCCTGCCCTGCATCCGTGAGAGCATTCTATTCATAGTTACTCTGACTCCATCTTTCATCCTGAACTTCTATTGCAAGAGGCAGACCGTGACGGGTGCTGACGACCAGACAGAATGACCAGATATCTGCGGGACCGGAATGGTTCGACATGCCCAAAACCAACTTGACTCCGCAGCTGAAGCGTGACCTCCAACTGATCGAGATGCGATCCGTCCTCGACCCACACAGACATTACAAGAAGAACACCCGAAAGGGCAAGATTCCCACCTTCTCGCAGACGGGAACAGTCATTGAAGGTCCGACCGAGTTCTTCAGCGCAAGAATCAACAAGAAGGAGCGGGCAAAGAACTTTGTCGAGGAGGCAATGGCCACCGAGAACCAGACCGGTCGTTTCAAGCGCAAATACAGCGAGATACAGGAGGCGAAGACGAGTGGCAAGAAGGCGCATTACAAGAAGCTCGTGGCCAAGAGGAAGAAGCGACCTTGAACCGCCCGCGAGCGTTCCACAAAACAGAACTACACAAGAGAAGTCAACACCTACATATTGGGTTTGTTGCCATGCTCTGGCCCCTACGTGGATGCCTCGCTCATTTGCATGGCCCCAAGGATGGGAGGCGGCCGCACCCAACTTAAGAGCCTCGCCTCATCGAGCCTGATTTTATAAGACGATGCGGTTTCGGGAGTCCCGCCCGATCTCAGGAGGGGCCGTATCTGTGGATTGTGGCAGGAACCTAACCGACTGGGAAGTCTGAAATGCGGCGCGTCGCACAAGACTGGGGTAGTTGGCCCCATCTTGAAGTCAAGATCGGCCTCTCAGGGGCTATCTGCTTGATGGGGTGTTTGGATAAAGGCGAGAGAACACACGCTTACCTCGTACTGTATGGAATATCCTGCGTGCCGAGTCAAGGTCAGAAGACAAGGAGATGGGTTCCGAAGATGAAGCCAGGCACGATCGCCTGCCTGGCAAGGGGGACGATGGTGATTTGGGAAATAGTCATCGCAAAGTCGTAATCGACGAATACACTTTCCCCCTACAGCAGCGTCAATAATCGCTTGCTTTGGTCATTGCAATTCACGATTGGCAGTTTAGTCTTCCTGCTGGTGGCCTCGCATGCAGTTCCTCCTCCTCTCAAGTGCTGACTAGGGTCGAGCCGTGAACAGCTGGTTGCCACCCCCTAATCCCAGAGAGGAGCTTGCAATCACGGGCATGTACCCGTCGTCGAAGATCTCACTCCAATATCACTTTGGGCGCGCCAGGCGTGCAATTCGAGTTGCGTCAATGCTTAGGCGTGAGGCGTGCGTGGCGGCACGGCAACTTCTGAGCCCCTCCAAAAGCCTCCACAATCCGGATCAAACTAGCCGTGCACTGACCAAGAACAATCATCCCTGAGCCTGTTTTCGATCGATGCTATCTCGCTACAGGCACCGGCCAGACGAAAACAGCCGGTCTCAACCACGTGCATGACCTTGAAATCATATCCCGCCGGCCGGAAGAGGACAGCAAGCGAGCTCGCAGAGTGGCGCAAACAGGTTTGAAATTGTTCAGGTCAATCTCCATTCAAGGTATGCGTTGGGTGAATCTTTGCGAATCACCGTCTTCCTCGATGACGATCCGTGTGTCGGTTATGGTGCGTCCGAGTTATGTGGAAACAATAAGAAACTCCAGGTGAGACACGGATTGCTGTCACGAACTGACCCAAAAACCACCACAGTCACAAAGACCACAATATCCCCTGTGCCCTCGACGCCTCAAGATCGTGCCCCTGCCACACAAAGCCGAGAAGCGTGCACCACCCGAGCAATCACGCCACGCTCGAAAGGGTACAGGGCCAGCAGGGTTCGCCTAACGAGCATGCTTTGCGCTTTCCACCGCCGCCGTCCCAGAGGCGTCAAGCCTGACCAGTGATCCAATCGCATGACGGTCGAGTTTGGGCGAGGGCAAGATTGGCCAGTATCAGACCTGCGCCGCGACTCCGCCCCCATTGGCAAGATATCTTTAGCTGGGCGCCACAGAGCCCCTAGGTGTGGTGCTAGGCTCGTTCCAGCCCGAGGCAGAGGCCTGGGAAAGCTGGACTGTGGACCAGGACAGCTATATCCCAGGTCTTCTCCAACGGGGCCCCAACCACCGACAAAAAGACACGACGACGACACCTGCCACTGCGGGCTCACAACTCCCTGGCATCTATCACTTTACAACTGACCTTCAATACTGATTGTTGCCTAGGTTTGCTCGACATTGTGAGCAATCCATGCGCAATGTATGCGCGGGCTAGGGCATCGCTGCGAACCATCCATACAACGACCCCGTCACCGCCTCTGATTGGATCCGCGCGGGAAGAGCTCGAAATTTGAAACACAGCATATCCGACTCGAAGATGACTTCAGTTCTTCGGCTGGGAAGCAAGGATCGTTCGTCCTTTCTATTCTTTAAGCGCCAGAATAATGATTCCGACATCCCAAACGACAGCCTTGCGCACCGTCTTCCGGACATTTCTCCTCTGGACACCCGATCCTTCGCCGGTCTATTTGATGAATTTATGAGTAACGAGAATCACGATCTATCTCAAGCCCAGCACCCTCACCAGACAGCGACAGTACCTAGGTTGGCGAGTGCCGTCAGACCCAGCGTGTCGACCCAGTCACTGCTCCCTCCTGCAAGAGCTCTTGATGCGAAGGTCGACTATTTGAAAGTCAGCATCACCAGAAACGGTTCAACAGCATCATCTTGCTATTCCCAACCAAGCCACAAAGACAGTGACTTCTCGCCCTTAGTCACACGACAGTCGTCCAGCTCAAGCTATACTTTGGAGCATTCCCCGTCGCTGTCGAGGGCCACAACCAGTACACCAAAGCCTTTGACCATTCCCAACCGATCGGCCCCGAGTCTTACCACTCATCTCACGGAGTCTCCCATCAGCGCTCAAGCTTCACTAGCAAGAACGAACTCGTCTCTGATAAGGGTCGTATCGGTGCCACCAAACCTAGACAAGCCACTCCCACCAGGACCAAGAGGCGATGTCAGGAAGCCTTCAGCCTCTGTACCTGATTTGCTTCTGCGTCTTCCACCGGCAGAGCTCTCGTCTGAGTTGCCGACTCGCGTGATGTCATATACACCCAGCCCTGTTCAGCGGATGCCTTCCCAGCCGGTGAAAATGGCCTCGACCAGACGAGGCTCTGACGGTGAAGCCGCGCTGGAAAAGGCTACCTGGTCCTCCCGATCAATTCGAGAAGCTCGATTGGGCAAGGCCGTTGCAAATGGGCATCACAGAAACAGGTCGGCCTCCGACACAGAGGTCCCTCAATACGGGCGGCCTTGGAATGAAAAGTCTCGGAGGCACACCGTAGACATTCAGAAGCTCGCTTCAACTGTGCCGTCGTCCTCCCGCTCGGCGCAGGCAACGCGCAAGCACAATAACCGCCCAATCACCGCGGCGACCGCAGAGCGCGTTATTTACAGGATAATGTGCAGTGTGCATACCGCTCAGGACCTTCAAGCCACTGCGATGGTCAGCAAGGGGTTTTATCGGACGTTCCAACGCAATGAATCCAAGTTGGTGAGCCATTTGATGTTCAAATCATCGCGAGCTGCCTGGGAGCTTCGCCGAAGCACGCTCGCCTTGAGAGGGTCGAACGATTTCCTACTGAAGGACTACCGACGCGACTGCCGCACCCTGGATGCGTTGAAAGCCTTCATTGTGGCGCATTGCAGTGCTAGTTGCAAGCCGAGCACCCTCATCGGTCTTCTCGGTCAGGATGATGTGCGGGCGATACAGATTAACGACGCATTATGGCGGATTTGGACGTTCTGTTCTTTGTTCGGGAACACAGTCGGTCAATCTGGGCCCGCTCAAACGGAAATCGATTGGCTCAATGGCAGTAGAGGGGCTAGTAACAAACACCTTGGTGCCGGCTTCGCTATTGGTAACGGCAAGGGGCTTACGATTGGCGAGCTCGAAGACATGAACGAGATGTGGCAGTGCTTGCAAGTCCTCGTCTCTGGTTTTCATGGCAGAGAACAAGAGGCCAAGCGCTATGGAGTCTTCGACAACTGGCACCTCCGAGAAACCACTACAGACTCTCAGCACCTGCATGAGTGGACTTGCTACCTGCTAGCTTTGGGCCCGCAGACCGTCTTGACATTATCGGGCTGCTCCTTCGACCAGGCGAAAATGCTGGGGTTGACCATCTGGCCTCTCCCGCCGGCTGGCCAAAGCCGATCATCATTTCTAACTGCGGCAATAGCGAAGGTATATCAAGAACGAATTCTTGAGGACGCCACGCGACGAGCGGCGCAAATGTCGTTCCGACAACTTGCACCTGCACGAGCACCATCGCACCGTCCAACAAGGTCACTCGATGAAAAGCAACTGGCGCCTGTGTCTTCGACACGCGCGGACAAGCTCCAAGCACAGTCGCTCCGGATCGACACTTCTGGGCAGAGGAGAAGACCTGTTTCCACGATCGCTGCAAATCCGACGGCGCACGTCAAGCTGGAGGTCCGACCAGATTGTGATCTTGGTAGCACTGGAATGGAGATCCGACCGGATTGTGATCCCGCGTGGAGGACAAGCCAAGCGTCCTCGATGCTTCCAACTTCACCTACAGCCGATCCGACCGTCTACTATTCGCTTTCGATGACCTCTACGGCGAGCGCCAAACTGGGTGCTACATTATTCCCGATGGACTACGCGAACCCTGCCCCACGTGTGCCTTTTCCCGTTGCCGAACGAACCACGGCTCCGGTGTCGGAAGTGGTAGACCCAGTAGACAAAGCCATGAACCTACTCGTTCGTGAGCTGGGTTTTGCCGAGACAAGGGCGAGAAAGGCTCTGGCGATGTGTGACAGCGGTTCTGGAATTGACTTGCAGAAGGCGATCGAATTGCTGACTGTTGACTCGAAAGATTTGAAGCACAGGCATGCCCTGCCCGTGGAGTTGCCCGCGCCGGGAAGTCTTGCGAGCCCCTCTAGGCCACAGAGGTTACAGCCGCCAAAGGCATACTGTGACGGCTACTGTAAGCGCAGCTCGACATTATCCCACTCACGGAACCAATCGACCGGAACCGTGGGTACGGCGACCGATATCTCGGTAAGCCCGATTTCCATGTTCAATGATGCGGAATGGACCGACACCATCTCTCCCCTTGCGAGCACCTCGTTGTCGTCGTCTCGGAGGGGTACCCTGAATCGGGTTTCGAGCAAGGCGAAAGCGTGGAAGGTGCTTGGTCTGGATAGCTCGCCGAAACGGAAGAACTCGGTGCTCCGAATCGACGAATATCAAGCTAAGGTCGAGAGGCGCAAAAGCATGCGCGCTGCAGCCTCTGGGGATCAGCAAAGCCCGAAGATCAAAGAGGGACTGGGCAAGAATCTGCTTGGTCTGGGTCTGGGAATCGGGAGCAGTGCCGGAGCCAAGTCTGTGGAACAGCAACTCGACCGCGCCCGCGAGGAGGAGAGGCGCAAGAAGGAGAAGAATCAGGCAAGCTGCATGCCCCGTTATGCATGAATTGGCCCCCTCCGCCCGGATACGCCATCATGAACAGTTTCACGAGTTACGCCCAACCGGGACCCGACGACACTTCTTTGACAACTGCATGTTTGGTATGCGATTATGTTCGAGCGCATCATTCGCGAGTCCAGCTTTCACTCCCTCGGCACGGACATTCCAGCATCATTCAACACGTGGATCCGAGCCACGAAGCCACTCCTTTGTACAATATGACGCGGACATATGGGATCATAAATGGAAGCAGGAAACAGGAAGGAAACGCAGGACGATAGAAACGAGGAAAACACGATACCCACAACAGGACGAACATGCACCAATTGACGACCACAACACACATACGAGATACCCTCGACTTGACTTGGCAGCACAGGCGCAGCAGCTGTGTAGGCCCCAAACTTGGGCGCCACACGACTGCATGATTCTTCTTTCTTTTACACGAAGGCCCCTTGCATATATAGTATGGATGTACACCGGCCACTCCTTTTTGCATGGCGGCGTTTTTGCAAAGCCTTCTTCTCCACATACGGAGCATCAGCGGCATGAATTCTTCCGCATTCACCCACGGCCAGTACAGTCATTCCGGTGGCGTTTTACTGGCACGCATATACATACTCATATATGCCTGAATTAGATATTTCTTGACCAAAGAATGAGTATTTGCCCTGTCAGTCTGCCCTCTGACCCGAGGAAGGGTATGACTCTTTCGTCAGGATCAAATGCTTGACGCGAAACGTTGCAACTGTCCAAAATGAGAATGAGTATGGAGTTCAGAGACACGTGGTTTCAATTTCGCCGATGTCGATGGCCGCGATCTTTGTACCACTACGGGGTACGGGGTCCTTGTATTGCTCTGAGGGAAAGGGCTCCATATGTACAATACTGTTCAGCTACGCAGTACACCTCCGTAGGGGGCTGTGCTGTGCTGTGCGTGCCTTGAGCCTCGTCCCCTTCTTACTCTTTCTCCTTCTCCTTGCCATCCTCTTGCTCCACATCCTTCTAGCATGCAGGCTGCTGTGGCGCCGAACGTGGAACGCAATGGGAGGAAGATTGAAAGCGTGGATGCCTGCAAAGGAAGGCTCTCGAGACCTTGCTTTTGCGTTACCCCCTTGGCCGTCCTCACCCGCAGAGGAGATCGGTAGTTCGGACTCGCACACTCATGCTTCGCCTCGATTACCCTAGCCACTTTACCCTAGCTCGAGCTCGTACGCCGAAGCTTGCTGTTTGGCATTGGACGCTGTGGTCGAGCTCGAAGGACGGCAGTGAAACCAGCTCCGCACACTGGCTATCGAGGACACCGGTGCTGTACATTCAATGTCGTGGAATGCATTCAAGTCTTCGTTCTGTGTGCTCCTGTTCAGTCTGGGAATGCGGCCATCTGAGAATTACACGGACAGGCTCGTTGTTCTTGCGTAGCTGCCGTTGAATGTACCCGTGTAACCGTATGCCTCGGTCGCCTTCCAGGGGCAGATAAATGCTCAGCTCTTGTTTCCGTGAACTGCCTTGTCTTTTCAATCCACGGCCGCAAACATGCTCAGATATATTCCCCAAAAGAGTCCGACAATAGCGCCCACGATGACCCTCCTGTTCAAGGGCACGAGGGTGAAATTCATAATCGCAACAAATGGCCATACTTTCCAGCTGCTGACCATGAGCGGGAGGACATCCCTTTCCACCTCCCTCTGCACTGTGCGCGCCGGCTTTCCTTTGAAGGCGGCCATGGCAGCGACGAACGCGAGCGTATTCACAAAAGCCCCGAGTGTTTGGTCAAAGAGGAGCTTGCGCAACGTATTGGGTATGTCGAGCCGTTTCTCGTAGATTGTGTCCGTTGACGAGGAGGGTGCGAGCGTCTGGCCGGGGAATTTGTACTCGAGGTATTCTTGCCAGAGAATGTTGGGAGGGCAGGTTATCACAGTGAAGACGACGAATTGCATTAAGGGCACGAGCCTGACGTTGAAGGGTTTCTGTTTGGGATCGACTGGATTAGTTTTCCAGAAAAAGATTGAGGCCGGCTGGGGGCTGAAGCTGAGCTCACCTCTTCTCGGTATGCTTTGATCGCTTGCGCTGCTAAGTTGGAGATGGCAGAGAGGACCGCGGCTTGGAGAGTCGTCGTTATCATGGGTGATACCATGGTGAAGACCCAGGTGAAGGCCCTGGCCTTTCAATTAGCGGTCGCGAAAGAAATGAAACAAAAGCACCACTATGTACAAGAACGAAAGGAACGAGCAGACCGCTATTGTCCAGGTCGTCAAGTGCTGATCGACAGCATTTGCATAATCCTACCTCGCACGCTTGTAACGGAGATCAACTGAACCTCATCTCCGCTTCACATGGCGCTTGTTGGAGTGCGTAGGTGGCTTGAACGGCACGTGATTTTTGGTGTGGCTGGGCCGGGGGGGCTGGAGCGGCTGGCAATTAGGCTCTCGAGGCTTTTCACTCCCGGTGGTGGCTTTTTGGTTCCCACGGCTTGACAGCGCATCAATCATGGCGGCCCAACGTGAGGCTGATCCATCCATGTTTCTCGGGCCCGATCCTTGCCAGAGGACGTGACCGAAGCTGCGCTGAATGTCTCGGAAGCTTGACATCAAGCAAAGAGGAACCGAGTTGATCATCAGGCACAAGGTTAGAGCAGAAAGATTTGCAGGAGATGTGGTGTGGGAAACGCAGCCTTACCGGCGTACAGCAGCTTGGATTTGTTCCCTGATTTAACCACCAGAGACGTGGGAGCGGTGCTGGCGAATCCACTGTCTCGCGTGCCTGGCCGGAGCTCGCGTCATGGTCATCATGTGGACGGCGGGAGCGCAGGCTAGACAAATAGAAAGCAGTGTTGATGGACACGTATTGGACGTTGGCAGAGGCAAACCCACGCTTTGTTGTCACTGGCCGCCTCGAGGCCGAAGGAACGGCCACCAGTTGCGAGTCCGATTGGTTGTCCATTGTTGACATGAGCTCTTTCGAAAGAAGTGCATCGAGATTGCAATCCATCACAGCAAGACACTTGCGCCAAAAATGTGATGAATGTTCAGGGTCGGGCAACGGCGGTTCTGCTGCTCGGAATCGAGCTGGCACTGGCACTGGCACGCACAGGCTCTGGCATGCACGGACCGGTCGAACTAGGCGAGCTGAAAGCGTGAACGACCCCCGCAGAATGACTGACTTTGACTGCAACCCACGCCCACGCTTCTCTCTCTCAGACTGTGCTTCATCAACCTACTTCACTCACCGACTCTCCCTCCATCATCACCACCGCAGCCTGTTTTTCCCAGCTTTTCAAGCTTTCCGTCGTAGCTCACCCTTTGCGCTAGCCTGACCGCCCTCTCGCCCGCGACGCTCTCCGCCGCATCCCCGACGGCGCACAATTGAGTGGAAGCGCAGGCTGGAAGAACGCGACAGCTATAATCACCGTCGCAGTTTCTCAAAGCTCCCTCCACGTCGGCGCATCTTCAGCAACTGTCTCCTCCCACAGCGATCGAGTCTGAGCTTCTTTCTCGTCCACCGACCTCTGCCCTGCTTTACCCAGCAACTTGTCGCAACCGCACCGGTTGCCGGCCTCAGCCATCATGGATCAGCAACAGAAAACAGCTCCGCCGGTGTACGACCTCTCTCAAGGTGGTCATTATGGAGCAAGCGCTGCTGTGAGTAATAAAATTCTTCTCCCCTGAGATGGACATTGGACCTAAAAGTCCAGAGGAGGTGGGAAGTAGAGCGCAAGACATCTACACTGCCTTGGGGTCCATCGCATAGACATCGTGTCAAAAAATGTCGCTGACAGAGACCCATAGCTTTCCGCTCAGGGTTACGTGCCTCATACAGAACTGTACTCGGGATTATGGTCGAACGTAAGTCTTCGGGAATATTGTTTTTGCCCCCATGACTTACGCTGGTTTGCAGATCAACCAAGGCCTGACTGGGCCATCACGAGAAATCCTGGCGACATACTGGCAGCAAACCATCAACCATCTCGAGACCGATACTCATGACTTCAAAATCCATCAGCTTCCTCTTGCCCGTATCAAGAAGGTGATGAAGGCCGATCCAGAAGTCAAGATGATCTCGGCTGAGGCTCCCATCCTCTTCGCGAAAGGCTGCGATATTTTCATCACAGAACTCACCATGCGCGCTTGGATCCACGCCGAGGACAACAAGCGAAGGACCTTGCAACGCAGCGACATTGCCGCCGCCCTTGCCAAGAGCGACATGTTCGACTTCCTCATCGATATTGTCCCTAGGGAAGACAGCACTGGCCACGGGAGCTCGTCGAAACGACCAAATACCAGTGGCCAGGCCGCGGCTACCCAAGTCCAGCAACAGCAACCTCAACCCCAGATGCCTCCTCCTGACTATGGCTTGCAGCCAGGCACAATGGGACCTCCCGACACCCAATACGGAAGACCCCAAATGTACCCTGCTCACATCGGCGGCGACGCACAGCATGATCCCAACCAGGGCTATGGGCAGCCTCCGCAAATGTTTGGCGGCAGCGATATGTATAATCCCTACGCCCAAGGGCAATTCACCAACACTGGAGCGCAGCAGGTAAGTGACCCTCTCCAGATGCCTCTTCAATTTACCGCGACCATGATTATCTGACGGATCTCGTGTTTAGATGTACTCGAACCTGCCAGGCCAGAGACCGCAGAGTCAAGGATACGGCGGTCCCAGACCCGGCACTGCAGGAAGAGACCAGCAAGTCAATGAGCAGGGTTATGGTCCTGGTTAGTGGCCCGGGCCGGCCTTTGCACAAAGAGCTTCCCGCTCCCGGTCGCCGACTCCTGCAACTCCTCCGCCCAACTTCATGGCTTCTGCTCCCAATGCACTGAGGTTTGATGTGAGAGCACCCATCATTCATCACCCCAAACCCTTCAGGCCGATCATCCCCAGAATTCTCGCTCCAGAGCCATCTAGCTCTCCGAATATGTATTTGGAGCAGAGCCCCGATACCCCCGGTACATCGCTGGAAGACGCAGAAACGCCAATTGATCCCTCATTGTCACCCTTACTCAGAGCGTAGTACCACTTCCGATGGAATTGATTTGTATATTGTGGTCCCAGAACAAAGAAAGATATCCAAAACAGCAAAGCAAGGAGTATCATCCTGTCAGTCAGTATGTCAGTGGTAGGAGGCGGAGTCGTCAGCACAGCATCGTCACGAACGCAATCGCAACAAAAATGAAATATCTTTGGTTCTATGATACCCTCCGACTTTGGTTTTAAGCTCCTCTGCACCCGCATTCCGTTTGTCACTGTGTTGAGGGTTCGGCCAATGCGGACAATTTCCGGTGGAGGCCCCAGTCCTCCTGAATCACCTCTTTACTGGTGAATGACCCCAGCTCATACCAGCTGAGTTCGATGGGAAAGCAGCCCCAAAGCAACAGACCCAGGAGAGAATGTGCCTAGACGAGAAGAACGAAAGTGGAAGCAACAGCGCCTTTATCTCATTTTGACCTTTATGTAGTTGGTGGTTATGTGGATGCCAGCCAAGTTGGCACGCCGCCCGCTAGCCCGCTCAACAACAGTGAAGCTATGATAGAACAAGCCATAGATATCAAATGGATATAGCCATAGCTATAGCCACGTAAAGCAATCAATACGTATATGAGGTTGAAGTGAAGGGTCGGTTCAAGCAGTGAGTGAGCGATCACCTCTCGCAACTTCAGTTTCAAACTTCGTGCCAGGAAGCCACCCGCAAGGTCCTCCGTACCCGTCGCAATACGCGGCGGGGCGGGGGCGCTCAGCGCCCACTATGCATGTATCTATCGCGCAGGGCGCCAAACGTGGTCCCCCCCGCTCTTGACCCGGTGCTTCCACTGTGTCCTAGCCCGGGGCTATGCACGCCGTTGCCACCGCCATTCGGCCCGCCAGCACTTGTGGGCGAGCGGCCCATGTCCACGTGGACGACCTTCTCGAGCAGCATCGGGCCCTTCAGCGGATCCACGTTCCTGTACTTCTTGTTGCGGAGGCTGATGTCGTAGAACTCGTCCGGCTGGTCCGTCCGCATGAGCGCGATGGTCTGGACGAGTTCGTCGAGACTTTCGAGCAAGACGAAGTTGTTGGGCAGCGTCTCCACGTAGGAGCGGAAGTGCGAGATGTCCATGTCCATCTGGGCGATGGTGGTGGTGGTGATTCGGTCCACGCTGTCGGAGAGCGGGAGCGAGAGGATACTGCTGGCGGTGTGGGAGATGGCGTTGAAGAGCATGAGATCCTTCAACGACGAAGGCAGGGACAGGAGTACCGAGTTGATGATGTTGGCGAGGTAGCGCGTCAGCGTGAGGATGTAATTTGAGGGTTCGGTCGGAGGGTCGCGGGAGAGCCAGTCGTACTCGGCTGTTTCGATGAGGTCCGAGACCTTGCTGTTGACGAGTTCGAAGATGCGGTTTTCGGCCGTTTTCTGGTGCATGCTGAATTGGGCGGTCGCTTTGAGCGAGATGGACGGTCCGGTCGTGGTGGCCGTGCCGTTGAGCGTGCTGGCGGGGGACGAGGATCGTGCGCTGGCTAGCAGAGTCTCGAGTTCGTGGCACGCGGTGGTGAAGTGTGAGAGGTTGATGAGGATTTGGACGATTTGGCCCAGGTATTGGGACGAGAGCTTGGAGACGAGACTGGCGCAGACTTTTGTGGTGAGAAGGTCGTCCAGTGAAGTGAGCAGTTGTGAGTCAATCTTTTGAGACAGCGGGGAGGGCGCGTTGTCCTCCTGCGCGGAGAAGAAGTAGAATTGGTTGAGGAAGTTGCGGATGTCGATGCAGCAGAGCGGATACATCTGTGAGAAGGGGAAGACAGTAGGGAAGGTCATTTCGTGGGCTGGTCGGTCTGGCGTGTACCAGGAGACGTTGACGACTTTTTCGAACTCTTCGGCGTTTTGGATCGGCATGGGCATGTAGTCGTCTGTGCTGACAATTTCGATGAAGTCCTCGCTGAAGCGTTGCTTGAGGAGCTCGGCATACTTGTCGAACAAGACGAGGACGAAGTTGGACATGGCGGCGGTGTTGAAGTTGAACTTGTTCATCGTTTGTATGAAGAGAGATACGAGGTTCTTGATCTTCAAGAGGTGCTCTGCGTTGTCGACGGCTGACAGCGCTCTGGACATGAGGGAGATGGCGGTTTGGCAGAGCGAATCCCAGAGTTCTTCCACGTCTGTGGTGGAGCGCAGATCGGGCACCTTTTTCATTGTGGCGCGCTCCATGATGGCAAAGCCTGTGATATCTTCAAGGAGAGTATGAAGGTCTCCCATCTCCTCATCAACAAGGGAGATGGAGTTTTGCAGCAGCAGGTCGCGTTGTGCTCGACGACTGGCAGCATAGTCCGTCTTGAACTTCTCCATCTGCCCAAGAGACCGGTATATGTGGAGGGCCTCAAATAAAGGCGTAAAGTCCACCTCAAGATCCTCGCTCTTCAAAAGGTCGAATTCTTCATGCTCGTCAGCGACGAGCTCGATCGCCGAATTCAGCTTGAAGTTGGCCAGGTACGGGTTCTTTTCGGATCTCTCCTTCAGTCGCTGCTTCCGCAGATCCGTATGGTAGAAAGAGAGCTCTCCCAGGTACTGAGACATTTCGCGAACCCGGAAGAGCCAGGTATTCAAATCGGCCATGACTGCTTCGGCAATCGACTTCTGGGTTGCTGGGACAGACTTCTGGATGAGTTCGCTTAATTGATACTGAGTGACACTTTGTAGATGTACACTTTGCAGTTCGTCCAGCGCTCGTAGGGCCGCATAGTGCTTCTTCTGATCACGAAGCTCTTGAACTTGGTTCGCCAGACGGAGGACTTCTAGACAGTCCTGCAACGCGTGTCGGGCGTCTTCAATATTCTGTCGGACGCCCCGGGACTCGACTAGTGCTTTCTTCTGGTCTACGAGCCGCTCAGTACTAGCCTGAATTGACTGGTTCAATTCAAGGATCTCGTTCGTAAGGGTCACCGTCCCCTCGCGGATCCGGAGCAGTTGGTTGACGGATTTCACGAATTCCTGATGGTTGGTGTTGCATTGTCGTTCAATCTCGCTCTCGCGCTCACCGGCAAGGTTGGATAGCTGGCTCAGAAGATGAGCCGTCTTATTGCCAAAGCTGTAGTCTTTGATGTAAGGAATCAGCTGGTCCAAGGTATCTGCTTCGGACGACGAAGTGACGATCTTGATCCGCAGTCAGCTCATGCTCGGGACACACTGTGGTCTTAAATACCTGCTGAAGAACAGTGTTCATATCATTTCTATATGGCGCTATCGAGGGCATGGTTGGAATGTGCTTGATCTCTCGAGGAGAAGTTGTGGACAGTGATTACGCCCGCCGTCGTTCAGATGATCTTAACGTGACGTGGGAATCTAGGTGGCGCTCTTTTCACACACGTGAATGGAGAGTAGCGCTTCCGACAAAGATGATCGCATTCGGTCTTGAAGAATTTATCGTTGTGTTGAGTTAATGCTTCATTCTGGTGACAGTTCAAGTAGGTAACAATGAGAGAACAGGAGCCATGCCATCCGGCGAGGTTCACAGAGCCCGCTAACGCTATGTGGCTAGCGCACTCTTGGTTCAGGCGCTAGCGGTAGCGTTGTCGATCTCTCACAAACATCTCACAACCTCGCAACCTCACGCCTCTTCCAAGGTACTCTTCTCCCCATCGCAATCATGATTTTTCTCAAGAAGTCAAGGCCCCGATGGCTTCAAGGTCTTCGCTCCTGTGGTAGCCCCAACAGTTTAAAGCTGTTTGTACTGACCCGCAAGCAATCCCAGGATCAGATGTCTGCAGACAGTGCGTGAGGTGGACAGGAAGTGGCCGATTTGAAAAAAGAAGTCAGACTTGTGTTGACCAAAGAATGTCCGCAGGAACACTGTCTAAGTCAGTGTGGCAAATAGCTGAGCAAGACGAGAAGAAGGAGGAGAAAGAGCCCAACGCCAAATGTCTACGGGAGAGCCTGTGTTCTCTCTGCACCTCACAGATGGGGAACCTTGAGGTGTCAGTGCCTTGCAGCCCACAACAAATCCTCTGCCCATTTGTTGCACAATATCCCGGACCAATCTGCCTCCCGGCTGACCGATGATGTCTCCTGCGGCTGGGAAAGCAGTCGAGTGAAATCTTCCAGCCGTCTTGATGCGCAATGATGTCGCTGATCATGAGTTGCGATGTGAGTCCTGCAGGCTGCGACTCTGGCCTCGTATGCGAAGCTCAATACACGACCCTGCCGCTGTTGAGGCTTGTGATGTGTGCCCCCGCATACAAATTTCTATGCAGGAGCGATCGAAGTGTGTGATGGGTGCGGCTGGTTGAATGTTGACTCCATCAACGTTCCCCTCGTTTATGAGCTCATCGACGCTCACTTTCTCCAACATCATCTCCCAGCCGACTATTTTGTCGTCAAGCTCATCGTCGGACGCGTCGTTTGAAGCGGCCCATACCCGTTGTGGGCGTTTTGGCAAGAGCACACAACACTGCTCTTTCCTATAAATTCTCCCTCTCTTTCTTCCCACCAACTCCTCTCTCTCTCTCTCTCTCTCTCTCAACATCTCACACTCCTTTCTCTGCAACACATTCCTTCTACGTTGTTCAAACCCTCGAATCATCTTGTTATTCGTCCTCACTCAATACATTCATTACTGCAAAGCAATCCCTCATCCATTTCAGCACATCCAAGCACTCATCTGGTAAGTTTTTCCATTTCCTTCAGCTCACTTGCCTGTCAGAGGCAAGAGAGCTGAGTATTTCAATGACCATCACATATTCCATGCCCAGTCTCTACATTCTCCAGACACTGCAACTATGGCTATCCTAGCCGGTCTCAGCTCTGGTACAAGCATCGCAAACGTGTCACTTCAGCAGCAACTTATCTGCTTGAAGCACCTTGTTCACTTCCGCCTTCCCACTTGATCACTTCATTTCTCCAAAACTCTTACTCTACGCAGACAAGTAACCTTCATCTTTCAACAGATTCCAACATGTCCCCTCGTGGTGCAGGAATGACTTCCTCTCCACACTCTGTCGATGAGACCACCAACCATGGTACTCCATCGACCAACATCACTGCATTCACTCCTGAGGCTGTGTCCAGCACCAAGGGACGTGTTTCTGACTCGGCTCGCCGCCCTGTTCTCACACTTCGCACTGGTCAACGCAAGCTTGCTAGGTATGTTCACCAGGTTGCCCGCGCCTGCCACAAGCCTACACCAGCCTCACACCCATCGATTCACCCTCAATGTGAACACCTCACTGACTTGACTAGCCTTAGCGATGACTCTGAAGAAGACATCTTCTTGTCTGCGCCAGTCGCCAAAGGAACTCAGCTCTCCCCCACCGCCGAAGTCTTCACTCCTACTTTGCCAACTGCCTTTATGAAGGGCGTGGAGATGCAGGCTGGAAACAACATTCATGCTCAAGAGGACGAGGAGCCGGTAAGTACATCACTCTTAGATTCTTGCCTCTTTCGTAGCAAGCAGTCTAACACTTCCAGCAGATTCGTCCCCCGCGCGAGTTTGAGTTCTTCCCAAATGGCGTTCCTGCGTGTCGTCGTGCCGAGGTCGATGCCGACGTCCGGAATCATCAGTTTGGCCTCATCGATATCAGCCAAGTTCCCTTCAACAATCTCGCTCGTATATATGTACATGACATCACCATCACCGAAGGTGTCTTCAGTACCGACGAAGGTTTCTCTCGCTCTTTCCTAGTCAGCGGCGTTCCGTTCGGCTTCCCTTCGCGTGTCATCGGCAACCACTTCACGGTATGTTGGGTCAGCCTATCAGCCATCGCTTCAGCTACTAACTGTGTAGGTGGAGAGGTTTCCAAGTCTCAGAGGTGTCAATGCCACTAAGCTCCCAAGTGGCCTCTTCGTCGTCTCTTGCTCTGACATCCGCGAGACCAAGCAAGCCGTCGCTGTCGCCAAGTCCATCTTGCCCTTTGCCACGCTCATGCCATGCAGTGGCAAGACCTACGCAGAAGAGATTGGTGGAGATGCAAGCCTCGCCAGTGACTACGAAGGACAGATGATCCTCAGCATCTACTACAATCCTAATGCTGCTGCCCCACCGGTTGAAGCACGTCCAGTCATTGTTGAGATCAGACGTCTTCTTGATCAATGCGGCGATGTCAAGGCATTCCATACCTGTACCTCTCTCCAGACACACGTTCGAGAGCTCCGCGTCGAATTTTACAATGCCGACCATGTCGACGTCGCCAAAGATGTCATTCGTGGCACGGTCATCCAGGTACGCCTTCAACCTCCCAGACTTGTTGGCTTGCGGGCTTGCTACCTTCTTCAGGGTTGTGTCCTCGACGCTAGGTCATTCCAGCCAGACGTCCGCGTCCCGATTCCCTACGACGACGAAGACCTCGAGGCCTTGCAGCAGCTTTCTATTACTGGTCGCTCTAGAGTTCCCGTCGATGATGAGGACTATGCTCGCCTTGCTCATAACATCCATCGTGAAGGTCTCCATCGCGGTCGTCGCGTTGCGCAGAACATGAACCACAACGCCGTTGACGTTGCTCGTATCCAAGCTGGGCTTGATGTTCGCACCACTGTCAGTAAATCTTCGCCCTTACCCTTTCCGATCTTCAACTGCTAACACTATTCAGATCATGCTTCGCAATATACCAAATCGCGTCGATCAGCCGATGTTGAAGACCCTTCTCGACGTTACTAGCCGTGGTCGCTATGACTTCATGTACCTCCGCATCGACTTCGCCAACAACTGCAATGTTGGTTACGCCTTCATCAACTTCACCGACGCTCAGTCCATTGTTCCCTTTGTCCTTGCTCGCGCCGGTAAGCGCTGGAACTGCTTCAATTCAGACAAAGTTGCCGAAGTCTCCTATGCCAGTGAGTGCTCGACTACTTCTTACCTTTACCTCATGCTAACTATTTCTCAGCGATCCAGGGCAAAGACTGCCTTGTTCAGAAGTTCCGCAATTCGTCCGTCATGCTTGAGCACCCCGCCTTCCGCCCCAAGGTAAGTCCACATCCTCATATCTCTATTCTCCACTCACAAGTTGCAGCTCTTCATCGCCGGAAACTTCCCCAACGCAGGTCAAGAAGAGAAATTTCCTGAGCCAGACAACCAATCCAAGATGCGTCGTTCGGTCGAAAATGCTGAGCATGTTGGTCTGTTCGTCCCACACCGTGCTGATCACAATCTGCGGTACCCCCAACCCTGCGCACCTGCCCTTGCTTTTCACCAACGCACTCCCTTCTTGCGCCGTACTGGCAACGTCAATCTTGAAGATAACCGCCGCCGTGGCGTCTATCTTCCACCGGCTCGCGTTGTCAAGCCAGACCCCATGGGCTCCAAGGATTTCCCCAACCACCCCTCCTCTCCAACCCATCGCCAAATTCCTTTCCTGGTTGACACCAGAAGCCCCTACGACCCCTTTTCGGGCCGCCCTTCTGCCTCCACGTGAGACATACTTATTCTTATCACGTCCTACTGAACGCTGTACTAATATGTCCTCTTCTCTTTATAGGTCTTTTCGCTCCTAGGCAAGGCCAGGCATACCGAGAAGAACAACGTCGTCGACGTTCGCAGTTCGATCGTGGCACACCGGGTGCTGAGCACGAATTGGGTGTTGCACCACGTTACCGCCTTCAGGATCCGGCATTGGAACATGTCAATCATATGCATCTTCAACACTTCTAACTCGGCATGGTTGTGACGCTGGACGTCTTGCGATGTTTCAGGTCACCGTTGGTATCATGGTCATTGGCGATGTCTTTGTCCTGGAAATCACGTCTTGCCTCTCGGCTTGGATGGTTCTCCTGCTGGCATAAAGGAGTGCAATGGTTGTGCACTTGGCGTCTTGTTGCAGAGCTGTGCGTCGAAGGATGGGTGTGCTGGATCCCCCGCTTGTCTTCTCATTTTTACCCCCCTTGTGTGTTATTACACATCTGCCCTAATACCCCCTGAACATCCTGCAAGTTTTCCTTTGTTTTTGTCGGTGAATTTGCGCTGGGTTGTCATTGAATGCAATGTGCAGAAGAGACATGGTCAAAGAATGAACTTCATCAGGAACACTCATGTACCATGGACGCTGTGCACCGATCACTAGGAGTGATCATAGATAGTCATCAATCAACTCAATTCATAATCTGCTTCCCCCTTTGTCGCTGTGTTCGTGTGCGAGCTACAAGTTTAGGCGGGGCACCGGAGTCTGTCGGCGCTGCTCCGGCGCTCCACGGAGCCATGCCACAAACTACAGCTTCGCATCGTGTCTCTGTGGCTGGATCATCGAGTACGGTAGGAAAACGACATGTCTGGTCCCCCAGTCTGTGCGCAGACCGAGGCATTCTCACACATGGCCGTTCGCACGCAGCTCGATGTTGTTTGGCACAACTACGCACTTGGCTGGAACTGAAGGATATAAGCAACCCCGCTTCCAAACATGTGTTGGACTCAATTGTGTTGTTATTGGTATCGACTATGAACTGTGCTATTATGGGTGTGACCACTGTGCGCGCAATGCAGTGCACATGACCGCGCCAAGGATTGCGACGAGGTGCAACAACACGGACTGTTTTCCAAAACGTCACTGAGTTCCATCCACCCCTGCCAGTCGAAAGTGGCTCCCAGACACATCGAGAAAATCTGGCTGGAAGACCCAGCATTGTCTTTCTAGCGATGCTACCCTACTTGACAAATCGATAGCGGTCTGTTTTTGGCCCAAACTTGCCGCGAACTATGACGGACTTTTCAAGTTTGACCAGCAGGTTTCGAGCGGTTCCAAGGGAGGATCTGCGGGAGTTGGCCGCCGGAAAGGTAGTCAGAAGACCTCGAGACTCGCATGTGTGTGTCCAGTGCCGGAGATCTAAGCTGAAGTGCGATCGGAATTTGCCCTGCTCAAGCTGCGTAAGAAGAGGGGATCCTGCCAACTGTAACTATCCACGTCAGTCTGGCGCTGGCAGGCAAAGTGACGACAATAGGGGCAACCGACAAACACTGGCTGAAGATAGGCTCTTACACTTGGAGTCACTGTTCAAGCAGCTGATGGAAACGCAAGCCTTGACGCAGGCTAACAGCACAGAGTCGCCAGCAAAACCGGCCACGCCACCGGCTGTGTCTTCGGACCCTATCCGTGAGCCGCAAGAAGAGGCGCTCGAAGGGGTGCGATACGTTGGCTCGACGCATTGGTCGGCCATTTTGGATGACATCCAAGAGCTGAGAGCCGTCCTCGCCAATGCCGCCAGTTATCCGGAGCCAGTCGAGCGACATATGATGCCAAAAGCGTCTCTCGCGCTCGGTGGCCATCCAGAGTTGATCTTTGGCTCCTCCGACAACTACTCTCTGGAACGTATTATATCACTATATTTGCCCCCGAAGCCGGAGGTGGACCGGCTTCTGTCGATCTACTTCCAAGGAGAGATATTCATCGTACCGTTCATTCATACCCGCCAGTTTCAACGCCAATACCGAGATTTCTGGGCAGACACCGCCACCGCTCACCCCCTTTGGGTCTCCACCTTGTTCTCGGTCTGCTGTATAGCAAATCTAATCAAGGTTGCCCAGGGGCAGACATCACCAGGCCTCGTGCTGACGACCGCCGTCTCCAAGCTACATACGGCTGCTGCGCAATGCCTCGTTCTTGGGGAGTACTACCGTCCCCAACCACAGGCAGTCGAAGCCTTCGCTCTGTATGCTCAATGCAAGAATCTTTGGACCCTCGACCCTTCGCGTGAAGCTGGAGCCATTCTCGGCATGGTGGTGCGCATGGCGTATGAGATGGGCTACCACCGGGATCCGGATTCGTACGGCTCCTTCTCTATTTTCGAAGGCGAAATGCGGAGGCGCTTCTGGTCTGCATGCAAGCAAGTGGACTTGATGATCTCCTTCCAACTCGGACTGCCGAGCAATATTCGCCTGGAAACCACCGACACGAAGCCACCTAGAAATCTCGTTGACTCGGATTTCGACGAAGACTCAACAGTGCTGCCACCATCCCGGCCTGAAAGTGAACCAACGAGGATGCTCTGGTTCATTGTAAAGGATCGGCAGATGCCTGGCCTCAGCAAGGTGTGCCAGGACGCCCTTTCGTTTCGAGAAAAGACCGAGACGGAAGTTCTCGAGCTCGATTATGAGATTCAGCAGATGTATGATACGATCCCCGAGATTCTGCGCACTCGGAAACTCTCCGAGTCGATAATGGACCCGCCATTTCTTATCATGACGAGGCTGTACGTCGAATTCATCTACCTCAAGAGTTTGTTGGTGCTTCATCGTCGTTACATGGCTCGGGGCGTTGTCTCGAGCACCCATTCTTGCATCAACGCGGCCAAGCGGCTGGTCGGCCAGTTCATTGACATGTATCGAGAGTTTGCCGAAGGTGGCCAGCTATTCACAGAACGCTGGATGCTCACCAACATCACCATGAATGATTTCCTGCTGGGAATCATGGTGCTGTGCCTGGCTGTGCACCTCAAGCGAAAGAGCATTTCGAGAAGCGGGGAGTCGATCATCGACAGTGCTACAGAGATTGAAGTCCTAGGTCTGCTGGATCAGTCCCATGCCATCTGCGTGGAGAAATCTAGTTCTAGCAAAGATGCGCAAAGAGTCACGCGGGCAGTCCGCCTGATACTGGACGCTGTGAGGCTGTCGAGTCCGCAGACTTGCGGTCCGGGTGTGGCTCCATCAACGCAGGGCCGCATCGGCAACTCGTATGGTGGCAGCAACATGATCGGTCTGTCGCTGCAACCTCAGACCGAACACCCCCTTTTGCCAGAAATCGAAAACGCCTCTTTTGACACCTTGTATCCCTTCAGTTTCATGGGTAACGACTTCGATGACGTCAACTGGATGGCATTTGAGCCGCAGATGTCCACTCAAGGAGCGTCGTCGTCGTACCCGGACCCGGTGGGACCATCGTGAGGACGGCATCGAGCCGTGGGGATATGGGCACAATTCAGCTGTTCGCGTCGAACGTGATTGAGAAGATTCTGACGTCTACTGCCAACCTAGTCATACTGCTCAAGGTAGACATCGTCGGAATCGCACATCTCACCACGGCTGCACCCCTGCCTTCCTGACAGCCAAGCCGACGTCTGCGTCCCTCTCGCCCTCAACAACACTTCTAACGAAATCGGCCCCAACGTTTGGCTCTAACGCACCCAACTTCCTGAGGAATTCAGGATCACCCATTCCAAGTCCAGTCGCCAGCGCCCCAGGGCTTACAGCCCAACACTTGACACCATCCCCGCTCAATACCCTCACCCACTCTCGCACCATCATATTCAACCCCGTCTTGGCGGCACGGTAAGCAGGCACACCGATGCCGTTGAAGCTCTGCACGTCCTTTGGCCAGCCCTTCTCCGAAGGTGGCCGGTTCACCGGCACAGCTAGATTGGTGGATTCCGTGAGCGTCGCAGTCCCGCTCGTGATGAACAGGACGCGGGGATCCGACGACTTGAGTAGCAACGGAACCAGCGTGTACGTCAGGATATACGTGCCCGTGACGTTGACATCCCAGGATTTGTTCCACATTTCGCGCATGCCCAGGCTGCCTTTGTAGAAACTTGGGTCGAACTGGCCTCCTGTGGTGCACCTCGCGCGGAATGGTTAGCATGAACCTGGCACAGCGCACAGCGCACAGCGCACCGCACGGACGCTTGCTCAGAAACATTGTCGGGCATCACTCACCGGCATTGTTGACCAGCACGTCAATTCTTCCCCAGTCATTCTCGACCCGCTGCTTCAACTTCTCGATACTCGCATCATCCTCGATGTCGATTTGCACGGGGTGCACCTCGCTCGGAGTCTCGGGGTACTCTTTCCTCACTCCTTCAGCGGCGGCGGTGGCTTTATTAAAGTCCCGACCCCCCAGAAGGATAGTATAGGGCCTGAGAGACCGCAAGAGGGACTTGACAGTCTCGAGGCCGAGGCCTGTATTCGCGCCGGTGATGAGGACGATTGTCGAGGACATAGCGTCAACGCGTGTCAGCGCGAGGGGGCGGACAGAGAAGTGGTGTCGTATGGACCTAGATGGAGGATGCGAGGTCTTTGATATATCCTCCCAGTCAGGACTGTATTCGTATGGAAACGCTTAATACAAGTGGTCGTATCTCCGAACAACCACCCTGGGGAAGCGAGAATGAAAGTTGTACGGCCGTACTCGCGTGCGTTGCAGGCCCAGCGGTCAATCTGCCCATCTACGTGCGTACATATATATATATATGTATGGTATACACAGACACCATACACCACTAGCGGCGTGGCTCCATCGCGGAGATAACCCCCATCTCCACGTCCATTGGTTGATCAAGTTTCGAAGTATCATACCGAGCGGAGAGCGTCGGAGGCACGGCGCGGCTGAGCCAAATTTCCCCTTCTGGCCTGCTCCTCCGCCTCCTGTCCCTGTCCCTCTCTTCCCGAGTCGGCGTAATACATATGTCCTGTCCGTTCCGCCGGTCAGTATTCACGCCACTCAAGGTAGAGCGTATTTATTGTGGGTCCTCCGATTCAAGGAAAACTACTCGTATGAGGGCAGTAATTGATTATCCTAATTAATCAATGCTTGTATACGGTTACGGAGGAGTGGCATTGACTAAGTACAGTACGAGGACTGCGTAACTAGTCTCGATACCCGTATCTGCTTGGTAGCCCACGTCGCACAGGAGGGCGATGTCGATCGTTGTTCGGACTTCCCTGTCCGACTCTGACTTGACCGGATGGGGAAATTCGGCTTAGCCGGGCGGAGTAGCATACCATGTTAAATTTCCTTGTGGAAAATGGCAGATGTGTGGGTTCTGCCGCAATGTACACTCTGGCTCGGGAATGATCTAGTGCAATGGTGTACTGATCTGACAGATGACGAATCAGAACCCTAACGGGCTCGCTTTGGGACTCAGAGGAAGCCGAAATAGCTTCATCAAGTTGTGGAATCTCCTTTGCCAGCAGCTGGATCGAGATGAGTATGGGGTATTTCCGTTCCTCTTCAATGCCTCAATCCTTCAGTTTCTCAGTCCTCGCCGATTGCACAGATACGCTCGTCGAGAAAGCAGTATCCAAGGAACATGGTGTGTTGGGCCTCGCACAGCCCTCGGATGGCGACCGATCCATACAAGAGTCATGGCAGGTAGAAATAGGCAGCAGCATTGTAGAATTCCCGGAGGCATACTCTTCCCTTGCAGGAGTGATGACGAACATAGCAGGCAAGAGTCAACGATGCTTCAAGCACCTGCAGAGCAGCCCGTGCGACTGTATTTTATCTGTGCGGGTAAGGGACCGTGGTTCATCTACGCTCATACGGACAATTCTCGTACTCATGTAGGAAACGGTCCAGAAGATATATTGAGAAGAAGCGCCCTCGCTGCTTTCGCATACTTCTATTTCCCCACAATTCCCTGATCCTCTACCCCTTCGTCTCGCAGCTTCGATTTTACTACTTAACTCGACACTCTAGCGATGCTTTACCTGATGCAGCAAGAAAATGACCTGGGCTCCTGCAAGCCTGTCCTATCTTTCGAGGCCTTTTGTCCCCACGGGACTACTACCGCCGAGGGCTTCTCCGACCTCCCCTCTCCTGTTCGTCAACCCTCTACCCTCCGGATCCAGTGGTTGTAGCATTCATTCTTTCCATCCACCTCAGTCCTTCCGGCAGAGTCGACATCGAACAAAGCTGGAACAATCGCAATGGTCATGTTGCTGTGGGCCAAGCAAGACGCCTGGATGTCGACCAACGGCAGGAATGCCTCGCAGCCGGGTCTGCGGACAAGTGAGGCACAACGTACATGTTCACACGGCTACGGCAAAGATACTTGAAGATGACAACTCCAACTGAGGTATCCAATCTTGATTCTTCAAGGCCATCCAGAGGCGACAGAACTTCAAATGGATTCGGCTCTCGAGGTGCAAGGAGTCGAACAGACCAAAGCACCTAGGACCGTGAAGAGGGAGACGCGACCCAGACTGAACCTTGAGTCAGTGGAAAGGAGGGAAAACTGGAAATGGGAGAAGAGGAGAACCGAATTTCTTCTTCGCCTAGCCGACCTCCGTTAGATCACCGAGCAGCAAGTCGTGCGCCGCGTGAACCATTCAAAAGAGGGTGGTTGACAGCATTCATCCGGGGAATCGTGTCACCCAACCTAGGTTCGACCAAAATCTCGCTCTAGGCCTCTCAATTTCCACCGTGAAAGCTGTCACCGGACCCTCCTCGATCTCCTCTATGCCTCCCATAGATAAGACTGGCATCATAATTCTTGTGCGTGTCAGGATGGACGCCCTCGTGGCCGTTGAATTCTCCAAGGAAAGCGTGCCAACAGTCTTTATGGAGTGTTTCCAGTGCCTGAATGTGTGGGAAGTGTTTGGATAGATCTTGGGCCAGCCAGGCTATATCTCTTGAGATGTAATGCAGCTGGCGCTGGACGTCTTCCTCGCTTTGTTCTGTACCGGTTAGGTAAGGTACTAGGCATCAAAAGTAGTGCTTGGCCACGTTTACCTTTGTCGTTGTGGACAGTCTCATAGTGGTTCGCTGCCTCGGACAATCGTCTGATCAGGTCATCTACGTCGCCGCACGCGTCGAAGTCGTAATGTGAGTCCATCTTTTGTGAAATGGTGGGCTTGGATGGTATGCTTCTGAAAGGGACAACGCTTTTATGTAGGTGTTGACATCGGTCGGGTCAGGCCACTATCACAAGGAACCCGGCCCACCAAGAGACAGGCTCATCCGGCTCGACCCATGTCGGCGCCGTGTTTGATCATGTATAAGGGCTGGGTAGCATCCACGGCAACGCGGATGGCTAGGGCCAGTCAGCTTATGTGTTCCAGTCTATAGTCCTGCTGGTTATTAATAGATATAACTTGCTTGAGTCGTGGATTTGTTTGAATTGGAGGGCGCTCTACATGATCCACCGGATTGATAAGACGTACATGTTGTATCTACTTCCGGCTAGCTCGCGGCAAGGAAGCGACGTGGGAGAATTAGGATATAGCCGTATATGACTATAACTAGTGGACATGGCATGACCTTGGGGTAGATTTTGACAATTCGAAATATTGTTGTACACCATTTCTCCTGTCGAGATTTTGACGCATAGACGGCACCTGAACAACGATCGCTTTAAGAAATGTCCTACCACCACAGCTCCCCAGACGTACACGATGAGAGAGACGACATCGAGGAGTATGGTTGGGATCCCGGTCACGAGGAGCACTTCGATCACGGCGACTATGACGATCCCGACCAGATCGACAATGACGGCGGTGAATACTCCCACGACGACGGCACCGACAACTGGGATCCCAACGAGGAGTACGACGAGCATGGAGAGCATGACGAACTGGACTGCGCTGTCGCGACTGCGGACTCCGAGTCGCTGGGACAAGATCTGCAACACAACAAGGACGGCGATGACGACGACACTGGCCACCACCCACATTTCAATCAGGAAGGAACCCAGTGGAAACACCCCCACCCAGATGCCATCCAACAGCTGGTCATGCAGGCTTTGACCGAAATGGGGTACAGCTGACTCGGAGATTAGACTTCGGAGGACGTGTTGCCGCCGCACGCTGAGACGGGGCATCTTTTTCTCTCGCATGAGCAACTCATCTCGCCTCTTATGCTTGAAGTCTGGGTAGGATATTACAGCCCAGCGAGAAGGGATGGGATAATAGCATCCATCGCTGGACCCTGCCGATTTCCATACATAGACATTTCTCAGAAACGTACTGTCACTTTCCTTGAGTTTTCTCGTTCTGGGAACCGTATCCTAACCGGCTCATACCCGGCGCGGAAAACGGGTCGGCTCTGTCTAAGCAACAAGATCCCCACCTGTGGAGACGTCACTAACGCCAAGATAGGCTAGGCTTAGAGTACCCTAAGGTAGAATAAGGTAGGATAAAAGGTAGCTAATCACATAAGCCCCATCCGGCAACACACATATACCACATTGAGACAATAGAGCACTACATACAAGAGGAGCTGGTTTCGCAGTGCCGCCGTACCAAAAACACTCCGGCAAAGGGTTGACCGAACTGCGTACGATACGAACGAAATACGGTACTTGCCAGGTGCCGTGTCCGCCTACGTTCCGCCTTCAACTGTTGAACTAACAGAATGAGCAGTTTGAGGGTCAACCACTGACTGGTGCAATTAAGCACTATGGAATGGTGCTGGTAAGACGTATATATAGGCACTTTGTCACCATAATCGGTAATCTCTTGGCCTTAGATAGGCCCCCCCCCCCCCGAATAGTCCCGAATAACGTCACGTGCCTGGTTCAACATCCACGATCGATCCATTGCTTAGACTTCTTTTGATGTCAGCTCCTCCTGGCTCTTCCCGCATCGGCATATGCTATGCTCACAGTCTGCCTGAACGACAGCCCTGACAATAGGATTTGCCGCTGGATCCCAGCACCTTCATTGATTTCGCTCTGCTGACCCTGTAATATTAACAACTTTCATGTCAGGGGCCGGTCATGTTGGGTTACATTTCCCGATGCCTGTCGAAGATCCCACGCTCCTCTCCTGAATGCTTACAACAGCGCCACAGCACGAAATGGCAATACCTAGTATTGTCTTGTTTGAAGCAAATTCCGTGACTGTCACTGTCCCTACTGGCCCCATACCAGAAATCCTTCCGTGGACCATTCCTCTTCCCGGAGTGATGTATTTACGTCCACGGTAGTGAGAATCCTCGTTTCCCCCTCACCTTATAATGGTCCTTTCCATGGCAAAGATCGTATAGATACTTGGTATCCGTGGTCGCATCCGAACGGCCAGAATTTTCGCTATTATTCACAAGTGAAGTCGACTTCATCTTCAATCACCACCATACTTGACATCAGTCACAACAAAATCACCATGGCCACCCACAATCTTACAGGCTCGCGGTTCCCAACTTCGTCCGAGAGATCAACGGTGTCAGAGCCCCCGGACGAAAGTGACCCACGGGATACCTCGCGTCTCTCCATATCGCCGGTACCGAGGGGACGACTTTCGCCAGACAACGAAGACAACCCCAACAATCAGGCGGCCGAATGGGATAGTCCGACCGTCAACCGCCTGCGTGGCCGACCTGGCATGTTCGCTCCGATCAACACCGGGGGGGCGGCACCATTCTGCGCTCCTACGACCATGGCTGTGCTTCTGAGGACGACGGTAGCACAACTGCAGCAGCGGTTCCCGACGATCCCCTTCGGGAACCGGGGTCTGACGTGGCCACAAATCCGCCAGATGGGCCAAAGCTTTGCAGGATTCGGATTCCATGCGTTTTGGCCGGATGCTGCCTTTTCGCCCAATGCCACCGCGGCCGAGCTGGACGCGGCGGACCGAGCCACCGGCCATTTCCCACAGGTCCAGCAAATAGTCCTTGCAAATCGGCGCATACTCCAGTTCGGCGTCATTCGGACCAGTGACGCCGGCGGCATGTCCCATGCCGTTGTAGGCTTTGTCCAGGGTCGAGACATCCGCTTCCAGGATTATTCCGTGCCCAATGCCACGAACGTTACTTCGCAGTTCACCAATCCAAGCACAGGCTTTATAGCCATCTGGTGGTTCATCTGAACAAGTCGGTTGCACGCGCTTTTAAAGACGAACACGGGGATGGAGCCACGACCAGCTGACGTTCTGGAGAATGATCAGCGATGGGTCTCGACACCGAGTCCACGCAGGGAGACAGTTTGTGATCCTTTGACGAGGGACATCCAACGGCTGGCCCCTTGATGAGGGACAGCCGGAGTGCCCTGTACGTAGCTATGAAACGCGTCACTACATACCGGCCTTGTCCTTGTGCTCGCTTGAGAACGCTCCGTACTCGTATTGCCATTAGTACTCGTCCGATCATCGTTCCTGGCTCTATTCCAGAGTAGTCGAGTGGGTCTCCCTCGTATTCCAGCACGAGATGGATCTTAGAGCTACATGCATTGCATAAGATGCGAGAGACCGGGAATGGGACAATTCATTTAATTGATGTCTCGACTCGGATGGCGTGGACCTTTACTCAAACTGACTCGTCAGGCAAGTATTGTACATAGTAGCATTTGAGAGGAGAGATTAGGGAAGGAAGGAGGCAGGCCTGACGTGGCAGCCGCTCCTGTTGCAGTGCAAAGAACAAAGACAAGGAACCGCGCACCTTGAAACCACGGGAGTGCTTCTCTAGGAATGGAGCATCGTGAATCGGGTGTTGGAGAAGTGTTGAATTCTCTCTGTCCGCTTGTACAGGCCGAGGCGACACCGCTCGCCGAAAGATTATATCCATGTCCATATTCCAAACCGCTATAATGCGATGGTGGGAAACAATATATTTGCGTGTACGCGCCACAAAAATGCCCAATCAAAATGCTACGCCATGCCGTGCCGTGCTGTATTTCAAGCAGTCCTGTAGCTCCTCGCTAGTCTAAATGCCGATGATCCCGCATTAAGATGCAACAAGATGAGAGTGGGGTTGGAAGAGATCAAATCATGACTCGCAAATCATACAGAGTGGCCTCGCGCGCCGTCTTTCAAGCACTGAAGGTGACGGCTCGCTTACCGGGAGCAGCGCCGCATGACGGGGCAGCTGCAGCGGTGGCGGACAACAAGTTCAGACTGTTGAAACTGTCCGAGACGGCGGCTCCGTTGGAGGTGGCCGACACATCGTAGTGCGTAAAGTTGACACCTGCCGCCGGGACGCTGAAGGTAGTTGAGTAGAAGGTATAATATTGTCCTGCGCAGACGCTGGTCATGGCTTGAGGGACCACGTTGACGGTGGGCAAGTTGTTGTAGGCGATAGGGTTGATCAGCTCGACGGATAGGTTGACTGGTTCATAGGCTTCGCCTGTGCGAACGGCAGCGAACACGGTGAGTTGTTGGTTTCCAGAACCATCCACGCCGGACAGTGAGGAGTACGAGGATTGAGCGAAGATATTGTCAGATATGGGGTAACCTTGGCCATTGTTGTCGAATGTCTGTGTACCGCCGCTGGTGAGGGTAACGAGGACGGTGAAAGACGAAATGGAAGTCGAGGCTGGAATTGTCGCAGCAAAACTGAAGAACTACAGCATGTATTAGTTTGGGTGACAGAGGGTGGAACTGATTGGAAAACTCACAGTGAATGTATCGTCAAACCCATTGGCATCGCCAGCAGTGGTGGCAGGTATAGCATAAGCACTGTTGGACGCACCGGTTCGATCCTTGTAGAGGAGTTGGACACTGGCGATGGACGACGATGGAAGGTTGTTAGTGTGAATTCGGAGCTCCCCAGTGAATTCCAGGTTCTGTCCATCGGCGGCCACGTTGAGTTGCAAGTTCGTGGGCTTGAGCTCGTAAGGTGTAATGACTTCAGACAGTTGAACTCCCGATGGCACCGTGTTGACCATTTTCGCGAGGATGCCAGAGCAGATGTTCGAAAACGCGTTGGGGTCAGCCAGGGCCGACACTGTCTGTCTGTTGTTCAAGCCGAAGATACGGCCGTCGGAATAAGCAGCAGGGTTGGCACCCACCACCAGCGGGTTTCTTGTTGTGCCGTCGAGATATTCGGTAACTACCGCATTGTCAAATGTCGAGTTCGTGTAGTCCAAGTCCTGAACGCCCAGAGGAGTGCTGTTCGGAGGAACAATGTCGGGATGCTCTGAAGAGTGGACGCCTCCAAGGGAATGGCCACAAGCAACCATATGAACCATCTCCTCGGGGCTGAAACCCATGCGTTTGAACTGTTGGATCATCTTTGGCATTGGGTCTGTGGGTTGGGGCACGCCAACGGGTCCGGGACCTGTGGCGTCTACTCGTCCGGCTCGTACAGGGACGATCGGACCACCGCAGGCTCTCACGGCTTGGTATAAGCCAACATTGATAAGATCGGCCATGGAAGACCGACTGCTGAAGAACTGAGAATAGAAATGCAATGTGTTGTTGAAGGCAATGCCGGTGTTGGTGGGATAGATATTCGAGTCCAGCTCAAACCCAATCGAAGCATCAGTACCTCCGATGCCGGTGGCAATGTCGAAGGGTGCCATATCATGGAAGGCTGTTCTGACAAGACCTGCAGCTATCGAATGTCCCGGCTCCTTGGCAATTGTGCATGGTTGTAACAGGATGGGAAATTCTCGTGCGTTGTAGCCGTTGTTCAGGTAGATGATATCTTCAAGGTTGTCGTAGGCAGAAGGCCATGTCAGACCCGCGGAACTCCCCACGGTGGAAGATACGAGGCCAAGGGCAAGGAGCCCGATGTTGTTCGTTCTCCGCATGGTGAGGATGTGTATTGGTCTCCTCTCTTTCGTGTAGGTAGATGGAAAGATTGTGAGTAAACAGATTGCTGAGTGTTAGAGAAGCGCAATGAAGGGCAAATGAACAACAACCAGATATAAGCAATCTGCACGAGAGATCATATGTTTAGCTAGGGGCATGAGCAAGATGGTTGCTGGACCAGAATAGCCTGATAGCTTCATCGGCAGCTCGGCGAGATCTAGTAGGAGGCTGAAGCTCGTATACCTTATTTTGGAAATCCCGAGACCAGCGGTACCTTGGCTCGCTGGCAGGCCTGTTCCCATGTTGAGCAAGATACAGCGCAACATCGTCGGGCGTGTGACCGTGCGGTTCTTCCCGCCATTGCTTTTGCGGACCAACTTGCTCCCCCTTCGGTACATTTGACGGATCGAACGTTTCTCGACTAAGTACCGTGACTCCAGACCAGTCGTTCCTTGGCATCGTTCATGCTCACAGGCATTCGGACGTGGATGCTGTTGAAGGCCGATGAAATCCTTCCGAGGCCAAAAGGAAGCCCATTCCGCCAAAGAGTTGTATCTGCACGAATGGAGCTGTAGATGATTGTCAGCGGGACCTCACTCGAAAGACACCATCATGTCAAGGTGGAGATTGACGAGGCTCAGTCGCAGGGGCCTTTCCATAAAAATAACACTGGGGCAAAGCCAATCTGACCGCGGATGGACGAATCCGAGGTCTCCACACGCTTGCAATAAGCATAGCGGGTGATGTTTCAGGGTGGTGTTAGGTACCTGAGCCAGATGCGCCAATCACTTGCTCGATGCCCTACCTCAATCTGCTCACCATCGTGCTGGTCGGCGAATGGGTCAAACAGCGTAAGCTGACATCTTAAACAAGCCCAGTGTCAGGCGCCGTGAACATTCTCAGCGCTGCCAAGAGACCAGCCTTTGAATAGCGCCTTCACCTGCAGGAGTGCCGAGTAGATCTGCCCCATCCATAGTGAAGATTGGAAGAGAGCAAGCGATGAAGCAGGTCAATCGGATTGTCTTCACGAAGAGCTGAACCGGAAAACGTGGCGGTGTGCGCTATTCCTGGTTTGTACTAGCGTGGTGTGGCTGCGTGGTTCGCTAGCGTCAAGTCAATCCTTTTGCATTTTTGCTCAGATCATCGTATTCGAGATCTCGTGTTCCGTGAGATACAGAGAAATGCCTTGAAACGTGGTGTGGTTTGCGCGCTTCGCAACTATCGTGTCGGAACATGTGTGGGTCACCGAGACACTGACAGTCAAGAAATGCCTGGCAGTGGTAGAAACTCAGGAAATGGCCCGCACCCCTTGATCGACCCCTCCCCGGCTGCTGCGGCCGAAACAAAGTCGAGGAGCGCGAAGAGGCGGAAGCTCTCGCATGAATCCCCTCCTAACGGCTTCCGCACGCATTTGCCATGGCAACGGAATACACAGACAGCGGTAGTGAGGAAGAAGTATGTCCGTCATCAACCGCCACGCCGGACTCGCCCACCGGAAGAAAAGCGCCAAGGGCCAGGTCGAGTCAAAGCTGGAGATAATACCAAAGCCAACATAAGACCTTCAGTCAGGCCGTCGACCGCAGAGCCCGATGGAAATATTACCACTCTGTCATTCGCCAAAACGTTGCTCGACAAAATCTGGGTCCGCAACAAAAACCAACATCGCACGCAGCCTTGGTGGAGAACGATATCCTCCCTTCGAAAAGCCACCTCTCGCCTTGAGACACTGGAGGATGAGGAACGACGACTCAAATCTGCGACTCAAGTGCCTGGTAGCCTCAGCAGTGGCCAATATGTCAGACAGCGATTTGAACGGGAAAGCCAACTTCGTACCGAGAAGGAAGCGTGGGCGGAGTGGATACGTGAAGTCCTGTTGCCAAAGGCGTATCTTGGCTTCTCAGGTTTGGTGAGGGATGCTCAATTCGCAAATCTGGGGGTCGTGCTGATGGGCGTCCTTGCTGACATTGTGAGCGTAACTGGTGCCCCCAAACCCTCTGAAGAAAGCGAGGACGGTCTAGGACGTACCAAGACCGCCGGAGGACGGCAAGGCCAAGAAGTCGATGCAACGGGCGAGGCGAGAAGACTGGAGGCAACGAGTCTGCGCGTGACGGGACTGCAGAGCGGTGAACTGATTGAGAGGCAATACGACAGTGATGACATGGGAGAAATTGTGGAGAGGAATACGAGCGATGAGGGTGCAAAGCGAATGCAAATCATCGATTCCAATGAAGGGGAAGAGGCTGCGAACACTCAGATCGATGGCGGCGCCTCGAGGACTGCCAGCTCGACAACGAGTGTATCGAAGAAACAGAAACAGAAAAGACCGGACACACCAAAGATCCGGTCAGCAACAGCTTCCGCACAACTTGCTACTGGAAGAATGACAGTCTCCGGTGAGGCGGTGGCTCAGGGAAAGAGCGAGTCCGCCACGAAAAGTGCCGAGAAGGCTAGCAAGCCCAAGCAAGGGAAGCCCAGGACCAAACGCAAGAACGCAATAGATGATCTATTCGCTGGCCTCACTTGAGACAGTGGCGACCACGAGCATAACTCGATACGGCATCAGTAGCTGCGGCCTTGATGGATCTGGCCTAATGATCAGATGGCCTCGCAATACATTTTCTCAAGCCATTGTTGTATTACTGTTTTGCTAAAGGACTACAAGATCAGCTAACACTATATATTCGTGGAGCTGGCCGTGTTCTCCCTGTTCAAAGTCGCCGAACAGGGCTAAATGTCGATTGGGGTATCGATCATGATAGCCGCCGCGACCGCATGTTGCTGATACCAAGTACTGTAGTGAAGCCCGCAAACCCCTCATAGCCGTGCGCCATACGCTAGAAGGAGAGCTGCTGTCTTTTTGACAACGAGGAGCCTGTCTGCGCCGATCGCTATGCATATGCAAGATTCACCCTTTGATTCCATCGTCGTTGTGGACTTCCCAATCCAAAGCTTAGCTACTGTAGACGCTAGTGTTGCATCTGCGCAGCTTGCATGTAGTGATAATATTCGGCGAGGTCTTGCCTTCTCCCGCCACCCTCGCCAAGGCCCCCATGACCTGAAGCAGAACTTTGTCCAGAACCTCGTCGTCCCTAGCGACGGTATGGATCCTGTCCACCACCGGCATACCCTCTGTCTCTGTCACGATCTCTGTCGCGATCCCTGTAGTGCCTGTCTCTGTCAGTGTCACGATCCCTGTCTCGCCGGTCTCGGTCCCAGTCTCGCGTTGGACTTCTACTCCTGGGCCGTCTGTCTCGGTCTCTGTCTCGATCAGGCCCTTCTCGACCGCCGGAGTCGTCATAACGGAGTGGCTCGCCATAGTCAGGCCCAGAATCCCTATACGTGGGTCGATCGTCTCTCCATCTCTGTTTCGGCGGAGCCACGTTTGGATCTGCGCTCGAATACGACGGAATATAAGTATCCCGATGGCCGCCTGCAGGGGCACCACCGCCTGAACCGGTAGGCGGCACTCGACTCCTCGGCGGCGGTGGACCACGCCCATCGTCACGATAAGAGGGAAAGTCCGGTGGACCATAACGGTAAGGGTCGGCATCTAACGGCGGAGGACGGGGTGGTATGGAGTGCTCCACAGGAGGCCTGCGTGAGTAAGAGTCATCGTAGGGCGGAGGACGATGAGGTTGGTCATATGGTGGCATGTCTCGATGTGGGGGAGGATAAGAGTTAGGCCCACGGTGCTCAGGACCGCCACCATAGGCGCCATTCGGACCAGGAACGCCAGGAGGTCGGCGGCTGTAGCCTTGGTTGTGGCCGTTGGCATGAGGCGGCCTGCCACCAGGAGCGCGAGGATTGGGCCTATGATGCACAGCACCTCTGCCGTCATACGGGGGAGGCCTTCCGCCAACACCCCATTCGCCTTGCGGACCGATGCCCACAGATCCGCCAGCAGGTGCAGGTGGCCGCTTTGACTTCTGATCTCGAAACTTTCTTCGGTCCAACTCGTGCGAATCTTCAAAAGAGGGTAATTCTTCGGGTCGCGCGGGGTAGGGCGCGCTATGGAAGTAGGGGTGTTTCAGGGCGTCGATAGCATTGATTCGTTTCCGCCAGTCGAGCTTCAGCAGTTCGCTCAGCAATGACAGAGCCAAGGGTTCGAGCTCACGGAACTGGCGATTGAGTGTCGGCGGCGTTTGCTCAAATTCGACGATCGCCTCGGCGCCTGGGAGTTCTCGCCAACCCGGCATAGTTTCATCATTTGGCGATCCCAGCAGTTCGAATATCAGCTTCGCTTGGTTCAGATCGCTGTCTCCGGTCAAAATGGGCTTATGCTTGAACATTTCCCCGAAGACGCAGCCAACTCCCCACATGTCGATAGCAGTGGTGTACTTGCGCAGCTGAAGCAAAAGTTCAGGTGGACGATACCATCGCGTGACGACGAGCGTGGTGTATTCTCGCGTGGCCTCGCCGCCCCCATGGCCGGGCCTCGGCGGGTCGTCATCATAAGGCCGTGCCAGGCCGAAATCAGCAATCTGGAGAATGCCTCGATTGTTGATGAGTAGGTTGGCGGCTTTCATGTCCCGATGGAGGATCTTGTTTTCATGCAGGTATGCGCATCCCTGGAGCAGCTGCTTCATGTAACACTTGATTTGGGGCACGGTGAAGTGAACGTCGGGATTCTCAAGCAGGCCAGAGAGATCGTGGTCCATGTAAGGCGTCACCATGAACATGCTCGTCCTCTTGCTCGCATTCTTGGGCCGTTCGACCGCCATTTCTTCCAGCTTCAGGATGTTGACGTGGTCCAGTTGCTTCAAAAGCTTGATCTCCCGCAGCGCAGTAATGGGAAAGCCATCCTTCTCGTTGTGCATCAAGATCTTCTTCAGTGCCACCAACTGCCCTGTTTTCTTTGACCGTGCCTTTGAGACTTCGCCGAAGGTACCCTCTCCCAGCTTGCCCAAGTACTCATACTCGGTGATTTTAGAGCACCCACGGAATCGCGGTCTGCCATCATCAAGTCGTTCAAGCGTCTTCTTCGGTCGTGGTGGATCGCCCGACATGGCGCTGCAATTTCCCGGGCCCTATGCCGGTCGACTGTGGGCGAATATTGTTGTGCCTCGCACCACCGAATATGACCAAATGTCAGGAGACGTGCCGATCGCGATGTTTCTGCGTTCGTTGATCGTGAAATCACTGAAGCGCAATGCTATTGGCAGGGCCGCGGCCACACTAAAGGCGTTTGATTCCTCATGAGGCACAGGGATGAGATAGGTGGGAATTCCGACTCGATGAACGTGGGGACCGTGAATGAATGCGTGAACTGTGGAGTGTGGCAGGTTTCGCAGGAGGTGGGATGCCGCAGATTGAAGGTCAGATCAAGCGCGACTGACGGACTGTAAAGGCCAACAAGGTTGATCTGTCTCTCTTCCTGCACCAGACTCAACCAAGGTGCGTTCTCACAAGCGCGAGGATGAGGGCAAGCCTGACTCTACTCATACAAATGTTCCCTTTCGACAACATGATAGATAATTGGGTGGCAGTTGAGACCCCTGCAGATTCAACCAGATTCACCCAAGATTGACTGGATGCTCGCTTGTTCCCCGCCTGCTCCAAAGATCAAAAGGATCCGAATAGCGAACCTGCAGCTAGTGCCGAGGGTCTCACCGTATCTCTACAGTGGGCCAGATTAACGAGGGACGCTGATCTGGATCACGTGGCAGCGTGTCTCAGGGCGTCCAGCTTCCTCGGGCAAGTAGCGTTACCTTCGCTTCCAAGCTCTCCAGGCCATGTACAAAGTAGATACATGACACCCAAGGGCGTAAGACTGTGATGTCGGTATGAATAGAATAGTAGTTGTGAGGATATATAGGCGTCTTGCTCCCTGCTTCCACTTTTTCCACTCTCAATCGTTGTCGTCGTCGTCCTTCGCGTCCTAATATCATTGCAATGGCATCCAAGCACCATCCACAAGTGGATGACACGATCGAGTCGGCTGAACTGACAGCGATACAGCAACCTCATGGCGACTCTACCTCGAGAGGAAGCAATGAGAGAGTTGGATCAGCGTCATCGCCTGCAGTCATGCCTGATCCCGTTCAGCGCCGAAGCACATTCAGGACATTTACCGTCATGGTTGCTCTTTTTGTGAGTAGGCATTAGCTCTGTGAACAAACCCACCTGAGTCCTTCAGGGGGGGATAATACATCTTGCTCAGGGTGCTGACTTTCAATGATGCTTCAACTTCCAGTCCACTCTCTTCATCGGCGCTCTCAACACTACGGTGGTAGCAACCGCAATTCCTACGATATGCGCCGACCTCGAATCAGCAGCGGGCTACTCTTGGATTGGTGCCTCGTATGTCATTGCCACGAGCGCCTGCAGCCCTGTATGGGCGAAACTTTCCGACATTTGGGGTAGGAAGCCGATCCTCCTGCTGGGAGTTGCTCTCTACTTCGCGAGCTCCATCGTTTGTGCCTTGTCAAGCAGCATGGCTATGCTCATCGTAGGCCGTTCCCTCCAAGGCGTGTCTGCAGGAGGGTTCATGACCCTGATCAACATTGTCGTTTCCGACCTGTTTAGCATGAGGTCCGCACACCTTCCGCAATGTCATGATCTCTGTTTCTCCTGTTGCTGACATTTCTCGCAGGAGTCGAGCACTCTTCCTAGGTCTTCTTCACACGACCTGGGCAGTTGCTGGCGGAGTCGGCCCGGTATTGGGAGGCGCCTTTACCCAGCTGTTGTCGTGGAGGTGGATCTTCTGGATCAATCTTCCAATTTGCGGACCGGCATTCTGCCTGCTACTCATCTTCCTGGATGTGCACAACCCGAAGACAAAGTTTTCTGCCGGCATCAAAGCCGTCGACTGGGCGGGCAGCGTCTGCATGGTAGGCTTGATGGTGATGCTGCTGCTTGGTCTCAACTTCGGAGGCGCAGCGTTCCCCTGGGACTCTCCGACGGTCATTTGCCTCATCGGCGTTGGTGTCTTCATGATCATCTTGTTCGTGTTCAATGAAGGGCGCCTGGCACGCCATCCGATAATGCCCCTTGGGGTGTTCCGAAACAAGTCCAATGTCGCGTGTCTTGCTCTTGGCTTTGTGCAGCATTTCGTATGCGGTCTCCAGTCCTGTAACCGAAAGAGGGAGTCCATACTGACAGTGATCCAGGTCCTCAATTCCGCAGAATACTACCTACCGCTGTATTTCCAGTCCGCGAAGGAAGCATCACCACTTCGCTCCGGATTGCTGCTCCTCCCACTGATACTCACAGAAGCATTCACCGGTATTGCTGGAGGGATCTATATCCACCACTTCGGGCGCTATCTCGAGTTGATCTGGGTGGGCGTGGTCCTGCTCACAGTCGGTAATGGCCTGTATGTTGATCTTGACGCCACGTCTCCGATAGGCTCAATCGCTGCATTTGAGGTTCTGTCTGGTCTAGGAGTGGGTCTACTGGTAAGTCACACTTCATCTTTGCGACCCTCTATCGACCACACCAGTAGCGGCGATGACGAGCACTTCAGCCAATACATGCCCCGTAGTCACCTGAACTTTTTTAGTCGTCAGTAGACTGGACGATTATGATCTAACATCGCCACAGTTCGACCCCCCCTACATCGCTCTCCAGGCTCTGGTCTCTCAAGACGACATCGCCACGGCGACCGCCACCCTCGGAGTCATGCGCAACATCGGCGTCTCTCTATCCATTGTCATAGGCGGTGTCATCTTCCAAAACGGGATGCGTCTCCAAAAGCCAGCCCTACAAGCCGCCGGATTGCCCGCAGACCTAGTCGACGACCTGTCCGGCCCTGACGCCGCCACGAATGTCAATCTCATCTCCACGATCGCCAATCGGGCCCAGAAGCTGGCAGTCAAGCAGGCCTTCGCGTGGAGTCTGAGAAACCTGTGGATCACATGCACTTGCATGGCGGCGCTCGGGCTCTTCGCAGCCGGGCTTGTGACGCAGACGGAGCTGACCAAAGAACATACGGAGACGAAGACCGGACTCGGCGACCAGAAAGATGGGGCCATGGCTCTGTCTGACGATCAGCAAGTTGTGCCCGTGCCTGCACCTGCTGCGAGAGGCGGAGAAGCGAGTGCTGCCTGAAAGCCAGGCTCGAAGACGAAATGGACGTCTACCGGCAGACCACGACAACGGGGCGTATCTAGTACCTATTGAATCATGCAAGCTTCATGATCACCTCATATAGAGTGGTGGTGGTACGGAGTTCGTCGAACGTACAGTCGACCCTACCTACCTCCCTTCCCGCCGCTGACGATCCAGATCCAACACCCATGAGTGAAGTATATTCCACGGCCCTCGAGCACCCCGGCGCAAGCGCCTACGACGTTGTGGGAACAAGAGCGGTAGAAGATCTAGATGCGAAGCCGTGAAGGAAGGAACTCACAGACACACATCCTGTCGACAGACTGCCTAGGTCTAAGTATGCGGGAACGGGAACTTGGAAAGACTAGATGCAACGGTGGGAGAATCTCCCTGGTCTGGCCTTTTGTTGAGGCAGCCAGGTCCTGAGACGGGTGGAGTGTCTGGATACGGAAAGAAACTACTGCGTCTGATCCAGCTTGTTGTGTGCTTGCCATTCAACCCCCAGTCGTGTTCGATTTGGCTGAAGCATGAACCGAATGCATGTTTAGTGCCCGCCTGAGTATCTCGTGAGGTTGGAGATATTTCTCATACGTCTCTTGAAGGCGACGAGAGACTGTCACCGAGACTGTACAGGAGGGATTGAGCATGGGAGAGGGACCACGAGCGACGCATACACCTAGCTAGCCAGGCAGTTTTGTGCAAGGATTTGAACTTTTAGATTTCAACACGCATATGCAAACCCGCTCAGCTCATGAATGCATTGCTACTCTTCCTTGCTGCGTCACCATCATGGAAGGTTTGCTTCTCCTTCCCGGGCCCTTCATTCCTAGAGCTAGTCTTCCGTCAAGTCACCGTACTCCCACATGCCACGTCTCTCCTTCTTGGCCTCTTCCTGCAACTCCCTGAACTTCGCCAAAGTATCCCCGGCCTGTCTCTCCCAAGGTTTCAGCTTGGTAGGCACCATAGCCAAGCCCTCCTTGAGGACTTCGGCGTTGATACTATCCTCAATCTTACTTGAGACTTTCGGATCCAGAAGCGTGAGGTGCAATGTGCCCTCGGGGGCCACGAAATCAACACTCGCAACGAGTTCGCGCCCGTCTGTTTGTTCCATGAGGAAATCGACGGTGTCGCGGAGGTATTGCTCGGACGTCGGCAGCTGGAGGTACGAGAGCACAGCGTCTGTCGCCTGGGGTCTCAGCTTCTGTGTTGAGAACTGCGGTTGCGTTAGGGGGCGTAGGCGTGTCCAGGGGACGGTCTCCGAGTTGCCGTAGTCGAGGTACGTCAGATCAGCTTTCTTTCCGTCGCGGTCGACTCGCCGCACGCGGGCGCGGTACCATTGGTCATCAACGGTGAACTTGGCCGCGACAATGTCACCGACTTTGGGAGGTCCAGCGAGCGGTTGATCGTTGGCCTTGTTCAGATGGAACGACTTGAAGGCGTTCATCAATTCTGTCAACGCGGTTGTGCCAGCTCCGACTTGTTGGATCTTGAGCTTGCCGGCCTCGTCGACATGGGTGACCATGACATCGCGGTAATCCTTTTTCCTTGGTGCGGACTCGGCTGCATCTCCATTCGTGCCCGCGTTGCCGTTCGTAGCAGGTGTAGCTTCATCCTCCTCAGCGTCCTTGCTCGGATCCCAGTCGTGCCACATCCCCTTGCGAGCTTCCTTGGCCTTCTTCTCGGCCGCAAAGAGCTCGTTGGAGTGGCCACTTTTCTCGGCCGAATGGGCATGAACCTCTGCGAGACCTTCTTCCAGGAGCGCTCTTGCGAAGTTTTCTCGGCCGACATACAGCGTCCCAATGAAGCCACCGACCTTGTCCGTGTCTTCGACATCAATCTCCACGTCACGCTGCAGACATCTTCTGTTGGCGAAGTCGTAGGCCTCTTGACCAAAGGGTTCGGCTGCTTCTCCCGATTGACGCGCCGGCTTCGGCGTGCGAATACCGGAGAGGACAAAGGTCAATTTGGCATTCTCACGGGGGACAAGCACGACGAATCTGGAGCCGGCTCGAACAAAGTCTACAATAGCCGGGACTTTCTTCTGCCTCTGCAGCACCGAAGCCTCCATCTTGGCCTTCTGCAGACTTTCCGAGTAATCCTGATAATGTTTTGCCGCAGGAGGCTTTTCTGACCACATGCCTTTGCCGTCCTTCTGTGCTGATTCCTCGGCAAGTAGCAAAGCATCGTAGTCCGGCGACCGGTCGTCATCGTCGCGACGGTGTCGGATGACTGAGGCATAGCCCGCTTCAACCAACGCCAGGGCAATGTTTTTCCCACCCACAGACACGGTAGCCACCTCGCGCTCTTCGAAACCTTCTGACGCTGGCTTCTTACCATCGATTGACACTTTGACATGTTTGCCGATAAGTCGCTTTCTGAGAAACTCCTTTGCCTCTGCCTGGAAAGGAGCCTGTTTGGGGTCGGACGGTTTGGGTTGACGTATGCTTGAGAGGGTGACTTTTCGTTCATCCCCGGATCGAGGCCGGATGAAGACGGTCTCACCATTCTGGATGCGGGTTACTGTGAAGTCTGCCTCCTGAAGTCCGGCGGCTTTCGAGGCTGTGGCACCAGTGAACACACCCTTTTTGGCATTCTTTGCCGCATTCTCGGCGTTTCTGAACTGAGCCATTTGATTTCCGAGCAGGGTGACGTGTTGGTCGTTGGATCGCGCGAGGCCGGCCTCGAGGAGGAACATGGCAATGTTCCCTCTCGGATGCAGCACGTTTGCGATAAGCTGATTCTGCGGCGTGACTCCGAGGAGCTCGACGTTGACTTTCCGCTGATGTAGTCTCTCGTCCACGAAGGAGTGTGCTTCGGTGCCATAAGGCTCGGCCGGTACCTCCCTGCCTTCCGGGGTCGTTCTCTTTGTGGCGGGAGTTCGTACGCCAGCCAGGACAAGCATGGTCTGAATGTGCTTCGTAGGTGTGAGAATGAGACGAGCGATCAAGCGATCTCCGGTCAAGACTCTCTCGATGATGGCTTCGATCTTCTTGCCCTTGTGTTGCTCCACCAAAGCGTTTGGATTGGAGACCTCGGAGGAGTTCTCAATCTGGCCGCCCTTGGCCCACAGACCTTTGGCTTGGGACTTCGCCTCGCTTTCTAACGACCTGAGCTTGTCGAGGTATGCCAGCGCTTCCTCATCGTCCTCTTTCTTCCCGGCGTCTTCCCGCACCTTGGCCCAACCTTCCTGCACGATGAGATCGGGTAGTTCCTTGCCGTCGGGCAGTATGACTCGACCGTATTCGCGCTTCGTAGTCGGGATGGCATATAGGATTTGGAACTGGACGACCTTGCCCAGGACGAGTTCTCGAATGAACTCACGGGACTGGAAGGCGAACGGCTGTGGATGTCAGCAGGGGATGGTCGATCTGCCCGTCCATGTGACCAACCTCGTCGCCCTCTCTCTTCAACCTCGGGGCACTGATGTAGGCCAGCGACAGTGTTCGCTCGGCGCCCTTCTGGTTGGTGATGATCAAGGTGTCGCCTGACAGGATGCTCTTGACTCGAGCTTGGAGAAGGGCCATGGCGGGGGGATTCTGAGGGTAAGCTCAAAGCTTTCACGGACAGCAGTGGAAGACGGGGTTGATAACGCTAGGCGAATGGAAGGGCACGGCTGTGAGGGTACGTAACGGCGGTGTCTTGTGCTGGACAGCCTCTTGTGGACAGTTTTCTATTTACCTTTCGATCTTTGTGGGGTAACGGCGCTGGTGCTTCGAGACCCTTAGTCACTTACCCTGGTTAGGCATAGTCGCCTATTCGGGGCCTATTGTCCCTGATCTAGGCTTGACGTCATCTCGTGACGCGCCGACGCCCGAGTGACACTGCCTCGAGTACCAACCAGCACGATCTCGCTGAGAGGGTTGAAGGGGCTGCATTCGATGCAGAACATCGGTTGAGCGAGCGTCCAAGGAATCCAGCTCGGAGAAGAGCGCGGGCGCACCAAGCATCAACATCAAGCATGCCTCCCCGTTGCTGCCGCCGCTCCTTCCACTTTGGGATTTGATGCTTATCGCTGCGGGGCTCGAACTATTGTATAAGTTGCGACCGCCCAACAGCGATGATGACGAGACGGGCAAAGAAACGAAACTACTTCTTGTACCTGTCGATTGCTCTTCCAGCCGACTCTCATTCACGTGTAGCTGTTCGACGTGTCGGTGAACTGAGTTGGTCGTTGAAGCTCTTCTCCTGTACGGTACTTACAGCCTCGTCCCCTGTCTTCCCACCCAGTCCACCTCACTCCTCCGGCCAAGGCATACATGAACATGGACAACACCGACCCAACGCACAGAAAAGCCATCATCGGCAACCCCTCGTCCACTTTCTGGCTCTATGATTCCCAGACAGGCTTCGACCTCACTCACCCCCCTACACCCACCCACCCCACCCCGACACCAAATCACACCATTAACACCACGACCTTGCCGATTACAATCCACCCGCCCAAATCAGCCCTCGTGATCATTGACATGCAGAATTTCTTCCTTTCCCCCCAACTAGGCCGTCCAAAGGACTCCAAGGGCCTCCTCGCTCAGCAGCAACTGCTGAAATACGCAATTCCTGCCGCGCGGAAAGCCAGCGTGCGAATCATCTGGGTAAACTGGGGCCTCACACAGCAGGAAATCGACGAAATGCCACCCGGAACATTGAGGGCTTTTGGCTTTGAGACCGTGCTTGCCTCGGAGTGGGAATCGTACGAGAAGGTCGAGAAGAAGCAGGCGGCGATCGACTCTCACGGCGTGAATGAGGGGTGCCACAAGTTTCCTGACCCCCAGATCGAGACTTCGGGCAAGAACCCCAGAATCTACAGGGGCCTTGGCCAGGAGGTTGGCCCCGTTACCATGGACGATGGTGACACCGTCGTGCCAGGCGGGAGACTCTTGATGAGAGACACCTGGAACGCCGACTTGACTCCGGAGCTCAAGCAATCGTATGAAGAGGGGAAGGTGGCAACCCCGCCGGATGTGTGGATTCATAAGAATCGCATGTCCGGTCTGTGGGGCGCAAAAACAGAATGCACCGAGTTCCTTGACAAGGAGGGAATCAAGACACTCTTCTTTGCTGGTGTGAACACCGATCAGTGCGTCGGTGGAAGTCTGCAAGATGTAAGTTCTTCCCTTTCCCGTCCAGTCATGCGCGCGATCTCTCTCTCTCTCTCTCGTTCTCTCGACATGCCTCGCCTGATATTTACATCTTCTTCCAGGCCTACTCCAAAGGATACGATGTAGTCCTCCTCTCCGACGGCGCTGGCACAACAAGCCCATCGAGCTCCCAAGAGAGTATAGAATTCAACTGTGCGAAGACTTGGGGGTTCTGTATGTCGTGTAAGGACTTCGCCGAGGGTCTGGGGCTTTAGGAGGATTAGAGCCTTGTTTGTCGCCTCGTGGAGCCGAAGTGACCGTTTCATACTAATCATTCGCGATGTGGAAGCAAGCAAGCGTCCTTGAGATACCGTTCTGCATTCGTGAACCCCTTTCCAACTGCATTCAGCCGCGAATGTCAGAGTTGAGCAGAACAAGTGGTCGAGTGTCGAGTGACAACTGCGGATCTCACGTTTCCAGAACTCAGGATCAGGGCGAAGAACTGGGAGGCAGTACGCAGTAGTGACAGTGACATGAGGTGCGCGATGGAAAGGCATATTGATCACTATTTTATGACCTTCGTGGCCCTCACTTATCTGGGCTTCCATTTGTCTGGTTCATCTCATCCTCTATTCCAATTGCTCGGTCTCCTCTGCAGCTGGTCTGCTTGGCCGAAGCAATGAATGCAAGCCCCTTCACGGCTCCTCGTATTTGACGACTTCCCTCCCTTTGAATCTCTCCTTCCGATCACCTTTCCTTCAAATTCCATTCCCGGGAATGGTGTGCTCCCTCCAAGCTGAATTGCTTGAACGCCTGAGTTCACCATTACCATTCTCATTTCACGGTGATCGCTTCCCGTAAACATGCCCATTCATAGTTGACCTCCATCCCCATCGAGCCAAACATGCGAGTGTCGAGGCCGGTGCCCGGCTGCGGTTCTTAGCGGGCGTACTTGCTAGATTCGAGCCCACGGTGCTGTTCCTCAGGTTGGCCTCCCTGCTCCTGTTCCTCAGGTTGGTCTCCGTGCTCCTGTTCCACTTGTTGGCAGGCATATCTGCTAGCTTCGAGGCCAACAAGGCGCTGTTCATGCGGCTGAGGAGCGTACCTGCTCGCTTCTAGCCCATCGCCCCGCTGCTGCTGTGGTTGGGGTGCAACCCTGCTGGCTTGGAGGCCATCACCTCGTAGCTGTTGCGGTTGGCGATCAAATCTGCTCCCTTCGAGGAGAGGACGAGGCTGCTCTTGCTGTTGTTGGGGTGCATATCGACTATTTTCGAGGCCAGCGTCCTGCACCTGTTGACAAGCATATCGGCTGCCCTCGAGACCGACCTCCCGCTCCTGTTGGTTGGCATATCGGCTACCTTCGAGGCCAATATGGGTGCGCTGCTCCTGTTGTTCTTGGCCAGCAGGTTGGCTGCCTTCGAGCCCAGCGTCTTGCACTTGTTGACAGGCGTATCGGCTGCCTTCGAGACCAACATGGGGCTGCTCTTGCTGTTGTTGGCCGGAATATCGACTGCCCTCCAGGCCAAGCTCCTGCTGCCGTTCTCGAGCATATCGACTGCCTTCGAGACCGACCTCCCGCTCCTGTTGGCGGGCATATCGGCTACCTTCGAGACCAATATGGGGGCGCTGCTCTTGTTGTTCTTGGCCAGCATTTTGACTGCCTTCGAGGCCAACCTCCTTCTGTTCTTGGCCAGCATGTTGGCTACCTTCGGGGCCAACCTCCTGCTGCTCTTGTTGAGCATATCGGCTGCCTTCGAGTCCAAGACGGGGGCGCTGCCCCTGCGGGTGTTGTGGGGCGTACTGGCTACCCTCAAGACCAGCATTGGGCTGCGTCGATTGTTCTTGGCGAGCAAATCTGCTGCCTTCGAGACCAACATGGGGTCGCTGCTCCTGCGGTTGTCGCCGAGCATATCGGCTGCCTTCGAGGCCGACCTCCTGCACCTGTCCTCGATGACGGGGAGCCGGAGTCGGAGTATTTGGAGCTGGCGTGTCCGGGCTTGACGCCGTGACACTGGGCGTTACGGACGGCGTTGCCGCCATATCTGAGTTTGGCTCCTCAGGCTCGGCCGGCTCGAGAGTGATAGCTGCATCGCCGGCTTCAACGGCCTCGATAACCGGACCGGAGGGGGTGGCAACAACATCGGGAGCGACAACGGGTCGCTCAGGAGACAGCGCAACCGCCTCCTTCGCGTCCTCGGCGTCCTCGATGTCGGATGACTCTGAAGCGGGAGTGGGACCGGTGGCTTCCTGCTTCTCGAGGCCGTTGTTCTCATCGCTCGGAGCGCCGATCTTCGCTTCACGCCTCTTGTTCTGAACCTGACGCATATGGTCCAACTCTTTCTTCAGAGTATGGAGCTCGTCGGCGAGAGGTCGAATCCGCACTTCCAGGCTCTCCTTCTTGTCTTCCAACCGGACCACCTTGTGCTCCAGTTTCGTGAGGAGGCTCTGGGTCCTTCTGACTAGATCGCACCGATCCTTTGGAAGAAGAACTTTGACACGGTCAGTGTCCTTTTCTTGGACAGGCACGAGCTGGTCACCCTCGCCGAAGCATGGCCGATTGGGATTCTGGCGGTTGTTTCGTGGCCCGGGTTGCTGTTGTTGCTGGAGCTCCTTCAGGTTGAGGATTTCTTCTTCCTTCTGCAGAATAGGTTCATCGTTGCTCAATGGCCCAGCACCGTGTTGACCCTGCAAGAGCGCATTGGTATTTGTCAAGCTTTCAGACTTCTCCTCCTCTTGGGCTGGTGCACGCTGAGCCTCTGCTATTCCTAACCTCTCCGAGAGGATACGAATACTATCGCCTTTGACCTCGTGAATCTCCTGGCTTAACCGGTACGTGGCATCATATTCCGCAACCAAAGTTTCATTGGCGGTGCTGTGCTCTTGAATTAGTTCAGCATAGGCATTCTGTTTCACCACCAAAGCCTGTGTGGTGAGCATGAGGTCTTGTTGCAGGTGGGCGTTGGAGGCTGTGAGGCGCTCGATCTCATCACTCTGCTCCTGGGCGAGAGCCTTCTCTTCGTGAACGGGCTCGGCTTTGAAGGTCTTGCTGGCCTCCAGGGACTCGTTGGCGTCCGTTAGCTGTTGTTGCAGGTGGCTGTTGGCGTTTGTAAGCTTCTCGATCTCATCTTGCAGCTTCTTGGCCTGAGTCTTCTTTTCCTTAAGCAGCTTGTCGTTGAAGGCTTTACTGGCCTGCAGAGCATCTTGGGTGCACTTGAGCTGTAGTTCCATGTTGGCGTTGGAGGTGGTAAGGCGCTCGATCTCATCACTTTGCTCCTTGGCCACAGCGGCCTGTTCTTGAAGGAGCTGGGCGTTGAGAGTCTCACTGGACTCCAAGGACTCCTCGCATTGCTTCAGCCGTTGCTGCAAGTCGACTTTCGAGGCCTCAAGCGTCTCGATCTTATCGCTCTTGTCCTTCAACACAGCCTGATACTGAGTTCTGAGGATGCCGATATTATCCCTCGCTCTGATCTTGTCTTGCTTGAGTTCTTCTGTCGCCTCGTTGAGGCCGGCGCGCAGCTTTGCAATGTCGCTAGTCTTGCTTGAAGAATCTGTCTTTGCTGCTTCAAGGTCTGCCTCGAGAGCTTTGACAGTACTCTCGAGCTTTGCGTTCTCCTCCGACTTGGCGTGAACATCTTGCTCGAGCTTGCGGATCCTTGTTTCCAATTCCACCTTTGTCTTGGAGTGGCTCTCTGCACTGTTCGCAGCGTCCTGCCCACTCTTCTTGACCTTGTTCTGTGCATCCTGGAGATCGGTGGCCAACCGGTTGTTGTCCGTCTCAAGTGAAAGGATCTTCTCGTGGTCCGACTGCTTGTCGGCATGCAGCTGCTCAACTTGGGCCTGAAGGACTTGGTTGGCATTGGTCGACGTGTTGAGTTGGGCTTCAAGGGTCTCCTTCTCAGTCTTGAGCACATCGGACTCTAATACGGTGTTGAGGGCACGCTGCAGTGACACATATACCGGTTCATCTTCTCGAGCGTTGTAGAACTCCCGGAGATTGTCAATGACCCGCGCCGCCCTCTCGTCCTCTTCTAGCCACACATACGTCACAACATTGGCCTCTGCTTCACTGACCACAACTTCTTCGGTTTGCGGCTGAACTGGACTGGTGTGATTGTGGTGGTCCTCCTCGCTTATTGTGGTATTGAATTCGAGGGCATCAAGCTGCGGTGAGGATGGAGGGGTGGAATAGTCGACTTGGTCGGCTTCTGCTTGGCTTCCGTCTTCTTCTTCCATATGTGCTGTGAGCTGTGACGACCGGAGGCCTTCGACCACAGACGATCCAGGCCAGACGAACCAGGCGAACACCACACATATCAGATGAAGACATATCAGGATCAGAAGTTCGCTCCATGTAGACTCCAAAAAGCCATCGAGTAGTCCCGAGACCGTCGTCATCTCATCGGCCGCAGCACGGTTTCTGTATTTGTGCCACTCTTCGCGAACCTTGGCGAACAAGTCCATCCAGAAAATGTAATTCGCCATGGCTGGAGCACTGGAAACAAGAGTCAGGATATTTTCCATTTACGATTGAGTGAAGCTCCTCGTGAGGTAGTGACTGACCTGGTTGTCCGAAGGCTGGGATCAGGCTTCGATGTTCATCAAGGGAGACGAGAAGCTAAGATGAGGACAGAAAGCAAGTGGGTGGGCACTGCGGAGGTAGAGACACGCGTTGAACTGCGTGGATACGCTATGTTAGTAAGTTCTTTGGTCCAAATCACTGTCACAGCGAAGTACCAAAAGAAAAAGCGGTGCTAGGAGTCAAGTGACGCGCAATTCCTCTAGAATTCGGGATGGCGAAGGAGGTTTGCAGGTCTCCATGTAGCAGGGATACGAAGAAGCGAAGATCGACTTACTTTGTGAGCCGAGTGAGGACTGGAGTTGATGAGACAACGGATCGCGCTGCTCTTGCAACGGAATTCCTGGCCTTTGCTGGGCTGGTTGCGGAAGATTAGAGGTTGGAGATCGACATGAAGAATGCCGCAGTGTGAGCGAGTCTGGTGAAAAAATGGAGGAGACGTTTGAATGGCAGTCTGTTGAGGGATTGAGGCTAGAGTTGCAATAGCACAGGCGCACAATAAAGGGTTTGGCAAAGGTAACTGCGCGTGGAATTGAGGAGACGGTTGAAGAAAAACAGTTTCGGGGGAAGAAAATTTATCTGTCTGGTTCGATGGAGGAAGTTGACGTGACAAAGTGAAGCAGCAGGCTTTTGTGTGAATCGAAATGCGCAGCCTGTTGAAGCTTCACAATCGACGAGGCTGCACACAACGCTTGGCAGGGAGATCAGGGGGCGGCGAGAATTCACCCACATCAACCGGGCAGCGTATTGTTCCTGAGCAATCATCGGCGGCATCGAAGCGCAAAAAAAGGGTTTGAGCCCGGCAAGGGTCGATGTGTAGGAGGGGTATCATGTATTGGTACAGTTTTGCCCGACGAAATTACTAAACCCCGACAATCCTTTCGTTGCGAACGCCGTCGCAGGACCGAAGCTGATCGAGACCGTTGCATGCTGATAATGGTGAGCGTATTTCATACATCATTGCTGAGGCATTCCGTTCATGTTGTCGCTCAGGATGAAATCGTTATAGCTTGGTTGGCCGAAGGTTTCCGCCCAATCCCACTCGAATGTCATCGGCATCTGCCACAAGTCCTGAGGGACAAAGGGTTGTTGAAAGGAACTGGCATTGAGGGGTGACATGGTGGTGCTCGGCATATGCTGGCTACCGACATCAGGGCTGAGGCCAGGCGCTGAGAGCATATCGGCATAGTCATTGTCAAACGATGACATGTTGAAGAACTGGTTGTTGTTGTTGTTGGGAGTCATCGTGCTTGGTGAGTGGGCGGCCATGTTCGTTGCTGCCGCGCTGGCGGTCGACGGTAGGTGACCAGCGCCCGTACGCGGCGAGCCGCCCGCGCCGCTTGATCTTCGAGAACCCGCATTTCGCCCGTTGAGCTGCGACTGCACTTGAGCCATGGCTGATTGATTGACGCGCATGACTTCCTCAGGCACAAGTCTGCGTTTTCGCTTCGAACCCTCCTTCTCGGCCTTCTCAATTACCACTTTGGCGATACGAGCAAACTCGGCGCAAACAGTGAGCATCCGATTGATGGATCCAGTGCCCTCGTCATGTGCAACATTGCCAAGAAAGTTTACCACAAGGTCCATGAGCTTGATGTCTGCTCTTGCGCGAGTATCCTGAGGATTCTGCAGGATGTTCGCGAAGAGAGTGACGAGTGCCGAAACCGGGAAGTACAGAATCAACCAGACGCAGGCAAAGTCGCCCTGCGGAATGTATTTGATGAGGTGGATGGAGGCTCGAGCAGCCGAGACACACAGTGCAGCCGAGGAGAAGACTCTTGGATTGAGGGGGCGAGCGTTGAGTCCTTGGATGGCATATTCCGACAGTCGACTGGTCCAATACCCATGGTGTACCGACATGCGATGGATCGTCGTCAAGCAGTTGTAATACGAGAAGTGGAGGACGACGATGTGCAGTATGAGAGGAGTATGTGACGTTTTGATCTCGTGCTCCGGCCGGAAATCAAGAGGTATGCTGTCCTTCCAGGCCTCCAGCTCCCTGTCAAGTTCGCCAATGGTGTTGAGGAGTTCGCCATCGCTCTGCTTTGACGCCCTGACGGAGTAGAGCTGGCGATATACCTTGCTGGAGATGACGGCAAATTCGCACATGAGGCGGAAAAGGTTGATCTTGCTCTTACCGTCGGCCAACGGGACGTTTCCTATGTTGTCGGGAGGATCTTCTGAGGGCAACTCGACATTCATATCATCGTCGTCCTGAGCAGGTGGCCTCCCGGCCCTGAGACACGCATCCTTGTCGAGCAGATATGCAATCCAGAAGACTCGCTTGCGTTGCTCCACTTCAATGGGATTGAGGTTGAATGCCGATCCGCGCTTGTGAAGGCCTATGGTGTGGGAACACCTGATGGCTGCTGCAATGAGGAAAAATGATGGCTGAGGATTCGGAGTACCTTGCAAGAACAAAGCCATGCCCAGAAGCGCCTGCACGCTGAGCAGGTCCGTGTTCCGCAAGGTCAGTTCGGTGATGACCCCCATGGCGTTTTTCAGGTACAACCATGCCTTTTGATCGTCTTCTTGGGGGACAACATTGCTCATGACTCTTATACGGTAAGCGATGGCGAGGGCGACGTTGATGCTCGCCCACCAGCCACTCCCTTCATAAGGATCTTTAGAGTATTGCTTCTCCACAAGATGCATGAAAGTGGGTTCATGAAATAGGGGGAACATGCAGTTGAAGTTCTCGAAGAAGTCCTTGAACAGGGACAGAGCTTCCTCTTTCGGCGGCAAAGGCTTGAACACGCGGCGGACAAAGATGTCTCCAAAGATCTCGGGTTTCCAGTACTGCCACTTGGTGTCGTCTTCGTTGACAGCATTTTGAATGGTTTCTTGAAAAGATGTATCCCCGGTCTTCTCATTGACCCACTCGATGCCCTTGCTTGAGAAGATGGAGAACGCTGATGACGAACCTGGCCAGGGTTAGGCCGCCCTCAAATGCGAAGCACGGGCGTACATACCAATGTATCTTGTCTCGCCTACATTGTTGGTCACGAGCGAGCACATGGCCTCGGACAGATTTTCGACCTCTTCCCGACTTTGTTTGTCGCCATCTGTACTCGGCGAAGTGACAGTGTCACGAGGGGTCTCCACAGAGCCCCGCGCAGAGCCTAGCTGGGGTGAGTTCTCAGGCGCAACAGAGGCCGAGCTACTCTTCGAAGGTGCTGACGATTCCGTCCTCTGTGCCGCGGATTCCCTCGAAGAGGCTTTCTCAGCTAGGCGCTTTTCAAGGGTGCCCAAGTCGGTCTTGCCGGCCTCTTCTTCCGAAAGGAGGCCGGACATGCGTAGAAGCGACTCCATGCGGCCAAGCCGGTTCTCGAGGCCTTCGATATACTTGGCTCTGGGAGTATGCATCAGTCGCGGTTCACATGCTCGCGCGCGGTACCACCTACCCTTTTGGAGGATTGCGCTTCTTCTCCACTTGAGTGAAGACACATTCCGTTTTATAATTTATACAGTGGCCACACTTGGGCATCTTCCCGTCGCATTTGATCTTCTTCTTCCTGCACATGTCACAGGCCTGCAATCACTGTCAGAATGCTCATACTCTTTCGGTGCGGCAGAGGGAAGCACACCCTTGCAATGCGCCGGCGCTTAGGATCATTCTCGTCGAGTCCTCCATCGTAGTCGCCGAAATATGCGCCCGGAGGCAGGGTCGGGGGTATGGGAGTGCCGTCTGGGTTGTATGCTCCGAATATCTGAGGCGGCTGCTGGGGGACAAACGAGGACATGTCATAGCTCATTGCGTCGATGCTCCCTCGGGGGTCCATGGTGTGTTCCGGTGCTGCCGTTGCCGTTGCCGCTGCGGCGTACGGTCTCGTGCCTTCTCGAACGAGAGTTGTACAGTCCGGTGTGAGTCTGGTGAGTCGGGAAGTAGGTACCCGGCCGGAAAAGAAAGACGGAGGGGCGGAGGGTCAGGGACTGCTAAGCCAATTGGCTCATCGTGAGGACGGAGTTCCAGTTTCTGATCGCCACCAGGATATCACCTCGACAGAGGGCAGATCGAGCAGGCTATGAAGTGGGCGACTCCAATGTGAGCCGGGAAGAAGGATCGCTGGACGAGGTCTTCAGGAGATGTACCAGACAATTAGTCAGGCGGGAAAGAGTCGAGATGGGGAATTGGAATTCAGGAAGGTCCAAAGTGTATCAAGTAGTCGCAGATGGCCATGGTCCCCCAGTGAGCCCAAGGTACTCCGTATTGTACGATTTACGACACCAATGACAGGGTTCAGAGATCAGACTTCTTAGCCCTTTCCCGTTATGGGCCAAGCAGCACGGCGGCCGATTATGACGAAGAGCAGGGCAAGCAGGGGCGGCACACTCTGAAACCCGGGTGGTCGACAGGGCTGCCTAGGCGTGGAAACTATGCTGCATTGGGCGTGCCATACCGAGCCCCAACCCAAGAATTCAGGCAACAACCATTATTCCCATGCTCGTAGCTCGTATTGGAGCACCAGTCATTCGACGAGTGCTGTGCCAGTTGATGGCCTCGGCGTGCCCGGCCCACGTTTTCAAAGCGATCATCTCTTCCCGAATGCGCTGTCAGCCGGTTCGGGCAAGTACACAGGATCTGTGATCCGGGGATAAGGTGTCAGTCGGGCCAGTCCAGAGCACCAGGTATTTGACCGCGCACTAATGTGTAGCAGGCGTGATTTCCTACCGTTGCCAGCTAAAGCCCGAGCCCGTTCCTCGCTTCGTCCGTGGATGAAGCCGAGTGTATCAGACTACGACAATTCAGTCTCAACTGACTGCTTCGAAGCCTCACCTGGCTGGATTCGGGAGCCAGATGAGTTTCATCTCACAAAATCAGTAACAGATCACTGCACAGTCACCGTGTCCTCGCACGAACCGTATGCAAGCTCTTAATCCGGCTCTCCTGATACTCATCCTCCCCCATCAGGATTTACTCCGTGCTGCGTCGACGTATTTCATCCGCTCCGCCCTTCAGTCTGGTCCGGCTCCGTGCGTTCCTGCAGCTTGCCCCAATCACGCCGCACCTTCGACCGTGAAAAGCTTGATATGCCGCCCCGATGTCCACAGTTGCACGTATTCTCGGATTCGGCGAGATGTGCTACCGACCGGCCCCGATGAATCGTCCGAGTGGGATCATGCCGCTCCCACTTTTCTCGTGTCAATCCGGAAGCTTACCATACCACAACGGGCGCCTGCTTGGTAACGGTGAGTGAGCACTCCCCAACTCGGCCGAATCTGTAAACCTGTATCAATGCCTGACTCACGTGCCTCCTGAGTCGTCTCTTTGCCTTGTTCGCGATTACGATCAAGTCAATCGGATCGATATCTCAGAGGGATGAGAAGCTGACCAAACCCAGAGGTCACCCGGGCGAACATGGCATGGACCCCGCAAAAATCTGGAAATCTGAGTGATTTTTCACGTCTAATCATTTGTGAGCCTCGCACCATTGTTGGCTCGGCATTTCAACTAACCTCTCACTGCACGACGACAGAAAGAACCTCGCAGATCATCTCGAAGTCGGCATCCAGAAGCAAGTCGCCAGCCATGTGACTTGATGTCACCATTCCTTTTCTCCGAGCGTCTAGGTGAGCGTCGGGACGGTGTCGGACGGTCCACGGATACGAGAAAGGCCCGAGAGCGAGGTGGGCAAAAAGACGAAGAGTTAGGTGGAATCATTTCTTTTGACATTTGATTGGTGCCTCGCGATCTCATATGCTAGCAACAGCCTTGCCGACATGTCCTCCTCTCTGGATCCTTGGATTACCTGTTGCTGAAGCGTCGACGTATTCGTCGACGATCTCATGGCAGTTCACAATCAAACTTACCCATGCTCATACTTGAACGTGGACCATGGCGTGTTCAACCAGGCCTCGCCTCTGGAGAGTCGCACCACCAACGACCGTCGGCCACAGAGTCGAAGTGGAAGGTTTCATGGCGGTGGACAAAGATCCGTCGAGGTCGCGTAACTTCCGAGGACTGTGGCTCTCGTCTTGACAGGCGATCCAGGGCGTGGAACAGTTCGATGCGAGCATGGCCAGCTTTCGCGCTCCTGTGCCTCGAATCCGTTCTACGCCCCGTTTGGATCGGCGTCCTCGTCGCTTAGGTTGGCTGGGTTTTCCCAATGCTCGCCATTGTCGGCCACCCGGTACGCAACATCTCCCTCCCCGTTGACTACATTCCGTTCCTCATGCACGGCCGCTTCGACATACAGACCTGTCCCACCTCTGGACGCCTCTTCGTGTCCGTTTGCCCTATCATTTCTATACCGATATTCCTGCTCAGATTTTGCATGGCCATGGTAATCTTCGCCTTCCCTGTTTTGTGAGAAGCGCTCTCCAGCACCAGACGCACGATTTCACTTAACGGCTCCATCACCTCTTCCATCTTCGTTGTCTTCCTCACCGTCATCCCCGTCATCCCTGCCACACTTGTGGGCCACGTGAAAGTCCTCCTCTGCATGATCTTCTTCCTCGTTCTCTTCGTCTTCAGTTTCGTCATCTTCTTGACCTACCAGTTGGACAGTTTTCAACAATCGCTCGGATAGGTTCAGAATTCTTATCATGAACGACTATACTCCTCGGCCTCGCTCTTCATGGTCTCCCCTTAAGGGGAGTCGTACAGATAATTTTCGACAGAGTCCTCGAAGGAGATGTTGTGTCGGTGAGAGCTGTGAGTGGCAGGGGATTGCGGAGCTTCAGAGCTGATGGGACTTTGACCTTGGAGATGGGCTCGGATCTGGCCTCTCTCCTCTTCGTTCAAGTCCGGGACGTCTGTGACGTTGTCGTCGTCAGCGTTCTTTTCGTCTTGGATGAAGTTCGGGGAAGAATCGTCATCACCATGTCCTGGAGCTGGGCTGAGCTCCCCACTAGCGTGGCTTTCATGAGGATGAGTGGGCTGCTGATCAGGCTGCGAAATTCCTGCTCGCAGGTTCTGGTTGTGTCTGAGTTGAAGCGCAGCTGCCAGTCCCGCAGGGATCTGGATGTCCTCAAGATTGACGGCGGTGTTGGATTGTGGCCTCAACAAGTTCGAGAATGGATTGGTCTGTGCAGGATTTGCCTGCTGTACCATCAGTCTGCTCCTCGGCCTCAGCTTCTTTCTCTGCACATGACCCTCGTACTGCTTGCTGATTCTGTTCTTTGAAGGCACCCCCCATTCTCTCTGCTCATCTGTACGGTCATCGATAATGGGTTCTTCATAAGAGTAATGAGAACCCAGCAGTTGGTCGGCATTGTTCTGCGAAGACCCGGATTGAATGCTCTGTATGGCGGCTCGAAGCTTTGCATGATCCCATGGTGACATGACTGGCTGGGTTGCTGACGCAGGAGCTTCTGTTGTCATACCGCTCGGCTCGCCCACAAAGTCCGATGCGTTTGGTAGCCCGGCCCACTCACTCGGATCGCCATGGGGAAGGTCACCGGCAGCTGGTTGCATTGGTATTGGAGCGGCTTGTGGTGCATCTTGGGAGGATCGGGCTCCCTCTGCACGGGTATTCATCTCAAATTCTTCCATCCTAGCCTGTGGCTGGTTCGGGTCATACTCCGTCCTACTAGTCGGTAGAAGCGAGTCTAGCAACGCCTGAATCTCCGGCATCTCACCAGCCATGTCAACGTTTAGCCCCGGTCCAGTTGCGTTCGGACTCAATCCTATCGAGTTGAAGAAGTCATCCGGGTCCGACCAGTCCTGGCCCTGCAGGACTATGGGCTGCTGCTGTGGTTGCTGTTGCCGCTGGCGATCCTGCTCGTCAATCGCTTCCGGGTTGTTCCACTCCGTGGTGCCGAGAGTCGTATAGCCGTGTGGATAATACTGACCTAATTGAGCCTGGTCACTGGCGACTTGGTTCGGAGGGGTAACATCGAACAGGGCGGCGTTCGAAGGTGTCTGCTCCTCTACCATCGTCTCCTGTTGGTCTTGTACCAAAGGCTCGCTGAATGGTGGGACCACGTTGTACGGGGAGCCGACCTGAACTGGCTGCCGGAAAGACATTGCCGATTGCTGTTGTTGGACTTCAGGATGAGCCGGGCAGACGGTGTCTGATTCAACGCCTTCCATCTCCGCGGAGAACTCAGGGACAGCCGGAAACGACTGCACAGACGCCTGTTGGGCTGGGGCTGGAGCTGGAGCGCCCGTGGCTTCTTGCCCTTCTGCGTCGATGTCCATTTCTGCCGCCCGCTGGATTCGGGCAGGCGGTTCCTGTGCCCTGAAGTGGCGCGTCTCGGTAATTGGTGACCCATCGAAGTTCTCTGCAATCCTGGCTCTACTCCCGTGTTTGAATCTTGGCTGTACCTCATCTGGATCTTGTCCTTGGTTGCGAAGAGCTGAACGACGATGGGTACTGGCACCGACCGTGTCAGTAATGATGTTGAAGATCTTGTCCTCATCTGATACCTGGTAGACCGGTCGTTCTGGAAGACGTGTCTGCACATTGAACTGGAAGCCGTTGAAGACAGGCCATGGTGAAGCAGCAGTGACAGGGGCGGGCGCGGCGGGGTGAGTTGAAGCCTGGTTATTGCTAGAGCCGTTATCACCGCCACTGACAGGGGTGGCGTTGTTTCTCTCTTCAGCGGGCCTGGTCTCTACCGAGGAAGTTCGTGCGACAACTGCACCTGATGATGGAGGAGGGGGTGGCCCATGCTGATCGTCGTCATCGTCATCGTCACTGTCGTCTTTGACATGCGATATAGGCGGCAAATCCTCTTCGGCCTTCCTAAGCTTTCTCTTTCCGTCCGCGTTGGTGCCATCCTCTTCGTCATCAACAGTCTCAGAAGATGCCGACTTGCTTACGACTTCCGTCGAAGCCGGTTCTGCAGCGCTTGCCACAGTCTGCTCTCCTCCAGAGGTTGCTGCTGGCGCGTGGGGCTGCCGGTTTGAAGTTACGACGGCGGCCTTAGCCGTCTCCTCAGCTTCCCAGACGAGCCATGCTGTGCATACTTCGCTCAGGCTTTCCAGACTCAGTTTGTGCCAACCGTAAATGTCAAAAAATTGTTCGACACTCTTACTATCGACATCGTTGACACCAAAGTCCTTCTTCAGCCGATGTCGGACTGTGTCTCTGAGAAGCGAGCGCTGAGCACTGTTGATCTTGGGCGGCAGCGCAGGCACGACGTCGGTTGATTGAGGCGCCGCTGTTGCATCCGCCGGCTGTGCCGAGTCTGTGGAAGTTCCAAGATTCTTGACCACCGAGCTGCTTTCAGCCTCGATCGAGACTACTTTGGGAGCAATCGCGGCGGCTTGCCGTGTCTCTTCTGATGTCTTCTCTTCATGGGCTTGGAAATGGAGCCACTGCTGATAGAGGTCTTTTGCATGAACTTGGTTCACTGCATCCCATAATCCAAAGAAGTCAAGGAAGCGATGCAACTGTGCAGGGTCGGCATCTTTGACACCGTAATTTTCCTGGAATCGACGCGCAAGGAATTCCACGCGATAACGGGGCGAATCTTCCTCCAACTGTGGCCCGAATTCGGAGCCGGTGGTCGATCTGGCCTTTGCCTTCTTAATGTCAGTCTCTTTCAACTGGGGCTGCATATCGGAGCCAGTGCTCAGATTGGCAGCTTTCAAATCCGGCTGAGCTGCTGGTTGCTGGTCTGCGGAGCAGGGAGCCACTCCAACGCTGGCAGACACGGGCACGAGCACTGTATCATTGATCGCGCTTGAGTTCTTCGCCGACACCGACGCAGATGCAGATGCAGATGGGTCAGCTGAGGCAGCCCCAGAGATGTCGCGCAGCGACTTCTTGGGATCAGCCTGGGAAGGCAGCACGTCACCATTTTCGCCCTGATCAGTCGGCGAGATGAGCGGTCGCCTCTTCATGTCTTTGTAGAGGATGATGGGCAATCGGCGGCGGCGAATGTGGTCGGCAATGGGAGCTGTTGAATGAGTGCTAGCGAACGCTGGGAGCTTTGGTGGCTGCGATGATGGCTGCGACGACGGCTCCAGTGTTGTCCGCTCTACTGGAGTCGATGCTCCAGGGGATATGTCGGTCGACGCCGCAGCCGTTCTGAGTCTTGACGGCGGAGGCAACGGTCTCATTATGAATCCCGACAGTCCTGCGGGCACGGACGCCTGCTCTACGACTGGCACTTGTTCTTCAACTGCGTTGACGAAGTCTCTGTTGTCAACTTGGCTCTCCTCTTGGTACCCCATGTCGACAAGTTGACGTTCAATGATTGAGATACATAACACCAACGTCTGAACAATAGCCTCGACTTCTCCCGTGGAGTGCTCCATCTGCGGCCCTGCCCCAGAGCCAGCCCCAATGGCAAGCTGAGGGGTCTGTTCTGATGCGTCGAACCAACCAAGGCGTTGCAGGATGGCAGCGAAACGAGGAGCGTATCGGTCGGTTAATCGACGGCGTCTTCTTGCCATTCCTGGGAGCCACAGGTTGAGAAGTTTGACGCTCACGAGGACGAAACCCAACGTCTGTGGGCGAACCGGCAACAATCGAATAAACGGGCCGAACAACGTGTTTCGCAGACCCCAGAAGAAGTTGAGCTTTCTTCTTGCGGACTCGACAAATGGCTTGAGCCTGCTGTCTTGGAGAATATGGATGAAGAAAGTGGGCAGCGCCCATTTCGAAGAAGTTGTGTTGAGGTGAGTCGAGTCAGGCGTAGGAGTGTTGACACCCCAGGTGGCATCGGGGTATGTGGTTGGAGCTGTGACGGGCGAAGGGGTGGGAGCGATGAAGGTGAAGTTCTGGAAATTTTCTTCGACATCTGCAAGCCGAACTATGATCTCTGTGCCAATGATTGTGCTGTTGTCATAAACCTCTGCAACGACGACTTTAGGCACGGGTGGGGAGCCAGAGAAGAGTGTGACCGTCTCGGGAGGGTCGAATTCGAAGATTGTGTAGAAACTGCGAGGAGCCTCCTGCGTGGGAGATGGGAGGAGATCAGTCTGTGCTATGGTAGGTGTGCTGTCTGTGGTCGTGGTGGATGTAGGGAGGGGAGGGAGGGCGCTGCCCCAGAAGTCTTCAAAGACTTCTTCATCGCTGCCTATGGCGGGGACTTCTTCCTCGTATTCTCTAACTGATCGGAGCAGGTTGAGGCCAAAGAAAGTGGCGCAGCCCAGGAAACCAAGGGTCCCTACGATGAGTTCGGGATGGTTGTGGAAGTCCGGCCATGCGCCGACTGCACCAAGGACACTGAGGAGGGAGAGGAGGACGACTGTGAAACTGAAATGCCGCATCGTGGCGGTATTTTGTTCTCCTTGAGGCTCGAAAGGGGTAAGATGAGGAAAGGTGCTACTGCTTGGGTTGTTGGTCGCTGACCTCAATCCAAACAGTGAGTGCGGTTTCGGACGGGGGAGAGGAGCAAAAGAAGTGCGATTCTTGAGCTTTGAGCAAGTTGAGATCTTGCCAAAAAAAAGGATGAGAATATGTTCAATCTCTACTTGTGCCGACAATCGAGACTGGCGGGCAGGAGAGACGATGTTGCTGCTGGTGTTTGGCGTTGTTGTTGTGCGGTCACTTGGTAGGAAGTTTCAGAGAAGGGAGGAGGAAGGCCTACACAAGATCGACTCAAGAAAAATATCCAGGATGCGCAGTTATGCCACACAGTAAATTCAAAAGCTTGGCGGTTTATTGTGTTGGGTGGTCGAAGTGAATGTATGGGTGAGGCAGTCGTCAGTCCGGGTGGCCGGCAGCCATTGAAGAGGGATTCGTATGGTGGTTTGAGGGGCGTTTCTGAGAAGCACGAAATGGCACTGGAATATGCAGATATGGAACACGGCTCGAGAGATCCAGAGCTCTTCTCCGTTCTTTTCACAAGTATAGTTATGATATAAGATCGCGATCGCGACGAGGCTGAGTTTCTCAGGAGGAAGGGGAAGAGGAAACGCAGTCTCCCAGCAACATGTTGGACGAAGATAAATCTACAGCGAGCCATTGTTGATTGCTGCAGATGCCTTGCACCGACAAAGCCAACTTGATTTTCTATTTTGGCAACGTCTCTGCATTGTTTCTTGCTTGTGCTCATTGTTTGATGCCGCTTCTTCGTTGTTGCAGCCGTCCCGTTGTTCCAGCAAGCCAATCAGACATGGTATTCGGGCCGGTACCAAAATTACGGGTAAACGGGAGGCTGTGCGTGCTGGCTCCGGTCATACATGAAACTATCAATACAGACGCGTCTTTTGAAGATCCCCGCCTAACACAGAGTGCTAGGTACTCGGACTTCATACGAGATATGACATCACCTTCCTTCAGCTTGCGATCGTCAGGTTCAGGCTCCTGTGTGGCATGTGAGAATTCTCGGACCCTCGAAAAGGCAATACAGCTTCAAAAACCTGTTTTTTCAAGGGTTCACTCAGACGATACTCGTAGTGGTTCTCATACGCTATGATGCCAGCATCGCTTGACGTGTGACGCTACTATTTTGAGTATATCAAGCGCTCAGCTCCTTTGGAAAAGGGTTCCGTGCATCCTTTGAAACATACACATCATATAGTACACAGAGCTGTACAATTCGAACGCCTACTGTGTTACTTCTCGTACCGAATACTAGTGTCGAGCCAAAGCCACAGCATTTTGCAAATCCACCCTACCTCGCACATATCCCTGTATAAGACTCACCTGCACGAGTGTTGGTACTCCTGATCCAACATGTCCGAGGACGCCGGCTTTTTCAAGAAAACATCCGAAGCGGTCGCCAATGCGGGAGCCTCGATCGCTGGTGCGGTGAGCGGCTCGCTGTCCATGAGCGCCGGGGCCAGCCACAAGAAGACCACAACCACGAGGACACGGATTCCAGCAAACCAGCTTGAGCAGCAGCAGCAGCAGCAGCAAATACTTGCCAATGGCGGGGCGGGACAGCCTGCTCAGGGTCGTATTACGGATGGAGGGAAGGGACAACAGAAGAGGCTGACGCAGCACGAAGCCGATGCGCTGTATCAAGAGCGGATCGAGGATGAGTATGCAAAGAGAGAGGGCGGTGCTTGAGAGGCGGGAAGAAAGCCTGCATACACGTTCTGTAGTTCACGACAAGAGCGTGCGGGACGAAGTCTGAATACACGTACGGTGATTAGTCCACGACGAGAGCGTACAGGAGTGGAGAGGCCAGAGTAGTGTAAGAGCAGGAGCAGGAGGGGTTCTGGTCAAATACAGTGTACTTTCTATAGTGACTCTGGGAACAGGGTTGATGTGGACTTCTCATTTTCTATCTCACGCGGTACTCGTTATGGACGGCGACATGTATACCGAGTAGATGTAGCCAACGTAGTACTATAGCTGCCGCTGCAGAGTGACATCACTTTCAGAGGCAAATCTTCGGGAACAGCCCGTGGACTCTGCATTTGTCGGAAATATTCATAGTCAAAATGCCCTTTCGTCTGTGAGTGTATAGGATCATAGACCGTTACGGCCCTCGCTATGGCCCCCGATGTCACTAGAGCTTTGGCGCTGATAGACGCAGCTCACAAAGAAGACCCCAACGTCGTTCAAACCAATGTTGGCGAGACGATTCCCTACGAGCTCCATTACGCCCAGAAGATGACCAAGTTCCTCGATCTCCATACGCCGAACGCTGATCCCCTCCTGGTGACAGCCGCTCGGGCTCAGCATTTCCGCCGCTGGGAGATACCGCGAGACAGCTACCCGCGCACGAAAGCTGGATACTTTGCCTGGCGCACGTTCCTGAAGAAGAGGCAGGCCGAACAGGTCAAGAAGATATGCTTAGACTGCTCCTACAGCGAAGAAGAGGCGGGCAAGGTAGCAGCGCTGATAGCGAAGGAGGATCTCAAGAAGGGAGAAGGCAAGGGCGACGCAGACGCACAGGTCATCGAAGACGTCGCATGTCTGGTGTTTCTCGACGATCAATTCGACCAGTTTGAAAAGGGCCACGACGAGGAGAAGATCATCTCGATACTGCAGAAGACGTGGGTCAAGATGGGGGAGAGGGGGCACGAGTTGGCGTTGAACTTGGATCTGAGCGAAAGGGCGAAGCAGCTGGTGGGCAAGGCGCTGGCTGGATAGGAAGCCTCGTCCATTGCGGGCTGTCGAGCCTACGATTAACTAGGGACTGTTGGGCCGGCCAATAATTCTGGGGCAGTCGCTCTCAAAGCAATGATTCCCACCGTTTCGCTGCGACGGGACGATGCAAGGCGGAGCATTCGAAAGAGCCAAACTCGCACCGCCGCGCTTCGTCCAGCTTCGTCCCACCTGTTTGCGGGTGTGCATCGGTCAGATTGCGGGGAGATCACCAACCCCGCGGAACCCGCTGTCCCTCCTTTGTATAACACGGAACGCCCACCGCAAAAGAAGGCCCTGTCTTGGTATCCTTCGCACCGACGATATCCTCTGATCAAGATGTCTCCATACGGCAAAATCGACTGCCATTCCCACTACCTGCCCGCGTAGGCCTACCCGCACCTCAGCACTGACCGCAGCTGACAGCAGGGCAGTGAATACCGGAAGGCCCTCGCTGAGAACGGCCATGCGAACCCAGATGGCATGCCCGCGATTCCAGTATGTCTACGTCTCCGGAATGCCGTGCGCTTGCTAAGGCCAGACCAGGAGTGGAGCGAGGAAAGCCACCTCGAAATGATGAAGTCGGTCAACGTGACCAAGTCCATCCTCAGCATCAGCTCACCCGGCGTTCACCTCAAAGCAGGCGACCACCAACTGGCACGGAAACTTGCTAGACACGTCAACGAAGTCGGCGCTGACCTCAAGAAACGGAGGCCAGATCAATTCGGGTTCTTCGCTTCCTTGCCTTTGTCGGATGTGGAGGGCTGTCTGCAAGAAATCCCCTACGCGCTGGATCAACTCAATGCCGATGGCTTCGTGGTCCTGACAAACTTCCATGGCTCCTACCTCGGCCACAGCGACTTTGATGCCATCTTTGACGAATTGAATCGGAGGAAGGCCGTCGTGTTCATGCATCCTACCACGCCCTGCATGTCGTCCGGTACCGCAGCAACGCCGCTCCCGCAATTCCCACGGCCAATGTTCGAGTTCCTCTTCGACACGGCACGGGCGGTCATCAACCTATTCCTCTCTGGCACGGTCAAGCGTTGTCCGAATATTACATTCCTGGTACCGCATGTAGGGGGCACATTTCCACCATTGATCAATCGCTTCGCCAGCGTAGCGCCATTTATGAACTTGGGTGGTGCTGCGAAGGAGATTACTCCAGCCTGGGTCAAAGAAAGACTGAATACGCAGTTCTATTTCGACACTGCTGGATGGGCGTTTCCAGAGCAGATAAAGGGATTGCTGGAGTATGTCACCGTGGACAGGATGCTCTATGGGAGCGACTTCCCCTATACGCCGCTGCGGGGTGTTCAGGCGTTGTCAAAGGAGCATGATGACCACCTTTCGAGCGTGTTTCCTAATGAGGAGGATACAGAGAAGCTGTGTAGCAAGAACGCTGTCAAGCTTTTGAGTCAACGAGCACAGCTGTGAATGGAATAGATGGATGCGACATAGCGACAGTCAGACAAGATCAATATTGAATCTTGTCTCTCGATTTAAGGTCCGCCTCGGAACCAGATCTCGCTTCACGCAGCAAGTTGACTCGTCCACGCTCGCCCCCAGGGCGCACTGATCACCAATTCATTGTGTCGAGCCGAAACCATGCTAAAGCTTGGACGACGTCTCCCTGTGCGCCCGGAGAAATGATCCGACAGTCCCAAGCCCCTCACTGCCCTTGGCCAGCCGCCAATAAACGCCAGCCTGCTGTCGTCAGAACAATGCCAGGTGAAGTCATGCATCAGAGCAACAAATGCCTGAGTCGCGTGCGAGATATATTCTTCTGGTGTACGCCCTCGCGTTTTGATCGTTGAGCGCAGCCCGCAAGAAGCCAGACTCGATCCAAAGCGGACCTCGAACACTCACCAACAAGTTATCGCATCGTAATATCAACTGCACGCGAACGAAATATCCTCACTCAAGATGACGGACGCAAACGTAGGAAACACAGATAGACCACCTGCCCATGTAAGCCCAGACACGGGCGGCACAGGCAATACGGGTTCACACTCCGAGCTCTTCGGGCTGCAAGGATAGAAGAGAGCATCCACCACTGCCGGCGCTGGAGTAGGGTTCGGAGTGATTGGTACTAGCGGTCACTCCGGAGCAGCAGGCAAAAGAACCAACAATGATTTTGTGCAGACTGCTCAAACAGAGGGTGGGAAGAGCAGTACCATTTCTGGTTCTGGCGGAGAAGCATTCACTCCAAGTCAAGGAACTGGAGATGTACGGCCAGCAGGTGAAGCTACTGGAGAGAAGAAGCTCCTAGACAAGTTGAATCCATTCAAATGATGACCGGTCGAGATCTCAGACAGGGTTAGGTGACGGTTGAGGCTAAGCTGGAGCGAGTGCTGCGATCGTCGGTGCAGGAGAGGAAGCCAGGTGGGGGATCGGTGCAGGAACAGAACCCGGTGATGATCATGATATCCGTCAAGACGTGGAAGAGCACAAAGAGCCTTGTTGGCATTGTAGAACACGGCCAAGTCCAAGAAAATATCGATCAAATATAGAAAGGAAGATGCAAATGCTCTCGTCATCGACGTGGCCGGTCGGACGTCGCTCTTACCGTACTTGCACAGAGTCCAAGGAGCCCTTTAACTGGAACGAGGATGAAAGTGTGCTAAATAGCAAGCGCGAGGGCCGGGGCCAGTTAAACGCGGCGCCCGAGGACTGGTAGGCGCCTAGCGGCCCGCTGGGCGCCTGTAAGCAATAACAATTGAGAACCCCATCAGGGAACCGGGCACGACCAGTGCCAACCTCAAGTCCGTCGGATTTCTGCAGCTCATGTCTAACTCAAACCACCTTTCACGATCAACTGTACAGGCTCAGTGAGACCCAAACATCGTTCTACCACGCCATTACCCCGATGAGCTCCTCGACCTGACCGCTACACTGCGACTAGAGTGTGATGAACAAGACCAAATCTGTCGCTCAACTCCATCAACCGCGTCCGCGCTTGTCCTCGCTCAATCTCAAATTGCGCTTGACATTGGCCGGTTGATTACTTGCTACACGGCTGCGGCGCCCAATCACTCACATTATCACTCCCGGTTTCTCGTCAACAAGGCTCGCCCACCACGGCGTTGTCGACGTACAACAACGCTCTCGACAACGACTACGAAGACAAGATCTATCTTGCTCCGCCGCCGCATTCCCCAAGGTCCGAAGCGTCATCCTCGAGTCCTCCGTCTCCGCGCCCGCCTCCCTTCTCCTCCCTATACTTTCCCACTGACGCCGAGCTCGATCAGATCAGAGCCACTGTCACCGAGGCTGGTTGCGATTCGCTTCTAGCCACTGCTCCGGCACCCTCCTTCGAGGAGGCTCTTGCCGAAGACGGAGCCGAGTCCAAGGCCGAGCGCGAAACCAAGGCTGCTCTCCCGCCGGACACCAAGGCTCAGTCTTCCTCCGGCAAGGCGCTAGACGACGGAGAGCCACCTCCTCCCTACACCGAAGGCTCCAGCCCTCTAGATTCATTCACCTACGTCATGGCGGCAGCAGGTGGTGCAGCGAGTATCATTACACAGGTTCAACAGACAGGCCCACCAATCAATACCCTGGGAGGTAAGCTCCAAGAGGCTCTGGGCGGGTTTGAAAGATGGATACTGACACCACGTTCAGCAGGAGAAGCAGCAGCCGATGAGCACATTACATTGGATTTGAGGTTGGTTTCCCGCAGTAAGGCATGGAGCCGAGACAGGACGCTGACTGTTCCTGCAGAGGGACACATTTCACCCTATCTCGTGATGAGCTCTTGACCCTGCCGGAATTTGTCTTGCTGTCATTATTTCCCAATGGCCTCCTTCCTGACGGCCACATGAACTCGTTTCATGAAGGCGACGTCTACCCCGTCGACGTACGTTCTGCCCAAACCCCTCATCCCATCACAGTTCTGAGCAACCCTTATATCTATATTGGAGACATAACTTATTTTTCACAGTATGACCCTGCTTCCCTCCAGTATATGTTAAATTTCTTCCGAGATGTTGCCCAATCAATACCCTCAACGTCCCCATCACCCACCACTCCACCCGAGCATGACCCGATCTCAATTGAGCCGCTGCAAGGCTCTACCAAAGACATGCTCCAAGATCGGGCAGGAATCATTGTGCTGAGAGAAGATCTCGACTTCTATGTCATACCGCCTCGAGCGGATATCGAGCAGCCGGAAATGACCGAGGTCAAGCGAGCGGCTGGCAAATCTTTGCTCAAACAGGATGGTATCTTCTCGGGCCTGAAGCGGAGTGAGGAGGCCGGCACCACCGAGCAACATCTAATCGAAATGCTGACTGCCGGGTACGTCCTTGAACGATGAGTTAATGGACAAATTTACTGACCGACCCAGCGGCTTCAACCATGATGATACATGGGGTCATCGAGCAGGGGAACCCAATAAAGCGGTCATTTGCAGCTTGGCTCTGGCCAGACTACGGACAGACATCAAGGGCGACCTCGCGGGCAGCAATGTTGTCGGCATGGCTCAAAAGCTGTTGCTGTTCTGGCGCAAACCCGCCCGAAGGTGCTGGTGGGAAGGTGTCGAATTAACGGATGTGGAGGGTGTGCAGGGCAGGTTGAAGGTGTGGATTCGAAGAGTCTGGACTTTGGAGATGGTAAGTGATCTTGATCAGATGTGAGATGATATCTTGCTCACCTTGTGGCAGAGTGTTATCGGCCTACGGTGACCTCATTCCATCTCTTTGCGTTGAACAGGTACCTTTTGTTTTGAGCGTCCAACCCAAAATCGAAAAATCGCATCACACTATGCTTGTGCGGGGAGACACTTCTGGGGTACAGGAAATGCGGGTATGGAAATGGCACATGTGGGCGGCCGATACAGTGTCAGAGACTTGTTCAGCGAGTTGTGTCAGAAGGAGACGGGACGCCATCGCGATTGCCAGCGCCGGCCCCAGTCTGGAGGGTCGGCTCAGCCAGGCATTTCGGATGGAGAGAAGGAGAGGACTTCCACGACACTACTGCTCTTAAATATTACCCGTTGTAGAAATTGAGCAGCCTGACGGCTCTATATGCAAAGCCGATAGAGTCAGGGCTAGCCCCAGAGATTATAGGGCGGCATGGCCAGTTTTCCAAATCGGGGTGAGTCGCGAACAGATTTCACCTTACTTCGAAGGGCAAGTCGCGACCGCGAACACTCACTCGCTGCTTGTTATTTTGTCATTGCGCTATGCGATAGTTCTCTCTATATAAAAGGCAGTGGCTTTTGCGCGTAATTCCTTTTGCCACTCGCTTGACCATGCCATAGTGCTGTCCTCACTCGAACCACCATGGCGCCGGCGCAAGCATATGTGACCAGTTACCCCCCGCGACTCCGGCAATACGCCAACACCCTTCTCCAACCTGTTCTCCAGACCCAGAATGTCGCGGCTGCTGGTCGCACGACTAAGCGAGGAACCACGATCATCAACTACGCAGACGATGCCTATGATGAAGACGACTTCGAAGACAGCGAAGGCCCCCGCCGACCGACCGGCCTACGATCACTGCGGCGCGAAGAACTCGAGAAGAAAGAGCCGCAGAATGAAAAGCTGGGGAGAGAGATCCGCGAACCTGTGGATTTGCAGCCCATATACAGAGATTGGATGATCCGGAGGACGGTGCGACCCACGTAAGTTCCTCACCAACGAAAAGATCTATCGGACAGGATTAACCAGACTACCAGGACGGATGTCCAAGCCCATATTCAATCGCAACTTCCGCTCACGTTGATACCCATACGAATCGATCTCGATGTCCCACCACATCAGCCAGACGCGCCATTTCCTCTGTCCCGCACCGACGTGGGAGTGAATCCTTCGCTGCCCATGTTCAAGAAACCCGACCCCCTGCCGGGGTACAAGATTCGCGACATTTTCTTGTGGAATTTACATGAGAATTTGCTGACGCCTGATGATTTTGCACTATGCTTCGTCCGAGAACTTGACCTACCCAATCAGACCGCACTCGCCATGAACATTAGCCAGCAGATACGGACTCAGCTGGAAGACTATGCAGGTGTCGCCATGCACCCGCTGTTCCACACTCAGCAGAAGCGCTCACAGATGCCTGATGTGAACAACGTGCCAACACCGTCAGGTATCGCTAATGGGAGCTCTCGTGGTGGGACACCGCGACCGGCTCGTGGCGCATCAACACCTCGACCAGCTTCTACGACGCCAGGGACGCCGGCTGTCTCTACACCGATGCCCATTACGTTGACCAACGGCGCATCAGTAACAGCAGTCGCTTCACCTTTACCACCAGCCCCCAACCCTGAACAGATCGATGAATCTGAGGATCCCTACCTCAACCCAGATGATACCTACCGGTGCATCATCACTCTCTCGATCTATCTCTCATCCAGACTCTACCAGGACAAGTTCGAATGGTCATTACTACACCCTTCTGGGGCGGCGGAAGCTTTTGCTAGGCAGACGTGTGCGGATATGGGTTTAGGCGGTGAATGGGTGATGGCCATCACGCATGCCATCTACGAAGCGGTTCTGAGGCTCAAAAAGGAGGCCTGCGAAGGCGGAATGCTCATGATCGGCGGCAACGCATTTGGCGGAGAAATCGACAACCAAGCTGTTCGACATGAGGAAAGTGCCGGCTGGAGGTATGACATTGACGACTTCGGTGCCGAATGGGAACCGAAATTCGAAGCTTTGAGCAAGGAAGAAATTGAGAAAAGAGAAGGTGACCGAGAACGGCAGCTACGGCGGCTGCGGCGAGAAACCGCCAAATTTTCATCCACGGCAGGAATGGTCCCCTCTGCACGAGAACAAGAAGCTCAACAGAGAGGCAGCTATTTCGACTATGCACATATCGGCAATGGCAGTATGGGTGATGAGACGCCGCAGATGGGTCGCGGCGAGAGGAGCAAGAAGAAACGACGGTTTAGGTCGCTGTCTCCGGTCGCGAAGGCGCAGACTCCAGAGGCTGGAAGCTCTTCTGGTGCGGGCTGGGGAGGTGAAGGGAACAGACTACAGGAATATGAGAGGCAGAATTGGCGGTGTAAGCACTGTCTGATCTGGGGCAGTGCTGTGTGGGCGGTGAGGGATGGGCCGTTGGGTCCTAGAGTGAGTTGCATTCTCAATCTTTTGGACACGAGGATGCGTGGCTAACGATTTCGCAGACACTGTGCAATTCCTGTGGCTTGATTTACGAGCGCGACAAGAAACTGCCAGTATGGAACGAAGGACTGCATAAGCATACGATACCCCTCGGGCGGTAGTCTCTCTGGTGGTGGACTCACGCTTCCTTCTTGGGACATCTTTGAGCGCGTCCGACCTAAAACATTATTGGAGGTTAACTGGAGTTGGCTGGAATCCGGCCGAGATCAAGGGTATTCAGAGATGTATGCACGCAAGGCGTTTGCTTCGGAGTCGAACTGACAGCATCGAAGGGGGAGGACAAGGCTGTAAAACTACTGGCGAGGCTGCATGTGGCATGCGGCGACCGATTAGATAAGATCGCTCCCCAACTTGCGCATTTGACCCTCAAATCGCGGTAAGAATAGTTGCCAGATCGCGCTTCCTACACGCACCGACAGCATTGCAAGCCTGCCTCTTTCCTTTCAACAGCCTTGAACTTCCGGCTTGAGAGATGCGGTAGTGGTGCCCTTTGGCTTTTTCGTCTCCTCTCCTCATCAACTTCCTGTCCAAGATGGTAAGTTTCTGCGCATCTCTTGCCTCAGTACCCTGTACGATTGCGTTAGAATAGGTGGTGGCCAGGAGCATAGTCCTGAGATCTCTAGGCTGCCGACGGCAATTACACCCTGGCTAACGGTTAGTTGAACAGGCGCAAGTCATAGCAAACTCGGGCCACGATGACATGATCGTACGAAGACCCTCTACGCCGCACTCCTGCGCGAACGCTGACTCTAGACGTAGCACGATGCCGTCCTTGACTACTACGGCCGGCGGCTGGCCACCTGCTCGAGCGATAAGACGATCAAGATCTTCGAGATTGAAGGAGATCAGCACCGGTTAACAGAGACGCTCAAAGGGTACGAGGACACCACTGCCTATGCGAGCCCTCGCTATATCCAGCCTCCTGCTAACACACCGCATCCAGTCACGAGGGCGCAGTTTGGTGCGTCTCCTGGGCTCACCCCAAGTTTGGCACACTTCTCGCCTCCTCATCCTACGACGGCCGCGTCCACATCTACAAGGAAGCACCGCCCCAGCCGTCGCAGCCGGGCCAACAGTCACAATCCTCATGGACCCTCGTGTGGCAGCACCCGATCCACACCGCCTCGGTGAACATGGTCTCCTGGTCGCCGCCCGACCTGGGGTGCCTGCTCGCGTGCGCCTCCTCGGACGGCAGCGTCTCGGTCCTCGAATTCCGCGACAACCAATGGGGCCATGTGATCTTCCCGGCCCACGCCATGGGCGTCAACGCCGTGAGCTGGGCCCCCTCGGCCGTGCCGGGCGCGATCACGCGCAAGGACGGTGGCAGCACGGGTGTCGTGAAACGCTTCGTCACCGGCGGCAGCGACAACCAGGTCAAGATCTGGGAGTACAGCGCGAGCGGGAGCTACGAGAACGTCCTCGTCCTGCCACAGGGGCATGGCGACTGGGTGCGCGACGTGGCCTGGAGCCCCACGCTGCTGAGCAAGAGCTACATCGCGAGCGCGAGCCAGGACAAGACGGTCCGCATCTGGACGAGCACCAACATGACGGCGCAGGGCGTCGGGGACTGGACGCTCGCGAAGACGTTGGAGTTCGACGCCGTCACGTGGCGCGTGAGCTGGAGTCTGAGCGGGAATGTGCTGGCCGTGAGTGGTGGGGATAACAAGGTCACGTTGTGGAAGGAGGATTTGAAGGGGAACTGGGAGATGGTCCGGGAGGTGACTGAGTAGTGCCTACTGGGCTGATCAGGTCCATAATGGATATGGCTATGACCTTATGGTATCGTTTGCATCGGTGGCGGGCGAGCAAGGGGGCCAAAACACCAAGGTCGACAAGGCACGGCATGGCACGGCATGGCACGCTCGCAGCTTGCAACGAACGGACCACAAAAAGCGCATGAATCCGGAGTACGTCCTGTAGCTTGACATGAAATTTGCGAGATGGAAGTTAAGAATCAGCGGGCCCGCCCATCAAGAATAGAAACGGGGAGGGCGACACCCGTGCCATGCATTTAAGCTACAGTACAGTACAATACAAGCTATGTACTACAAGGAGTAGGCCTTCCAGTTCTTCTCGATCCGTCTCTTCCCCTCTGCATTGCCTCTCCAGCCTTCTGCTTTCAGAACCGGTCTGCTCTTTATGGTCTCGAGATCCCGCGCCCTGGCATTGGCATCCTGGATTCGCCGAATACACGTGTCTCGGCCGAGGATCTCCAACGTCTCAGCCAGGCCAGGCCCTTGTCTTCCACCGAGCAAGGCCCAGCGAAGGTAGTGGTATAATTCCCTCTTCCATTTCTTTGCGGCCATCTCGGTCGGGGGAGAGGCTTCCAATGCGCGCAGCTGGGAATGATGGACTTGCTTTGTCCACGACGAGGCCGGGATGAGAGTGAGCGTGCTCGCGGCGACGCGGAGAGGGTGTAAGAGCGCGAGATCGCCGTCTTCGATCGTCAGCTCTATAGGCTGGAGGGGTTCGAAAAACATGGCGCATTGGTCGGCGAACTGGGCTGGCGACCGATAGTGCAGGGAGTCGGTCCGGAGTAGCTGGGCGAGAAGGTCGTGCAGGGTTCGTTTCGGCGCTCCTGGGCTGGAGTCCGGGTTGAGGAGTTGCATCACCTGGCCGGCCCCATATTTGTTCAAGACGGCGACAGCGACATCGCGGACCATTTGGTCCAGATCCTCGCCTCCAGCGGCGACGCGGCGACGGGCGTGGTGTTCTTGCAGGAAGTTGAGTTTGTCCAGCGAGACGATGGTGTTGCCCTTTGTGATTTTCATGTCGAACAGCGATTCGAGCTGTGCGAGGTCCATGACGTCCTTCTTCTGCGTGTGGCTCCATCCTAGCAGCGCCGCAAAGTTGACGAGTGCTTCGGGGAAGATCCCTTTGTCGCGGAAGCTGGATATGTCCGAGTCGAAGTTCCGTTTGCTGAGCTTCTGTTTCTTCTGGTCAACGAGCAAAGGCACGTGGGCGTATGCGGGAGGAGTCCAGTCGAGGGCGTTGTACAGTGCGACGTGGAGGGGTGTCGAGGCCATCCACTCCGAGCCGCGGACGACGTGGGTGATGTGCATGTCGTGGTCGTCGCAGACATTCGCCCAGTGATAGGTAGGGAAGCCGTCACTTTTCATGAGTATTGCGTCTTCGTAGACCGGTTCGTCAACCAGGAGTCTCTTGGTCTTCTCGGCCCCGTGACCTTGAGCTTTGCCGTAGACCAGATCGTTGTACCTGGGCCACTCGGCCGGCGAGAGGAATCGGATAACGTGTGCTTGGCCGCGGCGGGCTTTTTCTTCTGCTTCGGCGGGAGAGACGCTGTGATGGCATTTCCTGTCGTAGCCTAGACTTAGTCCCTTCTCATGGCGTCGGCGGTTGAGGTCGTCGAGGCGGTCGGCCGTGCAGAAACAGCGGTATGCTTGTCCACTGTCCAGGAGGGCTTGGATGTGTTTCGTGTAGAGCGGGAGTCGTTCACTCTGGCGGTATGGGCCATACGGACCACCGACCTGGGGGCCTTCGTCCCATTGTAGGCCTGCCCATCTGAGGTCTTTGAAAAGTTGGTCCTCCGCGCCGGGAACTGTCCTCTTCGCATCGGTGTCTTCTATTCGAAGGAGGAATTGGCCTTTCGTCGCCCGGGCGAGGAGATAGTTGAACAGCGCGGTGCGTATCGAGCCAAGGTGAAGGCTCCCAGTGGGGGAGGGGGCGAAGCGTGTTCTCGCCGGCGTGGATGGTAGCTTGCCTCGTCGAGGAGCGCGCTCGTCAGTGCTGCTCCCGGCGGTCAACGGGGGAGTTGAGGCAGAAAACAGTCGGACCTGGTTCGGCGCTGCTTGACGCGCACGGCACGAATTGCATACCCATGCTGTCGTGAGGGCGACCGACCTCGTCCTCATGTGCGATGGTGTCGACCGCAAAGCTGCAAGGTGTGGTAATCAACACAAGGATGAAGCTCGAATGCACGAGAAGATTCAAGCACTGAGCCCCAAGCACCAACCAGTGGATTCGCTGGACCGTCTCCCGGGAATATCGTCGACGCGTGCAGCCTTATTGCTAGACGCTCCAACCGGACCATTTAGGCCCCATTGTTCAATTATTGATGAACAAAAAAGTCAAGCAGAAAGCGGGAGTCAAATTCCCCAACCACAAGCCGCAGGAACTAGACACCCTTTCGAACCCCTCCAACTCCCGTCCTCGACGTCGATCACTAGTCAGCCGTTGGTTGCCTTGCAGAAATTTATTTGGTTATCTTCGCACTCATCTCTCTCTCATATTCCAAGATCCCATTTGAACATAGTCCTCCCCAACAAACATAGACAGCAACCATGAACGGAGCTACCCCCACCGACGGTGCTCCAGAGATCGATCTCTACGAGATTCTGGGCGTCCCAAAGGATGCCTCTCAAGCCGATATCCGCAAAGCGTACAGAAAAGCCGCTCTAGCGCACCACCCCGACAAAGTACCTCCCGAAGAGCGTGAAGCAGCAGAGGCCCGCTTCAAAGCCGCTTCTCAAGCCTATGAAATCCTCTACGATGACGAGAAGAGAAAGCTCTACGATACTCATGGAATGGCGGCCTTCGACGGCCGCGGGCCTGGCGGCATGGGTGCAGAAGTCAACATGGAAGATATCCTGAACATGTTCGGTATGGGTGGCGGCATCCCGGGTATGGGCATGCCCGGCATGGGTGGACCCCGCAAAATGCGAAGAAGCCCAGATGAAAATCAGAAATACGAGGTCTCGTTGGAAGATTTGTACAAGGGAAAGACGGTCAAATTCTCGTCAACCAAGAATGTCATCTGTTCAAAGTGTAAGGGCACGGGCGGAGCGGAGAAGGCCCAGGCGAAAGAATGTTCCCAATGCAAGGGCCAGGGTATCAAGCAAGTCTTGTCGCAAGTCGGACCGGGCATGTTGACTCAGCGCATGGTCGAATGCGGCGCATGTGAAGGGACCGGGCAGGTCTTCAATCCCAAGGACAAATGCAAGAAATGCAAAGGCAAGCGCGTCACCGAGGAGAAGAAACAACTCGAACTCTACATCCCTCGCGGCGCCCGGGAAGGCGATCAGATCAGATTAGAGGGAGAGGCGGATCAAATCCCCGGTGCTGAACAGACGGGAGATATCATCTTCCATCTGGTTGAACAATCCCACGAAGTCTTCCAACGTACGGGCAATGATCTCAGCGCGAAACTCGATATTACCCTCGCAGAAGCACTGACCGGCTTCCACCGTGTGGTGCTGAAGCATCTTGACGGACGTGGAATTGAACTCAATCATCCCCAAGAACCTGGCCAAATCCTTCGTCCGGGTGAAGTGCTCAAGATCAGGGGTGAGGGTATGCCGTTGAAGAAGTCCGATGCCAAGGGCGATCTCTATCTTGTCGTCGAGATCGCCTTCCCCGAAGATGGTTATTTCCTGGACAAGCCGGGCGCGCTGGAGCAACTGCAGAAACTGCTCCCAGCACCAGAGCCACCGATTGAGGATGTCGAGGAAGCGGATGAGGTGCAGTTCGAGCTCGCCGATATTGATGATATCGGTGGCGAGGAGGCACAGGGAGCGTGGGAGGACGATGAGGATGGACCGCAGCAAGCGCAGTGTCAAACTCAGTAGAGCAGTGGATCTACGGCTGATGCTGGGAAGCCGATTGTGGACCGATCTGTGCATGGAGATGGGCCTGCAAGCAGACGTCACCACGTGATTGGACAGGGTCGACTGATGGCCTCGGCATGCGACACGATGTTACGAATGAAGGCTGCGGCACCGAGCCGGCGGGAAATGACAGGATACGCATTAGACGGCGTTTGTGTGTGGAAAAGCATTGCTTCGGCGTTGGATAGAATGACTCGATCGGGCTGAGGCTCTTGAAGCACGGCTGATGCAGATCGCAACTCGACGTCCCATTCCGAGACAGGCAGATCAACAGATCAGCAGACCAGCCTGGTGCCTGGAGGAGCAGCATCGTCGGAGGTATAATTCTTCTATATTCATGACCAGTCATTTCCTCTCCAGATAACCGTCCTTCTCAATAAGCACTTTCTAGAATCCCAACCTCATCGCCGCTCATCAATGATCTATCTTTGTCAGGCAGTACCCTTCGTGCAATGCTTAATGCGTCCCATTCTCGACTGCTTGAGGTTCCGGCGCCCCCGACGCCTTGATTCTACCCTCGAACTTCTTTCCCATCCTCTTTTCCGTGACTCTGTAACAGTTGGGAAACCAGCTGCTTAACTCGTCTCCGTCCTTGCCCTCAATCATGGTCGTGACAGCCTTTGCGCACAAGAAACACAACACCATGCCATGACCCTGGAACGAAGCACTTAGATACAACCCGTCTTCTCCGGGCACGGGGCCAATGAAGGGATATCCATCAGCCGAAAACCCCATCACGCCTGACCACGTCCTGCGATTGTGCCCGTCGGGGTGATCTCTGCCCCAATTCTTCGGGCCGAAATACCTGCGCGTGCATTCGAGCAGGAACTCTGCGCTGGATTTATCGTACGTCGTGTCATCAGTATTCCCATATTCGTTCATGCCGTCGTCCTTGGCAACATGCAGTCCTCCACCGATGACAATGTCTCCCTCGAACTTGCTCCCGGGCGGCCGGGAAATCATGTATTCGAAGCCCTCTCTGTAGACAAAAGAGTACGTTGTTTCCAGCCCCTGCTGAGGCATGCTCTGCCCCGGGCGCTGGGCTGTTACAACGCCTCGTAAAGGGACAATCACGCCCAGCAGGCGCGGATACAGATGTGCTGTATAGCCATTGGTGGCCAGGACCAATTTCTTGCTCGTCACAGAACCCCGCGGCGTCGAGACCGTCCAACTGCCATCCTTGCCTTTGGAGATGTTGTTTGCAGGGGTGTTACACTGTAGATTCAACCCTTTACCCAACGCAAGTTTCAACACCCCGATCGTGAACTGATAAGCACTAAGACTCCCACTCTCGTACTCTAAGCTGCCGACACTGCCCGGCGCCAAATACTTCTCGGCCGTCTCCTCCACGTCATGGAAAATATGCTTGGGCGCTTTCTCGACACCCATGGATTGCTCCATCAGCGCCACGGAGACCCTCGCTGCTTGGAATTGAGCAGAGTCGTAGAAAACGTCAATAGTCTGGCAGCGCACAGAATCGCAGGGAATAGAGTGCTCCCGGGCGAAGGCGTGTACATTGACCATGGTGTTGTATTCCAGGTTGGTGACCTTGATGGCGTCCGACGTGCCGACGGATTTGACGTTCTCGTGAAAGGAGCGGTAGGTGGCAGTTTTGGTGTGACCACCTAGGCTGCAGAGTCAGGGATCATTGAGAGCATTTAGGGGCACGATGATACCATTCGGCGCAAGTTTACTTTACCTACCATTTCGACCACTGGCGCCGCTGGCCGCCTGGCGGGCCTCCAGAAGGACAATACTCAGGCGTGGGTCTGAGGAGAGTAGGTTGTATGCGATGCTCGCGCCACTGACACCAGCACCGACGATAACGATATCAGCCTCTCCTGGCAGGTCTGGGGTGGTCCGACAATCGGCTATCTCATCCGGAGGATCTTGCCAGTACGACCGAATGGGGTTGGGCCTGGGGAGCCCAGGAGGTATATTGCGCCTTTGGTCCATTTTGGGATGCTCAAAGTCTCGATCCGGTGCCATGAAGGAGATCGAGATGCGCTTGTGCTTATGCTCGGATGCTGGATGAGGTTACAGTACTGTACATAATACCAATAGAGGATTTTGCAGCCGAATGGTGTGCAGTACCAATAGAGTGATTCTGCACTAGCGTGCACGTGACAATACCGGGGAGCCCTGCCGGCACTAACACCGCTTGCGCCTCCCAGCGCAATTGTGGTGCTGGCAAAGCCGCCGCCGCCTGGGCCCCAGTTCTCACCTTCAGGTGTGTATGATCCTGATCCTGCCTTTGTTCTTCCTTTCAAACAACCCCGTCGCCCAACTCTCCACTCACCACTTCACCACTTTGGCCGTCACTGCGAACTCGACAACCTCCCGCTCCTGATCTTCCTCGTCTGCTCATCCCTCACAGCTTCGTTCCGCCATCAGCACTCCCGCCGCCGACCTCGCTCCTGATACGCTTCCGATCTCGAGTGACGCCCCGCCTCGGTATCGCCAGACAAAGAGCCCTTGCCTGCAATCCCTCCGCTTTCGAAGGTGGCGCGCAATCCACCGCGGAAGGGTCTCCTTGCGCACTTTCATGTTCCTCCCATCCCGACCGACGACCATTCCGCCTTCTCCAACGTCTCCGCTTGAGTCGGGACTCAAGCGACGGCGCCTGTCTGACAATCTTCCGCAAAGCCCCATCTCTCCTTCTTTTATGTCAGTCGCTACAAAGAGCTATGTCTCCTCTTACGGAAATACACATAATCCCGACGAGGCTACGGCGAGATCCACCCCCAGCTCACCAAGGGGTTCCGCTGCTCGTTCTCATCCGGCCTCACGTCCCGCCCACTCTCTCCCGACTCCGGCGCACAGCATAGCAGGCACGAATTCCGGCTTCGACATGGTGGACGACGCCGATCAGCATCGCGATAAGCGACAGAGGCGTGACTCTGGAAGAGAGGAAGAGGCGGATCAGATGGAGGTGGAGCCAATCACACAAGCCACCAATCATGACCGGCACAACGAGATGGAAGTAGACGGCGTGGCCAAGGTTGCGGACGGTGTGAGGGCAGCACAATTACTGGTGGATGAGAAGACGCTGGAGCAACTACAGGAAGATATGGGCGATGCCTTTCTTCTCTGCAGATCCAGTAAGACTCTCCAATCCTCTGCCACTTACAATCTCTCTTTTGCAGGTTTGTTGACCAGTTGTTTGCAGAAGTCGAGCGTCAGAAACCCGATCCGCAGCAGCATCTGCTCGCATTGTATGGCCTTGGTCCCTTGCTACACAGCGTCGCGCGCACGGATCCGAGGACCGGCGAGAAGATCAATAAACTCCGCAAATCGTACGAGGGCCAGATCAAGGGCTTCAATCTGTCTGGGCGGAACAAGCCTGTCAAAGGAGAACGGAACGTCGACGAGGATCAGCCTGGCCCGTTGCGACGCATGGCAGGATCGTCCATGTGGGGCCTCCAACCGGCAGAGCAGTGGGATGCTGAGCATGCGAAGTCCAAGATCGAGGTCACGTCGGATTTCAAGGCCAAGTTGAAGCTGGCCGTGCAGATGCAGCCCGGAACAGTTCGAAACAATGCTCACTGGGAGGACGTTCTTGGATTCGAAAAACCGAACGCGAGGGCACCTCCCGCGGCACAATCACAAAGTCAGTCAGCGACACCCCGCCAGATCCCCAATGGGGTGATGCGGCCAACACCGCATCAGAATGCCGACGCAAAGCGACAAACTCGTGGCAAAAAGCGCAGTTACGGCGATGACAGCTTTGTCGGATATGGCGAGGGATATTCCGATCCAGAAGACGGAGACGGCGACGAGTACGGCCAGAGGAAGCGGAAGAAGTTAACAGGCACAGATTATTGAGGGTTGCGCATTGGACCACTATGCGCTCAGCACTCAACTGAGGCTGATCGTGCGTTACAACAGAATATCGCTGGATACAGTGATCAGCTGCGCCTGGACCTGGCTCCAGCGACAACACGTTTTGCTTTCCACACAATCCTTGATCGATCCGGGCCGGGTTTATACCTCGTGCCAAAGTGTTGCATGGGCGCATGCTTTTCAGAGATACCCTTAATGAGGCGAGATCAGAGGGCTGAGAAAACGGATATATGAGTGATAAATAACGGCCAAAATGGGAGGCGCGTTTCCAGGGTATTCAATGGTTTTGCACATCCTAGCCATGCGGCTTCCAAGGATTAAAAGGGATCGCGATCAGGACAGACTTCCGTCATCTTCCACAGACACTCGCTCTGAAACCCGGATCCATTCACAGCGGGAGCAACCCAATCCCGGACCGGGAATATGTTTATTGGCCCCATCAAAAATCCCACGACAACTCGTACGCCTTGTGGCATGGTCCTGAGGCGCGTTCGTGTATGATAGATAATGACAGTCAATGACGACGAAGCTGCATATAAATATATTGCATGTGCACTGCCCTTTGCTCTGGAGGCCGTCCGAAATTTCAAGTGCTGTCCTTGCAGTCAAGTCGGCTCGCTCTTTGTCTCTGCTTGTTTTCTTGTCGGGTGAACATACATAGGTATCAGCTCAATACCTCGCAACTCGGCCACATAGCGTGCGACAACGAATTGGCGTCGGCAGACATCAAACACGACAGACAGCCATAATGTCTCTCCCAATGCCGTCTCCCACTGTCCCCCGCAGACCTCTGTCCAGCTACAAACTTATCTCCTACGACATCTACGGCACGCTTGTCGACTGGGAGACGTCGATCGTGCATCTCCTCCAGCCCCTCGTCGCGCAGATCCCGCCTTCATCCCCCTTCCACCAACAGTACGCCGACAGCACGACGCCGGGCTCCCCGGGTCGGATCCGGCTGGCTTCCAAATTCAACGACGTCGAGCACGCCCTGCAGGCCGAGAACCCTACGCAAAAGTATGACGCGCTCCTGCACGACTCGTACCTCAGGCTGGCTCGGGACTTTGGCGTCCCAGCAGCCACCACGGCCCTGGAGGCCGATGCCACCGCCTTCGGCGCCAGCATCGGCACGTGGCAACCCTTCCCGGACACAGTGGACGCGTGCCAGCGCCTCGTGCGCGCGGGGTTCAAGCTCGTGCCGCTGTCCAACGTGGATCGCGCGTCGTTCGGGCGCACGTGCGCGGGGCCCCTGGCCGGCGTCGACTTCTTCGCCGTCTACACGGCCGAGGACATCGGGAGCTACAAGCCGGACCTGCGCAACTTCGAGTACCTGATCCGGCGGGCCAAGGAGGACGCGGGCGTGGACAAGGACGACATCCTGCATGTCGCGCAGAGTGTGTTTCACGACCATGTGCCCGCCAAGCAGGTCGGGTTAGCGAGCGTGTGGATCAATCGCAAGGGCGCCGGCATGGGGGGTCAGGATGAGACGTTGAGAGGGTTGCATGAGAGGGCGGAGGTCGGGTATGGGTGGCGGTTTAGCACGTTGGGGGAGTTGGCGGATGAGGTGGAACGAGAGAAAGAGAGGGCGGAGGCGGGCAAGGCATAGGATAGGGGGAGATCAGATGGACTGTGTGATTAAGCAGTCTTACTGGGACTATGAAATGATGATTGATGATATCGTGTCCTTCATTAGCGTGCATTGATTGGTTTGAATTGCATTGCTTCATTGAATGCTTGGAAAGTCACACCGACCGTGAGAATTGAGTAAGAAGCTCAAGAGATAGAGGTAAGGTTGAGGTAGAGTTGCTTGACACTTCATTGAATCCCTGCTCGGACGCTTCCCTTTCCTCCGTCTTCATACCATTTCACACTCACCTTCACTCTCACTCTTTCTTCCTCTGCGATCCCTCTGGATCAGCAAGAGCTTGCGCGTTCCACCTTGGATCATCGCTCTCTTTGACCGGCGCCCAGCCAAGTTGAATCTACTTGCCTCAGCACGTGGAATAGAGCCCATCACTCATCAAGAACCCTCCTACGGACTTACCTGCATTGTCTTCTGATCCCAGTCCTTGGTAAAGCTCCAGATCTTGCCATCCTCGACTTCAAAAATCGCAGCCGCACTCCATGTCGCATGCCTCCCCGTGGCTTCGATGCCCGAATACTGGGAATGGTCAGAACCGAATTCCCTGTCGTCGACATGAGGACCCTGTCATCGAGATCACGGAAGCGAAGTAACACGTCATGCACCATCCATGAGGGGTCGCGGGTAATCCACCACCAAATGCGAAAGATCCATCTGTTGCATGTTCCATGGGATGCTTTCTCGTTACTCTATCCTTCCCCAGCGCGCAGCTTTTGAATGATAAAGATGAGCAGAGGGACGGACATCTCGAGCAAGAAGTCGCGTTGCCGAGAGATGGCCGGGCTAAGCCTTTAGCCAGCTTTAGCCAGTTTTGGTTCTCAGGCTGATTTGACTTTCACTCTACTTTCGCTCTCATCCGCATGACACAACAACTCACTCACCGGCTGCGTCTCCCAAAAACTACTGTGGATTATGTCGTCTCTGGACCTGCAACTCGGGCTCGAGCTTAGGGGCTGTGAGAGACGCGGCTCTCGTGGTCCAATGAAGTCGCCAATATGTGGCATTGCCGGGGCTGCGTTGCAGACCGCTTAAGCCGGTTTCGGAAATCCTGAGTATCTAGCTCGACTGGGCCCCGGCTGTGGCGTTGCTGTTCGACGACTGGTCAATCCATGGTCGATATATGCCATGGGCTCAGTCTCCCCCAGAGATACAATATTTCCTACTGAACTTGGATCTGTCACACCTTCCATTCTCGCGCCTCTATCTCCCTGTGAACCTATCACACCATGGTGAAGAATAAACCCGGTCGCTGGTATCCATTTATTCGGCAAGATCCTAATGTTCAACGCTACAGTCCAAGACTCTCCACGGAGCGATGGGAGGAATTGAGACCTCAATTAACGATGTCGCACCTCCTGGGCGGGAGATGTGTCGATATGTTGAAAGAACTGCAGGCAATGGGTATTACCGTCACCCGGTGCCAACTGGATGCGCGGTTGAAGAAATGGGGGCTCGTCAAAGAAAGAAAAGGTTACGACCCGCTGTCATTGCTTGGCTTGGAGATAGAAGGCCGCACCCCCCGAAATTTATCGCAAATCCAGCTGGCTGAGCAGTCACTTGGTACCGCGACGGCTGATGTCGTGCAGCTGCGGCGGGGCACGGTGTCCTTGGCTACTACCCCAGACATAAATCTACGAAGCCCACATTCCCAGCATGAAGCAAATGGGGCTCCTGAGCCAGCTCCAACTGCACTGATGCCCATGTCACGCGGCGATATGCGGACAGAGCTGGACGCTCTCGAATGTGTAGGAACACATACATCAGACATGACGACTGATCAGCAAATTCAAGACCCTCAGGATGTCTCGGATTTGCAGATTTTTCGCGACCTTTCTGTCTCGAGTCAGGTCGTCGAGGCGCATATTGCCACAGACTCGTACGACAGAGGCATGACGGGGCCATCCCTCACCGCCGTGCCCAATGACGCACGAGAGCCTGGAACTCCAACAACACGAATGCTTCCCGGCCTAAGCACGGATACGATCCTCTCTGCTCTGTCCCCGGGCTTGGACACCAAGGACGCCTCACGGCTACATCACATGGCCAAACTACTCTACTTGATGAGGTGTCACGATGAGGCCTTCGAAATCTTCCGTCATATCGTTTGTCAACCCATCATCGATGTTTCGTCTACCGGCGACGTGGGTCACTGGCTTCTGTCTTCTGCGATTGGGTGTGTCCGCTCAGCTCGAAGTAGTCAGAACGTGCAAATTTCACAGGAGCTCATTCTCGGCTTGTTCGGCGATAGCGAAAATGGAAACGCTGGTCACACGGCTTGCCATGTGCAAGACAACTCTTATAAGAAAACCCTGCTGGCATGGTCACAGGGCTCAGCAGTCGAAATGCTGAAAGACACAGCCTACTGGACGGTGGCCACCAATCTTCCTCGGCCAGCTCAGCCGTCGAGCCAGTCTCCCAACACAGCTCTGTCCCAATTTAAGGAGTGCTCATATCTACGCAGATCAATCATTGAGTCGCTAGAAAAGATGATCGTCTACCTGGAGGAGAATGAGGAGGATCTTGATCGCGAATGGGAAGGTGGCAGCATCCGCGACAGGGAACATACCATTGCCCAGCTTCTCTCTTGTCGACTTCTCGAAAGCAGCTTTAGAGACAAATGTACCGAACCAAGTCCTGCCGACACTGACTTGTGCTGCCGTTTAAATTCTCCGAGGTGTGCCACAATAGTCAAAGGGCAAACTCTCGCCACCTTACCTTTCATTGTCGCCTATTGGCATCCCTGGTATGAGCTTCCAGGATTGCCAATTACTTTCGGGCCGGCCCGCCACTTTTGGATGGCTGCAAAGTCGGCTTTGGAGTTGATCTCGCCGCACTCGCATGCCGACAACAGCGGCTATGAAATCTTCATGGAGATGTACCTCGGAATGCTGGACCAGCGCGATGAGGAGGTGCAAATGTCTGGAAACATCTCCCATCATCGCTTTCTCGCAGTGACGGCTGCAACGGCTGGAGTTGTGACTATACCAGAACTCCACCGTCTCGGGGTTCCGTGTAGGCACTTGAAACCTGACGCAGCACTCGAAAATCCACGCCAGGCTTTGGAAGAGATTGCCACATCGTCGCAGGTCAACGAGCATGCCAGGGACAGAATGAAAGAAACACAATCATCGTCCTTTTCCCCGACCCTGGCCAGATCAGTAATATCCCACGCGTCGTCGATGAGCTCTGATTTTCGATCATTCCGGGCCATGTCTAACCGGGTACGAGGGAAGCCTTCCATGTCTGTGCATTCCATAAAGCAGTCTGACCGGATGAGTTGGAAATTCGGTTCTGTGACCGGGCGCTCGTCTGGTCCGTCGGTAGGGGATGGCGCTGCAAGCGACATCATGACGGACAGTATGGCTGAGGATCGTTATACATACGGATGGGCCCATTGGCGATAACTCGAGACTCCTAGACTCTTGTTCAACTGCCATGGCGAACAGGTATATCCTCCCGAGAAGTTTCCGATGGAACGGTTGCCAAGATGGCCTCATGGCCAAATCTGGAAATCCTTCAAAACGCCACCTCCGCAGGATCCATCTAAGCTTCGTTGTCACTTCAGCCTCGCAAGGCACTTTCTCTCAGTTCAGACTTCTTTCCTCTTTCTCTGGGTATAACAATTCTATGGGCGTTCGTGTGTGTGCTCTCAAGTTGTTTTCCAGAGTCTTCTGATCTGCAAGGTCAGGATGCAATCCGCCCGACTCACCCAGCGGGCGGATCCTTTTATCCAACAAGACCCGAACAACCCTCGTTACAGCAGACGGTTGTCCAAGGAACAGTGGGAACATCTCAAACCACAAGTCTCGGAGCTCTTCTATCAGGGTGTCAGCACGGCAGACACCCTGCGACACCTTCAAGTCCGCTTCAATGTCCACATTACACGAAGCCAGCTTGACACACAAATGAGAAAGTGGGAATTCGTACAAAAGAACGAGCCCTCGAAGTTCGTGGCAGACCCTACGCCAGGGGAGTCAACGTCTTCCGAACAGATCTTGCAATCAAAGATTCAAGAAGCCTCGCCGACGTCCAAGCACGCGCTCCCAACCCCGGCCTTGAATGAAGAAGAACCATATGCTACAGCGGAAGGACCGACAGCCATCGTCGCTTATCCTCAACTTCGTTTGCCTGCGTACGTGCCGACGATCATGGTACGAAGGATATGGCTATCTGAACTATCAAGCGCGGTACGAAGCCCTTGGCAACAAAGAATTGCTTTGTCCGAACGAAGCCTCGAAATTCTTCCAGAGATGGCACGTACTGTCTTGATTCTCACCGACTTGAAACGCTTTAGCGAGGCATTCGAGCTATTGTACCTGATCACTTCTGCCATCAATGATGTGATACAGTCAGACCAGTTGTGGGGTCCGCAGTTAGTGTTCGTGGCAACTACTTGTGCACGGTCTGCTTGGACTGATGAGCAAGTGCTGATAGCGAATGTTCTTGTCGAGCAGCTCTGCTATTGGCGAGACCAGTACTCTGATCATGATCGTAATTTGCTGCCAGATACCAGCTTGATTGGTGAACTGCCGAGCCTCCTCACCCTGGCAGAGAGTCTGCTTGCGAAAGTTTCAGCTTCGGGACCGTCAAAGTACTGGTCCATTACTCACTACTCTGCGAATACCTTACGAGAGGAACTAGGAGGTGGCAAGGGGTTTTGTCCTGCTGTGAGGTCCGGTACGAAAGCTCTGTGGACCAAAGACCCCCGCGACTGGCCTGGAGATGTCTTGAACTCCTTTCTGGCTTCGTATGACTTCCGGCGGTTCTTTTTGGAAGCTTTGACGAAAGTTGAACATTGTATTTGTAGGAGCTCGGTGATGGATGATCTCCTCAAAAAGCAGTGGCCCCCTGACGAAGGCCCCTCTCCTAGTTTCGCTCAAGCTCTAGCAGGCCTGGCCCTGGAATACCACCGCCTTACAAAACACCACGCATCGGGTCCATTTCCCTGGTCTTTCATTCTCGTCGAATTACTTGACCGACTCACAGTTCAAGCTGTGGCGACACTACCATTCGTACTTGCGGCACTGATTCGGAAATCGAACAATATAGACAACACAGCTGGCACTCTACAGCGTTGCTATGACAGGCTCTACCGTGCAGCGCAAGAAGTCAGGCAGGCACTTGTCGCCAATGGGATGGAGGAAAATACCGAGTATGAAGGATTTATTGAGGTCTATCTTGACCAGCTGAACTCACAGCCGAAAACCGATCCGTCGTTGAGCATAACCCACAGCAGCCGCCTCCTCCGCGCTGCTGCCGCCATGGCAGGTATTTCAGTCATTCTAAACGATGGAAAGCTGGAGTGCCCAGTTGAGGCTTTTGGCGTGCGCGCTGGTCGAAACCATTACGGCGGAGAACGGGCCACAGTTAGGCCTCAAATTCGACTCCAGCAGCAGGAGCGGGGCTTGATTTCGAGCTCTCATCCCGATCCTACTATGGCACGCTCGTACACGTCTTCGGTGAGCTCTGGTTTCAGGTCGTTCAAGGATCTTTCCAGACGCCCTCAAAGCAATGTCTCGCTTTCTCGCGTCTCGGGCGTCACAGCCTCTACAGGCAGATGGTCTGAGCGTATGAGTTGGAAATTTAGTGGCGTGACCAGCTTGTCGTCAAATCCTTCATTGCGCGAGAGCAGCATCACTGATGTCTTCATGGATGGGGTAGAAGAAGAGGGTTGGGAAGGTTAAATGGTCTAGCTGGCCGGCTCCTTGACTGTGTCATGCTATACGGGGCTAGCAGATCTGGATCGTCCATGTTATCACTTCTCACTTGACTGATAGTGGGTGTCGGAGACCGGCAATGTTGGGCGGAGCAGACAATGGAGGCACCGACTTTGGTTATGGAGGCACGGTCCAAGATATCGGCTGAGAGAGTTCTCCTCGACGCTGGCGACGAGGGGACGTAACGGCAAGAATCGAAACAGGAAACTTCCTTGAGTGGTGGACGTCTAGGCCAAGGATGCATGTCGGGGTATCACTGTAGCTGGTTGGGCTGAGTCGGCTGGTTTGAACGGCAATTCTCCTCTCATACCCAGGCCGCTCAGAATACATGGGGCTGGAGTTACCTAAACGTTCTGCTATAAGTCGTTTTCGCTAAGGTCATTGGGAATATTGCCGCTGCCTTTTGGAGTATTTATTATGCCAGGATGAATTCACGCTGCGACTACTGTTCCATACTATCATACCATACCATATAACCATAGCTTAGCCGTTCCATGATCTCGGGCTAGTTCGCAAAATAGAAGAACCCCTCGGTGACAAGCCCAGCGTGCGGCATGGCGCAACGGCGGCTTGGTCCTCCTGGCGCGAGTATAGCGACAGTGTGCCCATGCTGGAGGATAGTCCATAGTTTTGCTCTCACCGCGCATCATACAAGAAGGAAAGGGATTAATTGTAATCGCGAACACCCCCATCGCGTGTGGTACGGCAGTCCCGTTTCGAGCGACCGAACGAACTTCGTTGTGCTGGGCGCACCGGATGTTTTTGAACAATAACCGACACGCCTGGACGCCAGGGCTAGAACAGGAGCGTTGAGAACAATATGCCGTGGAAACAGCAGTGCGCAACATTCCCAGGGACATGGCGACATGACGACATAGTAGTATTGCAGTGCGGTATCCTAGAGAACTGACCCTCCAACTTCCCAAGGACCGAGGTTCAAAAGACATAGGGAAAGGAAGAAAGGAAAAGAAAAGGAGAGTGAGCGCCTTTTAAAAATTAAACACAAAGGCCATTTGTGAGTGACAAAAAAGAAATTCCACGACCGGGAGTTGAACCCGGGGCTGCTGGGTGATGTTGCGCACTCAGGACTTCCTAATGAAAGCCAGCTATGTTACCGTTACACCATCGTGGAGGACCAATTGATGGGTGACTTTCGGGGTGTGCAATTATTATCAATCAGTTTTGACCTTTTAGCTTGGTGGGGCACAAGGCGCGGGGGGGGTTGCCGAAGTTAGGCCGGTGGAGGTGCTCGAGCCATGCACGCTGACTTGCAAGTGCCTAGTCTCATCAACCCTCCCTAATCCATCTCGGAGATGGAGTACAGTAGTTAGTCGTCGTGGTCTCGAATGATGGGAACAGAAAGAGCGCTCAATGACGCTGGGCCGTCACGAAGACAGTTTACATTGCATTCCTCTTTGACGTGTTACAGTGCGAAGCCATGACTTGGTTGTATCATGACTAGACACGCCCAAGACTCGGGAAAGGCAACCTGATCGTACTGTACTATTCCGTCTCCTTCATGTGTAGACTACTGTGATTACTTAGAACACCATCTTACATCATCATTTCAGCGACCCTGTCAGAAACCATTCATGCTCATTACTCCATTCCATCGTTCATTCGCCGTCGAAGAGGCCGCAGTTCGGGTGTAATGCGTAAATTAACCTCTGGTTTGCGTCGGAAGAAGCAGCGGCGGTAGCATCGTCGTCGCCTTCAACAAGACCTTCTCCTCGAATCGCGATGATCACGTTATCCTGTAAGCTGCGTCAGTATCTGGTGTTGTATTTTGGCTGCGGGTTTGGGATGCGAATAGAAAAACCCTATCCAACGTACCTTGACCATCTTCTTCAAGACCTTGCGTGCTAATGCTCTCTCCCGTTCGACATCTTCTTCACTGCCCAACTGCTCCTCAATCTGCTCGAGGTACCACAACAAAAGAGCATCTCGCTCAGGTCCCTCGCCTGTACGGTCTTCTTCATCGCGTATGCGAGTGGCCAGCATTGTCTGGATGGAGTTGAACTTTTCGAATGTGATTTTCGTAGTCGGCCTTGGGGCTGGTGTCGCGGAGGCGCGGGCGTTTTGAGAAGCGGCGCCATCCTGCTCTGCATTATCACCATCCGCGTTGGCCATAGGACTATCTCCTTCCGCACCATCCTGTTGGGCTTGAGTTTGGTTCTCGTCCTCGTCGTCTTCGACGTCCACGTCATCCTTTTCGACGCTGATAATCGACTGCTTTAGCAGGTCGAATGCCTCGTTGACCATGGCCTCTGTGATTTCCTCCACGCAGTTCGCCTTGGCGATGGCTTCACTCAATCTGATCAGTGACTCGAGCTGCCGGACTGTAATGCGGTAAGAATTCTTCCCTACTACACCACCCGTGTCGTTCGCTCTGAGCTCCTTATATCTGTCAACCAGCAATCTCTTTGCGACTGGGGTGAACTTGGGTTTAAAGGTGCGCGCGAACTTGATGTACCGCTGTAGTTGTTCTGTGCTGAACTCAGGTTGAACGAAATCGTCTTGGAGCATGTGTAAGTTCACAATGTGGTCTGCCAAATGGCGGTCCGTGGCTTCATTGCACTCGTCTAGGATTATGAAGAAGAGATCGAAGCGGGACATGATGGGCGCGGACATGTTGATGTTCGCTCGAAGGGTTGTTTTTCTGTTGTATCGGCCACCGATTGGGTTTGCGGCTGCGAGGATGGATGTGCGCGCGTTCAGGGTGGCGTGAATGCCAGCTTTCGCAATCGAGATGGTTTGTTGTTCCATGGCTTCGTGGATGGCGACCTGGTCCGAGATGTCCATTTTGTCGAATTCATCGATGCAGCAGGTGCCACTATCCGAGAGCATGAGGGCACCGGCTTCAATCGTGTGCTCGCCTGTTTCTTCATCCTTGACGACCGCGGCTGTGAGACCTGCCGCGCTCGACGCTTTGCCTGAGGTGTAGACTGCTCGAGGCAGGAATGAGGCGATGTATTTCAAGAACTGGGACTTGGAGGTTGATGGGTCGCCAACGATGCAGATGTTGATGTCGCCTCTCAGGGCCATACCCTCAGGAGTCATTTTTGAGACGCCACCTAGGAGCTGGAGAAGAAGACCCTTCTTCACTATCTCGTGACCGTAGACGGTAGGTGCGAGACTATTCACCAGCCGACTGTAGATTTTGTCAGAATGAACCATGTTTCTCAACTCGTCGATTTCTGCTTGTGTTAGGGTCTCGAGATATGCTTCTTGAGCCTTGATTCCGTCGTCGTACTTTTCAAAGAGGTCTGTCTGCTGAAGCGAGTTGAGGATGTTCATGGATTGACCGTTCAGCTGACTTGCTGATTGACCAGGTGTGGTGGTGTCCGGGCAAGAGAAGCAGGCCAGGAATGCCATTCGATATGTCAAATCTCGAACACCCAGGGCCTTTAGACCCGACACTCCTGCGCCACCGGCGTCTGCTCCCCGGAAATTTCGATTATCCTTTGAAGCCTCGGGTTTGACACCAGGAATGCCAAGCTGAGATACATCCGGCACCACGATCATCGTGCCTGTAAAGATACATTTTTCGCCAGGCTTTGTCCGCTCGACTTGTTCTCCTCGGAGAATGACATCCATCGTGCGAGGCATGCTTCCCGTCGGGATTTCAGAGCTGTTCTCTTGGATTCGACATTTCTGCCAGTCCACAAAGGTGCTGTTGCGGATGTCCAATCGCCATGCCACCTTGTTGCCGCAAGTGAGATTAGGACACACTGCGGGTTCGGTGTACTTGAAAGTCTGCTCAACGTTGGGGACGGTGGTGTTGCATGCTTCGCAGATGAACGTTCCGAGAGCCAGCTCGGGACGAACCTCTGATGTTCTGGTGACTGTGCCTGAGATGGAGAGCAATTTGCCAATTTGATCTGTTCGTAGTTGTCGCACTCTTGATACAAGTGGAAGATTGTAGAAGGCCAAGGTGAAAAGTTTGTCAGTCTGTTGATTCAGCGTCTTCTCTCCCTGGCTGCTTCCCTCACTTGTCGCATTCCCCGCCAAGGAGGTGCCTGCTTGTGAGGCATTGCTCGTTATCTGACGGTGATCTTTGAAATAGACAGGCTCGTATTTAGAGAGCAGATTGTGCAGACTGCGGATCAAAAAAGGCAGGAACCGGTAGTACTGGTTCGCGATCGCATCGGCAAGGATAGGACCTTCCTTGTACGACAGTAGATGCCGAAAGTCGATGTAAAGAGTGGAGAGCTGGAATTCTCGCAGCCCATGAATTTGATTGATGTAGTATTTGTCTGTCCTCAGCTCGCTCGAAGGAGGCGCTGCTGAAGACGACGGCTCTTCAATATGCGATTCGAGAAAATCCTCAAACGCTTGTTGCACTTTCTCTCCTGCCTTGTCTGTGACTTGGGGGACGTTGCGATCCAGAGGATTTCGTCGTCGGTTGCGCGCAGCGCCCACGACCTCATCATCTGGGAAGACGTCCGCTTCTGAAGGGATGCCATTGCTCTCGGACGGTAAAGGGCGCGAGCGGGAGGAGGAAGGGATGCCGTTTTGGGCTCGTCGTGGAGACGATGGTGTTGCGCCAAAGGCGTCTGAATTCAGTATTGAGTCTACCAGAGTCGCCATCTTGAAGTTGGGAAATATCACGAGTGTACAGCTGTTTGGTCAATTGCGAAACTGAAATCCCCTTAAAGAGCTGGAGGGGCCAAACGCGTCAAAAGCGCGTCGCGTCGCGCGGAGTCTTGCTTGCTCCGCCGAAATAAAGTGTAGTTACGGAGAAGCAAACAAACACAAACCGATACAGCTCCCTTCCTCCCTCAACTTCTCTAATCATACCCAATATCGCTCCTGGCTGTGCTGGAATTCCACGACATCACGTCCTCGTGGCCAGTGTGGCTATTGTTCATCCAGAACGAAAGGTATTCACCGCATATAGCACTTGAGACATGCTCCATGGCTTCATGTCTAATGTCTCTGGGTTTGCGAGTCTCACGACGAACACGAGCGTTTGACTATGACAGAAACATCTTTCTGTGCCAGTGTGAAGCCCACCATGATCCCAGCCCGGGGTGAACAATCCCTGAGCGGTCGATCGGCTTGAGCAGTCAGGGCAACAAACCGCATTGCAAACCGCTGCTGAGGCTCGTCGATCGCACCTGCCGTTATTCAAGTGCTGACTGCTGCAGGCAGGAGCAGGGGCCAGAGCCGGGATGTCCCCTGATTCTGAGGTTCGTGTGAAACCTCCATATGCTCTTTGAGTTGCAATACTCCAGAATTATAGGATCCGAGTACCTACTTTGTTGTTCACTTGGTACGCCATTTCATGATCAAGTCCGAGAAGCTGGCACTTCTCTGTTGCCTCGTCGGAATTTCCCTCTGCGGTTGACGTTGAACCCCTGCAAACATCGTCTGCCGTCTTGTCTGCTCAATATGGGGCCCTTGCTTTTCAATCCCCGAGCTCGGGGGCTCGTCGCCCTCATTTTCTTCTTTGTCCTTGTCGGTACCACATTGCTGGGTGAGTCATGAGTTCTCCTAGCGATGTATACCTGCGCTCACTTCTGCATCAACCAGTGCTGGACGGCTCAGGATGGATCCACAGGATTAGCGTATCACTGAGAGAAAAGTGTCCGACCGTGCCCGCCTATGGACCGCAAAGCGTTTCAGAGGGAGAACATTACGAATCAAAAGAGCAGATTGGCAGTCATATTATGAGGCACGAGAGAGCAATGACAGATGCAGATCCGGACCTCCTCTGGCTCATCCTCACCTATGACAAGACATCCTGGGGTCTTGCTCCGGGGCTGTTTGTGAATAGACAACGTTCCATCGAGGACTTCCTGGAGGTGATCACAGCTACGAACCTCGACTTACAAAATATGTCACTCGGTCTCATGACGAGCTCGGAAGACGAATACAACCACTTTGTACAAGCCACGAAGGATATACCGGTCGCTCGAGTCATTATCTTCCTGCACCCGGGATTCAACACTGGCGCCACCCTTGATCGAGAACATCGGCATGAGAGCGAGTCTCAAACCGCACGTCGCACTGAGCTGGCACAACTGAGAAACTACCTTATGCTGAGTGCCCTCCGTGATGAGCAGCATATTGTCTGGCTCGACGCCGATGTCTACTACTTGGACGAGAATATTGTCCAGCGGATGATCTCTCACTCCGAGTCTCGTGAAGACGCTGGCATCATCACTGCCCGGTGCGAGGCGCCATGGGGCCCGAACTACGATCTCAACGCCTGGGCTGGTGCGTATAAACATGCGCAAATCGTCCCAGATCTTGTCAGAGACACCGGCGACGATGATCTCATCCCTCTTACTTCGGTAGGAGCGACGCTGTTGTACATCCGGGCGACCCTTGTTCGAAAAGGGGTCAACTTCCCACCTTATTACGTGATCAATACTAGATGGGACGAATATGGGGATGACGGGATAGAATCGGAGGGAATGTGCTACCAGGCCAGGGGCTTGAAGGGCGGTGGATGCTTTCTGTTGGGAGGATCGTGGCACACAAAGCATGGAAATTGAAAAGTTCAAGTCCTCTGACACGATGGTCGAGAACAGTTACTCGAGATCTGACTTCCTTCGCTGTTGCAGTACTGATTAACTGCTGTACAACACAACACCTACGTTCTGTATAGGGTTCTAATGCACGCTGTAAACGAAACATGGGTAAATACATCATACTTCTTCGTACCAGACGTCGTCCGTCTAATTGGACGAGCAATGCACTCCTCCAAACATTCTCCACAGGATGAAGCGACGAAGCAAGAGACTTGTTGGAAACATCCTCCTACCCGACATCGTCCTCCTCCCGCTTGACGGGATGAAGCAAGACACTCCTCAAACACATCCTCCCACTGCTCTTCTTCACATCCCTCTCCCACTGCGCGCCACCCTCGCCCCCGACGCGATACCCCAACCATCTCCTCCACAACGGGCCCGCGAACGCCGCATCGTAATAATACGAGCCGCCCCGGAGATTATGCTGCGGCACCTCGCTGAACACGCTGTCGGCATAGCCGCCCGCCTCGCCTGTCACGGGGTTCCCATTAAACACCCCTTCCACGTACGCCGAGTCGTTCCACGTCCTGCTAAAGTACATGGGGTGGGGCGCGAACGCGGTCTTCAACCCATAGTGCAGGGCGATGCTGGCGGGGAACATCTCGCCGGCCATGCTGTGGCGGGCGAGCGCGGTCTCGCGGTGCATGAGTGTCAGGAGGCGGCGGGAGAAGCGGCTGGCCGTGACGATGCTGGCGCGGCGCGGCGGGATCGGCTCCGCGGTGCTGTAGCCGGACACGTCGGCGCGGAAGATCCAGAACGTGTGCGCCGGTTGGAACTGCGGGAGTAAGGTGATGTAGTCGGCCGGCTCATCCAGAGAGAGGGGCTCGGAGTCGGAGTCGGAGTCGGAGGAGGCAAAAGGCAAAGGGCCAAATTTCGCACGGTAGTCCTCGCCGAAGATGGCGACGCGGTCGTCTTCCTCCCAGCCGGGGAATGTCTGGGGCCCGGAGATCAGACTATGCTTGTTTTCTCCCTCGCTCTGGCCTTCGCTGTTGTCATCGTTGTCGGCCTGATGGAGCGCTCTCCTCGCCGTGTCGTTGGCGAAGGATTCCCAATCCCCATGCACGGAGGGGATATAGAACCGGGCGGCGCGCTCCCACATGCCTTCCCTCGGTTGGGACTGGGCCCAGCGATCGACGCGGTCGAACAGTTCGTACCAATGCCCCACGTAGCGGAGGTCCATCTCCCAGTTCCAGAAGAAGTCATACTCGGCATGGTGGGCCGCGAACCACTGCAGCGCCAGGTGCATACTCCGGCCGACGCTGTGGATCGGCCCCGGGTAGTTGAACTGTGGCTCGAACGGGCCTGGGTAGAGCAGGCGCATGAGGTCCTCGGACCACAGGGTCGCCATGGAGCGGTATTCGCGCGGGACCACGCGTTCGAGCACGGCGTCGTAGACGTGCGGCGACGCCCAGATCGGGCTGCCGTCTTTGATCTGGATGAGGAGGTGGATGTCGTAGGCGGCGCCGGCGTTGAGGTTGAGCTCCGTCACGAGCGACCGAATGTACAGGTGTGAGTGGTTCGTCCAGGAGTATTGGTCCCACAGGCGGAGGACGACCGCAGTTCGGGCTATGCGGGTGGGGCTTTGAGGATTGTCCGGCCTGTCTTCTTTGGGTTCCGGTTCGGGTTCGGGATCCAGGGGTGATACTCGCTCCGGTGTCGGCAATGAGGCGGGCCACATACCTGTCCGTTCGAAGCGGAATACGTCGTCCGTGTCTAGCGGCCCGGGTGGCGTCGAGAAGCGATGCTGATTCTTCTCTCCGCATATGCACTGTGCGCGGCCGAGGTCGATATCACACCAGTCAATGCGCGAGTCGTTGTTCAGGGTCGTGTCCGTGCCGTCCATGTCGCCGTGGATCCCGAGCCCAGTACCTCCCTCGCTGACGGGGTATCCGAGCCCATACGCCCCGTACCTGCCATACCTATCAAAGCAGACATCTTTATTGAGGCCAAGTACATCGTGAGAGCCCAGCATGGGTTCCGGTGCCTGTTCAGGCACGCCGTTGTAGGCCCAGATGACCGGCGCGGGGACTCTGTCTTCTTCGTCGAGAAAACATCGTTCTGCAGGGGGATGCGTGCGCGAACTAGATGCCGGCGTGTAGGGATTATATTCCACGGGGTCGGGATAGTAGTTGCCCTTGCGGCCTTTGGCTGGAGAGGAGACGCGCCGCGCGTCCTGTTCTCCCTGGCCGGCGCTGGCGGGGACCAGCTTTCGCAATCCTTCGAAATATCCCTGCTCGAACGGAAAGTGCTGCCACGGAAACTTTGGCTGCGGTGCAGGAGTTGGGACTTCCTTTCCGGACGATAGGAGTACCAGGCTCACTACGGCGACGGCCACGCTGATCAGCGTCACGAGGGCAGCGATCGCAAGATGCTTGACGCCCCGTTTCGATGGATGGCGGAAATGGAGCCTGGCCCCCGGACTCAGTACCGGGGAATTACTCGAAAAGTCGTCTTGCTGGCGTAGGAGCTGGTACCGATGCAGGGACGCGAGGTTCAAAAACCGGCCGACGAGGCCCGCGACGTGTGGTCTCAAGGCGTCCATGTCTCTACCTCGTGGCTCCGCGACCGGATTTGCGCCCCCCAGCGCCGTTGGGCTCGATCGCCAAGATGGTCAAACGCAATCCAGTCGAGCGGGAGTGAGGGCCATGTCGTGGATCTTATCTGCCGCCCATTCTTGGACAACGCCACCTAGCTTCACAGGCTAGTCTGCAAGTCTGCTTGGCTTTCTGCTCTATCTCGGCTTGGACGCGCAACTCTTACCTCGAGGTCGCGGAGCTGAATATGGATGCCATGGGTGGAGAGAATAGGCTCTTGCCTGTGCGAAAAGCCCATCTTCTAGAGACAGACGGAATGCACGAAGGAAGACAGGATCCAGAGGAGACAGCTCCCGCGAGCTCGCCCTGCCAATTGGAACGCGGGCGCAATTCATCGCTCGTGGCACGGAGTAAGGTTCGACGCGGTGGCTTCGGCAGTGGCAAGTTGAGGCTCGAACCAATCATTTCCGTCCCTACCGGCCGTTTAGGCGGTTTACGGACAAACGAGCCGGGGCGACCGTTTGCCGAGGATTCGTGATATCGCGGCGCAGGAAGTCACCGCTCTAATGATGGGCGCCGTGGGCGGGAATCAATTCTGCGTAGAATCAAGACTGGTCAGCTCGCGCACGGACACGAGGCTGCGCACTGATCGACGAGGCTGACCGGCCTGGCCGGCCTTAAGGAGGCCCTGATCACTGTTCACAATGCCTCGTTGCTGCTCTGTCCGCACAGCTACACAGTATGTACAGTACAGTGCCCTGTAGGACACGCATTCCGCCGGAAGTGTTCGCCATACCATATGCACGACGCCCAGGACGTTAAACAATCGCTCCGCTGAACAGCCACAACACCGCCTGCCACAAGCTACTCTAACATCATCTTCTCATGTCGACGTTCACTGCACATTACAAGCCACCCGCCGCATCAAGCAAAATGCTGGGTAAAGAACGGCATCACCTTCTCCAAACACCTCTTGACCTCCACAGCTTCCTGTTCCATCCTCGTTCTCTGCTGTCGCAACCTCTCCATCTCAGCCAGCGCCTCTCTCTTCTCTGCCGACAGGTCTTTAAACCCGCCAGCCAGCTTCTCATTCTCTTTCCTCAGCTCGAGCTTCTCGCGCTCGCGTTGCTCAACATCTGCCATCAGAGCCGAAAGCTCGCCCTCTTTTCGACGGAGGTTCTCCTGGTGTTTGGAAGTGGTAAGCGCCCCGGCCGTGACTTGCTTCCTAAGTTCGGCATTCTGGCCCTGCAATTCTCGGAGAAGTTTCTTGGACTGGTCGAGCTCGCTGGCCGTATTTGCGAGCTTGGCCTCGGCGTCTTGGTCGATTTTGGAGAGCGTGCTTTCGAGATCCTGCAACCTGCGGTCCTTTGAATTGAGTTCGTTCTTCAGCGCCCGGATTTGGACGTCAAAGTCTTCGGCTTGTCGTCTGCTCTCCTCTGTGCGGAGAGTTTCGGCACGATGGAGCTTCTTCTCCAGCTCCTCGGTGGCACGATCTCGTTGTGCAAGCTGGCTCTTCACGGCGCGGAGTTCCTGCTCAAGACCTTCGGAGGCACGGTCGCGCTGTGACAGCTGACTCCTCAGAGAACGGAGCTCTTGCTCGAGACTCGATGCACGGCTTTCCTTGTCTTTTTCGGCCTGCTGCAAGTTGGCCTCGAGTTCGGATATCTTCCGGTCCTTCACACTCAAATTGCTCTTCAATGACCGCAGCTCCTGGCTGATGGTTTGCAATCTGTCGTCGTTCTGCGTGTGTGTCTTTTCCACATGCTCGAGCTCATCTTCAAGCTTATCAATTTGACGTTGCAGATCTTTCTTCTCTGCCTCCAGTCTCGTGATGATCTGGCCGGCCTGGAGGACTTGCTCTCGACGAGTTGCCAACTCCTCTTCCGTCTTCTTTTTGGAGTCCAGGGCTTCGTCGAGTTGGTCTTCGAGCGTTTCCTGTTCGGTAATGGCCTCGGCCAGCTTCTCAGACAGCTCACTTTCTCGATATTGCAGCCTCTTGAAGATCTCTTCCTTGTCCAATGCCAGTGCTCGCTCCGAGTCGAGTGTTTGCTGGATACGTTGCGCTTCGATTTCTGCGCGTCTTCGCTCGTCTTCCACTCGCTGTCTCTCCGCCGCATCTTGTTTCATCTTGACCTGCAAGTGCTCAATCTTTTCGTCTCGCTTCTTAACCTCGCTCGCAGTCCGAGTCGCACCCAGCAGAGGTTTCATGCGGACAAATAGCCGCCACCACGGGTTGGCTTGAAGATCGAGGTAGACGTTGAGGTTTCGTTGGATCACCCTCGTGGCTTCTGCACGGTAAAGCTGCTTGAAAGCCATGCGTCGTTGCATGAAGCCTCGAGCAATGGACTGGAACCTAGACATGATCTCCCGGATCAGGGCGTCTCGTTGCTCCTCCAAGTCGGCCAAGACTCCAGCCCGAAAGAACACCTTCGTCAGACCGACACGATAGTTCGACTGTTCCATTTTTAACCGGTTGAGCATGATCTTCGCCGCTTCTTGGCCTCCCAAGTATCCCTTCGGCATGTCTTTGCAAAGGACCTCGTACCTCGATCGGAACTCTGCGAACGTCAATCTGTTCGGGAAGCCAGTACGCGCTATTCGGATTCCCTCAAGGACACCGTTACACCGCAATTGATCCAGGACTAAGGGTGCCACGAATTGCTTCGGTTTCTTCTTGTGGTTGGGCAATATACACCGGACGAAGTGAGGTTGCGTTGAGTGCAACTGCCGCATCAGAATGCTCAGTTGCTCCTTGTGTCTCTGGGCAACGGTTCGAAACAAGCCCTTTTTGACTCGACTTCTGGGACTGTAAGGCTCATCAACCTCGTCGACACAGTCGCTGAAGAGGCTGGCAATGTGCTCATCTCTCGAGGCGGCGAGGAGACGGGTCAGGTTATCGTTGAGAGGATCTTTGTTCTTTTCCAGCCAGCCTTCTGTTGAGTATTCGACTTCAGCCGCATAGTGCGTCAAGATGAAGCCTTGCCGGGTACGCGCGGGCGCATATTTGTTAGTCTTATTCTCCCACAACGAATTGAGCTTCTCGGTGAAAGACTTATCCGTAGCCTTTGGCATCACCGAGTCTTCGTCGAGGCAGGAGAAAATACCGATAGGGTTGGGCAGCTCGATTAGATCAATTGTAGGTTGGAGATCTTTGCCGAAGTCAATGAACTGCCATTCGATCTGCTCTCGCGCGTACTCCTCCTGTTCTAGAACGAACATGTAGTGGTTGAAGAACTGCTGCAGCTTTTCGTTTGTATAGTTGATGCACAGCTGTTCAAAGCTGTTGGTCTCAAATATCTCGAATCCGGCGAGATCGAGCACTCCGATAAAGTGGCTATCATCGCTGCTGACCCCACCGCGGTCCAACTGGTGGTTTATTTTGGACACCAGGTCTCCGAACCCGCGTTCATATATGCCTTTGGACAGCGCATCAAGCGCAAGACGCACTTGCTCGGGTGTTTGGACCTTTTCAACCCATTCTCGGCCGGCCTTCACTCTCGGATGCAGGAGACCTTTGACGAATGGCTCGGATTGCACACCCAACAACCGACAAGCCTTGTCTATGGAAGCTCGCGCTTCGATGGTCAGTGAAGCTTGGTCAGTAGCTCTGCTCTCTTGGCGGACACCAACGTTGCCCAGATGTAATATCGCGGCCACGGTCCGGAAAATGGCCATCTGCTCCTTCTCGGAAAAGTTCATGATGTGGAACGCTTCAATCAGGGTATTCCACTCATCCCGATCAGAAACTCCGCCAATGGTGTCATTACCCGCTCGAGTATAAGCAAAGTCCTCGACATCCATGCCGGAAATGAGCAAAGTATCTCTCATCCGCTGGTCCGCTCCGGCCAGCAGCTGGTAGAAGACATGGTAACTTCGTTCTTGCTGGCTGACTTTGACCACTCTTGATTTTTCGAGGAGATACCAGTCGATGAAGGCGCCCGCAATTTGGCCAGACCGAGTGAATTGGATCCGAATGAATTTCCCGAACCTGGATGAGTTGTTGTTTCTGACCGTCTGGGCGTTACCGAAGGATTCGAGAATGGGGTTGGCACGAAGAATCTGTTGGGAGAGATTCGAGAGCTGTTTCCCTGGTGTTCTGCCCGTCACCGGCGTGTCCAAATCCGACGTCGCTACGGCAGCCAGATACTGAATGACTTTTTTGGTATTCTCGGTCTTGCCGGCACCTGACTCGCCGGTCACCAAGATGCTTTGGTTCTCCCCTTCCTCCACCAAGCGGCGGAAGGCAGCGTCGGAAACGGCAAAAATGTGGGGTCGAGTGTCTTCCCTTGCTTGCCCCTTGTACATGCGAACATAGTCGTTACCGTATATAGGCAAGGGACAGTACGGATTGATGGCGACCAAGAACAGACCAGAGTATGTGTAGATAAGATCAGCCTGATACCGGGTGTAGAGGTTGTGGATGACTGAGCCTTCGTTGAGATGAGTGAGTTCAGCCATGTCGTCGGCTTTGTCGAACTTCGCCGGGTTGACCTTATCCACCTCGTCGACATCGGTCTCTATTGATGAGCCATTGTCGAACTGTACAGCGACTTTGTTTCCCGGTAGGTCTTCTGTTATCCATCCTCGAACGAACGCCCTCTCTGGATCTTTAACCCAGACATAACGTTTCCCAGAAAAGTCATTCTCGCCTTCGATGGCTGAGATTCTGTCCTCACTCTTACGCATTTCTTCCGACTTGATGAACTTAGGTGCAAATGTATTGGAGGTGCTCGCCTGTCGCTGAAGCGAGTTGTTGCGCATATAGGCGGGGACGGAGCTGAAGGACGCGGTGGGCGAGTGCGACGGTTGTCGTTCATGTCTGGAGGTTGTCGTGGGTGTCGAAGTAGGAGAGGCAAAGAGTAGCGACTTGTTGTAGCTGGAGGGAGACATTGGTGACTGTATCGACATATCTGAATGAATTGATCTGGTGAAAGGCCGCTGGCTCTGGCCGCTGAAGGGAGATGTGTCGGGACTGCGGTCGTGAAGCAGCATATTGCCGCCAGGGAAGGGGAATGCGCTGTCTCTCACAAGCGATTGAGTGCTATTGCTGCCAATGCATTAGTACATATTGGTTCAGTAAGATGGACAGTGTGAGCCACCCAGTGGGTAATGGTGGGTGTTGTTTGTTGCAGCCTCGATTGGGGATGGCGCACCTGCGCAGGGCAACCGACGCGCCACCGTTCCCACCTACACATAAGGGACGAAGACGTAGAAGTGCTCGTCCGTAGGCACGATCGCTGCTACGGTGGGCGTCACGAAGTAGACAAGCAGCTCGCGTGTGTAGCTCAACAGCCCACCGTAGAGCGGGTGCCAAGTGAAAGTCAATGTCTGTCTGAAGTGCAGAACGACACCACTGACTCTCCGACCAACTCTCACGTATCGCAAGTAGAAGATCGTATCGACCATCACGATCTGGAAGGTAATTGTCCATCCTTCTGGAAGGACTTGTCGTCTCAGGCCGATTGCAGGAAGAGTTCTGATCCAGAACACAAGGTTGTCGGGCATTGTGAATGCACAAAGCTGCGTGTTCCTGGTGTTGAATCTGCGGACTGTCTCAGTGATGATAATGAGCGGTTTTTCGGAGTCTGTGAGAGCGTGTCTTTGTGGGATCCCAACTTGGCGCCGATGACATCGTCCACGGCGTCGTCTCTCTTGACTGTTTTCTACCGACTCGTGCTCTGCTGAAATGGCGCATCCTTACTCTTCCACCCCGTTGTACACGGGCACACCCTCATACGCGCCTCAGCAGCAATCCTATTATCCCTCATATCCATCTAATGGCCTACAGCAACAGATCCAAAGTCCTCCAGGCCTCCTTCAGCAGCCTGCGCAAGGGCAGGGTCAACCACCGACATTTCCTACCTACCAGCAGCAACAGCAGCCGCAACCGCCGCCCTCGACCAATGGTCCGAGGTTTGAGCAAAATTCTCAGCTTCCTCTTCCTGCGCCGCCTTTTCCTCCTTTTCCACCTCCCATCAACTTCAATTCCGACTTCTTCAAACAGTTTGCAAACGGAGGCTTTCTACCTCCACCTCCTCCCAATCTCCCTCCAGTTCCACTTCCTAGTCCTGGATATCCCCAGTTGAATGCCTCGGTGAACACCTCCACCTCATCACCATATCCGCAATTTCCTACGGCTGGAGCGCAGAGTTTCGGTTCAGGCTTTGTCCAAAATGAACATATGCGGCAGCAGCACGGCGATTCCTACATAGGATCACAACAGATCGCCCAGGCTGGGATGGAATGGCCAAGAGATAGCCACACATACAACGCGCATATGGCACAGAGCGCAAATGCAAACAATCCACGTCCCATCTCCAGGGGTGTGATAAGTCTCGCCAACGACAAAGGTAGGTGCGCTTGGCCTGCGATGTTCCTCATCTAATCAGCCTGCAGACCAGTCGCTTCCATCATTTGGTTCGAGGTCTGACCTTGACATGCTCTTCGCAACTGCCCAGAATCAAACCGGACAAGCGACGCCTGTTCACGACACGGCTATATCTCAAGATATAGATAGAAACGACCCTGGCGAGCATGATCCAGCAATGGATGGTGGCGCTTCTCGTAAGTATCTCTCGGCTTTTTTCTTCGAGCCCAACTAAGATTTGTCCAGCTTATGATCCCACTCGACCTGCCACAATCCAAGACAGACCATCGGGGAGCTTCGCGGCCACCAGTAATGCCTCCAAGAAGATCGCCCCAAAGAAGGTGGCGAGAATCTATGACAACAAGTCACACACTGAGCTGAGACAACTCGCTAAAGGCGCAGTTCTATCTCTCGTGCCTCACAAAATCCTCTACGCAGATTTGGTCAAAGAAGGCGTGAATCCTCAGATCCTGCGCGAGTTGTATGGAGAGCTTGGCCTGAAGATCGAACCGGAACAGTCCAAAGAACAGGATGTGGCCATGACTGGCGCGGACGGAGCAGGGCCAGGCCAGCAGGCGAAGGCTGAAATGCATGACTACGCCCTCATACCAACGGGTGTTCAAGGTGTCACCCCACTGGCTCCTGCCGCTACCACTAGTTCAGCAGTGGCCGCTGAGCCTCCGCCGCCACCGGCAGGCCTGGACGCGAAGAACCAACAGTCAACACCAAATCCTAGCCTGGAGCGAAAAGATCGGATCGCCCAGCTCCTGGCTGCTAAGGCGGGTCGTCCTACTCCTCCGCCCATCACTCAATCCTCCGTTTCACGAGAAGAGACTTCGGCGCCGCTTCCTGCTACGACATCTACAAACCCGACCGAAGTTGCTGCAACCCTTGCCATTTCCCAAGTTGCGCCTGTCAGCCAGCCAGAAACCACTGCCCCTCTGCCTGTTACGGGGGCAACCAAATCGAAGGCACAAATTGAGCTGGTGAAGCAGAAGATGGAACAACTGAAGCGTGAGGCACAAGCCCGGACCGAAGCTATCTTAGCACAACCTTCTCCGGCGCAAGCGACCACTCCTGACCGCAACGGTTCAGTCGACGCTACCAAGACGGCTTCTCAGTTCGGAAGCGTCATGCCTCTGTCAGCGAGCAATGTGTCCTCTTTAAATCAGCCCTCGGTAACATCTCTGATACCAGGATTGTTCATGAGCCCCAGCGAGGCGCCTGGAATAGCTGAATCGACCAATCAATCTTTACCGCCCCAATCTTTGTCATCCTCCCTAGTGCCAGCGAAGCGCTCTTCAGACCTCAACGCCGCTTCATCGGCCTTTCAACAGCCGAACAAGAAACCGAATGTGCGACAAGATCTGCGATATACGCCTTCTATCCCACCTGCAGACAATGAACTCGACTATGAGTCGGAGGGCGAGGTTGTTGAAGATCCTGAAAATGATACCATGGTCTTAGATCAGGGGCCCGAGCAAACTTCTCAGCGAGAACACCAGGCTCACGAATCGTCCCTCGCCACCTCTCCCTTCACGAGCAGATCCGCCGGCGTCGATCAAACCGCCACAACGTCGCTGCAGGTTGCCTCAAACAATGGATCTGGAAGTGGCCAACTGTACCGTGCCAAACAGTCTGAGATAGAAGCTATGCGTCGGAAGATTGCTGAGATGGAACGCAACAAGCTGAAGCGAACCAGGAGCCAGTTAGAATCTCCATCATCTTCAAAGCCTGCAACGCCTCCGATTGGCGGAGAAGAAAATCAGCCGAGCAGCTCGCCCATCGCTCAGCCGCTTGAGTTGAATGGAGCTCAGCGACAGCCCTTCGGGAACCGGACTGCATCGAAATTGACTCGCGAGCAGCTTCAAGAACGAGCTGCCGCGCTGAAGGCAGAATTTTTAAGGCAGCGGGTACAACGTCAACAAGTGTTGCAAGAAGGTCTGCCAGACCTCAATGCAGAAGTAAAAAAGACGGAGAGTCGGCTGGAAAATTCGCGCAAAGAACTCAGCCGGATTCGTGGACAAATCCACAGTCTTCGGGCAGAGCTAGACCGATTAGTTGCACAAGAAAAGGAGCTTGACGAGGAGGTTGGCCGTTTCGAACAGCAGCTCAAGGAAGGCCAAGAAGGTCAGAAGCAATACTCGGACGAGCTGCAACAGATCAAGCTCGAAAAACTGGCCGAAGAACAAGCAGTGCCTGCCCAGCAAGAACCGGTTATCACTCCAGCGGCGCAGCCACCAATTACCACGGATTCACAGAACCTGCCAAGCTTGAGCAACGGGGACGTAGCCAGCCAAGAGTCCACTCACCAAGACCATCAGAGTCTGGCCAACGTGCCGCTTGACCCTGCCGCTGCTACGCTCGCTGATGTAGATACTGAAATGCAAGTGGAAGACAATGACGACGACCTAACGTCACACAACGTCAACGCTCCGGCGCTCGAACCCGCGATTGAGCACGAACGGGAAATGCGTATAGACCACGTTCCAGAGCCGCCTGCTTCTCACGACTTTGGAATCCATGTGCTCGAAGAACCCGAGTCCGCCGATGCACAACTTCAGGCTGCCCTTGACGACCAACTGGGAGCAGGCGAGATGGAGATCTCACCAGAGCCTGAGGATTACGAGGAATCTCACGAGACGCTGCCAGCAATGTTGACGACACAAGAGTCTACAGAAGAGACCATGGACATTGACAATGAGAGTAACGGAAGTGCGAGCATGTCTGGTTCGGACGATGAGGAAGAGGAAGAGGAGTACGAGCCTGCCGAAGTGGAAACCTCTCTGCCAATGCAACAATCCGAGGACGAGGACGAGGACGAATATGACCCAGAGACGGCCCCCATCGAAAGTGGCACACCCACGACCGCAGTCCCAGATGAGAGCGAAGATTTCCACAAGCCAAAAGCAGCCATGGCCGTATTAGAAGCCGTTCCTGCTCGAGCGGAGTCTGAGGTTCCTGTCAACGGTAGTCCAGCAACAGCCTCGGACCCTGTCGGGTCTCCCGCCGAAGAACGGGCCCCGGTGGATGATGTCTCTGTTGTCTCAGAAGTGCCAACTAATACCCAGGACGATTTCGAATCACATGCACAGCTTACCGAAGCCGACGCCATGATCAAACCCGGTCCAGGACAGAGCAAAGCATCTGAAGGGGTTACTTTCCTTAGCGGCAATGCTACTCCAACGGCTCACTTTGTACCCTACAAAACTCCCCTCAGCTCCTTCAAGAGCTACCGGTTTCATTCTGACTTCAACGACACAGTCAAGTCGGGCTACCGCTCGCTGACGTATAGCAATAACATCGACCACGCTCGTCCTCTCTGTCCTACTGAGCTTTCTGGCCAGACCTGCAACGATCAGAACTGCGAAGAGCAGCATTTCAGCCAGCTTGGTTTACCGGACGAGAAGATTCTCGTGCAAATGTCCTCCGCGAGCGATTTCAAGGATAAAGCCACAAAAGACGAATTCCACGCGGGCTTGAAGCAGGTTATCGCCGGTTTGAGGGCCAATGAGGTCAAGGACTTTGAGAAGGTGGCCGAAGCGCTCTCGAAATATCGACGAGATTTCTCTGCCGCGAGGGAGGAGAGGGGCAATGAGCAAGAAATGGCAACGAAGGAAGCCGAATCTGTACCCGGTGGAGGAGGTCCAGACTCCTAGGGAGTCAGAAAGAGGTTCGGCTCCATTACCCTGTGTAAGAGGCGACAAATTTACCTTGGATGCTAAAACCAGACGTTGTTTGGCGGCTGTCAAGGCGCGAAGGTGGCGTTCGACGGACGGTGAGACTTGAATCGAATCTCTCCAAGATGTGAGTGCAGTCTATTTCATGAGCAAGGAGGGTTCGGGTGACCTGCATGAGCGGATGCCACTCCATGCGTAAGGTCAGTTTATATCGACGAGGGTGTACGAGATGCTCGGAGAGTGACTCGAGTCACTCAAAGCACTCAGGGTGGCGCAATGCAACGGCTATGCAAAGCAAGCTGGGGAGAGGGTCGAATGTTCTAAGTGTGTAATACCATTATTTGTGATTGCTGAGAGCAGGGAGTTGAGATGTGCTTGCTCCCTGGATATTGCCACCGGGGGTTCTTGTGTATTTGCACGCGTGGATTGTTCGTATCGCACTTACTTCGCCAGAGCACGGGCTGTATTCATATGTGTGCGAGCATAGCGTTGGGAGCGTTTCCGTCACCATGGCGAAAAGTATTGAGGCTGGCTTTGTGTTCATCCCACGGTCGTATGCAGATCATAGCTTCACTCATTCTACCTTCAGGGGCAATCGCTTGACTCGATTCATCCAGACTCAGGGCAGAATCTCTCAAAGGTGAACCTCTAATTCCATTGCTATAGAGGAGACGTCCTAATCCATGCTCAGCCGCTCCGCCTATGCAACAAGTATTCCGCGCCGGAGATGGCAGGATGATCCACAACCTCAACGCGCTGGAAGGGTGTACCTTTCTCGCTGAGTGACTTTAAGACGGCGCCAGAGAAAGTCGTACTTTGCATCAGCCCGCCTCCCAGGATTAATACTGAAGTTTGGGGATCGATCTGTCCGGAGCTTGTGAAGGGGATGAGCAATCGCACCAGAGCTGCTACGGCCCCGTCGACAATATTCTTTGCTTCGGGGTCGCTTTGGCTGGCTTCGATGACAAGGCGAGCGACATGTGCGATGTTTTTCTTCTTCTCCAGTTCTGATGGCCACGTCAGCACCGTGCTCAGCAAGTCGAAGTCCTGCGTGTCGGTGCCCGAGGGGAGAAAATGGTCAAGTATGAGCCTTTCGACGTGTGAGGCAGGCTTGTACACGAGTTCCTGCCCCTGGATGCGTGCTGCATTGAGAGAATCCAATGCAGCCAGGGCAACGCGGATAGCCCGACGCCCAATATCAAAGCCTGAACCATCGTCACCAAGCAGATGACCCCAACCACCTGACCGGCCGATGCGAACGAACTGATCCCCGTAGCGCTTGAAGCTCATTGCAACCGACCCAGTCCCGGCTACGAGGACAACCGCTGAATTGGCGTGGTGTTTCTCTGCGGCCGGAAGTGCAAGAAGCTCAATATCATTTGTGATTTTTAAGCCTGGTCCTTGAGATCGTGTGAACAGGTCCTCTAGGGCTTTGTCAACGACCTTCGCAACCCTCTTCCGGTCATGTCCAGCGAGAGCAATCCAGATTGACGAGAATAAGCTGGGTCTCCAGTTCTTGCCTTTGAGGGTAGGATGGGTGTCACAGGCTCTTTGTACTGCTAATGAGAGGGACGCAATTGAGGCTTCGACGCCAATATCTGTCACATTGCAGCCGGAGGATTCCCCATACCCATATTGGCCGTCAACAGACATGACCGCTGCCGCACATTTGCTCCCGCCTCCATCGATGCACAGAAGATATCTCTGGTTGTCGCTGTCTTGTGGAGGTGATGGATCGACGATCTGTTTCAAGAGGTCTGCGAGGACACCACCCGCTTCACGGAGACGATGCTCCGCATCTGACACAGGCACCCCCAAGCTCAATGTTGCGATAGCGAGCTTGACGCTTCCGTGACAACTGTGCAGAAGAATGTCTAGGTCCTCGTCCGAGTCGGGACATCGTGGGCCACAGATGGTTCGTAATATATTGCGCGACCGCTGCTGCAGTTTGAGATTCGTGGCTTTCAGGTCAACCATCTGTTGGCAATCAGCATGTTCCTGTCAGGCTCTGATTCCGAGAAGCACCAACCATGTTACCATATGTCTTTCCCAGTTTGATCATTGTTCCGGTGCTGAGCATGTTGAGGACGAGCTTGGTGGCCGTGCCCGCCTTCAATCTTGTGCTTCCCGTAACGATCTCCGGGCCGACAACGGGGCTGATCATGTAGTCGACGGTGTTGCTGCTACTCATCGCGGATGGTTCTGCGCAAGCTACGCCGATAGTGGCGCAACCCAGCCTCTTCGCATACGACAGGCAGCTCAACACATAGGGGGTGCGCCCAGAAGCGGCGATGCCAATTAACGAGTCGACCGGACCATCCAGGTGAAGAGTTTCGAGATCGTGGACCGCAGCATCGACATCGTCCTCGGCACCCTCCTGTGCATGTCGAATGGCCGCTTCTCCACCCGCAATGATGCCCACGAACTGACCTTCCGGTGAGGAGAAGGTCGGTGGGATTTCCGAGGCATCCAAGATTCCCAGTCTGCAGGGAACGAGCGATCAGCCTCAGAAGCACAGTCTCGGCGAGCTGACATTGATGTTTACCTCCCGCTGGTCCCAGCTCCAACATAGACCACCCTGCCTCCGGCGCGGACCCTGACAGCTATGCGGTCAATCGCTGCTGCTATGGTTGGGATGCATCTTGCTACCGAGTCCGCGATTGTAGCATCCTGGTCATTGATGATCCGGCAGAGTTCACGCGTCGAGACTCGGTCGATGTCGGAGGAAGCCGAGTTTCGCTGTTCGGTTTGCAATCCGGCCAAATTGTTGACTGCTGCCATCGGCCCTCGTTGCTCTCGAGACACTGGGAAAGCTGGTCGAACTCATCCTGTCTTCGGTCACTCGGGTCCGGGAATGCCCTGCCTTCTTCGTGTGTGTGAAAGTGCACACCCGCTTGCCACAGCGGATCTCGCGCCGGTCTTATTGCAACATTCCTTCCGATGACTACTGAGGGTAAAGAGCCGCAGGGTGAGCGGAGAAGCACGACTGCTACTCTGCAAACCTGGCCCGGGTACCTTTGCCGCGGCGAGCTGGAGATTACCGGCATGGTCTACGGTCACTTGTCTGCTGTCCAGCTATCATCTCTAATGTCGATCCCGTCCCTTTGAAGATATTGCCTCCTCATTTGATAATCATGGGCTATCACGCCTATCGAGAAGGTGCAGGTGCTCGATGTAACGGTGCCTTTGGACGAGGATAACGGTGTCCACGGCCATGTTGCTGGCAGCACCTCCTTAATATGTTTGGTTGTGCCACCCATGGGCGTTGCTAGCAAATCTAAAAGGCCACGTTCAATCATCTCCTCCATATGGCCCAAGCAGATGAGACACCGACCGTCATGCCGGTTGATACTGAACAACGCGATGTCGAGCAGGCAGAACGCTCGCGCCTTTCTCGCGTCAAGGCCTTGTATGCGCATCCCTGGACGCAGATCATCTTGATCAGTCTCATCTGCTTCTGCTGTCCTGGAGTGAGTCCCAATCCGAGTGGCAGCATAACCGTTCCAAGTATTGACTGATGTGCAGATGTATAACGCCCTGGGAGGACTGGGAGGCTCGGGCCAAGTTGACCCTACCGTCGCGGCCAACGCCACCGTCGCCCTCCTCTCTGCAACGGCTGGCACCGCTCTGTTCATCGTCGGCCCCCTGTTTTCCTACACAGGTCCTCGCCTATGCTTCTTGCTTGGTGGTTGGACGTATGCCCTGTACAGTGGGAGCTTGCTGAATTTCAACCGTAAGAGGACGTCCCTCGCTCCTGACATGCGACCCTGACTGTATTCAGACCACGCCAACGGGGCCTTTGTCATTACGTCCGGCGCCATTCTGGGAGTCGGCGCTTCGATGCTGTGGGTTGTCCAGGGTGCCATCATGACCACTTATGTCGCCGAGTCTCAGAAGGGCCGTGCTATCGCTGTGTTCTGGATCATATTCAACCTCGGCGGCGGAGTCGGCAGTCTCGCGTCCTTCGGCCTTAACTTCCACTCCAAGTCAGGCACCGTCTCCGACTCGACATACATTGCGTTGATGGTCATCATGCTTTTCGGCTGGGGTCTGGGGATATTCATCTGCTCCCCTAGGCGCATTCAGCTTGCGCAGCTCCACGCCGCGGTCGAGACCGAGAAGCACTCGTGGAAGGCGACCATCGACATTGCGGTGAAGACGATGGCTAGTTGGCGTGTCTTCTGCATGCTGCCGTTGTTCTTCTGTGCCAATGTGTTCTACTCGTACCAGCAGAACCAGGTCAACGGCATGACTTTCAACATCCGCACTCGCTCCCTGAACGGGGCCCTCTACTGGATCGCCCAGATGCTGGGCGGCTTGCTCATCGGCGTCATCCTCGATCTCCCTTTCCACAGCCGCCCTATGCGAGCTCGCGTCGGCTGGGTCGTCCTGTTCGTCACCGGCATGTCCATCTGGGGAGGTGGCTACGCCTTCCAGAAATGGCAGGACCGGCGTCTTGCCGCCGGCTTCAAACAAGACATCGACTACACTCAGGGCTCGCTGTCGACCGGGCCTATCTTCTTGTATATCTTCTATGGGGCCTACGACGCGTTGTGGCAGGGGTTCTGTTATTGGCTCATCGGGACCGAGTCCAACTCGACCTCCCGAGCGGCCATTCTGGTCGGAGCGTACAAGACCTTCCAGGCGACCGGCGGAGCCATGGCGTGGAGGATCAACGCCTTGCACAAGAGTCCCATGACGCAGCTGGGCATGAACTGGGGCTTGTCCATGGGAGCCTTGGCGATAGTCCTGCCCACGGTCTGGACCGTCACCACCATGACGATCGAGAAGCCCGTCCGTGACCAGGAGCTGGAGATGAAGATCCAAGAGGTCGAGGCCCACTCGGTCAAGGAGTAATTACAGTATCCTGATCTAGGGGTTTGAGGCTATCTGTTGAGAAAATCAACAAATGAAGCCGACGGCCTCCTTGGTCCGAACCAAAGCCAGACGATCTACAGATATACACACATCTAGTATCTAGTATCTAGTATCTAGCTTAAATGGTCACGTCCACAGAAGTGACTTGGGCGAAATATCGTGCGTGGCGTCTGGTGTTTTGCGATTCAGTTGTCAACCACTAACATTGCTGGTATACTACTTGTGGCAGCCTGGTGCATTATCAATTTGGTCCTTGGTCCAACATAATGAAGCCCAAGATACTCCGCTGTCTAGCACGACTGGCGACACACCACGAGGCACTCCCTCGAATACATCTTTCGCTGCTGGGCCATAGTCGTCCGAACGAAGCCGGAATGACAATCGCAGACAAGCACGGGTGAGAAGGGGGCCGGACGACCACTGTGCTTGCGTGAGGACTGGTCCCAAGCCGCAGAACGCTGCAGCTGTAACAAACGGAGGTGTTGGGTCTGGCATGGCTTGACGCCTACGACCTGATGGTGGCCTCGTATAAGGTGGAGCTGGGGCAGTCGCATTGACGAGGAGCGGGGAGGAAAGTTGCTCGCATGAGGATGGAGCACTCGTGTCTCGGGAAGTACTACCTTACCTTATTATTTTGGTGGTGAGCAGGTATTACTTCTTGTATCTTGAGTACTACTATTTTGGTGGTGAGCAAGTACTACTCCTCGTGTCTTAAAGTACGTACTACTAATTTCGTGCGATCTGGTAGAGCAGCGCTCAAGGGCTTCAAGCTTTCGGCAACACTTTCCGAGCCCTTCAAGTGCAGGTTCAGCCAAGAGGAAAGTCACGGCAGGTGTCCCGAGTGGCGCGGCGAGAATTGGAGAAACTCGCGACTCCACCTTGAGGCTCGAGCAGTCAGTCCACTAGAGGGAGATCCGATCCGATCACTCTCACTCTCCATAACTTGCTGGATTCACTCTCTCGCACCTCCCACATATACACAGTCCAGTTTCTGGAACGCAGAGTGGAACTTCCTGCACCTGCTACACTTGCTGGGCTTGCTGGACGGATATACCTCGAAATGCCGTCCTCATGTAAAGATATCCGTACGTCTCTCTCACTCTCACTCACACACACACACTCTCTCTCTGGCTTTGTCGCCTTCGCGTTATCCCTTTCTGCAACCATCCCCTTCTAACATATACACCCCGAACACCAGGCGCGGCTCTGGCCCAATGTCTCCAGAACTCCGACTGCATCCTCCTCGACCGGCACACGCCCCTCGAATGCCTCTCCTCCCCACTGCTCGAGACCCTCCCGACCCAGTGCCAACAGCTGAAGATCGGGTTCCGCGAGTGTCGTCGCGGGTTGGTCGATATGCGCAAGCGCTTTCGCGGGAATGCACCCATCTCGACGAGTCTGGAGCTCGAAGGTGGTGGGGCAGACAAGGGCGGCAAGGGCGGTCAACTTTACGGGGGGAGGCCCGCGTTCGATGTCCGCGAGAGTATGGACAAAGGGGCGAGGGGGGAGGTGCAGGGGTTAGGGTTTGACGAGACCAAGACGAGGGGGTTATGAGCTTGAGGTTGACTTTGGACATGAGCTTGAGGGGACCTACGCGGCGCGGTACAGCATAACGTGGCATGGCGCGGAGTTGCTGTCGAAAGATATCTGATCCCAAGATGCCAGATACGGACTCTCAGGCGAGAGATGCCAGACGCCAGAGAATGCTATCAGACGTGGCCCTGGTGGGATACAGCGCAGTATCAACCTCAACCCCACCTCGACGGAACTTTGTGACGAGCATGGTTGAGCGCTGCTGAAAAAGTCGCGAGGGGTCTGCGTTCGACGCTATCCCTTGAATCTACAATCAACACCAATAGGTAAACTCGAAGACAACGTCAGCGAACGGCCATACCATCGAGATATGCACGAGATTCACGAAGGTGGAAAGGAGGTTGGCGGGAAAATGGGTGACGTCCAAGCTGCTCAACCGTGTTGAAGCTTGGATGAAAGACATGGCTCACGCCTGCTGGTCGTGAAGACCAAGCAGAACTATGTTGCGGTCGAGGCAGATTCCAGGCCAGCCAGTACTTACTACCTCAGAGCAGTCTGAAGGTCAGCAGCTGTACTTGTATAGAGAGGGGGACACCCAAAAAATCTGTATATATCACGTACCTCAGTCTCCAAATGTACAACATCATGCCTCTACAAATGTACAATCACGACATCGCAATCCACTACGAAGGGGATCATGTCTGACGCTTCTTTGGGCTGGGTTTTGTGATCCATGATTCCTTTTTCTCTAGAGCCCGATACAGTATATCGAGGACGGTAAAATACATTTTTTCTTTCCTTTGCCATTCCGTTGCTTCCCAACGCGTGCAAAGCTGTCCCCTTTACCGCGAGCCCATACTGATGCTCAACTTCCTCCGTCTTTCGACATCCTCCTTCGACGGCTCACAATACAGCCACACGACGACAAAGAGCAAAAAGCCCGCCACGACGCTCCACAGCCCGCCAATCCACGGCCACGCACCGGTGATGGCCCAACTCCGCGGCCACTCGTCGTGAGCGAAGTGTCGGACCGTGACTTGGAGTTTCTCCTCGACTGGGGTGAGGAAAGGTCGTTTGTAGTTGACTTTGAAGGCGAAGATGCCGTGCTGGTCGGGGGTGGTGAACGTCGTGCTGAAGACGGTGCTGTTGGGCGTGCTGGAGGACGGTGAGAGCGGGATGCGGTGGAAGGGCGAGAGCATGGAAAATTCGAGCTGAAGGGCGTCATTGGCTGGGACGGTGAAAGGGATGTAGTGTGTCTTGTCGTATTGACCAATTGAGATGGAGAATTCCTGGAACGCATCATCATATTAGTCTGGGCGGAGTTCGACTCGCTGGTGCTTAGAATGGAAAACATACCACGTCGTTCTTGATCCGGTAGATCTCCGGGTTATACTGGCCGACGGCGGTCGTGTTTTCGCTCGGCTTAGTCGCCTTCACGATCTCATGGTGCTGGATGTGGAAGACCTTCAGGACGCCGACCTCCCTGAAGGTCCATTCGGTCAATTGCTGGGCAAAGTCCCTGTTCACGGTCTTGCTGTTCGTGCCGCTGGGAGACTTGACCGAAGCGTCGAACCACTTGTCCTGCAGCATCTCCAACGATCCTAGCACTGTGAAGCGGGCCGAGTTTCGTGCCTGCATAGCGGAGACGAGGGCCAGCTGCGATCCTGTCGCAAAGAGCTCTTCCACGCTTTCTCCTTCCTCCTTCGGATTATATGCATATGCCGTGATGGGGGCCTTGAGAATCGGCGCAAGCAGAGGACTAGCATTTCCTAATGTCTGTCCGACTGTTTTCGGTAACGTCAACAAGCCGTCGCCGCCAAAGAAGTTGACCACATCTGGCCTTAGTTGTCCAGGTCGATTGAGCAGGAGGACGTCATGTTTCTCCGCCGCGGAGACGGTGTCATAGTTGAAGTGGTCGACGACCACAGAGTTCTTGTCGGGAGACAACGAGATGTCGAACTCGAGAAGGAGCGATGAGATGGCAGAAGGGGTGCCTGATTCGGAGGACAATCCAAGCAAGACATTTCCCCCGCCATTCACGTAGTCGAGGAGGATCTTGGGGGTCAAAGCTGGTCCGTAGCCTGCAACCATCAATACATCATCTTATCAGGCCCGAAAGCCGAGCATACCTTTGGACTTCGGAGGGGTGAGGAGCAAATGGTCGTATGCTAACTGGCCATGCCTGAACAACGCCAGGCTCTCGTCTCTGGGGGACTGAAACGACAGCTTGAAATCCCGCGCTGAAGAATATACTCGTCAGCGACCACATTGATCGATGTATCGTTGAGGCACACTTACCCTCCAGATCAGCCCAGAACTTCGAGTAGAGCCCCCTCTGCGATTCATCTTCAAGGACCACAAGGAGTCTGTCTCCGACTGCACTTTTTGCCCATACGAGTTGCAACGACGATATAAGAAGGAGACATAACGAAGAGAAGAACCACATGTTGGAAACAGGGAGCGCGGCACCACCGCAACTTGCCGTTCTGATTCAAGCAGGTGCGCTCATTGGGAACGAGGTCGGTCAACGCACATGCGCTGCGCTGCGGAGACGTGGCCAAATAATTCTCCTCAGCCTTGTCATTATCCGGGCTTACGCTTCGCCGTACCTCGCCAAGATGAGGAGACTGATACCGGCCATTATTGGCCAGAGCCACGCAATAAGGGCTGTCACTTACTCCCTTTCCGCTTTCGTCGTATCTTTCTGTCCATGCCTCCACCTACGGAAGCATATGCCGACCTTATTTAGTGCCTGAACGACCCTGCTCATCACTGTCGTTCCTGGGTCTTCTCGACCGCCAGTCTGTTGTTCTTCAGGACCAATTGTCAGCGCTGTCATCGATGAATCCCGACCCTGTCCTTTAACCATTGGTGCCTGTCAAGAAATTCGATACCATGTGGAAAACTCAGCAGACAACTCATTGCCAATCATGCCCTTATGGGAGAATTCACAAACCATTGAGCGACAAGTTTAAATCAAGCTGTCACATGTTGGAATGCGGTGGACTTAACCTAACTAATGTTCGCCACGACCTAGTTGTCGTTACAGATTTTGGAGTTGCCGATACTGGCAACCTACCTGTGCCGGCGACCCGATGGCCAGCTGGACCCAAGTCCGGTCGCATGCGGCACATGACGGCAGCTCCGTCTAGTAGTACCTCATAAAGTTCAAATGTCTACAGCAAAGACATGAGATTCAGATGACAGATAAGATAGATCGATGAGCGTTGGGACCGAGGCAGACGGGACTGAAAAGGCATGTGGATCCTGATGAGCATGGTCAAGGTTCCAATGGTGGATGGTCGTGGCGGTATAGTAGTGGTTGTTGCTGAAGGCGCCTACGCTGGAGGTAATACAGCTAATATGGTATAGGCAGCAGCAAGGAGGCAGGTACATATAGAAAATGCACGAGACAATCAATTTTTAGTCAATGCTGATTCCTACGTTGAGAACACTTCGCCTCTTGCTGCAGTGACAGCCTAGCACTCCAACGTCCTCCCGAGCCCGCTGCACCTATTGTGCATTGCGATAAGGGGGGACGTCAAACAGCTCCCTTCTCAATCAGCAGTTGGGCCATTTTCTCGTGACCATTGGCTCTTGCCGCCTGTAGTGCATTACCATAATAGCCACCTGGAGCATTGACATCTGCCTCGTTCTCAATCAGCAGTTGGGCCACTCGCTCGCGACCCTTACCTGCTGCTGTTTGTAGTGCATTGCTATATTTGCCACCCTGAGCATTGACACTTGCCCCCGCCTTAATTAGTAGTTGAGCAATCTGCTCGTGACCACCAGCTGCTGCCGCCTGTAGCGCATTAGTATAAAAGCCACCTAGAGCATTCACATCAGCTCCCTTCTCAACCAGCAGTTGGGCCACTCGCTCGTGACCATTGGCCGCTGCCGCCTGTAGTGCATTACCATAATAGCCACCTGAAGCATTCACATCAACTCCATCCTCAATTAGTAGCCGGGCTACTTGCTCGGAACCCCTAGCTGCTGCTGCCTGGAGTGTAGTATTATGATAACCACCTTGAGTATTGACATCGGTTCTCGCCTTAACTGGTATTAGTTGAGCTTTCTGCTCGCAACCACCAGCTGCTGCCACTTGCAGTTCATTGCCGTGGTGTCCACCTTGTGCATGTATATTTGCCCCTTTCCGGATGAGTAGGTCGGCCACTAAGAGTTTATTCTTCTCCAAGGCTAGGGATAGAGGGCTTTGCCCACGGTTGTTTGCAAAGTTCGTCGTACCTAGAGCATCCACAAGGGTTTCCACTCCAAATAAAAACCCACGAGAAATTGTCATAAAAAGCCGTTTCTGAAGTGCCTGGGCTGGTGGCAATTCGCCACGGCGTAGCAGTAATCGAATGATAGATTCGTGCTTGCCATGTATCGCTGCACAAAGCGCATACTCCAGTTCCCCGCCCTCGGCATTGATTCTCGCACCATTTTCAATGAGAAGCTCTGTCATCTGTTCATGGCCTCCGACGCAGGCTGCTTGTAATGCGTTCCCGTACCGTTGCCCACGAGCGTTGACATCAACCTTGTCGTCGATCAACACCTTTCCAAGGCTTGCCAGGTTTTGCTCAGCAAGGATGTACAGCAAATGCACTTTCGTAGTATATTGACGTACTCTGTAAAGCTGAAAAGTGTTGCGGAACCAGATCCACTTCAAAAGGTCTTGAGTACCATGGCCTTGAAATCGTCGCAGAAACTCTCGGTGTGGGATTCCGCTAACCTCTGCAACATCGGCGTGCGAGAACATGCAGTTGACGGCATATTCTGCGAAAGGGAACTTCTGTTGAACATCTGTTGCCTGTCCGCATCTGCGAACCGACTCGCCCTGATAGTCCGGGTTAAATGGCAGACATTGGTCGAAATATCGCAAACAAGCCGTGTGGAGTTGCTCATGACTGATGCCCTTGACATTTCCAGCAAGATGTGTGTCGACCTTTATGAGGCCATTCTCTCCGACGAGGAAGTTGCGCACTGTCTCATGTACGAATTGTACCAATGGTGGTTTGGTCGTAGTGACTTCGGTGAGTCCCCGAGAGTAGTGGAGGAGGTTCAGCTCCAATGTTTCTGTATCCAGAGAGGTGGCACCTTCGACGGGCGAAGATGCCAATCCCGATCGAACTGCAAGATATAGTTCGACCGGACTTAGGGGCCGCATCGAGAAAAGAACCCATTGCAAGAGCAAGACCGATGAGTCGATGTCCTCGGCATTCCTTGCCAAAATCCGAGCGAATAGACCATCCAGAGTATCGGGGATATCTTCGAGGCCTGCCTCCATCGCTGCCATTTGGCCGCGGTCGTACAGCGTGTTGAGAATTGGTATGACCAGTACGACCCATAAGAACACGCGTGACGACTTTTGGCACACCTTCTCTCTCAGTTCTTCCATCCTATGCCCCCCATCGCCGCTGAGTCTCAGTCGAACGTACGTCTCAATATCGTCTCTTTGTCCGTCTTGGTGCTCCATGACAAGAAACAGTCCTTTGCGGATGCTAATATGTGGGAAATGACAACTGGAGAGACATATTCTCAGCGACGTACCGTATGTAACTGCTCTTTGACTTAGCTCTTCGAGGAAAGCAATCAGTTCACGTACGTCGTTTTCATCCCCTTCATCCAGAGCATCGACGAATACATCGAGCGGGCAGTCTCCTAGGCTCTCCACAACATCCGTGAGAAACCCTTGTAGCTCCGTAGGCGTCCAGTCGTCAAGGAGACCTTCTCGGTCCTTCGTTGCAAACATTTGGAGGAAATGTCCCTGTAGTTGAGGACGAGCCTGAAGTATCTGAAGCACCAGCGAGCGATACATTCCAACACTTGAGTTCTCTAAATGACCTCGGGCTTGCGCGTTGAAGAAGTAGGAGATGACGATATCCCCAGGGTGTCCTTTTTTGACTGTTTTGACAGCCTCTTTCATTATCGTTGATTTGCCAGAAGCGGGCTTTCCCTTGATCCAGAGGAAGCCATGATTGTCTTCGATCCCCTTTCGTGTAATCCACATTGTGAATTTCTCTTCTTCGAAAATCCACCTACATGTCCGCGGCAAAGCATTTTTGATATTCAATAGACGTGCATCCATCCGCTCAAATGTCAGCGATTGAAGAAGTCGATGGTATTTAGCCTGCTCATCGGCTGTTATGCTCCCATTTTTCAGATTGAGAGCAACATTGCCGTCGTTTGATATGGGAGGAGAATTGATGGATGTCAATCTGGCGTGGTCTGATCTATCGTTAGCATCACCCCAGAGATAATCGACGAGGCCTACCGTATAGTATAGAATTGGTTGTGACAGGTAGTGTATGAGCGAAGGACTTACTCCATCGCTTATCGATTTTCATTCGAAGCCGTGTGAGCGCATTCTTCTCCCCTTCACCATATCTCACAGACATAGAGACATCAAAGATCCCAAGTAAACAGTATGCCTTGTCCTCTTTTTTTTTGGTGTCCCGCTTGGCTGCCCATCGCATGCGCTCGTCTACGGGAAAGTGAGATAAAGGTTCGCCGCGAAGGGCCTCAATCGGAATTCCCGTGATCTCGTGAATCCGTTGGTCGAGTGTCTGCTTAGTCCCTAGGCGCTCCTCTTCTCGCGAGAAGAACTCGACAGATTCTGGCGCTAGAAGCTCTTGGAGCGTCCAGCCTCGTGTGAACCATCTGCTTCGTCGGAAAGATGTCTTCCACGTCCGTTTTATCTGGTTTCCGTCTCCGTCGTGGACTGATACGTCGGACAGGTAGACATAGCATTTCACTGCATCACGGTACCAGCGAAACATTGACCGAATCGCCTCGCTATATTTGGTTTCGTTCGCTTTATTAATGCAACATGTATCCACCCAGAAATATTCAAGCTTATCCTTTTTAGCTTGTTCGGCGCAGAAGCGAATTTTCTTGTAGCCAGCTTTGTTCTTCCACGATTCGTGTTTTAAGTCGTCGAAATGAACCTCATCCTTGTCGTCTTCCCAGGTATGGGAGAGGATCGCGTAAGGGGGAATGCCATCGTAGAGATCCTCCGTCAGACTGATCTCACCCTGATCGCCGATCTCCAAAAGATGCATGGCGTTGAGGTCGCTCTTGTAGAGAACCTAGTCTCGCTGGAGAAAAGAGCGTAAGATCTGCCAATAATCAAGAACACCGGGTGGCTTATTGCGAGGGGCTGCGAGATATCCGTCGTCCAAGCCTAGCAGACGGAATCACGGTTGTGATGAGCGCGACGGAAGGTGAAAGGGCAAGCCAGGGGACGATCATTAGCAACTGAGCGCGGTCATCGAAATTCAAACCTGGACCATGGTCAACCATGAAGAACGTCAGGTTAGGCTGAACCTGCATCTTTACAGCGCATGTAGGCTGCGTGAGGCAGCCTGGCGCCAGCACAGAGACTTGCAAGGCGCGAAGTTGTGTGGCGCGTCCACAACACCGCCTCTCTCATTGTGGGGTATGCAACGCCGGACTGGGTCGAGGTTGGCCCCAACGAGATCAATTATTGTCTCAGGCAGCACTCGACTCGGCGTCCTCAGCCTTACCTCGCTTGGGCTACCCAACTCCTCTCAGGTGTCTTCTCCCACCATTCCTTTAGTCCCGTGATAGAAGGTACAGTTTCGCATGTTTCAGGTGACTTCGACAGTAGAAGACAAATTTTAGATGGCGGAACGTGCTTCAAGCCTCCCTCAAAGCTAATTAGCACGCCGAACAATTCTAAAAGGGAATTTCTTCGTTGGTGAAGTATTGCAGAATGAAGAATTTTGAATACAGAGAGCTACTCACCGAGGATCGCATCCGGATCTTAGAGTTGCTCCCAGGTGCAGAAGACGATGCAATTCGATGCAATCTTACTTCCGAGCTTCGTCAGGACACCATCACTGGCTATGACGCGATTTCGTACACCTGGGGAACATCTACCCGCCGTGCCGAGATCATCTGCTGCGACGAAATCTTGTCCGTCACGACCAACCTGGCGGGTGCTTTGCTAGAAATCCGACGCAAGAGCCCCGATATATCATGCCGTCTATGGGTGGACGGTATCTGCATAAATCAAGAACGCAGCGAAGAGAAAAATCACCAGGTCAAGCGGCTTAGTGAAGTCTACAGAGATGCAAAACATGTTTTCGTCTGGCTTGGCCCCGACGCGGACGGCATTGCGAAGGACTGTTTCGACTTTCTAGAGGAATGGACTCGACATCTCGACGAACAGCTCCGCATCCGCAAAAGCATTGACAAGATTCCGTCTCTCGAACCTCCGCCTCACCTTCGCATTAGTGAAGAGCAAGGATCGAAGCTAAGCAGACTCCTGCAGTGTTCTTGGTTTTCACGCGTCTGGGTTCTTCAAGAGGCAGGCCTTGCCAAGGTCTGTCAATTGCTTTGGGGCAAGCACAGCATGGATCTCGCGGTGCTTATTGAACTTGCCTGTTTCTGCGATGGGCGCACCGTGATTTCGCGACTCATGGGTTGTGATGATTCGGCTCTCCAACTTTGGAGGATCGTCTTCCTGTGCGTCTTTGTCAAGTACGATAATGCTGAATCGTGGAGATGCTCCATGCCGTTGATTCAATCTTTGCACGAAAAGAATCATCGCCGTCCTGGACTTTATCTGGATATTTTACAGATCGGCAGATCGTTCTCTGCAAAAGAGACATGCGATCACATCTACGCCTTTTACGGAAATCCCCTGGCCCGCTCTCCTGATGGTAAGCTACTGTTGGAACCAGACTATGACAAGGACGAGAGGGAAGTCGAATTTGACGCGGCGCTTGCGTTTCTGAAGCGTGAACATGACGCACCCTACGTTCTTTGTTTCGTGCAGCATAGCTCCGCAGACGAGATCACTGGGAGCAACGGCCCATCATGGATTCCAAAATGGAGGAATCCTCAGACAGACCCTACGCCATTATTCACTATAGGAAATATAGGATTGCAGTTCACGGCTGGTGGGGACGTCGATCGGTTGCAATATCTAGTTGACATAGGCGCGAGGCTTCTAAGCCTTCAGGGATTTATCTTTGACCATCTCACTTGGACTTCCGAAGTTCTCAGAACAGACAATTTTGCTCTCAACCCTACTCAATGGGATTCTGAGCTTCGCACCTCACAACAGACATATATTGACAAACTATGGACCGAGGTGTCTCTCGCTTCCAAACATCGATCTAATCTCACAAAAGTTCCAAAAACTGCTCTGATCGACGATGACTTCAGCTACACTCTGGTCACAGCCTACAACAATCCTCTGGTGGTAGAATCAGCCGAGCATCGAAAAAGATTCAGCATATATCGTCAAGCTCTTGAGACGGCGGGCCGCGAGGGCCGTAGTGGAGCAGCCCTTTTGTCAGGAAAGCAAACTCATAGGGCTTCCCTTTACGAGAGAAACACGCGCAGATGTCGGGATCGGCGACTAGCACTGACAGAACTCGGCCGATTCGCTTAGTTCCACGGTTTGCCGTGCCTGGAGACGCATGCTGCGTGCTTCTGGGCATGGTGACACCGTTTATTATACGGCAAGCGACAATGGAGAATCATGTCAAGGGCAAGTATCACAATCTTGTGGGAGAAGCATACGTTCACGGAATCATGCGAGGCGAGTTGCTGAACGAAGTTGATCACGAAGACATCGAGACGAAGGAAATCATCCTAATATAGAAGTTGAGCAGGATGTGAGTAGAATCTGAGTGGAGATGAATACGAAGTGATTAGGTGGACTTAAAAGCGGGTATGTAGTCAAGTGATCCCCCGTACTTGATCGCCAAGGCTCAATTGTACCTCACCTGGAGCTTCTTCGCCGTCAACTTGGAATGTCCCTCTTTTGGACGACCAGCAACTGAGCCCGCCGAAGGGCGAACAACAACTACTCTGCCAAACTCCGATTCTGAACCCTTTCGTTCCTTATCGCCCAAGATCAACCGAGCTTCCCACAACAGCATAGAGTCGTACGCATCTTCCGATCCAAGCTCCTTCTCCCGCATCCAACGACGACCTTGAAACTCGCACTTTCCGTACCCGAGCAGCTCCTCACGCCTCACGTCCGGCCACCGAACTCCTAAAGGTCTCCTCCCACTTATTATAAACAAATCGTCCACAATGTCAGGTGTGCCCGCCCGCTTCTGGGGCTCCCCGATACGATACCTGCGGTGGGCCGCGCACGAGAAGCCCGCCATCTTCTGGAGTTGTGTCATCGGAGGAATGGGACCGGCGACTTTCGTGGTGATCCCGCCGCTGCGACGATGGGTTGGAGACGAGGATCCGCCGCGCATTCCGTTGACCTATCCTGGTACGTTTTGACAAGAGTGAAAGATCCTACATGGCTTTGAGAACTCTGGCTTTCGATGGAAACATGGGGGACGAAGATTTGGCAAGGATATAAAGCGCTTGATGTGCTCGATGAAGAACATGCAAATGATGCGATTGAACACACATGGAGAGAGAGAAACTTGCTAACATTTTGTCCTTGCAGTTCCCAAAGGACCGAGAAAGATACCAGAAGGCTTTGACGATCCGAAATGAGCGCTCATTGTCAGCACACAGATGGCACAATCAACATGCAATCTGACTTAAACAACTGGACCGCGCAAGAGCCAGGCGCGTACGCCTCAATATCATCAGCCAGACCGAATTAGATGGCGAAAAGGAGGGCACCTTCTGTACATAGCTACGATGTCCTTTCAAGGATGGATGGGAAAGCATTTTCAGCAAATGAATATTGTATTGAACGCTCATCTTTGCTATCAGCCTGGCTGCTGTGTCCTCTATTCAGGCTATCTTCATCATACGCGGGCAAGATACGCTGGCGTGTCGATGAGTACGTGCCGTATGCCTCTCTCGGGGCATTTCTGGCATCGCCAATTCAACCTCTCATGTCCACCAGATCCCAAGTTGGGGGTAGGGAGAAATGCCCGTCCAGGTCGCCGCCCGTTTCCAACGCCGCAGCGGCCAGTAAAATCCATGAAATCGTGCATCATTCGTAATTATCAACTCCCGGCGCCCATATCGCCCATCAATTTGGTGTGTCTAAAGGCTTCGAGCGCGGGCAGCCGTCAGGAAATGAAGCTCACAATCGTAAGGAAAGTCAAGGGTATGTCTCGAGTTTTGTGCAAATGGGGCATATGTCGTGCTGTAACAAGAAGTCTCCAGCCCCGGGAGGTCGTCGTCGTTGACAATGATAAGTCTGAGGTCGGCTGGATCCTGGATCACTCCTCCATAACATCGCCATCCTCGCTGACGAACATGCCATTGGTGCCGGTGGATTCTGGGTAGAGGTCAGAGCTTCCAGCACTACTTTCGTCACTGACCCGGGCTCGCTTCTTGCCACGAGGTAAGCTGCCATGCTTGATCTTAGGGGTGGGATTATGCTGGGCCGCACTTGCCTCGGCGAGAACTTGAGCCAGGGCGTTTTCGTCCAAGATCGCCTCCTCCTCGTCATGCATGTTGTCGAAGGTGGGCAAGCTGTCGGTGGATTTCTTGGGCATGTTAGACTCGTGCCATGGGAGGTCCTCTTTCTCGATGTTGACGCATGTCAGCCAGGCGATGTCCATGTGTTCGTCGCGCTTGAGATGGGTACGCTCGACCATGAGATCGTCGACGAAGCGCTTGATGTCTTCCTTCAGGACGCCCATGTTGGCCTCGAGCAGTTGACATGCCTTCATGCTCATGGGAAAGTACTTGTGGAATTCCTGGAAGTCGAGATGGGAAAGGTAGGCCGTACCGCCTTCAGAAAGCGCGGTGTAAAAGCTCAGTCCTCCATCGGGAGCACGACGGGTACGGTCGTCCGAGATGCATTGGGCGAACCATTGCCGGAAGAAGCAGACAGCCATCCACATGTAGATGTCGTTGCCATAGGTGGGACGGCCCGGCTTGTCGACTGCAGAGCGGCGCATGAATTCTGGATAGTGGCCGAGGATGCGAAGTTCGATGGCTTCCTTGACCAGAGATAGCTCGTTCGCCTTGCGGTCCAGGATCTTGCGGATGTCTTCGCTGATGTGGCTCTTCTCTTCGTCAGGAATTGTGCCCCATTGGCCGACAAGGTGAATGACTGCTTCGCTATAGATCGCCGGGGAGCGAACACGGCGGCCGAGCTCAACCCAGACATGGGGGTTGCCTAGGATGGAAGTCCAGAGGACGCTGTCCTGACGCATGAGAGCGAGATCAACGACGTCGCAGACATGTTCGATGGAGTTGACGGCTTCGGCACATTCGATGAGAGCGACGACACAGGAGAGGACGGTGGCGAGAGACGTATCATCGAAGATGGGCTCGCGGTTGTAGAAGACCCCGAACAGCCAATCCCAGGCACGGTTGGTGTTGTCAGGGGTATTGTCATTTTCCAAGTCTCGCGTGAGAGAGGCGTTGGTAGGGGTAACAATATGACCAGATTCATTGATATCCTATGCATCAGCCCTTGTCAGCGTCAGGCCGTTCCGTGTTTGCCTTCCCTCTTACAGCGCGGACGAATTCACCGAATGAGCCATCGAGAGGGCGCTTGAACTCGAAGTGGTAGGCAGGAAGGTTCTCGCGGCGAGCCTGCGCATTGAGGCGGGGCCCGGGTCTGGAGGTAAAGTGTTCGGCGAAGTAGGTAGAGTGGGCGGAGAGGACTTGAGAGTGCAGTTTGTAATGCTGTGTGGCTGAGATGATGATGAGGACGTCACCGTCCACAAAATGTGGGAAAGCAGACTTTGGAGCCGCCATAGCGACAACAGCGACGGAGTTTGTCAGAAGAACTACGCGGAACCAAGGAGATGTAGAGGAGAAGGACACCTTACACAGACGGAGAGGTGAGTGTTGGAAGGGGTGTAGGTCAGTAAGAATGAACGAGTGTTAGGAGGCACAGCGTTTGTCGGTGAATGCCACTGGCAATGAATAATAAGTGCGAGTGTGTTGACAGTGAAATTGGCCCAGGCACCCACCACAAGTGACAAGCTGAAAGGAAACAATTCACTGCGCGGTCATATGAATGGGACAGGCAGACAACCAGCGTTTGCGTCTCTCCGCGGCGATGATGGCCAGGGCTGCTACCAGCTTCAAATCGCAGTTAATTCTGATGGGATAAGTGTCGAGGTGTAATCCGGCCACACATGTCAGTCACTCTCATTTCAGCCTTTGCATGGCCCGTGTTGGTAAGATAATCAAGAGAGATAGCGGCTACTATTCTTTGGATCGGCAAGGCCGGGGCCCAGAGTCCGGATGTTGGTCTTCGAGTTGAAATATGCCCCTATTTCACTTCTGACAGGCCACGAAGAGACAAATCTGATTGTAGCAAACACAGCACAGAGAGGGCACTGTCTGACGTGTCAGCAAAGGTACGGCCTCAAGACACCGGTTCGAGCAGCACGAGTCAGAGTTCTCCTGGATGGCCACTTTGTCCTCGGCGAAAGAACAGCGTGGAAGTTCAATGAAGATCCGGAAGTAGAAGCAATGTAAGTGGTCCATGCTGCGGTAGCGACATCCCAATCACGAGCAGAAAATCAACAGTCAAGCCATCCGGGGTCGGCGAGGATCAGAAGAGCACAAGACATGGAAGATTCCGGTAGACTCATGGTAGACCAGTACCTGAGTATAAGTTGTCGTTGCATTAGTTGTGGCTTCATCAAACTGAACAAAACGCAACCAAGCCACATCACCATCTCAAAACACCATCCAATGCTAAGTACATCCAAATCCTGATCGCGAAACCGGGCTTGCCGTGTGGTTATCATTCTTCGACGGACTGATATCATAATGTATTGTGCCTCCAGGATCAAAGTGCTTCCCAGTGGAAATGATGGACAACCCCGACTCCGGTGACGTGTGCGTCGATGCATATTGCGAAGTCAGCGCGGACCGCGCCAGCGGGATATCCTCTTTTAACTCGTAAGTCCTGGTCTCGTGATGCTGTTGTCACAAACCGGAGTCATCCACGGCATGAATGGTCGTGTATCCCCGGTAGTAAGATTTTGCATTGCGGTTCAAATGATGCTGCGCGTTTGTAAGACATGGCCGAACCAGGCATGAACAGGGATGTATATTGGTCACTGTGGGGTTCCGGGCTGGCTTAGCAACATCCGGAGATATGTAGCATGGAGCTCGAGGGCACGACGGCATTCATCTCCTGGGACGTGATTCAGAGTAGCCGGAGGGATATACACCACTCATTATATCTCTTGACCTTGGGTCATAAGGAGCCGGTATTGATTGAGACACCGGCGGTGCCGTCCTTGAGGAATATCCGGGTTGACCGTAGCCTCCGGGTTGGGCTCGGCTGATGGCCGAGGGAGGTGTGGTATTGCCGCCATTGAAAGTCCTGGGCTCTCTCTCTGCTCCATAATATTGGGATTGACCTGGAGGGTATCCCGGCTGCTGGGAAGAAATGGCATATTGGGCAGGGTAACCGGGTTCCGGAGGATAGCCAGTACTGACCGGGATACGACCACTAGCCACGGGACGGGGAGGCTCCATGTCACGGTCACGAGGGTCACGGGGATCGCGTGGGTCACGATGCCGTACAGGTGGAGGTTGCCGGTAATCCTCGTCATCAAGGTCCATATCTCCTGGGTAGCGACGTGCTATTTGTGTTTCTTGTTGTGCCAGTTGCTCGTACGAACCTGGGCAGTTCTTAGACCCAATCGTGGGAGAATCGGATGGAGGCATACCTCGCGGTTCGCCGTGTCGACGTCTTCTCTCTTTCTCACGCAGCCATCGGTCTGACTCTTCGCGCAGCGTTTGTTCCATTGCCTGTACAAAATGTAATCAGCATCTACACGCCAGAAGATGGCGATAGTGTCGCTCCGTACCGTTGTGAATGGACGATAAGCCCTAACCCAGAATCCGGGACGTCCCTGAAGGTTACGGTCAGCGCATTACACCTTCTCGTGACAAACAGAGGAGCCTACTCGAGAATCTTGACCGGGTCGACATGTTGCATCCTGACCAAGAAACTTGCAGATCTCGTGTTGAAGCACTTCTCGTTCTATCCCATCTCCTGGACACCAGTATTCTCCAAGCGTTGTCCTGGGTTCATCACGAATGCGATCATCTCTCATGGGTGTGTCCACGGCTGTGCGGCTTCTTGCGGCTGGAGGGTCCACGGATGCCCGACTCCTGGGGGGTGGAGGATCAACATAGTCACGGTCGTCGCCACGAGGATAGGGAGCCCTCGCAGGCACTTGGCGATACAGCTGTCCGGTTGTTGGGTCTTGAACATACTTTTCAGCAGGTTCAGCGCTACGACTGTCAACCACACGATCAGGCCGGGGAGGATCAATGCGGCTGGCAGTATTGGCTCTTGCAGTGTCTCTCCCGATATCAATCCTGGGGTCCAATCTGGGATCAAGACGAGGGTCCACACGGCGGTCAATTGCAATGTCCATGGCATCTGTCATCTGGGTATCTCGACTTCGATCAAGTGGGCGATCGTCTGGCCTTCTCTCCCGGATCGTTTCAACCCGCTCTCGAGGGTCTCGTTCTGCTCTTCGGCGGTTGTCAGTGGTGCCGCGGTAGTCTCGGTCATCAACGTAGCGGGAAGACATCGTGACGGCGTGAGAGATATATGAACGGTGATGCGCAACGGTGAGATTCCTTGTCCGTTGGGCAGCAAGAGGGCGGATCAGACAAATGGGAAGAAAAGTGTCAGAAGCGCTGTAGGAGGGTAAGCGAAGGGATTGTGTTGGTCAGTCCTGTGGGCCAGTCAAGTCCTGGGTAAAACAGATCCACCGGAGAGATAAATCAAAAGGTCCGGATAGTGGCGATCGCCAATAGATTGGGAGATGGATCGGCCTGGTAAAGGAGCGGACGGTTTGATGCTCAGACGAAAAGGTAACGGTGGAAGGATGGTGTTGGTGGACGAGGTTTGGGAAGATGAGAAGAGAGAAGGGAGGGGGGCGCCGAGTGCGCAGGCAGAAGAGACGCCTTTTGCATTTGGTTTGGGCAGAATCTGCACGGGGCCCAGGCAAGCGAACACAGCCGCCAATCGTTGACCACGAGACACACAGCAGCCGCCCAACCCAACCCAGCAGTATGACCCGTTGGCTAGATAGGAAGCAGCGTTCTTCGTCCGTTAGGCCTAGCTTTCGAGCGGCCTTTGGGCCTTGGGCAGTCCTTGCTCGTCCCGCAGAATCGACGTTTCTGCCGCCTATGGAGAAATACTAAAAGAGCATATGGGGAAAGTGCGCAGAATCGTGCTTGGAACCCGCACAAACCCTTGGAACGTGAAACAATTAAGGTGGGATGATCAGGCAGTAGTACCACCGGCGATCGCGGCACCAGCCTAGCAGAGTAGAGAAGGTGACATTCCAGGTATCGAATAGAAATGTCTTTGCTGTGTTATGGAACTGCGAGGCGACAAGGAAGAGCTGATAGTATGACAGCTGATGTTCAGGTCTGTTACAGCGCTTGGATGTAGCTCGACCATGACGACTAAAAAGCGCTCAGTGCCTAGGTGCAGCTAGTGGTACGAGTATCACCAGCGTCAGTCCTTCGATGCCAACGCCGTGGTATATCCACAACCATGGTAAATCCGACTTCACCAGCCAAACACCACTTATCCAGTCTTGAGATCTCCTCGGGCCCAACGGCAAATCGAGCCTACGCTCGACTATCCCATCGAGAGCAAATGTTTCATTGCAATTGCCGCGGTGACCGTCTATCTAGGTCGATAAACACGGTGCCAGGCACGGATAAAGGTTGATGGCTGAAACTCGGTACAGTGAGAACTGGTGGCCGTCGTGGAGAAGCGAGAACGCGTGGGAGGGTTGCAGATGCTTGCGCTTACCGGTGTGTGAGGCCTGTGTGTCTTGTCCTATGGATGCGGGATGGCTCGAACAAGATGAGTCTAGTGGCACCGGCGAGCTCAAGCAACCCCCAACCAGCCAGTTGGTGGCCGTCCGCTTCAACCAATGGCCACGGGTTGGGCAGCAACACAGAAACGCGTCCAGCGTCGATGCACGTCAAAACGTCGCCTGATTGCAGGTCGCGCAGCCAAGAAGTGCGTCATGCCGCCCCCAATTGGTCATTCCGGGGCCCTATATCACAGGTTGGGCACTAGTAACCTCATCTTCGCCCTTGCATGTGACATGTCACCTCCCCGAGCCGCACGAGCTGACTCGCTCCGACGAGTGTACGAGTTACACCGTACATTGTTGCTCACCGTCTGTTTGAGATCTCATCGTATATCCACAAAACGGCTGTGTTACTGCTTCTCACAGCTCCCGCTTCGGGAAGAGAGGAATGGCCTCGGAATCCTTTCAACAGCGCTTCGCCTGATACCTGGGAATATTCATTCGACCTGATAGGGTCGGCTCCCAAACCCGACCTCTCAACCAGTCCGTTAAAATCCATGCTTGCCAGTGCTAGCACAAAGGAAAAGGTCACAGATGGTGTGGCAAGACGGGAGTCGGTGCTCTCGCACTCCAACCTTCCCAGAGTCGGGACAGCGTTCAGAAAGCGTAACACATAGGGGTCATTAGTGTCGCGGTTGGGCCGAACACATCGCTACCTGCGTAACTCGGGCAGAGATGGACAGTCCATTGCCGCTGTCTCATCAACAGAGTGAAAGCCAAGGGGATGACAGACACAACGCAACGATGGTCGCCTGCTGTGGCTGCCACATCCGCGGCCATAGTTACAACATAGAATGTATTCCGCCCTTGGCTGCCAGTCCTCTGATGCGAAATCCTACGCGCGGATAGTGTAGGTGGACCTCCTTTCCCTCGGCTTTGGTACTCAAGACAATTTCTTCCTCTGTCAGTCCAATGAGGCGGCCTTGGTCACGGTGATGGGTGCCCGAATCGATGGGGAACACTTCGACTTCAGTGCCTCGCTGCAATCCCAGAGGATCGGCCAGGTCAAAGCCGGGGTCCTTGTCGACAAAAGATGCATTGAGGATCCGCTCAGCTGCAGCGTCTCCTTTGAGAGTTGCCGGTTTCGGCGCTTTTGCTTTGGCGGCCTTGAGGGCATCGTTGAATCTCGCTATCCACGCAAATACCTTGGGATATTTCTTGTCAGAGATCAACTCTTGGGGCAAAGCTCCCTTCAAGCCCTTCAGCCAATCAAATGTCCAGATAGCTTTAGGCACTTGCATTAGTGGATTGATAGTGACGCAGTGTACTTCCTGCTTACCTTCGATGTCTGCCAAGGTCGGATGATCCCCTTTCAGCACCCAGTCCCGGCCGTCTGCCAACAAGGTCGTCTCCAGGACATTGAAAGCACTCCTGATCGCCGCCAAAGCTTCTGGCCTGTTTGCCTCGATCTGCTCTTTACTCCAAGAGCGGCCAGAATAGTCCTCTCGATCTTTTGTGAAATGAGGATCATTCAGAAGCGGCATACTTGTTGGGATCAGTTGGCTTGCCCTGGCGAATAACCCTGCTTCCATGTTCCATATCTCGAGGAGTTTCTCCACGGCCTTTTCCTCGGCGCTCGAAGCGCTCAAGGCACTGTTGGGGAAAAGCTCTTCTAATTTGCGGAGGATGATGCGACTGTCACAGTAAATATCGCGCCCGATAGCCATCAACGGGATCCTTCTATATTTGATTCCCAACGCAGCGACATCGGGTCGGGGCAAGACTGGAGGTTGTTTCTGTGTCATTCATTACTTCTGAGGTGAGAAAGGTAACCCAAAAGTAGATGACCTTACACATTCAGCGTAATCGATGCCTCGCAGACTTAGATACCACAGCACGCGCCTTGCAACAGGCGAAAACGAATAATGGTAAAGGACAATACCATTATTTGGGCCGTCCATCCTGTGTTGGACTTGTCGAGAGCGAAAAAGGCGGACTTCTCGTAACCGGGCCGGATGATCAGCTGCTCGACTCACTTCAAAATATCGGTTGACAAGTCAGAATGGGTTTGTTATGAAATGTTGGAGCACCAAATCTCTCATGTCTTTGGGCGAAGGTGTGAGAAGTTCGAGACTGAAAGTTCACGGATTGTTGGCGAAAGCGAACCTCGGCTTCTCGTCATATGCGGGGAAGCTCCGAGCTAGACCAAGTTCAAACTTGGTGGTAAACACGGGGCAGCACGCCAGTGCTGCTGTCACAAGCTTCATCAGACGGTCACATAAGGTGAAAACGCTCGCTAACTTCGGGCTTCTAACACTCGAGGTACGGCGCAGGACTATGGCACAGTGCTCGCGATGGACTCGGACGGAACAATTTTCCGGTGCAACGAGGGCATCGGTGACATCACCTTTGCCGCTGCATGACGAAAAGAAGCACCACAACGCTTGATCGACGTCGGAGCAATGAATGATTTATATCGTCCACGATCGTCCCACTTCGAGCTGGTCTTTCTCGTTGGACCATTGATATTGCCCATTCAGAGCACCATAACAGCCGTCAGGGAACATAATACAGACGACGACACCCTCTGAGGAATCGGAAGACAGCATCAAGATGGCCGAATCCGGACGAAACAGCGGGGGCGACCTCTTCGATATGGCACAGAAGGGGACGAAGGTGCCAGAGGACTCGGCACAGCCCAGAACCATTCCCTCGGTGGCACGGCCTGACCAGGTAGCTTCGGAGTTTGATCCAAACGCCCTCGGAGGCCGAACTCTTGCAGCAGCTGCCGACAACGCGGGTGACATTCCGAGGGTGCGTCTTTCTCTTGGTTCTTGCCTAGAGCACCAGCTAACGTTGTACAGACCACCAGGGACACATCTGCGCAGGATGTCCTGACAGGAACTGGAGACACTCTACCCGCGACGGTAGACTCCAAGCGGATGCATGCCGTCCCAGGGGGAGTTACTCACGACCCATTCGCAAAAGGCTCCACCCGCATGACCGAACATAAGGTCCAGCCCAACAGTTTCGGAGGAGGGGCATCAGATGGACCGCAAACAGACCGGGCCCCAGGGCAGGAAGACCTCAGTGACGAAGCTGCCATGGATCGAATTGAACGCAAAGAAAACGCCTAGTAGACGTGGGAGGAATTGTAGTATACGCTACCTTCTCAGTAAGCTCGAAGGACAAAAAGGGTTGCAGTGTACGAATAACTAGGTAGAGTCACGCAAAGAGCCTGTCCTCCACCGTCCCGTTATAATGAGCTGCTTGACACTGCCCCCCCACTCCCGGCTCGCCTCTCCTCCTGTGTGATACCTGAGTAACCTCGCGGCCCTTCCTGAGAGTTTTAGTCTTCCCTCTTCCTCTCCATGCACAACATCAACTTTCGTGAACTTTGGACGATGAGCAACGACTTTGACATCCCGCTGGCTGGCCATACCTGTCTCACTCACCCAATCATCTCCCCCCCCCAACAATAACGCGTGCTTTCCGCTAATCCACAGAACACGTTGCTGACCTCCACTCGTTGGACCACGGTCCCTAAGAGTCGAGGGTTCGAAGCGAGTCCCAGATCCGAGCAACCGGTGTCTTCAAGGACCAGACCGAGGCCGTTTTTGGGGACGGTCCCACACCCAAAATGTAGCGAAGGTGCCCAGAATGAGGAAAAAGATGGACAGAATGGCGATCCACAGCTGGCTGTGCACAAAGAGATGGCCTCGTCGATCAACCGGGGTCCTCGTAGAGGCCCCGTACTCCACGAAGACGGTGCTGAAGAATGCCTGCAAGTCAGGTGGGTCAGGAGCCAGTCCGGGACGCTCGAGTATTAAGGCAGAAGAAGAGGGAAAAGGAGGGTGGTCTTTCGGCTCACCAGTACAAGGTTTGCTGGGAGATATATCAGAGCAATGACAGTCGCTATCCGTACGGTGCGAGAATCGGTATATGTCCATTTCGAGATCTCTGCCATGGCCTTTGTCTCTTGCGAGTCGTTTTCCGCAATTTGCTGGAGCTGAATGCTGGTTTTATTGAAAAGCTCCTCGTTGCGAAACTGTAGGACGGACTTGATCTGGAATGGGGGGACAGGTGCCTTCGTTAGTGCTTCAAAAGACGTTGTTACGTTGAAGAATAGTCCGATCACCTACGTACCGTGGAAGTGATATCCTGTGAGAGATGAAGCAATTCATGCACCGTCGAAATGGAGTTTGCTAAATCGTCAGAGATACAGGCAACTTCTGCCATGAATGCTTCGTGCACTGTAGGTGGGATTCTTTTGGTGGTTACCATTGCTTCACCGTGAAGTGACAGCGCTTTCAAGCTTCTTGTTGAGCCGTCCAAGACGCTGCTGACACGATGGAGTTTCCTGCGGATTTCGTGTACCTTCTGACCCAACGCAAAGTCGAAGTCAATTTCCTGGAATGGCTTTGGAAAAGACACACGCTGATTCTAGTTCAATGTCAATGGTTGCACCAATTGTAGGTAGCCGTCCATTATCACAAGAGATAGTTACATCTTACATGTAGGAGAGAGGATCTGACCGGAGGACTTGATGTTCAAGGGGAGTAACGCACCAGTGTCATGAGACTGTTACTCATATAGTTGAGATAGCGCTTTGTGTTTTCACATACAGGCCCGATGAATCGAAGGTGGAGAGAGAGAGGATGCAGTACCGCGCTTCGGGCAACATCGTTGAGACCTGTGTTCCAAGACGAGGGCGGCTGAATGAGAATCCAGGATGAAGCAGAGGCTTCGACGTCGTATCGGTGGTAGACAACAGTCTGCCTGCAAGACCACGGATCTTCCAGGTCTCGCAGATGTTTCTCGAAATGTCCCATCTTATAGCAAATTTCTGTGACCAGATCAAACAAGCTGGTGAGCAGGTACTCGACACCCAGGTCGTTATAGGAAATTCTCACCAGAGGACGTCACATTTCTTGTCCCAGCCTTGTCCTCGCTCATCGAAAAGTGTGTGTAGCAACTCATGAAGTGTTCGTCCTCGGACCGAGTCTTGAATCCCATGCTCTTCACGAGGTCTAGAAAGCGCGGGTGGACTTGGTAAAAGCCACACAGTGTGGTGAACATATCTAGTGTGATTTTCATTCGGCTCCAGGAGTTCATCCGATGAATTGTCCTGTAAGTATTGTGAGCTCGCTGCCATGACTCGGGTTTCCAGATATTGGGACAGCTATTTTGCGACTGACATGATCCTAGTGTTCCCCACAGGGAGTCTTCTCTAATAATTGAGCGAGGTCAGTCTGGGTGGCGAGGGAATATTTCCAGACGCTGAGCCAAGGCTGAACCTTCAGCAATGAAATTGATACCTTGAGGACATCCGAGAGCTGCTCCACTGTTGCGATATACTCTGACTCTGAGAACCTTCCGTCGAGAAGCATGGCCTCGGAGGCATCTTTGGGCACACACCGTCCACTGCCAGGTTCGGGAACTTGTTCTCGTAGTTCGAATTTACAAGAAGATTGGTCCCTGACAAACAGCTGCTCGGCGGCTTCTAGCAGTCCGGAACGATATCTCGTTAAGTCTTGCACATCTAGAAGGGGTCGAGGCAAGTTCAACGGATAGGAGGAGTATTGGTTGGGAGTAGCATGTGGCATCTTGCCCGAGTCTGAATGCTGGTCCCCTCGTCTCGGGAGGTCGCATAGAGCTGTCCGTAAAGAGTTTTGTTTTCTTCGCTTAAAGAAGCCCGGCCAGCCTAGATCGATATTGCAGCACGCTGCTGCAATTGGTGGCGGGGTGGGGATTGCGCCACCCAGGCGCTCATCCAAGCGAACCCGAGCCTCATGTTGTGCTGCGACCAGGCCTAGAACAAGTGTGTGTGGCCAGGCAGAGAATATAGGATATGGTGTGGCCGCAGTGGCAGGTTCATCTCAGGCCACTGTCGGCACTCTCCATAATACCCACCATTGCAGATCGTCTTGGTACTATCGACATGGAAGTAATCACGCGTCTTCAAGCCAAATACGTGGTGCAACCAGATTTAAAGAGGCTGCTAGCCGCCAAATTTGGCACATCCTGTTCTGTCAAGGTGTGTCGAGGATCCCGATCAGCATCGCTGACGCAAACTTTGTCCAGATCGTGGGAGAAAACATCGAGATTAGAGCACCAAGAGCGCTCACAGAGGTAGTAGTTGCTGCCTTTTGGCCGCCTTCTTGGAACACACACGAACGAATCGCTAATGAACAGGACGCCTTCAGACTGAAATTGCGTCGGTGACGTGGCAGGAGTAAAGCAATACGAATGCAGGCTGAAGGGCAGGTTCGAGTGGGGGATGTTCAGCGCAGGACGGGATGAGAATCTGAATCTCGGGCTTTTCAAACAATGTAATTACCTTTTCGTCGACTGCTTGCGCTCGGTAATGGGTCGACCTCCTCATGAGATCTTTTACCAATGCCATCCTCGCTATTCCTGGAAGAGTTGGTGAGGCAACTGGCGGCAAAGCGCGAGAAATCCATCAGCGGCCATTATTTCGTCACTCGAGCCAGCCTCGAGGAGCTCCTCACCTCGCAAACAATAACCCGCGCTGTCGCTGAATTGGAGTGTCTGCCTGAAGACCGCATCAATCTTCCTCAAACCGTGGAGCACGAGCTTCTTGTGACGTTTGCAATCCTCCTCTGGATCCACCAACCGGCTGCCATTGTGAAGCTGCGGCGTTCTGGTCACCATGATCGAAATCTGCCCCTCAGTGAGGCTGAGGCGGACCTCGTCCCCGAGTGCGGTGCCATCTTCTATCAGGAACAGTTCCCATTCATTCCTCATTTCTTCCGTCTGGGTGGTGATCGGGACATTAAGCCGTCGGTGATTTTACCATTCATCCGCCAAGTTGGGACAATCGACACTGGAGGACACGGGGCAATTACCAAAGTTGAAATACATCCCTCATTGCAGGATTTCAAGCCTCGTCCGGTACGGTTTCCATCACGCAGTCGCTCATTCTGATTTGCAGGATTAAGAGTCTCACACGGTTATAGGATGGACCTGTCGTGGTCATTCGAAAGACGTTGCGGCAGCGCGGCTCAAGAACGCACCAACAAACTCTCTTCGAGAATGAGAAACGGTCCCTCAAGCTGCTCCACTGCCTCAAACACCCCAATATAGTTCCATTCTTGGGTGCCTACGTCCACGGCCAAGATTTCTGCTTCCTCTTTCCCCTGATCGACACGGACCTGGCTTCATTTTTTGAGCAGCCTCGTCGATATGGTGACTTTGAACACGATTTCACATTTTTCTCTGCCTTGCACGGACTCGCCTCGGCGATGAGCCAGGTGCATGATATTCGGCTCCAGGCAAATGCAGACGGCCTGGACTTCTCGGGAGTTGGATACCATCATGACCTGCGTCCAGCTAACGTCTTAGTCAATAGTTCGACCTTCATTCTCGCAGACTTCGGCATGGGCTCCCTGAAGGCGGTCGAGCAGGGGTCACAAACCCCGTGGAAGGCTGGAACAGGAGATTATCTGGCACCGGAATGCATGGACGAAGAGGATTTCGTACACCAGGATGTCGGGAGGGCGATTGACGTATGGGCATTCGGCTGTTTGATTGCGGATGTGGCGACATTCATCCAATATGGGAATGCCGGGCTGACACGATTTCGCGACTCCCGACTGAGTGCAAGAGGCCAGACAAATTGGGCGACGACATATTTCTACAACGAAAGGGGCTATGCCAAAGAAGCAGTGCTGGACTGGCTAAGAACGCTCGCTTTCAAGGGCCACAATCCCGCCATAAGTCAGCCATTGTGCCATCTTGTTCAGGATGTCCTCACCCCCGCCTCTGAACGGCCCCGTATTGCAACTGTCGCTGCGCGTTTAGCCAACCTCAGCGTCAAAGCACATTTCTTCGCCGTTCTTGACACATTGACTTCAATGCTGGAAGCTCCAGAGCCTGCGGCACTTGCTGGGAGACACTCGATGAAGATCTGGTTCGAGAGAGAACGCTTTCGAGCCTTTGGCAACGTGTTATATCTATATGGCTCTGACCCAGACGCCCCAAATCCGGATATATCCGAAAAGACACAGGAGATGTGTGTGAAGGCCATGGTTCAACTGTTCAGAAGACTTCCCCGTGCTGAGGATGCTGCCGAGATTCCCCAAAATGCAGCAGCTCCGTCCGACAACCATGCCGGATATGCCAACAAAATGGCCCATTTGCCGAGCTCTGAAATCGTCAAGTCTGAGGCTACCACTGTCCTCGAAGCCGACGTCCAAAACCTCACCCAGCAACTCTGGGACTTGCTCCCAGAGGCGCAATTGAAAAGGGTTGAAACCATCTGGGTCAACTCGATGCTCGAGGTGGAAGATATTGACGTGCTCGACCGGCTCGAGCGAGCCCTGGGCTCAGAAAGGTCGAGGATCTACCAAGAAGGGGCGGCGATGGCGATGATGAAGAGGATCCGGTTGGAAATGGCGCACGACCCCGTCAGTCGGGTCGAGCTCAAGAAAATCGAAATCCCGTTCGGTCGGGTCCACGAGACCGAGAAGCGATACGGCCATCAACTTGGAACATTACAAAGAAGTCAGGATAGCGACGAGACGACGCCGGTCATGATCGAGTGTATGTACTACAATCCCAACTGGGAGAAGATTTCGGCCTCGGAAAGAGCTGCGGTCATGGCGCTCAAGGCCCAGGGATTCAACGTCACCCCTGTGCCCAGGTCTCTCCGGATCCTGCACTGCCTTGGTTTCTACGAGCAACCCAACAGGTATGGATTTGTCTATCAGGCCCCACAGCCGCATACCCGGCTCACCACCACTCTAAATGGACTCCTCATCCAGTCTGCCAGGCAGGCGACCAAAGACCCGCATCTCAACCAGCCCTTTCTGGGTGACAAGTATCACCTGGCTCATGCCCTTGCAGAGACGATAATGGAGTTCCACAGCATCGGTTGGCTCCACGAGAACTTGCACTCCAACAACGTGGTCTTCTTCCACGCGGAAAGTGGAGGCTCCGGGATGATGATTACCCCTGATGGGGGCACGATCATCACACAGCCCTATGTTGTCGGACTCAACAAGTCTCGACCGGGTGGACAGGCGTGGCACACCGAAGGACCGGATCCTTCAGCGGATTTCCAGAACTACCAGCACCCAGACTATGCGGTCACAAAGCACTTCAGGAACAGCTACGATTATTATTCTCTGGGCCTGGTGCTCCTGGAGATCGGCCTCTGGACTCCGCTCATGGGCTGGAAAAACAATCCAAAGTACATTCGGTTGACGCCTGCGGCCTTTCGTGACGCGCTGGTCGAGACCTACGTTCCTCGCCTGGGTCCGCGAATGGGCAAGGTGTATCGGGACATTGTGAAGCTGCTGTTGACGGATGGGCTGGACAACAAGCCGACGAGGATACCGGATCCTGACCAGGAACGTGAAGTCTTCAACCAGTTCTTTGATCGCGTCCTAGCTCCTCTTGCCGCACTGTCGGGAGGTTTCTTGTAAGTTGATCCTGGTGCAATGTGGCGCATCCGCACATTCAGCTTCGAGGCACTACGCGGGCACGAGATGATTCGAAGCATACAATTTCTTTGATCGACGAACAGAAAGCAGAAAGGAATAGTTGTTTGATCCGAGTTCAATCTCGTGGCTCATCTCAGCGAATCCTTATCCTTATTTCCCGTGATCGCGACACCCTGAAATCGCCCCAGGTGTCGTCGTGGCTCTCGCTGCATTGACCGCTCGATGACATACGAAAATGGGGCCTCAAAGTCCGATGGTTCCCTTCCCTTACCAGCCACGCCGAGTTAGCCGGCTGTCACACGACTGTCGTTGGGTTCCGGGTCTGTTGTCTGAGGCGACAGAATGGAAGGATCAAACCGAATTGTTGCCTCGCGGAGCCCATTCTGCTCAAGGTACCGCGACAGCAGGTTTGCCAGCTTCCTTTTCGTATCAGGAGCAATGGAGGGTTGTTGATCAGATTGCCGAGACACAGCGAACGCAACAGCCAAGATTTGTTCGACTTCAAGCTTGTATCCCTGCTCTAGCAACTTCTCGGCCAAGTGCAACATTTGGGTCAGGAAATCTTCGGCATCTACCGAAGCACCCCGTGCAATCCGATTGAGGATGTCCACCGTCAACTTTCTAGCCTCGTCGCCTCGATTCATGCGACTGTAGCAAAGAGCGGCAAGTGCCATGGTTGAAAGAGGTCCACCAGGATTGGCGTCAGGGTATTTGCTCATGAGATCTATTTCCTTCATTAGAAAAGGCAAGGCCTCTGCAAAAGCTCCGCCCGATTCCAGAGCTCTGGCAACTGTCCTAGCAGCGTCAATCTTCTCCGCGAGGGAAACGTCCGGACGATCGTCGATAGCGGAGCACTCTTCTCGACCAACCTCCGCGGCTTCTTCATATTTACCCTGCGCCAAGAGAGTCGACCTTAGATTCCCCATTGCAATTATGGTATCGTGATGTGACCTTCCCAGACGTTTTTGCCTGACCGCGGCCACTTGTCGTTCGAGGCTCTCCGCATTTTCTAAATCACCACGCTGCGAGTGGATATACGCAAGATTGCCCATTATCAAAGCGGATTCGCGGTGTTCATGGCCTAGTTTCTCAAGGGCCTTGGGAAGAAGAGCATCGAGGATCGTGAGCGCCAGATCAAGGCTATCACGCCTGATGAGCTCTGTAGCATAGTTGTTGACGCCAATGACAGCATGCTGAGCCATTTCATTGTCCTTGTCGATCAGGTCTTGGACTTTCTTGTAGCAGTCGAGAGCCGAGTCTTGTTTACCAAGCTGATAGTACCGGACACCCATGCGACTTACATCTTCAACGAGCTTTGGATTTACCTTCTTCCCGATCACGAAACCTTCTTGAATCCTGACCAACTTTTCGTCAATTTCTGTAGCTCGTTCGAGTTGACCACTGGCGTGGTAAGAAGCGGCTAGACATCTCATTGCGCCTCGCGTGCTTGAGTGCAATGGACCGAGCTCTTGTTCACAGTCTTGTAGTGTCTTTTCGGCAAGAGCAATGGCGTCATCAAAGCGTTTTTGCCGTAGCAAATGTTTGACATAGTCTTGTTGGTTCTCCAAGCGTTCCGAGTGCTCACTCTCCGGACCGGCGGAGTAGATTTCCCGAAGCTCTTTGGTAATTCTTTCTGCCTCTTGCTGGTCACCAAGGTCTGAGTACACAAGAGCCAGTTTGGTTTTGATCTCGACTTGATCAGACAGAGCAAGGTCATCGGTGGTCTGAAGCATTCTCAGTGCGTAGCCAAGCGCTTCCTTGCTCTGGTCATTCCAGCGCAGCAGATCAACAAGAATGCCCTGTAACCGCAGAGTTGAAAAACTGGTGGGTCCAAACAGTTGTTGGCGCGTGAGGATTGTTCGACGATAGTAGTTTATCGCGTCGGCAAGGATCCCATCCCTTCTGAAACGTGATGCAAGGTCGTTTCGGTAGCCTAACTTTGCCAGAGTTGCAATGGTACCTGCCCCTTCCTTGGACTCTTTTGTTCTTTGGAGAGCAGCAGTGGCATCAGCCACTCCTTTCTCGCTCTTGCTTAACCATTCGTTGGCTTGAACTTCGTTTGCCTGAGTGCCAAACCCGGTTCTGTGACAAAGGGCCAGTTGAAAGGCGGCATTCTCGGCACAGACCCCGCAGCTTTCACTATTTGCCATTTCCTCCATGTAGCGGACCATTAACTGGTGGAGGCGAAAATCGCAAGACTCGAGAGGGAATAAGAGTTTGTCCATCTGTCATGGTGAGGATAACCAGTTGGATAGAGGGAAATCTCAAGCTCACCTGGAGACTACCATGCCACTGAGGCACCACAACTCTTCCCAACTGGCTCGTCTCTTCCATTCTCCTAGAAATCGGCCTCATGAGTCCAGTTGCCAAATACGTGTCCAAAGCACTAAGTTTCAACTTACAGCTCTTGTTCTCCGTGAGAAAGCGCTTGAACGATCTCGCCCATGCACGACGCTCGCGATTTTGGGTCTTTTCCTAAAGTAAGCCGAAAAATTTGTGTCAGACGGGCCTGCGTTTCTGGTCCCAGGTTATTGTTGGTCTCAACCAACTTCTCGGCCAGCTGCAATATGAGATCATCAGACGAGTGCTTGTTGAATTGTAGGTCCTCGAAGGCGTGGCTGTCCTTGTCTGCGAATGCAGTGTGTACTTTCACCGATGCGTAATCCCACTGTTGCAATGTCTCGTCCTTGAAAAACAGCCACATGCAAAGAAGCCCAAAGGAATACATGTCCAATTTCTTGGCGTCCCCGAGCGTAAAGTATTGATGGCTTCTCCATTCAGGCGCTTCCCAAGGCTCTGACCTTTGGAGTCTGACGAGATCTTCTTCTGTGGCGGCAAAGCGCGAGAAGCCGAAATCAGTCAACATGACGGACGTGGCAGATTGTTCCAGATCCTCAGACACGAGAATGTTACCGGGCTTTATATCGCCGTGGACGACACCTAAATGCTTGATGTCAGCAGATTGCTGACTAGTTGGTCACCATGTTGGTAAAGACTTGCCACATTCATGTAGAATTTCAATCCCTCTCGCAATCTCTGTGCATACTCCGAGCAGAAAATCCGATCCTTGACGATCACCTTTTGCCATAAAGGTTCCGAGGTCACTTTGTGTGGCTTTGGTGAAAACGAGGACTGGCCAGGCTGCGTCTGCGGCGGGAGACAGTTCGAAGCACAGTCCGACAAAGACGGCAATGTTCGCGTGTTCTCGTACTGCACGGTTGCTAAGAACAGTAAGTTCGTTGATCATCGCATCATATTGCAGAGTGCGAAAGTCCTGCTGCGTTACACTGGGGTCGGTAACTTCGACTTTGAAGCGTTTGAACGCAAACGTGACTTGGGAGTTCAAGAGGTTCTGATTTACACTGCCGGTAGCTCCATCCGGTCCGACCTTTTCGAGCATTGGGTCCCAAGTTAAAGGTAAAATTCGAGTGTCCAGCGAAACTGCATGCTGGAGGAGTCGAAGGAAGTTGTGGTGTCCATCTGTATCCGCAGACTTCGCGCCCGCCCCGGCGTCCAGGAGAGAAAGGTACGGACCGGAGAGTGTTGTTGGGGGCAGATCAGAAGTCGTAAAAAGTTCCATCTCCGTCGTTCACCCAGCAGCCTTGTGTCCAAGATTGCGAGTGGGACAGTCTTCCGTCGACTACGATTATCATATGTTCACCTTGCGTCTCTTCACGCGACAAGTTTTCTCGTCAATGGGGACGTGTAAAATCGATGCAATGCCTGACATGAGAGAAACTCGAGAGTAGCAGGCGTCCATTCGCTCGTAGGAGTCGCCATGCTTCGTGAGGCGGAGCAGGCAACCGACCTGAGATGAGGACGAGGGTGTGATTGGGTCGCTCCCAAGACGCGTATTCAGAGCAACTCATTCGTGGCGATCTCACGTGATAACTGAAGTGGTCCATCTTCAGCCTGCGATGGACATTCTGCATCCTGAATGCCATACAATTTTCTAAAAACCTGACGTCCAAGTAGTTTCGGCGTCAACGTAGGGGGAGGGATGTGCTAGGTTCTCCATTGCTCGGTACTTAGCTGAAATTAATGCCCAGCCGAGCGCAGGCATCGCCTACTACTAAGGAGTCATCTGGCCCTCGATGCATTACTCATAGGTTGGTCGCTGATGCTTTGCTCGAAGCTCGGCTCTCAAGAGTAAAAGGTACGTACTGAGTAACGAAGGAGGATACTCGGTACGTAACTGAATATGGCAACGATGTTTTTCCGTTCCAATCAGTTGTGTAGAGACCGCGCCTAGACCTTCCTGAAGCAGGCGTTATGCGAGTTGGCGTTCGCGATGGGGAAAGGCGACGATATCCGAGACGTCAACCAACCATTCAAGGCGTGCTTCTCCGCACCGACTTGTCTTTGCATCGCGCCCTGCGCATCAACGGTGTTTTCGTTTGTTAAAGCATCTTCGTTCCCCCATTTTTCGCTTGAAGGTCTGTGGACGTGTTTAAAGCTGTACCTCAATATCAGTTAGCAGAGTGTTTCTGTCCTTGTCTAGGAGGTCCTCCACAGCCAGTGGACAACCTATCTTCACACACCACGCCATTTCTCCCCGCACTTGGGACCATTGCAAGAGCGCGAGGTCACAAGACTTGAAGCGGACCGCAATGGCCTCGCTACTACGAAACCCGGCAGGCCTGCGCTCTGTAGGCCGTCTAGCACGAGCATCTCTCAGACCGACGCCATTCCGCACCCTAGCAACCGCTACAGAAACCCGCAATGCCGCTGCCGCAGCACAGGCAGATGTCGAGACTCCCTCAGTCGAGACCGCCTTCTTTCCTGATGAACCTGTCGGACCGAGAGTCTCCACACCAATACCAGGCCCAAAGAGCCAGAAGGCTATCGCAGAGCTCCACAGAATCTTCGATACCCGCAGCTTGAACATGCTAGTGAACTACCAACAGAGCTACGGCAACTATATTGCAGACCCGGATGGGAACGTGCTGCTTGACGTGTATGCACAGATTGCCTCTATCCCAGTCGGCTACAACAATCCTACTCTTCTACTCGCTGCTACGAGCCCGGACATGGCCTCGGCCATCATCAATAGGCCCGCATTGGGCAATTTCCCGCAGCACGATTGGGCTTCCATTCTCGAGACCGGCATTCTTCGAGCTGCGCCGAAAGGGATGACCCAGGTGTTCACGGGCATGGCTGGTTCCGATGCCAATGAGACAGCGTATAAAGCCGCCTTCATGTGGAAGCGACAACACGAGCGAGGGGGACCAGATGCCGAATTCAGTCCGGAAGAGATTGAAAGCACGATGAAGAATCAGAAGCCGGGTTCTCCAGATATGTCTATCATGTCCTTTAAGACGGCGTTCCACGGTCGTCTATTTGGCACTTTGTCTACCACTCGCAGCAAGCCTATCCACAAGATGGATATCCCAGCCTTCGACTGGCCGCAAGCATCCTTCCCGGTCCTGAAGTATCCGCTCGAGGAGCACGTCAAAGAGAACGAGGCAGAGGAGAAGAGGTGCCTGGAAGAGGCTGAGCACATCATCAAGACTTATCACAACCCAGTGGCAGCCGTTGTCGTCGAGCCCATCCTATCCGAGGGAGGGGACAACCACGCTAGCCCGGCCTTCTTCAGAGGGCTCCGGGAGATCACCCGCCGCAACAACGTCCTCCTGATCGTCGACGAGGTTCAGACTGGTATCGGCGCGACAGGCAAATTCTGGGCTCACGAGCATTGGAACTTGCAAGATCCTCCGGATATGGTGACATTCTCCAAGAAAGCACAAACCGCGGGTTACTACTTTGGGAATCCCGAGTTGCGACCGAACAAGCCATACCGACAGTTCAACACCTGGATGGGTGACCCCGCTCGAGCCATTCTTTTCCGCGCAATCATCAATGAAATCGAGAGACTCAATCTGGTGGAGAACACGGCTCATGTTGGCGATTACTTGTTCTCAAACATGGAAAGGCTGGCCCAGCAATATCCTCAACAATTCCAGAATTTGAGAGGTAAAGGACGAGGCACCTTCATTGCCTTCGACAATCCCAAGCGAGACGAGTTTTTGGCCAAGGCGAAGACGTTCGGTATCAACATTGGTGGCAGTGGTGCGTCGGCTGTTCGGTTGAGGCCGATGCTGATCTTCCAAAAGCACCATGCGGATATCTTGCTTGACGCATTCGAGAAACTGGCGAAGTCCGTGTAAGGCAGAAAAGTTTTGTGTCGGTGGTGCCTGGCGTTTTGCTGTGGTTGAGCTCGTAGCGTTCGCGCATGCTTCTGGGATAATGTCTTGTAGCATCCGCAGCTGTAGTGGGTGGCCGCTTGTCTAGTGCGTCGTCTACTCTCCGGCACCAGGGGCTATTGCCGCCGTGAGAATGAGCTGTTCCATTAAGCTGGATGCCTTGATCCCCCCACTGCGTCGATGCAGATCAGAACCGTTGATTTTGACCACGTGGCGGATCCTTAGATCGCAAGCCAGTCACAAAGTTATCCTCTTTCCGTCCACATTTCATGTCCCAATCACGGAAGTAATGGTCCCTGTAATTACGATGTCTCGCATTAAGGGCGTTTCCAATCAAGCCGCAACGCTATCCTCATCCATTCCACTCCCATCTCTTGGGACATATTTGATTCCATTATCCTCCAGTGCACCGATGATCTCGTTAGGCAAGGTCCCCACGACCTTGACCGCGTAAATGCCTTGGACGTACTCGGTCAGTCGCTGCCACCGAGCCACCCACGACGTCTTAGGGTCGTTAAGAGCGATGAGTCCTTCGAAGACTTGGGAGGTGCATTCTCCGATGGCATCTCTATTGTTGCGTAGAAGGAGGATTTCTTCGCAGTTGGGGCAGCCGTTGCGATAGAACTCCTGGTGAGGAGGTTAGTTGTGAGCGGGAGGACCGAGGAGCGCAGGACCTTACTTGATCGGACTGGACGATGGAGCACACCATACACGCGCGGGTTCTGCCGCCGCGGCCAGCCATAATGACGACTGGGGATAGATTCAAGATTCGAGAGGCGACAGGCGACCGTAATGGCGATGTAAGGGCGTCGTGAAGTTTTGATGTTTGCGACGAGCGTGACGGTCTGCGTTACTATGCGCCACCGTAACGTCCAGGCTGTGTTCTGCAGCGGCGTGGGGCCGGCGATCCCCAAACTTGTGGGCCCAGCACCTCAGAAAGTTCGAGTCGCCGCCGAAGCGAAGCCTGCGACGATGTGCGAGCACACGACTTTCGACAAATCAACAGAGTCCTCGTCATGTACCAATAGCATTCTTGACTTCCTTCATTTGGGTTCCGACCTTCCCTTCCATCAGATTTGTTCAGTTCACGTATTACGACCATGACCGTGGCTTCGCCTGCAGACAAGGCCGCGGCGACCGCCCTGAAAGCCAAGGGCAACCAGGCTTTTGCTGCCCACGACTGGCTCTCTGCTGTAGACTATTACACCAAAGCAATAGAGAAATATGACGCAGATCCCTCATTCTACTGCAATCGCGCCCAAGCGAACATCAAACTCGAGTCTTACGGCTATGCCATCGCTGACGCAACAAAGGCCATCGAACTCGACAAGGACTACATCAAGGTAGGCCCGTGAGAGATCTATGGTGGCGTGGTAAAAGCATGCTCTGACTCTATTTCGCCAGGCTTACTACCGACGAGCAACAGCCAATACCGCCATCTTGAACCCCCAAGAAGCGCTTCGAGATTTCAGGACCGTGTGCCGAAAACAGCCCAATAACCGGGACGCGAAGCTCAAACTTGCAGAATGCGAAAAACTGGTCAAGAAGTTGAATTTCCTCAAGGCTATCGAAGTCTCAGACCCTCCCTCAGCTTTCGAGGGATTGGACTTGGACTCAATAGAGGTGGACGAGAGCTACGATGGTGTGCGGTTAGACAAGGACATGACGCAGGAATTCATTGACGACATGATACAACGCTTCAAGAATGGCAAGAAGATACACAAGAAATACGTCTTCCAGATCATCAAGGCCGTAAGGGACATTGTATACGAGGAGCCCACCATGGTCGAGATGGAGATTCTGCCCGACACGAAGTTGACAGTGTGCGGAGACACACATGGTCAGTTCTTTGACCTGCTCGAAATCTTCCGGCTCAATGGTTACCCGTCAGAGAAGCAAGGCTACCTCTTCAATGGTGACTTTGTGGATCGTGGGTCGTGGTCGACTGAGATCGCGTTATTGCTGTACGCGTACAAGTGGCTGCGACCCAACTACTTTTTCCTGAACCGTGGCAACCACGAAACGGACGACATGAACCGGGTTTACGGTTTCGAAGGCGAATGCAAGGCCAAGTACAACGAAAAGACCTTCAGGCTGTTCTCCGAGTCATTCTCCGCGCTACCCCTGGCCACTTTGATTGGCAAGAAGTACCTGACTCTGCACGGCGGTCTCTTCTCGGACGACAAGGTCACGCTGGACGACATTCGCAAACTCGACCGCCACGTGCAGCGTCAACCAGGCCAGGCGGGCTTGATGATGGAAATGCTGTGGACAGATCCGCAACCTCAGAATGGCAGAGGCCCCAGCAAACGAGGCGTAGGCTTACAGTTCGGCCCTGACGTCACCAAGAGATTTTGCGAAACGAACGGGCTCGAAGCTGTGATCCGCAGTCACGAGGTGAGAATGGACGGTTACGAGGTCGAACACGATGGGAAGTGCATCACAGGTAGGCCGTTGCTTCTATGTTTTCATGGGAAACCGTTGCTTACATTGTTTCTAGTCTTCTCAGCGCCAAAGTACTGCGACACCACAGAGAACAAGGGAGCCTACATCAACATCGGTCCGGAGTTGAAGCTCGAATACCATCAATTTGACGCTGTTCCCCATCCTGATATTAAGCCTATGGTGAGACATGAATCCTCGGTCCGCTGAGAGCATTTAACTGACATCCTGCCAGGCATATGCAACCAACAGTCCATTGATGAACTTGATGTAAAAGGACTTTTTCTTATCCCAGTTCTCTGCATCTCACGACGGCAAACAGAAAGAGTTGGACGGCCGAATCTGCACTCTAGACTACTTGGACGGGTGTGCCATTGTGACTCAAATGTATGTAAGAGTATGAAGGCTGGTCAGCAAGTCGAAATCATAGCGGGGCGCAAGACAAACGGTTGACCACTGCTTGGGAAATTAGCATGCTATCAGAACGAGCGCCGCATGAACGAGAAGACAATGGTTTGCGACATGGTCTCTAGACCGCGCCACAGTACTGCATGTGGCTGAGCTGGCGGGCGACTTGCGGGTGACCGAGAAGTGACCTAGAAGTGACTCAGAAGTGACTTGGAGAACCGTGTCACATTTTCAAACACAAGCCTTGTCAGCCCCTCTGTTTCATTCGTTCCAAGAACCGGAAACTCTGGCAGCTTCAGCGGTCATCTCGGAACCTGGCTTTGCGAGTTGTCGCTGCCAACCCAATGCTGTCGTCGCGACGGGGGCAGTGCACGCAACTTCATCAACCCGTCCCCGCTCCCCAAGCCAAAACGAACTTGACATCGCACATCATTCTTCGGCCACTTTCCATGCCAGCGCAGTCAACACAGTGCCATCTTGCTTCAGGCGCTAGTCAACCTGGGAGTCCGGCTCATTTAGCTCAACCACAAGGATATCAAAATTCCCGCCGGATTCAGCCGTCGAGTCATTGTCGGCCACATTAGGCGGTCCAGTGAGGTATTGTTGTTGCCTTTCAGCCTGGCAGAGTCGTGCCCTCCAACCGTTCATTCGTGCTAAAGGCCAGCAACAGCTGCTGCTGCGACCCCTGCCACCGGACAAGTGTCCAAAGTGAATGATCGCAACTTGCCACTTAATGTCCACGACGTCGCCCTTGGACGACCCTGTACCAAGTAAGCAACATGGCTCCGAGTTCAGAACCGCATGGTAGCGGCGTGATGTGCTCGGTACCGCAACCGGCATGCCACTCACAAGGTGGAGTTGGCAATGAACCCACCCAACGGCAGCCAGAAAACACTCCATCCAATTCAAGAAAGGTGTCAGGCAAAGTTACCATCTCGGAGCAAGTACATGACGACCGTACGGTTCCGAACCTAGATTCATCAAGTCTCAGCACCACCATCATCTCAAATGCATTACTGCGCTCCTCCCTGCCGGCGTCGCTCTCGACAAACAAAAGCCGCTCCGCTCGTCAGGGAGGACCACGGCAAAGTGCCTTCCTTTCCGTCCTCTCACATGACGTGCACTATCTGCTGGCCGCCCGCTACGTTGACTTCGACACATTGCTCGCTCTCCGACAAACATGTCGAACGCTGCATAGTATCGTCACGCCGGAACTGGTCCGTCGACTACGATCGGACTTCGTCGAGGACAGTCTAGCACATGAGACGGCCCAATACCGCGAATACAAGTCATTATACCCGCTCCCTCGCCTGGGGAACACTCTGTGGGAGTTGCTCTACGCGGATTTCGACCTCCGGGTCAGGGAGCGCCCGACCCAAAATTTGCGATGTTACGGCTGCCTTGAAGTCAAGTCTCTGTGGTGTTTCGTAGAGAGAATGAGCAATCGCGGCACGGGACTAGGGGCAAAATTCGCCAAAGACCGAATGTGCAAAGACTGCATGCGCCGATATCGCGACATCGAGGGCCACTGGTGGAGGGAGAACTGGATCAAGAGGCCCGACGTCGTGCTCAAGACGAGCAAGTCTCGCCGACTCCGTCAGTGGGTGCTCCTGGGCGAAAGCCTACTGAAGCCGGAAGAAGAGATCGGCGTGTGCTCGTCCTGCGGCTGCGGCCCCTTTGAAATGTGGTGGGGGTGCGTGTCGTGTTTCGAACTCGAGGAGAGACGACTCCGCGAAGAGGACGCGCTGGCCTTCGACGGCGTCATGCGACGCATGATCGCCAGCTCCATGGAATCGTGGCTGGTGCGCACAGAGGCCAAGCGCCGGAAACGAATGTTGAGTCGCGAGCGGGGAGCAAGAAGGTGGTGGCCCCGCAGTCTGAGTGCCAGTGTGGGAGGCAGTATTGCGGACCGCCGCGCTGCACTGATGGAATGGAAAGACAGGAGGGCAAGTCGGAAAAGATCCGGCACCGATGCGTCCACGCCCAGCGGGACCCAAGCCTCGACATGGAAGGCGCTGGATCAGATCCCCTTGCCACAGAACAGAAGGGAAGCCAGATGTCCAGTATGCTGGGTGCCCAATTGCCCGTACCGCAGAGTCATGCCTCGTCCAGTATATGAGAGGCCTCTCCCGAGGGAAAGATGGTGTTCCGAGTGTCAACACGATTACAATCAGCGGCATGCGAGAAGAGAGGCACGCGTATCCGGCGTGAAGACAACGGTCAATCCAACGACGACCGACATTTTCAGTGACGAACGGATCGACGACGACCTGGCCCGTCTTTTCGACGAGAGTTGAGACTCGGAAAGGGGCTATACGATCGTCCATCTGGTATGTAGGATCCAGTGTTTCAGAGCCAGAGACGTTACCATGATCAGCCAATATGAGAAATGATACGTACTGTTGTGCCATGTGCCATGGTGTGATATATGGGAGACGAGCGAACCGCGGAATACCACACCGCCGAGGCTACAATACAATAATATACTATGATCCCAAGCTCCACTACACTATAATACACATAATGCATCGACCCGGCGATCGGCACGAGCACCATCCATACAATTTAGATTCCCTCGTGGGTGGTGTTTTTTCTTCATCACGGTCGTTGCCACTACAATGGCTTTCTCCTCTCAGCCCTATCACCTGCCACGCCACGCCATCTCAGGGATATACCGAGCATGTCATCACGCACGCACACACTCTCTCTCTCTTGATACAGGTGCTTTTTTCCAATTTTCATGAACCTTTGCGCCGTGACGCGCCGCGCCGAACGAATGAACGCCATCTCATCTCGAAATTGCCCTATTGTGGTGATTCCAATTCTCGGGCAAGGGAAAAAGCAGAGCTCACTTCGTGTCTGCGGACGGGATGAATCAGTCAGAGTTCAAGAGCTCACCAAACCGCCACCGGAGAGGAAGACGTATGGACGTTACGTACTATTTCGCGATTTCTCCTGTGTCGGTTCTCCCCCGCCCATTTTCTCCACGCCGTCGACGAACTCTAGGGCCTCTTCTGCCACTTCGTCCGTAATGCCAGGAACCTTGGAGATTGGCGAGTTAGCCAGTTAGCACCATCCCCCGCGAGAACTGCTTGAATCCCATCTCATAGATGGCGGCCCGGGGGGGGGGGGGGTTCTGGCAACGCGGGTACGAGCATGGACTACTCACCGTGACGTCTGGCAGATACTTGCTGTGGCTTTCCCGGTGCGTGGCGGGTCCTTCCATGAACCGGTGCATCTTGTCCGCGAGGTCGTCGTTCAGGCCCGGGCCGGATCCCTTGGGGGAATGCATGAACTGGCAAGGGCGGAAAGAGGCAGAGAGTTAGCATGGGCATGAAAGCTTGACCAAGTGCCGCGCTGCTTTGCAACTCGTCCCGGCCTCCGTGCGCGGGAGCAGTCTTCCCAGACAAGTGCTTGACATGGATGGAACTCTGGACGCAACAGGCCATGGCACGCCAGGCTGACTTACCTCCCGAGCAGCTCTTGCGGCGTCGTCCGTGACACCGCTGGACGACCGCCGGATCGTGCCGGCCATGAAGTCGTGCGCCGACTTTGCGGCGTCGTCGGAGATTCCGCTGCTGGAGCGACGGTGGGAAGCCCCCGTCGGCAGGGCGGTTGTCGGTTTGCTATCCATCGACATCGTGTGGTAGGAGGCACGAGACTGGAATATGTCGTCGAATCGTATGAAAGCAACGTTCAGTCAACACAGACGGAAAGAGTCAGTTACCTGGAGCTCGGATGGCCCGTTCTGAGAGGGCCTGGAAGCATAAAGTATGAGTTGTCCCTTCCATGCTAATCCATACGAGCGAGGGGTCGCGTGCCTAGCGATGGCAGGCGGGGTTCGTGGAATGAGCTCACGACCAGTCGAGGGGTCCTCGTATTAAACAGGCAAGAGAGCAACAAGGTTGTTAGTCAGGCAAAGACTGATTCGTTGAAGCTCGAATATCATCTCTCGATGGTCTGATCGTCGAGAAACAACCCGTGGCTGGGCGGGGTGTGCCTTCTGGAGCGCGCGGCATTTCTTTCCTTGGTCCGTGAGATCACGAGCGTGTCCCAGAAAGCGAGCAGTTGGAGCAGGGAGGGTCGAGAACATCTCTAGAGTATTCGTCGGAGATATAAGCAAGCAGTGGAAGCAAAAAGGGTCGAGAATATCTCTAGAGCAGCTGTCGGAGATATAAGCAAGTCCAGATTTCATGTCGACAGAAGACAGCTGAGTGGACATGGATATTGCGTGTTCGCTCAACACGTCAGATTGCTTTGCTCTTGCTTCGCCTTTCGGCAGTTCCCTAGATCCAATGCTGAATGACTACGGCCATACCGATCAAAAGAATAAGGGTCTAAATCCCTCCGCCTGTACATCCCAATCCGCAGGGAACTTCAGTCCCGGCGCATCTTTCCAGCCGCCAGCCATCATCGCGACAGCCATCAGCAGAGACGTACTGCCCGGAAAATAAGGCGTCGGTACTCTTGTACCACCGATAGGCATCCCTATGTCATCGAACGGAAAGTTCGGCTGCAGGAGGAAGTCGACGGCACGGTCAAAATCGCCCAAACGTGCGGCCGCCATGGCCACCATAGGAAAATCCCAACCAAACGACTCTGTCCAATTCCAAGTCTGGTAAATCCTGTTCATAGTGTTGTTGAAGATGGTCAAATTGAAATCGGGCGGCGGTCGGATGAAGCCATGGATCATAGCCATACTTGGATGGTCTGATGTCAAGTCAGGATCGTTCCACATGTCAGGCACTCCGGTATATATCACGTATGTACCGTTCTGCACTGGCATAGGGGGTAGATTGTTGGCAATGGAAGTCCAGGCCTGTGGTACGGTCTTGTTCTGGCGCTGCTTCCACTGGGCCGCAATGTCCAGACCCCATCGCCAGTATGCAAGCTCGAACGTGGGGTTCACTGTTGCGTTCGGATTGGTGTTCTCAGAAGCTGGGTATATCGGCGGACCCAGTTGCAGAACATCCAGAGACTGGTTGTGGAAGGCATACGACGCCATGAAATCCGCCGAGGCGGTGAGGACTTCGTCCCATTTCTGGAGTGTTTGGTTGCTAGGGCTGCGTTGATATTCGGCCTCGGCGAAATAGAAAGGATGTGGTTGTTGCCAGATCAGCAGCGAGTTGATCTCTCCTGGAGCTGAGCGACCCGACGGATCTGACATTTTACCCCATCGGGCGCCTTCGTAGCCCATCTCCCGTGCTCTTTGATAGGACGTAGGCAAAAATCTGGCGTAGATGGAGTCATGTCTTTCCAACAAATCTTCCTTTCCCCAGAGTCCGAAGTGCAAGGAGTGCCAGATCACCATTTCGAGGTGGAATTTGCCATACCAACCATTGTTCGTCAGACCTGATTCTTGTGGTGGATCTCGTCCAGCTTCATTGATTGTCACAAGGTATTGCGACAGGATGATGCGCCGCTGAAGCTCTTTAGCATCTGCATTTTTAGCTGACTGCAAGGAAATGAAGGCACCACGGTTCCAGTATGACTGCCACCATTCCGCGGAGGAGTTAAAGACATCTTCAGCAGCTACAACTGTCTTGGCCCGTGTAGGGGCAAGGTTGGCTGTGAAAGACAGCTGACCGCCCTGGTTTGCCCTCAAAAAATAACGATGTGTCGACGGCTTCGGACCGGTCATAGTGGCATTGCCCACCCATCCAACGGTTGTAAAGTATGTTGTCGCGTCGAGATCGTGCTGGACAACCGCTGACTGCTTTTGAGCTTTGAGCGAAGTTGTATGGTTGGTGGTGGCGTTGAAAACACCGACGAATGGGGCGTCAAATTTGCTCTCTCCTGTCGCGTATGGGTAGTCGAAGAAGACTCCCAGGGCACCGGAGCTCAACAGGCTGGAGTTGATCTGCACGGCCACCGTGTCACTGTTCGGGCCCACGGCAGTCTGGACGCTGATTTTGGTGCCATTCAAGGAGAAGGTCGAATGGAGGAGGCCTGAATAGAGGTCCAAAGATTGACTCTTGTCTTCCAGGTCGTCCTCGCTGACAGTCTTGCCTTGGAAGTCCAAACCAATCCGAATCAGGTTTATCCGATGAGGATTGGCAATTAACCATTGCGAGATATCTGCTTCCGCCGGATTTGGTTGGCTGCGTGAGCCTTTTGTTAGCATCGGCGTTCGCCTGAGTCTCGAACAGAAACTTCCAGGCCATCCTTGGTAGAAGAATGGCGATTGACGCGGAGTCACAAAACCTGTGTAAACTTACTCGTACGTAACCAAACGCCCGTGAGTCCACCATTGCAGCCCTGTGAAATCGCTAATGGAGGTCTGGCCTGGAGTGGTAGGGAGAGAAGAGTTGTGCCAGCCCCAGCTAGACAGCGTATTGAAAGGGACGAAAGTCTGAAGGCCGGTGACATCTGCAGAGAAGACAAAGTTTCCATTACCGACTTGCATCGGGGTATCTGCGCTCGCATTTCGCTTCGGATTGAACTGTTGCACCACGGCCTTGCGGTCGATCCTGGCACCACTGGCAGACAATCCACATGACAGAAGCAGCCCAAGAAGGCCTAAGACACGTATACCGGTTCTGGTTGCCATTATGGGCTGTCGTGCTCTGGATAGATGTGGGAAGCGGTAGTGGCTTTCATGACATGGCGGGTGGTGGCAGTCTTTAAATGTACATATCCACATACGTCTATCATGAAGTCCATTGCCGGATGCATGGCGATCATTGTACCGACCAGCGCTGCCTTTTGTCAAAAGCACCAGGCAGTCGCTCTCTTCCAAGGTGGAGGCTGTAATGAGACAAACCCCGGAATGCGGAGAGAGTCTGGGGGAGCTGTCTCTTCGGTGGCTGATAGCCCGACGCCATGCTCCTGATCTTCACCCAGACGCAGCTCCTTTGTCGGCTATATTCAAAGCTGCCTTGTCTGCTGCATTGTGCATTTAGCCAGCTCGAAGCAATTTCCCCGTTGGTCGTTTCCAGCGTCGAGCTTCAACACTGTTTGTATGGATCCTGGACGCTGTCACAAGCCAGATGCGGAGAATGACCGGCCTTCGTTGCCATAGAAGGAGAGGGGATCAGACTGCGGAGATCCGGCAGCGTGCGGGTTGAAAAGGACGTAGAGGGACGAGCTGTGAGCGAGATTGGACTTGAACTCGGGCATCGTTACATTGCCGCCAGCGGCCAGCATGCTGCTTTCGTGAAGGCAACTGGTTTCCAGGTGAACACTCACCGAGCACTCACACTGCAGTGAATGACCATGACAAAGGGTAGGGCCGGCCGCAAGACCGCGGAGTGCAGAAACACGGCGCAGCATTCGACTGCCAAGACGCAAGGGCGCTATTCCCTTCCCGTCCGTTCGGGGATTTTTGAGATTCGGTTCAATCTTCGATGATTGAAAAATGGCCGTGACCTCGGATCGCGACCCCTGCTCTTATTGCCTCATGTCAGTCTCCAGAATCCCCCAGACTATCGTCACCTCTTAGCTTTGTTGGGGTGTCCGGTGTCCATTTTTGGATCCCAATGAAATTAGATCGCCGGGAGAACTTTTTTCGTCATGGCGTTCATATATTGTCCGTTGGTCACAGAGGCTTCATTCAGCACATTCACCACGACAAGTGTTACAGTTACCAGCAATCATGAGCATCGAGGTCTCCATTTCTCCCGGCCACCATGACTGGCATTTCCCTGCCGGCCAGCGCCTTGATTTCTTCCCGTCCAATGTGCCTTCCTATGGACATTCCAGGGATTTGAGCAAAGACAGCCCTGCCATACCTGAACTGCCACTCTTCCTTGCCGCCAGATCCCATGTCCTCGCCGATCCTCACAAGGTCGCCATAATCGACAAGACCAAGGATCAGAGCTTTACCTACGTGCAGCTTCTGAACGATGTTGCTGCTTTGAAAGCTCAGATCCAGCAACATTTGTCAGGCTATGATCCTACAGTTGCCAGTTATACCGAAGAACCCCGGATAGCTTTCCTCGCGCCCGCCGGATACGACTACGTTGTTGCTCAATGGGCGATTTGGGCAGCTGGGGCCGTCGCCGTGCCGTTGTGCACATCTCATCCGCTCAAGGAGCTTCAGTACACCATTTCCGACTCTGATCCATCCCTGATACTTCTCCACCCGACATTCCAGAAGTTCGAGGCGGGTCTGCAAGAACAGGCCGGACCTGCTGTCTCGATCGTCCCCATCGCCCCGCTCACTCAAGGCTCCAGAAACTTTCCGTTCCTCCCAAGCTTCACAACGCCCTTCCCGCTGTCACGACGAGCACTTATGATCTACACTTCCGGGACGACGTCGAGACCCAAGGGCTGCATTTCCACCCACGAAACTGTCGTGTTCCAAGCACGAAGTTTAGTTGAAGCCTGGAAGTATGACCGCTCAGACCACCTCATCCACGTGCTTCCTCTTCACCACGTGCACGGCATCGTCAATGGACTTATCGCGACTCTTCTCGCCGGCGGCACGGTGGAGATGTACCCTAAATTCGATCCGAAGATACTGTGGAGCAGATGGTCGCAGAAGGGCTCATCAACCATGTTCATGGCCGTCCCGACCGTGTACTCACGTTTGATCGACTATTTCGACACCAACATCCGCGGTACGGAATCTGAGTCGGCGGCGCGCGAGGGAGTCAACGCACTCCGCCTTATTGTCTCGGGCTCAGCCGCGCTCCCCACCGCCACGAAGCGAAAATTCGAAGAGATCTCAGGACACGAGCTCCTCGAGAGGTATGGCATGACCGAAATCGGGATGGGCTTGTCCTGCGGTCTTGAGCGTGACCAGCGGATCGATGGAAGCGTTGGCTGGCCATTACCGGGCGTGCGAGTTCGGTTGACCGAGGAGAAATCCGGTCGGATCATTACTTCCTCGGGTCAGGACGAGTCCGGTATGATTGAAATCAGGGGACCCAACCTGTTCTTGGAGTACTTCCGACGACCCGAGTCGACTGCCGAGTCGTTTACCCACGATGGGTGGTTTAAAACCGGTGATGTGGCCAAACGAGAAGCCAATGGAGCTTATTTCATTCTCGGTCGTGACAGCGTGGACATTATCAAGAGCGGCGGGTACAAGATCTCGGCGCTGGAGGTGGAAAGAAAGATCCTCGGCAACGAGGCTTTGAGCCCTGTTGTCAGTGAGGTTGTTGTCGTTGGCGTTGAGGATGAGGAGTGGGGCCAGCGAGTCGCCGCCGTCGTGAAGCTCAAGGACTCGGTAAGCTCGACTCTGTTGCTACGGCCCTGTTCGAAGTGACATGTTGCTAATCTGCAAACAGGCGACTTCGACTGGCCTGGATCTCGCAACTCTCCGCCTACACCTGAAGGAAGATATGGCAGCATATAAAGTCCCCACAATTTTGAAGCTTGTCGATTCGATTGAGCGTAACGCGATGGGCAAGGTCAACAAGAAGGACATCTTAAAGCAGTACTTTGCACCGAAGGAGTGAATTGATGGCATCAAAGCAGGCACTGGCTTATTTGGTTTAGACGGACAAAGGCACCACAGATGCATGACTAGATGACTAGACGACGAGGCGAGGTCCACGCGAGATACGGACCATTCCGTGGATCGGTCCTGTACTTACATACATACACAATGCTCAAACATGTATAAGCAGCGCTTCAGTCATAGGGGGCCGTCAATTCAGCCCCTCCTTCTGACTTCTCCTCGCTCACGTGCCTCTTTTCCAAAAACAAGCAGTCTGTCTGTACAACGCAAATTTCTCAGCATGGATCTCATCGGTACTTGTGCTTGTACACTGTAAGATCATCCCTCTCTGTCCATCACTATCATCCCTATATTAACGTGGACGAGGACGGTACGACAAACATCGTTCTGACTGACTCGATGCTGACTTGCGAACACTAGCTAGTAGCTACATGCCGACTTGTAATTAACCACCGACTTGTCTCATGCCCAACTAGTACCTACCTAGTTCACGAATGGAGACAGGACCCGGAAGCGGACTATATTGGGGTTTTGTATGCCGGGAGAAGGACACCCACCCCCCCACCCACTGACTCGCCTGGCGAGTACTATACTACCTTATGTACTGTAGGATACTAGCCAATGGATTCGAAAAGGACACGCATTTCCATCTCTGTGTAAACATTGAACCGGCCTGCCTCGCTCAACCCCCTCCTTGCCAGCCTGCTTAGCTCCCACGCGCACGTCCTCCGCTCGCTCGTGCATCGGAAAAAGGCGACATGACTATCAGGTGCTGGTCCCGCTGCACAGAGAGGGGTGGGAGACCTAAGGATGTATGCATACATGGATGCATGTCCGTCGGTATGCTTGCATGGAAGTCGCTGTGCATGTAAGATGTAAGACGTATTACAGGACAACTTAGTGTGCTTAGGGATGTTAATACCTGATGTGTGAGAGAGAGAGAGAGAGAGAGAGAGAGAGAGAGAGAGAGCACACATCTGTACTACACATGCGACACTACCCTGTGTATCGTACTGTATTCTATTCTAGTCCATCGATTCTATACCATTGACCGGGCCCCGCGGTATTATATTCACTGCGCCTCACTTGATCCGTCTTCGCTAAACGCTTGGGCTTACATCTCATCCAACCTCGATTCTGCGTACTGTACTGTAACTGCACCATTCATCGCTGTATGACCCTCTGGAGAAACTTCCACTCATCCGTCTGCGTCCGCGTCCCCGTCTGTAACCCCTCTACTTCGTCCTCCCCGTCCTCGTCCTCGTCACCCTCCACCCACGGACACGGCACGCGGACCTGTCCAGCTAGCTCCTCTGCCATCAAGACCACAGCGCGTAGCTGCCCCGTCGTAGCCCCGAGATTGACACTCCCGAAGAAATGGCCCTTGGCCTGCGGCGCCACGCCATCCGCCAGACAACACACAAACTCCAGCAGCCCGGTCTCGAGATCGCCGATGACGGCGTTCTCGGCCAGCAACTCGCCGTAGATGGAGTGGATGGCGAAGTGGGTCAAGTCGCCGCCCGAGCAGGACGACATGGTGGACACGACGCGCGCGGTGTGTTTGTCGTAGATGGTCTGGAAGAGCGCCATGCCGCGGTTGAACTTGTCGGCCAGCGAGAGGAAGGGGGATGAGCGCAGAGACGAATCGCCCTCGAGAACGGTCGCCAGGGAAGGGTGGCTGGATGAGATGGCGCGGTGGAGCGTGAGCAGCGCGTTGATCGCGCGCGGGAACCCGACGAGCGTGCTGGCTTTGAGACTTGCTTCGCGAATGTGCCGGGCCGTGGCGAGGAGTCGGTCGTCGTCATCCCTTGTAGAGGATGCTCTGCTCAGGTACGTCCACAGCTCGCCGATGAGCTTCTCCTTGTGGAAGGCGAGAAGAAGGGCCGTCGCCAGGATGTACCATAATGAAGAAGGGGAAGAGGCCGGGTCGTCGGTGGCTGATTCGGCAGCGAATATGCTCTGCATTCTTGAGAAATCGACCTTCCGTCGTGAGGTGGGCTTGCTGGTTTGGGAGCGAGTCGAGGAAACTGTCGTCGACGACGATACAGCACTCGGTGTTTCCATGCCGTTCTCACTGGGCGAGGAATCCATACTCTGCCCGTCATCTGAAAGTGGCGGGGACGGTGACGGCATTTGCATAGAAGGATTGTATGTCTTATACGGCGATGTTGCCGTCCATGCTCTAGCGAAAATGGTGAAGCCCTTTGTCTGTGTCATGGTGAGGATGGGAGATGGCTGCCCAGGTGGGTAAGTACTCATGAATAATAATGTGGTTGCTGGGAGATGGGGCAGTTGGGAGATCTAATATGGGGTTACAGCCTGTTGCGGATGAATAGAAGGAAAGGAAGAAAAAGACAGAATATCGCGAGTCTTATGATATGGTAGTGTACTGCATCTTGCGTTGTTGTTTGTATCCTGCCAAGCGGGGCGAATGGAGCGTCAGGCTGAGTGGCGCGATAAGGGATGGCAGCCTCGACCCGACGTCGTTCTCGTGCTGAATATCAGTCCATCGCAGAGCGCGTCAGGGAGAGACCTATGCCTGACGGCCATTTAACAAGGTCCATGCCACCACTTTCTTCCCTGCGTGTTGAGGAGATGAACCCGTGGCGTGCTGTGAGGTGGGAACGCCGGATCGAGCATGGCAAATCATATCCTCGGCCAGGACTCGGATTGCCATATCTCGCTCTGTGCTGCGCCGGACATGGCCAGCAGCAGTCCCCGGCGACCAGAAGATCGACCGGTCGCTCATAAAACAATGGCCGGTCACGGGCATCCTTGGCGTGAGCATTGAGGAGCCCAGAGCCTTGCTGCCTTGTTGCATGCCTGGGAGCGGACAACTCAGATAGCCCATGCATCTTTATCATCATCCCCCTCGTGAATGAACGGTTCGTCAATCTGTCTGATGCCCAAATCCCCGCAGAGCACGCATTGCTCAGCGACCAATCCGTCCAGCTCGGCAACCAGCTTCTGCCGCTGCACCCCAATGCTCAAGCCCTGGTGGACTTCGGTCTGCAAATCCTTTATGCGTTTCTTCTTGCTGCTTCCCGAGCTCTCCAGCACTCGCTTGCCAAGACAGTCGCTGTGGAATGCATGCTGACACGGAAACACAAAGAACTGCCGGCTCAGCACGGGCAAGGTACAGATCCAGCACCTTTCTCCGGCTTCGACAATGGCATATCGATGATCCAATGCAGCAATCTCCGCTTTGATTTGCTCGGCCGTATGCTGTGATACATCCATTTCCTGCTTCAGGCTGTCGATGTGTCGAGAGTACTCCTCCAGTGCCTCGCAGATCTCTTCCCGGAAATCGTCGATGACCACAAAGTCCGGGAAGAAAGGGATCAGGTCCTCAATTTTGAGTAGCTCACATCGCTTTAAGAAGCCAATGGCTTCTTTGATAGACGACGCCTCCTTGATCTTCTTCTCGGCGATCAGTAGCCAGAGTCTCTTCCGTAGTTTGTCGTTGCCTTCAAGCCGGTCAGCGACAATTGCGGCCAGGTCGATATCATCATGCTGTAGAGCGAGTTCGACCGCTTGTTGAAACTGTCCCATGGCGCTGTAGATGTGCACGCATGATTGTACCCGGTTATGTTGAATGCACAGCCTCAGGGCAAAATCAGCGTCGTAGAAAGGCGGAGACGGCTGGCCCTCGAGATAACCAAGGAGCATATTTTCCGATGCCGACGGATGCGATGCCATAATTGAGATAAGGGCATTGTGCACCGATGCAGGGACTTCGAAGTTGTTCGTCACGACAAAGTTCAAGTATCGGACCGCTTGGTTCTGGGCCAGCGGAACGTTGGCATTTTCGTTGTAGCTGAGAAGTGCTGGAATCAGCTTCTGCGGATCGATGTTGCTCCTCCGCATGAGAATTTCCACCAGTCCCGTCGCGACGTGCGCCATGAGCACATTGCTATAGCGGTAGAATGTTTCTGGGTTGCTCTGTTTGTTAAGCACCGAGAGCGCTTCCGTCCATTTTTCTCGCTGGACCCAGTACGACAGGACGTAGTCGTAGTCGGTGATGGTGTTGGCGAAGAAGAGCAACTCTTCCTCCCTGTCATGGCTGGAAATGACTTCATAGACTGTCTGTGCATCGAGGTCCGTCTTGTATTTTGCCACGAATTCCTGGAACTCGCCTCTCGTCTTCTCGAGGTCTCGCTTCGCCCCGCCAGCATCGGTATCCTCGAGAAGTTCCGCCTTGGTTGCCACCATGTCGTCCAACGCATTCAACTTGGCCATGAATATCTGGATGAGCCACGTCGCTATCATGACCCGTTGCATGACCGAGGACTTCTTGTACGAGCCCAGCTTAGCCGTCAGGTACTTCCGCAGGGCATCTTCTTGCCCGTTGTCGATCAACGATAGGCAGACCTCTTCAAATGCCTTGCTGCTCTTCCCCCATACACTTGCTGCCTCTAGGTACTGACCTTTGCTGGACAGGTAATCGCCTGAAGCGGTTGCAACCGAATCTTTCTGTGCCGCTCCCTTGGCATAGCGGAGAGCAGCGTCGTAGTCTTGTTGTTGCAACATGATTTTCCAGACATCCCGCTCCTCGTCGTTGGCCACCACCTCGAATATTTCTTGATTCGTGAACAGCCAGTAGGTGTTCTTCTTCTGGTCTGCCACCAACCCTAGAGCACTCTGGCCGGGTTCCAGGACGGCCTGGTCATATACGACGCTACCGTCAAGACGGTTGACGGCAACGATCCGACCTTCAGCGAGGGCCAGGACGTGCCATTGTGACAAGACGGCTGAGACTATGGGGTCTTGTATCAGTTTCCGTCCCCCACGCGCAGACATCGTCTCGGGAAACACGGAGCGCGGATGTAACTTGGATTCGCCGAAAATTTTGTTGCCCAGAGTAGATGATGCAGGGGAGGTCGACAGCTTGCCGGTGAGCACACCCTGGGAGTACAGCCACGCAAAGCCGCGAGTCGAGTCGCCGCCAACATCCTGCAATTCAGGCGAGACGGAAAAGGACGAGGGCGCATTTGCCGTTGCGCCAGTGGTGTCATGCACCACAGGTGCTTCTTTCGAGAAGAGGTCCGCATAAATCGACGCCGAGCCTTCTTTCCCCCGGGCACTCGTCTTTCCGATCCAGTGACACAGTCGCGTATGCGATGCCACTATGACCCTCCGTACTTCGGCCCTGCCGTCGATTGTCTCTGCCCAGAGGCCCGTCACGGCCCCGTCTGGGATCTTCCACACATGTGTACAATACCGTTCTTCTCGCCTGTAGAATTCCGATGCCGGCTCAATGTATATCTCGTAGACGTTGCCGTCCGTGGCGCCGACCAAGATCTCTCGGGTAGACGCGGTTGGTTGTGACGGGTTCCAAGCAATTGACTCGATGGACACGCCTTTTAATCTCGACAGGGCTTTGGGCTGTTTTGACTGGCTATGGAGGTAGAAGTTCTCGCCCAGGGTGGTCGAAATGACCAGGTGAGATGCGGACGGGTCGAGGAAGAGGCGGCGGATGAGACCGACCTCGCTCGTCTTCTTGGGGAGGTCGACATCTGCTGAAGTTAGCTGCCTGCTCCACGAGAGGATCCGGGAACCATCACACCATCGATGTCCGAGGGGCTCTCGAGATCTATGCGGAGAATGCGGCCCGTAGCAAGTGCAAGGATTAGGACGTTATTAGCGACCTGACCGGCAACGAAGTCGGAAGCGATGTTGAACTGCAGCTGCACGCGTTCAACGTTGAAGATGGGCAGCGTCGTCTCAACTGCATTGCCTGCGCCTAGGCCAGGAGCCACGTAGCCCGCGTCAAGATCCAGCGCCATCGCGCCGTCAGGTTCGATGTCAACGCATTGTGTTTCCCTTGCTAGTCGAGAGGGCGGTCGTGACTGCGATTCAAGCGAGGGATTGCGAAGTCGAGATTCGAGTCCCGCAGCCGATGCGTCATTTCAAGGCCTCGACAGCCTCGCGAGGACCGAATTCAGCCTTGCACAGCATCTGCCAAGGGAAAAGCGACAACTAATGCAGACAAATAGTACAGTGTGTTCTAGTTCATTATCATTATTCAAGTACACTTAGCCTGTGTACCGAAGGCGTGGTTCTCGCCAAAGACAGCCAGTCCACGCTTCCCAAGAAACGCCATCGCTTGCTAACGCAGACGATGAAGCCAACAACCACGAGTTCGTTCTTCGTAACCGGCAGATTAACACTGCCTTACTCCTTCCCCCCCCATACCCTTTATTTCGCGGCAAATCTCGACCTTGCTCTCAAGTTCGCACCCCATTGCCACAGGACAAAGATACCAATAATGCCACCCACAGTCAACCCACCAAGCAAGCTGACACCACGCCCCACACCGAGATTGTGGAATAATGGGCGCGAGAAATGGATCGCCGCGGCGGCGATTGAGGACCGCGCGAAGTCATTGCCAGCGAAAAGTGAAGCCGCGTATTGAGGATAGGTCAAGTTGATGTACAGGAAGATGCACTGAAAGAGGATGAAGATGCCGATGGTGAAGACGACCACGCCCAGCTAAAATAAGAGTTAGCATCACTTTAACCACAAGGGGAATGACTCGAACGTACAGTAGGCACGATCCAGTGGATCTTCGGCGAACTATCGCCGGTCCAAGCGAACCAGAACAGCCCGATGGGTAAGAGGAACGTCGCAGGAAGAGCGGGTATCAGCCGTCTCTCAGGCTCACCCAAGCCTCTTGTTCGGACCTCGGGCTCGAAGATCCAATACAGGTATGCCACATAACATGCAATAGCAATGCTGACGCCGACCGAGATGGACAAGAAGATCAGACCGATCTGTCCCAAGTTCATTCCGTACCCATGCGTCGCCTTGCCTGGGTTGCCGGTTGCGTAGACCAAGGGGAACACCTCAAAGAAGGAGTAGAAGATACTGTACATCAACGCCGTGTAGAGCGAGGTGAACAAAACAGCTGGGTCGAGGATGTTGATCTGAGCAGGTCGCCACAAGTTGCCGACCACAACTTCGTTGACAGTCAATTTCTCCTGATCGATCTCACCCTGCGACTTGAGGTTTGCGTTGCCAGTCAATTTTCGGAGGCGTGCGGCGCGCCGGAGCAGGATATTGGCGGAGGACGTCTCGGGCAGCAGAAAGAGGAGGGAGATGTACACTGGGCCTGCGAGCCAGAGAATTTCCCACAATGACCAATGCCAGTTCGTGGCAGGAACAGAAAAGCCGCTAATGATCGGGCCAAGGGCAGGCCCGGCTGTGGCGAACGCTGCCCATCCGGTCAAGAAGTAAGGTAGCTTGAGCAGGGAGTAGATATCGCCAATCGACGCGCCACCAGTCGCGAGACAAGGACTTCCGAAGAAACCTTGCAGGAATCGCAGAACAACGAGACCGGGAAAGCTGCTGACCAGGGCGGTGGGAATGCAGAGAGCCACAAAGATGCCCAAAGTCAGCATGTAGGGCGGATTTCGCCCGATGACAGGAATTTCGGACAATGGTGACCATATCAAAGGTCCGATTCCGTAACCGAGGACGTACATTGACAGACCTAGTGCAGCGACGTTCGGCGAAATACCCATCTTCTCGACAATGTATGGCTCCGAGGGCGTGAATATAGCCGAGCCCATGTAGACAGCCAGGGTGTACAGATAAATCTGCAACACAACCGTCGCTTTCTTGCCTCGAGACCAGTTCTGCGGATTCTCCGGGTCGTCTGTCGCGTACCAGTCGACCAGAATGACACCGTCCGAGGTGACTTGAGGGGCAATCGCCCTGCTGGCCTGGGTCTTGAGAGTCTCTTGCCGTGTTGCGTTGGTGTAGGCTTGCTCCAAGTCAGCGCGCGTGTTTACTTGACTGAGCTCCGGCCTCGTCATGATCTTCGACAATGTGCGATCTGAAGCCGCCATAGACTCGCGATCGGCGGCGGTTCTAGCTTTATCGAGACTGCCAGCATCGTCGGAATCATCCTCGACTCTCTTTTCGAAATCTTCGGGTACGGGCTCTCTGGGTTGTGATTGTGCCGCTGTTCCGGTCCTGTCGAACTGCTGGTATGATTCGGGCAGAACGTAGCCGGCTTTCTCTTCGGGGTATTGGAGGTATTTGTTCTTGGTGATGTACCGGATAACTTGGCCGACGGGGGCATCCCTCAGGAGCGCGGACATGATTAACGGTGTTTAGAAGTTGCCCACTGTGAAATATGTCTGAGTCGGAACAGAGGGAAGCTTGCAGGTGTTTGTCCTCACGACGGTGTGGTGACGAATCACCAAGGAGATGGTATGATTGAGGCCGTGGATGTGAAGAGGAGAGCTGACAGGATGGGACAAGGAAGGTGTTCATATTATACATCTTACCGTACAGAGGCTCTAGAAGCCCAAAGTAGCATTAACACAGAATCATTATGCATTGTTAGTTCAAGCCATGACTCCGGATGCAGGGCTTTGCAAGCATGGATGTTGCGATCTCCACCGCCCGGATTCTGAATAATCGCCAGCGTAGCATGGAAGAGTCAAGGCGTAGGACATGGAGCCCGGCCATAAGCTAGAACTTTCCGTCAGGCCAGGGAGGGTCAAGTGGTGACCATTCGCAGAGGAGCATCATGAGTGGCGCGCGAAATACTTTGCCAATGACAGTAATGCAATTGAAACGCTCCAGATTCGACCGAAGACTGGAGAAGAAAATCTTTCAGTCGGAGGACAGAGTCATGAACCCAACAATTTGCCCGTCGGAAAGTCAGCAAACGCGCGAGAAACGGCGAATGACGAAGCATGGGGAAACGAAATGCGCTGCTGCAAAGACCGTCAAACGCCGTCGAGGCAATGACGACGGCCAAGACCTTTTGTCAGCAAGCCACCGGAGGGCTGGAACGAAGAGAACGAGGAGCCAGCAGAGCGGCCCTGGTTCTGCTCAGTCTGCACACGGAGTAACTGCTCGCACGAAGCAATTGGAAAGGAGTGCCCGAGTTCCTGGATAATGTAAAGCAACAAGCAATTTGTCCTCAAGTGGTTCATTGCCCGAATCGCAACCTTCTTGTCACATAATTCTTGCTACAAGTCAAGCCTCAGTTCGTGCTGACAGCTGTTTCTAGTCCCGTCTCAGGAGTGAGCGTATCGCCGTCAAGCTCAGTCTACGCAGGGTTCAGTCCTGCAAGTAAGGAATACATCTTGCTATCCCCCAATGAAGGACCGAGGAAGATCGAAAGTTGTGAAGCATTCGCCTGATTCGGCTACTTTTAAGTCTATGCAGCTGAGTCACCAGCCGGCCAAACAAATTGTAAACATGGACATAAACGAGTCTCCGGGAGAAGCCCACGCTTCAGGGTCCCAGAAGCTGGGCCTTCTACCCCGTAATCTTACCGCTACTCCCAACACACCCATCTGGCCACCGTGAGTCAGCTGGCTGGCGCGTCTTGACATGCAGATGCCAGGGCCGAGCTGTTTGAAGCGCGAACCTGGTTGGCCACGCCAGGCTGTAGCTTCAAACTAAGCTTCGAGGTAAGTCGGGGAGGAAGAAGAAGAAGGGAACGTTGCGATAGGAGTTCAGTGGTGTCCTGAAAGACAGATGTGCCTGGAATACAGAGTATCCGGTATTGACAAAAACGCTGTCGCCCAATACAGCTTTATCCCAATCCGACGCCCCTCTGGTTGATATTCTCATGACCAGTTCATGACATTTCGAGATTCTGCCATTCCTACGTTTGAACGCCACACTGCCGATGCGAAAGAAAGACCGCGCCATAGACGAAAAAGCCGTCCAGCTCTTGATCCTTCCGAGATGCGCCGTGCCAGTTCTTACCCTAGCACCACCCGCCTATTCCTGTCGGGCGCTGGCATCCATGCCTTGTCCTTGCGCCTTCATGTTCTCCCGGAAAAGGGTTTGTGCAAAGAGGGTCTTCGGCTTCGCGTTCCTGTGTGTGTTGTCTGTCAGCTATTGCCGGTGCTGCGGCGCGGGAACTTGTGGGGCGTCTCAATCCACGTACATGAACCTCTTGCCCTTGATTTCACTCAATTTCTTGGTCGTCGGGCTGCGAATTGCATCCGAGGGTGAGATATAGGTCTGGCTTGCACCATTCTGGTCGTGTACCTGTGTGGTTGTTCGGAGTTGGGGTGGCTCGAATCTGGGCATGGTGGTCTTCTCGTCCAGAAGTGAGAGCTTGCCAGAAGATGTTGCTTTTGTAGGTGAGAAGGTGTTGGGAGACTTCTCTGCGAGAGGGCCGCCCGATGAGGTGTCCTTGGCTGGAGACATTGTTTGCGCACTGGTAGTCGTCTGGGCTTTTGCAGAGGATGCAATGCCGTGATTGTTGCAAAGGGGGTCGAGATGGATGGAAGACCTGGAGGCTCGCTTCAGACTGCGCTAAAGTTGTCGGAGGTTGACGAGATCGTCCAGAAGGGAGAGTATGCACAATGTAATAGTCAGTGTTGGTCCTTGAGTATCTTGCAGCTTGAAATTCCAGTGCACTTGGTGTGGGCAGTCTTTGGTGGAGCAGCACGAGCAGGTACCAGGCACCCGAGGGGTCAGCCAGGGGAAATGTTTAGGCTGACGTCATGGCCAAATTGTGAAGCGTTCCCGGGCAACAAGCCGTGCATTTTACTCTCCCCTCCTCCCACAAAACCCTACGAGTAGGGGCATGCGTGTAATTTGGACAAATCTGCAGGTACTGAAAGTTCCACTCAATCAGTCCTCATCCAAAATAGCAACCTCATTGTCTTCGTCATCGTCCTTCGTATACAAAAAGAACTGCACAAAAATGGCCATGTCCAACAGCAAGGTCCCCAGACTACCCGCGATCCAACTGGCATTTACGGCGATATACCTCAAATACAAAGTCTTCGCTTCACCTGGCGCACAGTGACCCGGCTTGTGGCAAACAGGCGAATATGCAAAGATGGACATATCGTAGGTCAAATTGCCAATGCACGCAAATAAGAAGAAGAGTAACGAGACACCCTCTGTGCTTTTGCGCTTGTAGTTGAGGAGCAATTGCGGGACCCGGGACCCCAGGTAGAGCACTGCGCAGAGATAACCGAAGACTTGGCCGAGAACGTCAAACTCCAAGGGTTCCGGTTCATCTTGCTTGACATGGTGTCGGCTCTTCTGTTCGCCGATCCACCAACCGAAGACTCCTGCTGCACAGACAAGGAGGATGGCGAAGGCGTTCCAGATGGCCGTCTGGAGCGCGCTGCTCGGCCGTGCATTGCTGGGGGTTGGCGGATCGCTCAGCTTTGGAGGATCGATAAGAGGCGTCGCCGGTGACAGATGTGTACCATCAACGGAAAGATGCCGTTGCCATTGCGATATTGAGGTTGATTCGGCTCGCGGAGGCGGCTGAGCTGCCGAATCGCCCTGGAGTAAAGGCTGCGTCTCAGCGTCTCCGTTCGGCGAATGTTTGGGTTTGACTTCGTCCGTCAAGGTAAAGCCTCGATAGTAGAACACCTGGCCCAAAAGCACAATATCTGCGAGCGTGTAATAGACGGCCAGGATGATCATTGTCGGCAAGACCCCTTGCATGACAGCTCCCAAGATGTTGAAGACATCGCCCGCTAGCCACACCACAATGAAGACGACTGACAGTCCTTCTGCCGAGCCTCTCCGAAAGTTCTCAATAATCTGAGGCGAGAAGACAACGACCCAGCAGGCAATAGAGATTGAGCCACAGATTCCAGAGAGAGCCTCGATGTCGAGCGAGGTACCTTGCTGCGGCGGAAACATGACCGGAGACGCGAAGAATGCGAAGTCGAAAGAGCCCTCCCTATGAGACGTGAATTTGCAGAGGAAGCTTGAAATTCGGAGAAATGAGCCACAGCAGCACGATATGAGGGAAGGAAGAGTTGACGAGGTTCAAAAAGTTCACGCAGTGAATGACGTCCGATGGTGAGGAGAAATCTCTGCACACCTTTGACACATCAAAATCTGGGGAACCCGAGGAAACGAAGGCCTGCATCTGAGCCTCTGGCGCCTCAAGATTCATCCTAAGCTCAACCCAGTAATAATCCGCGTGCGCCCTTATGCAAGGTACCAGTCCCTCCGGTCCCAAGGTGCGCGCCCCAACATGATCTATCGAACTAGTGGTCATCACTATGCAATTCCTAGCTCCGAGCCATTCTTACTGTATATCGAAGAGTCGTGCAGAAATCCTCGGTCGAGGAGAGTCATTCGCCATTTTATCCTTGTCCAATGCCATGGTATCCCAAGCGGCCGTTGTATCAGAGAAAATGTCCACCTGAATGCGTGTCCCGGGCCATTTCTCAGGCCTTCATAAAGCGTCTTCCAGATCCGAAACAATCCCCGAAGTATGTAGCCAAACCATGAAGAAATGTCATGCACATGTCATTACTTCCTTTTGCCGGCACAGCTAAAGAACGCCAGGAAACCGCCGCCGCCGCCCGATGTCCCGCCGCCTGCGCTAGACGGCTTTTCTTTGCGTATTGATGGTGCATTCTCCTCGTCACCAAGTTCAATGCTGCTCAGATCTTTTGTGTTTTCAAGCCACTGGAGAGTCTGTTGTGTGCTAATACCCAGGCCAGCTTCTGGATTGGTCCCGGGTTTCGACAACCACTGTTTCAGCTCTTTGGTGGTTGACTCGCTGGCTTGGCTTGCTTGCATCTTGCTCCATGTATTGAAGAGGTGGTCTGGAAATAGTCAGTCTTTGAACCATGGTGGGCGCAGCCTGGGCAGCATACCGTATTCAGCCACCACCTTCCGCAGTTCTCTCAATACCCGGGTTTTGGCCAACATTCTCTCAGAAGCACTTCCAGATGACGTCGGGCTTTCCAGCTTTTCGAGCTCCTGTTCCAGCTGCGAGATCTCGTCTTGCAAGGACAAAAGCAATCTCGCATGGACGTCGTCGAATCTTCGTAGTACGATCGTATTCTTTTCTGTCATGAACGACGCCACTCTCGCATGGTCGATGCGCCGAAATGAGGATATGGTGGACGGCACTGGTTCTTCTACGGGAGGCTGTGGCGGCGCCCGTGAACCGTTATCGCGGGTAGACGGTCGTCGACTCTGCATATGAGCCTCGGGAGGCAGCTGGGGGAGTGGCGTTGTAGGTGCAGGGGTCGGAAGCTGCGATTCGTAGATTGTGGATCTGGGGGTTGTCGCTCGAGAGTCGGTCGATTTTCTGGACTTGTTGCGTACCAATGGCTGCTTCGGAATGTTCTCAGCATCGTCTGAGCTCGAATTCCGCTGAGACCGTAACGAAAGATTAGAAGGGTGTGAGTGAAGCGCACGCTGTCGCCGTTCGGACGCTGAGGACTTTGCAGCCTGAAGTCTTGGAGAGGGTTCCGGATACTGGGCAAGCTCAAATGGTGGCAATTTGGGCTCAGTTGAAGTGAAAGCCGTCGATGCAGCCGGTACGCTCGGCACCAAGCGTGGTGACTCCTGAGGAGTTTGAGGCAGGCTGGGCACGAGAGACGGCCTCCCGGGCGTACTACCAGTGGCTGAAGCCATCGGCTTTCGATTGTATTTGGACGTCGGTGGGAGGACTACGCTCCTCTTCACGGAGACCATGGACGAGCGCATGGACGGGTTCACCGTCGACTCCACAATCTGTTCCATAGGCTGGCTTTGCTGACTAGATGCTCGGTCGTCCACTACGCTTGCATTCTCATTGTCGTCGGTGCTGGGAGTGCCGGCCGTGTCACGTTGTGTTTCTGTGCCGACCGAGATCTTCTCTTCGCTTGATTCTGCTGTGGTCGAAGTCGTCTGACGGTTATGCCCCCTTGAAGCGTCCGGAGGGGACTGGATGTGGCTCGGGATACTAGGTAATGGCTCGATACTGTCTTGGGGGCTCTGTGATCTCGAGTCGGAATCGGAAGTGACACTTTCGGGAGCCATGGAGCTCTTTGAATAGCCATGGGAAAAGCCGGGTCGGGGTTTGGGCGAGTTGGGCTGCGACGGGAAGAGGGAGAAGCTGGCGGGAGGTTGTGGTTGAAACACTTCTTTCTCGGTCGGCGACAGCTGTGGTCTGTACGCTGCGCTGTCCAGAATTGGGATCCAATTGGGATCATGAATATCAACTGGTGTCGAAGTGTTGTAGTAGGATCGTCGGCTTGTGGGCAACTCGACTGGGGCTACTGCAGCAGCCATTTTGCAATATGCTGATTATGTCTTCACTGCTGCAAAATATCAAGGAAACACTACGATTAGGTGGTCAGAGTGTCGAGAGCCGAGAGTCGCGTGCTGTGAAATCGCGGACGAGTCGGTGCCGGCCATTCTATGCTGAAAGGTCGAGAACATGGACGCGAAGAGCGAAGAACTTCCATGCACACATTGTTAGCAAGCGAGACGCGGTACGGAGTCTCTCTCGCGAGATGTCTTCCAACAGAGCACGAGCACAAGCGACCAGGAGCGGGAAGAGACCACAGACCATGCCGTTTCTGCTACGGCTAACATGATAGAGTCCACCCTGGGCTGAAGCCACAGGGGCCGAAATGGGAAGTCTAGCAACGGGCGATCACTAGGCCTAAGCCCACCGATACTGCATCTGGCCAAGTCGGCGAGATGATTGCTTTGGACACTGGACCGTTGAGATAGTATGAAGATCTCCAAGATGGCTGGCTTAGCCTCGTCGAGGGTTCGAACACAAGGGGCGGATGAGGTGACCAAGAATGCCCCCAGTCCACAGGGGGGGAAAAAACCTTCGCTCGGTGCGTCAGGCCGAAGCTCCACTCCAATCACTGGCTTGGATCCTTCCTCCCGGATATTAGTTCCTCGACCATTCCTCTTCGGGCGGCCGCGACAAGGGAATGCCTGACGGCTGCTCCTGCACTTTCAAATTAAAAATACCGAATCCTTGTAGCAGATTGCAAGACGTGGGAACAAGCGACATTGTTTACGCTGATGGGCTTGCAAATTCCGTGAATAACGAGATTTGATCTTATGTATGGTTTGTGCTTACCTCCTTGTCCTCAGAGGCGGCGTGGAAGGCGGATGGCCAAAGGTTATCGAGAACGACGGGAGTGGCGAGCATTCGACTGTGACCTGAAACTGAGAGCATTGTGATCGAGGCTGGAAATTGAAGCAACGGCCCCAGGATCAACTCTTGTACCTTAACGTACTCCAGCCAGCAACTCTAACGAAGGTCCTAACGAAGTAAGACTCGCCTTCCGGCTTGCGGCTGGGCCTCTTTCCGTCCTGGCGCGTTTCTCTCAAATTGGCCTTGTCGCCAGCACGCCCATGGCCCCGAACAGAGTCTGTGCGCGAAGGCATCCATTTCTCAAGTCAACGGGGTCCAAATCCTCCATGGCGTTCCGAAGGATCGCAGCTTTTTCCCGCCAATTACTTGGTCTTTCAGCCAAGATGAATCATCAGCATTGTCGAGTTTATCGACCACCTCGGTTGTACTAATCTTTGTCGTGAGGTCTTTTCTACGGCCGCCGACCAACATACAATACTCTTAACGACAAGCGAATTCTCGTGAGCCCCTCCCTCGGATCTCCCTATCTTTGCCGACCTGACAAGCCTCAAGAATACTGCAGATAGCTGAGTTCCACTCACATCGGATGCTCTTCAGAGATGCTTTGATGACCGAGATACTACACTGGTAAAGGCCGTGAAGCTCACTGATGCTATGCCACTCTCATGTCGTCCTTGCCCGTTGAAAGCTGCGCAGTGATCTTAAACCGTTCAATAGCATGTTGGCGCCTGCACCGCACTACGGTGAATCCCCAAGGATCGTCAGGTAGCAGGACCTCGAGGACTTGCACACGGCGCTCCTCAGTCGGGACTTGGGCGAGGAGCAGTTCTGCCTCCCCGGGAAGCTCGCCTAGAGGAAAGTCATCCTCAGAAGGATCTTGTCTGCGGGAATCACCTTCTTCAACAGCCATCACCTTCCTCGCGATGTTTGTAACCAACGCGGCATCGTAGATGCCTTCTTTGTGTGGTTCTTCCTCGATCAATCTGATGGCGTGCACTTTGAGGCGATGCACGCGACAATGTAATGCGACATAATACAGCGGGGTGACGGGTCCCATGTCGCCGATCGAATGCGGAAGGCCATCTTCTGATCCGAAGTATTTCTGACGGATCGTGCAGTCCAAGGCAACTTTGCGCATTTCGAGCGCCTGTTGTATGATGGAGCGAAAGTTGGACGTGTGGCGGTCGTACTTTAGTTCGTCGCACTCGCACGCCGTGTCTGCCATGATCACGGCCATGGCGTGATACATGCGCAGCAATCGGCATGCAAAGGCTTCCATCTTGTCCAGCCGGGCCTCGAGCATAGCCACGGTTTTGTCGTAAGCAGACAGCCAGGCGTCGAGGTCAATCATGATCTCTTTGATACAGTGCTCCAGTGCATCTGCCTCGCCAGATGGAAGTGAGAGATAGTTTGACCGAGTTTCCATCACGTCACAGATCTTCAACAGGATTTGCTCCAGATAATTTCTCGCTTCATGCGGGTCCAGGAAGACAGATACGTTCGAGATGGGCTTCAAGCTGTCGGGAAACGGCCACGCGTGGCGTGGCCGTTGCCCAAACAAAGTCGCGTGCATGTATAGCTTCCTGAACACGCCCACGACCCAATGATCGATGGCCTCCCCGCCGAATCGCTTCGACTCAGCGAGACCGCGCGCATACTGGAGCATCCTGAGCCCGTGCTCGAGATGGCTCGCCGCACTCTGATACCGGCTGCGGAAGTATTCCACCCAGATGAACGCCAGACACGAGTAGAGCGCGATGCGCAGCGACGTGGTGTCGTTGGTCTGCAGGTGCGGCCGCAAGTGCCATATCGCCTTGTTGTACTGGCGCAGCGCAAAGACTTCCTCGCGCCGCAGCAGCGCGGTCGGCGGCCGCTTCGTCACACCATCTTCTCCCCCAGCTCTGATCCCACTTCCCACTCCCACTCGACCTCCCCCTCCAAGAACAGCCGGATCCGCGCTCCTGTGCGCAGAACACATGGCCAACACCCCATGCGTGACCGCAGCGTCACTGGCACAAGCCTGGAAGAACAGCGCATTGCCCGCGTCGGAGAAGAAGGCCCCAGGGATTTTCCGCGCCGTCCGCCGCCAGAACCAGTCGAAATGATACCGTTCGTCCGGGCTGAGCGTGCCAGCAGGGTGGGCGGGCAACGATCTCGGGTACCCGAGGGCAGACGTGGTACTACCCTCCGCTGTGGAAGCAGCGTCCTCTGGCCGTTGCGGGGGCGGCTGTCGAGGAGGACGGCACCGTGGCTGGGACGAGCGTTTGTCCGCACTGCCGCCGCCCCAGATCCCGTACCCGTCACATATACGGCCCGTGGAGGTGCAGCGTCGACATGCCGGGCGCTCCTCTCCACAGCGGACCCGTCGTACTTTGCACGTCTTGCACCCGGTTTTAGATTTCGTCCGCGTTGGCCTTGGCAAAGGCGATGGCGGCGGCGAAGCTTTGGCTGTGCATGACATTGTCGGTCAGGTCAGTGGTGGCGGAATGGTATGTCTGGTTACCGGGGCTACTGGTTCACCAGCTTTGGTGGAGTGCATCCAAGCGTGAGCCGTGAGGACCAGATTCCTCGGATCATTGAGATCGCCGCAAAGAATGTAGCATGGAGCGAGAAGGTTCGTCGAGATTGGGATTTCAAGTCGCAAGGCCCGCAATGCACGTCCGGCGTTGTACGAGGTAGGGTGGCACGGGTGGTTGCCTCGGGAGTGTGACGACGTTATTGGCCATCATGAGGGCCTTAATTCTCCGCCCTTTGGGGGCACGGATGGCACGGAGCGTCACTGTGCGGCGAGCACGAGCACGAGCAGGCAGCATCCTGCCCGTGCCAGTGGGCATTGGGCATCGTTCATCTTAAATGCTTATCCGTTTGACAGTGGAAATTGATGTTTGAAGCTCTCTTCTTCACTCATTTCGTATGTATTGCGCCTATTCCACCAGCCTTTGCCTAGCCAAGAAACGAAGGGTATCCACAATTGTCGTCGTCAAAAAAGTTCGTAAACACTGTACCGAATGATGCATGACACGGTGGTTCCGACATTCGAGCCGCTTTGTATGTTGTTTCCATCCTGTCAATCTCTCCCAGAACTCCTGTTGGAAAACAATCCCACATCAAAAGCTCGATAAAGTGTTCGGGTGAAGCGGCACTCTATGGACACCTTGGTCGCCTCGATTGCATGTGAAAATTCCTCTTCGCACCTAAGAAACTCCGCGTATATGGCAAGGAAATATGGAAAACAGGACACCGGATGTAGTAACCCCTAGAGAACGTCTAGGCGTGCACTCCGCGGCCGACGAAATTTCCGAGGGCGTTTCGGAGCTGGGGAGCTGGATCTCCCTCCACTATTTGACGTCTGCCTGGAGCAAGGAATGTGTTTCGCTATCAGTAGTGCTGCTTGGATTGGTGCTCGGTGGGATTGAGCTGCGACTGCTGGTGGTGGACGTTGGAGGAAGGGGTGGAGGCCCGTTGCTGCCAAACAGGAGTTTTTCAATGGCCATGACCTGCTTGCCGTAACTAGTGCGACGCAGCATGGGATAATTGTGCTCCATGTCCGCCTTCAAAGCCAGGAGCTTGACTCCTTGTAGTTGATTGAAGACCTTTTCTGGGATCGAGTCAGCAGGTGGGAAACTTTCCGGAGGGATGAGACTCACGAAGAACATAGTTACCATATTGGTCTCTCATCAGTCCAAGCACAGGCGTTACACCCTGGTCGTTGGGTGCGGTGAGCCCATGAAGGATCTGCTCCCGTTGGTCGTCATCTGCACAATCGATGCTCTTCTCGACGATGTTGCTCGCAAATTTGTGCTTGGAGAAGCCCAAGAGCTGCGACAGAATGATGTCGACAACTTGACGGCGGTCGCGAGGCTCGCCGTTCTGAATGATGTGTTGCACAACATAGTTCCCGTAAGAGTCGCTGATGAGTGGATGGATATGCTCCAGAAGCTCGTCCAGGATGACCCGCTTGGCCGGTGGTTGGCAGTACTCCAACATCCGCTGGACCACGCGGCACCCATATTGGTGGGTTGACATCTTGGCCATTTGCCCTCGATGAGCATCAACGATAAACTGAATATGCTCGCCAGGTATACGCTCGATGGCCTTTTGCACGACATGATTGCCGTTTTGATCTCTGACCACCTTCAAGATTTGCAAGTTAGGGCCATCGAGTTCTTTGATAAGGCTCGCTTGTTGATCAGTGAGGACGTGCTCAAAAGCCTTCTGTACCACGCGACACCCATACATCTGCAATGACAAATGATGGACGTGGCCCTTCATGTGGTGAGCCAAGATCTTCTTCTGTGTTTGGTTGCCATGCTCAAATATCTTCTGGATCACATAGTTTCCGAAGACATCAGTCATAAGTTGAAGCAGGTTGGGCTGGAGCTCTTTGAAAATCTGCTCTTTCTCATCACTGTTGGCAGTCTCAAGTTTCTGTTGGATGAATCGTGACCCATGTTGGTCACCGCTGAATTCGACAACATAGCCGTAGATGTCTTTGAGCTCGAATTTCCGGTTGTTTTTGCTGTTCAGGCGGAAGTCTTCCAGCAGGGGGCTTCTGACAATGTGAGTCTGCTCCGGCTCACGAATCGGCATCCGAGGGCCAGTGGGGTAGCTGTGCATCGCAGCATGACCGTGACCGACATAAGGATGTGCGAGGGGATTCATCCGCAATGGTTGACCAGGTGCCTGGACTTCATATTGATAGGCGGTAGTCGTTGGTGGATGTACGGAAGTTTGAGCAACAAACAGCGATGGGTCGAATCCGTACTGCTCAGCACCAGCCAACTTGCGATCAAGGACAAAGTGATCATGGTGGGATGCGCGGCTGGACGCTCCGCTTCCAGGTGTGCTTCGAATGGACTGCGGTCCCGTAGGGGGGGTACCTGTGGCTGAATAGTACGGACTGTTCAGGTTGCTTCGATAGTCGTTGGTGAGCGGAGGAAGTGAGCCGCGGCCTACATATTGGAAGCCACCATAATGATGAAGAGGGGCTTGAGGATTCAACCGTGACCCGACGTCTTGACCATGAGCAGTTGTTGGCTGAAATGTGCTCTCGGAGTGGTTAATATGAGCCGGGCCATGAGGGATGTCTCGATGATATTGTGACTGGTTGAGCGACATCCGTTGAGGGAAGGCCGCAACAGCCGCCTGATCCATCGTCATGGCCTCGAAGGCTTTGACTGCATCGTCGTAATCTTGGGTTTCCACGGGAGAAAATTGATCCACATGCTCGAAATTCACGAGGCGGCGATTCAACCTTCCATCTATGGACGATCTGAGCCCGTACGGGTACAAGGTCCCAGAAGGCACTCCGTTGGTTGCTCTGTACGAGCCATGTCCCTCGAGGTATGGCGATACATTTGAAATCCCGTTCAGATGGAGAATGCCGCTGGCAGTACGGTCCTGCTCATTTTCATGCTCCTGCACTGCAGAAAAGGCCCCATTAGCGTGAAACCTGCTCGAGCTAAATGCCTGAATTTGTGGGTCGAGTTGGCTAGAGCCGAAGGTAGCCTTCCGGGATGGGGAAGGGACCCCTCGAGAGCCGGCCGTCGCAAGAGCACGCCGATGATTCTGTGCCTGCTGAACATCTGGAATATCGTCCACGTCCGGATCACTGCCAGCAAACAAGCTTGATCGTCCATGCGTTCCATTCGATTCGGTTTCGACGAACTCCAGAATCTGGTTCTGTCTTTGTTTAGTGGGTGACAGGGGTTGGCCTCTCTGCCGTGATGAGAAGCCGACGGAGGATGGCACCGAGCTCCACGACATTTTGGACTGCGGGACGTTTTCCTTGTCGAGGTCGGTCGGCGCACGTAAGGACGATGTTGTGGTCTTAGTCTGGGCATAATTTGAAAGAGAGCCTTGTCGGACAGGAGGTGCTGGAGAAGAATTAGCGGGTATGGCTTGATGGTTTGCCCACAACCTACGTCGAATGGGGTCGTCATCGACAGCGCCGTCAATGAACGACTTGGAGGTACCCCAGATCCGGCTCGAAGCATTCCAGGCACTCTTTCCCAACTCATAATCCGTCTTCGTAGACTGCCTCGGTTCGTATGTTTGCATCCGCCCGCCTCGTGTCTGAGGTTCTTGATCAGCCCCGCCTCTCTTGCGCAGCGGAAGTACACTCACGGCTTCGAACGTGGTACCGCCTTCCATCATAGTCATTGTACACAAGCAGGCCAAGTCGGAAGGAATAGAAGGATGGTGGTGACCCTTCAACTAATACCTGCAGCCGGAGAATGTACAACGGGTTCGACGTCGGCGACGCAGAGATTATTGACCAAGATCCCTGGGCTCGCAATGAAAGGAAAATAGTTTATGGACTGTCACACCAGTATCTTGTCAGTGCCTGTGTCCAAAATATGGGAGTGGGAGTTGACAGGGCGGGATGTGTACCAGAGAGTGAGAATATGTATGGTGAGCATGTACACCAGCCCCCAATTATAATAAACCCCGTTGTAGAGACAAGGAGGAGAAGGGAAGGAGGGAGCGAAATTACAGAAGGAGGTGGTTTCGGAGGAAGCAAGGTTTGGCAGAGTCATGTACCCCTTCGTTCGCCAGCAAAGCAATGGTACAGTTCTGTCCAGCAGGCAGCCGCAGGGCAAATGAGAATTAAGGCCTAAGCCTGATCGCGCCGTAGACGGGCAGCCGCAGAAGGCAGACGAGGGAGCATCTGCCAGCAGACGTGCGCCTCGACCACGGCTCGCGCATGGAGCAGCAAGGGATGCGCGAAATGATGGGGTGTTGACGGTCGTGGAATGTTGCGACGCCAGTTTTGTGCAAGGTGAATCGCAAATTCTGGCGGGGCGCAGGTGGGTTTTGCGGCGAGGGACGAGGAATGGCGCCTGCAAGAGTGGAGAATCGAAGGGCAAACAAAAAGAGGCTGCAGAAGGGATAGAATCTCGGATAGGAAGTGGAAAGAAATGCAACAGAAGGTTACACGAAAAGACTGGCATGCAGGTATTCACCGGTGAACGAAGAAAGATGATATATCAGAAAGTCAACCATGGGAGACACAGATAGGCTGTCGATCTGGCTGCTGGTGTACCCCAGAAGGACAAACACTAGGTAGAAACGGTCAGAGGAAGGGATGCCTAAACTCAATTCAGCTTCAGCAAGTGGAGTTTCCGGTCGTTTGATGCGATTCCGACTCTCGGGTGGCTTGCCATCGCCCACAGGCGAGTTCGGGTGTCAAACAAACTAGAAAGACGAGACTCAGGCCATGGAAAGAGCATGTTTGGTCACTCTTTTCCGTACCGGCCGCAGCCTTGGGGTGTTCCTGATGGTGTCTGTTTCCTTCTTTCACCTCAGACTCGCAGGCATGGTCAGAAGCACGTGGAGTTCGCCATTACTCTGAATTCCACCGAGTACCTCTTCGAGAAGCCAGGCTGATGGTGCTGACTCAGACATGACGCTCGCAGGTCGAGTCTCGGCCCCAGGCGTGGAGATGTATGCCATACTCTGGATTGTTTACTGTGTACCGAGTGAGATAGCACCATGTCAGTGCACACCACTATTAGGCCGCTCTCGTCTCGCACGAGCAAATGGCAAGCTTATCCTCGGAAGACTGCTCATGCAACGCAATTCGACAGTGAAGCATGGTCGCACGCTTGGTGAGAGGGAGCAGCACAACAGGGAACAAGTTTGTTAGTGGCTTGTTCCTGCCCAACAAGACGCGTGCCTGGTTATCTGCAGCCGGAGTCTTCCTAGAGTTCACTGATCGTCGAAGCGCACGGCAATGCTAACCAGTATCTGTCTCTTGCGCTCCCATAGCTGTCTGTTATCCCGGATTCGAGTTGGTCACCCTCCAGCATAATTTCCCACGTACGAGGTATTCATTCGAAAAATGGTGAGCATGGATGGTTCTCGGATCCCAGCGGACCTAGACGCAAACAGCCTTTGAGCCTGGAAGTGGCCTTGCACAGACCCCATCATGACGCCAGGCACCGTGGCAACGTATGACTCCAAGTGAGGCATCACGGCGATTTATCACCAGGCTTCTGAGGCACACTGGGGGCGAACGCTTAACGGCATTGCCTGGTGGCCATTATATATGAAGCAGCTCCATGCTCCTGGCGAGCAGCCTAGGCTGTAGTAGGTTTTTTCCGATCTTCTTCGCAGCAGCGCCCTACTGGGTGCCCAGGGTGCCTCTCACAGAGCGAACAGAGGATGCAACACGACACCAGGTATAGGATCAGGTTTGACCACCGTCGCCTCGCATTTCAAACCACCGCGGGGAGGGGGGGGTTTATCGGTGAAAGGCAAAATATGCTTCTTGTCGAGAAGTTATACTGAAGATGCACTACGTACTCAATTTCAGCGGCGGAACAGCCAATTTGTTTGTTGATGGATTGCCGTTTCCAACGGGGCCACTTAAAATGGATGCATTAGACCGAACCTACTCCAACGCACAGTCTCCGACCGCCGATCTTACGCGGCGCAGGGCATCCAATTGGTCGAACAGCGCGCCCGGAGAGATTGATCTCCTAAGCAAATGAGTAGCGTGTGCAGTTGGTGCTGTGGCATCCCCTGCAAAGCCCTGTGCGGGTCCAGAGAAAGCAACAGCACTGGCCATCGTCAGATGGGCTGTCAATTTGAAGGTGGGTTCCTGTGCTCATCGGCTTTCGCCAACAGCATCTGTTTCACATGGGAGCCTGCTCATATTCATCTTGCTTCTGGTCGCTCCTTCTCATTCTTCTCTTGCTCACTGTCTCTTCGTCTTCTGCTCAGTTACGAACCTCTCCTTCCCGACCCATCACTCCCTTCATTTGGCGGTACCAGCTTCACTCTTTCAGCTGGTGCTTGCTGTCCGATCGTTTTGTAAAAGCCCTACAGCCTCCGATTACAGTCTTTCCCTGGTGTAAAGACAACGCAGGCCTTGACATCTTACACGGACTTCCTGTGGATTGTGCATCGGCGTCGGATCCTACGCGCAATCAAGAATTTTCGTCGTCTTTTCCGTGTACGCCTTGGGAAACGTGCGGCAGAACAGCAGGCGGCCCCCAATCCATCCCGCATTATCGCAGTTCTTGGATCCGATTCTCCGATCGGGCCAGCATCAGCCTCAACGCCAGATCTATATTCGTCTACGTCCTCGAAGGACGCCCCAGCAGTTCACGACGGCCGCAGTGCTGCAGTCATGAGCTCATTAAAGTACAGCTACCTGGCACGTCGGGATGGGTCCGACTTCACGGACGACGAAGGGCCATATTCGATGCATCAACTACTGTTTGTCCTGTCCACCTTGCTGCTGCTGGCTTTACTCTGCTCCCTGGCCTTGTTCTTTCTCCGTCGAAAGCAGCTGGCCAGAAAACATGTCTCCTTGCTGCCGACCCATCACCAATCATCACACCAGCGCTCGCCCTCTATAAGCAACTTCAACTATGGCAAGAACGACTCCGTGTTCGTCTACGACGAGAAGATGAACCTCATCCACAATTCGTCGAGTCCAACCTCGACGGCCGTCCCCGAGATCCATATCACTTTCCCCGACGAAGAAGGCAAGGCTGGCTTGCAGCACGGTCGTGTGGTTGTCGTCCACGTTACCGATTCTGGAAGCGTTGGGATGGAACCCCTCAACCAAGAAACTTTGCCACCTTATCAGAAAGACGATGCAGACCGATTCCAGTCGCTTGACCTCGAACGCATCGGCGGGTTGAAGGAAAAGGAAGCCTCAGGACCACGGTTCTCGTGAGTTGGGAGCCATGGGCCTTCACCTGAATGTCCGGGAGGTGCAGATGAGCGATGACGCTCTCATTGTCTCATATTGCGACGACGATATACGTCGGTAATGTTTGGAATCGCGTCAGGAACCATGGGGCGCTACCGCTTCTTGCGGTCATCGTACCGCCCGACTATTGTGCAGCGGGCTAATCTGGTCCGGTGAATTGTTAATAGACTGATCCTTTCTGGGGATCTTGTATATATTGTATATTTCACGAGTGTCTGGGGTTGACGGCGCCCGCGCCAGGAATGCGAGATGTTCATGAGCACTTGAGGTGTTGCTCGCTCCATTTCCCTTGATAAAATGTCTCGAGCTTCAGATAAATTGTAGTAGGGACCCTTTGAGGGATTCGGTGATGACCTGCAGCTAAACTGATAACTGCAGGATGCGACTGCCGACAGCGCATTTGCAGGGAAGATAGCACTTATATCCAGCCGACTCCAACTGCTTCATTTCTAGTTACCCCTGCGTACTTGGCTGTGCTGTGAAAGGCCTTCAGATACAAACTGAATCCGGCCGGTGGTTGAGTGCTGCAGTCTGTTGACTGATACTGTACCGGCGCGAAAGAGCATTGATGAACATGGCAGGCACCTCCTCGTCATCAATTGCTTGACCGCACTTTCGGCGCGGTGCTCTCCCAGTTGGACCGCAACGCTCCCCACAAGCACCGCATTTGACCACGGCAGCTCTTCTTGCCCCAAGAGCTCCTCGACAACGAGCCAGTCCCTGCGCAACCCATCCATCATCACTATCACTATCCTTAGCATCAGACATTCGCTGCAATTGTCATTTCCTCGTTTTCTGCCTCGTCTAGAAGACTTCCACGTGTCACTGGCCGGCAGAGAACCGGTTTTCGCATCTCCACCAGACTCCAAACGCGTCCCAGGAGTGACCAATCACGACGTCTTTCTGCCCGAGTCCGCATTTTCTGTGTTGACAGGCCGAACAAACACTGGCGTGCCTGCTCCGTCAAGACCCCTCTGGCTCTGAAACCACGTCGATCTCTCCAGAAACCCCCTCGTCGTCGTCGATACTGGTCGCCAGCGCGTCTCTCGGTACCTCTAGGCATGACCTCAACTCCGCCGCACATGCACTCGGAATAGCACCACTCCCTGTGTTTCCAATTGTCTCACCTCTCCAAATCTGCCGGTCATGGCTGCCGCAGCGATGGCAGGGAGCGAGGACTCCCTCAACAACGGCCTCCACGCGTCCGTAGATGGCATGACGGACCCCTTCGTGGACGACGGGCAACCGAGGCACTCATTCCACGCCCACCGCTACTCTAGCCTAGTCGACCCCGAATCGATAGCGCTGGGCGCAAGCATGTCCCCATCGCAGGTCAAGCGCAGCCTGGTCGCGCATCTCGCCGAGACAGAACGCCGACTACACGATACGCAAAAGCTCGGAGAGTCCCTACTCATGCAGCAGTCTGAGCTCAATGACAAATTGCGCGAAGTGGAGGAGCAGCAAGGCGAGGCGGAGATTACGCCAGAACTGCGGCAACGGCTGGCCGATCTCGAAAAGGAACACAACGATGTCGGGAAGGAGATCGCACGAGCACTGCTGGGCCCGAAATCTAGGGCCGTCAGTGGGGAAGAGAAGCCAGGACTGGAGCCATCAGTATATGCAAGCCAAGCGACAGCGTCGCCCTCGAAGGTAATGGCTCCCAGTCGACGGCAACGGAATCAGCCCAGCAACCGCGGTGACGACCTCCAGCTCGCCGCAGATATCAGTACCTCGCTCCTCGCTCAAGTGCGTCAGCTCCAAATGGCGGTCGCGGAACGAGACGAGCTTCTGAAAGAGGCCAAGTCGGAGCGTGATCGGCTGGAAAAGGATTCTGCCATATATAGCCAGCGCTTGCGAGCTCTTGATGAGAGTGAGCAAAAGTATAAAGACGAGAACTGGAATTTGGAAACGCAAACACACGAACTGCTCGCGGCTGCCCGAGAAGCTGCCGATCGCGAAAAACGGCTAAATGCCACCTTAGCTACCACGACAGCTGAGAAAAGCCGACTGCAAAGTGAGATGGACGAGATCAGGGTCGCCTATGAGAAATTGTCAACTGACCACGCGGCGGCTAAGAAGGCTCACGACTCTGAGCTGCATACGCTCAAACGCACAATAGATTTGGGTGATAGTGACAGGTCGTCACTCCAGCACAAGATCGAGGAGTTGACAGCACAAAATCAGGAACTCGCCCGAGCCGTCGCTGCTCGCATCCGCACTGGCCAGCCAGAGACGGCTCCGTTGACTGATGAGCATGAGCAGAGTCTGGAAGATGTAGACCCCCTGGAACAATCACCGCCCCCCTCACCTACCAAGGCTACTCCGAGACCTGGAGCTTTGGAGTCGGAGACACTGCGCAGCTCTCTACACCACGCTCACCGAATGATTCAAAACCTCAAGAACAACATCCACCGTGAGAAGACGGAGAAGATTGAACTCAGACGTATGCTTCAGGACGCCAGGGACGAGCTTGAGCAACGACGGGGAGACAGTTCGTTGGGAAGCGGAAACAAACGCCAGAAGACCAAGCCTGACGCTCTCAAGAAGCAGGTTCGTCCTGACATGCTGGGAGGGAGCCGCCGGGCTCGAACCGATGTCGAGCTTGAAGACGAAGACTGGGAAGATCACACAGTTGATACGCCAACACATGGGTTCGCTCCGAGGCATCTGGCCGTGCCGGCCCATGGCGAAGGTGCCACAGACGCAAGCGACGCATACCAGACTGCGAACGAGACAGAAGGTAATTTCGAAACGGCGGATGAGAGGCAGACCACGGAGAGCGAGGACTTCCAGACCGGCGCAGAAAGTCTGGCTGGTGATAGCACAGATGACCTCACCGAGACTGAAGATACAGCTTCGCATCGGGCAGGTCCCCGTCACGGTCCTAGACCGACTCTCACGTTCAAGTCTGCTGGTGATCGGCAGTCCTTCGTTAGCACTGCTTCCGATGACGATGAGCTCAAGACACCCAAAGTCACCCAAAGTCACAAATTCCGACTGAGGAATGGACGACAATCATTTGCTCGGTCTAGGGTGCCTACTGATACCACTCCTACAAACTTGTACCCGGGAGCTCTTTCGCAAGATTCTCCGGCAACTGTCGCGAGTGAGCGCAGCCCCCCTCCTGGTGGACAAAGCCTGTTCGCGGAGCTGGGCGAACTTGACGAGACCACCAGCTTCGGGACTCCGAGCAGAGTAGCTAGTCTCGCTTCAGCGGCGTCGACGCCTGGCATTCCTGCGTATACACCAAGCAGACGGGTCACTCAACAAGAGGCGCCAAAGAGCGCGGTGAAGGTGTCAATGGTTGATGCTGGGACAATGACTGAGGTGCCAGAGCCGGAACCAGCTCCTGTCGCACAGGTCGCCGCTGCCAACGTGACCGAAGTGCCTGCCACTGACGACACCAGAGCGCAGTCGCCGCTTCCCTCAGATTATCCTCTGCCCCCTACAGCTCCAACCTCGCCTGTCAAAAGAACTGACCACAGCACTCAGTACACTCCGCAGACAAGTCCAATCAGGAACACCGCTTTCATCACTCCTCCCAAGACCGTCTGGGATGAGGCACAAAGTCCAGAAGCTGCTCAAGCAGAAGACGTGGTTCCGCCTCAGACACCTAGGCGATTCGACTATTCCGGCCTTGTAATGCACGACACTACACCTGCCTCCCCTGACACCCCTCAACAGCTCGTGCCACCTGAACATAAGACCCTGGCCTTCTCCACGATCCGATCTCAAGCGACTGAACCAATTGAAACTCCTCGCAAGCCCTCCTTTACCGGTGTCACCGCTGCCACCCAGTCTGATGACCTACCAAGCCCTCCCCGAAAAGCAGAGAAGGCCGCAGGAGCCGGTCTACTTGCTTCCGCCGCAGTTGCTTTGGGCTTGGCCAAATCAAAGGACACTCCTGGCCCCGTGGTGGCGGAAGATGAGACAAGTGAGCCAGAGAGGGTGATCGAACAGACGGTAGCGGAAGAGGATCTCCCTCTCCAAGACATCGCTGTAAACAGCGTCTCTTCGAAGGCGGTCACGCCACGTCTAGACAAGCGGGCGGAAGAACATCGACCGCCGATTATTATCAGTCATGACCAGTCCTCTCAAACACTCATCACTGCCTCACAAATCGAGGAAGCCCTTCGACCTAAGACCGCAGTTCCTATTCCTGTTCCTGGACTGGTACAGCCGGAACAAGATGCCATGAGGCTTCTCAGTCCCCTGCCCACAACAGAGGGGGCTCAGAACCATGACCAGGATAGCTTAGCCACTGCGAAGCAAACCCTTGAGTTTGCTCCAGCTGTTGCCGGCCCAATACCGTCGCCGGTCAAGCGCCCTTCTAGCGCATCAAGCCGACATGCATCTTCTGCCCCAGCACACCCACCTCTTCCATCAGACCACAAGGAAGCCATAGCAAAGGCTAGCGAACGTGCCACATCGCCGACAAAAGAAGTTGGCAGGGCGACGGTTATGGGCCCGCCTGTTCTTCCTGCTTCGGCCATGCGTCGACCTCGTACGCCGGGAGAGTCTATGCGCTCGCCGACTCGGGACAGCAACGCTCCAAGGACCTCCAATGTCAGTCGGACTCAACGTGGCACTGTCACGTCTCAGTTATCTCGTCGTTCATCTGTGTCATCTTTTGCCTCTGAAATTGACGAACGATTCAACATGCACCAACCTGGCCAGATGTCTGCCCATGGCTTCGGTACAGACCCAAGAATCATCCAGGCCATTACTCAGACGATGATTGGCGAGTTCTTGTGGAAATACACACGTAAGGCTGGCCGGTCGGAAATGTCGGAGACGCGACATCGTCGGTATTTCTGGGTACATCCCTACACCAAGACCCTGTACTGGTCTGATCAAGACCCGCAAACAGCTGGCAGGACTGAGCTGAAAGCCAAGAGTGTGCTGATAGAAAGCATCCAAGTGGTGTCCGACGATAATCCTATGCCACCTGGGCTGCACCGAAAGAGCCTGGAAGTAGTTACTCCGGGGCGACGCGTCAGGTTCACAGCAAGTACAGGCCAAAGACACGAGACCTGGTATAATGCGCTCAACTACCTGCTTCTCCGTGGAGAGGAACATTATTCTGCTGGCGGCAATGACATCACCAGAGATGACCTCGACGAATTCAATGTCAACAGCGCCGGGTATGGTGCAACATTGGTGCCAGGAGGCAGTCGCATGAGTCTTTCAAGCTACAACTCTAGGACGACTCGTGGCTCAGCTGCCCAACGACAGCAGGTTCCGCCTGGACTGGTTGCCTCTAGCGGCACACCTCGCATGGCTCGGGAGTCTTTGACGAGCCGCACAGCACCAAACTCAACCGTTCGACGAAGTCGCGCTGAACAATCGCAAGAGCCCGATAAAGACCGCACGGTTCGTGCTAGCAGCGTGAACCGCTTTTCACGCATGCTGGGGTCAGTGACGGGCCGTACCTCAAGAATGAGCGAGCAGCAAGCCGCGACAACTACTCCTGCTGTCGGTCGAGCGAGAAGCGAAGGTGGAAGTATCTACGATGCTAGCGTCGTGAGTGATGGTCGCAAAGACTCTGCCGAGGAGTTAAGACGGGAGATGCTGCGCCAGGAAGAGGCCGCCTGGTCGGGGGGCCTGGAGAATGTACGCGCTTGCTGTGATGGTACGTCTAGTTCCCAATTGTGTTCTTGTGTGCTGAAACCCGCTGACATCTGAATCTGTGCTAAAGGCAAACACGACGTCTCGACGCTAAGTCACAGCCATCGCCACGCTTCCACCGCTGGTCACGGCCATCGAAACATTGGCGCGAGTTTCAGCCTGAGAGGATCAACCAGGAGGCGAGAGCAGAGCTCAACGCCGGGTCCAGCTGCCCCTTCATCGGCATCAGCGATGCCCGCTACTACACCCACGAGACAGGCGGCTGCCGCCACGGCGTCATAGAGGGCGTTGCGGCTGTGCAGATCCAGACTGTCGGACCGGGTGGATTAATTGACACCATTTTTCTCCGGCTTCTTTCCTTGGACTCTTTCCTTGTTTTCAAGAGCAAAGTCGATGGATTTTCGAGTTTGGACAAATCAACCCACCACTACTTCTACTTCATTTTCTGCCTCTCAAAGTGCTTTGACAGCATCGCAACGGGTTGCCTTGACGAATTTATGACAGGCTGGAAGGGATTCGACCGGTGTTGCCAGATGCTAGGCTTGGGCAAGGGATGGAGGTGTGGATACATGTTCCTAAAATCTTCCTCGCTAGCGCATAGTACGTACGTACGTACGTGTTCAGAATGATTCGAGATGAGTGCATGTCCAAGCTATCTGCTCGGTGGTGCTGTCGGTCTGATCTGTTTGGCGACGTATTGGATGCTGGAGACCGAGTCTCAAGGGCGCCCTACTACTAATATGTTGGGTTTCACCACCGCACCCAGCAGAGGGGGAGGGCAAAGGGGAGGGGGGTGTCCCGGGGGGTTTGAATGTTATTGGGAAATCGCAGACTAAAAGCCTATATCGCCAGGACAGGGCCAGGCCGGTCATTCGTCATTTGCTTCGTGATATCCAACATCGTCGCTCAGTCCGAGCCTCTACGTGATATAGTTGGCAATCTCATCCTCTGCAACCCGAGGAGGTGTAGGGGCAGGTGTGGACAGATAGAAGGATGCGTCTCAGCCCTGCGGCTCGATACAATTGCATCCCCCCCCCCACCCCCCAAATCTCCCTCGACCGCCGTCCTTCGTTCTGGGACTGTGTTGGGGATGACCGATTCGGTCTTTCGATATTCTTGTAGATTACTCGTTCCTCCTCCCTGTATTCATTGGTCTCATGTGTCTGCGTATCCTTTCTCCCTTTATACTCGGCTCCGTTTCACCCTTGTGCCGCAACGATTCGTACCCTACGCGTGTCATTCCTCTGCAAGTACAGTGGTCTTCTGCATACATATATCGCTTCCGCTATTCAACTGCACGGTGCATTGGCTGCGCGTCTCCGGATATGTTCACAGCTCGGCCTTTTCATCTCCTCGCCGAGCTGAAGCTCGAAGCCCGTGTCGGGAGACTATCCGCAGGATACACCATGGGTGGCCTCTTCCATCCTGAGACGGATTGGTCCTTCTTTGTCCAATAGACCCCACAACGCCAGCATGGTAGGCGTGGCAGCCACATATCTGTCAGGGATGATTGCGGTGTTTGCAACCCAGTCTTCTGAACCGATCACATGATATAGACCTTGCGGACCTGATCCCAGGTGAAGGTCTCTCCAGTGGTCGGGTCCCTGACCTCTCCTTCCTTGCCAATCTGCAGGTCTTGCATGCCGTCAGCTCCGGCGCCTCCTCCACCGGCCATGACGAGCTTCCTCTGCAGCTCTTCCAGTCGTTCCCGGCCGTATATACGACCATTCGGCAAGACGACAGGGTCCGGCTCGACGGAGCTTGTTGTATGGTGAGCGTAGGGGACATTGCGGGCCAGGCTGTTCAACTCCATACTGCATATCGGACACAGGGAGGTGTTGATCGCTATGCGGGCATGGCCTGGGGTCGACGAGCTCGCGGGGTTGTATGCGCTGTGACATGCTGGTGTCTTCAGGGCGGAGAGTCCCGAAGATAATGCGACGTGCAAGAGTGGTTGGATCGGTAGTGAGAGCAACGTATGATGCGTCTCGACGAATAGGTTGGATAAGTGGTGCCATCTCGAGGGAGCGAAGAGTGTTTTATATGGCTCGGCGTGTGTCTCTGGTGACTGGGCCAGCAGACCAGCTGCTTGCATGATGGCCTCGGCCCGGGATGAAGTATGCGGCGTCAAATGCTGTTGAGCGTACTGTCTTGCCTCGAGTTTCTTGGGCGTCGTACCTGCTCGGACCAGTTCGATGAACTGTTGCAGCCTCAGTTCAAATTCCAAGTCGGTCGTTTTGTAGGGCGATTGAGTCATTTTCTTGAGCTGAGCCCTGTTCTCATTGATCCAGGCGAGGGCTTCCTTTGTCTCTCCTCTAGTGAGGGAAGAGGCGATTTTGTGACATGTAATGAATGTGTCGAGGTCGATCAGATGAGAGATTTGCTTGGCCTCGGCCAGCGAGGAGGCTGTTTTGGAGTAGCCAGAACGGAGGAGGTAGTCGATCATGAGCCGGTCAAGGCGGGTTCGGGACCATTGCTCGTATTTGACGTCCACCAAGGAGGGGATGTCGTACAGGTCTTGGAGGTGCTTTATACGCTTGGCCGAGTGGTCATGTAGTGCTTCCTCCTCGGTGTGCAGTTTTTCCAGCTTGCGCTTGAAGTTTTGCATTCTCTGAATCATGGCGTCGAGGGAGGCGAGAGTCTGGTCCGGGGTTTGAGACGAGCTGAGGGCTGCGTTGGCCGTCTCTCTGAGGGCGGGCAGGATGTAGTCCCGTTCTCGCTCCACATAACGTTGTGTGTTTCTGAAATTCCGTTTGACGAGTTCGTGGGGCAGTCGGAGGAGGGGCTGGTCCTGTGCATCTATCCGTCAGATGCTGCAATCGGGACCCGGATGAGCACATACATACAAGCAGGATATGACTGTCCGGGTTGAGTTTGGTGGCGGTGAGTTCTGCTGCCATTGTGCAGTCGGACTGGTGTCAATGGGGAGCTTGCAAAGTGAGGATCGTCTCTCGTCGAGGCAGGTCAGCCTTCCACCACTTCAGAACGGTCTCTTCGTGGCCAGGTTGGTGAATGAGTTGAGAGTGAGAGCGTACGACGTCGATAAGTGGGCTTCAAGCGGCGGGAGTTTTTGATCCGCCGTACGCCCTACGGTGTAACACGCCACATCCCTGCCGAACTCGACGATACGGCCAGAGAGCCACACAACAACGACGACAAGCGACCTTCAATCTCTACACTACGAAGATGTAAATATCCTGGACTCAAAGTCTCTTCATTATCTTCGACGATGCTTGTATCGCTTACATCTCTTCTAAATTCCGTCTGGGTCCGCTTGCAATTGATCGTACCACTAACCTTACTTCAAGAGCGAGGTAAGGTTCCTCACCCACAGTCCATCAACTAAAAGTGACGCCGATGCTGTCCTCCCGGCTGACCGCTGACCGGTGAGCCATTGGTGACTACACAGCGCCGCACAAGAGACAGGTGGAGGGAGCCGGGGACACATGTTTCTCTTCGCAAAACTTTTTTTTGGCGCTTGTCACACGATCTAGGACGGCAGAGAACCAAGTTGTACCATACCGCGCACCATACCGTCACGGTCACACACAAAAGAGTCGAGGCCCTTCCTTGCCTACGTCTGTGGCTGATAGTGAACTCGGGGACAGTCGTAGCTTCTGTCTCATGCAAGTGCATAGGAAGGGACAATCACTGTCCAGCCGCCCTACGGCGTTCAACCCACCAAACTGTCAGATATGACTTCTATCGCCGAAGAATATTGTTCACAGATAAGGTCATGGTCCCCTAAACGAGCGTTAGCCTCGCAGACCTCAGATCTACCACGCCATGGGTGTTTTATCCACTGCATGTACGTTGGCATGCTGCGCGATTCTGAATGGAGGTCGTTTGCTTCCTGGACATTAATCCTGGATCAATATGTGGACCCTTTCCAGTACTGCCCAGATCTTGGGGCTGGGGACAATGCCAGGCATGATCGAGCCCACATTTGACATCTGACGGTCAATCCTGATGTCCAGAGCTCATAATTTTTCCGCGGGCTTATTCTGTCCCAGCAACAGAACGTGCCCCGTTGGATCACGTAACAGGTGGCTTAAAGTCAAATATCGACAGGCAGGGTCCGGAGCTCGCTCCGGAGGAGAAAGGGAGCATAGACTCTTTCGTGGCGGCGACCTAACGGGAAGCGAGAAATGAATGCCATTTGGTTGGCGTGGCATTCTCAGATGGTGCAAACCAGAATCAAGAGACCCCTGACTCTCCCAGGCGTCAGACCATGGCGGTGATTTAGGTAGCAAAGTCATGACTCGGATTTCTCGGGCTCAGCCCCGGAGAAGCATCATAGATCTAGGATGTCATCAGACATGTTGATCGAACGCAAAGTATGTTTTGCAACACACAACATGTGATTGCTGATTGTGGAATCTAGGCCCAGAAAGACGCGGTGGTACCCACAACGCAACAGATCGCCTCGCTACATCGGAAAGGCTGAAATCGCAACTTCGAGCCATTGCGGTGCTCCAAAGAGCTGCCATTGATCGACCTTGCATGCATATGTCTGTAGCAGGCCTATCGAGGCTACTAGAGCTGACCAAAGCGTGAGGGATGTTTGGTTCGTGAAGATAGCCGGCGGCCATATCGCTGGAACCAGAGGCTGAGACTTCCAAGATCCCAGATGTAGTCACCTGCCCACTTCTGGAGAAAGATCAGTTAGGGAAGCGCAGGTTGCGACACAGTCCTTGGTGAGGAGGGCCAGAAAGGCAAGGGGTATGGAGACCGAACTGGATGTTCGATGGTCTAGACCAGACTTCGCCCTTTGTCCAGCCCCTGAATAGCGTCTTTGGCCATGCATCCAGAGTATGCATCGAGTGGGCGAGCTCGAGATGGACACGAAGGCGTGGGAGGTACGAGTACTCGCACAATGGCGTGAGGACTAGGTGAAAGCAGGTGCGCCAACAGACGCGGGGTATCTAGATCAACAGCCTAATTAACAGCCTTGCTGGGGCTTTGATAGGCCATGTTCTCTTGCCAATGTTGAACAGCTTCAGCTTGGAGCCGAGCGACTGGAGCCTTTCTCACGTCGCCGTTGCATCCGACTTGTGCGGGCGAGGCGTGTTCAATGGTGGACAGCTGTCCTGGAGTCTGGTGATCGCGGGGGTCGGGCAGATCAAGCAACGATTGAGGTCAAGACTGCCTGCTACATGCATAATGATGACGAGGCAGACTTTCATTCCATCGAACTTGATGCTCTGCGGGGGCATTCCCGACGAACTCCGTCATTAACGCCTGCAAATCGTCTGCTGACTACGTATCTCTCGGCGTATTTCAATCCGGCGAAAGCGCACCCGAGCTGGTTGGCGGGTGTGCGAGTACTGGTGATCCCCGAAGATTACAGTACCAGGAGAAACCCTCGCTGAGTTCAGGCGACGCGTCGTGGCAAAGCTGCGAGGCTCAACACTCCTCACAACTTCTCGATATGGAGATGATCGTTCGGCCCACACCTCTGGCGGTGATTACGGATTTTATGATCGCTCTTTCCGCTTAAGAGCCGCTGCAAGGGCATGTCCAGGCCGTACGACTTCTGTCTCTTTGTACGGCGCCAGTCACGGACCGTTTCATTGTCCCTCAGTGGTAGGACTTGGTGATGGCGGCCTCGCTCGCTTCCTTTGGGTGAGCGAATTCCATTGGCTCAGATTGGACGACTGCGAATGGAGTTCCCCGTCCAAATCACGCATTCGGCGGCGTCCTTAATACAGCATGTTGGACGCCCACCAGTTGTTCCCACTAATCGCCCGATAGGAACCAGATCATCGTAGATGTCTCGATGGGAGGCTACAATCGCCCCAGGCGTTCATCCAAAGACATGTGATAGAGCCAACGTGGGCAAAGTAGCACATAGTCCCAGGCTGATGCCAGGGACCTCAGACCCCCTAGTAGTCGATAGACTCCAATGCAGCTTGCAGTTTCGTCGGATGGGCTGCTGGGCATACCACAGCTTTGCGAGCAGTCGCAACATGTACAATAGAAGCTCAAAACTGATGGCTACAGTTGGCTCGGATTTGAGGAGCTTGACCAAGGTCGACATACAGTTAAAGCCGTGAGTAGTGTGATGGCCGGGCAAATGTATTGAGGTGTCAATGGCGACGTTTATACCAACAGAACTTGTGTCTGTAAAGATGAAATAAGAAAATCACCGATTATTGCGGGTGATCATATGCAGAAGTCGTGATCCAGACAGGAAAGACAGTGCCACCCAGCTCCAGGATGCGAACAGGGAGTGGATTTCCTGGCGATGCTCTGCATTCTTTGGTCCCCGTCACCAGGCAGTGACCTGGTGTGGACAAAGGGAACAGAAGGCAGCGAGATCTCTGTCGCGGCGACCCAGATTCTACACAGTAACTCACCACTAACAAGCGCCGGCGACCCTAAATCCCAGCAAGGTTCAGTGGCCTTAGGTGCGATGCAAAAGCAACCAGAAGCTGATCGTCATTCGATATCCTCACTATCAGTCTTTCTTCGCCTTTATCAGACTGCAGCTGTCAACTTGTCTCCTCTGGGAGGTGTAAAGGACATTATGTCATCGAACAGTTGAATGGTACGTAAGTGACCTGTGACGAGAGGGTGAGTGTGATGTGAAGCAAAACTGCCGTTCTTGGCGGCTTCTCGACAATTTCCATGGTGACAAATGTCTGAGACTGCTAAGTATAGATGGAAGACTTCCTGCCAATCAGCAGAGTGGCTTTGCAGTTACTCACGAGCTGGGTCAACGTCGGTGAGGAGGGTAAGATTCTTGACGGGTCTGGAGTCGCTGATGATCGTTACTTTTGGTGCCCCTGGTCAAGCTTGCCTGCCGAACTCCGTGGCGTGATCAGTGGTGAAACCAGGGCAGCTTGTGGAGAATAATCCTGGTTGCGCTCGTCGGCCGACTAAGTCATCCACACAGGGATGTAAGTATGTTGGGATGCTGCAAAGAATGGGCGGGCTCATCGAATATGGACGCATTTCGTACATAGTGTAGGGGGTCAGACTTGCTCACTGAGTACCCCCGAAGACTGGGACAAAAGTCAGCGTCGATCTGGTCAGTCTTGGGCACACAAGATGCGTTGCTCGCCGCTGCAACAGCCACGTAGTCGTAGCTGAAAAACCTCTGACGGCTTTCTGCAGGCGTATCGCAAAGTTGCCCATGTGATCGATAGATTCTGATTTCAAAGAGCAGGACCAAGCGCTCCCGACACTGATCGAGAACGGGCGCTTAAAACAGCTTCGGATTCGCCGTCAATGCCCTAAGTCGCGCACGGTCGTCATCCTTCGATATACGTTGCGAAGCTCTGGGCTAGAACAGAATGCTCTCCTGTCTTATCAGTAGATCTGCAGAACCTTCTGACCTGCGCGAGGCCGAATGCCCATCGAAGGCAGCTGTGCGCCTTGCTTCAACCCTTACGCACTGCCATGCACTGCCGTGACATCATGAGAGTGGCATGCATCGTCTAGACAACCCTAAGGTTTCCTGGTGGCGAGATGCGTGCCTCGATGGAGACACCCAGTACACGCGTCCTACAGTATCTGTGCAAGTTCGCCCGCTCGCCTTCCAAAAGACCCGAGCGTTGGTTTCTCGGCGGAATTCCTCGCGTTTGCACCCAGTGGCAACGACGGAATGCACAACTACGACACATGGGCGCCATGGTCGCCGGTGCGTGTGGGCGGTCTTCAGCCAGGAGTTGAAGCGGGAAAGGTTCAATCCACGTGGCAGGAGAGCCAGCCTGGGTGGGCTTCCCTTTTGCAGCGCAAGAAACGCAACCGTGCGAGTTTGAGTTTGGCCATCGGCCACCTTGCAGATGGAGGGGAGGGGAGAATCTCATGGGCAGCAGCCGCCCAACAGCTCAGCGTGCCTGGCAGGTGTCCGGAGGCGCTTTCCGCGGCCAATCTAGACTGCCACACGCGCACTCCCCGAACGCCCTTGGGCGAGGCCGATCATCCTGGGCCCTGGGCGTCACTCAACCCAGTACTCCGCATTCCGTCAACAAAGCCTCAACACACCGCCACATGTCCCTTGTGCGAGGCTTTGAGCCAGAGCGTTCCACCCATCGTCTTCCCGGATACGAGCAGCTTTGAACTTTTGTCTTTTTCACCCTGTACTAAACAGGTCTTTATGCCCCTCTTGGAAATGATAGTCTGCCCTCGAAGCGAAGATTGTCAGAGTGAAAGAGGAGTCGTGCCACTTTCTCATGGCCCAAGCTACTGACGAGGCGCCTCTAGACGCTGAATTCAGTTCTCACTAACCTCGTGCGTCTCCAGTTCTGCCAGCCGGTGGATCGATATCCTGCATGTTCGTGGAATCATGAAGCCGACAAACTGGACGGCGTTTTGGCGACGAGTGAAATCCACGCCTGGTCACTGGAACAGCACTCCCACCTTTACGGTGGTAAAGGTGCATACATCCCTCCAATCTCGCCTGCATCCTTAACGCCTAGCCCCCAATACCGGGACTTGGGGGTGCGCAGTTCTTGTACCGTTGAAGGTACCGTGGTAACGGCGCTCTTGTACCCCGGCTAAGACCGAGGGCGTCGCTTAGAGACTGAATTGTATTCTTGGTTGTATTCTTGGGCATTGCGCTTCGTGGGCGACCCACCTGCCACGCGCTCACTGGAGCGCTTGATACGTCAATTCAGGGCGAATACTCGGTACGAGTAGACAATCGGTCGTTCTTTGACACTACCAAGCACGTACGCTCAACCTCCACAATACGAGTACCTGATAGCCGCCCACGAGGCCACGGTCTGGGCGGAGCTGCTGCTGAGCGAGCCACTCGGTCCCATAGCCACCGAGCCGGTCTTCCAGTGGCCCTTAGCGTGATGATCAGTCATCTTGACCCGGACGAGCAGCAGGGCAGCGCGTCTCTTCTGCGCGAACATCTGGGCGGCGCAGCAATCATCCGTTACAGCCGTTGGCTTGCATCGAAGATACAGTCCAGTACAGCATCTGCAAATCCTCCTGGTCCTTGCCAAACTACCCCACAAGACTTCAGATTGTCCTTTTTTTCAGCAGCTTGCTATGGGGAGGGGACGATCTTTCGGTGCCTCGACGTCGACGCCGTGTGCAACACTTGGCCAATGACCGAGTAGAGAACGCACGAGTAAGTTCTATATACGGGTGTGCAGACGTCTAGATTTTGAACCGACCAACTCTGATGTTCGTTTCGTAATCCCTGGCAGATCCATCCCGGACCCTCAGAAGACACGATACGAGTAGTCTCCCGATACACTTGGACGCAGATCGTTCCTGGAAATGTCACTCTCTTGTGTATTGTCGGATTACCGGGTCTCTAAGCGCTAGATTCCGAAGAATAGTCTTCGGTGCCGTCTCTTTGGGGCAGAACCCGTCAAAGTTCACAGGCTAAATAGTGGGCATGACTGACTGGGCCTTCCCAAACAGGGGTTGATCTGTACCGAGCTTTCCAGAGTCAAAGTCACAGCCGCACGGTCGGAGTCAGTTGAGCCTGCCAGATCTTGTACCTCGTGTGTCTAGGTCCTGAATCTGTTCTGGGCTCTCCGGATGCTGAGAATCGAGACGTGGCTTCCAGTCTGGCCGCCATGACTGCTTCTCCCTGGCGATCAAAGGCCCACAAACTCCAGCTTGCCCGAGTCATGTTCCAAGAGGACCGATACCCAAGGCGTGGGACCTCCCCAGGCGCTTTGCGGCGGCCGTTTTCCTTGACTCACCGTGGTCTTTTGGGGATCTCGGTGCCTGTTCCCCTCGGCCACCATCCCCGTCTCCTGCAAGCAATCCTGTGACTCCCAGAAGAGGCGAATAGCGCGAGCGGATGGACCCTGGAGCAGTCCAAGAGGCACTATGCTTTCGTAGCATTAACCTCCAGTAGGGCAGAGCTGGCTCCAATGACTATGCCCGATCCAACCCACCACACTGTACCTCTTCCGCGTATCATTTGGGGGCTCTATACATCTCCTGCGCGGATAAGGCGCCTGTGTCTTTCGTTGATTCGTCTCTCGCGGATGCCCGAGTCTTTTGCCTTTGGGAGACGATCCAGGTGGGAGGAACCCAGTGCTTGCGAACTTTAGTTTCCTGACGCGACCACCGGTTACATTGCCCTAGTCGAGCAGCACAGGGTATTCCGATCTTCCCCCAATACAGAGCCATCGGATATTGGGGCTGACTGTCTTTGCCCATTCCTCTTTGTTTTTCTGTTTCGCTCAATCAAACCGCCGACAACCCTCTTCTCGTCGCCCTGTTGAGCCGCCACTTCCGCCACTTGGTTGATTCAGTGTCGTCGATTGCGAACAGTACGGCCACAGAACCACGGATGAGTGACCTGTGCGGGATCTTCGACCACAATCTCAGCTTCCAGACCATTCCCAACAAGCCATTCCACGGTCTTCCTAAACGTTGAGAAAAAGGGTAGCGACACCCCGGTCGTTGGCTCTATCGATCCCTGGCTCCTCGGAGCGGTGGTTGCGTGACGGACCTGAGACGATTGTCGGCGAGGCTGATTGCAACCTTGCAAACAGACAGCGCCCAAATCATCGGCTGACTCAGTGACATGGAGCCTGCTGGCACCTTGATGCATGCCTCTCAACACCAGTGATGTTACCGACGTACCCGGCTGAGCGGCTCGATTGGTACTGTGGTGGTCGACGAGTCCACCAGAAGCATCTAGTTCACGCCCTCCCATGCTCGCGGATCGAGTACATGTCAGCCTAAAGAGATGCCAGAGGGTGTAGACAACCTCGGGAACTTCGCTGAGGCAAGCGGGCCCGCGCAAGGTCAGATCAGCCTGGAGGACAGGAAGCCAAGCATGCCTGGTTTGGTCCAGAGTGATCATTCGTGGCCGAATGCGCAGAACAGGGCAGTGGAAGGGCCGGCTCTGTCGGCCGCTGACAAGAAAAGGAACCGATTACCATATCAACGAACTGCGGTCGCATGCGGTCAGTTCCCCTTGCCGACTTTACCAGAGGCGGCGTCTCTGACCACTTACAGGCCATTGTCGGCGGCGCAAGATCCGCTGCGTACCTGCTTTCAACGACACGAGCGGTCGATGCCTGAATTGCAGTCGGCTCAAAAAGGAGTGTCAGTTCTTCCCCGTTGACTCACTAAACTCGGCGGCCCCCAAGCGTGTGCGCAAAGCGAGGACGACCTCGGACGTCTTGCACAACGAAGGAGACGCTTCTGTCGCCTCATCCTCTCCAGGTGGCATCTTCAGGAGCACCTCCGCGGAACATTTGAATGATACAGACGATCCCTTGGACACTCGCCTGTCGGGAGAAAGTCCAGGACTTCACGGGTTCGACCCTTCTGGATCCTTGTCTCTTGAGGGTAGGGTCATGAGGAGCATATCGTGTTTAGCTGCTGATTTCGCCCAGGGCCCGACCTCCGAGATTTCTATGATTCTAATTCCCAGCACCATCAGCCGCAACAGATCCTTTATCAGTCTCCATATTCACTTCGAAACTACGCCCAAGATCCTTCTATGGACCCCCAATTCTATCCACTGCAGCAGTATGGACATTCCTTACCCTCGCAGTATTCCTCTGCATTCACCGCGGGGCCTTTACCTTCTCCCATGGCGCATGAGTCCATGTACGAATTTCAGACACCAGTGTCGAATCCTGTCTACAATTGGGGTCAGCCGACGCGGTCTTTGTCGTCTGATGCAGGCGAAGAGTTGTCGTCAGGCTTCGTAACGCCCTATCGAACCAACACATTCCCGTCCTTCGAGAAAAGAATGACGAACCAACCGCAGCAGCTTGCCCCGTCGAGCTCGAGCCTAACGCATACAGGCATGGAAAATCAGCACAATGCGACACTCGGGGATTTTCGTGAAGACACCCCGTATCAATCCATGCAAATGCGGGCGCCACAGGCGTGGGGAGGAGGCGGTCCAGACCCAGCTCAGCAGACATCATCCGCACCTGGTCCAGGCACATACCCTCAGGACTGGTATCCGCCACATTCAAATATGGGAAGAGACGAGACAGGGTGAGGGCCTGCCTCAAACACTACCATTGTAAAAGCACGGCGCGAGAGGGAGTCAGCATAACCCTCTTGGTTGAGCTGACCAATTCCACTCTCGACTTTGCCCCCACTCGACGAGAAAGCAAGTCGAACGGACCAGTCCGTGTATGCCACCATCAAACCACATCGGCTTGACTGTGAGAATCACCAGTTTCGGGCGTTCGAGGTGAACCTTTGGAGGCTCGGACTTGACGATCAGATTCGGGCACGTCGACTCCAGTGGCTGCCGAGGCCAATAATGCGTGCCGGAAAGAATCCTACCTGCTCTCGTCGATATATTCGGACTGCTCTCGCGTCTCATGTCTGTTTGCGGAGGGACGAATTCTGGTACTGCGTCGCGACCGAGCCAACCCGGAAATTGAAATGAAAAGGAGCCGAGAATACCAGCGAAGAGCGGTACATGCGACCAATCCGCCGAGATTTGGACGATACGCAGCTGTTGGCGATGCATCAGACTCCTCTAGCAGATTGCCAAGGGTGGTGCGGTAGGGCAGACGATGCAGCGCCGGGCCTTCTGCGTCAATAAGCACATGGCGGCCCGTCCAACGGGTTTCACACTATCCTACTGCCTCGCCTACTCAACTCGGGTTCAGAATCTCCGACGGTGGGCAAGCGACCGTCCCCTCCAGGCGGATCCGAACATTCGCCGACTCTCGTCGGCGCTCCGCGAATGTTCTAGGACGCCCTGCGTAGAATATGAAATCCAAATTGCCAGAGTCATTGAATTTGACAACCTTCCCATCAGCCGGAATCCACGCTATATGATCGCAGCAGGTTTATCAAGGGCCGACCGGAGGATGCCTGATTCAACTGCTAATACAGCAACCATGAATGTCCTATTCGAAGCACCGCCAAAGCCCGGAGTGCGTCCTGCGACGAGGGATAAGTCCGGTTGCCGAAAAAATTGAAGCACATCCTGTCCAAGCAAACCTGTGTCGTCAGCAAGGACGATCTAGACGAAAATGAGGCCATGGATTGTCAGGCCGCATGCCACGCGCCCAAGGACTGGAAGCCCCTACTTGATATGTTTCTGCCGGACCCGATCTGCTCGAGTCAACTTGGAGAACTGCCAGAGAACTCGATGTGTGGTAATATGTGCAAGGACTTTGTGGCCAACAGAATGCACCAAGAGGAAAGTGACTTGTTGGTGTGCGACATGGGATGAAAGTTCGAGGATGGACTGCCAGGGAGGACGGACGGAGGTCGATAGTTCGCGACGCCGTTGCTTTCACCAGGAGCTGGATATCCCCTGATGCGCCGCGATGCCCATGTAACATTTGTTCGAGAGATCCGAGAAGGCGTAGTAGCCCTGAATACAGTAATACCAGATGTAAACGAATCCAGTCGACCGCGCGACAGACTATTGTCGAGTAATGGATAATGCTAATAGCCGCACGTAAATTCCAAACCTCTTCTCCTCTGTTGAGTCGTAACTCACTCGCCCTTCATCTCCTGCATCTCGACTTCTTTTCGTCTCGCTTGGCGGACATCCTCGAGATATCCTAATACCGAAGACGTTTCAATTACCCGTGGCGCAAACCATGCCAATGTCTCGGCTGAACGTGTCCTGGGCGGCTTTGCACGGAGTTACAAGAACGACCTCGTGATAATCGGGTGAGCAGTACAACGCGCCAAAGACCGGGTTTCGTTCGGGCCGAAGATCCACGACGACGACAAAACGACCGAGTTTTACGATGTGGGAAGTTCGACGACAACGGACCACCAGAGTCTGTCTGCTCATCGGGGCGACCAAGGCTCGAACATGTCGACTTCTACCCTACATCCACGATGGGCAGCCCTTGGCAGTTCGGGCTGAATTCAGATTCACTTTCCTCTCGTGACCCTTTGACGATGCAGTGACCAATCTTTCGAAATACCTGTATCCGCCGAGTGCGCATCTCCACCCAAGGATATGTTGTCTTATGGCCTGCCTGACCGTTGAAAGTAGCCCTTTCACACGACAGGAACATACCTTATTACCCTCCCGCGTTTCTTCATCCATGGCCTAATTACAGTATCCTGACAATTTGCGCTGTCTTTCTAGACGGCCTCGAGACAATCACATCAGATGATGAACATGCGAACCCGCAGACATACTAGGAGATCGAAATGGAATGCCTCCCTTTTGGCGTTCGCAAAGCCATCCTATCTCGTTAAACTACAGTCAGATCAGATAATGAACACTGCGACACCGGCGGTGGGTTTCTTTCATTCGATCCCTCACTGGAAGTTCAGGCACAGACCGACGAATTTCTTGACCTTCTGAGCATGAACTCCAGCTCGGAGCTACCTGGAACCCGCTGGCCATCAATGTCCAGAACCACCCTGACCTTCTGGATCTTGAAGCCGGGGAACTCGACTTTTTCAGACATTTTGCGAACACTTGAACACAATGTCCCAAGAGAGGAGGCGCTATCGCAACTTCAACATGGCAACCCATGCAAATGTCTGCACTCCCCCTCCCTGTAGGCCTCTCGGGGTGGTTGTTAGCCCAGAACCGCATGCACTTGGCACGTCGCGAGAGCGTCCTAGCCGGCAGCGACACAGGTATCATCCCGTCCTGCTGCGCGTCCTCGAGCTCGGTCTTCCGGTCGAGACCAGAAATATCCCTACCAGAACCCGGCACACTCCGTGGCCTACACTTCATCGAACGGATGCGCTAGCTCTGGAACAGCAGGTCGGCCTGCCGGTCTAGATAGCCGCAGAACTGACACAGGATCACGCATTGAGAACCACGCCCGGCGGTGCTCCCCGGGCCCCCCGGATCCCGTCCCTCCGCCCACATTCGGTGCAGAACCGCTTGACGGGTTTCTTGTGCCCTGGGCTTCGGGTGGCCTTGGTCTGCCTGGCGTGGGACTCAGCGTGCAAGAGCGTCCGGAGGCAAGCATAACAGTTGAGATTCTCTGACCGTGTGAACGAGCTGTTGTACCTGTAGGTGATGCCCTCGCTGGACTCACCCGGATCGATAGACCCAGGGAAGAATGTCGCTTTGTGGACCAGGTTTTGCGAGAAATGCTGGGTGCGTTGTCCTACGGCTCACTCCACCATCAGGACGGCTGCCTTGAGTGTTGTACGCATGGAGCACGCGACCCCCTCGAAGGGAATCAGGTCACGAGCGGCCCTGCATGTCGATCACGAGGACTATCAGTATCCTTTGCACGGGTCCTCTATCAACATTGGTCGCCAAAGCTCGTCATTCCCACGGCTCGACGTCGGCTTGTGGGGGCTTAGGGAGTATACTGTGGAAGGGAGTGGCTCAGATTGTGGGGTTGACGGGGGCCCATAAATGAAGCAGGCTGCGGGTGTGATATACAGTATATGTGCACAATCATACACCCATACATTGAACCGCACAGTCATCACGTTGGCCAGGGTAGACATGCATGTTTGATATTGGGATACGGGTAGCGGCTTCACAGATTTCCAGCTTCACTCAACAGCCCATAAATACTAACCTACTCTGCCTACTTTATCCGAGTCTGGCCTGCCGCTCTTGTGGCAGAATGGTTGACGACCCAGTTGTCAGTGTCTTCGACGTCGTTCAAGCCCCAAGCCGTGCTGCTGTCGTCGTGCACGGTGGTCCGCCGCAAATCTCGCTTGTACTTGCCCTCGAATGCTCCCCCGTTGGCGCGGTGCAGAGTACATCTGTTGTCCCAGATGATCATATCTGACGGGTTCTTCCACTCGACGCTGACGGTGTACTTTTTCTGCGTGACGTGGTCGAGCAGCTTCTTGATCAGCGCGTCCGATTCCTCCTTCGGGAGACCCTCGATAGAATGGGAATGCGCGGCGATGTAGATATTCCGCCGCCCGCTGGGTTCGTGGATCTGGATGAGCCGGTGCCGGGCCATCACGCCGCCGTTGGACGGATCGAGGTCCTTGAAGAATTCCGGCGAGCCCAGCTTTCGGGACTGCGCGATCGAGTGGTTGACGACGTAGTCCTTCTCGAGGAGCTCCTTCTGCAATTCGGGATCCAGCTCATCCCAGGCGGTGCGGGAATCGGCAAAGTCGGTATTGCCACCGTTCCCTGGTGGAGGGATGTGCACCGCGCGGAGGAGTGAGAAGCTCGCGCGTCGAGGGTTGAAGGAAGAGTCGACATGGAACAAAGCATTTCCCTGGAGCAGATTATCAGCCTCTAGTCGCAATGCATGTCCGGGATTGAAGGTAAAGTCCGACTTGTCTTACCTTCCCGTAGTGTGCCCTGGGGCTGTTGGGATCGAGCACGCCGCCTTCGTCGTCGATATTTCCAGCGTCGAATAGTTCGTAGTGGCCGTACCTCGGTTTGCGGCCATCAGTCATGTATCGTCTCATCGTGTCCAAATCTCCAATCCGTTTCGAGAATGCAATATGCGCCTCATCGTCGAGACCAGTGTTGCGGAACATACACACGCCATACTGTTGTCAGGGTCATCCGAGTCAGTGCTGATAATAAAGCGAAAACCAACGTCGAAGATCATCAAACGCGCCAGATCCATTCGCAAAGTCCGTCGTGACGTGAAGCGTACCTTGGCCATGGCTGCAAATATCTCCTGAAATTGTTCATCGGACAGGTCCTGGAAGTTGACGCCCTCGACCTCGGCGGCAAAGGTTGGATGAAGTTTCTTGATAGTTAGAGTTTTGAACTCTGACTCTTCGGAATAACTGCCCATCGTGATTTCGAGCTTGAGCGATGATACTGGTCACCACCTCTCCACGAAGAGGAACAAATTGCCTGAGAGGATCTCGTCCTTTTTTTCCCTGCAAGTGTCGTCTGATGGAAGATACTGATTTTATGGAGCTAGGTGAAATGAAGGGTAATGGTCTGCGAGTGGGATTCTCGTGGTGTGCTTTAAGCACTGCCTTTTGTGCATAGCTAAAGATGGGGCTCCGAAGAGCGTGGGGCGTGAATGTGGAGGACAACGTTCCTGGCTATAATCGTATCAATGACCTCGCGATCCCGCAAGTAACGTGAAACATCACCGGGATGGACTGGTTCAACTGCTGGTAGGGCAGCAGGTGCGCCGCACGTCAGAGCCGCGTTAGCCGGTATGTCGCGGGGCTGCGATAATGACATCCATAGCCATGCTGGTCCCTGATGTGTGGGAGTTTGGAGACCTGGGGAAGGATGGGGGTGGGGAGGACAAGTCGTGCTTGGCAACAAACTGCACAATATTGGAGCATGACAGATCCAGCTCACTCCCCCTGGCCCACATCCCACGACAGGACTATGCTTGGAGTGCTGTCCGCTCGCTGTTCTCTGCCATGAGAGTCTGGGCAATCCTTGATTCTCACACTTGACAGGGTTGGGTGTGTAACTTTCTTACCATATGCTATGTGGTGCCGGCGAGGATTCGACTGCCAACAAGCTCGGTTGTGTGGTACTCGATCACCGGTGTCTTGGCTTACTGTGATAGACAATAGTCTGTACCGATCTCGAGAAACTGCACGCGGTAACTTTGAGTCTCGGTCTCTTCAAGCACTGCCTCGGCACCGAAAGCGATATCGAAGCTCCGTTGAAGGTTATTGGCTGACGACATGAATCTTGTACTCAAATGTTTACTCTTCGGTGAGATCATGGAGCTTGAGGAGGTGGTGGGCTGGAGTATTCTTCATCAGAAAACTCCGATTCTTTGGAGAAAGAACACTCATGATTCCGGACAGGAATCTCATCACGCGCTGCTTCAAGGTGGGGACATGGTCCTCGGAATACATTAGCTCTGACCGCCGCTTATTCGAGTCTTCGAAGCACGTCGAGACCAATTCATGCCATAATCTTAAAGGAGGCCGCGAGGCACAAAAGAAGGGAGTTTCGCTCGGCAAACCTGCCGTGACTCGAAATTATCAGCCTGCTCCACCTCATTCATTGCAGTCTCGTAGTTCTTTCACTTTTGCTTCTGACATCTGACCATGACTACCTAGGACCAAAATGGATACCTTGACCGATGAGCTGTGGGATCTGGTCATCGCCGGGACCAGCATCCCACAGTCCCTTCTAGCCTTGTCGGTTCCCCTATACTTTTCCGCAACCAGACCCCTCGACTGACTGACCAAGCCATCCTCTTCAGGTCACTCTCGCGTTCGGGTAAGAAGATCCTGCATGTCGATCGCCACGCCTATTACGGCGGCGATGATGCTGGCTTGAGTTTGCGAGACGCAGAAGCTTGGGTGCAAGAGTTGCAGAATTGTGAGCGACTTCCTGCCTCTGGTCTTCCTGCCAGCTTCATTGACCTTTCTCTAGCCACCAGCACAGTCTTTAAAGATGCCTCAATTTTCAATCCCGCGACGGAGACTTCGAACTCGGCCACATCACTGGGACCTTCTCGATCGTACACGCTGAGCCTGAACCCTCAGATCATATACGCAAAATCGGAGTTCCTTCCCACCCTGGTTTCGTCCCGGATCCATACTCAACTGGAGTTCCTGGCCGTTGGTTCATGGTGGGTCTTGCGTAATGGACAGCTGCACAAGATCCCCAGCACACGTGAGGACGTGTTCAACGACGAGTCATTGTCAATGAAGGACAAGCGTGGGCTAATGAAGTTCCTGCGATACGTGCTTCAAGAAGAGGAAGATGGAGCACCACCCTTAGAAGAGGACGATGCTGGCATAACGCTCAAGACAGCCATATCGAACAAGTTCAGGATCCCAACGTCGCTACAGTCGCCTCTACTGGCACTTGCACTTGCCCCTGTGAACGCTGACTCGATGCCCTTTGACAAGGCGCTAGCGAGGATCAGAAGGCATTTGAGATCCATGGGCTATTTTGGCCAAGGTTTTGGGGCTGTGATACCAAAGTATGGTGGTACCTCAGAGATCACACAGGTGGCCTGCAGGGCTCAAGCCGTGGGTGGAGGAGTCTACCTATTGGGTTACGGGATGAAAGGCCTGAAAGCCCCGCTTCAGAACGAGAAGGATACTACGCCTGTCCAAATCACTCTTTCCGACGGCACGCACATTCGGTCTCGATACGTGGCTGGCAGCCTAGACGACATTCCATCATTAACTGATTCGTCGACAAAACCGCAACCCACCCGCACGATCTGGAGATCCATCAATGTGATTGCCAGCCCACTAAGCTCACTTTTCCCTCCCACTTCGGAGAATGGCCCCAATCCTGCGGCTGCAATAGTCCTCGTCGATGACGCTGAAACAAACTCCAGCAACAATCCCATATATCTTCAGGTTCACTCAGAGGACACAGGCGAGTGTCCAGCAGGTCAATGTAAGTACAACGACCCTTTAATTACCCCAATTCTCATGATGATCCAAAAATCGAATACTTATCTACATTGCCTGAGCACTCTGTGCTGTGCTGATATCATCCTCTGACAACCTGATGGATCCACTTTTCCTGATTTTGATCGAAGTCGTCTATACATGGAATCCTGACTAATTCCTGCTTCTAGGTGTTGTCTATGCTTCCACGGTGTCCGAAGATGACTCTGCCAAAAGTCGACTTGAAGGTGCGGTATCAGCACTTCTCGAGACGATGGATGCGAAAGATGGAGTCCTTTGGTCTTTGTTGTATCGGAAAATTGAGCCCGCTGCCGACGCGACTCTTCGATCGTCACTGCATGAACATTCTCCACAGACCTTTGTGTTTGCCCCACGGACACACGACGTTGCCTTCGATGACGGTGTGCTCGAGGCAGTAAAAGAAACTTGGGAGACCATTGTGGGTAAGGACACGGCCGTTGAAAGCTCATTTCTCAGATTCGAAGAACGAGAAGGTGAGGTCGAGGACTAGATGGTGCTCATCTGTCCGATCTTTTGATTTGCGGGCCATGGCGATCACTTGCCTCAGAGACCGATGACGCTGTATGAAATTCGATACTTGGTATCCGGCTGGTCACCCTAATGATGTTTCAGCGCTCCCATGCTACAATGTAAGGTCCCAGCGGCAGACAACGGTTGCTTCGTGGTGCACGAATCGACTGCCTGTAGACCCGATTCCTTGAATTGACGCTTTGCACGACGCCCACCCAGGAATCTATTCGAGGCAACAGATGTAGCGAGGTGTCTTTTCCAACGGTATGTTTGACAGGCTGGTGTTTACTTAATACATTCCATACAGCTCTACGTTCATGTGGCTTTGATGATCCGTGCCTGTGTTACCTCTCGATCAACCCGTTCTAATGTGGACGAGGAATCGATGCATCTGGGGAGCGCCAGTCCACCTCAGCTTTGCTTAAGGAAGCTACTTCGGTGATCCATGTCCATGTCTGCTTTTGCCCAGTCAAGCCAATGCTTTCGTGGTATTTGAATGGCAAGACGACGGCTTCCCTGTGGCCTCGCAGTCTCGCACCAAAACTGCGCCAAGGGAACACTGCTCCGCGCAGAGCGCCACCCAGACGAGATAGGAACACGCCCATTTCCTCATCTACTGGAGGTCACATTTTCTGTGAGTGTGTGTGTGTGCTACATGTATGACTAACGTGTGACCGCCGGCCAAGGCTTGCTCTCCATATGATGGATGGAAGGACGTGGGGACGCATCGATCTGGGCTACACATTGGTGCATGTCACTACCCTATGCACGTTCTTTCCGATATGGCATATTACTTCCTCGATGCTGGGCATATTTTGATGGAGCGGACTTTTTGAGGTGTACGGTGCAAGGCTCTCAAACAAGTCATGTGTGAAACAGATACCTTCGCGTTCAGTATCAGCGCCCCTGGATAATCGTATTGTCAGCTGTACCCGATTACACGAATCGAGCACCGGATGAAGCATTCTGTTAGCACGATATATTCGGACAGTAAGTTTGGGATCAGAAGGTCGACCATGTCTCACCGGTGAAACATCCTGCAGAAAATGTCGTCGACATCGTTACGCACCGGGCAGCCGGGCTGAAAAAGGGGTTACATGCGGTCGATGGAGGTTCCCTCGCTTTGTCATAAAATTCGGGCATTATCAACCTTCTTTCTGTACCATTTGGCTGCGCCCACGGTCTGTGGGTAGCCAGCCCGCGCTAACAGTACGTGAAGGCAAGCAAGCCTTGTGTGTCGTTCCTGAGAAATCAGCGGAAGGTCGCCCTTGGCAGTTGTTTAAACCCCGTCGTGACCCGGTTGCTTGCACGCTTGGCTCCGCTCGCAGCTCGAGGCCGGCCGTAGAGCAAGATCAAGACTTAGGCTCTTCGATTATGCTGCCGGACGAGTTGTGACGAAACGCTGTTGTTGGGGCATGGAAGTACCCATAGCGGTGGATGGTCATACCCATAGTGGCAGGTTGCTCGGCCTAAGAGTTTCGCCAACAGAAATCCTTCGGTGTTGTTGTTGCCGTCGAGGCGTGTTTGATTTCAGATCAGGCATGTTCACCCCCAATATCGCCTCGATCTTTGTTCGAATCCGCAGAAGCCAGGGTGGGGATGGGGGATGCATGGGGATGGTGCAAAAGTGCCAAACCGCGATAAGCGATAAGGCATTTCTTGGCGCATTTGCTTTCGCGGAGGCTAGAAATTTTTGGTTTGACTGCGTGCACGACTTTGGACAACCGCTGTTTGCACCCACTGTCTCCCGCCGCCTCTTCTCCGGGCACTCTCACGGCAGCCCTTCTCGAACTCGCCAACATGTCTTCGGACGAGATCGTGTGGCAGGTCATAAACCAGCAGTTCTGCTCGTTCAAACTAAAGTGGGAGCAACATCCACACCGTCGTATCGCAAAATGCTAACACCAAATACCCGCAGACTCAGCACCAAAGAACAAAACTTCTGTCGCAACGAGTTCAACCTCACGGGCTTCTGCAATCGACAATCCTGTCCCCTCGCAAACTCGCGCTATGCAACAGTCCGTCCCGATCCAGAAACCGGGGCACTTTGTCTCTTTATAAAGTCTCCCGAACGCACACACCTGCCCTCGAAATGGTGGGAGAAGATCAACCTGCCGAACAACTACGAAAAGGCCCTTGCAGCCGTCGATGATAAACTGCAGTATTGGCCGAGGTTCTACATTCACAAGTGTAAACAGCGGTTGACTCGGTTGACGCAAGTGCGTATTCGGCAGTCGAGAATCCTGAAAGAGGAGACTAGACTGGGTGAGAAGAATGTCAGTCGATTGGCACCAAAGGTTAGGAGGAGAGAGGAGACAAGGGAACGGAAAGCGGAGAGTGCGGCGAAGGTGGAGAGAGAAATCGAGCGGGAGTTGATGGAGAGGTTGACGAGTGGCGCCTATGGTGACCGACCAATCAACATTGACGAAGGCCTGTGGAAAAAGGTGCTTCGCGGCTTGGAAAGGAAAGAGAGAGGCGATGAGTTGGCAGAGGAAGATGAATTGGAGGATGAAGCCGAAGAGGAGGCCGAGGTAGAATATGTCTCTGACCTGGATGAAAGTGGGGACGAGTTGGAGAGAGAGATGGAAGATTTCGACGATTGGCTTGACGGAGAGTCTCCCGACGAGGAAGATGAAGACGAAGACGACGACGACGGCGAGACAGAGGAGTCCGATGGCGAGGACAAGAGCGAAGCAAGCGAAGAAGATGAAACCGCCGAAGCCGGTAAGAAGAGGAAGCGGGTTGCCAAGCAACCTCCCAAGCCGCAGAAGAAGCCTCGTGGTCGTGTGGAGATCGAGTACGAGATGGAACAGCCTCTAAAAGAGGCGATAACGGCGTGAGCGACTCTAGTATTGACCGAAGCGTGGAGTCTTAGGCGCAGCATAATGCGGGTTCCGCTTTTACGATGAACATGCATGGACTTTCGAAGGGTTGTGTGGATTCCAGCACTGCCCTGGGAATTGGCATTTCAAGTCCGATCTCGTCTGTATGACATTGACTACTTAATGCCATCTCGACAATGAAACAGGGTAGCCCAAAATCGATCAAGAGGTATCACGGAGAGCCTCCTGCACCAGCCGACTCGACTCGTTTCTCTTCTTCCAGTCCTCAGTAAGACGCCTGCACGTTGGCGGACCAGCAATTGAGGGAATTCAGTGGCACAATATCCACAATGCTTTTCCTATTTCAAACTCACGGGTGAAGTGTACCGGTTAAGCCTTACGGCAAACGCCTTTGATATACCTGAAAACCTGAAATTCTAATGTATCAGCTTCACATCCCAATCCTCGGACGATGATGAGGCTTCGACTTACCTCGTACCCTTTGAAATCCCCAACGGTAGTTATTGTCCGTTCATCCCAGCCTCCCATTCCCAGAACGACCTTATCAAGCTTTCCATTCAGCCGACAGCCGCCCATGATTACAGGCCAGATCCAGTCCATCAGCCAGGCGTAGGAAATGGTGATTGTGTCCGTGCTGTTGTCCACGTGCTCAAAGAACAGGAACTCACCACCAGGTTTCAGCAGCGCCTGAATGACAGCGACCGTCGCCGCAAGTTGCTCTTGGGGTGCTGAGCACAGAGACTTGACTGTCACGATCGTATCGAAAAGACCTTCCTCAGGTAAACTTGAGGCGATGCTAGGGATTAAGCCGGCCTCCTTCAATGCTGGCAGCAAACTCCCCGGTTGAGCGCCTGCTTCCAAAGTCACGATCTTGCTTCCCAATCCATACTTCTCCGCAGCTTCACCCAATTTTCCATGCAAGAATGAATTTGGTTCCGCAGCGTACAACACCTCGACCTGCCCGGCCTTGTAGTGGAACATCTGATCACCGGCACCAGGCCCGAGTTCAAGGACTTTTCCATGGGCCCGAGAAAGAAGCTCTTCGATATGCTTGACCTGGACCTCATTTGCCGCCATCTTGGGGCCCAATACCCGCCAGAGGTTCTCGAACCATTTCGACTGGAAGGATGATGGAGATGTAAGGAGCAGGAAGGGGTGAGAAAGGAGTGTTATGGGAAAGTAAAAGAGGGAAATACTAAGAAGAAAGAGAGGGTCGAGGTAGGTTTGGAGCCTCACAAGAATGGGAGGACCCATCTTCGCGGAGCTGCTGTTGGAATTATCAAGGAAGCTTGGTTTGGGAAGACGCAAGGAAAAGGGCAAGCACTAACATAGGGCCCAGTCTGGGACGGGAAGGTTCATAGCATCGTGCGAGGCCTCGTGATCATTTTCGTGTCCCGACTCGAAATACGAGATCGAGCTTAGGCAGAGCTTCGAGTTATTAGCAGGAGAAATAGTCAGCATAGTACAAAGTATGCAGATTGAAGACCCACGGAGCCACGCCCTTAGAGTAACCACCTCTTATCCCCACGTGAAGATAATGCGAGGGGCAACGCCCAACTCCGCGATCGGCTTCCTGGTGCAATTTTCTGTCGCGCATTCAGGTTGGAGAAAAATATTGCAACAGGTTGTTTGACTCATTTCCGTCTTTGCTGTAGGTACTCGGCAGTCAATTGAGAGAAACAGCTTCAGAACTCCGAATATGGCGTCTTTTGTCACCACCATCCAGTCCAAGCTGGGCTATACGTCCCAGAAAGCCCTCCTGCTCGGAGCGGGTTTCGTCACAAAACCCACGGTCGAGATCCTTGCCAATGCGGGAGTCGAGGTCACCGTCGGTCAGTAGGCTCAACGCTACATCGAAGGTGCTTTACTGACGGGACCCAGCTTGCAGGACACTTGAATCCGCAAAGAAACTGTCTGAAGGCATCAAGAACACGCGACCCATATCCCTCGATGTCAATGACGAGAAGGCCCTCGATGCCGAGATGGAAAAGGTGGATCTGGCAATCAGTCTGATCCCATACACATACCATGCTACTGTCATCAAGTCTGCCATCAGAAAAAAGAAGAACGTAGTTACTACCAGCTACGTCTCGCCTGCAATGCTGGAGCTGGAAGATCAAGTCAAAGAGGCGGGCATCACAGTCATGAACGAGATTGGTCTAGATCCTGGTATCGTAAGTCGTAGCACGAATTTATGTCACTGAAAGAGTCAACTAACAGCCGTCAGGACCACCTCTACGCTGTCAAGACTATCGAAGAAGTCCACAAGGCCGGCGGCAAGATCAAGTCCTTCCTGTCGTACTGCGGCGGCTTACCAGCTCCGGAAGCCAGTGACAACCCTCTCGGCTATAAATTCTCCTGGTCAAGTCGAGGTGTACTCCTAGCTCTCCGCAACAGCGCGAAGTTCTACCAAGATGGCTCTGTGAAGGAAATCCCAGGTCCCGAACTAATGGCCAGCGCGAAACCATACTTCATATATCCTGGATTCGCTTTTGTCGCATACCCTAACAGAGATTCTACCCCATATCGAGAAAAGTACAACATTCCTGAAGCCGAGACTGTCATTCGTGGCACTTTACGATATCAAGGGTTTCCCGAGTTCGTGAAGGTGCTAGTCGACATCGGCTTCCTCTCCGAAGAAGAGCAATCCTTCCTCAAGCCTTCCTCAGACAAGAAGCCTCTGACCTGGGCTGAAGCCACACAAAAGATCATTGGCGCCACTAGCAGCAAGGAATTCGACCTTGCTTGGGCTATCAGCTCCAAGACCAGCTTCAAGGACACCCCAGAGAAGGACCGCATCCTTTCAGGAATCAGGTGGCTTGGTTTGTTTTCTGATACACCCATTACACCGCGGGGCAATCCTCTGGACACTCTCTGTGCCACGTTGGAGGAGAAGATGCAGTACGAAAAAGGGGAAAGAGACATGGTCATGCTGCAGCACAAGTTCGAGATTGAGAACAAAGATGGCAGCAAGGAGACGAGGACAAGTACACTGGTAGACTATGGTGACCCGAATGGCTACAGCTCAATGGCCAAGCTGGTTGGTGTGCCTTGCGGTCTGGCTTGTCTGATGGTGTTGGATGGCAGAATCAAGGAGCGAGGCATACTGGCGCCGCTGAATTGGGAGTTGGCGGAGCCGTTGTTGACCGAGCTCAAGGAGAAATACGGCATCTTCCTGACGGAGAAGACGGTTGTATAAGGGATTGGCACCAGCGTGCTAGGCCGCAGAATCGTAGATGGCCATTGTACCGGATTGGCTCTTGAGAAATGCCTCGTCTAAAAGTATTGCGTCAGGGAACTGCACAATAGACATACCGCAAGGCAAAATTTAAAGAATAGTTCAGAATGGTCTGAAGAAACCGCCTCGTCTGCGGTATCCTATGGTCTGGTCCACTGCTCTTCCCCTCTGCGACCACCCAGAAAACTTCGCTACCCTCTCTTAGTAACTCAGAATTGTGTGCCCTGAGACACGATTGGCACGGGGACCCGAGGCTCTAATGTGAGGGGTGCAAATTACCTCCAAATAGAGTCGTGAGGGGGAGGAAGAAATGAATGTATCTAGGTTTGACATGCAAAATTTACCTTCTGATATCATCCCCAACTTAAGGAGTTCAGCGCCGATAGTTTAAGGGTAGAATTCGAGCTTCCCATGCTCGAGGCCCGCGTTCGAGTCGCGGTCGGCGCAGAGACATTATTTTTGCTTTTTGCCATTTTCCGCAGAATCTCCTTTTTGGGCTCGTGTGCAGAGCGAAAAGTCGTCTCTAGTCCTCGTATACCGAACCGAGACCGGGAATGCGCACTACATACAATTCAAATATTAGGACAATCGCGTGTTCTACTTTACGAGTACACAGTACCCCCAACCGGGGTGTGCCAGACGGCTCTAGGTGCGAAATTAGATTATTTATTAAAGAAGCACCACTATGGCCATTTAGATGTGCATGTACGGAATATGCCTCATTGATCCCTGCATGTTGCTCCTGCAGTGCGCCGGATGCTGGCAAGACTATGCTGGCAGAATCGGCTGTGCTCATCCCACGATGCAGGATCAAGGTACAATACAGTATCTCGCCTGTGCGGTCGACTCATCTGCGAAGAGATGCGACAAACCCCTTTATTAGGGGAGTGCGAGTGTCTTCAAGCTTGTTGAAGATGTTGCCAATCTAGAGAGAGCGCTGGACCCGGCCAGTAGCCATCTGAGCTGACGGTCTCACCAGTCACCAGGCATGCTGTTCTGCTTCTTGATGAACGCGATGCTCTTTCATGAGATGCGTACGATGGCGCCGACAAGCAGCGTAACGGACGAGTTTCCAGCAAGCCATCCACTCCACTACTCATTGCTCTTACTGGTCTAAGGCCATGTCCACCGGGTGGTGCGAGTATACTTGTAGGAAGGATAGCTAGAATAGGAAATGACGAAACCCTTTTCGTGGTCCTAAAGAGGCAGAAGAATCTGTCACGAGAACGCCATGCCTTCTTGTACGGATTGAATGCTTCATGTCGACAGCCAAGGTTCCCACTGGTTCCCACTGGTTCCCGCAGGCCCCACGTGATTCGCACGGCCAGGCTTGCTCCGTGGGGCGCATGATTGGCTCCTGTGACTAGAACCTTCCCCGGGCGCAGGCGCAGGCGTCACCACCCGCGTTTGATCTTCCAACATCAACCACGCCACTATTCGGTATTTCTACCCTCCTCTCCTATGCTCATTTTCATCCCTCCCACCAACAACCCTCGCCCATCCGTCGACTGCGCTTTGCGGTATTGCCAGGGCCACTCATCAAGATGGCATCCTCGACCAAGTACCAGCCGGCTCCACAGCGCGACTCGCTCGATGAACAACACTACCCCCAAGCCCCTCCTGAGTATCAGGCTGCCGGACCCAGCGATGTCGGGTATGGCACTCCCAGAGCTGAAGACGACAATGTCCCCGACGACTTCAAGGTACGTCTAATAACCCTTTATGCGACAGGTCTTGCAGTGCTCTAACAGCTCGTAGTTTGGCGGCTCCGTCTCGGAAGCGACCCTCGACATCCGCATGCAATTCATCCGCAAAGTCTACACCATCCTGACGGTCCAGATTCTTTTGACCGCCGGTCTTTCTTCCCTCTCCTTCTTTTCCCTCGGCTACCGGACTTGGATTCAATCGAATAGCTGGATGATGTGGGTGTCGTTGTTTGGCGCCATTGGCTTCATGCTCCTCACCTTCTGGAAACGCAAGTCCTACCCGACCAATATGATCTTCCTGGCTGGCTTCACAGCATTGGAGGCATACAGCATCAGCGTCATCACCTCCTTCTACGAGTCCCGTATTGTCATTGAAGCTCTGATCATCACACTGGGCATCTTCGTCTTCCTGACACTGTTCGCTTGCCAGACAAAGTACGACTTTACGAGCTGGATGCCATATCTCTTTGGCGCGCTGTGGATCCTAATCATCTTTGGATTCATGGCTGCCTTCTTCCCCCACAGTTCGACCATGGAGACAGTCTATGGCGCTGTTGCCGCACTCGTCTTCAGTGGCTACATCCTTGTGGATACGCAATTGGTTTTGAGACATTATCACGTCGAAGAGGAGATCGCTGCGAGCATCAGCTTGTACCTGGATGTTCTCAACCTGTTCCTGGCAATTCTGAGGATCTTGAACAGCCAGAACAATAACTAAATCTGGCGGGAGGCTCCGAAATGTCCCATGCTGGGAGGGGAGGCAGGGTTTGGGCGCGTATACCAACTTGAGGCTGGGATGGACGACACTTAAAGCCTGGCCAGTCCCGTGGGTGGTGAAGAGAAGACACACCACTCCTAATTTATTTGTCCCGGCTTGCGCTTAGTTCTGTACAAATGAGTTGTGTGCGGTCAACTGCTAACAATCGGAGAAGGCTGTGGAAAGGTGATAAAAACTTCAAGGAAATAAAGGCCCGGTGTTATGGGTCCATTGATTTTATAGGCCATGGCTACGAACAGGAAGCAATACCATGATCCTTCTACATCTTCAATATTGTTTTAATTCTTCAGCTAGCTGAGTTGTTCTTCTCCCCATCATCGGACCGCACCACTGATAGTCGGACGATCCCTCAACGGGTCAACAAAGTGCATTCAATCCGCTCCACACTTTCCGTAGCACACGAGTCCTCGTAGGCCCTCGCATTGACCGTGCAGAAAATGCGACGATGTGAGCCCCTCGGTCGGAAATTGTCTCCAACAGGATGTTGATGGCTCGGTGGGTTTGTCCAAAAGTTGTGTCCATCAACCCCAGTTCAGACAGAGCGTACTCCGTTGGGAGGGAGCAATACCTGCAATTCTGACAGGATATGCCCGTCGGTTGAGAGAAGTCAAGGTCCCACTGGTGCAGTTCATCTCCATGTGCCACAACGGACACCAGCTGCTTTGTTTACGTGCCCGAAGTCCTCCATATCCCAAATCTCACCCAGAGCGCCGTAGAATCCCCCCAAACCCCGCAAGTGACGCCCCCAGATATTATCTAGATACTCGCTCAATGTGCGACAATAAAGAACGTGTTCGTGATCAAACATACAATCATTACGACGATGCCATATATCGCCAACGCTAGGCTCAATTGCCGGAGCGTCTTCCGCCGGAAATTCCTGGTTCGCCTCAGCAAGCTCGCCCCGCTTATGCTCAGGATTCCCGAGTTGGCCAGTAAGCCCTGCCCTTCGCCGTCTTGTTGATCGTCGTTAGCTCCATCGTCCGACTTCGTGCTCGCCGCATCGTCGTTGCCGTGCCAGTCATAGTCATCTTCTTCCTTGATGAGCTTTTGATGGAGGGGTGAGTCCGGGGAGGAGATCTTGTAATAAAACAGGCCGGGCAGGATGAAGGAAATGGATGTACTCCCGGTCGATCCCACGTAAGCCAGCACGGCTTCAAGACTGGACACAGTCATGGCCACGATGTAGCTGAGGATGATGATCACTGTGGTTATGGCTGCGAACCTTGCCTCACCCATCTCGGTGTTCCGCTGTTGCCTGGCTGGTTGTAGTAAGGGGATATTTCGTGGTGGGCTCGAATCAACCGAGCTGGGGGTGGCAGACGGCGTCAATCTGGCCTTTAATTTAGCCGAAGGTCTCCATTTTAGGACCGCATCGACGCTGGCTCGGCAAGGGTGGACTTGTAACGGGTACGAGAACATAACCAGGACCACAATCATGGCCTGTCCGATCGTGGTCGATACCGACGGGGCGTACTGAGCCACGATGTTGCCTCCAATTTCGTTCCCGAAGGACAGGTAACCAGTTATGGCAACCAAGATGTAGATCGCCGCCGCCGTGCCGTTCGAGGCGGTCAACACGGCCGTTGTGCGGAAGTGGGAGTTGTCTTTGATTTCGTTGAGGATGCTAAACATATTCTGATGGCAGGTATAGGCGAAGACGATGACTGGAAAGGAAGAGAGAGCTGGTACAGCGCCCGCCCACTTGAATACCCGTAGTGGGGTCTTGTAGTGCCCATCGGGCAAAGTGTCGTGTGCTGCAAAATGGTAGACAACCAAGATAACCAGATAGCCGATTGATATCAGTGCGATGACCGAAGTGTACTTCAGGGAATCGAGCCGTCGTAGGAACGAGAACGGGATCACCACCAGCATGAACGCGGTAACCCAGAAGTGGCGATCGAGCATAAAAGCACCCAGGTCCTCTTCGCGAGCGAAGCCCCGAACCACCCCCGGCATCAGATCACCAATGATGATCAGATAGCTGACTCCCACTCCAAAGCACTTGACAGCAATTGCAGCATCGAATATCACCGCCGCGTTAGGGTATGTGATTTGTGACAGGGCGAAGAAGCTCGAAGACCCTCGTTCCAGATATCGGGCGCATCGTGTTTGTAAGTAGAGCCCAAAGCCCGCCGTAGCTCCTGCCCACAGTATGACTATTGTCCCCAACAAGATACCCATATGTGACATGGCAAGAGGCATGGCGAGGACGCCGGCGCCCACGATGGTATTGAGGAGGTTGATAACGCTGGAGATCCATGACGCTTGGCCTGCAGTTCCTATGAGGTCTCGTTTGCTCAAAGTCGGTGTCCCCGGCCGCCTAGATTTTATGAGCATACTGTCGATCTCTCAGGATCACCGTGGGAAACATACCGCCGCGCGCGAGAGTGCGGCCTGCTCGAGGACGCAGGCACGGGTAACGACATGTTGGCTGGTAATAAGGCAGGGCGCAATCAGGTCGGCCTTTCTAGCGTAATCATGTCGCGTAGGACTCGAACACAACGCAGCAATGGACCGTGTTTAAGGGTCGAGGTATGTACTACGGTCAAAGTCGAGCACAGAGCAGAGTTGAAGCACAAGTGAAGCGGAGGTGAAGCGGAGGTGAGTTGTATCACGCAAGTACAATTCAAAATGACAGCAGTGCCGAGTAGACAAGGGTCGACAACCGGAAAAACTATTTATCCGCGTCAAGATGCCAACCGGCCCTTCGCTTCGCGTCCTTTTGATTCCTCTGCGCGCGAAGAGTCCGTGCAACGCTTCTTCTCGCGCTGGCAAGTCAACAGTTTTTGCAGTACACTCTCATATCTCAACTGCTCCGACCCAGTTCCGAGAACAACCCAGGTACAAGGGACCAACGCCGGGACGATCTTGTTTGTTCGAGCGAAAGCTATTCTTCCCGCTAACTGACCGATTTTTGGGTATCTCGTTGCTTCCGGAGCAAACACTATCATGCGCTTGGAGCTTGGTCGGCCACCCATTCTGCGAATTCGTCCTGGTTCCGGGTCTGAATGTAGATCCTCCCTGGGCCTGTGAATCTGCAGACAAGCCCCTCTCCGGTCTTCACGCTATGTGTCTTCGAGCCGCCGGCCTTCTCGATTGCATATCGACAGTTCCAGGCGACAAGGTGCCCATTGTCGACGATGTGCTGCTCGTTTGCTTGCAGCTGTGAGTCTTGTCAGTACGGTTCCTGGGGACACACAGGGCGACCCGGGGGGTGTCAACAGGGGCAAGAAGGTGTGTTGTATCCGAGGCTGGGGGAGCACTTACATCTCGTGTCACTATTGCGCCGAAAGAGTACACCCAAACCGTGCCCCTTCCAGTGATGCGATACACGAACAAGTCTTCTCCACTGAAGAGTGCCTTGCCGAGCCCTTGAGATTTAGTTTCTCTGACGACTTCACTGGTGCACGCCAGGAAGGCGTCTTTTCCTAAATTCCATCCCTCGTCGCCGTTGATGGGGATGGCACTAATATCACCAAACAGGGTCGGCGCAAGCGATACTTCTCCTGGTCCAGTATACAACGATTCGGCCATCTCGCTGCCAGTGAACATCTTCTTCACACTGAACTTTATCTTGCCCTGGAGGGTGATACTTGGGGACATTTGAATCATGGCCCCTGGTTTGGACTTGATCATGACGCCTTGGGGAATTCGGACATTCAACATCGAGTTGGTGTCGCGGTTGGTTATTGAATAGGAGATGCCATCCACGCTCTGATGCCAGCTTGAATCGAGGGATGCCGGTGGCCCTCCCTGGGAAGCATGGTGCTGCTGCGGGTATTGTGGTGGATGTTGTTGGTACTGTTGTGCCTGCTGTTGATTCGGATACTGGCTCTGGTCCTGGTAAGGGACTATCACACTTAGTGGAATAATGCTGATGAGGTCTAATTCGCTTACCGTTCCCATATTGTTGCTGAGGATAATAGCCACCTGGACCTTGGTTATACGCCATTTTGTTACCCAAATAGGGAGTCCTCTGGACGAAGGATATGACAAAGAACTTGTGCGGAAGTTTGTCACAATGTTGACTTCAACTCTTGAAAGAGAAAACCCTTTGTGCTTATAATAGCCACGCATACAGGATCCTGCGACAGGAGAAGAACCTCTTTGGGCTGATGCGGGACGTGTTTGCGGTCGACGAGGGCCGATGGTTCCAATACGGGTCTTATTTTTTTCAGCTGGAACGGTCCCCGTCTCGGCCCCCAAGGATTCCCGCCCGCCTATTCCCAGGGGCGATTAGCCTCTTGAAGAACGAATCCTTCTGAGGATACCCTGCTGAGGCTCCCACGGACGCTCAACGCCAATTGGCTGTGGGGAGTCGCAGCTCTCGCGAGGCCTCGTTCCGGAATTATACGACTGTGGACGCGAAATGCACATCAGATTTCCGCGGCTTGTTGGCCAGTGGCCCGACTAATCCAACCGTGGGCTTCTACAATAGCCAAATCTGTCAGTTGGCGCTTTCCGTGCTCAAACGGACTCCACAGGTAAGCCCGAACATTCGGCGGATGATTCAGCATATCAGATCCACAATACCAACAGGGCAACGGCAGTGCCCGTAAACAAGATCAACGTCAATACACACCCAAGCAACTGCACAGTGCACGATCTGTCCAGGGGCTGGTGCAGGGCTGCCGTACAGTTCTCAATGTACGAACAATACGTCGTCGCGGTCAAGTGACCAGGCGTCAGGGATTCCCCATCGTGCCAATCCGCAGAAGTGACTTGAAAGCATCAAAGCATTTACTCAGGCCCAAGGAATGACAGTAGCAAGAGACCAATCGCACCTCTACTACGCGCCGCACAATACACCAGTGCTTATGCCCATGGCATCGCATCACCAACGAATACTCAATACTTCATTAACCAATCCGTATACCCAGCTTAACGTCGAGGTACTCCAGGTACTATGCTTCTTGGGGTACTCTGAATTGTCTTTCGTCGACAGCCCACATTGGCATTGCGATCCCTGGTGCTCGCGATACCATACGAGAGTCAAGCTTTGGCCAAGTTGCTTGATGGTATCGCTGCATTGTCGGACTGTTCCGTGGGTGGCTGAGGGCGGAGCATTTTCGAGCCTCTCTGTTCTGGACTGGTGCTGCAGCGGGTCAGAAAGCCACCTATCTACTATGTGTGGCTATAGCCGATCGAGCTGACCTTTTGATCTGATCTGCATGGCCCCGTTTCAGCCCTTTGTCAAGTCTGGCGACCCAGTGGCACCCAATATCGTTTGGCATTTGCCTTCCCAGATCCCATTGAAGGACCGAAGGATGCAGTCTGTGAATTTGCACACACCCGAAGGGAGGCTCTTGTCTTACCGAGCTATGCTTCAGGGGCGACCTCACACTCTAATTTTCCGTGACGGGATCGGTCGATGCGCTGGCACGAACCCCCGGATTTAAGGGCGAGGATATAAAATCATCTGCTCCTGCTCCTGCTCTCGACGTGTCCAACAGTCGTCGCAAGATGGTTTTGCTTATCTCTTTCAAGGCTCTCTGGGTGCTGGCCTTTGCTGCCACAGCGCAGTCGCAGTCAAGTACTACGAGAGCCACTCCAACGTCCGCCGGCGAGCCCTGTGCTCAAGTATCTGCCCTACAGAGCCAATTTGCTGCCACCAGCGGAACAAGTATGCACAATTGTCACATCGAACACCAATAACACGGTCCTTACTGACAGATACAAGTCAAGGGTTTCCGAGTGTCACCAGATCTCGCATATGCTTGTCAGCAATCCGTCCCTCTGGTCAAAGAGGATACAATCTCTCTCCTCACCGGGCTGAAAGCCTGGGTAGAGTGGCAGAGTACTCTTCAATGGTTAAAGGATCCGCCTGCAAGCTGGCCGTTTCCTCCTGTGGACTTGACCGGCGAACTACAAAAGCTCGGAGATAAAGTGCAAGATGGAACTATCACGAGCGAGATCGACTTTGAATTGCAGCTGGTTGACATCATCACCTCCGCCCGCGATGGCCATTTCACCTTTGCACCGGACGCTTACAGTGTCTTTGCATACTTCAACCCAATTGGAAGCCTTGTTTCTGTCTCCGCGGATGGCAAGCAACTGCCTGAAGTATATCTGTACGGTGAGGGCTTTCCAAGAACTTTGTGTGGGCAGACGATTGACGGAAGACATAGGTGATCTTAAGAACAGCGCAGTGGAAGGCTGGAATCCTTCTCCAGTTGTCAAGATCAACGGAACCGATGTGGTGACTTGGCTGGGTCAAAAGGCCTTCAACGAGACCATGACACACCAGGATCTGGATGCACTGTGGGTTGACTTGACGCCTCCAATTGCCAGTGTTAATCTTCCCTAGATACAATCGACTGTTTTTCTCCATCAATGCGCCAAATGACGGGTCTGGCCTCGGATACTTCTTTTTTCCAGATCTGGCACGATTCTATGGCTCCTCGATCACCCTTGGATTCAAGAACGGCAGCGAGGTTTCTTCTCCTCTCCAAGCGACACCGATCTATGACCTTTCGGGGGTCGTCGATGGTGACAGTTTCTACCAGTCATTCTGCAACGTGACAGCCAAGGCTATGGTGCAGGAAACATCATCTTCCGCTCCTGCTCCGCAACCTTCGTCGACTGAAGCCCAAGACCCGAACAGTCTGCGACCGCAGTATCCGTCGGCCATAGCGATCAGCAACGACGCGTCGCTTGCTGGCTACTTCCTGGAGGATGAGCCAAGTGTGGCCGTGTTGTCCGTCACTGAGATGTCTGAAACTGATCCGCTCTCGGCGCAGCAGAGTCTTACTAAATTCCTGGATGAATGTCGCCAGAAGAACAAGACGCATCTGATCGTAGATGTCAGTCAAAATGGTGGCGGTACTGTCTTGGTCGCCTATGACATCCTCAAGCAGTTGTTTCCGACAATCGAGCCCTATCTGGGTGCCCAATTCCGCGCCAATCCCCAGGTACGTCAGGTAATTGAAATTGGGAAATGCCCTTCACTGACTGGACCGACCCAGATCAACGTCCTTGGGACTTATTTTACTCCCCAGGCCAAGCAGGCCGAACTTGAGCATCCGGCCAACGCCACCTTTGCCAAGAATGCTGGCGCATACTCCCTGTTCGACGCCACATCGATTAGCAATGACAGTGGTCATGCATTTGAGACGTGGGACCAACTGTTTGGTCCCGTACAGGTGCACGGTGACAACTTCAGCCAACAGTTTCAATTAAACATCTCAGATGCCACCAACGACGAGGAGAGTGGATTGATTGTCGTTTCTGGCTACGCCAACAATTCCGCCATTGCGCCTCAGCCTTTCGAATCGCAAAACATCATCGTCTTCGGCGACGGCTACTGTGGTTCGGCATGTACAATCTTATTGCACATGCTCAAATACCAAGGAAAGGTGAAATCAATCGTGGCGGGTGGTCGACCCCAAGCCGGGCCAGCACAGGCCATGGGCGGTGTCAAGGGTAACAGGGTCGAGGCCTTCGAGGATGCCATACAATACATCGAAGCATTCTACGAGAGTGCTCCCACGGACTTGATTGAAGAGGCGAACAAGACAGCTTTGAAGGACCTGTGGGACAACGCTTCCATCCTGCAACTTCGCAACGACCCGAACGGTGTCGTTCAAGTCAATGTCCTCAACGCGATTGCACAGTATGACGACACGCAGACACCGCTCCAGTTCGTCTACGAGGCAGCAGATTGCAGACTTTGGTATCAACCCGCTCACTTGCTCCACATCACCTCGCTTTGGCAGACGGTCGCCGAACAAGCATTCGGGTTGAACGGGCAGGAGAAATTTTCACTGTGCGTCCCCGGGAGTACAGGCCACCCGAGCAGCTTGAGTGGCAACCAGACTCTTTTCGACGATGGCCAGATTGCCAATGTCACCGGATACGACCCGGAAGGCGATGCAAACAGCTCTTCTAGCCAGGAGAATGGTTCGACAGCTGCTTCTTCTGTGGGTCTGTCAGGCATGGTCCTGGCGACTTTCCTGGGTCTGATGACGCTGGCGGCCGAGGTGATTTTTTAAACCTTGCAACTTCTTGTACTCCGTCACGAACGGGTTAGCTGTGAGGATACTGTTTTCAAGGTTCTTGTTGATGAGTACTCGTACGAGTTGTATTTAAGGTCGTGAGTGAGGCTTACCTAATGGCCACGTGGAGCTTGGCAGCCGAGCTTATTCCGCCACTGCCGTCTGGATTACTCATCATCCTCTCTCTCCACGCCCCAGGCACACCAGCGATGTACAAGTATGCGCTTCCCAACCTTTCCCTTCCCTACGATGCATCATGACGCATCTGCAACAGACAAGGCGACGGTTGACATATATCCAGCTGAATGCGTGGCAGCCATTTCTTTAGCATCTGTCCCGCACCGCCGTAATTATCCTCTGCCAATTGCCCGGCTGTGTACACTGGTACAAATTCGGCCCTTGGTGTTCGCCAGAGGTTGATCTTCTGCAGCTAGACGATCTGTCTTTCCCAGCAATGCCATGAACGGCAGGATACCTGCGAGGCGCCGGCAACTTCCCCAACCATTCCCGAATGAGAGGTTCATCCTTTGTCATCCCTCAGGCCACCGCCCTCGCGCAATCTTCGCGCGAGACTACAGAACTCGCGCGAGCACACACATTAGAGCAAAACAAAGGCTTGTTGTTCAGCAGAACATGGATGGTCCCCCGGCTGTCATGGGAAACTTCCGTCGATTCCGAACAGCCGGAAAGACAAGCGATTGGATCCCGGCAACCCGACGACGTCACGCAGCCAGGGGGTCCCAACTCTTTGCTTGAAGTACCAAGTATGAATTTCGACCATGGCATGGAGAAATCATACTTAGTAGTAGTGCCATCGTGGCTCTTCATCTCAGTGATAAGGTATTCAGAGCGTGGCGTAAGAAGGCTGCCCTTGTCTAGGGAGTCGACGATTTGCTTGACTCAGAATCAGTCTGCTATTCCTTTCATCGTCCGAGCTGACAGGATATTTTGCAAATTCTCGGGTCTCTAGCGGAGGGCATCACAACATCATCTACAAACATTTATCCTCGGGTAAGATAAAGGAGCGCCCACGGCATTGAGGACAGCCTTCAACTCGACGTCAACTGCCAGCTTTCTATCCAGTCGAGTCTCTTCAGGTCTGATACATATCGAGGGTACGATGGCATCATCTCCAACTTCATCAGAGACGGCGAAGCGGACCAGCTTGGCTTGCTTTAACTGCCGGTTGAAGCGACAAAAGGTATGCTAGACCTACCTACATACTGTGCCTTATATGTACATATTATACGTGGGAGGGACCTCCGTCATCTCTGCCTCTTTACGATCACCCAGCTAATGTTTCCTGTCAGTGTGATGGCAACAAGTGAGTACTACCCAGGGAAAGGCCCGAGAACATAGTGGTGGCATCCATGGATATGACGGCGACCAGCTGTTCTCTCCGTCGGTTTGAATGTTACGACCATTTGCCACTGAAGTCCTCTGACTGACACCCGAGGACCCAGATCCGGTTGTTCACAATGTGCTGGTCAGAGAGTGTTCTGCACTTTCCCTGACGCGAAGAAGAGGTGAGCAGGTCTATTATCTCGCTGGATCTAAGTTGACGCTTCCGAATAACAGGGGCCCGGTGAAAGGCTACATCGACAGCCTTGAAAGCCGGATATACCAACTGGAGACAACACTCCTACAGTTGCTGCCTTTTGTCTCGGACGAGCAACTCAGTGAGATCACGGCCTCTATACCCCCCACGCCAAACCGGCATTATTTCAGAGCGAGGTTCAACGCCATCAAGGATGGAACACTTCCTTACGACCTTGTCTCGAGCCCAGTTCTTCCAGTTCTCGACCCGAGCCAACATCAACACACGCCCATCTTGCCACAAGCAGTGGTCGACAAGGGGCCATGCTGTAATTGTTTGCACCAGGGGCAGTGGGAACAGACTCGACCCCAGGATCCCACAGTCTCCAGCCTCTCATGGCCACAGTTCGCAGTGCCTAACCGTCCTCGGCCTCTCACAACCTATAGTTCAACAGGAAGCTCAGAACTGGATTTCATGCCGGAGCTTGAAAAGAACATCACACAACAAAGACAACAAGATCTCGTCCAAGAGATCCTCCTGAGCAGGTATGATCTCAATGGCACCACGCCCCCAAGTCCATCGAATATGCAAGGCTGAGAGATTCTCAAAAGGTGAGATGCTCTTCGAAGGAGGAAAATCTACGTAAGGTCGAGCTCGAAACCACAGCCTCTCTCATTGTGGCATTCGCGAGCCTCGAAATCAGCAGGAAAATGAAGGTTCTACGTAGAAGGGACATGCAGTTCAGTACATGCTAGTACATACATACATAAGGTAACCTACTACCTTAGGACTAGTATGTAATACATTACGTACCACATAGTACCAGTAAGTAGGTAGTCCACAGTATTGCCTACCATACGTATTGTATACAAAATAGGAGATGAATACGCACTAGTGGTACTGTATTAACCCGATTAGGTGAAATTCGTGCTGTGTCTAAACCGAAGATTCATCATAGGTACTATGTACCTATAGGTACTAACAGATACGTAAGAACACCTTCAGCCCAGTCCTGTCTGAGCCAGCTTGACCTACTACAAAACACAGTATGGCCGCACCTAGTTGTACAGTGCTGGCTCAGTGCTGGCTCAGTGCTGGCTCGGTGCTGGCCCAGGACCAGCTTGACACCAGCTCGGGACCAGTTCAGGACCAGTTCAAGACCAACTCGATACCAGTTTGATCCCGGACCCAGTCCAGTCTTAGACCGAGCTGGTTCACTATATGTAAGTCACCCAGATCGATCTATAGGTTTACTTATAGTCGACATCCTAAACCACCCCCAGACCGGTAGCAGATCAAGCTGAATCTAATCCAAATCAGATCCAGTTCGGTCCCAGTCCGATCTCAGACCGGTTCCAGCTCGGTCTAGGAGCGAGCCAGACCCCCTTAAGGAGAGCTACAGTAGTATCTAGTATATACTATGTATGTGCCCTTTGACTGGCAGGAGGGTTTAAACAGTAATAGACAGCTACATAGTACTTGTACGTACATGCATTGAGGACGTAATAGAAAGATTCCTGTGTCGCAGAACGATGGATCAAGGTTACAAGTAATGTGGTGCATACAGTATGTATGTGCATGTACTGCCGAAGATGCTGGTCATGAGAAATGCCTGACATTGAGCAGAGAGGGACCAGAGTTCAAATTCGCATGACTCGTGAGAAGTGGTTGCGCCCATGATGCCGAGGTGACGTCCCTGTGAGGTCGACGAGAACCAGGCATACTACTATGAACTATGTACAGTACATGTACGAAGCATCCAACATGAGGCACGCCGGTCATTCAAGTATACGATTTCGGATGCGGCAAGTCGATCTGATCTTGAAGGATTTTGCGCGTACAGTACTTATGGTACAAGTATGGAAAGGGTGAAAGCACACATGCATTCTCAAGCTCATGCCGCTGGGAGGTCATCAATGTTTATCAGATGTAGAACCCTGTGACGAGCCGGGCTCGCTTAACGGTTGAGATCGAGGCAGTGGCTGCGTGGGGAAATTTGAATGTCATTCACATTCAAGTTCAATGTTGTTGACAGCATTGTCACACGACCCACGACGCTGGACGAGGTGATGCAAAGCCCGATGTGAACGGGACAGTGGCTGTGTGGGGGGAATGCCAGTCACATTCACATTCACATTGTTGACTTCGTTCGTCACACGACTCACGACGCTGCTCGAGGTGATCCAAAACTCCAGGCTGCAACTAGAGGTCTACTAGTAACGCCTTCGTCCCAGCGTTGCTTTTGCGCGCTGCGAGGCTCCACGCCCTTAGAGAGACAGGGAGTAAAGTCCCGGTCAGTGGTCGGCGGTCGGCTATCACGCGAGGATTTGTCTCAGCAGCCGATAGATAAGCTAGTACTGATACCACGACGACGACGTCTGGACGCTAATGAAGTACTTAGTATTGCTTTACATGTACATACTCGTACTCCTTCCCCCCATGTCTCGCCTGTTCCCACGTGCTACCGGATAGTCCGTCCAGATCCCTCTGGGCGACGATACTGTACGATGGCCATGTTGACTCAAGCCTGCCGCCTCGGCTTCCCCCACGCCCGTTGGTACCTCCCGCACCCACCCCCAGGCCAGGCCAGGCAAGTACAAGCAGGTACTATATGTACTTAGCACTGACTATGCGCGTCGGTACTATCAGTGAGAGACAGAAGAAAATACGAACGCACGCCACCACACTGACATTGAACGGGCCATGGAAGAGCCAGTGCTTGCCGCCCTTGCCTTATCCCATGCAGCCAAGCGACTCGAAAGCATGACCGGCTGAGCAGCATTGCCGGCCCAGGCGTGACCCATGCGTCGCACTACGTTGCAAGTTTTCAATCCCGACCTCGCAGTGTACGTACATATGTATGTACCTTGTCGTCCAGTGCAGGTACTATGTACACACACACACACACGGAGTACAGACATACATACATGATACGGAAGCTACTGTAGCTAAAGTTCCTGAGAAAATGTGACAGCTTGGTTGGTTGGTTGCAAGCTGTCGGCATGCTGCTCCTCGTCAACTCCGCCTCCGAGTCCGAACCCCCTTGGTCGATCGATGCGCGAAGGAGAGATGACTCATGCACGTGGCGCCCTGTACATACCGTGTAGGCACGACGGCCTGTGCTCAAGCAGGTTTCGATGCCTGCGTGTGTGTGAATGTGAAGATTTCTTTCTGACCTTGATTCGTGTTATATCTACTGTGCGGTAGCCAGCTAGCTTGCTGGGCTTTTGTCCGAGCCCTGCAAGCCACTCGCATCCCGGTCGCAGCATGCATATCCGAAGGACGGAAAAGGGGATCCTTGACCCGTAGGCGTGCATACACCGTAGAATTCTCCGAGCGAAGGCATCCATGCATGCACATGCATGGCTCCTTCGTGTGTGCAGCTCAGCGATTGCCATTTTCTCATCACACCGCCAGTCGAGCTCAGCTCTCTCGCGTTCTGTTCTACATACAGTATCTGCCATGCATGTGCCTTCCGGTGGTAGTTCAAACAGCAACGAGCAACAAGGTTTCCGTCTTCTCAACTCCGAATTTCCTCTATGCCCAGGACTTTTGGTGGTTTTGTCACATCCAACGTAATTTCCCAGGTGTCTTTCTTGTGGTACGCCCGGAGACACTGCCTTTTATCGCTAACGCTATACAAACCCGCTGGCCCACCCAGGCTCAGCGACTCATTTTTGTGCCCCAGCACCCCAGTACCCGGTCGAGGATCAAACACCGAAAATTTCGTAGTGAGTTCATTCCCGCCAATTGAAAAAGGTTTCATAAGTGAATCATAATCGTTCATGGTGGTTTTCAAGGACCACCCAATCATTAGTCGTGATAGGGGGTTCAAAAAGGAACAGCTCAAATGAAGAGAGGCCGTTGCTGGCCAAGAGTCCTTAGAAAAGGACAAAATGTACCGTTAAACAGCTGGGTTGCTGGCTGTCAGTTCGGCGTGGTCGTAGGGAACAGGGAGTAAGAGACCCGTGTGTTGCGGCGAGGACGAGAAGTCCCTGTCGTCGCGCGTTTGCGGCCAGTCTGGGGTTTCGGAGTGTCAGCAGCGTCTGGAATCGACGACTTCCTTTCCGGAATACTGTAGATCTGAGACGCAGACGCTCCACGATCATGTTTGGTAATTGGGCATGTAGGGAAGCCGGAGAAAGGTGTAGTGACCTCGAACTCCGCCAGACCCTCCATCGACTTGGTATGTTGACTCTCCTCACGGATTGTGTCCTGACTGCCTTCTCGAAAGTGCTTGTCCGACACCGGCGCAGAAGAGAAGTCCTGGAGATCCAGCTTAAGGTGTTCCATGGATCCTTCAAAGCTCCCACTAGCCAAGTGGGCGAAGTCAGATAAGCTTGCACTTGAATTCGACGACCTGTGTGTACCAAAGATGGAGGCAATGAAGCTTTCTTGGGAGCTTGATTTGCTCATAACGGATGCTGGACTTCGGAGGACCTGCGAGCGATAGATCTCGTTCGAAGAGAAGTTGTTCTCTGCTTCAGGAGGCACGCGAGTCGCAGCTTCACTGAGTGGAACAATCCGAGGTGGCTGCAGCGAGTCGATTCCAAGTCCGAGCAGTGGAGATGACTGTTCCTCTGCTCGGGCAGATGACGGAGCTGGTTCATCCTGGAAAGGCTTGTTGGGCGCTCGCATCATCAGGGGAGTGGAAGCTGAAGAAGATGCTTCGTCGATATGACTCTGTTCCACGACCAAATAATTCTCGGGAAGGACACCGAAGCTACTCGGTTGACGAGGATTGAGAGGCAAGCTGCCAGCGTCATCTTCCGCCTCAAGCTCTGCAGCGTGTTCCCAAGAATAATCGATAGCGTCCTCCCAATCGTCGATGTCGATTGGCTTCACGCCAATGGAGATGCGGTTCTTGCACTTCGGGCTTGCTTCTTGTCTCGTGCTTTGGATTGTGGCTGCGTCTTGCGTCCACATCTTAGTAGAGCCGTCGAAGGGAATAGCATCGAACCGGATTTCACCAGAAGACTGGCTTCTTCGCTTGAGTTGTCTCGCAGTGGCCACAGGAAGCACGTACGGCGCTGGTGGTTGATGGCACGAATGACCAGATTGAAGTGAGTCCTTTTCTTCTGTCGTCTCTTCCTCGACCACCTCCATTACTGCCTTCGGAGGCGAGGGCAACGGGGCGGTACGCAGAGGAAGTGCAATGTCGTCCTTGGTAGACACAGCGTGGACGACTTGATCGTCAGGCAAATGTGGGAGTGGCTTTGCCAAAGTATGGGCCTGACTGTTGGGGCTCATGGCTGATAACCTCTGTGTGGTTGCTCCTGTTGGAGAAATGTCGAAGGCCGTCACAGACAGTCGCGTGGGCCGTGAAAAGTTCTCCATTGACCGAGACAATCGGAAATCGGAAGGACTGTATGGTGACATCAGGCCATCCTTTGGCGGTGGTCTTGGCCGCGTCGGTGTTGTTGGCAAATATGGGATAGCATCGGTCGTCGGCGATGCTGGCTCTTCCAGTCCGATCTCGATTTTCGGATCGTCCTTCTTGACAGGCAAGTCCGTGACCGGGATGCCACGGATTTCGTTATTCGGTTCTTGATCCGTCCGGAGGGCATTGAACTCGGACGTCAAATCCGTTTTGCTAACAGAGTCAAGGCTCTGGAAGCGAGCTTGGTCACCATGGGTCAAGTGCTGAAAGGCGAAAGGTCCTGATATGCTCCGCTTCAGGCCCGTCCCTGGAGAGTGTTAGCATAGACGACGCGATAGAAAAGGGGGGAACGCTTACGTCTCGAGCTCAGGGTGGGCTGGCGCTGAAGACCCCGGACCGGGGAAGGCTCGCCAGCCTTGACTCCAGGAAGGTCATTGGACCTGTCTTCTAACTGGGATGGAAGAAGATTGAGCTTGCTCCCTTGTCGCTTCAATATGCGGGTCCCCTTTGCCAGCAAGGCCTTGGCGGTGCTCTCGTTGCGCTCTTGCAGCGGCATCCCACCATCCGCGAAGCTCTGTCGAGAGGAGGGTCGAGAGGTCAAGTCGTTTGAGGCGTCTGACAACGAACGAGCGTAAATGGAGAAGGAGGAGGCCACAGTGTCGGTTCGTGATCTTGTTCGTGGCTTGGGGAATGTATCGCTGCTACCCGGCTCAAAACTCGAACACTCTTTCACCAAGTCGGTTGGTGGTTGCCTCACCGGCTCGCCGTGTTCCTTGGAGAACCACTCATGTGAAACTGGGTGCGCCTTGTCACTTGATTGCTTAGAGTATGCCTGGCTCCATGGGAAGCGACCCATTTGGGCTGTGCCTTGTTCCGTCGCTATCAGCTACAGTGAAGCAAGTGACTCGGATCTGATCGTGTCATGAAACCAAAGTCGGGCGACGACTTTCTGAAGGCTAACTGGGGAGGTCGTCGCGGTACGCGAATGCAGCGAAGAATCCGGCAGTCTCTTGGATGAGGAACGAGTGTAATGGCGAGCCACTTGAGGGGGTTCAAAAGCAGGTTTAGGCTGTACTTCAGGTTAATTATATTACCATCACGTGAAGAAATTGATCGCCTCATCTTACCAACCGACATCATCTGAGGGCGGCAGGTCTCTCGAGGATAGCTCGCCAACCCAACGTGTCCCTTCAATGGCCCGATCCCCGAACGGCAAACTTCCGACCGAACACCTTCCACCAAAAGACACCTTGGACTGATCCGTGTGCTGTAGTAGCAGGGAAGCGATTGCTAATCCAGGCAGTTGTTCGATGGATACGACGCGTAAAAGACAGGTACAGGAGAGGGTGCACGAACAAAGGCTGTCTGAACGGCTTGAAGAGGTGACGGCAGGAATACAATCTGAAATGGCAGCAGTACAAGACGATGATATACAATGACTGGGGGGAAGTGAACTTGAGTATGGACGACCGGGAGGAAAGATATTATCTGAACCTGACCATACCATTGGCAGAGCCCCCAATAAGGTGAAGCGGTGGAGCGAGGACTCGACAGAGCGATCCTCGTCTTTCGCGGTATGAAGGCGTGCTTCTTTCATGCAGTGAGGCCCGACAAGCAGGGGAGCGAGTGGTCCCAAACTGCCGGCGAGGCTTGACAACAGGATACGGGGGTGGAAAGCAACACCCTAGTCCTTGGAGGTGATAGCTTGTTAGTGTTGGCTTCTGCTACAGACGCGACTGAGACCGACGGCTTGAGCAGCGTCCCCATCGTCGCGCAAGCACGAAGCAGGGGACTTGGGGAAAGGTTGCGTTATGGTGGAGGTGCGAAGGAGCAGGCGAAAGAGATTTGATGGGGGCCCGTTCTCGTCAGGAACAGGTGGATTATTGAGTGGATCACTCAGGGACTCGCGAGTGGATCGAATGGGCTGCGTGGGCGGAAGCCACCAGCCGGGACCTTATGCTCGGAACCAGGGGCCAGATGAACGAGCGCTCTGGTAGTGCCGTGATGGCGCATCGGCGTCGTGCTCCGGTGCCAAGATAGGCTAGCCGGCCTCAATGGCCTCTTGTCATGTGTCTCGTATCTTGCTCAAGCGTCCCCTCCCTGCCCGCCTGCAGCGGGAGGAAGTGAAGGACAGGGCAGCGTGGCTTTTACCAGGCAATGATATTTGGTCATGAAGACATCATTGAGGGATGCTGTCTTCAAGAATGCGTGTGCTTCGAGGACGCGTGCGAAGATGATGGCCGCCGATCCAATAGACGTTGCACCAACCCAAAGATAACCCAAACTTTTGGGAGACTGACTTTCTGGGCCCCCAGCTAAGGGAGGCCCCTCCACAGAGCAACCGGTTAGAAGAGGCTCGAGACGATAGTACTGGGTAGTCGCTTGGGCCGGTGTCGGCGTCCTCACTTCCTTTTGATCTGCACGTCCGGTCAACTCAGCAAGTCTTTCCATAATCGATCCTGAGTAGTAGCTACTCCACCGTGACTCAAAATACTGAGGACAGCATTACTGTGTCTGCCGGTCGAAGCGTGTACTTTGGATTGCGCGAGCGTGTCGCTAGTGGCTAAGGTTAAGCGACAGCGAAGTTTGCGCAACAAGTCTCCATTCTACTCCGTGAGGGAAGAACTCGGTCGGAAGATGGGTCGAAGCTTCTCTCGCTAGATGTCGCGAAGAGGTACGAGTATGAGTACCGGCACACAGGCACGTCGGAAGGAGCTGCGAGAAACGAATCGGCCGCGTCACAGTTGTTTGAGAAAATACCGGATCGGACGGATTCTGCACAGATCGACTCTTCACTTTGCCGTGTTGGTAAAGCTAATGACTAGCGCCTGCCTGCTCAAGCGCTAATGGCTGACGCAGTAGCGACAGAAACTAGCGTGGCACTAGCGCTCAGCGGCTTGGCTTGCCCTCTCCCTCCTGCATCTCGCACAAACCCGAAACCAAAAGTCGTCTTTACTACTCCGTACTCGAAGCCAACACAATGACAGTCTCATCCCTCTGTGCCTGTGCTGATATGTCCCGGAGCAATATTGCGGCTCTCAAATGGCTGTGACGTCCCGAAGACTTCGGAAAACATGACTATCTACTGTCACCGTGCAGGCAGCTGGACGGCGAGGACCGAGTACACCTTTTACGCTTTCTCGAAACGCGGCTCGGTGGAACGTGGGACCGTTGAGTGAATCATACGTCTTCCACAAGTCCTCCGCAAGGCTTGGTATCTATCACCAGGTCCTGTACTGTCCCAGTCCACTTTCTGACTCGCAGCCTAACTGTCAGCGCCACACCATCCAGGCCATAAAGGGCGTTACAGCAGATGACCATTCCGTGCTTCAAACTACAGACTGCGTTGCGAGGAACTGTCGATCACAAAGAGAGTCAATGGGTTTCGCTGTTATCTGTTGAGCCTCGACGATTGCTTCGTGGCTGTTACACGGAAATTGTCAACGCCTCACTCTGGCGCACATGTGATATTTGGCTTTTCCCGGATTATGGGTGGAGAACCTTGTTCAACAAAATAGTTCGGCTTCAAGGTCATTTGAGGAGGCCAAATTCCAGATGATCACACTACAGTCCGCAAGAACACTCATTTGCACAGCCATACTCCATAGGTGGGACGAGACTTGCCAGTAGCTGGGCCATTACATCTCCCTCTTTCGCATTGAGAATTCTATTCAGGGGTGAAGTCAGTCCCGGAGGATGGCTGAGCGCTTTGAAGATGAGAAAGCCAGCCTCTTGGGCAGGAGAGGACCGATCCCCTTGTAATGGAGAGGAGGCTCCCTCCCGTGTTGTGGAAAGACCTTGTACTCGTGGTCAAGCAAAGCTGGTCCACAATAGGGGGTTACCGCCCGTCGTCGATCATTCTTTCTGTCTTGCAACTCGCCGCGTTCCTGTGTACACAAAGTGATGTTTAATGATACGAAAATTGATGGCTATAGCCGATATAGTTTTCGAGCATGAGTGATGGCAACTTTCATTTTCAGTAGCTATGGCGGGGAATGCATGCAGAATATACAGAGACCCTGGAGCTGTGGTTACTTAGTCAGTCGCCACTGAGCTGCCCCTCACTCCCTCTTGATATTTCTCGGTTATCTGGCTCGCTTGTGCTGCATCGGCATAAGTGATACGACGCTCACTCATTTGTTTTGATCGGTAGCAGTCATCACCGTATCGATTTTACAGTAGCAGCTGTGGCATATGCGCCAACATAGTGGATGCAAATTTGCGAAATCAACGGCTTCGATCACCATAGACGATGGAGGCTCTCCCAGAACAGCCACCTTCACAGGTCTATAATCTTGAACTTCATCCGTAGAACCAAGATGTCCCAATGGTGTCCGGGAACATGGCTGTGCGCGTTATCGGCGAAAAGATGATTTGAAGCGAGCCAAACAACAAGTTGTCGCCCCTGAAGGGAATTCTGTGCCAGAGCTTCCCCGACAATAACAGCACTTTTGTACTCCGTACTGCAGGACTTGTCGACCTCCCTTGCCCTTGCCCTTGCCCTTGAAGCTCCCGACATGTAGAATATTGAGGTTACGGCAACAGCTTCTCCGCTTGAGAGGCGTGTCGCGTCCAGCAAGACCAATTAACACCACACGTACTCGTACGGCAAAACAGCACCAATAACAACCCCCATCACAGCTCGCTTCTAGCTCCCAACAGCGGCGACCCTGCTCTCCTCCAAAGTTCCTGACCAGCTTTGGGGTGTTCCCGGTATACCTGTCAGCGCCCGTCAGCGCCCCCGTCAAGCGCCAAGAAGGGTGCCGAGGCACTTCAGGCATCAAGGCAACCAGCCTGCATCCTGCACGTGTCAAGCCTGAACCTTGGGCCGCAGCTTCTCCACGGTTGGTGTCCGGGCCCGGTTGCGGACTTTGGGCCTTGCCTGCGCCCTGAACCCTGAGGCGGATGATGCTCTCCTGACAGCTCGAAGCTACAGGCTGGCAGACTGCTGCAGGTCCCAAAGTCCTCTGTTACAGGAGTCTGACAGGTACACCGACAAAGCGAGGACCTCCTTTCGACAAGTCCGCAGCGTTTCCTGGTAGCGACGTCATGATTCTTCTGCATTGCTTTGCCGCGTTCTCCTACTCCGTACCCTGCATGGCTTCAACAGCCCGCTGGCTCCAGCCACAAATGCACTCTTTTTACCCGCGAGACGCGTAACCTTGCAAGCGGGACGCAGCAGGTTGGATTTTTTTCCCTCTTGGAGCGCCCATACCCTACGGAGTATTTCAGACACTAAACTATCTATAGCTCGAACCTTGAGCACGCGAGCTGGCCGCACCTCCGACCGTTACTCCCTGTTCCCGAGCCCAATCGTGGCTGCAGGCCGGGGCTTTCTGTGGACCAACTCCCTTGCCCTTGCCCTCGCCAATAATGCAGGAGATGGAACACAGGTACGCGGGGCAAGAGCGACGGCAGGTCAGGGACTCACATACGGTCCGCCTTGTCCGCGGGTTTTGTCCACAGAGTATGCGGGTCTTCGCGTAGGTGCTTTCGACCGTGGTCCTAATGCCGTGGACATATCCATGCCGAAGTAATCTTCCTCGACAATTTCTCAGCCCTACGAAGATGTATCCAGCTGAACGAAGAACGGCCCTGGAGCCACGAGTGCTCACAAGAGTCACAAACACCGCTCAACCAGCTACTTACACAAGTGCAACGATTGAGACCGTCGGCAAGAGGTTGATGATTTGACTGCCTCCAGAGTGGATTTCTTTTTTTCAAAGCTGCTGATTGGTGTTCCTGGCCGCTCTTTTTCTCGTTGTGTCAATCATGTCCATCCGAGGCTCGTCAGTCTCCAGCCCTAATCCATCATCCTGCAGCATGCGCTGACATTGAAGTTTTCCTGCATAGGTCCACGCGATCATTGAACGACCCCTTGTAAGAAACCACGCCTTTACGTACTTCTCCGTTGTTCCCACCCGCATCTGCCTCAAACATCCCGGACCAATTCTCCCATCACAAGGCGACTGGTGCAAATTTCGGCATGCAGAAAGTCAGACAGAAGCTGTTGTTGTCGATCCTGGATCCCGGACGGCTGGCACATGCAATTGAGACATCCGACCAACACTCGACGGCTGGGTGTATTTGCCGACTGCTTCTGTTCTCCATTGGCGGAGGTGAGATCTATTCGTCTGTCTCCTGAGCGAACCCCGATACTCCACCGTCATGCTCGAAAAGCCTTTTCCGTGTGTCATGGGTGGGTCGGCACGCGTTCTATACTGTACACTTCTCCTGCATATCGGTAGGAAGAGGAATTTCTTGACGCAAGAATATAGCAAATCCCCGTCATTGACCCGGCTATTTGCCATGCTTTCGCTACTGTCTCACACGTCCAGCTCCGTGCGAGCTATGCGCTCGGTAGGATGCAACCTCACGTAGCCCGGCGGCCCCTCATTCATCGGCAGTTCATCACTACCCGTGGACAAGGCTTGGGCGGTCGTCTCCAACACCAACCCAGGGTTCCGAGCATGCGAGCACCGCGCAAAGGTCCGTGACGTGCTCAAAGAAGTCACCTCGACGCAACCTCCTTCGTCCCTTCTGAGGGTCGTGGTGAAACGTGCGCTCTCGCAATAACCCCTGTACGCGTGCACGGAAACATCATCCAAACAACACCCTGTTGCCATTTTCCAGAACTTTTCGCTCTCCTTCACTCATCTCCGGGCTGACATCCCATTGCCGCTTTCCCAACCCCATGGCCCTTTTGCCCTCGTCACTGATTTGCGTCCAATCAACAGCCCCTTCAAATCCGACCTCACCGTCACCACCGGCCCCTGGGAAATCAGGGGGCGGACTGTATCTCAATGCACTCATGCGTTGTCTCTTCAAGAACTCAAGGTTGGGGTTCGTGACGGCACATGCAGGAATATACAGGACACTGCTGTCACCTGTGCCACGATGCTCCTTGTCGACGGCATGAATCATGTCACAGTGCCATGCGACATAGTCCCCCGGTTCGACCTGAGGCATACTCACCATGGTTGTTTCCAGCTCCAGGCCAGGATGAGAGACCGCGTCATACTCCTGACAAGCAGCCGGCACCGAGTTTGGAAAGGTGGCGTCCAGGTTCAACTTGCCAGTTTTGAAGTGGATGAAGGGTCTCAACATCAAGTAAGAGGTTGCATGCCGAATCAACGGGCAGACCTTCAATGTTCCTTCTCCGGGTCCTGTTGAAGACATCGAGAGCCAGCCCTGGAACAAGCGGAACATGCTGCAAGCACCCAGACCGTTGTACAAGTCCATCCTTGCTGAGATGCGGTGACGAGCATCGAATGGGTCATACTCCTCCCACCGACCCTTCAGGATGGCCTGATAGACCCGGGAGTACTCGGGGTCCTCCCAGCGCTCAAGACTACCCCCGTCCGTGTGACAGCCTAACGCGAACTTTGCATCGCCAGGTTGGCGGATCCGGAACCGATCGGCATACGAGAGAGGGTAAGTTGTCGATATCTCAGACGAAGGGTCCGACGAGTGCCAGAAAGAAGCCAGAAATGACTGCGCCTTGAGCATGTTCGGGTGCGACCGTGCCTGGACTTGAGACGGTGTCCAGTACAGCTCATATACAGCGGGGTCATCGGCAGGGAACGCTCTAACCTTGGACCGATTCGCCGCGATATAATCCCTCGCCTGCTGTTTGAGATCAAGCGCCTGTTCGCGAGGTAGAACATTCCGAATCACAGCAGTGCCTCGATGTCGGATGGCATCCAGCTGGGACTGAGGGACTGTGCCCGCGGCCACATCTCGGAACTCAACACTAGGAATGACCTGGATTTGCGCGTCAGCAATCAGACAGACACACAAACATGCCCGCCATGCCACACAGAAGACGTGAACCGATGAGGACACGTAGTCGGGGCGCACACGCACATACCTTACTGCCCTGGTCTCTAATCTCCTCAATCTCCCTCTCCAGATCCTTCATTAGTCTATGCCACGACGTCACCACCGCATCTTCATTGCCCTTGACAAGCGACTTCTTCAGATCACTGAACCGTGGTGCCAACGGTTCCGGCTTCTTGCCGGACAGGGATGGGAACACGGAGCTGATGTCCCCCGCCTCCTTGGTCAGCGTCGACGCGGCGCGCCGCAACGTAGATGTAAGAAAGCCCTTCATGATTTTTAAAACAGCGAGTCCAAAAAGGGAAGATCCTTAGGTTTACATCGAGTGCTCAACAATGTCGATGCGGATGATTTATCTTCAACCCATCCCGACACATCTACCGGGTAAATCTCCGTGATGGGGATAGCGCGAAGTCACGGGTGGCAGATTGCAACGACCTACGTGCGAGGTGGCGAGGTACTCGTCCTTCCGGAGGCGACGTCCTCCCGACAAAACGAGTCGGGCAGGTTTCCGCAATTGGAATGACGTGTATCCGCGCATAGGAGGTAACAAGACACAGCACGGAGTAAGGTACCGTGACACCGAGTGGAAGAGGAAGTGTACCGTATACAGAGGACAAGCATACACACCAGGCACAGTACAGTGCACCCAGTCCCCCGCAACTATGTACTCTGTAGGGTTGTACACATTGCTGTCCCTCGGGTCAAGAGTCTCCGAAGAACAAATTTCCCGTCGATTCGTCGTGCCCCTCCCCACACCCCGCCCTGCCCGCGTGAGGGGGAGAAAAGTACACCAGGGGGTCGAGTCAAGTCAAGTCACGTCAGGGCTGGTCAGGTCGGCGTCTCTTACTTGGAGGGGGGAAGTTAGCTAGGTAGTGGTCAGCCGTGGACTCTTTCCTGATGTTCATGCCGGCCGAGGTACGGAGGTTTGTAGGTACTGTAGGGAGGTAGGTTGCGCCCGGCCGGTGGGCAAGGTGGGCTGGTGCGAAGATACATATATACACAGTACAGTTCCGGGTACGTGTTTGAGTATACACACGCACACCTACGTATCTATACGTTTTATCTGCCGAGGGAGATATACATATAACGCGCGCCCGCCCACGAACGTACATATACACCAAGAGAAGAGAGAGAGAGAGCTTTACATATATATATACACACTCACAAACGGACATACGTCTGCTGCATTCCAAGGAGAAGGGCAAACTTACATCCACGTACAGTGTTGCAGTGTACAGTCTACCGACCTACAGTGTCCTCACCTAGTCTGGCGGTCCGTGTCAACGTTGGTCTGCGTCCCACACTTCTGCTCTGCCAACGTCAACATCACATCGCATCACATCATATTGTATCACGTCGAGATGGCTCAACAGGTCCAAGGCAAGACGGCCATCGTCACGGGTGCTGGGTCAGGTATGTGTTCCGCTGTACTGTACTCTACTCTACCCTCCCAGACCAGACATTCGACCGTGGACCTCTACACAATAGGTGTATCGTGTCAGTAACGGTGACATCGATGCACACGTCGATCACGATCTTGACAAGCTGACAAGCATGCACTCACGCACGCATTCACAGGCATCAACCTCGAATTCGCACGACTCCTCCTCCAACATGGCGCGAACGTCCTCTTCGCAGACCTGGCGCTCCGGCCTGAGGCCCAAGAGCTCGTGTCGCAGTACACGTCCACGCCCAACAAAGCGGTCTTCCAAAAAACGGACGTCACCTCCTGGCCAGACCTGGACGCCATGTTCTCCGCCGCGATCGACCACTTCGGCGCCATTGACATCGTGTGTCCCGGCGCCGGCGTCTTCGAACCCTACTGGAGCAATTTCTGGTATCCGCCTGGGACGGCGAAGTCCGGGGACGACCCCGCCAGCGGGCGCTACAAACTAATGGACATCAACTTGACACACCCCATCCGGACGACGCAGCTGGCCATCTCGCACTTCCTGGCCGCCCAGCCGCCGAGCAGTGCCCATAATCCAAAGTCGATCGTGCACATCGCGAGCATTGCCGGCGAGACGGCCGGGCTGTCGTACCCGCTGTACTACGCCAGCAAGCATGGGGTGCAGGCCCTGGTGCGGAGCATGGCCGATCTGGAGGGCCTTCACGGCATTCGCGTCTCCTGCGTCATGCCCGGCGTGGTCAAGACGCCGCTGTGGACCGATCACCCAGAGAAATTGAAGATGGTGAGGCAGGAGGGCGAGGACGCGGATACGTGGGTGACGCCCGAAGAGGTGGCGCAGGTCATGTTAAGCTGTGTCAAGGACGACGAGATCCCCAACGTCATCGAGGGGAGTCCGAACGCGAAAGACGCAGCGGGGGAGAGAGAGACGATCCGGATCAGAGGCGGTTCGTGTCTAGAGGTGCTCGCCGGCTTTGTCAGAGATGTCCCGCTGTTCAATAACACCGGGCCGTACGTGCTGGGAAAGAAAGGCGCATCCGTGTCGGACGCGGACACAATCTACCAAGAGGTGGTGGGGGAGTTGAAGAAGCCAGGCTGGGGCAAAGCATTGTGAGAGATAGAAAGCCGTCATGCATTCATAAAACGAGCGAAGGCGCGTGGCAGCTATGACTCTGTGCAGACGTCGTTTTCGCGCTCCGGGGGGGCAGAAACACGGCACGTCAATCGGGCGTTCCGTGTCGAGGTGCGGAAAAGGCCACTGCCGAAAGAAAGATACATGCCTTTACGAGCTTGTAGACTCTCCTTCCTCTCACCTCGATTGCCGTGGTCGTGACGACGTTTTGGTTGTCTTTCTGGTCGACAGCGCATGGCCTTGCGCCCAAGCTGTACGTTCCAGGGTTCGTATCAACTCGAGGATCGACCGACGGCAGGGAAGAGAAAAGCGCCCAGCAGTCGACCGTAAGAAAGGCTGTCGATGTAATACCGATGCATATAACCGCCACGATACAAATCAATGCAGCCATGACTACACACATAGCGGCCGGGATGCCATACACATAGTGGTATTGGATCTTGCGTTGGTACACCTGACGGGGCACTTGTCCGCCGCCAGGGGGTTGTCCCCGTCCCTCTTTTTGTGTGTCTCCTGCAGATTCGGAGGCAGCGAGTCACCAGATGTCGGCCAGCTCCGAATGCCCGTAAACCAATTGGCGACATAATCCCCTGGATACCGGTGCCGTTTGGTAGTCTTCGAACTAAGAGTCGACGGAAGGGTCAGTCTTGCTCATGTCCACCCATCCGCCTTGATCAACCAGATAGGCCGCCGAAGCTGTAGGAGTGTACAGTGTATCCACAGTGGGGACTTGCACCTCAAAGTCGGGTTCAAGTCGACGCACACAGTTCCCGGCTCGAAAAAAAGTATGTCTTCGTCCCACTGGGCACCATAAAGGAGGCCAGCGGGAGCTGTTTGTTTCCGGAAGCCGATGCCTGCTTTTCTCATATCGACGATCGGACTACCAACAAGTGAGATGGGGTCATCCATCTTCATTGATCCCACCTACGATATCGATAAATTAGCGTCGTGATTTGGCTCGGAATCTGAAGCAACAGTCTCGAGGTCCGTGCTCTTGGCGAACTTGAGTGGATCTAGTCTCAATACAACTGGACCAGGGAGGAAAGTTTATTGGTTTGAAGCTTTCAACCAGATATGTGTAATTGGTGACCATCCCTGTCCATTTCTGAATTGGTATTGTTTGGCTCGATATCGAAATACTGTGAGATCGACAAGCTGCGGGTAGCTGTTGAAGTCCACCTTGATAAACTTTTGCCAGAACTTCAGGGGGCCCTTCGATCACAGGGCAAGTCTGAGCCGACGGTGGTGCTGGTCCAATTCGCATCAGATGATACCTCGACTATGAAAAGTTTGCTGGACATTGCATCAAGAATCCACCCCCGTAACCTCGCGAGGATCCAAGGTCGGATCGAGGCGGTGTCCCTGAGCTCGTCGCACCGGTATCAGTAACGGCCGAACGTGACCGACTGTGGATCAGACGATGGTAACAAAGCTAATGTTACTCTCGAGCTGTCCTTGGTCACAGAACCGAATACTTTATCCTGGCCAAACACAAGAAATGCAAGTCAACGACGAGCCAGTCAATCCCATGACCGACAAGTATGAGCAGGGGTGAGTATCACAATCCAGCGTCTGGGACCAGATTGCACCATCTCGGAGATGACCTTGGAAGGCTAAATCGATGGACTTGTTGGGGAACTGATTCGGGCGCCATTCTGTCGTTCGTGTCCTTATCGTCTGTTTGAACAATGAACCGGCTAGCTGTTAGCTCTCCGACTTTGGACCCAAGTGAAGCTTTAAGCTAGGAAGCTCTGGTTGTTTAGCATTGCCTTGTCAGGAAGAGGTCCACAGCCCCTGGGGATCGCCCGAAAAGACTGAGAATCATGGCAACTGATGCCTGATCTTGGACCTCTTAGCTTATGCCTGTCTGAACCCCGTTCGACATACCTGAACGATCAACGTAGTACCAGTAATGGTGCTTCATGTACGATGACAAAAAAACCCTGTCGGGCATAAAGGGCCTAAGTCACCTTTGAAGCTTGCCAGGGAGATGAATCATCAATTTGATGAAGGTAAGGGGGTATGTAGCTGAATGTTGTTTAGTTTCCCGTCAGGAAACGCCGAAAGGCTAGGCACGTGACATGAACACGTAGCAGGGAGTTTCATGTACCAACAAGAGTACTAAAATGAGCACGTGACGTTGCACGTGATGCAGCTACTTCAGACACCAATGAGAAAAGCTGCCAAGACAGTAGCGTGGATGTTTTGTCTTGCTACTCTAATGCTCCGCAGGATGAAAGCTGCTATAAGCAGCGGAATGCTCCACCGAAACAATTGGCAGCACGTGATTGAGACGTCATTGTCAAGATCGCGCAAATCGCAGCCAGTGAATCGATCTGTGTCGTTAGCCAGTCTGTCGCATTCGGGGATTGCGCAGTGATCCTTTTGCGGTGTTGTTGTGGCAGCAAAATGCTCGACGCCTTCGAGATCCTAACGACGTCCGGGGTCGTCCTGTGGTCGAGGTCCTCGTCCAAAATCGGAACCGCGGTGAACAGTCTAATCAACGATGTCTTCATTGAAGAGAAGGTTCGTCCGACAGCGACGAATTCGGGCAAACCCACATACAAACACGACAAATACACCTTGAAGTACACGCTAGTCAAAGACTTGGGGCTCATATTTGTCGCCGTCTACCAGTCTTTGCTGCACCTCACCTGGGTTGACAAACTGCTTGACGATGTCCGGACTATCTTTGTCGAAGTCTACCGTGGTCAGCTGGAAGAAGTAGACTACACTGCCCTGAAGTATCCTTTCGACAAGTACTTCGATGAGGAGTTGCGTAGACTGGACCAGAATGCGGGCGCCGCAGTCACCGCACAAGCCACCCAGGTTGCAGCGCCGCAGGAGGACAAGAAAATAAGTGCTGAAGAGGGAGACACTGGAGGCCCACCACCACCCGAAATCCCTCATCTGGTTAAGGCACAGCTAAATGCTGTGCCAGTGGTGAACGGAGATTCAGCTCAGCTCTCTCCCGTTCAGTCACCCGAGACGTCTCGCCCGTCAACGCCTATCCCAGGCATTGCGCCACATCTGTTGGCAGAGAACAAGAGACCGGGAAGTCGTGGTTCCAGAAGACAAAGAAAGGCCGCCCATGCTGTTGCATCTCCAGGCGTCTCTAGCGGGGACGAAGCTAGGAAATCCAAAGCACCAAAGGCGCCGGCAAAGAAGGGTCGGGTCTGGGGTCCTGACGGCATCGCAGACGACGCCGATGACACCAAGCTCGACTACTCGAACATCGGAGATGATGCTGACAGTGGGGGAGTGGTGTCTCTACCGCCGGAAGAAATAGCCCAGGAGAGCTGGGGCACCAAGAACAAACAAGGTCAATTCGTCCTGAAAGATCTGGGTGACGAAGTCAACAATATCCTCAAATCTGCAGATCAGAACAAGCCTGCGGCCAACGGAGCCGGAAAGTCGACCTTCGGAGCCATCTCCGGCTATTTCAGGAATATTGTCGGTGGCAAGACCTTGACAAAGGAAGACCTTGACAAACCCTTGAAAGCCATGGAAGAACACCTGATCAACAAAAACGTCGCACGCGATGCGGCGATCCGACTGTGCCAAGGGGTTGAGGCCGAAATGGTTGGCAAAAAGACCGGCGCGTTCGAATCCATTGATGCTGCCCTGAGGCCCGCGCTGGAGAATTCGCTCCGACGGATCCTTACGCCTAGATCGTCTTTGGACCTGCTGCAGCAAATCGAGACTGTGGCAAATCCCACCGGTGCGAAAGCTCAACCCCGACCATTTGTGATCACCATCCTGGGCGTCAACGGGGTCGGAAAATCCACCAATCTCTCCAAGCTCTGCTACTTCCTCCTGCAGAACAATTACCGTGTGCTGATTGCAGCAGGCGACACCTTCAGGTCTGGTGCCGTGGAACAGCTGAACGTCCACGTGCGCAACTTGAAAGAACTCACCGCCCGCGAACGCCTCGGCGCAGTTAATATCTACGAAAAAGGCTACGGAAAAGACGCGGCAAACGTGGCTCGAGATGCAGTGACATTCGCCAAGGAGAATGACTATCAGGTCGTGCTTGTTGACACGGCGGGACGAGCTCATACGAACACGCAGCTTATGGCTGCGCTGGAGAAGCTTGTCGACTTCGCGAAGCCGGATCTAGTCTTGCAGGTCGCCGAGGCGTTGGTCGGGAATGATTCAGTAGGCCAAGCCCAGAACTTCACCAAGGCATTGGGTAAAGGACGCAAGCTCGATGGGTTCATCGTCTCGAAGGTTGACACCGTGGGCTCGGGAATCGGGACCATGATCTCCCTCGTGCATGCCACGTCGGTGCCTGTGCAGTTCATCGGGGTGGGCCAGCATTATGGCGATTTGAGGCAACTCTCCGTTCCATGGGCGGTGAATATGCTGATGAACTAATCCTCGTAAAACACTACGATGTTACGACTTCAGGTGGTTGCGTGTTTAGGAGGCCACCAAGTTATGTCAACCTAGCTACGTCTAGGTAAAATGAAGACATGACTGCACGATCCTACCCAGGTCCCCAACAAACAATGAAGATGTCTTGCATACGCAACCCCGTGCTTCTCCATGCGTATTCTCGCCGTGCTTCCCATTCTGCCTTGGTGACAATTGACTTTGTCCGACTCCCTGCTGCGAGCGATCGACTCTTCCCACATCATGCATACTGATACGGAGTCCTTCCAACTTAATACACCACTAACTGGCACGTGAACGAGACTGTTCCGTCTGGGAAAAAGAACGGCTCTAGTACTCGTCTCCCGGAAAGCGCACAGAATGTTGACCGCTGGTAACTAGAAGACCGAAGACGCATCTCCCAACTTGGAATTACACATCCATGGTATCGGCCCGGGAGGCAGGGGTACTCCGGTCACTCAGACGATCCCCGAACAGGCTGCTGGTCTCATGAGCGTATTCGACCTAATATCTCTTCGTTGCACATGAGGCTGGCTCATTTCGCTTTCTACAAGTGTTTGAGATGACCATTGGTCGTCATAACTGTCTCTGTAGCCGGACAGTGAGCCTTGTGTTTCATGTGCGGATGAGCCCAGACACGCGTTGGCATGCGGCACGGGTACGCTTCGTTTTAGGGGATAGAGTCAACAATCATTCTGATGGCTGGCCAGAGAATGCGGGATGGATGGAGGTCTAGAATTTCGTTCGCCATTAGAAGGGGGCTGAAGTTAACCACAACTCTCATTGTAGATATGTGTACAGACCATGATGAAGTACAAGTGGTTGCAACGGGGCTGAATTTTGAACCCTACTTGGGCGCGCGGTCCTCGGAAATCATCAAGTGTGCAAACCACGACTACAACTGTGCGAAAGGCCGTCTTCAATCAAATCGGGGGCTGATCCCTTCCTCATATTGCGATATCTCTGCATCTCTTCGCGATTGGCTCGCAGCTCTTCAAGTATTCCTTCACGGGTGTCCGCCTCGCTTATCATATGGGCTATGCCCCAGTGCATCAAACAATCAACGGGTTCGGCACACCTCGGATACACAAAATGGGCCCTGGCAAGCACATACGAAGTATTGCGCTTGAAAAATCGAGGGAGACAGGGATCAAGTGGGACGGGAGTGAGCCGCATGGCGACCGTGATGTTGCCGTACAGCACCGGTGAGCCTTCTGACCATATTTTTCGGCAAACACGGAGGAACTGAGCTGATAAGCCGTTACTGTTGGTATAGTAACGGACATCGTAGAGCTGTGTCCAGTCAAGCTGATCGTGGCGTGGAGACTGGTGCGCAGCTACCGCCTGCTTTAAACCGAGGAACTGCCACGCGGAATCTGAAGAGCACAAGAATGCGAGGATCTGGCTGTTGTCCACGAATACCTCTTGGTAGATTTGATTCATGATTTCAGGCGGAAAATTCAGATAGCCCAATGGACCAGTCGGCGTCCGAGGCCGAACGATAGGTAGGTGGTCCATCCCGATAGTGTGTGCTTTGACTGATTAGTCGATACCGGAGGATGCTATTGGCAACGGAATGGTAATAACTGGTTCCTGTAGTAAATGCGAGATGAGATGGAACTTGTGAACGATAGACTTGGAGCGTTGCGACGTTGAAGATGTGGCTGACCGGCGTGAACACAGTTCCGGAAATGGAGGAGACTCTGAAGTCAATGAGGACTCGCATCGTCCAACAGCAGGAGGCAGGAGCCGGCCATAGGTGGGCAGGAGCAACTCATGCTCTCTTCACCGCTTAGTCTTTTTGATGGCCATCTTCCTCCTTCGGGCGATCTCCGAGGGGAATACCATAGAGTTCCTGGGCTTTTTCTTCGAGATCTTGTGGACTTTGTGATTGACTCTGTTCTTCCTTGGGGCTGATTTGGCGGTCTTCATCTTTGCGCCTTGTGCATCGACGTCCATTTCTACAGTATAAAATTAGCGATTGATTTGGCTTTTAAACAGTATAGCCTAATACCTTCGTTACTGCCATCTCTATTCTGCTCTTCAGCGCCTTCCTCGATGCCTTCATCTACATCCATAGCCTTTTCTGTCTCGGGCTTCGGTTTGGCAGCCAGTTCTTGCAATTTTGCAGAGAGTCTAGCAGTACGGGCATCGTGGGCAGGACCAAACACAGTGGCTCGGAGGGCGCGGTGGTTCTTCTTTACGACGGACGCTCTTGCTGATTTAGCCATAGCTTCGGAGTGCAACTGAATTGTAAGAAGGAAGTAGCGGGACGTAGGGCAAGATGAGGGAACAGTGAATGTAAAGTGAGGAAATTCTGCGGCACGGCCGGGGTATTGCCGATTCGCCGGCCGGACTCTGCGACTGCGACTCTTTATTGAGAGCAGCAACATCACATCTTTGGTCGTTGGCAGCGGCAGCGTCCTTCGCTGCGTGCAATCGGTCTTCACTCTTGCTCCTCCCTCCTAGCCATCTCATCGTCCCCGTCTCCAACCCACCCACACAGCGGCAGCGTGAACCTCCTCATGACCGTGCTTGACCGGCGCTACTCGATCCTCTCCGTCGCCATGCTTCTACAACGACGCCACCAATAGCCTCATTGCGAACTAAGCTACTATAACTGTCCGGTCAAACTGTCCACAAGCAATTGAGAAGACGCGCCCTTCCGCCATGTCAGGCTATCCAGATACCCAGGCGCATGACGATGTGCGGGCCATGATCGCCTCTGTCAAAACACTCACTGTAGAAAAACTGAAAAATATCCTTCGATTCGAGGGTCTCCCACTGTCTGGAGTTAAGAGCGAACTACAAATCAGGACAATAGCCCGTAGGTCCAAACTTCTCCCGAAATTTCAACTCCATCTCTTTTCCTTCCTCTCGGCCTGACATTCAGATGAACAGATATCGAGAAAATGCGCAATGGTGGGGACGTTACGGGCCTGAATCGGATACGGGGATTCATTAGAAGCGGCTCCCTTTCATACAACAACAGCAATTCTTTCTCTTCGCCTTATTCTCGCCACACGCCCACCTCTTCGGCGTCTCCATCGTTCTCTTCTCCTACGGGTCACAACTCCTTCAATATGTCCTCGAATTCTCCATTCGGCACCAGTATGGATCATGAATCTTGTGAGCGGAAATTTTGTTCTGACGAGGAAGCAGGTCGAGCAATAACGTTCAAACCCTCGCCATTTTACACCATCACAAGATCGCTCACCCAGACTCAGCGATGCGGGGGTGAGTCCTGCTTCACTTTCACATCATTGGCCATTTTGGCTGACCAGGCGTAGCAAAGGAAGGGTCGAGGGAGACCGTCAGACTCACAGTCATGTTACCACCGGAAATTATCGACAAGCTCAACAACGACCCCTCCTGTCGGATCATGGTTTTTTGCGCCTCAGAGCCCGTCGGTCATTACCCTACAGACGCATGCGATATTGCTTTCCCCCATACTGTAGAACTGAAGTGCAATGGTGACGATGTCAAGACCAATTTGCGGGGACTCAAAAATCGGCCAGGATCGACTAGACCTGCAGATGTCACGTCCATGATGAGGACAAAACCAGCCAACTACCCCAATTCGGTCGAGATGGTCTATGCGATGACTACCAAGGTGAGCCAGTATTTCCGCTGACGCTATTCAATGTGTTTCCCATCTCACATCATGGGAATATTCATGCTGAACAGGCCAAATCCACTGCGCAGGCATTCTATATTGTAGTCAACCTTGTCTCCAAGAAGTCGATCGATGCATTGGTGAGCCGGATAAGGCACGGCCGGATGATCAGTAAGGAACAGGTCATTCGAGAGAGTATGTAATCCCGCCCCTTTCCTTGGCTCCGATACTTACGGGCGGCAGTGCGCCGCAGGGCCGAAGATCCCGACGAAATTGTAGCGACCTCGACAGTCCTGTCGTTGAAGGATCCTGTCGGTTACACACGTATCACAACACCCTGCCGCGGAATAGGCTGCAGCCACGTGCAAAGTTTCGACGCGGCCTGTTACTTACAGCTCCAGGAACAAGCACCAACTTGGTTGTGTCCGATTTGCAACAAAGCTGTTCCATGGGAATCACTAGCTCTAGATCAGTACGTTAATGACATACTGAATCTTACGCCGAGAGATGTGGAAGCGGTCACTCTCGAGCCTGATGGCTCATGGCATCTTCCGAATCAAACGGATACCGCTGGCGGTCGGACGGCCAATCCCACACCTTCGGATGATGAGGACGATGATGATCTTGTGGAGATTGGCGATGGACCAGGTCACCGTCAACCGAAACTCGAGACACTTACACCGCACAGTGTCAGGACACCACCATTATCCTCCAGAGAAGACTCCACAGCGCCTTCAGCATCAAGGCGGTCAACCAACAGCAACAAGAGATCGCGAGATGTCATCGATTTGACATTGAGTGAGGACGAGGACGATAGCGGACCGCCACCGAAAGCCCGGAGGACCGAGTCGGTCTCATCCGATCGGATCATTTCTTCGTCAAGATCACGGTGGCCTCTTGCTCCATCAGAGCGGCATTACTTTAACCCGCCTCCTCCTGGTCCGCCTCCTGGTCCTCCACCTTTCAACTTTGACAGGTTTAATCCGACATTATGATATTTGGGCATTCGACGAGAATAATGTGTTCTTCCTCCACTTTCAGCATGGCGCTTGGAAAAGGTGGTACATTTGGGCGGCATGTTACAGTTTTACTCTCGGGAAACCCGCCGACGAGGCAAGAGCGGCGGAAATTGCTGGGATATTTCGGGGGCCAGGCGAGAACGCATGCACGCAACGGTACGGAAGGCTTGATGAAGACCCATAACGACGACGTGCATCAGGGACAAATGGGCTGGCTCACGACTGACGATTCTCCTAGTGCAAGACAGACCTTTACTTGCCCCAACGCTCCAGAAGTGCAGAAAGTAAAATAGAGCTGAGGAATATAGCAAAATGAGCACGAGCCATGCATGACCAGTTATGTGTCCAAGTCTGCCACGGTAGAGAGCAGTCTATAAACTCACGACTTTCACCATCAATCAACAGGGTGGCATATCGGCTCTCGTGCCAACTGGGATCTACTGTTTTTTCCATCATCCAGTTGATCTACCATCACCTAGCCATGATGCTCGCTACGGAAGCTTCTTTCTCTCGGTGCTCCGGAAGCAGAACTCGTTTAATATCGTAGCCCGCGGTACGAATGTTGAGACGTTCAAGCGTGTGATAGGCTCAAGATGGAGTTCATATATCCAGTCCGGAGGTGCTCGACATACCAGAAGCTGACTGGAGATTAGACGTCCAAGATCCGGGACTGGCGTAGTTGCGAAGTATGCAATGAAGAGAAAATAGTGGTGATGCTCGCGAGGCTGAAATGCGGGGCGGGGTTGTCGTTGGCGTTGATAAGATTAGATCCCGGCGCGAGATGAGGCTCTGTCAAAATTGTGTTCGTGAATTACTACTACTGATTTGAATGGTTGAATCCTGGCACGTACTTGGTGCTGTGCCAACGGTTGAGTTGACTTTATCGGACTCCACCTTATAATACCGTATACTCGTTCGATCCACTGGAGTTAAGTCCGTGGGAGTAAAATGCCAGAGGGTTCACATCCCTCTCATCTTGACCCCAGCGAACTCGGGACGAAGGAGTAGTAAGTGCGTCGGTTCTGTTCCCTTCGAGCCTTTTACCCGGGAAAACTGACATCTTCGACGACAGCTGGGATGAGTACTACGAGCGAGACTTAAACGGCGACGAGGCCAACGAAGGGTCAGACGAAGACGAAGTTGACGGAGAGGCTGCTGATGAGGAACCACCCGATCCATCGGAACTAGACTCCTGGTTCGACGACGTCGGTGCCCCAGCCAAGACACTCGCGTTCCTCACATCAACCACGTTCCCACTGTCGCCGAACTATTGTCCGCCGAGGAATGACGACCCGGACCCGTTGGCCAACGCCTCCCCGTCAGTCCTCGACCTTGGCACGGGAAACGGCAGCGCGCTCTTCTCCCTCTACCTCCAAGGAGGCTACACTGCCGGCCGTATGGTAGGCGTGGACTACTCGCGCAGAAGCATCGAGCTGGCGGAGAAGTTGCGTCTCCAATACGCCGCCCATCTGTCACCGCCACCCGATAATGAGACGACGACCGCAACCGCAACCGCCGCGAACGTGACGCTGCGGAACGTCGCCTTCTACACCTTTGACGTCATAAATGAGGATCCGAGAGTTCAAGAATGGTGGCCGCGCAGTGACTCGACCACGAATCCGAACCCGGGCTTCGACCTAGTCCTCGACAAAGGAACATTCGATGCGATCTCACTCTCGTCCGACACGGTCGTGGATCCAAACACCGGCCTGGAGCAACGGATCTGCGAGCTCTACCCGGCGAAAGTTCTCGACCTGACGAGGACGGGCGGCTTTTTCCTCCTCACCAGCTGTAATTGGACGGAATCCGAGGTTGTCTCGTGGTTTACCGGCGCATCTGGAAGTACCGACGCTCGGCAGGGAGGAGGAGGTGATGGTAGTGGTGGTAGTGGCAGGTTTGAAGTCTACGACACGATTAAATACCCGGTCTTTGAATTCGGCGGGCAGAAAGGACAGGGCGTTGCGACCGTGTGTTTTAGGAAGGTGCAGGGGGACGTACGAGTGACTGAGAACCAAGGCCTAGCTAGCTAGCGAGGCTGAATCAACCGAGCCGCACGAGGAAAGGGGCCTGAAATGACCGGAAGAGCGCAACCCACCCTTCCCGTACCCGTCGAAGCGAAAGGTCCGTTCATGGCGGATGGAAGTGTTTGAGAAGGAAATGCGCCTCGGATCACCACCCCCGGCGCATCTACCTACATTCTCAGCGTCCGGTGCCAAGTATGTAGGCCTGTTCCTGCACCCAGGCTTGTAGTCTTCTCCTTCTCGCTGTCTTTCATCACGAGCCATGGATCAAATCAGTCGCCAATTGACGTACACGGCCAATAGTAATGGCCTCTCCATGCTGGGCGGTGCCCATGGGACGATGCCCAACGCACAAAGGACAATGGCTTTGTTGGTTATTGCAGGAAAACCCCAAAAAGAGCACTCTCAGTTTACATGAACTTAGATACAGTAAGTGAAGTCAGCTATAAGAAACCGTGAAATCCCCTTTCTTTTGGTGGTCCACAGCGCTTCAACCCGTCCTTGTCCCTGTCCGTGCCGGTTCTGTCTGTTTAGGGTTTGTTTTTACCATACCTTGAATCTGAGGCCCCTCTTCCCTGTCTTGGTCGTCGAGTTGGTATTCCCCGCCGTCGTGGAGCCGGCGAACCTCGCACTCGCACTCCCGCTCTTCAACTGATACACGTTCAATCTGCTCCCTGCGCCACAATTCTGCGCCGGATTGCCCGCGCAAGTGACGTTGCAGCCGGCCTCGCCCTCGGGGGCCAACACGGCCGAGTTGATCGGTCCGGCGGCATTGCAGAAACACAGGTTGCCGTTCTCGACGCCCATCCAATTATAGCCCTTTGCGAAGCAGAATGCCGCACACGCCTCAACGGTCAGAGACGCCGACGCCGGCGTCGCGGCCGAGCCGGTCTTGTCCGTGGGGCCGAGGGCCCGCGCGCCCACCCCCTCCGTGTAGCAGCCTACATAGCCGTACTGGCTGCCCGGTTGGTTCGGCACGTTGACCGGGTTGGGGTTGTATGGCTTGATGTACTGCGTGTTGTTGTACAGGCTGATTGCGTTGGAGCCGCCGCACGTCTGGGTCGAATTGCCCGCGCACTTCATGCTGCATTTGGTAGCCGCGATGGGCGTGGATGCCGAATTGAGCACGCTTCCCGCCAGACACTGCGACGCGTACTCGAGGCCGAAGTACTGGAGGTTGAGGGCTTGGGCCTTCTGCGCGCACAGGTCGACGGACATGGTCGAGCCGGAGGTGTACAGCGCGGTGAGGGCGCGGGGGTTGCCGGTCTCGCCGTAGCAGCCTAGGTAGGCGACGTTGGTCGCCGCGGGGACGGCACTCGCCGTGGCGGACGAAGAACTGCCGCCCGAGGTGCCGGTACCGCTGCCGGAGCTCCCGGCGTTGGCCTTGTACTTGTCCAGAGACCAGACAGACAGGCGGGAGCCCGCACCGCAGAGCTCGGTATTGTCGCCTTTGCAAGATAACGAGCAGTCAGATTGAGAGGTCGTCGCGGTGGTGGTGCTGTTGCCGCAATAGCATTCTGGAAGCAAAAGGTCAGTGAGGAAAGGGAACGAACGAACGATGCGAGGAGGTACCAACGGGGTATAGCTTGCTTACCTTGAGCATATTCGGCGCCGAAGAACGCTGCCTGGCTCTGCGAGCAGAAGGCCGCGCACATCTCGAGTGTCATGCCCGTCGTGTTGGAGAAGGAGGGTCCCCGGAGCGCTCTGCCGCCGACGCCTTCCAGGTAACAGCCTACATAGGTGGCGGTTCCGCCGTTGTTCGGCACGGTCAACATGGTCTGGCCGGGTACGGGGATACCCTTGGGGGCAGGACCGGTGTAGGAGGTGTCATTCCACACCTGCATGAGTTGCTGGCCACCGCAAAACTCAAAGTTGTTGCCGCTGCATGTCATGTAATTCTGCTGCGAGCAAATGAGTGGGGACTGAATCGGCTGCTGCAGGGTGCCTGCGCAGTAGCATTGGCTTGCATATTCCAGGCCGGCGTAAAAATACCCATTTTGCTTGCAATAGGCCGTGCAGCTCTCGATTGTCATGCTCTTTTGACTGTAGTAGGACGAGGCTGCCAAGGGTCGAGGTGTGCTGGCGTCGAACGCACAGCCCATGTACTGCCAAGCGCCCACTTTGTCACCGGGTTTGGCCACGGAGCGACTCTTGTAGTCTTGGTTGGACACCGAGTTGAGCTGGGGCTGTACAGGGCAGATATTCTGGATGGCTCGAATTGGACCTCCAGTAGGGGGATTGCAGCCGGGGAGAACCTTCAGCAAGCCGTGGACAGTTTCGTTGACCAGTGGTGCTTGTTCGGGACAGTTCTGGCTGAAGTACGGGTCGACGGAAGCCTGAAGTGGCGGACAGAGACCGATCTGACCATTGTTGGTGGCGCCGGGACCCATGCACTGATCAATGGCCGCATCGAGGACATCCGGGTCCCAACCGTTGAGGAAGTCGCCGTGAAAGCCATAGCCGGTTGTGTCGCCTTGGGAGAAGACGAACATGCCACCGTCGGACTGATTGATGCTGTTGACCGAGTAGATGACTTCGAAGAACAGATGAGGGAGCAGGATCGGATGGGTCGGAGGACAGATGCCGTTGTCAATGCCAGAGAGGTATGCGACGTGGGATTGGTCAGTCTTGTACAAGTTGACACCATCCCAGCAGCTCTGGAAGTGGATCTGGGCTCGAAGTCCCGAGTCGCACTTGGTGGACTTGAAACCCGGGGTTTCCGGTTGCGGGCCGCTGCTGTCTAGGCAGGCAAAGCTGGCACGGTTGGAAACAGGCTGGCCGCCGTATGACTTGTTGCCGTAAGTCAGCGTGGTATCATACGATCGGGACGCCGCATCACCCGAAAGCATGCGGAAGCCTTTCGGGAAGCTTTGCATATTGGCCACATCGACACCACGGTCCAGATAGTAAACCACAGTGCCGTCGTGGGGGACTTCCTGGAACGAGCCATTGCGGTATCTGTAGTACAAGTTCGGCGTCCAGTAGGCGCTCTTGTCCTTTTGGATGCTGCAGGAAGTGCAGTAAGAGGCTTGAAGACTGTCAAAAGTCGACGTGGTGTTGATATTGTTCGGTCCGGCAATGGTGTGACAATGACCAGAGATCCCACCGGGGTTAACGATAGGGTCGATCCTGCCTACCTGGACAGTTCCGCAGACCATGCGCCAGAAGGCATCGACATGGCCGAACGTCAAGCTGAGCAATATGGTCAGAAAGGCGGCTTGGAAGCTCCTCATCGTGATCGCGTATGATAGTAGATCTTACGCAACGAGAAGGGCCAGCTTGGGGAACAGGAGATGGAAAACGGGAGGTGGCTACCTTTTGCTCTTTCAAATCATGTGCAAGAAACTCATTTCGCTGCTTTGGGTTATACAGTGGCCGCAATGGGCTGGTTAAGGCATTGTTCGATGAGGAAGCCGAAGACATGGTGACGGGAGCCTATCAGATGGCCGCGAGCGTAGAAAGCGAGCGATCAGGAGAGACTCAGAACAAAGACGTCGGTCGGAGATTCGCAAGCAGCAAGATGCACGTGGTGGGAGGATTTGCAGAGAGACAATACGACCTTTGTGTGCGGGAGCGGGGTCTGGATTCGGGGGCAGACATCGTGAAAGAAGTGGGTGCCATGCTATCGGAACCGGTCCGCGCCAGCCTGTAGTGCGAGTACACAGTAGAGAGCACCATTCCTATGAGCACCAGTGATGAAAACAGAGGGTGGGATGGATGAGCAGCACCGCAAGCGTGGCAAGCCTCGACGAGTCGAAGAATGCGCAGCCTTGCAGCAGACAGCCTTATGGGATGGTCCGAGCGCAGACCTTTCCGGTTTCGGTACTCGCGCGGCAGTTTCGGTGCTGGCGCGTCAGTTTCGCGTCCTCCAACGCGTCGAGGTGCGGGAGATTCCAGGCACCAAGCCAAAGCCGGCCAATCTTCCTGCCAGCTCATCCCTGAAATTGCGCATCATTAGCGATTGACGCAAGCTTCACAACGCTCGCCGGGATTGTTGGCAGGTTCTCGATCACAAGTCTCCGACGCCAATCGATACTTATCCGGTAGCGGTGATCGCTGCACGAGCGTTGAATCTGCGCAACGCCCAAGCTCCCTTGGTCTCGACAGGCATTGCGAGACGGGTCACGAGGACATCAGGCGTAGTCCAAGCCCACGATCCAAGGACCACGACGAGTATGATAGAAGCTACGCGTACCGAGTCAAGAGGGAAGACAAGCTGCCTCTCAATCTTGCGACTGATGGGGCTTAGCGAGGGAGTCAGATGACGAAGTAGGCTTTACGCGTTGCCTAGATCGGAATTCCCAACGTTCCAACGGCTTGTCTCACCCTCCTCGAGCTCCCCTGACCCTGGCCGGTGCTTCGGGCCTTTGCGTCTGGCTTTTGACAGCGGCCGCCCACTTCCCTCCCGCGCACTCGCATGTACAGTCGATCCTTCCGTCTCCGTCTATCTCTGAACACCTGCATAATCTCCTTGCAGCTTTCGGTGCCCGTCTCACACCGCCAGCAAACCACCTCTTCGCTGTGTCGCGATTTATCAAACAAGACATCTCCAGCTCCGGTACATACCTGCGAATACTTGCGCCACTTCTTTCCCCCGTTGTCGCGCCTCTCCGCGCGTCGTTAACAACACCCGGCGCATCGACAGAAAAGTACAGATCAACACGCGAAACTCGAACCGCAGCAACCATGTTGCTGCCGTCCGCATTCTCGTGCGATGGCGGTGGTTTGCATCCTCAATCGCGGCCGCCTCGACCCAAGCTCCCATCTTTCGGCGCATATCAACCACAGTTGTCAAAAACTGCGCCCCCGCATCCGCTGTCATCAAGTTGTCGCGCGCTTCAAGCAATCCTAGGCGCGCCAGGCACAATCCAGTATACGGCGCCAAACCAGCCGCGAGGGCTGTCCGATCCTTTTGCGCCACCAGAAGAACGCGCGGTGTCGGAGAGGCTGCAGCCGCAACCGCAAAGAGGCGCAAACAAGAGAAGGCGGAGCGATTTTGAAGCGGACATGAGCTCAGACATTGTCATGGAAGACTGCCAGCGCACACCAGAACCGGTCCGGACGCCAAAGAGACGGCGGAGGGTCCCCCTGTCGATGCCGCTGGGCTTGTCAGCCGATGATTTTCGTGCACTGGAGACTCCTGCCGAGGAGGTAGAACTGGACATGCCGACCGCCAGTCCCCACGGCCGCCACTCGGACGAGGATTCGGCGTATGGGTCGTCTCCCTCACCAGATGACGGAGAGTGGACCGAGGCCGATGACCGTGTATTGGTTGAAACAGTGCTCGAAAAGCTCAAGCTATCGAAGCGCGATTGGAACGATTGCGCAAAGATACTGGGCAAGAACAGAGACAATCTGGAAAGACGATGGAGCTTGCTGGTGGGAGAGGGCAATGTTGGATTGAGAAGAGGTGGGAGAATATCAAGGACGAATTTGGACATTTCGAGCTGGTGACGGCACTGTCCACCATCAACTGGCATGACATCTTTCTGCCACCATTCTTGCTTGTGTAAATAGTATTTGCGGCTAGTTCCAGCGAACTGCCACTTCACGGCATGTCATGGACGTTTCCAAGACTGCTTGGCTTTCACGTCCAAGTCTGAAATGAATGCCTATAAACATTCCACGGACTAAGCCATGTAACGCTCCGACCTTGCTAGGATCCATGCCCCTACTGTCAGCGTCGTGCTCTGGCCGGTTCCACGGCCGAGCCGGTAATAGCACCCAGTCACCCGGTAGGCACTCGAGCCATCTCCGGAGTTGCCGCAGGTGGTAGAGCCTCAAATCATGACTGCAACGCGCCGGTCCATTCCCAGGGTAAACATCACCAAATCCTGAGATAACGGTGGCGACGCCGTGCTTGAGCTACGCTGCAGCCGCAGGCCGACATCACCGGCTGACAATACTAGCATATCGTGCGGCTCCTTCAGAATCGTATCTCGTAGCTCCCTGCTTTGGTCATGTAGCGGACCCATTTGACACTGCTGTAGTTGTTCTTCTCGAAAACTTTCAAGTATCGTACTAGCAGTCCGGAACTAGTAAACATGAGCAGGGAGAAGTTCATGCTCAACGGAGGTCGCGACCAAGCTTTTTGATTCGTCATGCTGGTGAGGTGAGCTTCGGCACTGAGGACGAATTCACTGCCGCCAACGAATCGTGCGATTTTCCACACGATGCAGTTGCTCTCCGGTTCGTACTTGGCTTTCCCTTGTGTGGCCCTCTCTGTGATGGTCGCAGTGTTCAAAGGTGTAGGGATCCTCACCACCACGTTGGTCGCAAACAATTTGCTTCCATAGTTGGCCTTGACTGCAATACTGTATTCGACCTTGGTAGTGCCAACTTCGCGAACAATTGCATGGACCTTGAACGGTAGGTTGACATTCTCAACGGCTCGATAGCACATCAACTCGAACTCTCCATCTGGTGGGACAAAGGATATCGTTCGGTCCGTCTCAAACTTGCCGAGCTGGACGCATTGGTGGAATTGGCAATCCTCCAAGGTGACAGAGCCAGCGGCAGCTCGAGTGGTCTTGCGTCTGGCGTCTGAACCTCCAGCGGGCCCATCCATGCCTTGTACAATGTGGCCCACCACCAGTTGATCGTTGAGACCAAATTTACACTCGGGTGTGCCACTGAGATATGCCCTCATGACAATCTGACCGGTGACGTCTGCGCGCAGGACAGTCCCCGTGGCACTCATGAGCAGATTGACATCCTCGATTACATCTACAAACGCCTCATTTTTTCGGTATTTGATGTCTCCTCTACGCCATGACTGGGCGCCAGTCGCTTGCATTGTAATCTTGGAGGTGTCGGCCGCAGGGGCGGAGACGGATCGAATGGCGGATGAGATGTTGTCAGGAGTAATGTACAGCTTGAGGACATCGATGTCGGTATTTTGAGGGTACCCAAAGTCTAGGATTTCTGCAAGCGCATTAGAGAGTTTTCTCAGGAGCGGCCTCGTCCTCGTTACCATCGAGGAGCTCGTAAATGAGCACGAAATTGTTCTTGACTGCTTCCTCATCGAACTTGCCGAAGTACTGTTTTCCAAGTGCGATAAATCGGTAGACGAACTCGAAAATAATGGCCGCATTGGCGTTGCTCTTCGTGACGGCCACAATATAGATGTTCTCGTGCTTCACATGGCTGAATGTGGTAGAGCCCAGGGTAAGAATGGGCGATCTGACCTGAGCATTCGAAATCACTTGGATGCGGAATATGTCTGCCAGTCGCGGCCGACAGTCTGGACGAAAAGCTCTGAAGATGAGGTTCTCGCCCTTTTGGTTGAAGAGCAGGATCCCGCTCAACATCTTGCACGCTGTCCAAGGCCTCAGCGGCCGGCACAAAGGGATGGTTGTCGGTGGTAAGAAAGTGAGATGGAGGGGAGTCCATAAGCCCCGGAACCCGGAGTCTGTATTTTTCCGCGTCCTGTCTTTGCGCCTACGCAGTAGCGAGGAGGCAGCATGCACTTAATCAAGATCAATGCTGCTCAGGTTGTGCTCAAATTATTCTATGATAACATTCACGTCTTGTGACGGCAACAATATCTCTATCCTGCGCCTTCTCTATCGAAGTATGGTACATGCGTTGTCTCGCCGTCCATTCCTTTCACCGTATCTACAGTAGTCCAATGTCCGCAGAAGCTCGCTAGGGTATAACATTAAACGCCTGCAAATGCACACAAATCACTCCATGCATTCACGAAATCTAGTAGACATATGGCGGAGGAGCAAAGAGTGATTGCTCCTCGACAAATCCCAGAAGAGGGTCGAAGGCGCGACGGCTGATCATCGAATATGCCTGCGAAGCGCGAAGCGCCACTGGAAGACTGAAGCTGGCGATAAATGGGCTCTTCAAGGAATCGTTTCCGCTGGCCTCAAACTTCATGTTGAGGGCAAGTGTGTAATTGATGTTCAGGATATCGGTGGAGATGGTTGGTGTTGAGATGGATTCGGGCAATAGGAGATCCAGCTCGACCGTAGTTGTGTACTTCGAGCTTTGTGTGCTGGACTTGTACAACGGCGGCAGGGTAACGGCATAGTTCTGGGTCGACACCCGATCGCTGTGGATAGTGGATTCCACTGCGGAATAACCGGTCGTGAACGTCCTCTTCGCGAACCACTGCGCCTTGACGGAGAGTTTCAGTTGTTCACTTTCTAAAAGAGATTGCGCCTGCCGCCGAACGTTTGACGGCAGAGAAATGTTGACAGATATGGGCACTGTGAGCCGTCGGCAGCCGGTGGATACGGTTGAGGAGTCAGAAACGACGCATCCGAGCATCTTCGGCACCTCGACCGTCAGTTCTGGATGCGACTGGCTCCCAAGGAGTCTGTTCAAGGACCGCAGTTGAGGCTTTGCAGTCTCCTCGATTTTGTCCGAGGCACCTGAGGATGCCACCTCGACATCCAGAGGAGTCAGGCTCGACGAGATGTCGACAGGACAACTGATCCTGCGTACCAACTGATTCGTCTCCGATCGCAAGAACTCGGCTTCGAGCGTGTAAACCACCTCACAAGAGCCCTCCAAAAGCTCTCTGTTCGTCAATGCTGTGACTTTGGTGAGGTATGTCGTGCCGGACAGCGTCATTGAAGGTATGAATGCTTCCGGAGCCCCGTTTCTGGGACTCGGAACAGCACATACGAAGTCCAGATATTGTTCTTCCGTCCGCTGTCGAGTTGCGGAATACACGGGCTTGAAATCGAGGTTCGTCTTGGTTACACTGGTGGCGGGAATCTTCTCAACCGCAACTTGCGAGCCAATTTTGGTGCGAATAGCGCCCTGTAGCCGTACGCGGACTGTGTCGAAAGAGCCGTCCTGATTGAAGATCGTAACTCGTCCGTGCAATCTCAATCTCGATGGAGGGTTCACTTTCTTGTCAAAGCCCGACGCGGATTGCTCCGTCGTAGATACGCCCAGGACTTTGATCGTAGGGATAGACATCGTGCTCAGTTGGGTTGGGGGAGTGGGTGTGTTAGGACCGGTTCTTTTCTTCTTCAAGTGATCTTCTCTTGCAAGTTGTGTTGACCCGTCCAGAAGCAACGCGATTGTGTTTATGTGTGAGGTATGTGGCTGTTAGGGGTCTGCAGATCACAGAAACAAGGCTTGTTTCACGGAGAAGGGGCTGGCCACTTGATGCCCAAACTAAACTCACCGTACCAACGCGCCTCACTTTATATGAACTTACTCGCCTTGACGCCCGACGTGACATGCACATCCCTGTGGAATCGCAATCCACTTGCTACGCAACGGTGAGCGAAAATTGGAATCAATTCGGCATCATGCCAAATTGCTGAGAGAAACGGCGTCAGACCCAAAAGTGTTGAAAGACTCCCGGCGGCTGAAGTTTCTGGCGCGGGAGCCAGTCAGGCAGGCATTCTGTCCGTCAGTTGAGTGGCCCTCTCGTGCAGAGATTGCTTCATGTGGACAGCGACAGCGAGCGAGGGAAGCCCGAGGTTCAAGCAGCGGGCGCTGCTCTGACGCTCGGTGATAATTTCCCTTTTAGGGAATTATCTGGCGAGCTCGGAATTCTTTCCCTCGATCAACCATCATTGCTCACGCCGTCGAGGGCCAGCCAGAGGGCCATGCACAAGCATGTCGCAGCCTTGCGAACGACAAAAGCGTATCGCTGCTATCCGCATCACGGAGGTTTCCTTCCGAGGTCAATGACTGGCAAGCTATTAGCAATCACACTGCAGTGTGCGGATTCGATTCCCTTACTCAGCAGTCGTCCCTTCCAATGCCCGTGGCCGACGAAGAACTAGGTATTATGTCGCAGCAGTTTGCAGAGCCTTCGTACAACGACCGGCAATTCCGCAGCACGTCATCGTAGCTTGTCGATCGAAGATGGAGTCCCTTGAAGGGGCGTTTGCGGAACATATATCTAGTGATATGGACCCGGTGGCAGAAAGGGCAAGCAAAGCACGGAGAGTAAAAGAACCAAGAATTTTATCCCTTCCACAGCAAGACACATAGCAATGGCAGCGACTGCAGGCCCCGTCTATACTACCTCGAATGGTCGTCCAGTGACCTTTGCCACTGCATCACAGACAGTCGGCCCCCGTGGACCTATCCTGTTGCAAGACTTCCACCTCATCGACCTCCTCGCCCACTTCGACAGAGAACGCATCCCCGAGCGTGTGGTCCACGCAAAGGGTGCAGGTGCGTTTGGAGAGTTTGTGGTCACCCATGACATTACCGATCTGGTACAGCGCAGTCGTCCCTCGCCCCACGGACTTCATGTACTAACGTAACTCTTAGACCTCCGCCGACCTATTCAGCCACGTGGGCAAGAAGACAAACGTCGCCGTCCGCATCTCCACGGTCGGCGGTGAGAAGGGGTCTGCTGACTCGGCCCGCGATCCTCGAGGCTTCTCGATCAAGTTCTACACGGAAGAAGGCAATTGGGATTTAGTCGGCAACCACACTCCCATCTTCTTCATCCGCGACGGCGTGAAATTCCCTACCTTCATCCATACCCAGAAGCGAAACCCTCGCAACAACCTCAAAGATGCGACTATGTTTTGGGACTTCTTGTCCAGCAACCAAGAGTCCGCTCACCAGGTGATTCAGCTGTTCAGCGATCGGGGTACACCGAGGACGTTCCGTCATTGCGATACCTTCTCAGTAAGCACGCTTCTTTGCAGTGGACACCGGGCAGAAGCTAACAGTCACTCTCAGGGCCACACGTTCAAATTCACCAAGAACGACGGCACGTTCAAGTACGTCAAGTTTCACGTCAAATCGGACCAAGGGCACGCGGACATGACGAACGAAGAGGCTGCGGCACTGACCTCTAGCAATCCCGATCATGCCACGGAGGACCTGTTCAACGCCATCGAACGGGGCGAGTTCCCAAGCTGGACACTGTACGTCCAAGTACTGGACCCCAAGGATGCTGAAAAGTTCAGATGGAACATCCTCGACATCACGAAGGTCTGGCCTCATTCCGAGGTGCCTCTCCGCCCCGTCGGCAAGATGACGCTGAACCGCAACCCGGAGAACTACTTCGCCGAAGTCGAACAGCTGGCCTTCTCCCCCGCGCATCTCGTCCCCGGGATCGAACCCTCGGCGGACCCAATGCTCCAAGCCCGGCTCTTCTCCTACTCTGACACGCACCGCCACCGCCTCGGCGTGAACTACCAACAAATCCCGGTGAACCGCCCTCTGCATCCCTACGCTCCGTTCCAACGTGACGGCGCCATGTCGGTTGCGTACCAGAACTACGGGGCCAACCCGAACTATCCCTCCCCCTTGAAACCCAACACCTATCTACCGGTCGACCAGCCCATCGACGCCGCCCACGAAACCTGGATCGGCCAGGCCGTCCACAACCTGCAGCCCGTCACGGATGAAGACTTTGTGCAACCAAACATGCTGTGGGAAGTGCTGGGCAGGACGGACGGTCAGCAGGAGCACCTCGTGCACAACATCAGTGTGCACCTCTTTGCTGCCGTCAAGGAAGTGCGAGAGCGCACGTATGGGATGTTTGACCGGGTAAACAAGGACCTCGGTGCGCGGGTACGCAGCGCGACGGAGAAGGTGAGGGCAGAGAAAGGCTTGAACCCGGAGCAGTAAGTGCGATTGGGATCATCGAACCGACGAACAAGGCACACCGCCAGACATCTAGGGACATGTGATTTGGTTGCCTCGCAGAAGGATGGCAAGGCTATTTAATCTCATTTCGTTCAACCTAAATCCACAAATGCCTTATCTTTCTTGGTGATCGACAGCGTATCCCGCGCTCACTCAAGCACGCACGCATCAATCTTGAAAACCCCTCCAAATATGGAGTGGAACTCGAGATTAGAGAATCAGATCCATCCTCGCTGCGAGCCTCATTTCCAGCCTCACTTTTTTGTCACTTTTTCCTAGCTTTGCAGCCTCGCAGCCTCGTCTTGTGGCAGGCGAATCACCAAGCACACCCTCCAGCCATCCACGAGTGCAAGTCGGGTCCAGTCCAGATGAGTCCAGTCCAGTCCAGTTCAAGTCCAGTCAGCACGCATTCCCGCCGGTCGCTCACGGCTTCCGAAAACGGCTACGTTGACTTACTCCATCGAGCCAAGTTGTGTGACCGCCGCTGGGTTCTCCTACCCAGTCACGCCAGCCCGGAGTAGAGTACTTCGTAATCACATTTATCTCTCATGCTGTCCCCCGGTGCCTTGTGCTTCGGACTGCCTGCCCGACTGCCCGAGTGCCCGACTGCCCTGCACAGTTTGGCGTGAGTCCCCCGTCTTTGCGGCGTATACTCGGCGTGTGACGTAATATCCTAAAGGACCTTGCTGTAACTTAACCTTTTCTTTGTGCACGTACCCTCGTACCCACGTAGGGGTGAGACGGTAATTAAACGTGCGCACACACGCACGCAGGCACAGGTCTCTCATTCTCTCTCAACAGATTCTCTCTCAACAGTAAGGTATCCTAAGGCAGGGCGAGATGCCGAGCGTACACGACAGGAATCTCCACGACGTATACTCTTTCATAATTACAGGGTGCCGTACTCTGCACACGATACGATACCGTACCGTAGACGATGCTTTCGATACCTACGTTAAGGAGACACGGGGCAATTAAGGTTAGGTACCTAGTAGCCCGTACGGAGTACTGTACCTGCTGTATATATAGAGTTTCGTCCACCGCAATTAGTTCATGCTAGATTGTATGAGTACACGTCCCGAGTACCCCGAGCCATGTATGAGCTATTATGGGTCGCGAGCTGCACATTACCAACTGTCGTAGCAGAGGCAAGCCGCATAAGAGGATGAAACTATTACCTGCATTAGGTACCTTCCATTACGGAGTACACTGCATTACATTACGTGGATTAAGCACGACGGGTCAGAAGTGGTGAGATGAGATGGTCACACTTGCTCGCTGCACTTCTGTCTCGCTCGCTCGCTCGCGGGGAATGCACAGTCAAGACGCAGACATGTACTCGTACCGCTAATCACCGAGTGTGGCGTCTTGTCCACCATACACGGAACGTAGAGTGCCTCGTACATAGTCAATGGACACTAGGATTTCCCACGGGGAATGCACAGTCAATACAGAACCACGCACGGCGCACGGCGCACTACCCATAGTAGAGTGGGTACGAGAGAGGCGCAAGTGAGAAGCCACGACAGGTGACATGTCAAAGTAGATCAGGTCTGGTGCGAGAGGGACATGGATGAACGTTGTTTCTCCCCCCGCACAACGTGCCCCGGAAAGTCACCGCCGTCAAATGGAATTTGGCGAAAATCGCGCGTTCCCAATATGGCTGCCGAAGTGGCGAATCATCAATTGCTGTCCTAGTCTATAGCCTGGGTGGTAGGGGCTTATAGACAGTTTTCCATTTCACCTCATTCATGTGAGTCAGAGTCCAAATACAGGCGATATCACCTTTAACAGGTCGTGGTCCAGACTCCGGGGTCGCCATACTTGGACGTTGTTTATTTGAGTTTACTGTGGTGCCGTTCCGTGCGGGTGCTGCTTGTAGTGCCTGGCGTCTGGTGCCTAGTGTCGTGCGTCGTGCGCCTTGCTGCCTTCTGGGCCGTCGCGGTTTTCTTCTCTTTACGGTCATGAGATCTCTCTCACTTTGGGCTCATCCTGCCAGCCCCATTGCTCTTTCAGCTCTCTGATCCGAGGAGCGGTCGGGCAGCCCGCTTCTTTGGCGATGTTGGCCAATAATTCTAGGACAACGGTCCGATCTTCCTTCTCCTCAAAGCAGGATCCAGCCAGGTAGAGCGAGTGGACCATCTGTCTGCTGACAGCTGGTGGTGGCTTGCCCAGCGCAATGCCGCAGATCTGGCGGCTATGATGCTCGGACTCTTCGGCCACCTGTCGGAACATTCGAAGTCGATTCGCTGGATGTCTTGCGTCGTGTTCGTCTACGGGTTGATTCAGCAAGAGCAGGATCTGGGCGAAGTGGTAGAGTTGAAGAGCGGCAGCACACATCGGAACACTGAAGAATAACCTGGCGAAGCGGGGCCTCCCATCTGGGAGGAGATCGGAGGGATGTTGTGCCCCTGCCGCAGCGATCGCATAGGGTTGGAAGGTGAATGGTAAGTTGTCGTACCAATCTTCAAGCTGTCGGCGCAGTTGCCGCCATCGGGCCACGCGAGTTTGAATGCCGTCTTGCGGCGTGCCGGCGTCAGAGGTAGGCCTACCATGCCCTGCAGCGGGATTGTCGAACGGTTGTGGAGTGCCCGTCGTACTTCCTGCCACATCGTCTTGTGGTGCGATGAAGTTCATCGTCCGGAGAACGATCCAGATCAACGTGCACGATACCAGGTCTTCTCGATCGCCCGGCTGGTATGACACGATCGCATTGATTGGTGTTGAGGGGTCATTGTAGTTTAACGTCCCATCGTCCATGACAGGCAAACCTGCAGCTTTCCACATGGTCAGATTATCCGGATCAAGTCGAGTCTTCGAGTGGTTGACGTAAGCGGCCAGATAGTCGGCCCGCGCGAAATTCCAGAACGCTGCTCGGCCGGCCTTCATAGATATAAAAGGGTTGGCGCGAGGACGAGGAATGGACTGCACCGCCTGCGGCAGGATTTTGGTCTCCAGGAGTGCCTTGAACCCATCAAGATGTCTAGAATCAAAGTGAGCATTTGGACACATAGAGGAGAACATTCGCGCGACAAAGACAATGATGCTGAGGTCCTTTGCGGGGAGGACTTACTGTGACCAGTCATCCGCAAAGTTGTCCAGCGACTCATAGAGAGAAAAGACCGATATCGCAGCCACCAACGCCTCCATGTCTGCGCCGTCCGAGGGTTGCCCTCGGCTGATGCGGCGTCGTTTGTTGGGCGAGGTGCTGAGAGCACCGCTGTTGCTGGGATCAGAAAGATGCCTTCCCGAATTGTATCTCGATGCGTGCCCTGTCAGTCCTTCGTTACTGGTGTCGCTGAGCCAGCGTTGAAGGAAGATTCTCAAGTACGAGATGCCGCGGTCGTAGTAGTTGGCAGCCTTGTAGAACCAGTCGGTGTGTTGCAATATGCCGTCTTCCCCAACGAATGGTATCAGATGCTGCAGGTCTTCCAGAGGCGAGTGATTGGCCATCATCTGACCGATCTGGTTTGCTGCTACTGCAGCCATCGCGGATCTCAGCATGACATTCTGAACAGCCTTCAGCGGCACTATCCGGCTGAAGTATGTATCCAGATCAAATAGATCCATTCTGGCAACAGTCAGACATACGGTGGCAACGAAACACCGAACCCTCGACTTACGACGGTGACACCGATTGCACAAAATGCCGCGTCAGGCAGGCTAGTTCGGTGGTCTTCTCGTGCAGGTACTTTTTGCTGTACTCCGACCGACCGGTCCGATTCCCTTCGACGCTGGTTGTTTGATATCTGTTAGCGCATACGCTCTGGTTTGCCCGTCGATCACGGCATCCCGACAGAAAGGATTTTAGGTCGTAGCAGCTTACCCATCGTACACGGATGATCTCCCGCTGACGGAGCCGAAGTCACTGGTCAAGAAGTCGTCATCGGTTTCAGGGACGTTGGCGTCGGTGAGGATCACCGGGAGACCTGGGATGAACCCACACGCATTATTCCCTTTGGAATAGTAGGCTTCGATGTCGAGGTCAAAGTAGTCTTCGTCGACGCTGACGGACGAATCCAAGTCCGATGGAGCATACTGTGGCTTTCCAAGGAGCAATTTGGCTGTAGTCTGCTCTTGATGGCCGTTTTGAGCAAATTCTTGTGGCAGCTGAGGAGGGGGCGGTGCGTATTGGAAGTTCGGCGGAGCTGTCAATGGGGGCGATAGACTGGTTGGAGGTTGAGGAGGCGTGCCCGGAAACGGCCTGAAGCCGGGACTTTGCTGATTGAGCAACCCAAAGGCTGGGAATTGTATGTTAGGGACCGAGGTCCCGCTCGTCTCGGGCCCTGCTTGTATGCTTGGTAGAGGATGTGCAGAAGTGGTCGGTGGTGATATTATTCGGGGAACGGTCGGAATGTTCGGGTTGAACTTGTACTCTCCCTGTACCGGCGGGGGATTGAATCTTTGTCTAGGCGCGGCACCTGCACCTGCGCCGGCGGCGACGTTGGGCGGAGTGGTGACTACCGCCCTAGCAAAGTCCGGGGAATGGAAGTTCCCATCATACTTTCTCCGAACCTTGACTCCCTCGTCGAGGAACTTCCGTTCCAGATCATAGCCAGTACAGGGCCTTCCAAGCTTCTCACAGCGCAGACATGCGGGGAGTCTCTTGTCACACTGGTCGAGTGTGAGCGAGCCAAGCACGCAAGAAAAGCTAGTGGACAGGAAGATTTGGGTTCAAAAGGCGGAGAACCTAGGGATGGCCTACCTTGACGCGACGCTGTCTGCAGGAATTGCAGGCACGATCGGCGTAGTCCACACCTGCGGCTCTGTTTTCCATGCGCGGAGATGGCTTCTTCGGAGCTCGCTGTCAAATTGCCTGAGATTCGCGCGGATGAGGTTGGAATTAGGTGGCGCGGAAGAGCATGGATGGGTCCGGGTGAATGGTTCCAGAACGAATCCTACGAGATGGCACACATGTCGCTGGATCCTCCTGTCTCGACGCGATCCGTAAGTGGACTGAAATCAGACTCCGCGGCAGGATCAGATGGGATTGTGGAAAGACAGCGAGAGCGAGCGAGGTGAGGAGATGGCGAGGTGGCAGAAATTCAAAGGACCAGAGAGGAAACGCTCTCCGCTGACAGGCCCGACCGAGCGTGCAATTCGGCGGGCGTCATTGGCGGCTGTCGGGGTGCCGGGGGCGCCCCATTGGTTCGATTAGGTGTCATTGCTGCACCTCGCTGCTGGGGCCACGCCGAGAGCAGCGCGATGACGGAACAACGCTTGCGGTGCGTCTGGCTGAACGTAGTGCCTTCGCAAGCTCGCTGCACGTGACGACCCTGCCACAAAACGACGAATGATGACACCCCGTGCCGCGCAGTTTTTGCCGTTGACGAAAAAGCGCCAGCGAAGCATCCGTCGTCTCGCGTCCGACGCTCGGAAGCCGGTGGCCCAAGGTGAGTGGAGAGAAGAAGACTCAAAAGTGGTCTGACTCGCCCTCGCCTCCCTGTTCCGGCCTCTTTCTCCTTTCTTCCTCCTCCTCCTGCTTGTCGCCCATGTATCCCCGATCAGGCTAAGTCCCGAGCACGTCGTCGCGCCGAACTTCCAATGTCCTCTCTCACCGTGCAGCGGGTAAGTGACCCCATGGCGACGTGATTGCGATGGCTGCGGCTCCCTCGTTGACGATAACAAAGCTTTTCATCTACCCTGTCAAGTCGCTCCCGCCAGTCCAGGTTTCGTCCGTCGAGCTCACGAACGAGGGTCTTCGCTTTGACAGAAGCTTCGTGTTGGTGAATCCGCCAAAGGACGATTCACGACGCGCAAAATTCCTCACAATCAAAAAACTATACAAGCTCGCTCTCTTCAAACCCACCATCGTAAGTCTCGAGGACACTGGTATGATCAGGCAAGGCGACGGGGCTGATCGCGGCCTGTTCGATGATTTAGGATGACAGCTGGACCAAGCTCACCATCCACCATACGAGAGCGACTCCGGCCTCGTCCGTTACGGTGCCTCTGACGCCGTCGCCGCTGTCTCTGTTGACAAACAAGACCTTCGAGGTGAGTATATTCGGCACGACCGCCATTGGCATTGATCTCGGCGAGGAAGCCGCGGCCTTCTTCTCGAAGCACTTGGATCAAGATGTGCGTCTGCTCTCGATAGGAGGCACCGGTCGTCGCGAGATCCCTGGCGCTGCCTATATCCCCAGTCAACGTAGCGCGCTTTCTCTGGCGCTACAAGAAGGCCTGCAGCCGCAACGCATCCGGTTCGCCGACGCTGCGCCGTTGCTCATCACGTCAACAGCGTCCGAGCAAGATGCGCGCTCGCGCCTCCCCCCAGCTTATCAGAACGAGGATGTCATCATCCGTTTCCGCCCAAACATCCACATCGACGTGAAGTCCCAACTGCCGCCATACGACGAGGACAACTGGTCTTCGCTTCTTGTTCGCTCCCATTCGGACGAAGCACAAGAAGTCACCATTAAATGCATCTTCAGAACAGTGCGGTGCCTCAGCCTGAATGCGGATCCTGACACCGGCGAGATGATCCAACGCGATCGACAGCTCTATGGACTATTGGCCAGTGACAGAAGGGTTAATGACAAGTTCCCTCGTAAGTCATATTCAGCTATCTCGTGATGACGGGTCTATTACATCCATGTTCCTGACAGGAAGCACAGACAAGCCTGTCTTTGGGCAATATGCCTTTGCCGGGCCGTCCGGCGCCATCCTTCGTACGGGGGATACAGTATATGTCACTGAAAGGAACGAAAGGACCTGACGTCGAGAGCGCAGGTCCTGTTGAGCCTGGCGTCGACTTGAAAGGGTATTCGTCCACGCTCGCAGGCCGCGCTCGAAAGCCGCTTGGCTGCAGCCACCACGGCGAGCTGGTCGGCAGGGGGCGTTGGCTTCGTAGCCAATCACACAAGTTGGGCACGACATGGCTGCTGGATGCCGTTTTGGGGGGTGTGCACGCTCACGTTGCAGACTGTTGCGGCGCCGCCTAACTCTCAGCCGAATGGTGTCTCTGGTCTCGAACTGCCTCGGCCATTTCTCCACATCTGCTCTTTGTCCCGGTCGAATCTCCAGCACCCATTCGTTCCGCGCAACCGTTGGGCTTCATGGTCGTCAAGCTGGTCAAAGAGCCGTTCAACGGCATCGTCCTCATCGACTTCGGCGTCGCATCGGGTAAAGAACATCGTTTCCCATTGCTTACCCTCCTTCTGCTCCTGTTTTCTTAGGTGGCGCTGAGCATTCTCGAGCTTGGATTTCTCTGCCACAACTTTGGTGTTGTCGCCTTTTCTTATGGCGTCGAAAGTCGCACGCCACGCGCGCCTTGATTCCCAAGGAGACTGTTCATCCAACGGCTTGACAGTCATTGGCGCCGGTTGGTGTTGGGCATCCGCCAAGTCGAAGACCTCAATCTCCTCGCCGGATGCGTCGAAAATCGAGAAACTTGAGCTCCAGCTGCCCGAGAGGGTGAAGATGGCATTCTTTTCGGAGTCGGCTGTTCGATATATCGAAGCACGAAAGCAATTGCGGGAACCACCCCACATCTTCTTGCCGGTAAATGTCATCTCGGCCGTGAAACCACTGGAGCTCAGGATCTTATATGTCTCGTTGAGTTCTGGCCACGGAACCCCGGTCAGGACACTCCGTGCCTGGACATCCGGTAACGGCAGGAGGTACGTCTCGTTGTACTTGTCAACTTTCAAGACGCCGTGGCCGGACTGGCGAATCATGACCGACGTTCCTGATAATGTGGTATGCTGGGTTGAATATGCCTCGGCGTGGACGCCATGCTCATCGTCCGAGATGTATGCTGCAGTTGTGGGCGGATGATGCGATACTTGCTCGCTGATGACTCGGACTGTTGATGTCGAGGCTTTCTCTGCCGTCAAGTCATGATCACTGAACTCGCAGAAGAACAGCTCGCCGAGGAAAGGATTTAAAGGCTTCTTCAGCCCTTCTTTGACCGTTCGTCCGACATAATACTGTCGCTGCAGCGAGGCGAGGTACAATTTGAGGACCAGAAGCATGCGCTTTTCTGCCGATGATTCTCGACTCGGAGCCGTGAAGAGCGACGGCCGCTCAGCCCAATATGCCGGAAACTCGGTGAGGGATGATGGGGCTAAGATGAAAGGTGGAGCTGTGATGTGCGATATGTCCCCGCTCACGGTAGCAAGGAACTGTTTCTTTGTGAGCAACAACGTTTCGTCAATGTGTCGAATGGAGCCACCTACAGCAATAAAATCCTTCAAGGCGCTGAGATTGCCTAGTCTGGCCACCATATTGGTTAGATCTGTCACAGGCTCTCTCACTTTCTTCCGTCAAAGTATATTTGAGGGCAGGGGGATGAATATAGCACCACAGGATGGAGTTAAAAGGCGCAGCAGTAACACAGACAAGTCTATGGGGGTATCACAAATAGCAGACACAGACAAAAAAGTGGTTCGAGAAGAGATTTGTGCAGTGGTGGGCAGTTGGCGCGGTATGTATACTGCAATTAGCAGCCGGGAGGGAGGAGGAATATAAGGCTTACTTTGTACCATCTTCGTTGCTCGCCGTCTCGGACTCAGCACCCGACTCGCTTTCACCACCAGTCCCTCCCGAAACCCGTTTCACAGATCGCTTGACTTTCTGCATGCCCCAGAAGCCTCCTTGCAAAGGCCACTAGTCGCGATCAGGCACTGCATGAGGTGGGGGGAGGGGAGAGGGGTGAGCGCTTCAGCCTCGATTGCCTCTTACGCGGCCCTCTCTCGAACCCTGTGGCTGCTGGTCGTCGTCCCGGGCGGCGTCCGAACCTGGCGTAGTTTACGCGCAGGGCTTGTACATGTGATAAAGACCGCGTCTCGATGGGCGGCGAAATCGCTCCCACGCTCGACTAGACGTTTGAGAGAAAAGAGAGGGATGAGGTCAAGTGGATAGTCAGAACAGGATCGTGTTTCAAAAATAGGTGATTCGCACGCCTTGGGCCAATGATGTCAATGATGTGGAATCGATCTCTGACTGAGGGTCGTGATGAAACGAGTCGCGCGCCACTCCTTGAGATCGATGCTTCCTTCCCTTCCTTTGCCACTCATGGAGGGTGATAAGGTAAGCAGCCAGTGACGAATCACCCACCAAGTCACCCTAGGGGCATCCGGGTGTCGCCCACGAATCGCCTAAGGTGCCCCCAGAGGTCTCCCCGTCGGGCATGTGAAAGACACCGCGTCGCAGCTTAGGCACCCTTGGGATATAGGCAGCCCTGGCGAGAGAGGGCCGACTGTTAGGGAGTACGAGTACGGGCGTAAAATCCACAGAACCCGGCTACAGCATGTCATTCAATACGTGCACCTGTTCGCAAAGTATGTCATGAATTACTGTAGATCGCAGGCCACGACATCTCCCACTCAATCCGAGATCGACCACGCGATGTCGCCGCCACCATCTCACTGCCGCCTCATCCTGGCTTAGATAGAGGACACACGAATTCGCTCACGTCTCACGCGGAGGGCGCATTTTGTTTGCGCGGAAGCAGGACCTCCCGAGAGAAGTCAGTCTTGAAATGGAAAGGAATACGAGATGCGAAAGAGGCGGTGCTCAGCGAGTGACGGGCGGTTGCTTGCCCGGCAAAATCCGGGCTCGCCTCCCCCCCGCGAAATGGCAGGTCCTGAGTATATTTTTAGGCCAAGCACCAGCCATTCAAGCAACACAAAATTAAAAAACCGTGCTGGAAAGCGTCATCAGCTCATCGAATTTGCCGGCGCAAGGCCGAGGACGAAGCCCTGAGTTCCTTCCTGGGCACGAAGGAACGTCGTCGTCATTTCCTAGTGGCCAGTCTCGCAGCAGTGGCCCAGGTCAGTGGCCGTCTGCTCTTGATCTGTATTTGCCAGGCAGATGACCAACGCCCGATTGAACGCCGCATCCTCGACAAGGCAGCTGCTTCAGCTACTTCCCTGGCTGTTGTGGGCATAGGATCCGATACGAGGACGTGTCAAGCCTATGCTCCATAGAAACAAGCTGATTACTCTTTCTCCAGGAGGAAGGGAGCTGCAGGGAGTTTTTGGGCTCATCGGTCACAGGGCGAGTCGCCCACCATCTACGGGCAAGTTGACGCCTGTGACAAACGCGGCCTCGTCACTCGCGAGATACACCGCCGCATTCGCGATATCATCCGGCTCCGACATGCGCCGCAGGGGCACAGATTGTGCGAACCTTTGCCGCTCCTCGGGCGTATCGGGGACGCCGCTGAACAATTCAAGCAGACCCGTCGCACTTCGCAGAGGACAGATTGAGTTGACTCGGACCCCCTCCGGTCCGTATTCGGCAGCAAGACCCTGTGTTATCTTGACGGTACCTGTGAGTGAACGTGTCATCGTGATATGAGCAGAGTCGGAGGAAGACTCACCGTGTTCACAAAGCCCTTGGTACCGCCATAAAACACCTGGCCGGGACGAACTCTCATCCCGGCAATGGAGGAAGTGCTCAAGAAGACGCCGCTCTTCCTGCTCACGAAGTAAGGCATTACTACTGACACGCTCAGATATATGCTCTTGATGTTGACGGCCACGATCCTGTCGAAGTCCTCCTCAGACACCTCGATGCTCGGTTGCTTCTTGTATGTCGTTCCTGCGTTGTTGACCACGATGTCGAGTTTTCCGAACTTTTGCTTTGCCAGTTCAAGACCTTGCTCCCAGTCGCTGCGCTTTGTAACATTCAGCTGCACGAAGACCGCTTCTCCAGGATAGCTTTTCGCCGCTATTGCCGAGGCAACCTTCTGTCCATTGCCCACAGCAATGTCCGCTATCAGCACTTTTGCTCCTTGCGCGGCGTAGGCATGTGCAATCGCCTCGCCGAACCCACTGCCCGCGCCGGTGACGAGAGCGACCTTCCCGTCAAGGCGGCCCATTGTGTTATGTCTCCGGGGATCGACCGAGTAAAATCCACAGACTTGATTCTTTTGTTCTCTCGGAGCCTTCCTCAACCGGCATATATGACCTTGGAGTTTCAATATGACTTCGGTGAAGTTGAGCGAGCCCAGCAACCATCTGCCGTGGGGACCTCCTCATCACGCACCATGCGACCTGCAAGACGAGGCTGAGCAGTGAGGGGACGCCGTTACATCCCGTCCAATGCGGAGGATGGGCCGAGGTGACCCGGGAAACGACCACGGCCTCTCCAACTTCACCCCCTGCAACTGATCCCTTATGGGTACCATCTCCCCATCTGATGCCGATAGCGGACGTTGGATGATTGCCTCATGAATCACCACCACTTGGGCTGACAAGGGTAATATGTAGTATGTTACAGTCGCCAAGGCGAACGGTGGACTGACAAGCACCGCGACAATTATCACGACTCGATCAAAGACCTCTCTGTGCATCTGTGAACTCTAGGGCATATACCAATGGCCCCTCCTCAGCGCTGTGATGTCCTAGTTGCCGGAAGTGGCAACGCCGGCTTCTCGGCCGCCGTCGCCGCCAAACAAGCGGGAGCTAAGCACGTCGTCCTAATTGATAAATGTCCCGAGCAATGGGCCGGGGGCAACTCCTACTTCACCGCTGGCGCATATCGGACGGTCCATGGAGGCATTTCCGATCTGTTGCCGCTGGTCAACAACGTGGACGATGAGACGGCCAAGAAGATCGACCTGGAGCCGTACACGGACGAGGACTTCTCCAAGGACATGAAGCGGATATGCAGTGGCAGATCGGACCCCCGACTGTCGAGGATCCTGATCGAAGAATCCAACGCGACGGTCAAGTGGCTGAAAAGCAACGGCATCCGGTTTCAGTTATCGTTCAACAGGCAGGCGTATGAAGTCGACGGCCGGTTGAAATTCTGGGGCGGTCTGCACATCAAGACCGAGGACGGAGGCAAAGGCCTCATTGAAGACCACAAGGCCGCAGCAAAGAAACACGGCGTCGAGGTCCTCTACTCGACGGCCCTGAAGCGCCTTGTGACGGACCCTCAAACCGGCGCCGTGACTTCGGTCGCGGTGCAGTCGAACGGCAAGGAGGCTGTGGTTGAGACCGGCGCCGTCATCCTCGCGGCCGGAGGTTTCGAGAGCAACCCTCGGATGCGATCACAGTACCTGGGTCCTGGCTGGGATCTGGCCAAGGTGCGAGGCACACCGCACAACACGGGCGACGTGCTCGAAACGGCCATCCGCGACGTCTCGGCGGCGCAGGCGGGGAATTGGTCCGGCTGTCACTCGGTCGCCTGGGACGCAAACGCGCCCAGCGACACCGGCGACAGGGAAGCATCCAACGAGTTCACCAAGTCCGGGTATCCGCTGGGCCTGATGTTCAACGTCCTCGGCGAGCGGTTCGTCGACGAAGGCATCGACCTGCGCAACTACACGTACGCCAAGTTCGGCCGGGCAATCCTGGCTCAGCCGGGCCATGTGGCCTTCCAGATCTGGGACTCGCGGACCATCTCGTGGCTGCGGTCGGAAGAATACCGCCCTGAACGCGTGGAGCGGATCTCGGCCGCCTCGGTCGAGGATCTGGCCGACAAATTGACCTCGCACGGGCTGGAAAACAAGGACGCCTTCGTCCGCAACGTCAAGGAGTACAACGACGCCGTCTACGCCTTTCAGGGCGAGAACCCGGGTAAGAAATGGGATCCCGCCGTGCGCGACGGCCTGTCCACCCAGTCCAGCACGACGAGATTACCCCTCGGCAAGACGAACTGGGCATTACCGCTGGACAAGGCGCCGTTCCTGGCCGTCGTGGTGACGTGCGGCATCACTTTCACGTTCGGCGGCCTGAAGGTCAACCCGGAGACCGCGCAGGTGATCAGCTCCGCAACAGGCAAAGAGGTGCCGGGCGTGTACGCGGTGGGCGAGATGCTGGGCGGGCTGTTCTACGAGAACTATCCCGGCGGCAGCGGGTTGACTTCCGGAGCGGTGTTTGGACGAAGGGCAGGAACCGCTGCCGCCAAAGCCGTCGCATCTGCAACAAGCTGAAATCCATCCTGTCCACTACGGTACGGGGGTATCAGAAGAAAGACGCAGGCGGCGGATTCAGATACACAGAGTCGTAGTGGCCACTTCTCAAACTACATATGTAAACAATCGGCATCACCAGCAAACACAACAGCCTGTATCATATAATACGTCCTCCATCCTCCGTAAGGTTCTCCCCATCATATCCCCACCGTGATGCTCTTGATCTCGGTATACTCGTCCAATGCGTCCCGCCCGCCCTCCCTCCCCACACCACTGTCCTTGATACCCCCGAACGGCTGCTCGCACGCGCTGATCAACCCGACCCTCACGCCGACCATGCCGGACTCCAGCGCCTCACTGACGCGCCACACGCGCGAGATGTCCTCGGTGAAGAAATACGACGCCAGCCCGGCGTTGGTGCCGTTGGCCAGGGCAATCACCTCGTCGTCGGTGTCGAAGGGGACCAGGAAGGCCAGGGGCCCGAACGTCTCCTCGCGCATGAAGAGCATGTCCTTGGTCGCGTGCGTGACGATGCGCGGCGCGTAGAAGTTGGGCCCCAGCCCGCCGACGGGGCCGGCGCGGCTCGTCTCGTCGGCGTGGATCTGCGCGCCGTGCGCCAGCGCGTCGTCGAGTTGGGCCGTGATCTTGGCGAACGCCCGCGCCGCGTACAGCGGGCCGAAGTTGACGGATTTGTCCCACACCGAGCCGTACCGGAACGTGCTGCCCAGTTTGGCCGCCAGGACGGTCGCGAAGGCGTCCATGACGGATCGGTGCACGAAGATGCGGTTCGCGCACACGCACGTCTGGCCCGACGAGCGGAATTTCGAGGATATCAGGCCTGAGAGCGCACACACGCCGCCATGGGCGCTCTGATGTCAGCATGCTGCACCACACGGTGGATTCGATTGATTCTGGCCGAAGGTGTGTACGGTATCATGTCACGATGCTCGCGCACACCGTGTACGCACGCACAGACGAAACTCACCCTCAGCAGCCTTGTCTAGCTTCGCATCCTCAAAGACGATAAACGGCGCGTTGCCCCCCAGTTCGAGACTCGTCTTCTTGAACGTCTTGGCGCATTCGGCGTGCAGGTACCGCCCGACGGCCGTACTGCCGGTGAAGCTCAAATGCCTGACGATGGGGTTTTGCGTCATCTCCTCGCCGACCAGTTTCGACTTCTCCGCGCTGGACGTCACGATGTTGAGTACGCCTGGCGGGCCGCCTGCACGCTCGAACAGTTTGGCCACCGCGATGGCGCACAGTGGCGTCTCTGGCGCGGGCTTGCACACGACGGTGTTGCCCGCGGCGATGGCGGCGCCGACCTTCCGCGTCACCATGGCGATGGGCGAGTTCCAGGGCGTGATGGCCGCGACCACGCCCTGAGGCTGCCGAATCGTGAAGATTCGGTTCTCCCCTTTCGCCGCCGGGATCGTCTCGCCGTACTGGCGCTCGATCGCGCCTTCGAACCAGTCCAGGAAGTCGGTCCCGTATTTGACGGTGACGAGCGACTCGGTAAAGGGCTTGCCGAGCTCGAGCGTGCAGATCGCGGCGAGGTCGTCCTTGGCCGCTCTGATGAGGTCCGCCCACCGCCGCATGAGCCATCGCCGGTCGCGCGCCGTGGTCTTGCGGTACGTGGTGAAGGCCAGTTGTGCAGCTTCGATGGCCTGGCGGGTCTCGTCTCGGCCTAGGTCCGCGACGTGACAGATCTGCTCGTCGTCGCTGGGGTCTGGGTGCGCGCAGCATTATCGTGAGCAGTGGCAGGAACGACAATACCGGGGAGTGGCGTCCTTACCGAGCACGGCAAACTTGTCTCCATTGCTGGCGTCGACCCATTTGCCTCCTATGAAGGAGCGGGTGTCCAGCAAGGAAGGGTCATTAAACTATTGGTCCTGTCTGTTAGAATACAGGGCATGTCCTGCTCGGCCGAGCTGGCCTACCGTGTATGGGATCTTCTTCAACAGTATGTCGGCCATGTTTTCCGTCCAAAGTGTGTGGATGTGTCCGTATGTAAGTTTCTAAGTTGTCCTTGTTGTTGCCAAAAGACCACAAAAGCGTTTGAGTCGTGCCATGGTGTTTTGATACTGCATGTATTGAGCGGGGAAACAATGATCAACCAACGCCTCCCGTGCCGGACAATGTCCGTGGGGTCCCAGAGTGAAGAACGTTGGTTCGTCTGAAGGAAATCAAATTCATCTCCGCATTTCTGCACTGCGTATACGGTACCCCGACATTGTGGAGAGCCAGGGGTACCGTATGTCTGCCCGATCTCGGCTTGACGTGCATCTCACAATATCTCGCCGTGGGCATGTGATTTTTCACATCCATATTAGCCATACCGTTGCTCTTCACATGTGATCTCGACACTGTTGTTCTTTCTCCCGTAATCACCACTTCTGCTGCTCAACATTTGCGCACACAAACATGGGTTTTGGCCGAACAATTCACTATCAATCATCGGTAAGATCAATAATAACCCTTGGCTTCTTCCGCGGTGGCAGCACTTCCACTGGCTCGTCGCCGTCATCAAGCATCGCTTCGGGCCATGATTTTTTTGCGCCGCTGCCACTGTTGGTCCTGTCTGGCAGACGGCGGTTCTCTCGCTTGATGTGGGCGAACAACGGAGGCGGTGGAACCGACGATCGAATCTCCGTTTTGACTCTGGTAGACCCCCGGAGAGAATTCTCAGTGTCCCTCCGTGGCTCGACCTTGACGCTGGCTTCACGACTTGGGGCCAACGTGCTAGCAGTGCTCTCGTGACCGAATTCGCTGCCGACGCGATTTGTAGACTCTGCCCAGGCCATTCTCTCCTGCTCGATATTAGGTCCTTCTTTGTCTTGTGTATCGCCAGTGGTCAGTTACGTACTCTCAATTCCCTAAGCTCTTGGTGCATGGCCAGCATCATCTCGTTGTTGCGCTGCATCATGAGTCCAGCGTCGGGAACCGGAGAAGGGCTTCTTGGGATGCACCCGAGACTCTGAAGTGTTTCTACAGACATCAGTACGCGAGCCACGAATGTACTTCGCTTACTCACCTCTGATTCTGTAGAGGAATCTGAACTCATATGGCACACCCCTGTCGCTGTTGATGGGCGTGTACTTGTAATTTTGAATTCGTGGGGGTGGCGCCACACCCTTCACCGCATACCTGGATGTTTTTTGAGCTGGTGCCATACGACGGAGAGAGAGAGAGAGAGAGAACGAATTACTTGACGTTGTTTTTGATCGCTTTCCCCTTCAGAGCTTTCTCCGAGATCTCATCCAGAGGTTTGGTGAAATCTCCATGCCATGAATACGGCTCAGCTATCCATTTTGCTTTGGCTCTGAAGACCGACACTCGGAGAGATCCCAGTAGATCGATATCAAGAGGGGACAGGTTTTCCGGAAGCGGACCATCTTCACCTGTTACCTGTCAGACATGTATGTATGATCATCAGCACAGGGAGACTTGCTGACACCGAGGGGACCGAATTCATAGCAGGCGTCGACCCACTGTCCAGTAACTTCGTCTTTAATGGTGTGATGGTCAAACCAAAATGCTTGAGGAAGTTGAAGCTCGCCTCTGTGAGCTGCCACACTCTCGTAAGAGCACGTGTGAAATACGCCGTCCTTGTCCTGGTCGACAAAGAGTTTGATGCAAATATCGCTCGCCGTGAGAAATTTGAAACCCGGAAGAAGGACCACTTTCACTGAGAACCTCTGACCTGCTTTGACTTCCACATATCGAGTCATGTGGTGGTCATCTTCGGCTTCACCATCCGGCTCGGGGTATTCATTCAGAGGTTGGCCGTCGACGAATACCTGAACGTTGATGTATCCTTGGGAAGGCATGATGCCAAGCTTTCAGTCCTCTTTTGAAGCTGGGGCTGAGGTGAAGATGAGGATGAGAGGGGTAGGTAAATTACAGGTGAAGGGGAAATCAAGGGCACCAGAAAGTTAGATGAGAAGAGAAATGGCAGGTGCGACTGCTGAAAATCAACCTGCACTTGCGAAGGATTTTAATTTCCTTTGACACTCATTCTGGGCTCAGTGTGCCTGAGAAGTTGTCTGCCTCTCACTGATGTGTCTAAATGGAAGGAGGACCATGCACCGACCATGGCGAGTGAGTGTCGTGTTACGAGCAGCCTTGTCATGTGCAATGTTGCCAGTCTGAGGAGTTCCCAGCAGAGGGCATATGAAGATGACTGAATTGTCCGACTCGTCTAATGGGTAGAGGACTTTTCGTTTCTCCATATGCGTGCCAAGTCGGGTGATGATGACGGCAACGAGCTGTTGTGAGAATGGCAGGCGACGTTCGGTCGTTCATCAGGTGGCCGGTTCAACCGGTTCGTCTGTAATAACCATTCGCTCGTGGCCTCCTTATACTGTCTGCTGTACTCTTTTCAGAATTTAGTCACCTCCTAGTTGCAAAATCTGTTCAAGTCCATTGAGAACTTCTGGATCATCTGGCCTCTTATAATACCCTTTCTCTTCAAGATACTTCTCCAAAATGACCTTGGGGGATCTGTCGAAGATTTCCACTAGACCCAAGTATATGCGGCAGTCCTGGAAAACTTCCCGTGCAATCCGTTCTCTCCCTGGAATCCGCACATGCTGTGCAAGTTCTCGCATCAGTTTCTCTACTAATTCTGGGTCGGCCGATTGGATTTCGGCGTACTCTCTTTCTCCTGGAGGAGTCCATCCCAAAACAGCCTCTGGCGGACGACCCTCGGCCTTGTAATGGGTATTCCCTGGTCTGACAATGCAATCTGCAACCTGGGGGGTTGATTATGGCCTTGCAAGCGCATTCTGGCGCCCGAGCACTTCTTCCAATCTAGGCTGCCCTGAACCACAATCGCATCGTGCAATGACAACTAGAACCACCTCTTTGCTGGGGACGTCGCTGTTCCAAGCGTGACCTGGAATGGAGGTGGGAGACATGTTGGACGCGCATAGCCATCATTGAGTAGCCATGCAGCATGATTGAAGATTGGTATGTCATTGGAGACGACGCGACAAGTGTTACTCGTCGGGGAGTGCATCCGAAGAGAATTGACTTTGGCCAGTTTAGGGCGCCTGTACCGAGTACCGCGGCAACTCAATTCGGCGACATCTTGCCCCCGCAACTTGGGATGTTTGATCTCAAACTCGGTCTATGTACTACGACGCCGTGGGTTCAAGGCGTCCTAGTGAGATATGATACAACAGAGCCTACTCGTGTTCGGGCCATAAATCCCAAGCCTATCTTCGCCTTGCCTAAAAGCCCATCACCATCTCCTCGTAGCAGTATTTTGCTAGTGACTGTACATTCACAAAATACTCACAGTACGCTCACAGGATACCTATACCTTACAGGGCACTCCGTGCACACCTTACCCTCAAACGAATCCAGTCCAGTCCAGGCCGAGAACACCCCTTGTCCGCCCGCCCTCATCAAGACCAACACCATGGCCAACGCATTCGAAAAGCACAAACACAACCTCGTCGGCGTGTGGAGCCTCATCTCGGCCGAGATGTATGACTCCGACAACGCGGCCGACCGGACCCTCCTGGTCAAACCGTACGGCGACACGCCTCAGGGCAAGGTCGTGGTCTCGGCGTCGGGCTACCTGCTCGCGACGCTCGTGGCGCCGGCGGGCCTGGAGCCCCTCGCGGCCGACGACTGGGCGCTGGCCACGGACGCCGAGGTCCTGCGCGTGGGCCGGAGTGTGACCACCTACGGCGGGTTCATGACGGTAGCGGAGCAGGACGACGGGTCGCTCCTGTGGCATACCAACGTCGAGGTCGCCATCAATCCGAATTGGGTGGGCAAGCCCCAGACCAGGATCGCCCGGTTCAGCGAGCACGACGGCCAGGCGTATATGACGCTGAATCCCGTGAAGTGGTATACTTTGAAGGTTCGCTCGGTTCCCCCGCCTTGTTCTCCCCGTTTGGATCGGAACGAATCCACAGTTGCGACGGCTCGGACTGACAATATGCTCTACCCTACTTTAGGATGGGACGAAAGCTCGAGGAGAGTTCAAATGGCGGAGGATCGGCTCTTGAGTAGGCACTCACAATACTGGAGCGTTACAGTAATTACCTCTAATGCTCAAATCGCACTATGTCTCACGCTGCTTGGCCTCCTCGGTAGCCTGCTAACCCCCTTCTATTGCATCTGCTCCTTCGATCGATCCCACGGTTTCCCATTCCGCCAGAATCCGTCCACGATCAAATTTCGACCCGGCTTTCCGTTCCGCGGTAATTCGTTCAGCCAGTCCCAGCGGGTCTTCTCCTTCCAGCCGTGACTCTTCCAGTCGTTGAGCGCTAACTCCGGATGGTCATTCAGAGTGGGTAGGTGTTTCAACAACGCTTCGTCATGCGCAAGACATACCATGACATTGGGCGATTGTTCAAAACTGAGCAGCTTGTCCACCGATTCCTGTGCCGTGGATGGCTCGACATACGCAGAAGCGCCGTGGGTGGACACCTTGTAGAAAGGCATCCGCTGCCGCTCGGTGGAAGAGACGTCATTTGACAGTTGCGGATGGTGATCAGCGAACAGACTGCACGGGCACGGTTTGGGAAAGTACGAAGGATCGTGATCCAGCACATCGGCTGGGATCTCGTCGGGAAGCGGATACGTGACGTTCGGTCTGATATCGCCTACGAAGTGGCATATGTCTCCGCCTAGCAAGAGAAAGGTGCTATCGTCGGCTGAAGTTGTGCGTGCAAGTCCGCACATATGCCCGATACAGTGGCCAGGCGTGTCTACCAAGCAGTTTGGCCATAAGCATGGCTTCAGATTGAGAGAAACGCAGCTCTGGGGAGAGCGGAGACGTACCGAGTAGATAGAAGGACCCATCTCCGAAGAAGTCATACGCACGGTAACCACCGATGCGAAGGTTCGACCCAGTGAAGTCGATCTCTCTCAGCGCTCGCCCCTTGAAATCAGACACGAGCACCGGCGAGTCGAGCTTCTCCGGAAATCCAGGCAGCAGCTGCGGCGCGGACTTGAACCCAGGACCAACCACGATCTCGGTCGAGGTTGGGAAGAGAGCCATATTTCCGATGTGATCCCAATGATAATGAGACCAAATCACAGTAGCTGAGATTGCAGGTCATCAGGGTAGTGCTCCAGTCGCATCCAACAAACTCACAGATACTCTCCAATCCAACTCCATTCTCCTCCAAGATCTCCGTTATACTCTTGTCGACCTTCAGGCTCGGGATGACGGTGCCGATCCTCTTCTGTAGGATAGCAGCATAGTTCCAATAGTCCTTGCGCACGCCCAGGTCAAACATCACTTTGCGGCCAGATGGCTCATGGTCCAGTAAGAATGCGACCGCGCTGAGATTGAGAAGCTCGTGGCCTGGTTGCACGGGCTTGACGAATGATTCGGCTCGCACGGTCATGCGGGCAGTGGTGTCGATCATTCGAACACGGATGGTCGAGGGCGAGGGAGGGAAGGTAATGGAAGCGGCAGCCATCTCGAAGGTCAGTGCTAGTCACTCGGGCAGTAGGCGAGTCTCGTCGAGATGTTCGCAGAACCACAAACTGTGGAACTGGCGACGTGCCCTTACACGACCGGGCACTTGCCGGAACAGCATTCCCACAATCGTGAAGCGAGACAAATCTCACAACCGTGTCACCCCGCATTATGGCCTTCCTGTAGGTGAAGATTTCTTGTCCAGCGTCATCCTCACAATAGATGGCTGCAGCGCTGATTGCAGAACCCATGGGGATGACATTCAGCAAAAGAGGGGGAGGCCCGATTTGAGTAGGGGGTTCACGTTGGGAGGTCATGTACGATGGGATCGTAGATCCGCTTCAAGCAAGAGCACCGTTCGTATTATTTCCAGCTTAATCATAATATACAGCCTTAACCCGATAAAAAGTAGCCGATTGTTTATGCAGGATAGGCCATGTGTTGAGGCTTGACGTATCCTGCACCATTGAGCTTCTGGGCCAACTCTTTCTCTTGATACTCGGCTTCCTTGTCCTGTTGAATGAGGGAGCAACATCCGCAGCAGCATGACGTGAACAGATCCGTCACGCAGTCTCCTTGAAGGTTGTATTTCTTGCGGATGTCGGCGCGCTGGAACATCATTGGGATGAAATGCAGGCCGAAGCAGGAGAACCCCGTGAACATGAGGCACTATCGAAAACCTGTCAGTCCGACCTCGTTGCCACCAAAAACATACCAGCGGAACATACCGAAGCGTTGATGAAGTTGAAACCCTCCATATTTCCATGCTTTCGGCTTCGGTGGTGTGTCTTGCCGAAAGTCACGCAGGGCACGCAGCAGGTAATCAGGCCTGTGCCGGGGTGTCAGCTCATCCGACAAAATACGGGAGAATAGGAGACACAGGGCATACAGGTGTCAATGGGAGCAAAGCAGCCGAAGAAGGATGTGTGCCATGGTCGAGCATCTGGCGCCGATGGTGCAGTAATGACGGAGGAGTCGGCAAGACCCTCATTGAAGCGCTTCACCCAGTCTTGCACGTCGTTCTGGTCAATCACGCCGCCTTGGGCAGGAGCGGGAGCAGGAGCGTCGGATGCCATTGTTTATATCGTTCTTGCCTAACAGAAGGAGTGACTTGGGTGAGATGAACTGCAAACAAGGTGAAAGGAGCGACTGGAAGTAAGGCTGGGTTGGAGGTCAATCCGGTGGGACGCAGCATTATATATAAACTTCAAAGTCTTGTGTATAAGAAAACACCGGCTTCAAGCCGTCGACTGCATTGGGCAGCAGGTTCGGTAGGTGCCCGCGGGCTTCGCTTGTTCAAAGTTAGCCTTAGTTGTCAATATGCCTTCTTGATCACAGTCCAAACTGTAATGGTCTAGTCATGCAGTGAGCCAGGGAACGTGGTTGGAGGTGCCTGCCCGACAGGCTCTTTCGTTGCACTCCATATCGGCTCAGCCTTGCGCAAGGCACGGTCAGTTAAGCGAACAAAGGGCGGAGATGCAGGGATCGGAAAAGGGGTCGACCACGCTTGGGGCCAGGACGGCGCTCAACCTCAAACTCAAGGCTTGAAGCTGGCCATACACAGTAGACTTTTCTCACTGCGCGCCTTGATTTAACGTGGTCGACACGCGTCGCAAATTGCGGCTATAGAATACGAGAAAGAAAGTTTGTATGCAAGCCGAAGATTATCGGGTATCGGGCGAGTCGAAAGCCATTGTGGCGCGGTCCCCTGCCGGGCAATCACAATACGTATCGCTTTTCCTTTTGTTTCTTCCTCGCGACGAAGGAGACTTGACGCTGGCTCTGGCACTTCACTCGCCATGGTCTCGACATCTGACGAGAAGGAAGGTTATACTGGGAGCGGCAGAAGATGCAATGACTGCTCGGACTCTATCCTGACGCTCGGTGCGGGGGACGGAGTAACGTTAAAAATGATGTCCCATGCCCCTTTCTTCCCAGATCTCAGGGCCCATCCTCATTGAAAACTGGGCTGGTTTCGCCTTGTTGCAGCCCTGCAGATCATCCGGCATGCTTCGCCGATGCCAGCCTCGGCCAAACGAAACCTAAAGTGTCGCGCCAATTTCAGAGCTCCTCCAATCGTGTTGGTGAGGGAATCCGATCTGCTGTGCAGAAACAGTACATTGAATAGCCTATTGTGATGGGATGTAAATGATTCTGACGGTATATATGCCAACACATGGGATTAAAGCGAAGCCAGTCTGGTCTTTAAATGTCCCGATCTCAATCTTTGAAGCACAGGAAAAAGGCAAGATGCATTACTGGGAGCTTCCTAGAACTGGTTGCTGACACCCGTTCTGTTGGCTGGCCAGGCCTTACTCTGGCGCACGAACCATGGGGTGACGGGAAAGAAGGGGAGGACGATGATAAGTGAGAGCTTTCGCAATTCAGCGATAGCAATTGTCGAGGAGTGAGAAGAGCCTTAAGCGCCGTACAAATTGAGCACTGGGAGCTAATTCCCATTTCGTGAAGAGTTCCCGATCACAGACTTCAAGCAGGTATAAGCAAATGCTGCTCATTATCATGGCCGTCAGACCGAATGAACAGACAGTTGCGAGGAAAACTCGAATCTATGAGAGTGAGGTGTTGGTAAAACTGAAGTGAAAGTTGCACAGACGCCCACACCGCACTGTACGAGTATCGAGTACGTGTTTGTGCCAAGACTTGAGGAAGACCTCGAAGGTGGATGCCATTCACCTTGACTCTCCATACGTATTATTCGTCTCGCCATGGAACATCTGCGATATTTGTTCAAATCAACCACCACTTGCTGCGACGCCTACGGAGGACCTTAGCCAGCATCCCCGACGCCCGACGCACTTTCGCCTACAGTGGTTAGGCAGGGAGCTGCGGAGCGACCCAACCAACCTCTTAGCGGCTGCACAGTCCGGGGAGCTTGGCTTCCGGCGACAAGCTTGAAGCTGGCCCCCGGCCTTCAACAGGGAACGAAATTGGCAGTGCTCCGCAGCTCTCCCTCCACCAGTACCCAGTAGGTGCTATGTACCAATATCTACTGTGTACTGTCTGCTGTCTTAGAGAGTGCTTAACTAAATGCTACGAAATAGTGACAACGGGAGATATCGGACTCGGGGCCACCAACACAGTTGGGTTGGATGTCTACTCGGCGAGCCAACTTTCACAGAAGCACGCCAAAGTCCAACCAAGCCTCTCACCGCTTACACCCGCGAATCAGCTGGAGCCACTAACTAGGATGTCCCAGTTCTTCTTTCCCCTATCAAGGTAAGCGTTGGGGTTCTCCGTGCTTCATCGCATTCCCACCGTACCATATCTCACAATCGGACCCGTTGTCGCAAGTCGCTTTTCTCTCTTACCACCAAATGGTCCTCTTGATCTACTCTACCATCATGGAAGCTGAGACGTCGTCATTCCTCTCTTTCTCGGGACATGATCTGCGACTTGCATCTAGAATACGGTGACTAAAGAACACGAGGGAATCAATCTATCAAAGCAACTCACAAATCTACATCGAACACTCAGCTACTCACTCGGCGAGCCAGGATTAAGCCGGACAGTAATATGATATTGTATGATGGAAAATGAACCGAAATGAAATGGAGACAACTGCGCTGCTCGAGCCCGACCGAGCCCGACCAGACTACAGCAACGATGATTTCAATGGCGACGACGACGCCAAATCGGTACTACTCGCGACATGGGCAGGCGAGACACGAAAGATGATATCGTATTCCGTGCCGTTGATCCTGACCTACCTGCTGCAATACTTTTACAGTCTGGTGATCGTGCTTGTAGTTGGCCGCATCGGTGAGGATGAACTCGCTGCTGTCTCACTGGGGGTGACGACGATGAACATTGTCGGGTTCGCGATCTTCGAAGGCATCGCGACAAGTCTGGACACGCTGTGCGCGCAAGCCTATGGGTCAGGCAATCCCAGACTCGTCGGATTGCATGTGCAGAGAATGGTGCTCTTGCTTCTCCTCGTTGCTTGTCCCGTCGGGACCGTCTGGCTCTGCTCACCGTGGATCCTGGCAAAGGTAATCCCACAGCCACAACTGGCGGTTTTGGCGGGGACGTTCCTGAGGACCTCCCTCGTCGGCGTGCCAGGGTATGTGGTATTTGAAGCGGGAAAGAGATTCCTCCAGTGCCAGGGCAACTTCACCACGTCTTTGATCGTTCTTCTGGTTTGCACGCCGGTTAACCTGCTTCTGAACTGGGTGCTGGTATTCAAGCTTGGATTCGGTGTCATGGGTTCGGCATTCGCAGCAGCTCTGACGAACGACCTCCGAGCCATCCTGCTCGTTCTATACATCGCCTTCCGACTTCCCGAAACGCACCACTGTTGGCCAGGACTGCTTCCCAAAGCCACGTTCCGGAACTGGATGCCGATGATCAAGCTCTCCATACCGGGCGCGGTCATGACATTCGGCGAATGGTTTGCCTTTGAATTGCTCAACTTCAGCACCGCGTACATCAAAGTCGGGGCCGGCGACCGACTAAGCTCAGGGCCCCTGGCAGCCCAAGCCATTCTCTCGACCACATCAGTCCTGGTATGGCATATTCCATTTTCCTGCAGCGTGGTCGCCAGCACCCGGATTGGCATCCTGATTGGACGGGGCTCGGTGGGCACAGCAAAATCCCTTTCCAAGTTCTATGCAGCCTTCTTTGCGGGGACAGCCATCCTGGACTCCATGCTCGCCCTTGCCATTGGCGGTCTGATCGCCGGGTTGGGAACTCGGTCCCCGTCCGGCGAGGTGCAAGCTCTGGTCGTGGCGGCTCTGCCCTTCGTCGCGGTCTTCCAACTCTTCGACGCCGGGGTCTGCTGCGTCCATGGGATTCTGCGCGGACTAGGACGTCAGGCTATTGGCGGCTATGCCACATTCGCGGTCAACTATGTGTTTGGCGTTCCCCTGGCATTGATCCTCTCTCTTGGCCCCCCCGCGCTTGGACTGGCGGGTCTCTGGTCTGGACTGTCTATCGGTATGGCCGTGCTGGTGTCGGTACAGGTAGTAGTGTTGGGTTTGATGGAGTGGGAACGGTGTGTCGAGGACGCCAGGAAGAGGGAAGAGGACTGTGACTAGCTGTGAAGACCAGGTCATAGGGCCACGATAACAAGCTCGGACATTTGAATATATGGTCAAACCGAGACTCAATCTATGGACCTTCCCAGCTTCCTCTCCCATGCGACGAACCGCAAGGGATAACTCCGCTGCTTCGAGAAATGGCCGTGGAGGAAGTGCCAATGTCAGTGTGAGGACAGGAATACGTTGGGCGAAGCCCAGCAGCTGTGACCATCAAGGTGAACGATTCGATATCCTTCGGATAAGCAAGACGCTGTTTGACATCGTAGGCAATTCCGATCGTCAGAACTTCTCACCCTACTCTACGTTGTACTTCATCGCCTCTCTCCGTATCTGGCCAGCGGCCATGTCGTGTCGCCTTGTTGAAAAATATCAGCCGCGACCCACAATCCGCGTCGGTAGTTGACTCGACCTTGATAGATTATGTCCCACGAGCGGAACCTCATCTAACTTACCGTTGCACCTGGGACCCGAAGCGTAGTCCACTGCCAAGACTCCGGCTCCGCTACGGAGGAGCACTTGGTCCAGCGAAGACCCGGATGCGGAGAAACTGCGACGGAGACACCATTTCCAGAAGTTTGTGGACAGCGAAGTCTCGAGATTCGGTGATGACAGTCTGTCACTTCAGACACTTCGATATCTAGGTGCAAAACTCTCAGGCACGTATTGCATACATATCAGCGTCGATTCTCGTCAAAATGCAGCGGCAGCCTTTTGCCCCGCCTCAGAAATCCCCCGAACTGTTCCATCCTCGGCCTCAGCACATCTCGCAAGTCCCCATGATGCGATCGCCTCCACCTCCTGCCTCCCAGAACTCGTCACAACCTCAAGTAAACAGCTATGGGAATCCCTATCAGTCTCCTCCCGCAGGAGCTGGTGCAGGCGCAGGCTTTGGCCCGAGCTTCAACTTCATTAGCGACCCAACTGCACAGATGGGATTCCAAGTAGGACAACATGCAATGAAGGCCGGGCAAGAATACATGGAGCAGAATGTACGTGTCAGAACAACACTTCGAACAGAAGGATGAGAGTTTTCACTGTGGTGGGCAACGAAGACTGACGCATTCCGCTACAGTTGAACCGGTACATTTCAGTCTCAGCTCTGAAGCACTACTTCAACGTGTCCAACTCATACGTGGTGCGGAAATTACTGCTCGTCCTGTTTCCCTGGCGGCATAAGCCATGGACACGGCAACAAGCTCGAATGACCACATCATCCACAACAGCTGACGGCACAATGACCCAACAGTCATACTCGTTCAACTATCTGCCACCACGAGATGACCTGAACTCGCCAGACATGTACATTCCGATCATGGCATTAATAACCTACATTCTCCTGTCTACTGTGCTCGCCGGAATCAGAGGGTCCTTCCATCCCGAATTGTTGGGGAGCATCACCAGCACGGCAATCTTCGTCATCATCTTCGAGATCATCGTATTGAAGATTGCAATGTACATGCTTAGCATCACCAATGACTCGCAGCTTCTTGACCTCGTGGCATACTCTGGCTACAAATTCGTGGGGGTCATAGTCACTCTTTTTGTCAGTGAGCTCCTCACAGGGGGAAATGGTACGAACAATTGGGTGGGCTGGACTCTGTTCCTGTACACTTGGTACTCGAACGGATTTTTCTTGGTACGTTGTCCGTCCCGCTCCAATCATCAGACTACTGACCTATTGCAGCTCCGATCTCTGAAATATGTTTTGTTACCGGATGCGTCAGGAGATCCGACCGCCATGCGCGGTGGAAGCTCCTACACGGTTGCGCGAGCCCAAAAGAACCGCCGCACCTATTTTCTGGCTCTTTACGCTTTCGTCATCCAGATGCTGTTCATGTGGATTTTGAGCCGCGAGGAGGCTGCGGTCAAGACGGTTGCCAGCAGACTTGCTGGTCCAAAAGCATAGATTCGGATAGAGATGCTCAACGGCTGTCTTTAGCTGCTCGCTCAGTTCTCTAAACTTGATGGTCTTCTTGTAAACGTCGCCCGAGACCAACATCCACGCAAGACCTTACCCTCGACAGCGGCTCTCGATCTCCAACCTCCAGAGTTGCCGCAGAAAGCTGTGGCAAAGCTGTTGGTTAGTCAGTTCAATGCACTGACAGTTACCGCAGTACGGCAAAAGAATGCAGGCGCCGAGCGCAAGTTTTAATGTGTTGCTACACTGCAACACTTCAAAAGACTTGCTGAAGAGACCTTGCTATGCCATAGCGTACAGCCAGTTTCGTCTCGCGATAGAACTTATCGAAGACAGCCTCCACATACATCGCAAACTACAGCAGTCTCAAACCAGCGTATCCAATTAGGCTGGCAGATTGTCAGACATGAGCAGATGGCGAAGAGCAGTTTCCAAGTTCTGGGGATCTGATCTTTGTGTTTTTGGAGTTCGATGAAAGAGCCCGATTCAGGCTTCAGTTCACCCCAATACCATGGGGCAGCTTGCAAGCTGAACCGAGTATTGATGTCCACGGTTTCGAGAAAGCAACGGATGGCCTCGTCCCAACTGCCCGCCTTTAGCCTTGCAACCCTGATCTGGCCAAGACAGGACCCTCTGGTGAGGCGCTGTGTGAGTCCCTGCAGATCTGGGGAAGTTTCCTACGGTTATCCCAGACCCTCGACGCCTCATGCGATCTGTCCGCTACTAACAACCGGGTAGTTGCTTCAACCAGGCCGAGCACGTTGAAAAAGCCACCGAAATATCGATCATGGGTTCGATATATGCCGACTCCGAGGAGGTGTCCGTTTGGCTCGGCGCAGATGATGATAGCAAGCTAGCATTCCAGTTGATCCGGAGTAGGCAACAAGTTGTTAGAAGATCAAGAACTCCCAACGTTTGATCGGCAATTTGAGGCCGCCGCCGAGTGGGAGCAGCATCGGGATCTGTTGGAGAGCAGACCAATTGTCGAAGAGAGTGGCCTCCTTGGACCTGCGTCCAGCCTGTCATACAATGACCTTATGGGACGGCTTTGGTTTCCCCGGCTTTGGTTCAGCATAGCAGGCGCCCCTCCTTTAGGCCATCTCAATCAATTCAGTGCACAGGTTAGTGCAAGAGGTCTATCTTGCTCGAGGCCCAATCACTTTGATCTGCGGGTCAGATTTCCTCCCGTGGTCGTTGCTCGACGCTATGGCTACCACGTTACTTGTTGTCCACGCGGCATTCCACTCATCAATCCGTACTGCGAAGACTTGGACTCCTCTCCAGACGGTGCTCCATTTTCCACGTCCCTAGGGCATTCCGTGCAGGAGAGTTCCGCAGTCTTGTGCGAGCTATTCTGGTTCTGTCTATGCAAGACTGTCTATTGCCGCACTGTAGACTATTTACCATCCTGCCACTTCTGCAGCATGCTAGCTGGCCGATGGATCTTGTCATCGATTACGGCATACCTGTTTGGGCCTGTTATGCGAGGGTAATAGTCTACATCTTCAATGTAATATAATAGGCTGCTATTTCTTTCCCTCTCCAGACCAGGGAAGAGAACATGGCGAAATGCCCTTCCTGGGCTATCCTATCGTCTCGATCAGCGTATCTGGGGGACTCTGCATAGTGCATGTCCCTACGAGGTGGCCATGACATTTCCCAGTGAGCTGGTGAGCACGTGGGTCAGAGGTCCCCCGGCACGTTCGTCACAATACATACCCTGAACGCTACGTCTTCATGCTCTCATCCGTCTCCCCCGCTCCAGTTCTGAGCTTCGACGTTCAACTGTGTAGTGAAGATGGATGTTGGCCGCTGGAAACGCTCTGCCTGACCACCTACCAAGTCACTCACCCACGCCTCGCTCTGGAGATGTCCCTTCATTTGCTTCTGCTTCCGGTTCAGGCAGGCTGCGCGAGGCCGAGGTTTCCAACGACACGATATTCACATGCGGTGGCTGTCCAGATATTGTCACATATCCGGATACGAGTTCTCGGGAGGATATCATGGTTCGAACCGACCTTCCTAAATTTAACGAAGACCACCGTGCCACCTTAGGTAGGCCGGGGTTGTGGAAATGACGCTACTTATCAGTATGCTGAATGACTACCGAGCCAAAAGACCATTAGGTGTTTCTCGCTCACCGGCATCATTACCGACCTCTCCTACGGACTCTTCCAATGAGGGTCGTGGTTGATGTAGATTGCCCGGACCTTCCGTTTCCGGACACAGGGAGATCCCTCCCATGTGTATAGTCACGAAGACCACCTCAGGCTCGGAGAATCCCGGCGTCGCACCTGAGGTTAGTACTGGATGCGACAGTTGCAATGCTTGCAGATCAGATATAAGGTGATCATACGGGCCCGATAAATGAAATGACTGGTAGACAAGCTCGTGCAAGATATAAAGGTGGAGAATTACGGTTCTCCATCAGTATTAGGCAAAAAGAGCATTCTGGATGTGGCATAACGCTTGCGTGTCGTCAAAATGGCTGCAAGGTCTCCTGACGAGTCACGGTCCGTGAGTCATGTTTCGCAGCCGTCGATGCAGCTTCCGGGAGAAGGTGGAATGGGCCTTTCGTGCAGCGTAGTGTCAATCAAAGTGATCAAATCCCTATTTCCATAGACACGATTCTGTGAGGATACTTAGCCAGAACGCCAGCGTCAATTCCGGTACATCGCTGCCCACCAGAGGATCGAGAGCATCCACCGAGGATGCCTTGACAAGTCCAGGCAAATCAGAATCTTGTTGTCTGCATCGTACCGGCGCCGGATAGTGGAGGTCGCCAGGTAGGGCCGGTGCTGACTCATGAAGAGTAGGATAGCTATCGAGCCCAGACATTGGTGCTGCGAAGTTTCAGGTCGTGAGAAGACGCAGGACTTGTGCAGTGTGACGATCACCCTGACGCAGGATCTGATTCGACCGACTGCCCCATTGCAAAGGCGGGTCTGATAAGTCAGTCACTGCAAAGATTGTGTACCGATGACAAAGAGGATGTATCCACTCGGTCGAACGTCTGACCACAGGGAGGCGTTCCAGGTCTCCATCGAGTTCACCATGCAAGCCGAATTGGGCGAGATCAAGGTCAATGGAATATTGATCTCTCTTGACGGCTCGGACCAGAGCCGTTCATGCTACTTGACACCCGGTCCACCACGTTCGCGCTCGAGATAATCATAATTCCTGTAAGCGGTGTCGAAAATCTTGCTTAGATCGGCGCCAGTATTCGCAGGGCATACTAATGTGATTGCATCGTAGTGGTTGACTCATCGTAAGCTAGGGAGGTTCGTCAGGCGCACATGCACTGGTACTGGTTCGATGCGGATAGACGGGTTCTCCAGGGTATGCCGCACAGTCACCACAATCTCTCGATACGCAGACTTCCGGAAGCGGCACTGCAATCGATACGGGAATTTGTGGCGTCGGATCAAGGAGAACTTTCTGTCCCGATGCGCTGATCCCAGTTCTGAATACTCGCGACCGATGGAGAAAGGTGCCAATCAACGCGCCTCAGGAATACCGGGAAACAACGCCTTATCAGTAGAGCGGTCCACATGGAAGCCATTGATGATCCAAGCCAACAAATCAGTGCGCCTGAGCTTGCTGTTGCTCGCCTCAACCTCGCTCTAGAACGGGCGTCCGCGCAGACAGTTCACCGAACGTGGGACTCTCGCCGGCGTGCATGCGTGTGTTTTTGCTGGGATATCGACACGGCCCTGTGTAGAGCCACAGCCAGGTCCACCGCAAAGCAGCAGGAATCACTGTGGCTGATCGCATGAGCGGTCGTTCAGCGCTAGCTCTGAAGCTAAGGCTGGGCGAGTCCCCTCGGAACAAGCCCCACGACGTTCGAAACGATGTGCCGGCCAACGGTCGTCCACGGAACTGCGGTGGGGTCAGTTAGCTCAGCAGTCCCTCGAAGAGTTTTCGTGCATATGTAAGCAGGGAATTCTTCGGATTAGCTCCGGTGAAATGAATACTGGACGATGAAGGTGGACCTGCTTTGGCGTATGAGTTTCATGCAAGCTTCCAAGAGACCCCTGCAAATCCTGCTCTGGCCACGACGCTGGCTTCCCGACCTTGCTACGCCGTTTCTCCTGAGCGATGCGCTTGCTGCTGACGTTGTTATATACCGTCCGCATTGGTAGATTGGAATACCAGTTCGAGCTTGACACTCCAACATCGCCGAGAGGCTCGTAACGATCATTCTCACGAGGCCTGCCGCATGTGGAAAGTCTCCGCTGTCAACGCCCGGGTTGCGGATGACCTCTGCCCTGCTCGCAGAGGTGATGGCTGCCCTCGCCGATCGCGTTTTCCTGATTATGAATGGTTGCGAGCCAGCGTAGGACCAAAACAGAAGGATTCAAGTTGCGTGTTCCAGTCAAGCATGGACATGCAGGCTCAAACAACCATGCTGAGAATGGTGTGCGGAGGGAGCTGATTGGACGTTTGATTGTCAGAAGTCCGGGAGGGCCAATAGTGTGGATACAGATCGTTCAGGAGGTAAGAATAGTTGCTTCCCAGAATCATGGGCGTAATAGTGGAGATCTCATCCTGCTGGAAGTGACCCGCGAGCCAGGGAGGTGTCGAGGGTATGTACTACGTACGCTTGCTCCCCACATCCAGGGTGGGGTGCACATACGTTCTTTACCGCTTGTTGTCGCTAATTTGGTGATGACTGCATTGGACAAGCTGTCAAAAGTCAGAAATTGGCGAGCGAGGTCGTCGGCCGCAACTGCCCCGAAACGGATTGCTTCGAGCACGGAGCAGTGCCATGCGCAGGTACAGGCAATTGCCGAATTGGTCGACGGTCCGAACATGGTAGTATTGATTTTGTCAGTGCCGATGATGATGGAGATGTACGAGTATGAGGGCGAGGGCAAAAACGGGTTGAGAGCGTAACGCATGCGGGTCCGTATTCCTGAAGGATTTTCCTCGTCGATCTGCACTTTCTGAGACAGGGACTTTTGGCCTTCCGCATCTCGAAAATGCGGCAGGTCCGGCCGGGGTTGGGGGTTGGGGGGCGGCTCGTGGTCCTCGTGTCCGTACGAGTAGGGACTGCGCGGACGGTGCGGACAGTGTCAGTTCAAAGCTCGCCATCATCACGTGTATTTTTGGGTGGTCAACTCCGAGACGTCAGCCTTGTGCCGCTCTCGACGGTCATGCCGGACAGGTGAGTTTCTGATTGCAGTAGCTGGGTCCGCAGCCCGTGCCGGTTTGAAGCTCCGCACCATCCTGGCTGTTCTGAAGGACGGCCTCAAGCGGGCCTAGGAGGGTGCGCGGCGGCTGTGCCAAGGGAGTCGCTTTCGGACAGTGATTTCGAGACGTGAAGTGAAACCATGTGTGGACTCAGGCGCCGCAGCGTCGTTCGGGGAATTCGGTCATGACGATATGACTGGCAGGGGGGGCAGGAAGCGCTCAGGGCTTCTGGAAGGCGGGCCTGGCTCCCACTTGGAGGAATGGAATACCGTGGCCTGCGCTGCTTGCAGACGACGAGACGCGGGCAAAGACGAAAGTGAGAAGCTTGTGAGGGACGGTGGAGCCACGTTTGCCGTTTCCGGCAAAAGGTCAGCCGCCGGGCGCCAATCAGCGCCCGCGCCTTGTCCCCTAAGAAGTATATCATTATTCAGCGTCCGCTGCGGCCACCACGAACCAACCCGCCGTCCCTCTGGTCTTGCCAGTTTCTTTCTCGCCGATGCTGGGCATTGCTGTCGACGATCTCTCCGTCAGCACTCTTCGCGGAAGTCGTTGCCTGCACCGTTCGAACGTCCATGGATGGAGTGTGCCGTGCACACCTGATCCGATCTGGAGGATGGAGCCCGGCCAGTAGAATTTGGTTATATAATCGCTTCGCTGTGAGGTGATGTGAGAAGTCGAAGCTTCCAGGTGAGGTGACAACGCGATTTCCGAGAGCGAGTGGTCTCTATGGCGACAACGTCGACTATTACGTCTCTCGTCATCCAAGCATGACCCGAGCAATGAGCTTTTTGGGAGCAGTGGTGCGTGTCCCGGCCTTCTCTGAAGCCTGTGTTCCCTTCGAAGCAGGTACCGTCAGCGCTACACGCACGGCGCGACGCGTGGTAGGCTGGGATGCCCTAGATATGCATGGGGCCGGCAATCGTGATTCGAGGGCCTGTAAAGCCTGACAGATCAATGTCTGTCCTGATGTAGATGTAGTTAGCCGTTACTAACTGATGCCCTCTGCCGGTCTATCGCAGCGTCCGACTAATCGTGCGCTGGTCGCGTGAGGGCGTGGCATGAGCAGCAACACGCAATTCCAACCCCGCGTTGCTGGCCTTGGTCCTCATCATGCCTTCATCCCGTCCCACTGCGACTCGGACAGCGTCGCCCAAAGATGACACGCCGAAGTCGCGCAACCGTCGAACCTCACTTTACCGACGGAGAAGACCTAGCCCAAGAAGTGCCCTCGCAGGCATTTGTCAGATGTGTGCAGCAAGGTCCGGACTATCATGTTCGCCATCACAAATTACACGAAACCCGGCCGCCAAAGAGGCGCCCGATGCTTCCCAGACACCCTGGAGAATGATGTCATCCGCCTTCCTGCCCACCGGCCGAAGATGGTCGTCTCGCTTGTCCGCACTTGCAGAAGCCGTTAGATGCTCGAGGACCTTGGCACAGATGCCGGGTGTCCTCAACCACTCACCAACAGTCACGTCCCGTATTGCTTCTGCATGCCGGATTAGGAAGACGACAATCTCCTGCCTGGTCGTAACCAGCCAGAGCCGGGCGCCGAGGCCGGCTGTTCGTATACCCTTTCTCTGTGACAGGCTCGACCGGGTTACATGCTACCCAGAGGGGTGGTGCTGGACCATACCATTGCCCGCGGAGCCGCACCGTTCCATGGCCCCCAGCATCTTCTCGGATATCCTTCTCCCACGATCTGAAACTGTTAGCAGCTAGACAGTTGCAGTAGTGGTCCTAATGATAGAAACAGACATGGACACGAACACGTCCGAATGCGGGTGGATCCAGCGAGATGTAGTAGCATTCAGAAACCTCGTCTAGAGAATTGTACAATCTCGAACCCATGTTGATACGCCTTCCGTGTCCAAAATGTCGCTGCCCGCAGACCCCATTTACTCGAACATGCTCCAGGCATAGAGAGTGAAAACGAACGGCGAAAACCCGATACCAATGCTCCTCAACCAGAAAGATGCCGTCTATCCTGAGAGGTATGTCCCTGGGGTTGACCAGCCGAGAACCAGTCTCCGCTCCACCAACTCGGCGCCCGATTCTCGTCCAGATGATCACATCCGCAAAGATTTCGTGAACCAGCTGCAAGCCTGTGCCACAGCGCCCTCAAATCTGCGTCCCACGAGACATAACCGTCCTTTTGCGTGGGTGCCTACCCGGAGGCAAGAACCAGAGCCGGAAACTCTCGACTTTTGCCTCTCGGTCCTTGCCGATGGCCCACCCGCTCCACCTCAATTTCCTGTCGTGCTCGGAGCCTTGTCCCAATGCTTGAGCATTTGCCGGAGTGCGCGGGTCCATTCGGCCACGCAGGCAGCAACAAGTCGTTCGAACTCTTCTTTCGTGGGCCTGCGACCTCCCCAGGTGCTAGCCTTAGAAGCAAGGGCGCGCGCGTGTTTCGCAATGAGATTTCTGCACCGAGGTCAGCGTCCGAACCACTCGCTGGGATTGACCAATCGCCTCAAAATGAAGGGTGCTTACTCCTTCTCCATCTTCACGAGGACTAGCCAGCAGTAGTTCCAGCTCCGAGTGCTACTGGGGTCGCGCACCACCAGCGCTTTAGCTTCGTCGAGACACTCAGAACTGAACGGATATGTCTTGGTGAGGCCACGGAGCTCATTCAACAGGTTGTTGGAGTTGACGTAGTGAGCCCACGCCGTCGTCATTGGCTCCGTCACCTCGGCCGAGTCCAGAAACGCGAAGATCTTCTCGATGCGGCGTAACTCGGTGATGGTATTGACTCGATGAGTTCGAAGAGACTGGATCAGTTGGTCTTTGTTGTTCTGCACCCTCGTTAGCCGCCACATTCGAGACCGTCTTGAGTGCGCCAAGGAAAACCAGATATTCAAAGAGATATACTGGAAACGACTTTAGGAGAGAGATAGGGGCCAAAGGAAAGGAGTAAGGAAATCAACGCAAAAACAATCGCAAACATAGGAAATATTACAAAAATAAAGCCTGGACTAACTTGGCTCATTGTTCGAGGATCAGCCGGTGTGCCAGGGGAGACCAGCTGATATGTCTGCGGCCTCGCCGTCGCCACCGTGGTCGGCCCTTGTCCTGCGTACCGAGACATCGGGTCTTCGAAAGGGGAGGACGGTGACTGATGTGGACTTGCTCGTGAACTCGAGTGCTGTGACAGAGGATCAGTTGTGGCTTGCCGGGCTGATGACGGCTGAGAAGGAGACTGAGAACCGCGTCCGGCAGGATGAGATGGCAGGGAGATCCGAGTTGATGGCTCTCCTCGCTGACCAGGATGAGATCGTCTTGGGGTATTTGTAGTCCGGTTGCCTCCTGAGCCCTGACCGGAGGACTCGTCCATAGACAACAACCTGCAGTAACAACTTTCTGGGGCCGAAGGAAGAGTTTGGGTGACCTTGAGTAATCGGTGATGATATAACCCAAGGGGGGTGAACACGACCCGCCAACCGGTAGAAGGGGACGCAAACTTAGTAAGATCGCAGCAACAGAATTGATGAGTTGAGACTGTAGAAGGAAGCAATGCAGTGTAGCAGTTGGAATGCTATGGGCGGAACAAACCAAGGCAGGGAGAGAGGCTGACACATACGTGCCTGCAGAGGTATTATGAACTTCTGGCAGAAGCGTGATGTGCCGAGCAAAGGACCGCGATTCCGATAATCTTCTCCAAGCACGAGTATACCTGCTAATGGACAAACTCTAGGAATGATTACCATGGGGTCATTTTGTGCGGCTGTTCCCTTCCGTCGCCGCCACACCAAGGCGCGGTGAAGGTCATCTTCCGGCGCATCAGTTGCTACATGTCCAGCACATCTAACGTGATGAGCGTAGTATTGACCGCTGGCTACCTCAGCCTCAGGCGTTCAGCGCGGAGACTTTTGGCGTCATCTGGCGAGGTTCTGCGTACTGTGACCACGTGCCGGGCGCCGAGATTGGAAACCGGCCGGTCAAGGAGCCAGGATGGCATTGGCGAGTAGGTGGGATGGCGCAACGGGTCAGGATGGGGGCCGGAAAAAAAAAGGCTAGCGAGAGCAGGTGAAGGTGAGTGAGGACGCAGAAGACTGCGACGGTTTGGAGTCATAAGCTAGTGACAGAAGAGAGAGGAAAAGTCCGGACGTCACTAAGCGCGGGACGGCGGAAGAGACAAGCTACCAAGTGGAAGTGATCGGTGGTTTGTGGTGGTGAGAACGAAGGTAACCTTCCACTCATACGACGGCATTTGGCTCCGACGAGCGTCGGCCTATTCGGTTCGAGTCGAGCAGAGTCGGCGCGAACAGACAAGGGGGGAAAGCGTCATGGAGCGAGTATAGCCTGCTCCTGGTTGAATGCCGGATCTGGCTGCAACGTACTCGGTAGCTCGAGATCGTATCCAAGTTGGACCTTTGGCTCGAGTCAACTGGCAGCGCCGCACAGTGAAAGACGAACGAGGTGAGACTCAGTGGACGACACACCCGACACGCTCGCCCCGCTTAGTCAGTGCCCGCTTTACCCGATTATGCCGAGGCTAGCCTTGTTTGGCCTTGGTACGACCTCAGCCTCACATTACTTGGGGCGGTGCTGATGATGAGCTGTGTATGAAATTCGCTGCCCGTCGCCTCATTTGGCGAATGCTTCTGTGATACTGCCCTAATCCGTACAGTCGCCCTATATCTGGCCCCGAGCACTGTCAAGCAAGTTCCCTTTTGAGGCTAACAGCCAAGAGGCTGACGACCAGCCACATTAAATTTCCCATTTCAATCCGTATACGATCAGATTGCCGACAGACCAAGTGCTTTCGCCTGTGAGCCAATGGGAGACTACGCCGGCGTTCGAGGCTGGCACGGCCCGGTAAAGGATCTAGCTTCAGATCTTGCAGTCGATCCCAATTCCCCAATCCAGGCCAGCCAGACATCCGGCAAGCCAAGTTTCCGGGAGCGCGTTTGTACTGACCCCGTCGCAAAGGGGTTTGAATAGGTGCCTATTCAAGGCTGAACGTTTTATTTGAAGCTCGCTAAGGCGGTCCCACCGAATCCTTCCGAGGCCAGCATGCTGTTTCAACGGTCATGCCAGCCCACCAAAGGAATCTGTGTTGTATACACCGGAGCTTGAATTTTACCGAAGTGGGATATCTCATCTCGGACCGCCAGGACGCTGGCGATGGTCTTGATTGGCGTATGGATTTGAAGAGCCACTACCACCGCCACCGCCACTGCCACCACTATACTCGTAGGCATATGGGTCCCCACCTGTTGACCAAGGCTCCGAGGCTGAGATGTAGGGCTGAGAAGACCCACTTCGAGCGGGATTGTTAGTCAAATTTCCGACCCCGGGACCATATGAGCCCTGACTGGCACTGTTCAGGCCGGTCGAAGGGCTACTTCTTCCACTGCCCCCACCTTGCAAACGAGCTCGCAGACGGTCCCGGGAACCCATAGCTCCGGGGTTTGCAGCAGGAGCTGTTTGGTAGCTTCCAGCCCTTTGACTGGGAAGGGGTCTGGCGCTGGGGCTGGGCTGGCCAAAGGACGTCGTTCCGCCATTCCCACCTGACTGAGACCTGGCCGAGTCACTGGAGCGCAAGGAATTGGGGGTGGGCCGAGCAGCTCGGAGACTTTGAGGCGGAGGAGCGGTCGGGGCGGGAGCAGAGTCCCAGAGATCAGAGAGCCCTCCGCCCCGACCCCCAGAAGAGCCTCTTGAATGTGTCTGCTGGTTGCCGAGCTGGGAAGGGAATTGGTTGCCGTACTGGCCATATGAGCCGTGAGGCTGGGGTGGCGCCACGACTGGCCTTTTAGGATCAGGTGGCAGCCACTCGGGGTAGGGACGCCCTTTCTCTGTGTAATATGCGCGCAGGACGTTGGAGATATGCGAACAGTCTTCATTGTCCGGATCATCCTCTTCTGAGTCTTTGGTCAAGGCTTTTCGCAGGGTCGCGATTCGGGAGGAGAATGTGCTCGACCATGTCGAAGTCGCAGCGGGAGTGGTATTCTGGGACGCCGGCTGGCTCGAGGAGTTTGAGGTGAAGTAAGAGAGGTACGAGGCCATGGCCTGGTAGATTGAGGGTTCGTTGGCGCTGCGTGCCCTCGGGCATGTGCATGCAGGAGTGGTACGCGCTGACGAAGAATTGTTGGCTGTTGGGTCAAGTCTGAACACTTGGTAGAGTGCGGATTCATCCCCGCGTTTCACCTCGCCCTCAACTCGAATTCACCTGCCTAGCGCGCCGCACAGGGAATGTATGCCGAGGGCTCTACATACAGAAGTTCGCAGATCGCCAAGAAGCCGCCTTCTCGTGGATCTTGTTGTTGAGCCCTCAGGCATTCTGCATTTCCCAAAGTCTCCTGGCTAGATTCTCTGAATAACGGGCTGGTCGACTCACCGCTCAAAGCCGCTGACCCAGCCATCCCTCCGATATCCTATTCCATCCATTTTCCTGGTCTTTCAATTGTCAGGTCATAGTGAATATCCGTCTCTGACACTGCTTCTTCTGGTCAACCCATCCAGAAATTCTCATCACTATTCGCTCCTCTATACCTTGACATAGTCGACCGTCAGTCTTCTACTGAACCCAACTACTTCATGGATCCTCCCCTCGTTAGAACAGATAACTCCGCTTGGTATACAGCTGAACAGGCTCGCAATAGACGCCCGCACCACTAGCCAGGAACAGACCGCAGCTCTAGTCCTACGAACGAAGCTATTGATCGCGAAGGTACAGGACCAGTCTGGCTCTCTTGGGACCATGCCGCCAATTTCGTCCCCATCCACCGCTGTCACTGATTGAATCCACCAGCGCGCCAACTACAATAGAGGGCCAAATGAAAGCAGATGACGAAATATAGCAAGCATACACCATCGGAGTTTACCTCAATGCGGCAGAGGTGGACCTTTGAAGCCGTATCACCCAGTGAGACACTCACAGCGACGCAAGTTGTAGAGGTGTGAGATGTCGCAGACCAGTCGGTCCCCGGGTCTTGCGTGCCCAGTGACACTTTGGTGACAAATGTTTCAGTCCGGCTAATGCCGTAGTAAGCCTGCAACAATATTTTCACAGAAGCCGAGGAAGGGAAAATATGCCCACAACCAGACTTTCGATCGTGCACAGTGAGCCACGCTGGCGTAAGAGGCGGCGAACAGGCGTTCAAGTTGTGTGATGAGTTTGCACACCTACGACAGGTACCTCCAAACACTTTAACGTCTCTCTAGCTTGACGAAATCGCGCCCGCTACGCTTCGACTGACCACTACCTCGACCACTTCAACACCTAGACTGACAACCCTTATTAGCGGTACAACGACCTCGCTGGCAAGAACTTCTGCGAATCCCCACCTCCCCGCCTGGAGGCTGGAAAATTTCAACAAAGACGTCTCTCTCTTTGAAGAATTCTACCACGTCGTGGTGATCTTCCCCTTTTAACAGACCCTACAGCAACGCCACTCCGCGGACCGTCCCTTGAAAGGTCGGCGCCAAGAGCGTAGCGGTCCGGGAAAATACCCAAAGCCTGCCCAACCCTTAAAAGGTGAACTGGCTCTTCACGATCTCCCACCAGTCCCCAACGACATTGGCAAGGATGCCCCACAATGTCTCCGAAGAACATGCCTCTCCAAAACGCACGGGTGTATTGCCTTCGCTGCTTCCTGCATGATTGGCAGCATAAAGGCGCGGTGTGGATCCTTTGAGATCACCTTTCTACAGGTCAGGACAGCCGGATCATGATTTCGGAAGTGAGCGAATACCCGAACCTGCGACGTCGCGGGGATGCACGTACTGTAGCGTGTGGATGGATCCCAGATGCTGAGCGTCGGGGGAGAGGAACGGACCGCGCGGAACTGGAGATCCCTGGCACGACCCGAGTGGGTTGAAGTGCATTAAAGTGCGGCAAGAGCCCGAGAAATACGGGCCTCCGTGTTGCGTCGAGTATAATATTCTTCCACATGGCGAAGAAGAATCCGCCGCTTCCAGCCGCCGCACGGGAGGGAACATTGTATGAATCAATTCGAAAGGGGACGGCGCATCGCAAACTGGAAGAACTGGCCGGTCAGGCTCCACATTTTGAACACCAAACATCAATAAAAACATCAATACTCCTCGCTATTTGCCGAACCTGTCTATATGCCCTGCACTTTACGATAATTAGGCGGCTTCCACATGCGCCTCGCCACCTTGCCACCCCAGACCGGCACAAGACTAATACTCCCCACAGCCACGACCCGCCACGCCCAGCTCCAACTCGCCACATAGCCCAGATCGAAATACTCGCCCAGAAATGGCACGCTGGCCGCGTAGATGCACGCCGTGCCCACAATACACACAATCATAATGGGATGCCAGGTCGTGACCGCGACAGCCACCATGATGAGCTCGTTGAGGATCAGGACCGTAAAACTGACGGAGAGCATGCGCGGACCGTCGACCTCGCCGACGAGGAGTTGGGAGAGCCCCTGAATGACAGCGCCCTGGTAGACCGACACGCCCACCCACGTGAAGAACGTCTTGTAACTGAGGCTCTTGCCAGTTTTCAACTCCTTGTACAATTCCGGGTAGAGATTTGCGAGATGCTCGTCCACGTCCGTGTCCAACACCAGACTGAACACAGGGAGCATGGTGTACACGGTCGCATAGCCTACCATCAACCAGTCCTTGAACAGTCCTTTCGGATCAAAGTGCCCGGCGATGTTATACATGGTCTGGCAGACACTGATGATCAGACCTCTGTGGATGATGAACTGCGCGAGTTTGGCGCTGCGTTTGTATGAGTTCCGCCCGTGCCACACGAGAAGTTTGGTGAGGTAACAGAACTGCTCGATGCTGAAATCGGCTGCCAGGGAAGCTTGCCGGCCCTCCTTGCCAACGATCCCGATGCCCACGTCCGCGGCCTGGATCATCGAGACGTCGTTGCCGCCGTCGCCAATGCAGCAGACCCGCTTCTTCGTGTGCTGTCGGATCAGTTGCGCGACATCGGCCTTTTGGGTCGGGGAGCAGCGGCAGGCGATCACGGCAGGGAGTTGGACCGCGATGGTGATGAATTCGGTACGGAATTGGCTGAGCATGAGGTGGAGCGAGTCGCCGTCGATGAGGAGTGCTGACTCTGTCTGGTTGCGCATGACGTCTAAGGCGTCTTTGGCTGCTTGTTTGGCCTTGAGTTTTGACATGGTGTAGATGTTTTGGCCTCGAGCCACCAGTCTGGCTGAAACAGCTACGCACCGCGCTGTTTCGATCTTATCACCTGTTAACATCCAGATCTTCACACCGGCGTTGCGGAGCAGTTCCAGCGATGGTTTGACGTCTTTTTGAAGGCGATCTTCCACGCCAGTTACCCCGAGGAGTTCAAGATCGTGTTCCAGATGGGTTTTCACTACCGACGCCATGCCTGTGTCGCGGTCGTGCAGGGCCAGTGATGCGTCCGTATACTCGGAAGAGAAATCTGCGTATTGTTGCTGAGAGAGTCTTTTCCTACCGACGACGAGGGTCCTCAATCCTTCGCGTGCCATATTCGCGGTTTCCTCGTCGAGCCAGTCGTTTGCGCAAACGATGGAGGTCATTACTGTGTCTGCACCCTTTTGAAAAAACCAGAGTTCATCTACATTGGAGAGCCCGGGAATTTCTGAGGTTAATGAAACGATAATGCCCATTCGCTTGCTGTCAGACGTGAAAGGGAAAATGTCTTTGATTTCGGCACGAATGACGATTTGGCCGGTGGAGACGGACTGAAGGACAATGTTCTCTCGGTCGCGTTGGAGGACACGCAGCCCAACGCTTTCGGTGAACTCCACGATGGCGATTTCATCGGGCGAGGAGGCCTGGTAAGAGACTACTTTCTCTCCGTCGATTTCGTCTGTGGTGGGTGTGACGTTGTGGCAGAGGGCCAGCGCTAGGACGAGATCTCGTACTCGAACACCAATTTCTCGACGAGTTTTGGTGGTTGAGCCAATTTCTGACGCTTTCGACTCGTGCCCAGCACCCGTGGCGAAGGCTTGGTCGACGTAGGCTGCAACTTCATCCATCGCCTCGCCCGCATATGCAACGGTGCCAACGTGGATCTTCCGCAGTTGCATTTCATTCTGTGTAAGCGTTCCGGTCTTGTCGGATAGCAAGTACTCGATTCGGCCCAAATCTTCCGGGATGGTGCTGGTGCGGACAACAGTGCCTGGAATGCCTTTGTCTTGATGAATGAAATACGCGTAGACAGTCTTTCCCATGTCGAGGTTGACCCGGAGACTGATCGGGATGATGGTCGAAAAGAGGATGAGATAGATTGTGATGGCCACATACCAGGGCTTCTTGTTTGATGGCTCAAACCCTTCGAGTGCGACAAGGATGATGGAGAGACTCAAGGTCATGATGCAGAGGATCTTGGTCAAGTTGTTGATCTCGTATTCTAGAAGGCCGGTCTTTGATCTTGACGGAGAGGTCGACAAGGCGGATCGTGTTTGCCGGCCGGTATAGATGACTGCGCCATAAGTTGTAGTGCTGGAAGCCAAGACGGTGTTCGCCCAGGCTGTATTATCGATGGTCAGCGGAGCTGAGATCGCTCTATCCGCTGCAGACCGGTCCAGGTCACTTGATCCGCCATTGTCGTCAGCGAGGTTTTCTTTCAGAACATGCGGATCGTACGCGGAGGCTTGCCTGGGCTCGAGCTCCAAAGTCCCGACGAATTCATTGACCTTCTTGTCGGGGGCACCGGCCGTTATCTTCAAACGCCGAAGGTCTTTCAGGGTCAGATTCTGGCTCAGTGGACTTGGAAGGCGCAGCTTCCAGTCGGTTTCTCCATCAAGTTGATCTGTCCGAATAAATGTCTCGCCGGTACTCTGGGGTGAAGGGGCGTCTGTCTCGTCACCACTGGAAGCAACCGTGAGCTCGCTCAAGCGACTTTGCAAAATGACAACATCTGCCGGAACTCTCTGATTCTTCTCGAGTTTTAAAACATGCCCTACTTTGATATCGCGCGACTTTTTCTGTACTTCAACCACACCATCTCTGGCGGTGTCGGAGAAGGACAAGACCGTAAACAGTTCGGCATTGGCTTCTGCATCCCTTCGTCGCCGGACAATATCGTCCGCGGCTTCCTTGCCAATCGAAATCGTGAGAACCACGGCTAGGGGGACAATATAGGTCGACATGTAGCCGATTCGCAAAAAGGGTAATATCTGGGACAAGGCAACGAGCAGAAAATAGACATTGAGAAAGAAGGAGAATTCGTTGTACAGTGTCCGAGGCAAGAAGGACCAGGGGGTGTATTTTGCGTTGGAGACGACATTCGTGGGAAATCGTTTCTTCTGAGACTGACCGACGACGACTTCGCGCGATTTGTGACCGTCCAACTCTTGGTTGCCCTCGCGCATGTCTGCCAACTCTTGCCTGACGAAGTCGGATATCTGCATGCTCTGGCGGACACTCGGACGGCGGGAAGGCGCGTCACGCCCCTGAGATATACTGTTCTGTCGATGGAGGTGCTGGTATTTCTTCCGACTAACATTCCATCCCACTTGATCTTCGGATTCCGACCATTGTGGCAATTGGCCGTTGCCATGAGTCTGGCCGGGCCAGCTCCCTAACAGGCCTTCAGTGTCTTCGTCGGCCTCGCCCGTCCTACCCGGTCTCCCTTTAGACCGCCACAGGCGACTGCTTCCGTATTTCTGCAGTCTTTGCAAGGGGATATTGGTGGAGCCATTGGCAGTGCGGCGGCTCGCGGAGTCGGAAGATGGCTTTATCCTGGGTTCATTGTATGAGTGGACGATGGGATCAAGTTCGTCGAGATCAAGGTCATCATCGGAGCCAGACTCTGCATCTCTGGAGGGAGGCATGCCCGTCGCTGGGCATCCTCGGGTTTCAGTTCAGTGACGGGGTTGCTGCCGTGCAGGTTTCGTGTATTTGTTTTGCAGATAAAGCCAAGGTGTTGCCGTCGACCTAAAATGTGCAGGTCAGTCTGTATATAGAGATTCCTTGGGAGTATGGGTTGTGGTGGGCGAAGTAATATGGCAGCCTTCCCTGGGGAGCCCGAGGCAGATACACGGACATGACATGCTGGCGCAGACAACCTACGGTGGACTATATGCGTCGCTGCGCTGGCTGTTGGCTCCTGTTGGCTTCTGTTGGCCGCCGTTGGTGGTTGGACAGTTCCGGGTGCTCGTTGTCCGCTTCCCGCATCCTGCATCCCCATCCGTGGATCGTCTGGAGACAATCTGGCCTTCACATTCACATACTCTTCCTGTCGCCTGTCAATTTCTAGCAGCATCTCTCCCGGCGTCCGATCCTTCCCTCGGCCGCGATTAACCTATCCCTGGTGGAAATGTATTACAGAATTTGCCGATACTGATTGCACATGTATGGCAGAAAGAAGCCCTGTCAAGCCCCCTAACTTTTTGCTGACTTCGACAAGTAACGTCTAATCTAATCCATGGCTGTCGTGATGGAGACACCCGAACATGTTGAAAATGTCTCTTCAGGCGCGCAGGAAGATTCACAAACGGGTCACTGGTTTCCAGCCCTGCGCCCCGACACGATGGAAGAGATTAGACACAATGCGCCCAGCGCCCAGGTCGCATCGAGCCCTGCCCTCCATGCACGAATAGATATAATACCTCCGACGCCGGTCTCGCGACAAAGTGAAAGAGTCGATTTTCCGAGCCAAAGCATGCCGGTCGTGCCGGAGGATCCTGACGAGCCTGAGCCCGTGCCTACACCCGCAGCAGCTCCGACCTCGTCCTCGCGGCCTTCTGGTACGAACGATGCTGGCGATGAGCTGCCCTCAGACGATGATGACGAGAGACTGGATCCAGCCTGGGGCATTAAGCGTTTTGACAGCACACATATACTTGATAAAGTCCACCGCTCGTCGACCTTTCCTGACCTTGATCCACCCGAGCCGGCAGACCACGAGATTGAGACTGCCGCACCCTCAGACAAGCTGGAAGTTGAGGCGATCAATGGCACTGTGGAAGAGGAGAGGATTGTTGGGCAGAAAAAGAACGCCACTGAACCGCGGAGTCTAGAGGGGTGGAATGGTGCCGGTGATAACACTCGAGAACCCCGGTCATGGACAATTCCGGCACAAGAAGCTCATATTGATGAGGCAGACCAGCGATATGAAGAGGGTGTTCCTTTGATCCATCCAGAAATGGAGGCCCCGGCACACGTCCAAGATGAGGACAAGCAACCTGCACAAAACCTTTTCGATGCGGTGCAAGACGATGAGGATACCAGCTTCTTCTCAAATAACCCCGGTTCAGCGTCTGAGGCTCCCCAACATCCCTCTCTCGATAGAAAGTCCACCACCCAGGTTCTGAATTCCTTGAATCTATCGAACACTGACCTGCCAGACTCGCCCGCAGTAGATGCACCGGTCGAGGCGTCCTTCTTCGATGAGCTGGCTACTCATACTGCTCCGGTCCCAGACAACAACGCCTCCGCTGGCGTCGATAACCAGGATCCCGACTCAATGTGGGCAGCTGCACTTGCAGACGATGAGTTTCTGGTCGAGGATGCTGATGACCTTCTTCCTGATTCTGACGACGAATCATCGGCGGCACCTCCCTCTCAGCCTGTGTCCAACACCGTGCCACAGCAACAGCCTCAAAGGCAGAGCTCCGTTAATCCTTATGCGCCTCATCAACCTACCACCTCCGATATGTTTCAAATGTTTCCTTCGGCGGGGGGGACACACGACAACGTGGGTCTATCGCGACCAGAACTACCCTCTGTGGGCTCCTTTCAAGCTCAATTACCACAGAGACCGCCGGCCACGACCGTCAAAAGCTTCGTGGATCAAGCGAAGGATGGCTACAAATCTCCCTACGATCTCCCTTTGGATCTAAAGCCTAAAAGGAAATCTCATGTTCCACAGCCAGTCCAGACGACGAGATCTGTCGCTCCTCCGCCGAGAAGCAGCAGCCTGTCAGAAAACCCCCTGCAATCACCGTTTGCCTCAGCTGGACCGCCGACCTCCTCGTCTCTAGGTATGCAGCCTCCGGCACCGTCGCCTGCCATGCCGCAACGAAGCGTCTCGGCCTTCGGGTCGACCAAGACTGAAACGCCCAAGTCTAGATCTTCATCAGGATTCTTCGAAGAGTTACCGATCACACCGAAACCACGACCCGCTGGACGTTACACTCCACAGCAGTCGTTTTCAGCCGCTCCTCCTCCCCCTCTACCTCGGAGTCCACCAGTTGCTCCAGTGCCCGTTCCGGACTCACTTCCTCCGCAGCCGTTTAATCAGCCTCCGCGACAGCAAGGCTTACCCCCCGAACCCTCTGATTTATATGCTCAATACGGGCTTCAGGCGCCGGAACGCCTAGATCCTTATGCGAATGTACCTCTACAGCCGCCGCCTTCTCTGCCAGCGGTTACCACTACTAGATACTCACCGGCACCGCCCGTCACTTCGACACTTGGCCCTCGCCCTGGGCCTTCCCCGCGATATTCGCCCGCACCTCCACCCCGGGCAACCTCTGCCAATGCTGCGAGATACGCAGCGCAACCGACACCATCATCTGTCCCCGTACAAGGCCCCTTTCAGGCTACCCCAGCAGTGCCAAACAGACCACCTTCTCTTCCTCCTACTACCGCTGCCGCCGTCTTGCCCTTCCAACCACGTACATCAAGCCCGCTAGCATATCATAAGGATTCTGTCGACGAAAGTGCAAGGGGCTGGCCCGCTGTAACGGTGCAGTCATCAGCCCCACCAGTGTCTACGAATCAGTATACACCTTCTGCTGCTCATGGGCCTTCGTCCGTCACTTCTCCTGAACGCCGTGGCTATGGAGACTTGATTAACCAGTCTTCGCCTCAGAAGCGTCCAGATGGTGGGCAATTACCACCTCCACGCCGGTCCCAAACCCAGTCGCCATCGAAACAACGCCCCCAAGCGGCATACCCTTCGTACAACGGCGACTTCATCAACCGTCCAGCCACAGCTTACGGCGAATCGTCACCTAGTATGGCTGCTGCTCAATTGGCTTCTGGCCCTCCAATGCGTACTAATGGTCAAGGCAGGGGCCAAGTCCCAGAATTGGTTTTTGTGCGGCCTCAAGATGACACCCAATTTGACCCGCTGGAGCGGTGGAAGGGTGCTCCAGTATTCACATTCGGTTTTGGTGGCACTGTTACCAGCTCATTCCCAAGGCACGTGCCCAGGTATGCTACAGGAGCCGTGCGACCCCAAATCAAGCCAGCCCCAGGCGACATTTCCGTTCGTGACGGCAAGGAGATTCTCCCCCAAGTTGAGCTAGTTAACAGTTTCCCTGGGCCACTTCGATCCAAGTCGAAGAAAAAGGACGTCTTATCGTGGATGTCGAATTACATTGCCGGGATGGAGGCCGGAATGCCCAATATTTTCGCCGCTCAGGCTCATGACGATCCGGCCCGACGCCTCCATGAGAAGGTACTACTTTGGAAGATCGTTCGTGTCCTGGTGGAACATGATGGTTCACTCGAGGGTCCAGCGCTGACAGCAATCAACCTCCTTCTCTCTCCTGAGATTCACAATGTTGACGAGTCGAGTCCGATCCAATACCGTGCTGGTGAACAATCGTCCGGAATCTACAGGCCATCGGGTGCCAATGTGCGGCCCGATTCTATTGACCCGATGGCGGTTGAAACTCTACGGAAACGACTGCTGAGCGGCGATCGGCAGGGCGCGGTGTTCCATGCCATGGACAATCGTCTGTGGTCCCACGCTCTGATCATCGCCTCAACCATGGAGCGCTCGATGTGGGGTCAAGTTGTGAGAGAATTCGTGCGTCAAGAAGTGAAGGCCGCCGGCGAAAATACCGAATCACTGTCTGCGCTATACGAGATCTTTGGAGGCAACCTCGAAGAAAGCATTGATGAGCTCGTCCCGCCATCCGCTCGAGCCGGTCTCCAGATGATAAGCAGGGTCAACACTGGAGGTGCTACTAAGAATTCTCTCGACGGCTTGAACCGGTGGAAAGAGACACTCAGTCTTGTGCTGAATAACCGGTGTCAGGGCGACTATCAGGCTCTAGCAGTCCTCGGAAAGCTACTTCAAGACTACAATCGCATCGAGGCGGCGCATATTTGCTACCTATTTTCGAGGAGCCCACAACGACAGACATTGTTTGGAGGCCCTGATGAAGAGCACGCCTCGATAATATTGCTCGGTGCCAACCACAAAGCACAACCCGCTGACTTCGCCCGAGATCAAGATGCTGTCATGCTCACTGAAATATACGAATTTGCGACAAGTGTTCTTGCGGCCGGGGCGCCATTATCATTCATGCCGTACCTTTCTGTCTTCAAGTTGCAACGCGCGACGCTCATGTCAGAGGCTGGACTGAAGGCAGAAGCGCAATCTTATTGTGATGCCATCGCAGCCACCTTCGGTAAGAGCAGCAAGATGTCGCCTTATTACCACCCCTTATTCCTTTCCGAGCTTGACGACCTGTCGAATAAACTCAAACAGACGCCAATTCAGGGCTCGTCCTCGTGGATTGGAAAGCCAAGCCTGGAGAAGGTTGGCGGTTCTATGTGGACCAAGTTCAGCAGTTTCGTCGTAGGCGACGACAGCGACGCAGAATCCAAAGGTTCAGGGAAGGATGCGGGCGAGAGTGGCCCATTTGCCCGCGTTGCTGGAACGCCCTCGGTCAGCAGGACTGGCTCTCAGTCGGATCTGTACGGGTCCTACCCTCAAGCCGTCCCTGCGACCATAGCTGGAAACAAATATGCTCCCAACGGCATACAGTCAGCACGATCCTCGGCAGAACTCACTCGTGGGAGACCATCCTTGGACTCGCAAAGATCACCACCGTCTAGTTCATACTCCCAACATACCCGTCAGTATGAGCCAATGAGCATGTTCCAACAAGGGCAAGCCGTTCAGCCTTCAAACCCCTATCAAGCCTTTGCTACCTCGCCGCCCCCTCCGTCTTACCCCCAAAGCCCGCCAAGGTCTTCGTACGTGCCGAACAACGCAGCTCCGGCGGCGGCAACATCAAATGTGTCTCCCACGCGTCCGGGATATGCACCAACGCCGCCTTCCGAAGACATCATTCAGCAAGCGTACCGTCATACTCCGGAGCCCATTGCACAGATACCTGAAGAGCAACCCATATCATTTGGTGGCTACCAACCCCTGCAACCCGAAAATTCCTATGGCGGTTATCAGCCATCGCAGCCCGAAGGTGCTGAGCCCCCCCCTCAGCAAAATGGGGTTACCGGGACGAATTATGGAGCTCCTACCGAATCTTATGGTTTCGAACCTCCCACCGGCGGCTATGTCCCATATGAGCCTGAGCCAGAATCACCAGAGACGAGCAGAGACCAGAAGCCCAAGAAGAAGTCATTCATGGACGACGACGATGACTACTTCCCTCGGGCACCCAGTCCACCAGCGACTTTCCAACCTCAAGCCTCTGTCGATGGGGACGAGGCGGCTCGCAAGAAAGCCAACGACGCCGCCGCCGAAGCTGCTTTCCGTGCTGCCGCTGAAGCAGATGCTGCGCGAGAAAGGGAGCAGAAACAGTCTAAGCGATCTTCGTCCTGGCTGGGGGGGTGGTTCGGAGGCAAGAAAGATGAAAGTCTTGATTCAGGATCAAGCAAAGGCGGCGAGCAAAAAGTATTTAAGGCCAAACTCGGTGAATCGAAGATGAAGTTGTACTATGACAAGGAGCTCGGGAAATGGGTGAATCCTGACAATCCCGATGCCGCAAAGAAGACGGCAACACCTCCTCCACCAAGAATGGGTGGTACACCCGCGCCGCCGATGGGTGCTGCTGGCCATCCTAGACCACCGATGGGTTCCACTCCTCCGACTTCACATCCTAACACTCCAGGTCTGGGCATGGGTCTGTCCTCTGGACCACCCAGCAGAACTGGCACTCCCGCTGACGGACCTGGGCCTTCAATGACGAGTGGGCACTCACCACAGATCGGCGTCACTGGCCCGCCCAGCGCCACTAGCACTCCGCCGATTGGGGCACCTTCGACTCCAGGTCTCGCTCCGCCCCCACGCCCGGGTACCGCCACGAGCAATGCTAGTAGCATTGACGACTTAATCGGACCTCCGACTGGCCGTAAAGGTGGCAAAGGAGCTAAGAAAGGAGGTAAAGGGCGGTATGTGGATGTCATGGCGAAATGAAACACTCCCGATGGAGATCTGAGCGGAATCGATAGCCAGTCGACAGAGTTGGACTGGGCAGCTTCTTGTACAAATAATACTTGTGTTTGTTTGATGTGGCAATCGAAATGGCCACCAGAACGCAATTTCCCTTTTGACTGCATTGCATCGCTGGCGACATGTGACAAAGATTCAATTATGGGAAAACTAAGGGTTACTTCAATAGCACTAATACCAACATCACCTAGACCTCAACCACTAATTGTCACACCCCCTCATCCTATTGTTCACTTGCATAGCTTGTTCCCGTGTAAAGGGGCTCCTCGATGTTGCAGCCTTGCAGCTGGGGTGCCAGGCACGTGATCAGTTGGAGATCCGCACCTGCTCACCTTCGCACCTTTTGAGTTGTGCGAGAGAACACGCCGGCTCGCTCACTGGCAGTTCCAACTCGACATAGACAACGACATAGATCAAATAGGTCACAGGACCTCCACTCCTAGTCCATGACACATACCACGTCTTGGTGTGTTTGATCCTCCGGACGAACGAGCCATGAGGCATCACCACAGCACGAAGCCAACCAATCTCCTCGTCCAGCCGCGCCCAAGGCCCGAGTCCCTGCCAGCATCCACGGCTCCCAGACCTTCGCAGCCTCAGCGGTGACGGAGGCACGCACGCACGCACCCGCGATTCAAGACAGAAGCAAGCAAGAGCAAGCCCTAGCCAGGCCCCACACCCTACACCGCACACCGCACAGCCCACGATGGCCGCCCCTTCTCCGCCCGACGTCTCCTTCGAACCGGATGCACGACTCGTCAACATCTCGTGCTTCGATCTCCTGCTCATCGAACTCATCCCTCTTGCGGAACGCATGGCACGCGCGTACGAGGCCTCGCTCGATCGACCCGTCCCGCCGGCCTCGTCGGGGAGAACGTCGAAGCGCACATCGCGAGGAGGAGGACCTCCCCCCACAAGCACCACCACGAACACGAGCATGGCGACAACGCCAACGTCGGCGGCTGGAGCTGGAGCGGGCGCGGGCGCCCCAGCCATCACAGTCACGAACCCCAACGCCACGTCGACGGCCGTCTCGGCCGCGCCGTCCACCACGCCGGGGCCCACGCTTCTCGCGTCGGACGGCCTGCCCGCCACACCCATCTTCGCGGACAGTGTGTACGTGCGTCTGGAGCGGTTGGGGTTCCGCGTCGGGGAGGGTCTCTCGGAGCGGTTCTCGCGCGACAGGCCGCGCTTCCAGAATTACGCGGGCAGCGGGCCCGGCATGACGGGGGTGGGATCGGGGGGGTCTGGGACCGGGGCTGGCAGTGCCACACTGGTGGGGATAGGCAACATCAACGACCATCACCTGGATGTGATCAAGTTCTTGTGCAAGGACATCTGGACCGTGGTGTGGAAGAAGCAGGTCGACAATTTGAAGACCAATCACCGGGTATGAAGACACCGAAATTCCCATCAGTGCCCGTGCCCATGGCCGCCGCCGTCCAGGACAGATTTCATATGCCGAGAGGAGCGTACTCAAGTGCGCGTCACGTTCAAGTCAAGAAGTTAATCTGTGCTAATCTCTGTCGTTGGTGTAGGGCGTCTTCGTCCTCACGGACGCAAAATTCCGGCCCCTGATGCGAATGGCCATGACCACCAGTGCAGAAGCCGTCCAACGCGCCCAGCCGCATTTATTCTTCCCGTGCGGCATCATCCGGGGGGTCTTGTCGAGTTTGGGCATCAAGGCCACGGTGCAGGCTGAGACGACCGATCTGCCGGGCGCAGTGTTCCAGATCAAGACGATTCAAGAGCCGAGTAAGAGGGTGGGCGTATGAAAAAGGAAAAGAAAAAGAAAGGGGCCAGAGAGGATAACTGGTTCGAATGCTGTTACGGCCATCAAGGCCATCACCCACACGGTACAAGTGATAAAAGGTCAAGTAAAGTGGAACACATTAGTGGCAGTGGCGAGACTGAACTCTGTCCAATCCCGTGAGCATCGTGGTGATGGTGAAGGGGGAAAGGCCAAAGGAAAATAGAAGCTAGAATGGCGCCTCGAATGGCACAGCGGCAAGTGAACGACTGCTGCGAGATTGACGGTATTTGATTCTGGTCAGAGGCGCCCGCTCCATCCCATCAAAACAGTCCAGTGAACGGTCTACAGAGGCGACGATGCAGGATCCGAAAGGCCTAAGAACACCGGAAGAGAAAGCAGGGACCCCCGAGCGAAACTCAATATTTGTCTTCACGTCCTGCAAATAAAAAGGTACGCAAAGTCGTACATGCCATGGGCATCATGATGGATCATATCGACACGAGAAGGCGGAATCTGTGGCTTATCCTCCGACGAGATGTTGATCATAACCTGCGCCAATGGCCCCATGTCAGTCTCCGTGGCTGCGTCTATGTCTCGCATCAATCGCACCAATGTTGTTCCAATGACGTGAACAATCGCACTTCGGCAGGCAGGGACGTTCTTTTGGGATCAGAAGTCGCTCACATCCTACCTACAAGACCAGAAGTCAGAAGAGGCCAGAGAAGAGAAAGAGAAGATCCAGGCTTACTTCGGTGGGTTTTTGACAAAGCTGATGCCGGTTTCGATGTTGGTCTTGAGACCCTTGATGGCCTCGCCTAAGAGCTTCTTCTCATAGTCGTTGGCGCTCTTAAGGATGTCAATGGCTTTTTCGGCACCGGCGGGCTGGACAAGGGTTAGCAAGGAGACTGAACTCGACAGAACGAAAATGACCTACTCCGAGCTCGACAGGGACGGAGAAGAAGTCGCAACCAGTGGCCTCGGCGATTGCAGCGCCACCTTCTACGCCAGGCAGATAGACGAAAGTGGGCTCCACGATGCCCTTCTCACCCTTCGCCGCCTTGATCAGAGATTCCGCAAACCGGAAACCAGCATAAGCCATGGAGAGAGTAGCAGAACCGGCACCATCTTTGGCCTTCACCACCTCGTCACCGCCGAATTGGACCCGGTAGACCAGAGCATCGAGTTTGTCGGAAGGGATATTTACGGGCGGCTTGGCTTGGCTGAACATTGGGACGATCGTGTTGCCAGAGTGGCCGCCGACCACAGGGATGCTCAACTTGCGGGGGTCTTTTTCTCCAGTAATATCCCCCACAAAGGTCTGGGCCCGGACGACATCGAGGGTGGTGACACCGAACAGCTTCTTGGGGTTGAAGACACCTGCTGCCTTGAGGACTTCGGCAGCAATTGGCACAGTAGAATTGACTGGGTTCGAGATGACACAGATGTATGCGTCCGGGCAGTATTTGGCAGCCGCCTCAATGAGACCCTTGACAATACCGGCGTTGATCTTGAAAAGGTCGTCTCGGGTCATGCCGGGCTTCCCTGAAAACAACCATCAGTCTCAGGAAGGGTCAATGTGAACCGATAGACATACGGGGAACACCAGCAGGAATGATGACAATGTCTGCCCCGGTCAAAGCCTTCTTTTTTGCTTCTTCTGTCTCTGGCTTCTCGCCCTTGAAGTCACCTGGCGCTGCGACATAGCCACCGATGGTCTGCAGCAGTTAGAACTATGTCATGCCCAGAATCGGTCGAGAGGAGAGGAGAGGACGTACAGCAACTGAGGAGATGTGTGAGAGATCAGCAGCAACACCGGGAGTGTTGACCACATCGAAGAGTGCGAGGTCATCGATGAGGGGAGATATCTTGCACAGAAGAGACAATGGCTTGTCGACCAGTCAGTATATGTTCAGTGCGCCGTGACAAAAACAAGAATCCATACCTGGCCAATGCCACCTGAAGCACCGAGAACAACAGCTTTGACCATGTTGACTGTTTAGTGAGGGGTAGTTAGACGGTCGCGACGATTTTAGTGGGTTTTCTTCAAAGTACAGCTTGATAATTACTGTAGTGAAGGTTTTAAAGTGTCAAGAGGATGCGGTAGGAGAAGGCACAAAGTTGGAAAGCACGAGAAGCCGTTTTGTCGCGACAAGTGTTTATGAAGAGAGAGTTCAACAAGTTCGAAAGCGGTCTGACTTGTGAGTGACGGAACGCGGGACACAAAAAACGAGGGGAAGCCGATCTTGCCCGCCAATGCTTCATCCAATCGCGTTTTGCAAGAGCGGCAGGACCTGCTCTCCTTCCGAAGTCGATTTCGCGACTCCGTCGGTCAAGCAGTTTTGGAGCAATTGCCATTTGCTCGTCTAGCGCCCGAAGGCGAATGAAGCAGCGTCATCGCGCTGCTTTCATACGAACGAAAATTGCCCGGATCAGGCTGGGGCTCATTTTGGTTGCGGCCATTGTTGTCTACACAAGCTCTGTAATGTTCTGCTCATCATGACCTTATGCTCATCGGATGCGAGCAATTCCAGCTTACCCCCTTGCGAGAGTGCCCATTCCGAGACCCAGTACATCAGCACTTCCCTCGGCTCATTGCCGGATCCCTGACAAGTGTCTCGGTCGCTTGCTTCTTCTGCTCATCGGATGGGTTGCCTCGCGAACCGTAGGTCTTGGTTCCAAACCTCTCTGCCTCTCTGCCTCGCTGAAAGCGTATCGTCATTCGGCCCCAGGACTCTATGCCGCTGTCTTCTTGGCCTGCTGCCCGCGAGGTTTCTTCTCTGGAGTGTCCTTCTTCACGCGTTGAGAGTCCTTGATCGCACTGGCTCGGGCCACGGCGTAACTGTTCAAGTCACCACGGTATGAATTCTTGGCCACCGCATCCGCCACGTTCTTGTAGACCCTGGAGGTACCAGTTAGCCTTTGGATATCTCCCTCTCATGTCTATAAAGAGTGCACTCACTTTCGGTTTGACGTGGTTTTGCCGAAGGTATGTGTGTTGTGGTGCGAGGCAGGCTTGTGCGCATTACCCGACTTCTTCGTTTTCAAGGTGACTCCTCCATTTTCGCCGGGCAGGATTGAGACTGCTTTGTCGTTGACGAAACCGGCGTGTTTTCTCGAGTGCTTGTTGGTGAGGTTGAAGGGATCTCGTGAGAATTGGAAGCCGCCATGCTGTTTGCTCTTGACGAGATAGGCATTGTTATTCCCTGCACCCCATCAGTATCGCTCCGAATCCCCCCATTAGGGGTTTATAACGTACTGACGACCTCCCAGATAAGGTCGGCGGAGATATTTGGGCGTTCAGACATGGTGAGGGCGGTTGGACTGGTCTGAAGTTGTCAAAGGTCTCGATGGTCTTCAAGACTCGAACTTTTGGTGAATTTCGTCTGATGCCGATGCACTCTGTGCGCATGCAAACGATTGGCCGAGGAATTATCCGGCTTGGCACGCTGCTACGGTCCGGTATTGAGCTTCTAGATGCCATCCGACGCCGACATGTTCCGCGGCAGGCTGACGACAACTCCAAGCCCCAAGCATTGCCTTCCGATCACGACTGAGCGCCTCAACCCAACAACCTTCAGAGCTGCCGCCTGACTGCATGTCACTTGTTGGCATCGCGCGAAGCGCACCATGTGCACACATCTATGATAATCCCCAATAGCCTGTACAACAAGGACTGCCATCTACCCGCATGCAACAACCGACCATCACGTATCGATCCCGATATTGAGCGATAACCAGGCTGTAGTCATGGGCTACATCCTATACACCGTTCTTTTATTCTCCCTTTTGTCTGCAACAGGTGAGTCGACTGGCGAACGTCAATGCTGCCTGGTAACAATACTGATCTCGGCATTTAGTCCTCTATCTCACCCGTTCTCGATGGACACCCTACCTCCCCGAGCGCGTACAAGATGCCCTGTACCGCCTACATCCGAGTAATTTCACATACAGCCGTCTACCCTCCTCGTTCATGGGCGACGTCGAAGGTGGCTTCACGTCTGCGGACTTCGACCTCTCGTCGAACATCGTGGAAGGAGATTCCAGAGGGGGGCTGGACCAGACAGCCAAGCGAGAAATCCAGCGACTGATGAAGGTCCGAGGCCTAAATTTTGACGAGGCGCGCCGCATGTACATGGAGCAGCGCTTCAAGAAGAATGGGATCGGAGCTGACGGGATACCGAAAGACCCCAAGTTCGTCTCGTTCTCTTGAGTGGCATTGGAGATGAGCGGGCGCTGTTTGGATTCCTGGGAATGCGCGGCATCTATGCTCGTGCGGTATATGGAATTAACCTGCTGAGCCGGTAAATTCTGAATGCCTACACTCCTCGCGACGTTGAGAGACATCACTCCTTTGCAACTTCGGATTTCGGATTGCTCACCTACACAGTAGGTGTGCACTCCGAGACAACCCGCTCTTGTGGGAGCGGCATAAACTGTGGACCACTCTTTCAGGACTATGCTCGCTTTCGATGACCGGGGACGCTTTCTTCGGATATAGTGACCAACCAGCATACTAATTTATACCCCTTGGCGGAAGTATTGTTCTGTCCCCTCGCACTCCTCTTACGTCGCCGAGGGAGTAGTCAGTCAGCACAATCTCTGGGGCACCGCCCAATTCATTCGACTCATTAGCGATACTTGCGAGCCCTCAGCCCTTCGCCAATTCTGTCGGTACCACCTTTACATTCATTTACTCGCCTTCTCGAACACCTAATCATCACGCACGATACCAAACCCCCTCTACACGCCCCAAACAATCCAAAATAAATGGATCTCTTACCTTTGCCTATCTCACCTTTAGGGTTTGGTTTCATGCCCCTTCCTCCGGGCCATTACCACATACATTCCCCGGCCGTCCTCTGGAAGAGTCCCTGTAATGGCGCACAATCCGGCGGTCGTCAGCCTCTGAACACAGCATTCTCGCACCAGATTGAACCAGAAGACCAGATGTGTCGAGCAGCGGTTTGAATTCTCAAGGGAATTGCCCCACCGATCGATGTGGAAGAACGGTTACCCAATCCGAAGAGTTCTGTTGAGGTGGTCTATATGGTGGTGGATATGAGATTTGCTGGGTGGCATTGAGGGTGACTGTTGACAGCTGGTCTGGACTAGGGAATAGCGTTGTCGTCGATACATCACGGAGAGCTATTGTGCACTTGCCAGGCCCAATTACTGACTTAGTGAACACAGTGGCAGCAGCGATGTAGTTTCAATTAGTGGCGCCTATGAATGTCCATTTGTGGTGGCCAAAGATACATCTGGCTGATTAGTTGGAGGCCCGTGGGAACCTTACTCGTCCTTGGGTGAATATGTCTATATACAATGTTTCCGAGTATGACATGGATCTTGTTTGCTGATCACTTGCATTCGAAAGATATCGCCTTTTTGTGCTTGGAGGTGCAACGCTGGAATAAACCGACGTGCTCCAGCTCGCTGAACGAGTATTACTCCAAGCAATTGTCGATTTTAGGGAGAGGAGACGGCCGTGACCAAAATCCGGGATGATCCGATCCAACAGGTTTCATCCTTGTCGCAAATATTTGTTTACTGGTCTTTCTTCACGTATCCCCTGTCATCGTCGCCTTCGACTTCTTTGACGATTTTCTCCATCTCCTTCGCTTGTCTTTCGAACTCGGCCTTGTGCATCTTCGTCTCTCTCCTGAACAATTCTTCGTTGGGCTTGCGATAGCTGCCTCCTAAACGATCCCATAAGGTCGTGAACTGGCCGTAGTTATAATTACTGGACCGGAGTTAGCAAGCAGTCGCCGCACAGGTGAAGAGACAAACTCACAAGTACAAATGGTGCATCGTATGACAAGCGGCACCGTTAATGATCGGGCTGTTGGCGTAGTACTCGCCATCGTGGATGAAAATGGTCCAGACGTTGATGAAGGCGAAGAGTGCAATATATGCAAACTTCTGGAGAGGGAAGAGGAAGGGGAAGACGTGGTACGGCGTCGACTGTGCGAAGCCGTCGAGTGGGTGGAAGGCGTGCGAAGCGAATGGTGTCGGCACAATCCATTTGTGGTGCGGCTTGTGAAGAGTCTTGTATACCAACGGGTGGTGCAGACCACGATGGATCCAGTAGATGCAGAGATCGGTGAAGAGGACGAAAAAGGGGAATTGTAGGACGTTGTACCATGCGAATGGGGCTTCGGAGGACAGATCGTAGAGTTTCGAGTAGCCGCGTACTTCAAGAAGCATACACAGCGCAGTCAAGGCAGACATGAGCGGCATAGATCTATTTGCTTGGGCGATCTCCATGCGGACTTGGTTTTTCAGGTATTTCGGATGATTTGAGGCTGTCTTGTCGAAAATAAAGATGTAGGACAACGTGGCGCAGAGGAAGTAAAGAACCAAGCCAAAGAACCTTTCTGCATGTCAGCCTTCGGACAGAGCCAATGCAAATCGCGGCAGCTCACCAAACTATGGCAAACAGGCTGATGCCTTGTCTGTAGATGTTGTCGCGAGGCAGTGAGGTCTTATAGGCCCATTCAGTCGGGTCCAAGCTGAACAGTCGTGAAGCGGGTTCATATATGTATTTGTACTGAGGCGCCGGCGTGGCGCCTTCGCGGAGACTTGAGAATGTCGAGGTTGCGACATCATTGAGTTTCTGGAGACCATACTGAGACGAACTGGCGGGAAACAGTGTGGCATAGACTCGGTCGAGGAATAATGTGTCGACAACTTCGAGTATAATATCCATGGTGAACTCTACGCGATCAATCGGCGCCGCGTCGCCTCCTATTCGGTTATTTTCGAGCTTGCTGAGTCAGTTGGGGGATGTCCGTCCAGATCTTAAAGGGCTCTGGAAGGGTCGCTCAGACGCGGTTGGTGAAATGGAAGTTCCGGCAAAGGCTGGTAGGATGATGGAATGAGATTTCTGGAAGAAATGTTCTGTTAATGAGCATTGAAAGTGGCGTGAATTGGTTCACGGTGATCCGAGAAGCCGATAGCGGGCAGCGAAATTGTTTGTTGAAAGGTGGAGAGCATGGGCGGCCGCCAGCTTCGCAATTGGCCCTGCATTGGCGGTGAGCTTTAACTCCGACGCAGGTGTCCAGATTAGATAAGATTCAAAAGTTGATCTCCACGTGACTCTCGTCCGGAACCTCACTTTCTCCAATTCTTTTGTGCTGGTTGCTGCCGTCATCGAATTTCGTCAGGCCATCGGCACTGCAGCTTCACGAGCACCGACGCAGCCGCAATATCTGCGCAACATATCCAATTCCTCTCCCAGTGCCATTGTGCCAGCGCGGTCATGCCAGTCCGATCGTTTCCCGCCTCCACCTCGAAATGATCTTCGATCTGGGCGCAACCACTTACAGTCGTTTCTCCGTCCGTTGTCCGTGATCTGAATTGAGCATCGACTCATCTCTAGCTCATGACTTCCCAGCACAAAAATGGTCTCTCACCTGCCTCGATCGAGACCATTGCTGGCTTGTCAGCTGGCCTGATCTCGACCATCATCGTCCATCCTCTGGACATTATAAAGACGAGGCTGCAGGGTAGGTGCAATTTCTGGAATCTGGAGAAGCCTGCCTGCTCACTTCCTCAACAGTTGACACATCTTCTCACCCCCTTCTCAACTCCTCCCGAGCAGTCTTTCGCGACATCCTCCGTAATGAAGGTCCTACTCGGCTTGCGGCACTCTATCGTGGCTTGGCGCCAAATCTCGTGGGTAATTCCGCTGGCTGGGCTCTATATTTCCTGTGGTATCGAAAAGCTCAGGATGTCATTCGCAACCTACGAGGCTACACTCCCGGGCAGCAACTTACGTCGGTTGACTATCTTACAGCCTCATTTGCCTCGGGGATCCTATCTGCCATTCTCACAAACCCGATCTGGGTGGTCAAGACACGAATGCTTTCCACCTCGTCAGCTCAGACTGGTGCGTACCCGAGCATGATACACGGACTGCGAGCAATATATAGAACCGAGGGCGTTCGTGGTTTCTTTCATGGTCTCACTCCGTCGCTGTTCGGTGTCAGCCATGGTGCTCTCTATTTTGTCGCTTATGAGAGGCTCAAAGTATGGCGCAAAGTGTCTAAGAAAGACCAGACACTTACAAACCTGGACACCATCGTGGCATCGTCACTCTCAAAGACCTTTGCAGGCACCCTAACATATCCACACCAATTGTTAAGAGCTCGTCTGCAGACGTATGATCCGAGTGCGACCACACACGTGCGGGGACCCGGCCTCGTTCCTCTTATCAAGCAGATATGGCGCAACGAGGGCCTGGTTGGCTACTACAAAGGCCTGTTTCCAAATCTCCTGCGCGTCGTTCCCAGCACGTGTGTGACTTTTCTGGTATACGAGAACACTCGGACGGCCTTGCCCCGAATGTTTGGGAACGCGGACGACGATCCTGCCATTCGCACGGAGGTGGCGCGGAAAGGAGAAAGAGCGTTTTAGGAGGGAAGCAGGCGGTCAAACTACACAGTATTGTGTCCGACCTATTCGATGCGCCAGGCCTTCGTGCATAAAATAGAGTTTGGCACCCCACGCTCCCAAACAGTGAGTTACTGGTCATGTGGTCTGCTCAAGGCTGGGCAAGACGAAGGGACGAAGCTCCGCAGAGACCTCGCTCGGCAAGCCTTGTCACTCCGTGCCTGAAACCCATTGCCATGTCAGGCAACGATTCGGTCGATCAGAGCGCACCATGTGGGCCCGGTGGTGGCTGGGAGAGCTGTTAGATCGAGACGGCAGCCTCCGAAGCATGATGGGGAAACATGTCAACACGTTCCTGTCAATCTGTCACTTTCTGGGTTGTCGCGGAAGAGCCAAAAAGCCAACGAGACGGATACGCGGCGCAGAGGTAGTAGCTAACGTTGCCTTCGTCAAACAGCAAGCATCGCGAAACTCCACTTCCGCATAACGTAGAATCTCCACTCAGTACGACAAGATTGAACGCTCATCAGTATTGTCTCTATTCGCACTGCCATGAAGCAAGCATGCCACGCACCCTGTTCAGGCAAGCTGCATTCCAATCAGGCCGAGGAGGGCGGGAGGATAAGATTGCCGGTTGTAACCACGGCCGGGACGGCTCAACGCAAGTTCGGGTTGTATCATTCATGCGCCCCCTGTGTCTCGCGAATACGGAACAGGGCGCTATTCCTACATCATCTCACCTACGAAATCTGCCAACAATGCTTTCATCGAACAGGGGACGCCCCAAGTCCACCAGCTGCACGATCCGATTTGGAATGGCATCGTCAGGGACTATGAAGATCTTGCTGGGGCCCCGTTGTGAGTCGCTAACTGAGTCGGGCTGAGAACGGCAAGCAAAGATTAGAAAGATTAGTCCATCGCCCAAAGCGAATGGCTTGTTGGGGTCGAAGGCCATCCTCCACCATCTCCAACCGTCCACCATCCATCCGTCTCGCATGCGAGTTGAAGGCCTGCTCGTGTTCGTGATTGTCATTGGTCTGCTTACCCCTGTCTGCGGTGGTCAGACTGACTTTTTTGGTGTCTCTCTAGTGCCTTTCTAGCGCCCGTCGAGAAAACTCTTCTAGCGTTCTTCTAGCGCTGCTTCTAGCGGCCCACGTCTTCGTGAGAATCAATTGCCAGTGGCTGATGACTTTCCCTGATTGGTGTCAGAGCAGCCTTACCATCTTTGGCACGCGTCGATTCGGCGATCGATGCGATCCCGTCGTCACTCGCTTCTGGGCAGTTCGGATGGGAACATCCCCGCTTCCGAATTGATACGATTACTCTTTCAGACCGTTCCGTCTACCACCGCCCCTGCGGATGCTTCTTCTCACGCCATCCTGGATCGACAGGAACAGGTGCAGCATGATCTCGGCATCCTATGTTTATCTAGTTTGGAGCTGAGAGTTTGGAGATATCATGGTGGTCGTGTTGGTGTGGTTGTGGGTACGAGCATCTGTCTACATAGTATTGACACTCGACCGATCCGGCTCGAACGGATCGCAATCTCTCAGACCGAGCAAGGTCTCCTGCATGATGCGTCTTGAGTCGCCACCGTCCCAGTACCGCATCGTCTCTTCAGTCGCCACGACACCTCAAGGCTCCCTATCCTGGGTACGACCATGTCAGCACCACCAGACAATCAGCGTCTCCTCGCCTGATCGCTAACTGTCCTGGTAAGAGGACGAGAATTGCAGGTGACGGTCGCCGGTCAATTCTCGCTCCTTGGGATCATGCCTTCTCGTCTACATCTGCAGAACTGCAGAGAGACACCTGCTCGAAGAGTATTTCGTAGCTTGAGCTAATCCAGGCACCGCGCAAAGGTTACATGCAGCCAAGGATTGACAGGTACGTACCTCGCAGCGACTCTAGCGCATATGCAACAGGCACTGTACAGTAAGCAGCGTCTCAGCAGTACAGTCCAGTACCACTCGGTACAGCGCTAGACTTTGAAAGGTCAAGGTAGGCAGAGGGCTTAGGCACCGTCAAGTACCGCATATCAGAGCAATGCCGGGATTCCGGGCCCGTCCCTCGAGGTAAGCCAGAGACATCTATGCCCAAACTAATTGATACTCAGCTGTTAAGCACGCACGTATGCATGCTAGCTACTGCAGTCCCACAGCAGAGAGAGCAATGAGACCTCCGAATTACAGTGTACACTATGTACAATAGCTCTGAACTACGGCAAATCCCAAAGTCATGCGGAAAGAGGGTCGGTGTGTTATTCATCAGACGTGTTGTGGGGGGTCCTCTAGAGCTTGTTTGCTTGCTTGCTTGCTTGCTTGCTTGCTTGCTTGCTTGCTTGCTTGCTTGCTTGCTTGCTAGTCGACTTGTTACATCAATATCGGGCGATCTGGCAACCCCATAACTAATTACTAAGTCAGCTTGGACCCTAAAATACAGCCTTGTCATGTCACAGCAAGGGATCGGTCAGTCGGGCTTCCAGTTGGAACGGGTTGGCATACAGTATCCTATTGTGGGACAATCAATCAGGTAACACGACTACCGATTCTGACTGGGTCTTTGCGAGTCAGCCTTTGAACCCCAGGCCTTCGATTCCCCCGACCGATCGCCTATCCTACTACAGTTGCTTCCTTACTCACCCGCTGTGTGACGACAAGCAGAATATTATGGGAGGGACACGCCGTTAGGGTTACTCAACGACTGCTCACGTATAGCAGGGATGGACAACCTGTTTCCGCCGTCGTGCCAGTCAGATGCCGCGTCAGCGATTGCAGTTGAAGCCGCCGTCTGACTTGCCACACGTCCGAGCTCACAAGGCAGACCGGTCTACCGACCCAACCTGTTCGCGCACTCGAAACGGGAGGGCGCAGGGAAAAGGAACAGACAACCAGTGTCACATCGCGGGCATGGTGCAACATAGCATTGCTTTCCCCGCAACAGCCTGGCAGGCAGCAAAAGTCCGTTGGTGTGCAACGTCCGCTCAGGAAAGTGGAACGTGGTAGCTGGACTTGCCGGTGACAGGCGTTCGTGGCAATGCTCGACATCCAGCGTTTCACATCGCTTTGTTGGGGCATTGTTCTGGATGAGCATGATGAGTCTTGAATCCTGTCATTTACCGTATGCCTAGCCACATAGCGTGTGCGCGTGTGAATGGATGTGTGAATGGCAAGTCAATGGCAATGGCGGCTCCAAAATTAATCCCTCAGCCTTGTGCACAGTCGGCGAGATAAGAACTTGACTTAGCTTGACTCGACTCAACTCTACTGAGTCATCGGCTCCTCCTGCCACGATCTGGCGCGTCTGTGTAGATCTCTCGCATCCAGGCTAAGCCGCGCATGACTTGCCGCATGGAGGCCGTAGGTAGCCAAAAGCAAAAGCTCGAGGGGCGATACAATACCCTTTTCCAATGGGAGGCGCGGCGAGCTTCCCCTTTGCTTCTTTCATTTACTTTCTTCTTTCTTGTTTCGTCCAGAAACGTAGCCCCCCCCCCCTGGAAACAGCGGCCCGAATCAACGCGTAGGATACCGAGTCCGTCCACGGTCCATTTGTTGCTTTGATGTATGTACTAATCGGATCGGATCGAGACGATGAATACGAGTACAAGCCCGGTTAATACCCAGTCACTCTTCTTCCTCCCTCCCTCGATAAGCCAGTTGGCCAATCCTCCAATCAAGCACCCGTGCGAGCCAATGTCATGCCAACACATGCCAGCCCATCTCATGCGGGCGTGCGCTGAGTCCTGATCACGCGGACACACATTCTTGCAAGCACAAACACACGGACATGTACCAGCACCCTATGTTACCCCCCCCCCCTTTTGTTTGGCGTTGTCGCCTCCCTCCGATGGCCTCCCGCCCCTCCCCCTTCCCCTTTCCCCATGCGTGAGGCCACGATGCACGAGAAGAAGGAAATAGAACGTGTCCCGTCCCGCTGCTGCTGTTGTACCTACCACCTACATACCACAATCACTTCGGTCCTATACTCGTACACAACACGAGTACAAGAACAAGTACGTATTAGTCCTTACCATGGATGGTCCAATCCGACAGACCGGCCAGCGCACATGTCGCCATCCGTGTTCTTCGTACGAGTACTGTAAAATGCATGTAATGGTGAATCTCGGCTGTCGCCGTGTTTGTAGATCCTTATGTAGAGGGGATGGGTCAGATATGGTGACACAGAAAGACATGGAGATAGAGATAGAGCAGCCGGGATTCCAGAAAGCCAGAATGACCAGAGATCGAGAGAGAATAGCCGAAAATCTAGAAAGTGAGAAATAAGAAGAGATAAGGGTAATCTGGATTGATTGTAGAAGCAAGAATAAAAGTGGAGGGGGGGGGGGGGGGGGGGGGGGGGGGGGGGAGAAAAAATGGGTGAAAATGAGGGTCAATTTTTGGTATTGTGAATTTGGGATCCGGTCCCCTAACTTTTTCGTTCCTTTTTGGGTTGTCATCTCTTCATGAGCTCGTGAACTGGGTTGTGGGATATCTCGGTAATGACAGGCCGCGCCATATCAAGACAAGACCGTGCTCTCCGCTCCAACGCTTGTGGTACGCACGCTACATAACGGGTGAATAGCAAAAGAGCGCGTGGGCGCCCAAATCGCAAAACAAAGTGGTACATATGAATACACACGCATCCTACCGTCGCTTTTTCCCTTCGCTGTGGACGACATTTTTGGGCCATTGCTCTTGCGCCTGGTTTCCGCCCCCGGCCGTGTCCTGACGGTATTTGTACATCCCCTTCTTCCTCCTCTCGATGAGGCCTTTTGAACTCCCGCTGGAATCGAAAAAGTCGAAAGATTGAAACGCATTTTTGCAAACGACTGGTCTGGTACCCTCCGGGATAAGCGTCGATATAGTTCGAGGGGTGCCTTGTAGTGACGATGGACAGAAGTCACCTCCAGTTGACTGTTCGTTGTGCTTTGAGATCGGTAGCGACTGTCCAAGGACCTCTCATTCGACTGAGGCTCGTCGATATGGAGAACTCTGCTCGTTGCTCTGCATCGGGACAGAAAATCCCGAAGCAGGGGCAGGTTCCATCGTTTTTGGGAGGAGAATAACGTAAAATCTGCTCCGGCAAGCCTGGTGGAATGCCAAAATGCCAAAGTTCTCTTTTCGAAGGCTTTGGGCGAGTTGGTCAAGGTTGATCCGGTGTGACAATCACCTCGACTTTCCGACCTTTACCTCGCCCTTTGATGCCCTTGTTGCTGTGCTTGTAGAGATCTTGAAAATAGGCCCGGAGCTCTGCTTCTTCGGGCAACACTTCGTCATGTGCGAACTTCACCGAAAGCCTGGCCAAGGTCTCCTTATGAAACTTGTTCATGTGTGCTTTGAGATTCCCCAATTGCGTGAAAACCTTGCCCCCGTTGCCATTCTCCAACGCCCGGCAACCATCGAGCTTGCATTCATATTTGCGCCCCTGGGTGCCTGGATCGGATGAAGACCGTTTGCGATTGGGGCGTTGGCCGATATGTCGGCGTTCATGCGTCCGAAGGTTGCCTAGCTGTGAAAAAGCTTGCCTGCAGGAGGGCACTGAACATGTGTATGGCTTCTCTCCCGTGTGTGACCGGAGATGGATCTTAAGGTGGGTGGGCTGAGAGAAGGACTTGAAACACTCGGGATAAGGGCATAGGTGCTTCTTGGGCTTGCTGGAGGGGTTGTTCGCCATCGCTTGCAGGTGCATCTGGGGCGGCTGTAGGTTCCTCATGAGCGAGTCCACTTCGGACGCGGTTTCGGGAGCGGACGATTGCTGGGGCAGCACCGGGGGAGTGTTGTGGGTCGAGGACATGATCGACTCAAGTCGAGTCTGCTCTGAGAAATCGGAAGACAGATAGCTGGATGGGGCTTCGGAGTAGATCGAAAGTACGTCGTCAAAGTTGCCTCGGTCCTCTCCTGCCCAACTCCCGGGAGTGGCTGGGGCTTGACCGAGATTGAAGTTGTCCATGGGAGAATATTCATACGGGGATAAATCCGTGAGATTGGGAGAATATTCGTACTCGGACAGACTCGTGAGAGTGTGGGCTCGGTGGAGCGTCGTTGGGGTAGGGACCGAGGTGCTGAAGGCATCATATCCGTACATGTCGTTGGACGGCACGTTCTGGAGGTAGAATTCCTGAGGAAAGGCTTGACCTCGAGAGGTTGCCGGAGACTTGGAGGGAGCTGGCATGGAGGTAGGCACCATCCACTGCCTCAGCTGGTGCATGTGCCACTCGATCTGATCTGCTGTTGGGTTGAAGGCCATGTTGAACATCTGGTCCGACCTCAACTGGGGTGAGCACAGCAGGATCGTCTCGACTCCTCGGGTATCCCCAGACTCTCCAGGTGCGATGTATAGCTCTCTCGAAAGCGGTAAAAGTGTGGCTCCGAGGGCGACGGTCGAAACGGATCGAGGGTAGGACGCAACACTTTTAAACAGAGGAAGCCTCACGAGACGACTACATCACCAAAGAGAAATGCAGGTCCAAACAAGAAATGGCGGATACGGTAGCTCGCTGTGTGGGGGTTTCGAACTCGCGAGTGGCTGAGACGGTTGGAGAACTCGCCCGAGGATTGCTAGGGCAGATCGACGATAGAGGGCGAAGCAGCTTTCGAGAAAGGGATCAAGTAAGCCAGTCCAAAGTGGTCTACAGTGTGAAGGACAGAGTGCAGTTGGGGGTGATGAGATGAAACTCCGTAATATACCTTCTCGCTTGAGGACGCTCCATATCTTTGATAGAGCCAGTGAGAGGATGTGAGTATAGCCAGATGGAACAAGCTGCTAGCACGATTTTCAGGGGTCATGATGCAGGCTGAAGAGATTGCATGCTCCATCGAATGGCGTATCTCTCGAGGCTAAGGTATCGAAAGATGCAGCCTTGCCTCTTGGACGATGTCTTGGACGGTGCAAAGCCTCGGAGCGCCTGTGGCTTCCGCTTTGGGGGTTCCCAGATGACAAGGTGAAAATTTTTCGAGACGCAAATCCTCTCACTGAATGGTGGGGGAGCCAGGTTCGGCTTCAGGCCACTCAGAGCGCCTACTATCTACGGAATTTCGGTAAGAGCAGATGCATGGTAGGCGTGAGAGATGCATGAGGGAGGGACGAGGAAAGAAAACTTAGTCGCGGAAGGGTGTCAGGGCAGAGCGTGGAGTGGTGTTGTCGTTAGCCTAACAGTGGGCCGGGATGAGCATGACGGCCAGGGTGTGAACGGGTGGCCCGCAGGGACCGTGCGAATTGAGACGCAGCTAAAAGCCTCAAGAAAGCTGGAAAGGAATCTTTGATGAGGAGAATTTGGGGGCACCGGTCGCTAACTCGACCAGTGCTCCCGTGGTGATGACAGCGTGCGGACAGGTGCAGACGCAAGAGTTGCATAAAGTTCGGATGATAACGCAGTGGAGCTGGAGACGTTTGGCGCATTGGTCGTTCGCGGGCCGGTGGCTGGCCAAGCCATGCCCAGATAGGAGAGTCCTTGCCTCATGGCTCGTGGCGTCGACAGGGGGGCCGGCGGGTTAAGCGAAGTCTTCGGGCTGTTGTGTGGTCGGTCCACCGTCGTCCAAGGCCTTGATCCTAGGATTATGCACCTGCGCATTCGTTCCTTCCGCGTCTTCTAGAAGGTCAGCTAAACGCTGACCTGGCTGAACATGTGGATGAGGCTTGGATGCTTGGGAGACTTGAGAGAAATGGGTAGTGGGAAATAGAACCTAGGCGGGAGCGAGCCAGGAACAAGATTCGTCCCGTCGCTATCGAGGGGAGCGTTGCCCATCCAGGTACCAAGCTGCTATCTCGCAGCAGCTGAAGACATGTGGCCGAATCGTTTGGCGCAGTCTGCAGCCTCGACACAATCCTCGACGAAGGAAAAATTTTCACTCCCAGCAGCCAGGGCTGCTGCTCTGAGCTGGAATGGTCCTTTTGGGAACAGCAGGGCTCTTCAGGGTCCACTCGTTCAGGGTGCGCTCATCATGGCCTGGCACATGATGAGGAGAGCAAGAGATACGGTGCAGATGAGCAGGCCGCCGAACGGCCCTCTCACTCAGCGAGCCATCCCACGCTGTCTCCCAAAATTGCCTCGAACCAGGCTACCACGAGACCAATGGTGTGGCAGACCTCACCAGACGAGAAATGACCGTTACGCAAATGGTTCAGTGAAGGATACAACCCCATTCTGGGCCCGATAAAGACGGCGATGACTTGCTAGTCACCGACCTTAGGCTCCTTTGCTAGGCTAAACCTGCCTTTGCGCGGGCGGCCAGGTGGTCGCTCGCTCGGCGGACTGTATGGGGTCCGTCTCGAACCGTGGGGGATAGGTGAATAATCCATGATCGACGGCGGGTTGTTTCAAGACGATGTCGGGGGTTACTTCTGTAGGGAGTCAGCGACGCGGCGTTCCAAGGAGCGTCAAGATCTACTGTGTAGCTGTGTCATCGCTGCTTGTGATCTCACTTATCACTTTCCGGTGCAGGGGAGAGGAGATGAGGGGGAACGAGGATATTGCATCGCGCGATTGATGGGGGAATCACGGCTGCGCCCGTGTTCGGGCGCCTCCGATGCTCTGCAAAGTGAGGGACGAGTGAGGACAAAGTGAGTCCAAGATGAGGGGGCCCAGTCATGCTTTAGCGGACGTGGGCTCCTTCCTGCATGCTCCTCCTCTCCTCCCACAGGCTGAAACCGTCTTCCCACTTCCGCCCTGCTCGGTATTGGAGGTAGCCTTCGACCAGGTCACTGCGTTACTTCGACCCCAGGTGAAAATATCGAACGGTGGTAGTATCTTTCTAGACCACCACTTACATCGATGTGACATGCGATTGTCGATCAACTGGACGTTTCATTGGCACGGCCTTCGACACCAGCGACGGCTGGATCCTAGCTACCCGTGTCGCAGTCTCGTCATGCTGTAATAATATTCACCTTGGAGCACATGTCACCTGAACATGGGACCATGGCAAACGAAATCCAATGCTTTGTTGTGAACGAGCGTATGCCCCCGATTTGATTTCGGTGTATCGCCCCTGCTCGTCTCAATGCGGCGCGAAGCGAAGCAAAGCAGAGAGGCTGGAGCACGGCCCAGAGAAATAACTATTGTTGATGACATACATGCCTAATCCTGTCCCAAATCGCCTATTCCTCCTGAGTGACCTCAAACACCACACGACACCACACCAACCAATCCAGATTCCGACTGACGCAAACATTCCGCGGATCTCGCAACCCACCATTCCCAGCCTTGATACTTGTGTCATTCCCACATTGCGTCCAGACGCTGCAGCCATTCCATATCCATTGTTAGCCGCCTCTCCGGGATGCAGGGTCCAGGAACCACCGACAGGTAACATCCATGCTCAATCTTCACTCCAAGAGCTTTGTTCGATGCAAGAGGAAGACTTTTGCCGCAGCACGGCCACTGGTACTCGACCATGCGACTCCTAGAGACCTTGGTGCACCGGCCTGTAGGTGGTATACTGCCAGATCCGAGCCTTCATGTCTCCCGAGCCTGTGGCAAACAGGTGGCCCGTGGGGCACGGGGCGACCGAGATGACGGAGTTCTTGTGTCCTTGGAGCATCATCTGAGCATTACCAGTCTGCGGATCCCAGAATTGGACTCCACGATCCTTGGAGCCAGACATGACCCATTCGCCACCAGGAGTGAGGCAGACGGAGAGAACGTAGTCCTAGATGCATTTGCGTCAGATCCTCTTCTGGACTGGATACGTCAAGTCATGGTGGAGAGGCTTACCTTATGCCCCTCGAAGGTGCGAATGCATTTGCCGTCTTTTGTGGCAGATGCTGGAATAAGGCCTCTCTGCGGCGTTAGCTCCCACATCTTGATCGTCTTATCCAAACTGCCGCTGACGAGTTCCCGCCCGCTAGGAGAGAAAGCCACCGAATAGACGCTGTCTTTATGGCCCTGTGGTCCTTCGAGTCGCTCGATCAAGTAACCGCTAGAGCAGTCCCAAACGCGGACACTTTTGTCCAAGGAGCCGGCAGCGACGAAACGGCCGTCAGGAGACATGGCCACGGTAGTCACGCCGTCTTCTATCGAGAGCACCATAACCTGCTGGTTTGACTCAATGTCCCACAGGCGCACTGTCTTGTCGCCAGAGCCTGATGCAATCAAGCGTCCCGTTCGGGAGAAATCCAACGAGTATATGTCTTGTTCGTGACCATCGAACGTGGTGCGAATGCGCTTGTTCGCGATATCCCACACACGAATCCGCTTGTCTTCCGCCCCGGTGGCCAACAGCTTGCCATCTGGGGAGAAGCAGACAGATCGAATATACAGATCTCCGTCCTTGTCTTGAACGGTTTCATCGAGCAGCTCGCAGACCTTTGCGCCATCACGAGCATCAAAGATTTGAGCGCTACGGTTGCAACCGGTGGCAATGTACTTGCCATCGTTGGAGAAACGGACACAGCACACAACCGAGGAATGTTGAAGATTGTGCAACAGCTGGATATCCAGAGAACGAGGTACGTTAGGGTTGAAGACGGCATGCCACTCGCCGTCGGCCGACATGCGCTTCAGGTGATCTGGCAGGTCGTCTGGGTTGAGGTCAGCGAGAACGTTGCCCACGTTGGGATATTGATTTTGAGTAGGCATTTGATGACGGGGTGCATGTTGCATTTCGGTCCCAGGTGGAGTAGGCCGTGGAATCTGGGGCGATGCACGCGGGTCGTTCTGGTATGGCATTGGTTGTGGTTGGTTGGGATGTTGTTGAGGCGTAGCAGGTCCAGGTCCAGGCCCGGGGCCGCCTCGCGTGCCCATGGATCGGTTCTTACCCAGTCCTGGTGAATTGGTGGGAGGTTGTGATTGCGGCCCGTAACCATTCAATGGAGGCCCCTGTTGATAGCCGGGAAAGGAATTTGGTGGCTGCGGGGGTGCTTGGGGCTGTCCGGCTGGGGGAGGAGGCTGCAAAGGATGCTGTTGTGGAGGAGGCTGATCTGGTTGAGGAGGCAGGCCTGGACCACCTTGGCCTTGGTTCGCCATGATGCCACTGAACAGACCTCCCTGCCCGTGTCCCAGAGCTGGAGGAGGCTGGGCGGGACCGCTATGCTGAGGCGGGCCACCAAGATGAGATTGCACTTGAGGGCCTCCGCGCATCTCAAGTTCGTGTCGCAGCATGCGAATCTCAGCCTCATAGTCTTGCTTCATCTTGAGCTGATTCTGCTCCAGCTGGTAGACCTTGTTCCGGATGAGCTCCATCTCTTGAATCTGCTGGGAGACCTGGCTTTCGACCTGTTCTGAGGCGCGGCTCTGGTTGTCGAATTCGGCACGAAGGGACTCCATGATCTCGTTGAGGCGGTGATTGGGCTGGCCAGGAGGTGCGGGCCCCAAGTTGGGGTTACCGCGGTGTTGGGTAGCATTGAACATGATGAAAGCGATGGCTCAATAAGAAAATGGCAGTGGTAAAAGGCTGTGCAGTGGTTGATGGATGTGCACCGCACAGCAGGTGGGTGTGAGGGTGAAGAAAAGAGCGAAGAGAGTTGGATGTTGCGGCAAGCGCAGGTACCTGTTCTTCGCGTGAATCAGACCCGGAAGTCGCGCTAGTGGTAGGGGTGAAAAATTGCGGATAAGCTGCCCAGCAAACGCTCACAAGCGTCCAAGGAACCCGACAGCAGCAGGGAGAGCAAGGAGCTGGTGCGGGTGATTGACTGACCTAGCAGAAGTCTATCCCTCTGCCGGGAATAGTCCGAGAAAAAGTGAAGGCTTGAAGAGCGAGGGGGAAAGTAAATGTGTAACGGTGAGGTTGCAGGAGCAAAGCTGAGAGCACGACACCAAAGCAGAAGGCGGGCTGGAAACGGGGGCATCACCACCCACCCACCGACCCAAGTGGGATAGGCCGGTCCTGGCGGTTGGAGTTTTCCAGGCTTCGTATCCGCCAGCCGCAGAGCCATGATGCGCAAGCCCCCCGGATGGCAGATACACACGCACTCCAGCCGAGGACAACTAAGCGGGAGCATGGGGCAACCCAGAAAGCTTGCGCTAGGCGGCAAAGGGGAACGCATTCACACACGCAAGCCGGCAAGCTCCACTTGCGCCCGATTGGCGGGTGACTCCCCTTATGTCACTACCACCACACACAGCGCCAAGCACGCAGTACGGTAGGTACCAAGTTCCAGACATGAATTCCCAGGATATTCACTCTTTTTCGGCTTACCCCCAGGGGCTGAGGACCGCTTCCTGACACTCTCTGTTATGGTCAGATTTGATAAGAATGGCTCGGTCTCCTGAATCAACCTCCGACATGGATTTCAACCAAGTTCGGCGTAACTTCTGCGACCTAAAAGCTGATGATTACCTAAGTACTATTTTTTCATCATAATACGGACTGCACGGGGTCATCCTTGACCAACAGGGGGCGCTTTGGATGCTTAAATGCATGCCTAGGTGCATGCCATCAGCAAAAGAGGTGATTTCACGTTTTGTCAATTTAAAATAGTCCTGTTCTCTCCTCTTCCGACCATTCCAAGACTTCGTATCTAGATCCTGATACCTCCAACCTCAGATCGTCTATATCGTCGCCTCTATCTAGAGTCTTGATACAATGTCTTCCACCCCTCCAGCGGCGACGGCGTCCAGTCCTACTGCCTCTTCGAACGCCGCTTATGGGTCGACGACCACCCCTCCAACGGCGACGGCATCCGATCCTACTGCCCAATCGAACGCCGCTTATGGGTCGACGACCACCCCTTCAGCGGCGGCGGCGTCCGGTCTTACTGCCACATCGGACGTCCTTCGCGGGATATCTGCCACCCCAAAAGCAGATGAATCTATAGCTCTGGGTTTTGTTCAGGAGCCACTTGAGGATGGCAAGGAACGTACATGCTTCGCCTCTACCGACCATGCTGAAGGCTAACGAAACTGTAGGGTCTCCTTTACCCCTTCGTCGATGAAAATGATGGACTCCTGAAGATGTTTGTTGATGTCAAAGGAAACGGCATCGATCAGATATTCTCTGTAGCCCGGATCGGTTCAGGGAAAGGTGTAGGCGGCTATGGCTTAGAAGCTACTCCATCACAAACCAACCCTCCAGTTACCACCTACGTCTCACGGTACAGTTTCACTGATCAACAAACTCTGATCAGCAAATGGCAAAATTACGCCACTGATTGGGCCACGCATACACTCCCTCCGGATTGTATCGAAGGATGTTTCGAATATCTCCTCAGGGATAACAAGAATCTGTTGGATGAGACTGTATTGAGCAACTGGGCCGTCTGGCTCCGGGTGAACAGTCACTTATCATCACCGCCGCCAGTGACTACACCTCCTCCCGAATCAGAGTCCCCCCAAACCGATAGCACTCTACCAGCTTCGACTGGTAGTGAGTCTTTGCCCACCATTGGCAATTTTGGTCCCAATGGTTTACCCACGATTCCCGTCGTGTCGGGCACGCCCGATTCACCGACCGTAGCTGATCCATCGAATTCGAATCCAGCCGGACCTGACCCTGCCAAGGTACTGCTTCCCTTCGCCTGAAATGGTACGCCAAAACTGACTCGTTATATAGGGTACTCTTCATCCAGTCTTTGACGATAACGCCTTGAAAATGTATGTCAAGTTCAACGGCGGTGGAAACAATTTGGAGTTAACGGTCGACAAAATTGGTGTCGGAGGTGGCACAGGAGGTTACATCCTGAATTCACGTCAAACAAACGTGTCTCTCGACAGCTCATGGCTTCCCGTGTCGACTTTTAAGATCAATGATCTCCAAACTCTGATCAGCAAATGGCAAGCATACCCCGGAGATTGGTCCACGCATACACTTCCTCCCTCCTGCAGCGAAGGATGCTTCGAATATTTCCTTCGAGATAACATTCCGTTACTGGATGAAACTGTCATGAACGACTACTCCAAATTTCTGTTCACCAAAGGGCGTTTGACTGATCCCAACACCCCGGCTATGGCCACCAGTTCACCGACCCCAGGACCCGCCGGATCAGCAGCGACTGCGGACGCAGGATCAACAGCAGGTACGGGCACCTCTTCATATCCAGCGGACGCAGGATCAACACTAGCTAAGAACGCCCCTTCGTATACAGCGGACGCAGGATCGACCCCAGCTATGGCCAACCCTTCATATTCAGCGGACGCAGGATCATCCCCAGCTATGGCCAACCCTTCATATACAGCGGACTCAGCATCAACCCCAGCTATGGCCAACCCTTCATATACAGCGGACTCAGCATCAACCCCAGCTATGGCCAATCCTTCGTATTCAGCGGACGCAGGATCATCCCCAGCTATGGCCAACCCTTCGTATTCAGCGGACTCAGGATCAACATCAATTAAAGGGTCTACAGCAGTAGTACCAGACGGAGGCATGGTCCAGGCGGCGGGAACAAGTGTTTAGTCTGGCGATGGAATTGCAGACATTGCTAGAAGTATTCTACAAAAGGGTAACCTTTGTGGCTCTATCCTGTCATGATGATGATTGAAGAGGCGGCAAACCGGGCCTACGCGCTCCGTGCACATGTACAATCCGCAATGATTGACGCCTCGAGTCCCGCCCAATCAAATATGGCCAAGCAGTAACGAGGACGGAGAGAGAGAGACAGAGGCACAGATCGATCATCATGACTCAAAAGCGCTGGAATTCACCCGTTTGAATTTGCTTGCTCCCGGCATGTTTAGCGAGAGGGTGTCAGCGCTTTGGCGTACGGTACGGGACACAGGAAGGGAGCATTTCTCATTGGGGCCGTCGAGAAAAGGCATCGTCCGTCACAGACTCTCTGACATGTTACTTACTGTATATCCATTAATGGTTGCGAGCCCACTCACTGTAGGATATATCCCTCAAAGCACTCAGATTCTCAAAGTGGGTTCAGGTCTTCAGGCGACTAACGCATGGACAGCAATACCTCATGCTGATCCGACAAAGCGAGCCGAGAAATCGGTCACCGCAAGTCAAAAAAAGGGCAAGGGCTATTTTCCTTGTTATTTTTAAGACTAGAACCGTTGCGTTGTGAAGAGAGAGGGAGGCCTTTTTTTTTTGACTTGCGATGACCGATTTCTCAGCTCGCTTTGTCGGATCAGCATGGGGCCCTTGAATTGTACAATCCCGGCTCGTGCTTATCGCGACGAGAGCTTCTGGAATCGGCAAAATTCAGCCACACAGAGGATTCCCAAAAGTGAAAGGGCCTAACCGTAAGATCGACCCCACAACCATGCAATCAAAGGGGGTTGTTTTGGTCAGCCACATGTCGTGGAAGTTCGACCTAAGGTTCGCGAGCCGGAGACTTCGACGCATCATTAAGATTCTTGCGCGTCGGCTTCTCCTGACACCTGAGGAGGACAAATCGATAGGTAACAGAGATATTCAGTTCAACGTGGGGGGGGGGGGAACTTCCTCGAGACGTGGTTTGAATTGGCTGTTGGACTTTTCCCTTTTCAAACCCCCTTCCAGCGAACCACGACAATCTCAAAATTACTGATAGTACCGTCTGAACGTGACATACATGGATTAAACAATATTCTGAGCAGCATTTTTCACCATCCCAGCTTCAGGAAAAGAGCTGGTTTTGCCGCTGGCTCCGGTTGTTGCTGCCCCAGCTCCAGTTCCCCGGCCAGTTCCAGCTCCAGTGCCAGTCGGGGGATAAGTTCCAGCTCCAGCGCCAGTTGGGGGATAAGATCCAGCTCCAGTGCCAGTCGGGGGATAAGATCCAGCTCCAACGCCAGTCGGGGGATAAGATCCAGCTCCAGTGCCAGGAGGGGGGTAGGCTCCGGCTCCTCCTCCTGTTGACGATAGGGAGCCATTTTGAAAATTGTCCGTGGCATAGTTTCCGGCTCCTCCTGCTGTTGGCGCTCCAACGCCAGTTCCCAAGCCAATTCCAGCTCCAGCGCCAGCTCCAGTGCCATTTGGGGGATAGGTTCCCGCTGCTGCTGCTGTTGGCGGTAGGGAACCATCTCCATAGCCAGCCGAGGGATCGGTTCCGGCCCCTGCTGATGTTGGCGGTAGGGAGCCATTTTCAAAATCAGCCGTGGGGTAGTTTCCGGCCCCTCCTGACGTTGGCGGTAGGGAACCATCTCCATAATCAGCCGTGGGATAGTTTCCGGCCCCTCTTGATGTTGGCGGTAGGGAAGCATCTTCGAAATCAGCCGTAGGATCGGTTCCGTCTCCTGCTGTTGGCGGTTGGGAACCATCTCCAGCGGTTCCTGTTGCTCCAGCATCGGGTCCTCCTGCTGTTGGTGGTAAAGACCCATCTCCAGGTGTCCCCGCTGTTCCCGTCTGCGGTGTGCCCAATCCCTCACTTTGTACGGTGCCTTGAAGGCGAGAGTTGATAGCGTTCGCAGTTGATGCCGCCGAGGCGGCTTGCTGTGCGCCCGCCGGCAGAAACAGTGGTCCTAGCTTGGCCTCATCATACACAGGCAGACCTGTGGTGGGTAACTTCTGTTGCGGCGTGAACGTGTACGTATAAGAAGTTCCACTGGTTACGCTGCTGCTCTTCTTTCTTGCATTGGTTGGCCACCACCACACCACATCCGTCCCGTTTGTGCCGGGCTTGGTATAGGTTCCTTGGTCAGCCACAATATAAAGGAACTGGATTGTCTCGGACCCGACTTGCAGCGTGACGCTATCCGTCACCAACGTATCAGAGATTTCGTTGTCATCCGAGTCAATGTCACTGACGATCAGAATGTTGTACTGGTTCAGCGTAAGACCCTGGAGGGCCTTTCCGACATTGTCCAAGAATGCCGCCGCGAGAACATGTTTATTTGACGCGGTACTTTTCTGTGCCGCCGCCTGTGCCGCCTGCTGTTGTGCCACGGTATCTTGAGCTTGCTGAAAAGTAATCTGCTGTTCTCGGAGCGCCTCGGCTTGCTGTGCTGTAATGATGCCCTGATTTTCTTGTTCGATAATAAACTGGTCTTTGAGCTGTTGCATTTGTACGTCGTCCTGGCCTTGAGCAATCGTTACCTGAGCGTCGGTTTGCCGATCTGCCGATTCCTTTTGTGCTTCGGTTGCCCGATCTTGCGCTTCCTGTTGGGCTGCGGTCGCCTGTTCTTGCGCTTCCTTCTGGGCGTCGGTCGCGCGATCTGTCTCTTCCTTTTGGGCGTCGGTCGCGCGATCCGCGATTTCTTTTTCCGCCGCAATTTGCTGGCCGGCAGTGAAGATGCTCCCAATGCCGCCAATTACTTGCCCAATCGACGCGATGACGTTACCGCCAGCGTTCGCCAACTGGGCGACCATCTCCGCTTGCGCCATGATGGTGGTTGAAGTTCTGAAATGTCCCTATACAACCCGGTAGCTGAACATGTGAAAAGAGACAGAGAGATGAGGAAACGAAGAGAGAAGACTGGTCTTCATCGGTAATCATCAAGTATTAACCAAATGCCAGTGAGCCTTGATCCGGTGCCCTGTCCCCGCTATTTTTAGCCAAGATTAGACGTCTATACTCTGTGATAGCTATAGCGGACCGTAACAGCCCCCTGGTCAGCCTGACGAATGGCAAGGTGGCTTGCGCTGGAACATGGCCACAGTCAGATTCATCGTGGAGCTAAGATAACCCGCTGACGATCATGTGACAGGGATCCCCCCAGGGCAGCGTCTGATTCAGCTTAGTATCCACCATGTTCTGTACGACTCAACCGTACAGTCATAGCGGTGGACTCGACGGACTCCGAAGGGGAATCTTTCGAACTTGGTCTAGCTTCAATAGGATACTCTATAGCAACTCTAAAATTGGTACTAGTGGTCTATAAGCACTTGGGTCTGTGTCGTAGCGGTCAAGCCCCTTTGTCCTTTCAATACTACTCGTTCACGGAATCTGACTGTGGGGCCTGGATAGGGCCGGTCCTGCAGAAAAGCCATGGTGAGAGCCCCAATTCGATGACGCTATTCTTGGCTCAAAAGAAACAGTGTAGCTGATGAGTAAACGAGCGGGACCTTTTCGTTGGATAGCTGTCATTGGAAGCTTATATAATTCGGTGAGAGTACCCCCAAAGCTTGTAGAAAGATGTTGGAAGGGAAAAGAAAACAAGCATCGCAGGATCGGGTTGCGCTGTAACGCGACCCTGGAACATCAAACCAAAACATGTATAACAACGGAGACTACGAACACTACGATCAACAGCAGAACGAGTATGGAGACGATTATGGACATACCGATGGACATCAACAGTACCCCCATGGAGGCGACGAATATAACGAGTGGGACTTGGAAACAATCAAAGTGCAGCTCAGGGAAAAATGTACACATTACGCCAATGATCATGCCAACGATGGTAAGTGTTCATCTACAATACTTGGGGGTAGATTTTGGGACTCGCAAAGCGTTTCCAAATCACCCCGGATAGCAGAAGGTCAACATTAGCTGACGATTCTCTTGCCTGGTAGAAATGGATGAAAACGACCAACAGGACGAACTGCATAACCATAGCTTAATCATCGTCCAATTAGCCGAACAAATCCTCCAGAGCGAGCCAGACAACCCGGGAGCCAAACAGCTGCACGATTGGTTTTCCCGGAGCGTCAAAGGCAAATTTTACGGTCACCCAGAGCTCGAGCCACATCATCACAAGGTCAGACACCCTCGAGAAGGCGACGAGCCAGATGATGACGATGGAAACGAGCAAAATGACGAGAACGAGAATGATGAAGACGATGGCGGCCACGAGTATGGTGGTGGTGACTATGACGACCATGGTGCCGAGGACTATGACGAACATGGTGGCCATGACTACAACGGACAGGGTGGCCATGACTACAACGGACATGATGGCCACGATTACAACGAACAAGGTGGCCACGACTACCACGGACAGGGTGACCATGACTACCACCAACATGGTGGCCATGACTACAACGGACATGGCGGCGATGATTACGATGAATTTGGTGGCGAAGAATACGATGATCACGCCGGTCATGGTCATCAGCAACACGACAATAGTTATGGTGGCCATCACCAATGGCATTAAGGATAACAAGTTGCTGAATCGCATGGCCAATGACCGGTTGATACAACCATCAGGGTTGAAATCAAGGTGGAAATGATGGCCATGATCAACTCGGGCCATAGCGAGGTTCAGCACGAGGATTTCAAGGAGGATATGAAAAGGGCGTTTCAGGGCGGATGAGGCGGAAATATCTACCCTGGCCACTTGATTGAATTGTTGATTTCATTGCAGCGTAGCTACATTTGGGCATATCAACATCAATTTTTATCATTCGAACCATTCATAAAACTTCTGGGCGCCCAGTCATGGGTAATGGAAGCCTTGCTGGAGGAAACAGTTCGAGTTCAGCGGTAGAACCAGGCTTCAATGAGTTACGGATCCCGAACGCAGGGAACGCTGCCAACATAGGAGAGGCAATCGAGCCAGGAGAACCTGGCAAACCAGGGTCAGGAAACCGGATACCGACCAACGGGGTCCTAAAGCTGAGCAGAGTCATGGCCAGCCGGGCCACGGTTCTCATATAGCTGCGAACATGGACGGTGTAGCGAACGGCATCAACATTACGGCTGGGGGGTGTTCGGGTAACCTAGGTTACGGTGGTGATTCTGGTGGTGTTTACAGTGGCGGAGGGATTGCTGGAGGAATTGGTGGTAGTTTGGATACAACCTATGGCAGTTATGGCGCGACCAGTACTGGTCTGACCTCGACGACAGAAGTCACTGACTCAAGCGGGTTACCAACAACTCCAACAGCAGCCACTGACCCAGGCGTGTTACTAAAAGCACCAACGGAACCGACAGCAAGTGGGACAATGGCGACAAGGAGCGTACCCGCGGGTCCAACAGCAACTGGGACAGCTGGTTCAACCAGTGCCTCAAATGATGTGAATGCTCAGGAAGCGGCCAAGGACGATGCCGTACATGCCGCTGTAGCCCAGGTCACTGGGTTTGGTACAAATGCAACCTCTGCGAGCGCATCCGAAGGAGGTGGCGGAGTGTTCGTAGACTCAAGTCAAGCCAGTGCTGCTGCCGGTATTATTTAGGATGATGGTGTGAAACGAATGAGGTGGCAAGGCATTCATTGACCAACAAATCGGGGAGTATCACACGTCGCCAATGATGCCTCTATTCGCAATCCCCTGAGCACCAAGTCCATATAGTCTGGCCCAGACGGGAGCACAAACCAACGTCTGCCAGGATCTGATTCTGGGCCTTGGACTCATCGACACTGACGCCCTTTTCTGGTCACCTGACTACCAGTTGGATCCAGGTCCGCTGCCGTTTGGCACCTGCGTCCTTGAGAACAGCACTGTGTGATTGTGTGACAATCAGACCTAGAAGGACAAGACATGAGTTTCGGGTGGGGGAAAAGGGGCAATCGATGAACGTCAGGGTTGAGGTGATGGAGCTGGGGGAGGCTACGTCTCGCCAGAATCTGATTGATTTCAGAGTTAATGTGCGCTCCTGGGAACATATTGTTACCTTTAACCAATTCAAGGAAGATTGGTCAATGCGAGAAAGACAACGATGGATGGTTTGAAGGAAAGACTTCGGCGTTCGGAAGGGACCTGATGCTGACGGTTGATATGGAGCTGCCTGCCTGCCAAACCTTCGCTGTCGCTTTCCCTCGAGGTGGACTCAGAAGTAGTAAATCCATGGCTTCCAGACGATGCAGCCTCAAGCCATGCGAAAATGACAAGCTGGAGAAATTCTGACCGGTGAGCTAAGAAAGCCTATCGGAGGCCATGCCAGCTACGAATATCTGTCGGTGAGTACAGCATTCGCCCCGAGGGAATTGGACACGTGGTGCTGAGTGGTTCATACGATCCTCGGAGGATAACTTGAATATATGGCATACCGAACCTGTCACATTTTTCCTGGTTGTAGAGAAGAGGATACGATCGATGCCGCCGACGCTCGGCGGCAATGTTGTACAAAGCTGGCGCAGTGTATTGTTGGCACCTGAGGAATATTGGATTCACTCCATGCATGTCCCCAGAAAGGCTTTCTCCTCAAGCCTGACGCCATCAGTGGAAAGCCATTCCTGTGTCATTCCAGTTGGTCTGCTCCGCTCCAATTGAGCCTGGATGTCACCATGTGTTTCTTCCCAATCTGCATTGCCTGGACTGTAATGTCTCTTGACTTGTGCGTGAAGTCGATCGATCTATTGTACAAAGAGCGTCGCCAGGTGCTTAATTTGCAAACGGCGATATTAAGCTGGCATCAAAGTCAGCTGGTGAGCAGGACCGGGTGGTGGTAGGAAAATACCTGATCAGTGCGGGTTTGGGTTCGCTCCTCGTGTATCCTGTCCATGTAAGCTTGAGCGCCTCGACAATGACCCCGTAAGCACATACCCAGATATAGTATCAATGGGAGATAGCCATAATGAACCACTTCACGGGTGATGTCGAGAATCTTCCCGATGCGCTCCTAGAGAAGCAAGTCAGTAGATGTTCCCGGAAAGACTCACTGGCCATACCTTGGTCTCTTCTGAGAATTGGATCATGTTGTGAGGAGGCTGGCGGCCAGCTACGTGCAATCTCCAAAGCTTTACTTGCGAACTGGAAAGCTAGTTGTCGAGGATCAGGTGCGATGATAGGGACGAAATGTATCGGTAGCTGCAAGAACAATTTCATGACAATCGCGGCAACACGTGATTCTGAAAAACTAGACTAGTCCCGAAGGAGGCAAGCGCGTGCCTCTTCCACCACAGCCTCGAAGCCTTCACTCTTTCTTCCCAGCTTCCATCTTTGAATCTCTTATCACTCACGACTCGCTTTCTGTGCGTCCCGTATCTGCGCCCAAAATACTACACCCCCTTGGGCTGTCCCGCGAGACGCTGTCGACACCATGTCCGGTGCAAGGCATTGGGAGCAGGACAAGGATTCGACCATTTATATTGGCAACCTCGACGAACGTGTCACAGATGCTCTCGTCTGGGAACTCTTCCTGCAAGCTGGGCGTATTGTTAATGTTCATTTGCCCAAAGATAGGGTCACTCAGTCGCACCAAGGCTATGGCTTCGTCGAGTTCAACTCGGAAGAAGATGCAGAGTATGCCGCAAGAATCATGAATCAAGTGAGACTGTACGGCAAACCTATCCGCGTCAACAAAGCAAGTGCCGACAAACAGAAATCGGTTGAAATCGGCGCCGAGTTGTTTGTTGGCAACTTGGATCCTATGGTTGACGAGAGAATGCTGTACGATACCTTTGGCCGATTTGGTACCCTGGTTGCTGCTCCGAAGGTATGGAGTTCCTCCTTTGGCCTCCTCTGAACCGTGCTAATATGGTCCAGATTGCACGTGATGACAACAATTTGTCCAAGGGTTATGGTTTCGTCTCTTTTGCCAACTTCGAATCCTCGGATGATGCCATTGCAAACATGAACGGCCAATACCTCATGAACAAGGAGGTCTCTGTGCAGTACGCCTACAAGAAGGACGGCAAAGGCGAACGACACGGTGACCAGGCTGAGAGGATGCTTGCTGCTCAAGCAAAGGCTCATGGCGTTCAGCCGACTCCTGCTACAATCCCGATGGGTGGACCAGTATTTGGTGGCATGCCCCCAACTCCTGTCCCTCCCGTTGGGTTTGGTCCTCCGAATGGAAATTATCAAGCTGTGCCTCCTCCTGCGCAAGCAAGACCACCCCCTCCACCCAGCGCACCGTTAGCAGCTCCACCAAGTGGGCTTCCGGCCAGACCTCCTCCAAGCCAGGCTGGTTATGGCGGACCGCAAAGCTTCATGCCACCCGGGTTCAATCAGGTACCTACAGGATTTCCACAGCCGAATGTCTTGCCCGCTGGGTTTGCTCCTCCTCCAGGATTCGGTGGCCCACAGACTGGTACCATTCCATCGGCGCCGGTCGCGCCTCCTGGTGGGTTCTCTGGGTACGGTATTCGTAAATAGTCATCAAACTAGATGGAACTGCCTATGGAGCATTATTCTGGCCACCTTTCGAAGGATCAAATCGGAAGACGCATGCATGGCTGAGCGGCCCTCATTGACCCAAAGATAACACCCTTGATTTCCTGGTCCTCTGTCCTTATGGTGTGATTTCCCCTCCGACGCTTTCGCCACCTTTCGCGGCCCTCACGGCGCACAAATATCTATTCACTCCGCGGCCCTACCGATCTCTCACTGCAAAATAGAGCGTTCTGGAGGGTCGACTACCAACCAAACGGCCATAAAACTGGAGCCTCGGCAGACAACGATAGTCAACATTCACATCGGCATCTTCGCTATTCACTTTACCAATAATGCTTCAGCACCGAAGATCGCCGCAATAAGTCCAGGGTTTCTAGTTGTCTCCTCATCTTCTGCAGCGCAAGGCCTGTCTTCGTTGTCCACATCTGCTCTACATGGCGGCCTAGGAGTTGAACATGTGTTCGCCAATGTGTGCCCTCCAACTCAGTGGACATCCAAGCCTGTGATACCGGCGGTTGATCATGATACACCATCGGGAGAACTTACGTAAATGGGAAGAACGGTCGGGAGGGCCTCTCCAAGAGATTACTCGCAGGGCGCCTCGACAGTGATCATCGACAATACACCAAAACCGGAACCGACGAATACCTTGAACAAGGATCCTACATAGGCGAGAGCACCTACCGACTTATTCAGTCAGACGAAGATCAGGCCATAATGTGCGAATACTACGCTGAGGAAGAACTGCAGGAGCCAGGCCCAGGAGTATTGCCGAGAGGACGAGGACAAAGCCCAGGGAGAAGAGGTGGTACCGCAAGGGGATGGTGATCATGAAGATGTTGCCACAAGCGTGGAAATGGATTAATTAAGACACCAACTACCTATCTTCGTCAATAGGTGACAGTGCTGACAATGGCGATGACGATGACGGGGTGTAGACAGTAAGAGTACCTGCATTGACTGCAAACCCTGTCTCCACCACAGGAGCGAAAGGACGTCGGCGGCTGTCCGAAGATGCAACAAAAAACCTGTTACAGCAAGAGATGCCCGCACCAGCCGCGCCCGCCACACCCGGAGGGATACGACCGACTTGGCCAGTCACAGATGCAATGCGAAACGCTCTCGACGCTCCAGGCATATCGTGAGATGCTCCCACACATCAACATACAAGGACCGTCGCTGGCCACAATGCTACGACTTGAGCTGCAGAGTTGGTGGATAGCCTGTGGGCCATTGCGGAGAGAGAACATGTACAAGAAGAGGAATATGAGCTGGACGACCAGCCACAAGCTGGTGGATCTTGTCCCCGCCCTAGTTGCACCATCTCTGAAGGATTTTTGGTATCGTCACAAAGGATTTCGTCAGGGAGCGTCTCTGTTGGCAATAGACGTCGACCCGGCCGTTCGCTGTCGTGCTACCGTTCGGCCTCCGATAATAAGTGACTTACTGGATTTTCTTTCCAGATCAAGTTGATGTGTGGGGATCTCTACTAGACAGAGGTGCCGATACCTGGTAATCAACATTGCGACCTGTGCGGGAGACCCTCTGGCCATTCGCTGTACGCCGCGCCTCCCGCCATACTCAGTAGGTAGACACAGGAACAACCATATTGTACTGTATACGTACTAGACGATAGCAGGTGTAAATACCTTTGCGTCTCACGGCGTACATCCCGTCTGTTCCCTTTGGCCCCGCTTGCCCGGCATCGACCCCGGCATTGACCCCTTTTGAACTATTGTACATACGATCCGATACGATGCCTTGTACCTACCTCTTCGCCTCTTCACCCTTTCGTGGAGTCTACGCAGGGACAGCACAACAGCAATGCCCCTGCATGTTCGAACTCTCTGTTTGATGACACCCGCGGCCGATTTCAATTGACTCAAGGCATAGAGGATTCATTATGGACTTTTGCTTATCAGAGTAGCTTCGCAAGTCAAACTGATGGAAATAAAGTGGCAGCAATTTTCCGTCGATGAAACAAAATCTCGCGCTGATGTACAGGATGGCAATGCCGTGGTTTCAGCATCTCAACCCCTCAAACCCGAGCCCCGAACCCAAGTCTATTCAATCCCGTCCAGTTCGTCTACGTGTCCTCCATTCACCGCGGCCCCGCCGTTGATCTGTCCTTGCCCTTCATTCGTCTTCAAAGGTTCATCTGTCATGATCGCCTCCTTGACCTCTGGCTCGGGAATCGGCCTCGCCAACTCCTCCCTCACCCAACTCTCCTCTACTGCACCCTTGCGCTGGAACACCCTCGCCCATCGACCACCCCAGCTTCTCAGAAGAGCTTCATCTTCCGCGCGAAGGGCGTCGGAACTTTCGATCATCTCATCCTGGTTACCGTCGCGGATACTTCCGACTGCGTCTTCAATGGTCGCAAAGAGAGATTTCATGCCCTCCAACTCTCGAGTAAGTGTCGATTGCAGTTCACTCTTTTGTTCTTCAGTGAGGCCAGGCGTACGGATGGCAGCGACGAGACTTCGCACCCGACCCGCAACTTTGCTAGTCGTGTTGTTGACGATTTCGTAACACCATGTCGTCGCAAGGAGGCTTCCGCGGTTGACGTGGTCAATGAGTGCCCACTCAATGACACTTGCGGGCGTCAAAATCTGATAGTTGAGAAGTTTGTCGATAAGGATGACCCCCACGCCGCGTTGATCACGCCAGTAGTCCATGACCGAGGTGATGATTTGTTTTCTGCACGCCGAGCTCGAGGCGCTGAATGCTAGGAGCCGATCCTTGCAGCGCTCAGTACACGCAAGAGCGTGCGAGAGTGATTTCGATCCAACCCAGCAGATCGAGGTCACGAACGCGTCGACCGCTGCGAGCTTGGGGTCTGTTAGTCCCTGACTTGCAGCGTCCTGCTCGATTTTCTCTAGGACGGGTGTAAACTCGTCATTGGGTGCTTTCTGCCGGATCAGCTGTGCGATTTCCTTCGCTTCAGCGGAAAACGGCATAGACTCTTCGTTGTATTTGAAGTCAGGTGCTTCTTTCTCTTTGGCTTCTGATATGAGCGCCTGATACGGCTCTGGCAGAGTGCCCTTGATTCTCTTGGAGAAGCTCAGTCTGATTTCCTTCTCCAGAGCATCGATCATGAATGCCTTTTTGGGGTGTACGTCCGGTAGAGCCACGTCGTCAACCCTGCCACGTCAGCGGTGTCAAGAACAGAGTCGGGTTACTTCACTTACCATTCAGTCCATTTCCAAGTGAAACCGAAGTTGCTCAGGTGGTGGGCAAACCAGTCTAAAAATCGTTGCGAAAGCTCCATGTCCATCCTGTCCAAGTTACGGTACAGGTAGCGAATTGCTCGTCCCAAGCTAGGCGCAACGGCAGCAGGAGCAAGTTTGCAGGCCTCGGTTAGTACGGAGTGATAGTATACCAGCTTATGCTCTGGAGCTGGTAATTGCAGGAGTTGAGCAAAGGCAGCATCGACGATGACATCCTCTGGTTTCCAGGTCGCTTTATCCCCGGCAACTTCCCGCAGCTTGTCGAAAGGTGTTGCTCGCTTCACAAAGGTATCTGGTGCGAAGTAACAGTCCACATCAATCAGAAACTTGGCCGCGACCGCTCGATTGAAGTCGAGGAGGTTGATCGTATCAGCCAAGGCATCTCGAATGAGCAATGCAGCTGGATCCGATGGTGGAGGGACCGTCTCAATATCTTGTTCGGCGTACACAGAAGAGTACGTTTCGGGGAACAGGGGTCGAGGGCCAATCTGTACCGTCTCAGGAACCGTGATCTGGGGAAACGGTTGCTTTTGCGCTACAGCCAATGGGTCTTCCTCCTCAGCAGATAGATTCCTCTTCCAAGGACGCGGTAGGCAGGTCAGCTCCCAGGAGTTTTTGGCCTCTTCTTGCATGTGTCTCTGCAGTAAGGCGAGGGCGCTCTCCGAACCGGCGGGTGCCCCAGGTTCGGGATTCGGGAAGGGATCGACCAGCGCCTCGAGCGGGTGGGCGGTCGAGGCGATAATATCCGTCTTTTCGAGAAGAGCCGTGGCCTGGTCTTCGAAGCCCGTGGCTGATGATGCCATCGTATATGGAATGGTCAACAGGATAATTTTGACGAGCTCTAGACCGAGGGACTGCGCAAGAGTTAGACAAGGATCCCAACGGGAATCAGGCACAACATACATCTTCAGATGACTTCGTCTGTAGGTGGGCTGCACGCAGGAAGAGCTCGTCAAGAACAGGAAAGACACCGTCCCCATGGAACATGCCCTGCAGGCAGCCCAAAAGGCGCAGGTAGAGCTTGACTTCCCGCCATTGCCCCAAGTTCAGGTATTTTTGCAGCGCTGCTCCGACCCGGCCCAGAATCTCTGGCGTGAACTCTGGTTTCAGGGCGTTTGTAAGCAAAATGATGGCGGCAACGAACGGGATCTTGAGCGGTTGTTCGACAGTACTATCATCGGTCAGATCCAGGAACAACTGAGGCCAGTTGAGCCGCTCTTACAGCTGCACCGCTAGATCCAGGAATCCCGAGGTGAGATCAGTGTCAAAATAGTTATCCGCCAACGTCTTTGCGATGGCTGCGACGTCTTCTTCTGCCCGTCGAACTGGCTACCAGAGTATTAGCCATGATCCCGGGTCTAGGAGGTAATCCGACATCTTACACTCTCTGCAATCGACAGGACTTGTTTGCGAAGGGTCGAAGCGAGTGGTTCCTCGTAGCGGCGACGCTGCGGGCGGCGATCTTCAAAATCGTCGTCTGCAACATGATTAACGGCCATCTGCAGCCTCTCTAGAAGGAGACTTACTTCGGTATCGTCTCTTGCGGTTATTGAAGTGACCACCACCGCCGCCACCGCCGCCGCCTCCGCCTCGTCGGCGTCGATCGTAGTCAGCCATGGCTACAGGCAGGAGCACAGAGGATCAATGCGTGGGTCAAGGATATATGAGCGTGGAAGGCGCAGTACAGGACAACTGGCGCATGCGAGTTCGACAACAGTAACGCGTTTGGGGAAGTGACTTTGAAACCTGCATAAATCCCGTCACTCGCGAATCACCAGGCTTGGCACCTTTCTCCGCATGATTCCACTCGATGCACCAAATGCGTCGACTGCGTCACGGTCAAGCCAAAGTCGATCGGAATCATCGCGCGTGCTAAGGAGAGCTACGAGTCTATCCTGTCGTTTTCTGTGAAAAGCAAATTGAGTGCAAGATGAGGACCAAACCACGCCCACGGGTTTCTGTGGTCCAAACCGTCTAAAGGTGTTGTGTTGCGCCGTGTCTCTGGAGCTGTACGCAGTAGCAATGTACGCACAGCTTGCACGCTGTCTGTTGCATGTTCTGAGCACAAATGCCAGTTTCCCAAGTCATCGGAGCCTCCAAGCTCATTCGATCCACCCATTGCAGCTCGTAGCTCAGTAGCTCGGACATGAAATGACGGGCCTGACGGCGAAGCACGATTTTCCCCCTCCCGACCCATTCAAGGTCCATTTTTGGTGATCCGTTCAGCTCAATCATCAGTCCTCGTTTTTGTGGTCATCAAGCACCGAACCTCCAGCCTAGTCCGCTTTGCTGACCTGCATGCAAAACCTGTCGCTTTTCGTGACAGACACCTCTGTGTCCATGCTAAGATATCCATCTAGACATATGATGATTGGGATGTAGCTGGAGGGATTTCTCCTCGCATGTTGCATTGACGCCAAAAGCCACATGCATGCAATGATGGACATATCAACACACAAAATCCCTCGCGGCGTCACTTCGTTACAGTTCTGGCAGCGCCTTGATTCAATCAAGTCTTGCCATCATCTCGTCCTTCGTCAGTGGCGTGAAGTTGTCCAAGTCAAGTCCCCGCGCGGCGAGAAGTGGTCGTGCATGTGCTGGAACTAGCTTGTTGTTGAGATGAGTCGCAATCGAAAGTTCTAGTCATCCCGTTAGCGCTTACGTAGTCACTGCACAGGATCAAGACGGTACGAACCGTGTCTAGAGAAGTCGAATAGAGGTGGGAGCTCGCGCGAAGCACCACCAGCATGGCGTGAGTCAGGAAGGCGAGTGTTGGGATCTCTCAACTCATCAAAGAACGGCTGGCACATTGCGTCGATTGCGGACAGTCGTTGGGTTGGGGTGTATTCCAAGAGGGCGGAGATCAGCTCAATCGCATCAGGCGAGGCTTTTCTGAACACCTTGTTGAATGGGTGGGGTTTGATCTGGGGGAATTTGTGCTCCATGTAGTTCGGATTCATCGTTCGGATTTGATCTCGGGTCGGGGTACCGAGGACTTTGATGATTTCCACAAGCTGATCAATACCCGACTCACCAGGGAACAAAGGTTGACCCAACATCAACTCTGCCATGACACAACCAGTTGACCAGACATCTATCCCATGTTAGCACTTGGACCCAGCACATCCCCAGAGCGTTAAAATGTGTCCATACCAATCTTAGTGGTGTAGTTTGTAGCACCGAAGATCAACTCGGGAGCACGGTAGTATCGGGAGCAGATGTACGAGACATTGGGCTCATTCTCAACCAGAATCTTTGCACTTCCAAAATCGCACAGCTTCAGAACTCCGGTCGCCGGGTCGAGCAACAGGTTCTGTGGCTTGATGTCTCGATGACAGATCCCTTGCGAGTGGATATAGGCTAGGGATCGGAACAGCTGGTAGATGTAGAGCTTGACTTCCAAGATGGGCATGGTGGTCTTCATCTTGTTGAAGTAGCGGGAGGCCCTATAGACAGTCTCCGGGACGTACTCGAGCACGAGGTTGAGGTAGACTTCATCCTTCTGGAGTGGAAACTCGGTTAGCATTGCCTATTGTGTGGATGAGGTGCGACAGTGATTGTCCACCGCCGCAATGGTTCTTACCCGTTCGCCGTTGGAGTAATAGAAGGCCTTCAACTCTACGATATTGGGGTGCCGGACAATGCGCATGATCTGCAGTTCACGATTCTGAAGACTGTCAGTGTCTTGTGAATGACGACCAGAAGACATCTACAGGGTGTATACCTTGAATCGCTTGTCCTGAAGAACACGCTTGATTGCAGCATCCTCTCCGCTAGGCGACAGCTTTGTCTGGAACACTACGCCGAAGGAGCCATTGCCGACGATCTTGCACTGAGTGTATTGCATCTCTCTTGTCTCTCCGGTGAGGCCATCCTGCACCTTCTCGCGTACGACCTCTGGGAGAATATGTCAGCGCACGTGCTCGAAGAAGACTGGGTGTCTCATGACTTTGCCAAAGGAGGGCGAAAACATACCACCCATGCGCAAGCCAGAGAAAACTCCACCAGGCCTATTTTGCGACATCGTCGAGTGCTAAGGGTATTTGGGATCCACTTTGGCGACGGTGTCGTTGAGCAGAAGAGAGTAACACTCTCCCGTGAGAGGCGTGAGGGAGCGGCAAAGAAGGAGAGTGTGGGAGCAAAGGAACGACGGCGACCACCTTCAGTTGGAGGGTGTCAAGAGGGAAACCACCACAGAGGTGGACGATGGCAAGACTCGAGGGGCAGAGATGGTCGAGGACGACAAGGACGAAGGACGGTTATGCAGTTGCAGGTGAGGAGCAGGAAGGTTGGGTTGGGTTGGCGGACGAAGCGCTAATTTCCCCACTTTGCGCAGGTGAGGCTTTCGAAATGAGGTGTGGACTCTCGTGCCGCTATGATGAAACCGGGGTTCTGGAGTGCCAGTAGATCAGTGAGCCGAGACGGGAAAGAAGCCGGAGGATAATCAGAGAGCTGAAGAAGTGGCAGCAGTATCAGGTAAGGATGAGAAGTAGTGTTCCTTGAGGACGATAGGATTTTAAGAAGGAGAATTCGAGAAGTAGGTGAGGCAGGAAAGAGGAAACAAAGATGAAGAGTGGTTGAGATTGAGGTTTTGAAGGCTTGGTAATTTTCCCGCCCTGACGATTCACCTTGGGCTCACTCTGAGATGAAGTTCTGGTAGGGAGAGGAAAGTGCAGCGCAGCAGCGCCAGTAATAATGCGGATAATAATGGTTAGGCTCAAGTCACCTGTGGTTTGCGACTGAGGGAGCCGTAGCCATATGAATTACTCTTGCTATGGGAAGCTTAGCGCATCTAACTTAAGGTGCACCTGCAGGCGCAGCGCCATAGACATCCAGAGGGGCAGAAATCAACAGAGAGGCCTTCCACGGTCCAAAGCAGACACATTTGATGGTGAGCTGCGCCTAAAGAGCAAAAGCTGCCTCCTGTCATTATCTACAATTCTCCTTCTGATCACACACGCTGTGGCGGACGAAGCCTTTTGCTGCTGCGGGTCCTTTGCGCACATGGTTGCTAACTGTGAGCCTCCCTCTCCGGTGCACCGCTGCATCTCGAGTCACGACGAGAAACAAACAGCCAGTGAGAAAGAGAGCAGAAGAATCTGGGTGAGCCTGGGAGGAAGCAAGCGAGAACCAGGGCAAGCATGGAGCTCATGGCTCTCCACGAGTCCGTGACAATCAATAAAGGCATAAAAAAGAGGTTGCAGGTCAGATGATGCCCATCAATAGCCCCATAGCCCTTGCCGCTGATGTAGTGCTTCATGGATGCTCCATCCTGCTGGCTCCATCTCGACTCTTTGTTTTGACTGGGAGGCCACTCACCTCGCACAAATCGCCTGCTAGGCTCGCCTGGAAGGGACTGAGACCCACCAGGTCCCCTCCTGCAGCCATTAACTTACCAAACTGCCCCTCGTGGAGCTTCGCACTCGCATCCACGAACAAGCCGTCGGCCTTTACGAACAACCAGATAGTACTGCTGTTTGCGAGAAGAGACACGCCAGAAAGAGTCGTAATTTGTAGCTCCTCTACCCTTGGCTATCTCGTAATTCCCTGATTTCGAGTCACCATGAGCATGGAAGCAACTCGTGGGAAATGCCCCCTTTCCACGTGCGCAAAATTGTCTTTTCACCCCCGGACCTCCAATGACGATCAAACCTAAGGCGTCGACCATGGCTTGCCAGTCTCACCTTGCTGCTCTCTCCCGTTCTTTGCTTGACCCTGCGACCAATCTTCAAGGTGGCACAACATGTTTTCATATCAAATTAAGAGGGATCAGAATCCTGGCTCTGCATCGTTCAACACGAGCGCACTCTTGCTGCCGCGGTGCTAGATCCGCCTTCTGGCCCACAGATGGCATGCATAATTCTTCGAAAGTAATTACGAGCCTGGAAGTGGGCATAGGGCACCCGTCGTGCCGTCTTGCAGCAAAAATATGGGCGCACGGGTCACCGTTGACGAACTGTGCCACACGGCTTGGCTTATGCCAGGCGAAGACGAGTTAGCTATTTGTGTGATCAAACGTCATCCAGCATGATGCTTAGAGCGTTTCGGAACTTTAACGCCTCGAGCCTGCAGCAAAGCGATGCTTGGAACACATGTTACTGCGAGGACAAATCGTTGTTCCCTGTGGAGGGTCCCAACGTGGACCTGAACTGATGCCGGTAACTAGAACTCAAAAGACAATGACGAGTGGGCACGGACAGCTGCCATGCGCGAGTGGATTGCTCGCACGGCGTCGTTGTGTACTTCAGGCACAACCAACTAGAGAAGGAGCTGGCGCTGGTGGCGGCGGCGGCGGCGGCACAACATACTCTGTTAGCACTCGTGACCGCCTGGAGTAATCACTGCACATTTAGCTGCAGAAGACTATCAGCACGCTCAGGTCCGGGCCTCGCCACCGTCATGCTCATCCGAGCGAAGCAAGCTCAAAACAACGCCCAAAGCGACAGGAACAGCCACCGAGACAGATCTCTTCGAAGCACGAGACTGTCAAAGAGCGGCGCGCCCTCCATATTCGGCTGTCCGGGCTGACCCAGGCCAGCCATCACCACCCATCCACTCATCATGCACAGCCCGCCCTTGCTTCCTGTGCTAATGACAAGGCGGAAAGGCCGTGTGTTGCACATGATCCATCTTGTCGATCTCGCATCCGAACAGACTAATAATGGCCCGTAAGAACAAGCAGCCATTGTACGTACTTGTTTGCCTGGCCTGTACTCGTACTTAAGCAAGAAATGATGTGCATAAAGAAGAGGTATTTTTACACCTGAATACCCAGTCATCTGGTAGCAGCGTCGATCAGGGTTCCATTACAATATCCAGCTGCTCCGAAAGCTGAAACCGAGCAGCTGCCAGTGGCAACAGTAGTCGTGACTTGGACGGTCACCACAAGGCCTTACGTACGCCTGTTGCACTCGGCCTCGCCTCACCTTTACGAATATGCATCGAACCTCGTGTGTGCGGAGTGTGTGGTGGGCCTGTTCGAAAGACAGAGAGCACCCAGCAGTGGTTCGCTCAGAAGCGAAGTCCCTGACGGCTTGCCAGCCTGAGTGGGACACCACCCAAAGGTTCTACCTTCCCGTACCGCGTACGAGGCTGTCAACGTGCGTCTCTGAATAAAATGATCTTGCAGGAACAGAGTTTCACATCTCGAGCAACGGAACCTGGAATCCATTAGGGGGTCCGGAAGCCGTCTGCCCAATGAGAGACACTGCTTGCCAAAACCCCAACACCATGTAGTATCCATGAACCCAGCGCACCCCTTACGCTGCGCAGCACCCAGGTGCAGAATCATCTGCTGAAAGAAGTCTCAAAGTCAAGGACAGGCGTTGATCAGAGCGCAGTTGAGACGCGACCTTCGGCACCCGGATTCCCCTAGCTAGCGTGTCCATGCAAGAGCACCTTTCGGGACGAGTCAGATGTGTGCCCAGCCATACATACCTCACCCTCATGCAACCACTTTGAAGCATTTTCGCCATCAATTCCTGGCCCCCCCCCCCCCAAAAGTGCCGGACACTGCCTCTGGAAGATGAATCATGGCCTCCTCTGTTTGCGAGCATGTCTGACGGGCGACTCATGGAGACAGCCCACCTTCGCATCACGCCCAGACATATTCGCCTCACCTGTCAGTCAGTGTAGGCTTTGACGTTTGTTGACATTTTCGGATTTGCGTCTCTTTGCCCCATCTCCCGCATTGCCGCGTTGGCAAGATCCGCCGTCGTCCTACATACCCAACCACTGGCCCTGCCACCACCTCCTCAACGATTTTGCCCACCGTTCCGTCCCTCCCACTTCCGTACGATAGAAGGTATAGGTCCATTGAGATGGCGACAAACGGGACGGACGACAAAGACCGAGCGTCCCATGAATGCATCTGTGCCGTTTCTGATCTATGATTAAAGTTCTACTATCGGGTATATAAATCCGACAGCAGCTCTCTGGTCGCTCAAAAGGCCCTATCCTAAACCGCGGATGCTTCCCGAATTACCATACCTACACGTCAATTTCGTTTATCCTATCAAACGTTGAGATAGCCATTCCTCGTTGCGGTCCCCACGCACAGCATCCGACTGTAACACGGGCACACAGGCCACCCCGAGGTCCGCCCAATCCACCAGATCGGACCGCTCTGGATCCCTTACGTGACCGTTCGCAGAAAGTGACACTTGGGACCGTGTTTGAGGAGGGGAGCTACTCGGTAGTCCTGAGTGAAAAAAAAGGAGGTCTGTGCAGCCGACCGATTCTCGTAAAATCGATACCCCCGAGGAGCATTAGCAAGAACAGACGAGACAATATTAGCCCGTGCAAGCTCATTCCTCTAACATTCCACATGTTAGCTTGAAAGCTTGAAAGCGCTTCCTCCACGAGCATGAACACCATCAACACAGTTTGTGTCCGCGTCGGTCTGACGATGTGGACCCCAGGGAACCGGGCCAGTCAGACAGTCCGGTAGACCGCGTCATTTCGTCGGTGCTCTACCCTCAATACCAATGAGGCGCATTCTCGCACGGGTCAAGATAAGGCAGTTGAAATTTGGAGGCTGGCCCCTGGAGATGGAGATGGAGAGGAAGGCGTAGACGACATGCCGGTCATCAGCTGCTCAATTGATGTAGAGTGCCGTTCGCGAGGGTATAGTGAGCGAAAATTGGAGTCTAGGGCAATGACTAGTCCAGAGCTGCAAGGACTCAGGCTTTGGGTCAGGGGAAAGCGAAAGCACGAGACGAGAGGTCGTTTCTTCTGGGGTTACAGTTCGTTGAGAGTCAAGTCAGGACTGGAGGTAAGTGGAACAGCAGACTTTTCAGCCACGCGAATCATTTCTTTGGGTGTTGGTACAAAGCCTTCTTTTCTTCTATTATGCAGTAATGTTAGATTTCGTGTCTGAATCCCGCTTTGCAATGTTGGGGCAGCATTCCTGCCACAGATAGTGCCTCGCGAGCAGGATCTTCTCATGACTCTCCCATTCCACATCCATGTACACAGAAGGTCCAGCCAGGGAGATCTCTCTTTTCTTTTCCGCGAACGGTAGGTGAACAAGTAATTTTCATACCCGCTGGCATGCGTAACGTCCGTCCCAGCAACGACTAGGCGTACCGCTTCTCAGGAAGGGTTCCGACAGCGAATCAGAGACAGAACAGATGCCCTGCATTCGTCGGAACTGTAAAGAGAACTTGCTCGAGAGTGAAGAGAAGAGGTAGTAAAACATTGGTGAAGGAGGTCGTGGCAGATGATGCGTGAGGTGGCGCTCGCTAACTGTAGCAGCGAATGGCCCTAGGCGGCCAAACGACTCACTTCAGCAAACATCTAGATTGGTGGTGGTAGCGCGCTCTGGTTCTCTGGGCGCTCGGCAATCTCTTGCAGCTCTTCCGGAGCACCTTCCAGTGAGACAGCGAGACCAAGCTTGTGGGTGTTCTGCATTTGGGTCAGTAAGAGTCGAGGAGCTGTCACACTGGAGAGGAAAGCGGCGTTATGCATACCTTCCACTGATCAATCTCTGCCGCGAATGTCAACGTGACTGGAGGAGCGACTCGTCTCTCGAGGACCACGCCGAACTTGCCACCACTGTCGACCTGAGCTCGGTAGACAGAGTTGGTAAAGTTGTACTTGACGCCGACAGTCGTGGTGCCTTCCTTTCGAGCGCCTCCAAACATGCCTGCGCCGAATCCGGGAGCAAATTGCAATTGACAGTCTACACCCGCTTCCACCTTATCGGTCAAGCGCCTCCAGTACGACGCTCCCAAGGATCCCTGGCTCAACCATTGTGCGCTAGCAATCCAATCTGTTCCCCTGTATCTCGCACAGTATGACAGCGCGGTCTCGGGCTTGTTGTTCAGCGCAGGTCGCTGCCAGACGCCCTCAAGACCCAACGACAACCGCGGTGTTACTGACTGCAAGTAACTTCCGATGACGATGCCAGTGAGACCACCTTCCATGATCGAAGGGCTAAGGGCCTTGACCGACGCAGAGAAGTCTTCACCCGTGTATTCGTTCTCGATCTGGACCATTGCTTGGGCCTGTCGGGGGTCGATGGAGGTTTGCGTCTTGGTCACGAATCGAGGGGTCCATCGAAGGTTCCCCCATGCTGTCAGTGATCGATCGCTTGAGTAGGCTGCTTGCATGAAGACCTATTGACATATTGGTCAGTCCGGGGTACGTTGTTGGAGCAGGCTGTAGTTTGGGGGGGAAAACACGTACATCCGATGTACCATACAACGCCATTAATTGCCACGGAGGTAGAGCTTGCGATCCCATAGCAAAGCCATGCTGTAGCCGGAAAAGAGGGTTTATGCTGAAGACTTTTTGAAGGTCGCAGCGCAGGCCGGAGAACATGAAATTGGACAGGAGAACATCCTTTTGCACTTCTCGCGCAATGTTGTCGACCGTTCCTGGGTTCTCGAGACCTAGCAGTTTTCTCCTCGCAGAAAGGCCTGAGTAGGTGTCTGAGATAGTGGCAGCGATGGCGTTGTCTGTGAGAAAGGACAATGGTGATGAGTATGATGGCTTCTCCTCAACTACGACCGCGGCCTGAGGCAACGTCACAGTCGTTGCCGCCATCTTCACGACGTCTGCAAGTCTCTAAGCTGTACCTAGAGTAGACAAGGGTAGAGGAGACGACGTGAACAGGAGAAGACGAAAGGGAACAACGGTCAATGACCTGGAGCTGTTCTCGTGACTTATGCGAATCACTGGTCTACCCAGAGCTTCATGACTTTTCAGGCGCAGGGAACTTTCTTTGCACTAGCCTCGCGCCAAGACCGGACGACTACGAATGTTTGCCGCCTTTGCAAATTTCCAATATTCAGCCAATGAGACAGAGCGCGGGTAACCGCAATTAAAACAGCGGCACAACCCCGACATTACCCGATACGATAGGTCGCCCTCCGCCTTATCGACCTTCGATGACCGATGTGGTTGACATCCATTTCCCCTCCCTATCAGTCCTAGAACATTACTTAAGGAGGAGGAGCCTCATATCCATACTGAAATTAGCTGACAAAGGCCGCCATATCACAATTCCTAAAGCAACAAGTTGGGTTCACTACAGTCTGTTTGCTGGACGGGCACTAGGCTCAAGATCCCTCCAGATCCCACAGGTCCTCCCCCCCCCCAGCCCAAACACCAGATCGTTGATGAGCTACACTTGCGCCTTTCTTCGAAGCTGAAAGGACTCATTCCTCAAAATGGATACGCTTCTCACTGCCGAGACGGCGGTCAACTCCCCCCGCTATCGGCGGAAGTCCAGCACCTATGTGGACGCAATCCATGATCTCCCAGAGAAAGGCGAAATGGCACCTGCTCAACTATACAGCACGGAATCGGGACGGCTGTTCCATGCTGGACGGATTGCGATTGCGACGGTAGGGCTTCCTGCCCGTGGCAAGACGCACATCTCAGTCGCTCTGGCTCGATATCTCCGCTGGCTCGGGGTCAAGACCAGAATCTTTCATCTTGGGGACTATCGCAGAGCAATCGTTGGCCAAGGCAGTGATGTTCCAGACGACTACTTTTTCGTCAATGCATCGGCCTCATCCGTGCTGTTGAGACAGAAAATCCTGAAGAAGTGTAGGGAGGACATCTACCATTTCCTTAACCACGAGAATGGGCAGATTGCGATTTACGATGCGGTCAATCCACTCTCTGCAGGTCGAAAATCCCTGGCTAAAGAATTTGCGAAGCATGACATTAAGTGTCTCTTCATTGAATCCAGCTGCGACGATCAACGCATCATTGAAGAGAATGTCCGCAGCGTCAAGATCTCCTCGCCGGACTACATAGGCTGGCCGGAAGCCGAGGCAGTCAAGCACTATCTAAATCGAGTCGCTGCAAAGATCCCGCATTTCGAGACTATGGAAGAACCAGACCTTGACTGGATCAAAATGATCAACGCCGGAGAGAGGCTGGTGGTCAACAATACCAGCTTTGGCTACCTCTCCCACCGCATTGTGTTCTACCTCCTTAATCTCCACATCAAGTCTCGACACACCTACTTCGCACGCGCAGGCACCACCCTGGAAGCGGAGTCATTCAAGGCTGATGCGCACCTGTCCGCCCAGGGCAAGGACTATGCCAAGAAGATGAGCGAGACCTTGTTGAAGCATAGAGAGGAGGAGAGAAGAACGCTGATCGAGAAGGGAGGGATCAACGCGCCACTGAAACCGCTTATTATCTGGACTTCGACCCGGCGTCGGACGGTGGAAACCGCGGCATATTTACAAGAACATGGGTTCAAGGTCAGACAGAGGTCCCAGATGAGTCAGCTAAACCCTGGAGTTTGTGAGAAGAAGTCGGAGAGGAGAATTCGCCGGGAATACCCTGAGGAAGTGCTGAAGCATGACCTTGATCCGTATCACCACCGATTTCCCCGAGCAGAGGTAAGATTGGTTCAACATTGGCGCCAACGGTATGCTGACAGGACCAGTCCTACCACGATGTGGCGGTCCGACTCGAACCGATCATTCTCGAACTCGAAAGAGAACAAAACGATCTGCTGATCATCGCCCACGAAAGTGTTCTGCGTGTCCTCTACGGATACCTGATGGCCTGCAACGCTGCAGATATCCCTTTCCTGTCCTTCCCGCGTGATGAAATCATCGAGGTAAGCCTTTTTCGCCACTAACTCTCAACCAACTCTGATTGATTGCCCAGATTATTCCGGCGAGTTACAACAATGAGGCAAAACGGATCAAGATTCCCAACCTTCCTCCTGAAATCATCCCGGCTTCGCCAGAAGGCATCAAAGCACCTGCGCCGCCAAGCGGCTGGGCAACTCCCGTTCCTGGCCTGGGTAGTGGTCTGGCCAGCCCTAGAACCGGAACGAGCACACCGGAGCCAGGATCGGGGTACAAGACGCCTGAGGATTCGGAGAACTTGTCGTTGAGAATGCATGATGTGGTTTGATGTGAGATCTTCATGGTGCCCGGAGATATGTAGAGGTATGAGCCTCAGGACCCTGCGAAGAGTGTGGTGTACTGGGAGATGGTGGTGGCTGCTGAGCGACAGGCATAGAGACGAGCTTGAGAATCAGTCCTCTGTAAGTGCCATTATGGCTTGCCAAGTTGACCTCTTGCTGAGGCTACCGCTGGTTGGTCACTGCAAGGGCGGTAAACCACAACAGTAATACTCAACCACCGTGCAGAGTAGACACGAAAAGAATATTGTCCTTGTCGGCTAATTCGTATTTGTCTTCGCCCTCAAGTTCCCAGTCCGAGTCATTGATCAAGACCAGGATGCCCGGCCGCCTTGGTCCAAGGGATCAGCATCTTGACTGGTCCATTGCAAGCCTTTCCCACTTACACGTTGTCGTTCAGAACAAACAGCTCCTTTCGTGAGTCCTTCATAAGATGATCACACAGATATTTCACCAGGAAGCCAACTGTGGGCGGCTTTCCCTCGTCAGCGTCCTTAGCAAGGGACACCGGATGCTTCGCCACATTGTCGAAGAGCAACTCAAGTCCGCCACTGACTACCCGTTATTGAGATGCCTATGTCGGAGACGAACGGCTTACGTGAATTCCACACTGATGTCGATTGTGTCAGGCATGATGCTAAGAATGAGGCAAGGATTGCCCTTCGGATTCTCAGATTCAGAAGAGCACCGGGAGATTTCCAAGACGATACAAGCGTCCCAGGCAAGTTTACTTTTCGCAAGCCAGGCTGAAGAGAACTGTACGGAATAATTCTTCCAAGAAACCAAGTCACAGTCTGAATTTGGGTCCGAATCACGTGTCAGAGGGGCTGTCCGCTTAGTCAGCATCCCGCACGCGACGATTTCCTCTCCACGACAAGCTTTGCCCAGCAAAACTCCTAAATGAATGAACAATTTCTTCAGGGAATGCACCTCTGATTGCTGAGGAACCGCTCCTTGCTCTTCCAAGCGAGACGTCAATGGACTTAGAGGACTGGCAAGCACTAGAGTCGACGGGGCTTGTCACATCCCTCGGTTTGCTCCCGGTCTTGATGCGGCCTCGCTAATTCATCTAATTCTGAGACAGGCCCGAGAGCTATCTTCACTCAGTCTATTAGAACAGTCATCGATTTACAAGCTCCGGTATGCCTACGGAACCACAGCAGCTTAAGTCCTGTGGTCGGGCCGTCCGATAGGACTTCAGACTAGCCAGAGCAACAGGAATAGCAGCCAGCCAGCGGCAACCTGAAAGCTGGTTAGTAACTGATGTGTGTCTCTGTTTGCGTCTTTCGCACCTTTTGTCCTTGAGCGGCACCTGTGGCAACTGATGTCACCATTTGGCCAGTGGTCGAGGCCACTGGAGGTAGGGTACTCGTTTTCACCGGGATGGATGTGGTCGGAGAAGGCGTTGCCGACTCTGTGATGCTGATCGTTGCGCTGGCGCTCCTCACGTTACCCACACGGGTGCACAACCCCGCCGCAGCCTGGTAAATGGAGACGCCACTTGGATCTGCTGTTGAGGCATACGAAATACAAGCGCTCTGGAGTTGGTCGAACGGCCCGGGGTCAAAAGTGGAGCCGGAGTAACAAAGGCAGCTGGCCTGGCCACCGTCATCCAGTGATGTGAAGCCTGGAGTCTGTGACACGCATGAGCTGATGAGTTCAAAGGCGCTAGAACAACTCGTCCAATAGGCATCGGTTGACAATGGACCTGCGCTTGTGATCGATGCAGCCTGAGCCCCCGAAACATTGCTGGCGATGGTCGTGGTAGGCGCCAACAGAGACGAAAAGCAACCCGCTGCTGTACTCTGGCTACAGCATGAGAGGAATGCGCTGCCTCCCAACGATGCACAGGATGTACAGAAGTTGTCGACACAAGCTGTGTGAGCGTCAGCTTCGAAATCATGCTATGGAATGATCCAAAATTCCTCACAGTTCAGAATGGGGGGACATTCTGCGGCATAGTTTGTGCAGGATCCATACAAGGACGAATAGGAAGAGTCTGATGTCGACTGTGGCTCTTGCCTTGCGTGGAAAATATTCGCGTTGGCCACGGTAGAGCATGGAAGCTCGCTCAGAAAGAGAGCTAATATTGGACCGATGATCATCTTCAGCCTTGCCAGGAATCGTTTCCTGACACAATCGGGGGCTGGTGGAAGGGATGCACGAACATTTATACTTGCCATTACCAATTCGACCAAGAACGATTGACAGCAGCAAAAGACCTTTCGGTCTGGACACACCCTCTTGTGGGAGGCCACGCAAGCCTTTCTACCCTAAGACATGCGGCGCAAGCGACCGCGGCGTCTAGAATGTGTCGCCTGCAAGCCACTTCCAGGTCCGTAACGGTCCAGAGTTGTTACTCCAACGGCGCACATCAAACACAACGCAACTCGCCAAATCGGTCGCTGCGAAAGGAGGCTTTGTGATCATCAAGAGGGTGGAATACCCAAGTGCATCCGAGGAAGCCATAGCATTGCGGCCAGCTAACGATGCTTAAGTCCTGGCAACCGTCATAACAGTAGATCGATCGGCAGCGCCCCGCAGCTATATGGCCATGCGAGATGACAGAAAGGCATAAAAAGTCAGCTTTGCGGCCTCTGCTGGTGGGAGTCTCGAAGCCTGTGAAGCGAGTACACCCCTCGCATTCAGTGCGCGAGACCTTTGGGCCGGGGACTGTGGAGCGGTGCAATGGGTGCCATGAGTGTCGCGGGGCATCAAGTCTCCCCGCTTGTCCAATCTTCTTATCCAGCCTTGCTTCCCTCGACTCTTACAGCTCCTTTTCCCATCCGGCTGAAGGTAGTCCCATCCTCGACACAGTCTAACCATGTTGGACAGAATCTCCTTCTGCCACGATCCGATAGCTGTCATACTGTCGAGGGATGAGGTCTGCAAGGGTGGCTTCATGGGCTTGCAACTGGAGCTGAAAGCAATACGAGCCATGGCGCAGCTGAATACAAAGCTAGCACCATTTCCACATGACAGCTTTCTGTCCACACGCCAGCCTCACTATGCGTAACGAGCGCAAGCATAGAAGAGACGATGAGCTTGCGAAGATATAAGCGCAGTGATGGCCGCACTATGTTGTGTCGGCCCCTTCTCATCTCGTCTCGTTTGTAACGGCCCTTACCTCCATTCCTCTCGATTACACCTGGAACTATCACCATGAGCTCAACAGCTGCTCCGCTTCCAGCTCCTGCCGCGGTGACGAACAATGAAAAGGTACCCTCGTTCGTCCTCGAATACGGTCAGTTACCCAGCAGCAGCAATGTGCCGATGAACAGCCCACTGATTGAGCACAACTCTTAGCCCCAATCGTGTATCTCCAGTCCAAGGAAGAGTATCTTCCTTCAGACATCGGATCTCAACTAAAGCATACCCACGCGGTGTACAAGGGCCAAAAGGTCCTAAACGGCCCCTCACCACTGACACTGGACAACCTGGACGAATTGAATGCGCACGGCGCGAAAGACGTCTTCTTGAGCTCCAACGACGATGTGTCCAAGAACCCCGAATGGATGAAAGGCGTGCGACCCGATGCCAACGGGAAGACGAACGGCGCCAAGTCGTGCTGCATTGTGGTCAATGACCACGGCACAGGCATCGTTGACGCGTTCTACATGTACTTCTATGCCTACAACCAAGGGCAGACCATCTTTGCGAAGGAACTCGGCGACCATGTGGGTGACTGGTGAGTGTGCACATCCTGCAACTACATATCCTGCTGTCATCTCCTCTCCACACTGACATCACGGCAGGGAACACAACATGATTCGCTTCAAGGACGGTAAACCCACTGCGCTTTGGTACTCGCAACACGCGTCTGGGGAGGCGTTGTACTACAAACTGGTGGAGAAACACAACAACAGCCGGCGACCCATCTCATACAGCGCCCGTGGCACACACGCCAACTACGCCACGGCCGGGACACATGACCACGCGATCCCGCACTTCAACCTGCCGCTCGGCGTGCTGATGGATGTGTGCGACCGGGGGACCCTCTGGGATCCCACCCTCAACGCGTTCTACTACAAGTACGTGCCCAAGGTGCCGGGCAAAAACTCGGAGGGGGGCACGTTCTCGGCGTATGAACCGGGCACGCCGGTGGCGTGGTTGCGCTTCCTGGGCCATTGGGGGGACGAAAGGTTCCCGGCGGACGATCCGAAGCAGCGAGAAAAGAATATTGGCAAGCATTTCAAGTATGAGGGCGGTCCGACGGGGCCGTATGACAAAGTGTTGGAGAGGAAGGACATTTGGCCAAAGGGATCCGTTGGGGAGCATATCTGGAAGATCATGCCATGGGCCTGAGCAGTAACAGGGTTGTACTGTAGATGGCCAAAAGCAACAGCAACAGACAGCCGGCTACGTACTCTTAGCTCATCCACTAGCTATCAACGTACCCTTTGCTATGTTTGCTACCTTCGCTCTCTACGCTGACCCGGGGCTAAGTACATACTACACTAGGCGTCTTGCCCGCCCTTCTTCGCATACACAAATAAATGGTCCTCCTCCCACACATCCTCGTCCTTGCAGATCCCCGCCTCCACCGCCTTCGGCCGGTACTGACTCTTCTCCACGCTGAGGACCTCGAAACCCACGTCCCTCATCCTGTCGAGCACCTCGGCCTCACTCAACCCACTCGCCACGATCGACCGGCCCATCCACGCGATCTGCAGACCCTCCCCGGCAATCGGCACCGTCGCGAACACGAACAGGCCCCCCGGCCGCAACCAATCGTACACCCGCCCGATGGCCGTCCTGATATCCTCGCGACTCACGCTGGCAATCAAGCTGAAGTACGCGGTGATGCCGTCGTAGGGGGCGGCCCCCGCCGGCGGCTCGAAGTCCCGCAAATCGACCTTGACGAACGTCGCGGCTGGCACGTTGCGCGTCGCCGCCGCGACCATCACGGCCGACACGTCGATGCCCGTGACCGAGTGGCCCGCCGCGGCGAGCGTCGAGCACACAGGCCGCCCCGTGCCGCAGCCTATGTCGAGGATGGAGCATTGCCGGTGTGCCGGGAGGTGCGCGAGGAGCCACTCCAAGGAGGCTTGTTGGGGCGTACAGTCTGCGAAGGCCGATTCGTAGGCCGGGCCGACCGAGTCGAAGAGGGATTCGGCGTTGAGGGGCTGAGAAGGTGGGGAAATGGTGGACATTGCGATCCGAGGGACGGAGGACGGTTTGCGCTGGGTTGTTCCTGTGTCGGGTCGTGTCAGTGGAGAGGAATCTGTTGATTTGAGCCCTCGGAGCAAATAGTGACTGTCCGCACTACCACGACCATGGATTTCGTATTATTTACTTTACTATCGTCATCGCACTGGGTGGACAAGAAGTGCCGGGCGGGCTGATAAGCACCGATTGTGCCTTGCATGCGACTAACACTTGACTAGCTGGATTGCCATGCTCAATGAAGTAACAGTATTCCAGATTCCGGCATTGACGTTGCAAACTATAATTGTCCGCTCCAGCTCTACACACAGTCATAATTACTCCGTAAGACAGTCAGAGACAGTGCTATTAATCAAGTCATAGGAGACTCCGTAATTAATTACCACTCCAACGCCAGTACTCTGGGTATGTACGTGGACGCTCCTCCACGCCGGACAAGAGACCAAGGATGTCTGAGAGATAATAGTCTACTAGCTACCGCTCTGGTGAGAAACGGCTATGAGCGCTAGTCTGACTACCGCGATAGCAAGTGCCCACAAGGCTGAGCGTCCCACGGAGTCAAGACGCAAGGCTGAGATCTGCACGCTGGACTCGGGCCAATCAGGCCGCGCTGCTCCGTAAAAGCTTGGCGTCCCCAGACTCGCTTTACTTTTTCTGAACGCTTTTCTCGCCCTTCTCACCATTCCAATAGGCTGTTCCATTCAATGACTGCCTCTATCGAGAGCGAGTACTATAGCGCCGGCGGGAATAGACACTCCGGAGCAGCTGACTGGTCCGCAAAGTCCGGCCTCCTTGCCTTTGGTGCGGATCAAAATGTGGCCGTCTGGTCACCACTGAGTGATTCGGCATGCGGTATCTCCGCCCTCCTCAGCGGGCACGGGGCGAAAGTCACGGCCGTCAAGTTCTTGACATGCTCATCAGCCACGGGGTCAGATCAGCTGCTGGTGACAGGTGATGCCGACGGGGGAATTGCCGTCTGGACACAAGATGGATCAACTCAACAAGTACGGTGGAAATGCCTGAACAGAGTGAAAGCGCATGACGGAACCGTGAACACGGTCTCTTGTCTAGTCGGGTCCAACATCTTTGTCACCGGAGGGGCCGATGCCACCGTCAAAGTATGGAGGGTCCAGGTGGAGGAAGGAAAGATTGAAGCACTGGCAACACTCCGTCTGAGGCCGAGGTTCATCCCCCTCAGCCTGGCGGTTGGCGCTTTTCTCTCAGACACATCCCAAGGAAACGCATTTCTGGTCGTAGGAGGAACTCGCAATGTCATACAGGTCTACTCGCTGGAGAGTCTGGCCTCAGAGCCCCAGATCAAGCTCTGTGCTACGCTGACGGGACACGAAGCGTGGGTTCGATCGTTGGCACTGACCCGGACAGGCCGTTCGGACGGAGGATATCTACTCGCATCGGCTAGCCAGGACAAATACGTGCGCATATGGCGCCTCCACTCCGGTGGCCACCAAAGTCGTGTCATCACACCGACGGAGACGAACGCACCCAGTACACTTGCGGCGAAGGTGCAAACCGTCACGGCCGGCTCGCACGCCTACCGCATCACATTTGAGGCTCTTCTCCTTGGTCACGACGACTGGATCTACTCTGCCTCATGGAGCCCTGGCACCAGCTCCGGCGATCCCCAACTGCTGACCGCCTCGGCCGACGGCTCCCTCTCAATCTGGGAACCCGATCCCATCTCCGGGATCTGGCTCAGCATCTCCCGCCTCGGAGAGATCAGCAGTCAAAAAGGCGCCACCACCGCGACAGGCTCGGCAGGAGGATTCTGGACCGCGCTATGGAGCCCCGACGGCAAGGCCGTCACCTCGCTAGGCCGCACGGGCAGCTGGCGCCTCTGGCAGTACGATGCGGGGTCTCAATTCTGGACCCAACGACACGGCATCAGCGGGCACGTCAGCGCCGTGACAGGCCTGTGCTGGTCTCCGGACGGGAGCTACCTCCTGACCGCGAGCGCCGATCAAACTACGCGACTGCACGCCCAGTGGAAGCGAGGCCCCAAGCGGAGTTGGCATGAGTTCTCCCGGCCGCAGATCCACGGCTACGATCTGAACTGCATAGCGAGCACCTCGCCATGGCAGTTCTGCAGCGGCGCGGACGAGAAGCTCCTCCGCGTGTTCAACCAGCCCAGAGACGTGGCCGGCATGTTGAACCGGCTCTGTGGGATTGCTTTGCCCGCGCAAGTGGCCGCACGAGCAGAGGAGGCAGGCGTGGCGAGCATGTCCATATCGATGCCTGAGAGGGCGGCCATTCCCGTATTAGGACTGTCGAACAAGGCGATGGACGAAACCGAGGTCATGGATGGCAACGATCTAGCACCTACAGGTACAGGTGCAGGATCAGGTTCCGGTGGCGATTTAGGTCCACCCTCCCTCGTCACCATCAGCGAACCACCCACCGAGGATCTCCTGTCGCGCCACACCCTCTGGCCCGAACACGAAAAGCTATACGGCCACGGCTCTGAGATATCCGAAGCCGCGGCGGCGGCGGCGTCGTCGTCACAGTCTCTCTGTGGCGGCACCGTCCTCGCCACGGCATGTAAAGCCAGTTCGGCCGACCAGGCCGTTATCCGCTTGTATAACACGACCAGCTGGAATGAGATCAAACCGCCTTTATTTGCGCACTCGCTGACGGTCACGAGGCTCGCGTTCTTCAAGGGACAGGATGAGCCCGACTATCTACTCAGCGTGGGCCGGGACAGACAGTGGGCTGTGTTTAAGCGGGGGGGGGAGACGGAGCCTGACCGCGAAGTGGAAGTGACAACGGAAAAGGAAGCAGACAGAAGAAAAACGACCAGCACTACCGCCAGCACGAGAAGTTGGGCCGGCGTCGCCAACAACCCCAAAGCCCACAGCCGGATGATCCTCGACGCGGCCTGGCTGCCTGGCACCGAGGGGCACCCCAGTTTCGTCACCGCAGGACGAGACAAGACGATGAAGATATGGACGATGAAGCGGAGCCCGAGCCCGAACCAGAAAATGACCACGAACACAAACACCACGATAACCAACGTCCAAGACCATGACCCCCCGGAATTCACCTTGACTGCCTCGATCGCGCGGTCCAGCCCCGTGACGGCTATCGCCATCACCATCACCAACGCGGCAAGCGACACATCCAGCACCGCGGTCCTCGCCGCGGGACAGGACGACGGCGCCATCTCGCTCCACGTGATTGTGATGGCGAGGGCGGCGGTGCTCGATCCCGAGCTTCCCGTGGACGGGGAGGGTACGCCGGTGTCGAGGAAGAGTGTGGACGGGGACGGTCTCACGGTTTCGACGAGGAGCGTGGACGTCCCGCGAGACCTGTGTCCCTCGAGGGCGGTGACTCGGCTGGCGTGGCGGCCTTCGTCTTGGTCGAGCGCGGCGGGCGAACGTGGCGGATATGTAGGGTCCAGTACCGGTGCCAGGCCCGCCGGCGAGTTGGCTGTCGCGTCGGCAGACGGGTCGGTGCGGATATTGAGGATAGACTTGGACGAGCTGGTGCGGTCGAGCCAGTTGACGCAAAGTTGACTTGACTTGACTTGACTGGTCTGGTCTGGTCTGGTCTGGTGTGGACGTGGAGCCTCAGCCTTGTCGGCAACTCTGCCTGATGCGTCGACCAATCAAGCAGATCTCCGACGTCGGAGCCTCAGCCTTGTCCGGGGACCAATCACATCCCGTCTGTAGTAATTCGGCATTTCTTGACCCTGCGCGCAATTGTACTTTTTCCTTCCTTGGCTGCACCATCTTCACTGGGTACTTCGTCCTCGACGCATGCTCGTTTCTGTTTTTCATTAGGGTTGTGGGCGCATATCGACATGGGATCGACTTCATCAACATGTTCCTGACCTAGACCGTCTGTGCTGCAATTGTACCTGTCGCCGTCGAAGGGACCTCATCGTCCCCTCAAACTCGCGTAATGGTAAGGATGAAGGACCTGTGCTCAAGTGACCGTGCTGATCCGCCATTCAGTTCTTGATACGCTTCGCCGGCAATGGCGCGTTGCGGGCGAGCCACAGAGCACAATGGGCGCAGAGTCGGAGCTTTCATAAGACAACCCAACGCCTGCAGGATGTATTCCACGCCCAGCTCGAAGATCCCAACTCGGCCGCCGTCCTCTCCTCCTTGAAGACCTCCCCACGGCAGCCACAGACTCTCACAGAGAAGATCGTCCAGCAATATGCTGTAGGTCTGGCCAAGGACAAGTTCGTGAAGTCCGGCGACTATGTTACGATATCGCCGCACCATTGCATGACCCACGACAATTCGTGGCCGGTCGCGTTGAAATTTATGTCGATAGGGGCATCGAAATTGCAGGATCCCAAGCAGATCGTGATGACGCTGGACCATGATGTGCAGAATCGATCCGAGAAGAATCTGACCAAATATAGACAAATCGAGGAGTTTGCGAAGAAGCAGGGCGTCGACTTTTACCCGGCCGGACGGGGCATCGGACACCAGATTATGGTCGAGGAAGGCTATGCTTGGCCTGGCACATTGGTGGTTGCCAGCGACAGTCATACAAATATGTATGGTGGCATAAGTTGCCTGGGGACGCCAGTGGTGCGCACCGACGCGGCCAGCATCTGGGCCACTGGCCGGACATGGTGGCAGATACCTCCCGTGGCCAAAGTCACCTTTAAGGGCGTCCTACCGAAAGGGGTCACGGGCAAGGATGTAATTGTGGCGCTATGCGGGCTGTTCGACAAGGACGATGTTCTCAATCATGCGATTGAGTTCACGGGATCTGAGGAGACGCTTCAAAGCCTCCCCATCGATGCGCGGTTGACCATTGCAAACATGACCACGGAGTGGGGTGCTTTGTCTGGGTTGTTCCCGATGGACAGCTTGCTGCAAGGATGGCTGCGTGCTAAAGCTACCATGTCCGCTTTGGACGCATCCGAAGGCAGGCTGGGAAATGAGCGCTTCTCACATGCAAGACTGGATGAACTTTTTGAGCATCAGCTTACGGCAGACAGGGGCGCTCAATATGCCAAGTCTTTGTATCTGGACCTCAACACTCTTTCACCGTACGTTTCCGGGCCGAATTCGGTCAAGGTTGCCACTCCCTTGAATGAGCTTGAGGATCAAAACATCAAGATCAACAAAGCATACCTGGTTTCTTGCACGAACTCTCGCGCCTCGGATTTGGCAGCAGCTGCCAAGGTCTTCAAGGACGCGGCTGAGAAGAACGATGGCAAGATCCCCAAGCTTGCTGATGGCGTCAAATTTTACATCGCCGCCGCTTCTCTACCCGAGCAACAGATCGCTGATGACGCCGGAGACTGGCAGGCTCTGTTGGATGCTGGGGCTATTCCCCTACCTGCTGGATGCGGCCCATGCATTGGGCTTGGGACAGGCCTGCTTGAGCCTGGCGAAGTGGGTATCAGCGCGACAAACAGGAATTTCAAAGGCCGCATGGGCAGCACCGATGCGAAAGCATATCTTGCCAGTCCTGAGGTGGTGGCAGCTAGCGCTCTTCGTGGCAAGATCTGTGGGCCTGGTTGGTACGAGAGACCCGAGGGCTGGTCTGGAGTCATCCGTGGCGAAGGTGACGGTGTCCGGGAGGGAGACCGAATGATCACTGCGGATGAAGCGTTCGAGAAAATCCTCAAGCAGCTGGACAGCATGATCGAGTCAGCCGAGGAAACTTTCGGCGAAACGCAACAGGCGACGGAAGCACCGACGGGCTCGACTGAGCTATATCCTGGCTTCCCCGAGCGAGTGGAAGGTGAGATCGTCTTCTGCGACGCAGACAACATCAACACCGACGGCATCTACCCGGGCAAGTACACATATCAGGACAATGTACCTGTCCAAAAAATGGCTGAAGTTTGTATGGAGAACTACGATCCTAATTTCAAGGCGGTCGCAAAGCCGGGGGATATTTTGGTCTCCGGGTTCAATTTCGGATGCGGAAGCTCTCGTGAACAAGCCGCGACTTCGATCCTGGCCAAGAAAATCCCGTTGGTGGTGGCCGGCAGCTTCGGGAACATTTTCTCCAGAAACAGCATTAACAACGGCTTGATGGGTCTTGAAGTACCCAAGCTGATCCGACGACTACGGGAGACGTTCTCAGAGCCAGATGCCCCCCCGGCGTCGACAGATCCGGTGGAACCGGTCGGCAATAAAGAAGAACAACAGAGTCTCGATTCACCCCCGCCAGCCACAACCCAAGCGCGGGAGAAGCAGCTGTCTCGACGCACCGGATGGACCTTGGTCTGGGATGTGAAGAAGTCTCAGATCGAGGTGACTGAGGGTCTCACCGGGAACAAGTGGATTGAAAAGGTCGGTGAACTACCGCCTAATGTCCAAGAAATTATTGCGAAAGGCGGTCTTGAGAAATGGGTACAGAAAGAAATTTCCGCTGCCTGAAGTCAGGTTACAGCTGAAAGCGTCCTCTTAAAGCCGGGTGTGCCGCAGCAGCATTATCACCGCTGAGCTCAAACCAGGCGCTGGAGCTGAGATCTGTCAACACGCATGTGTCCCGTGTCTATCCTCTGACAACGGCCACGGACCAGCAAGGAATCACTGACAATGCGGTGTGCAAAGGGTCAACACGGCCGCGCACTGTTTTGTTGGACCCGTGGGCTGAAGCCATCTTCAGCTCTTTTCGATTCCCGCATAGGCCCTCCCTGAGGAGCCCGAATATTGCTCCAGCGTGAACCCTGGTCAATAAAAGCTTCGGCATCGGTCGATAAAGGCGACGCCCGCACACCCAACTGCATGAATAGCAAGGAATGACCATGCAAGGAACTTGATGGAGGTACTTGAGCTTGTGTGTGAGCGGTGTACAATAGGGGTTATGTCAGGAAGAGGTCCCTGGGGATCGCCCCAAAAGACTGAGAATTCATGGCAATTCATGCCTGGTTCTTGGACCTCGTAGCTTATATGCCTGTCTGAACCCCGTTCATGACAAAGATACCGTTTTCAGTATTAGTATTATGTTCTAGGGCCCTGCATAAGAAGTACGCGAGATGGCCCTTGTTATCCTATTCAGTTTTGTCAAGTCTAATTAGGTTGGCTTGACCCTCGTCTTCGGTCTGACTTGGACGCTTTTACACATCCTTCAGCGTCCATCCTTTATTGAAAGTCTGCTGTCATGAACGGGGTTCAGACAGGCATATAAGCTACGAGGTCCAAGAACCAGGCATGAATTGCCATGATTCTCAGTCTTTTGGGGCGAACCCCAGGGGCCTGTGGACCTCTTCCTGACAAACCCGATAGCCGCTCACAAGCTGAAGTCTCGGGTGTCGGTGGCATTTGAGTCGCGGCTGTGAGACGAAGCGGGAAACAGATCTGGCCCTAATGGGGATTTGCAAGCGAGCGCCTTGGTGTCGAAGCTTGAATGTTAAAAACGCGCGAACATGAAACGCGAGCACGTGATTTGTGAAGTGGGCTGTGCGCACAACCGCCGCGCGCCAACGAATGAGAAGCGGCGAGAGATTTTAAAACCTCACCTCAGACGCATCGCCGACCACTCAGACCCGAGGGACCGGGCCAAAATAACCCGCGCCATTCCCAACGCGGGCTAGGCCGCTGGGTGGGGATGGCCTTTTGTCACTTTCAGTTTCTGCTCAATCGCATCGCATGCCCCTCTGCCATTTTTACCACCGACCAAATCCAGGTGTCATTGGAAAATTGCGCCTCAGTCGCTCATTGATGCCGCGCCGAGATCTGAGGGATCCCACATGGCACTCTGCTAGACTAGTCTTTCCATTTGGGCACGCACACCACCCAAGAAGGCATTACCCCTCCAACACCAAACCTTTCCCCCTGACCCCCTGCGCCCCCTAGCGACAGAGCCTCGCAGTTAGCGCGACACGGACACCGTCAGATACACCTCCTCCCGTACCGAGTATATCAGACTGCCGCTCACCCTCTGACACCATGGCGGCTCGTTTCCACTACTCGGAAAAAGAGCCTTTGCTCGCCACTCATTCAAGGCGCCCCTTTCACGGAAGCGTCTCATCTTCTCACCACACTCGTTCAGACCGACAGTTGGTAGAAACTACTTCTTCAGACTCATCTTGCCGGAGCATTGACGGTCATTTTTCTTTCTCCCCACGTTCCTTGTGTATACAAATTTTAATTGGCATCATGGTTGCCATCCCTACATACATGATGGCCTCGACGGCCGTGACGTCCCTTGGTCCGCTATGGCCTCGAAACTCGGTGATAAGGTCACCTCAACCCGACCCAGTCCCACAGACGACATCAAGCACAGTCATCTCAAGCCCAGACTCAAATCCTTTCGCCTCGATAGTAGGACCACACATTTCATCCAACTTTCCTGACCCGGCCATAATCTACGTGGACGGTGTCTCATACGCCTTTGCGACCAACAACCGGCAACCAGCACCGAACCACATCAACATTCAAGTCGCCGTTTCCACGGACAATCAGACGTGGACGTTGGTCGACCAACATGATGCGCTTCCCAACCTTGGTGCGTGGGAAACCGGCGCCGGCGTCTGGGCGCCGGATGTCGTTCAACTGGTAAGCGAGCGAAGAATCTCTACTCAAAGACGTGACTAACGGGATGCCACTCAGAACGACGGCACATTCGTTCTTTACTACGCCGACAATGTCGTGTGGTCACCGGCCCATCACTGCGTCGGAGCTGCGACATCGCAGAGCATCTTGGGGCCCTACACCCCGCAAGCCAGCCCCTTCGCCTGCCCCGACGTGAACGCCCTGGGCGGCGCCATCGACCCGGACGGCTTCCTCGACGAAGCGACCGGAAAGCGCTACGTCGTGTACAAAGTCGACGGCAACTCGATCGGCCACGGCGGCTCCTGCGGGAACACCGTCGAGCCCATCGTCCCCACGCCGCTCATGCTGCAGGAGGTCGACCAGGACGGGATCACGCCCATCGGTGACGCGGTGCAGATTCTTGACCGCGATGCCTTTGACGGGCCCTTGATCGAAGCCCCCGCTCTGCACCGCTCCGCCGAGGGCATCTACTTCCTCTTCTTCAGCAGCAACTGTTTCACGACACCCCAGTACGACGTCTCGTACGCCACGGCGACGAGCATCTACGGGCCGTACACGAAGTCGGCCCGCCCGCTGCTCGTCACCAGCGACGCCGACTTGACCGGCCCGGGCGGCATGGATATCATCAAGGGGGGCGATATGATCGTCTTCCACGGCCACATGACGATCAACAACGATCCCATTCTCAAGCAGCAGGTCGAGAAGTTGGCCGCCGCGGACAACACCACCGTCGCGAACGTCAACGTGCCGCTCGTGCGGGGCATGTGGTCTGGCACCGCGACTTTCCAGGGCACCAACATTTTGCTGTCATGAGCGGTGTAGATATGAGAGATTTTTGTCCTTGTTGTTGCGTCTAGCGTTCAAGCAAGTCACGAGTCACGAGTTAGACGTTGGAACTCAGAAGTCGGAATTTTGGGTCGGCATCTTCAGCACAGCGCGGATATACCCCAGTCAAGCAAAGCGAGGCGAGGCGAGGCGAGAGTCATGTTACATATGTTACAGTATTATGTGAGGCAGCATGTTAAAATTTCCATTTGGATTTTACAAATCTGGTCTTGAGCCTTTCCGGACCCTTGTCTCACGAATGTACACACAGCTACAGTAGTTTGCGCAGGAATGAGGCAGCGGTTTAATGCAGAGACCTAGCTCCCAGGGCAGCCCTTGCAGCTGTATCCATTATTCGAACACTCATCTTGTTCTCACGGATCATCGTCAAAGGTCAAGTGGAGGCGACCGAAATCCTCAAGGTGAGCTTCGTAAAGGGGCAAGTTTGCCGACTTGGACTAGAGCTCGTAGGAAATTTGAGGATCGAAGCAACCCATCCGGGCACCATCAACAGCACCAACTGGTTCGCGTGTTCTCGATGCTCTACGTGCCAGTGTCATAATTTTCGCCTATACACCTCAACTCATCGATATAATGCCTCCTCGAATACCCCCGTCCGCAGCGTCTTTCACCTTACCCGCGACACCCTCAATCCAAACACACTGCAAATCCTGCCTTCAGCGGTCTTTCTCCTCCAGTCCCTCGCTTTCGCAGACCAAACTCCGGGAGCAATTCTGGGCCTGGCTGAACGGGCCCGGTGAAAATTTTCGGTATCCTCTACCATCTTCAACAAACTACCTCTCCGCGTACGACAGGCGTGGTAATCTCCTTCGCGGGAAAGGTGAAGAACAAAATGTACAAGGGGAATCCTCAAAAGAGAAATCGCCGGACGAGCCCATGACCGCAGACGAAGAGGCATTAGAAGCCGCCGCGACGGAGTCCGAGCAACGGGAGCAGGGTTACAGGCTACCCAAGGAGTCGTTAGATGACCTACGACCATTCCCTCTGAACAAGAATTTCGTGAGTCAGAGTATCCTATCGGAGGACCTGAGAAACGAGATATGGGAGAGGGTACAGCAACAGGGGAAGTCCGTCAGGCAAGTGAGTATGGAGATGGGGGTCGACATGAGGAGGGTCGCAGCTGTGGTGAGGTTGACCGAGGTTGAGAGGAGAATGAAGGCAGAGGTAAGTTTGCCCATCTTCCTCTTTGACACCCATCGACATGTTTTCCTGTGATGAACAACCAAATCGATTAGTCTTCCAGACTTCCAAGCATGGTGATCTACAAATTCAAATTACAACTCTCTGAGAAATCCAAGACTTCAAGAATGCGCTCTTTTCAGCTTCGATCCGTCGTTGCAACAGCTGACTTAGTTGACAATTTAGGGAAAACCACTCGCCATCCCCTATGCCCGCGCGGTCCATGGCATGGTCCCCCTGACGACCCTCAACCCACACACCCGCCTGCCCTCCGAACCCCACGAATCCATAAATGACCTCGAACAACACCCGCTCACCTTCCCCCAGCTCTTCTACCCAACATCTGAATCCCGTGCCTTCAATCGAACAGACGCCGGGCGAGTCTTCTCCGGCGCGCCACGCCTCCCAGAGGACCAGGAAACTGCAGTCGCCGAGGGAAAACACGAAGCCTGGCGTGATAGCAGGACCGAGATCATCGGGCGACTAGGCAGCACCAGACCAGTCTTGAAACCGGCTGATTCGAGGATCCCGCACCCTCATCTTATCGCGTTCGAGAAAGATAAGTTGGATCGTAGTCTCACCCCTCTCGAGCGCCGGGCGCGCCATCGTGAGAGGTTACAGCGAGACGAAGAGAGGAGACAAGCGGTGAAGGCACGTCAGAGGGAAGAAGTAGAAGCTAAGAAAACGCGGATCGAGGTGGGAAGATGGCAACTTGTGGTCACCGATGTGCAGAGCACCAGGCAAGGTGTGGGCCTTGATGGACGGGGGAGTGGGAAGGGGGCTGTGGGGCAGAGGTACGGTGTCCCTAGTCAAGAGAGGAAGAAGGGGAGGGTTAAGATACCTACGACGGTGGAGGTCTAATCGGCCGAGGGAGATTCTGAGCCATCAGCGCGGACGTGTCGTCTGTGTACGTCTATGTTTAGTCTCGTCACTGTCGGCGCTTGTACAGCTAGCGTCCTCGAAGAGAAGTACTATGATTTGAGGACGAGACGGCATGTCTGCCCGTCTTACTTGGGTTTAGAAATGTACAACACTGTCACCTTGAAATCTTGTTTTGCTCCTCGCTCGGCGGGACGAGTCGAGATACGCGCAAGGCAGTCCTCTGGCTGAGTACAAGGGTCACGTGGGATGTCTATTTTGTACGGCGGAGTAAGGGAACCGTTCGTATCACTACGGCGTCGCATTCGGTTGCCCGAAGCTTGACGCATGGCGAGATCAGCTCCGAGAAAGTGGCATTGACCCAGCTGAACCTCCATGCCAATTCCGCTGGTAGTCTGGACGCAGCTGATATTGGAATGTTGTCTGCGCCTTTGTCGGCCTTGTCGTGATTCGCCTAGATGCTAGTTCTGCGGCTCCAATCATGCTCCGTGCCGCTGTTCGTCACGTTCGATGCTGCTTCTCGTCAAGCCTGATCGGCCACTGACAGCCAGCCACTGTGCCAACAACCAGCTCGTCTTTCCCTGGCAGCCTTACGTTGGACATTTGATTGAACCTTCTTCGTCACCAGCGTCGCCAGCACATTGCCGGTTCGAGACTTCCTCGTGACGGATGTCGTGTTCAAGGGCGGGGATGGGACTTGCTTCCCAGCCAGCCTTTTTACTCCCTCGCCTGGCCAGCGCCCGCTTGCAGCTCTGAGCCAATGCAACGGAGAGCCCAGCCATGTTTTGGAAAACAGAAGCGGGTCGCCATTTGAACCCGAGTCCTGTTGGATGCTTCTTGATTCACGGCACCCGTGGTCAAGTCTGCGTGTTGCAAAGGCCGCGCATTGAAAACTCTCCCTCGGCCTTCCCTGCAACAAGCTCAGAAGCTCCAGGGATCTGCCGCAAACAAGATGCTGTTCCTGACATCTCGATTGCTGGCCTGTGCCGCCATTGCTGTTGTCGCTCGTCTGAAAGTAGCAACAGCCAAATACACTCTTCAGGAAGAGTACAGTGGTCGCAACTTTTTCAGCAAGTTCCAGTTCATCACCGTACGGGATTCTCCCCCAGGTCATGAATCCCAATCTCGACACTAACAAATCACGAACTTGCAGGTCGACGACCCTACCCATGGCTTCGTCGAGTACGCAGCATGGCGCCGTCCATCAAACGCTTCTTTGCTGACGGTCACTGTTCTAGTTATGTTAACGAGGCCGAGGCGCGTAGACTGGGCTTGATCTGGGAAACCGACAACCTGGTTTATATTGGGGTCGACCACAGTAACATCATCGGTGCATGGTGTCGTCGGGGTCGCCCCAGCGTGCGCTTGGAAAGCATAACTCCCTATACCCATGGTTTGATTATCGGTTCGTTCTGGCACATGCCTGGAGGAGACTGCGGGGCATGGCCGGCCTTGTGAGTTTCCTGATCCTTCTTGCCAACGGGGAAAACAGAGAAAGACAGCTGATGTGATGGCTTGGGACTTCAAGCTGGACGTATGGCCCGAATTGGCCCAATGGTGGGGAGATTGACATTATCGAGGGCGTACACAAGCAGGCCATGAATGCTATGGCGCTCCACACATCGGCCAGTTGCACCGTGGACGGAACCCAGTCCGGCACCTGGGTCCATCATGACTGCTCGCCCGCGACGCCCGACAACGCCGGCTGCGGCGTGCAGAGCAACACCCCCAACTCCTTCGGGACGGCGTTCAATGCAAACGGAGGTGGCGTCTATGCAACGCTCTGGACGTCCTCTGGCATCCAAATCTGGTTCTTCCCGCGGAACAACATCCCCCCTGACATTACCACCGGACACCCGAACCCCGAAACCTGGGGCATTCCGGAGGCGAACTATTCGAAACCGTGTGACTTTGATTCGCACTTCCGACAGCACTGGATAGTAAGTCTGAAGTCACTCACGCGAAGTCGCCCAGCTTCATCATCCAATCCTCTCCCTTTGGATCTCGCACTCATTTCTGACGTTGCTTACTGATCCCTACACACACACACACACGCAGACTTTGAACGTGGCTTTCTGCGGAGATTGGGCCGGCAGTGTATGGGCTTCGTCGGGATGGTAAGTGCCTTTCCCGCTTCATCTCGTCTCTCTCTCTGTTCCAGAACCCGCGCCACTGCAAAAGTGCATGTGCGCAGGGCCATTGCACACATTCAGAAAGGGAAAAAAAAAACACACACGCTGACGTGTGTGGGGCGTGTGTCGCTCGCGCGCGGAAAGTAGCTCCTCCCCGCAGTGGCCGTCATGTAACTGCTACGTGGCCATGAATCCGGCCTCCTTCATCAACACGTTCTGGCTGGTCGAGTCGATCAAGGTGTACCAGGAAGAGAGGGACCGCCGCAACCACTCCGCCGAGCCATCGCCATCAGGAGGCCTGACCTTGCAGACTCAACCGGGTGTACATCACTGACGGGGCGGAAGAGAGGACTGAACGCGCCTGCCCCTTGCATGGTATGTATGGGTACGTACTTTGGTTTCTGAAATTCATTTCCACCACCTCCATTCGCAACTCGCAACTCGCAACTCGGATGCTTGGACGCCTAGATGCGTTTGGAACTCATCTCTCAACTCGGCCCCTAGGTGTCGTTATGAAGGACAACGCGGACACGAAGCACGGGTGACAGGAATGGTCGAGGACGGTATTGTGAAGGATCTGTTGGTGGCAACCACCCTTTGGCGACTTCTGTGCCGAGTACGGAACGCCAATCGAAAGGCCGTGCGTCGATGGCGCTGACACGTACGCCTTAGACACGGTCTTCAGAAATGCAGGGTATGTATGAAGATCGAAATGAGCAGAAGCAGAAGCAGAAGCAGAAGCAGAAGCAGAAGCAGAGCAGGATTCATCCAGTCCGAACCGAGTATGTATTGCGGAGTAATCTATCTCTCTCTCAGTCCTGGATGTCATTACCATTCCTTTATCGTGGGAGCATTTCAATCCGTCGAAGCCCAGCCCTGCCTTGCCTTGGACTCCTCCGCGACCGAACGCGTGATCGATCCTGGCTCTCTCTCCCGGCCCTTGGACCCTCATGAAATGCTCCGTCTGGCGCTCCACAACGGTGACCCGAGCCATCACCTTGGATCGGAGGAAGAAACGTGGAAACCCCCCTTCCAAGTTCGGAGCTGCCATTTGAGTCCCCCTCACAGGATTCGGATATTCTGGTCTGTTCTGGCGCTTCAGCTTAGGCTGGAACGCCTCCAAGCATGACCATGATCATGAGCGACAATAAAGTCCTCGTTAAGTCATATCCTCTCGCAAGCAATGTCAAGTATAATTCACGTTTCCGAGACGTCTCGCATTTGGGAGGTAGGGTATTGATTGCGTCGTGGTCACACCTCCTCAATATACTTCTCACTGTCTCCGCCTGTCCTCGACCCCTTGGGCCTCGCAAGCAATTTTTTCCGGCTCAACTTCCCACAAAACGCTGCTTTGATGCTCGGCAGTGGATCTCTCGCCTCCGGCAACACGAGAAAGAGGAACAAGATCGCCACTCCGGCCGTCGCGGGCAGGAAGCCGTAGAAGTAGTGTGCCGCGGGAGCGAAATCGTGTGGTAAAGAGAAGATGGCGCACGCGAGTGCGAAAGGCGCGTATATCAATGCCGTGATGGTCAGGATGCGGGAGTAATCCGCTTGGCGGGCGGATTCTGCGTTGATGGACGTGAGGGACGTGGTATCTTGGACTTGGCTGACGGCGAGGATGTGCTGCATCTGCGAGTCGCACTCGGCGCGGTAGTGGTGGAGATCGATCAACAATGAACGATAATCTTCGTTCAGTTCGGGATCGGAGGATAAGTAGGACTTGATGCGTGTGAGGAGGGGTTTGTAGCGGGAGAGCATAGAGTCGAGGAGGATGACCTTGTCGAGCGTTCTTTTCGTCCTCGTCGGATCCGCCGTCAAGGAAGTGGATACAATCTGCGATTCGAGCGTGGAGCGGATATACTCGAAGAAATTTGTGCATTCGCTGGCGGCGATTTGGAAGGCGGGCCGCATGATTTTGAGGATGTTTCCTTCCGCTGGGTCGAGGAGGCCGTCTCGGGCGAGGATCTGCCAGTGGCGACAGAGGTCGTCGAAGGGGTTGGGACACATTCGCTTGGTTCCGCACGAGCGATAGTCGTGGTCGGATCTGTTTGGGGGTGGCTTTTGTTCCAAGAAGTCGAGATAGCCGCCTTGAAAGCCCGTTACCTCGAGACGTTGGCTGGGCGCGTACGTGCCGTACGAGTCGGCTCCTAGGGTGAAGAAGGAGACGGGCGGGTCGACGAGGACGACGCAGAGCCAGGGGTCTAGGGTCTTCTTCATGTAAAATGAGATCTTCCGACGGGCCACCGCGACTTTCTGTTTACCGTGTCTTGAACATACTTCCACCCGCCTCCGGTAGTTTCCCTTGCAGTAGAGCTTTTCAATGTCGACGTCCTTGCCGCAGTTTGTCGTCGTGAATACACAGGGATATTCGATGCTGAAGAAGTTTTTCTGGTGCCGTATGTTTTGTGATGCAAGTGGCGATCCTGTGTGGCCGTCCCCAGCGCCGCCAGTGGCAGTGTCACTAATGTGTGAGGCGAAAAATGCCGGCTCAATGTGGAGCAGGCTTCCAAGCGTATCAACCATCTCAGGATTGACATTGTTGACCATGATAATCCGTCCCTGGGCACCTCGTCCTGAGCCCGAACCTGCCGACGTGGGTGGCGTTTCTGGCGATCTCCGGGTCCATTCTTTGAGTAACACCCTCAGCTTTGAAGTGTCTGTAAGGTCTGACGTTCTGAAGCTAGATATACCAAATTCTAGAAGAATCGCTGCTGCTCGTTGAGGCAGTTGTGGTGATGCCATCCGGCTGGCATCGAGACCCCACTGCAGAAATTCGTCCAATCCAGCGAGGTTGTGAAACCCATGGCTCCGTAAGAAGCATACATAATCTGTGTACGTCCAGTGTGTCGGATCTGGTGGCGCCATTGTACAGGTGTTGCAACCGTGGACCTGGTCACTGGAAGGCATTACATCAAAGGTAGGTCTGGGATATGTATTGAACAGAGTTCACAAAAGCTGGGGGCAAGGACGTTTGCTTGAAGACAAGAGATCAATGAGTTGACATGTGCGGGAGCCGGCAGACCCGGCTGAAGGAAACAGGCATAACCTTGAAACAGGTTCTTTGATGGACGGGCAGCACCATGTTGGCCCTACACGAAATATAGACGGCTGGGAGCTTTGCGAGCATTCTGCGGACGAAAGCTCGTAATTGGTTAGCCTTAAACAGGGGTGGTCCCTTGAACGTTTGTGGGAGCCAGGGAGCTGATGAGAGAGCCGGAAGGTCTGTACGAGGTAGCGAGCGGTGGTATGATGCAAATGGATCACTAGCTCGACCTCGACAGTTCGCAGGCTGGTAGTTTGCGCCACGATCACTTCAGCCATGCTTTGTACGGGAACAGGTGCTCGATGGTGCAGTCCGCGAAAGCTCGGCTCGGTGCTCCGGAGAGCTTTGCTCAATGCAATTGCGTGCAGCGCGCATACGAGTCAGTTGGGTGTGGCCTCTGTCATTGGCACTACCAGGACGAGATACCTCCAGCCCATGCGAACCTCGCTTGGTGGCAGGTCCATGGGGCTGCCTGATGGGTGGAAGAAATAGAGTGGTGGGGTCTAGTTTGTGTGAGAAGCTTGGTCGAGGGTCAGATTCCCAGCCACCAAGACGTTGTTCGAGACACTGTTTGGCCGAGATACGAAGATGCTGTCCAGACCAAAGTGAGACAGACATGCACCTGCATGCCCCCCATGATCAAGATGCTTGGATCTCATGGCGATGAGAGGCACGTGAGAGGCAAGAGCAGCTGCCTCTGTTCTGCTAGCCCGAGCTGTAAATAACGATGATTGGGCGCCCAAACAAACAGTGGCCCGTGCACGGCCCGCCAAGCGTCTATTGTGTTTGTCGTGTTTGGCCTCCCCAGCGAAGGAACCGTGCTTGTTAGTCTCCGATGGACTCAAAATGACGGCTGACATGAATGATCCCGAAGCTGCTGCTCGTGGCACTCTTGCCCTCCTCGAGACGAGACTCCATCGACTGGAGTTCCTGCTCAGCGGTGCCAGTACCGACGATGGAATTCCGCCTGCCGTCGTGACTCCCAGCTCCGGCAGCGAGTCGTCAAGGGCAAGATTGGATACTCTCGAGGCTGGACTAGCAAAACTGAAGAGACTGGCTGGAACCCCGGGGACAATAGTACGAGATGTTGACCACTTGGGTGAGTGACGCGGGAGGATGCCATCGCTTTCTGCGCCCGGTCTGACCATGTCTCCAGCGTCAACCTATCCAGATCTATTTGCTCCTACACGCTCCACATCCAACATCCCGAACTCGGAAGAACTGAGCACCTGCGCTTCGATCGTCCTCGCTCATGCTGCGCTATATCCAGAAGCCGCCTCCAGATTGGCCTCGTTGCAGACCTTGCAGGTCCCACCCGCGGAGCAAAGTTCGGAACTGGTATCGTTGGTGCCCAAGCTTGGGCAGCTAAGTCGAGAGGAGCAGCGATTGCAGGACGAGGCTCGTGAGCTGCGAGAGCGCAGTGCCAGGTGCCTAGAATGGTGGGTCAAGGTCGGAGTAGTAGGGATGGGGGACGTATGGCAAGACTGGGAGAAACGCATGGCAGACGTTGAGAGACATCTCATACGTTGGGAACGGCGGGCGAAGGAAGAGCAAGGATATCTGTGAAAATGACAAAACCTGCAACAGGCAGCCACCACAGCGTCCATCTCAGTTGCTGAGACTCTCTGATCTCGACACGGCAACACTTGGTTCCGAGTACAACGCGGAGTTGTTTCCTGATCATCTGACTCTGCAACGCCGCCTTGCTAGAGACCGCACGCGAGAAGACGGTCGAGGAGCCTGGCTCTGGTGGAGCCGCATGGCATCTCTTGGTTCAATCGCAGCTGCCTGACCTACGCATCTCTTGGTCCCTGCAAATGATCGACCGCGCACCATAGTCGCTTAAACATCGCTACGAAGAAGAGACCACAGGCTGTACCTTCGCAGGCAAGGTGGCGTGTCTCGGACGGCGTCGTCGTGAAAGAGCAACCGCTGTACGTTGTATGCAACCACTTCCGAGCGTGGCTGACGGATCAAGAGTAATCGAGGAAGGATGCGTGTGGCTGTGCGATCACCCCCGATGTGGAGGTGTTAGGATTGGTCGAGAACAATAGGATCATCGGCTGCCAGGGGTAAAGGCCAATAGAGCCCAGGCGGCGGGTCAGGCACCGGGCTGGACAGCTCCAGTTTCATCTCAAAGGAAATACGAACGGAAAATGGGCATCCGGGTATCATAGGCAGACTAGCCATCGCTCTGAGGCTCGCAAGGGCGCACAAAATGGAATTTCATGATAAGAGAGGGCTGAAAGCAACCGGCAATCATGTCGCTTCGGTTCGGGCACTTGTCTACACGTGAGGGTCTTATTCATTAGAAAGTGTGTGCCACAAAGCGCTTGTGTTCAATGAGCGCGTGGCCTGCGTGACTTGCGCAGGATTCAGAGTAGCCAACCGTGGCGCGAGGAGGCCAGATCAAGTCTGGAGGCTAAAAAGGAGGCGTTGGTTAGCAACGCAGTCCCCAGTAGCCGGGCAAATCCAGACGTGCATCAGGGACGCGAAGAGCAGGGATGACGAGTGGCAGTCAGCAGCGTAGACAGCAGCACTCAATCAGCTTTCTTCAGTGGGCACTGCCCGAATGCAATTGTTCTTGGAAAAATTGTAAATCTCGAGACGCAGGCAAGGGCTGAAATTTGGTTCGATCAGCAAGGGCGGGGACCAGCCACAAGACCCAGGTGAAACGTGTTGCGGTTGCAGGGCTCCCTGAAGGCTTGTGTCTTACCCGAAAGGCACTGGGCTCCCCTAGGCGGCTTCCCGCAGGCATTCCCCTTGCGTTGGGGCACCAACTCCAGTCTTTCCTTCCCTCCTGAAGTCGATTCCTCACTCCTCAAACACCAACGACCTTCCTTTCGACCAGTCCAACTCTCAACCGACACTCGTTCAGGCAACAATTGACAATCATCCGACACTTGCTTCCCTACGCACCCTTTACCTCCGATTATTTTCATTCTTTGTCGATCGTTAAAGCTCTTCGTTCACGGACTGTCGTCATTCTCCAATCGTTGGCCGCCTTCTGTTCCTTTTCTTAGCCGCCAGTGACAAGATATTCGCCTCCTACAGCCTGTCGATTGATCGGCAAGTGTGTTGTTTGCCTCGTCTGGCCTTCGATCGACCCTCCATCCGGCACACGCCATAACAGAAGAACAATCCGACGAGACCACATTCACGTCACGCGCACGGTCGCTCTAGTTTGGAGCCATCTGCGCCCGGATCAGCTCCTTCCCAGCCTGCGACTGGACTTTGACTCGTCACGAATTGCCAGCCCCGAAGCTCAACGACCTGATAATCCCTTGACCCAACTACTCAATCGACGCTGAGCTAGTCGTGTCCAAGAATCGTCGCAACAAAGAATTCTCACTGCCTTCATTTGACCCTTCATGCTCTCATACGGATCACTTCACTCACCCTCGTTGAAGAAGAACAATATGTTGGAAGCACGAAGAGGAGGTCGAGTTGACTTCGGCTACATTGTTGGAGACCCATTCGCGTTGGCTACAATCTCAATCGCACTGGTAAGAGCACTCCAGCCTGGAGTACATCCGACGAGCCAACTAACAAAGAGATGCAGCTGGGGTGGTTGATTGCATTTGTGGCCTCGATTATTGCCGACATCCAAGATCCCTTTCCGAAATATGCCTGGTGGACTGTCGCGTACATGCTCTGCTGCATTACCGGCATCACGATTGTTTTTGCAACCAACTCCGCTCAGACCTACGGCGTCGCGGTATGCAGTCTCACACACTAGGAATAATTTCCCACTAACGTGGATACTAGATTGTTGGATACCTCGCCGCTGGTCTGGTTATGACGACGTCCGCAGTCAACTCTCTTGTTTATCAACCAGAAGGTGCCATGGAGGCGGCCGCCGCTGGTCACATCTTGCTTTCTATGGTTGCGGTAAGTGGAACTGGCACCAAACCGACCTCCTCAGGCTGACCTGTGTAGATTGTTTGGATCTTTTACTTCGGCTCGGCTCCAGCAGCGGCCCATCGCGAATTCATCGATCAATTTGCTTTGCACAAAGAAGCACGCCAGTCATTCCGTGGTGCGCCGCAGAATATGACCAATGTCTACGATCGTCCACAGACCACTGCTTCTACCCAACCGCCCCAGATGTACACTTCCGCCCAGCTGAACGGCTTTGAGACATCTTCTCCTGTTTCAGGCTACCCTGGCGGACCTGCAGGAGCGGCGGGTCGGGCCTCCACACAACCCATCCCAAACACGACCAGCACACCCGCACCGGCACCGGAAGTCGCCCCACCTACTGAATACCCATACCGCGCCAAAGCCATTTACAGCTATGAGGCCAACCCGGATGACGCGAATGAGATCAGTTTCAGCAAACACGAGGTTCTCGAAGTGTCTGATGTAAGCGGCAGGTGGTGGCAGGCCAAGAAAGAAAACGGTGAAACGGGCATTGCGCCAAGCAATTATCTGATCCTGTTATGAGCTGTCCACGAGGAGGGTTTGAACCGATTTTGAAGAGATTGTGGGTATGCGCTCAACATACCCTAATGACTGGCTTTCACGACATTGTTATTTTCCCTTCTTTGCACATGATTTTCTGGCTGGGCTGGAGCGGCAACGCGGGATCCGGACGCCGGTGAGCTTGCGCGATGCGAAGCCGCCTCTGACAGATCCAACTGCGTAAGTGCAGGATAGGATCCAGAGCTGGCTCAGGCAACTTTTGTGACTTGTTATTTATCTTGGCTACGAACGGTACGGATTGGGTATGTCCGCAGGGACCTGTACAGGCGTTACGGCGCGAGCCAGGACGAGGCTGAGCGGTCTGAACGAACATGGCGTAGGCCAGCCGAAGCTTTTGGGGAGGTCGAAATTGGAAATTCAACCCTTGATCGTCCACCGCTTGCGCTAGGACCAGGACGAGGACAGCGGCAAGAAATATTGGTCAGGAGGAAACTGCCGGTGAAGGCCAGCATTGGAAACATGATTCTTTGGTGTGCACATACACGGCATGGCTGGCATGTGACTGAATATGGATGCTTATTGTCACTTCCGACCCTCCGGGGCTTGAGGGTGAAGCCTTGGAAAGATGGAAATGAGGATTTGTGCTTCTGTTTCGCGAAAGTCGAGCTGAAATCGAGGTCGGAGATGAGAAAGAGAACAGTAGCACAAAATGCACGCATTTGGAAACTTGATGTCAAGAAATGTCGTTCGTTGGGCCTGCCCTTGTCTGCCGTTCAGAAGAGCTCTCAGCACCCGATCATCTTACTCCAGCGCTCTCATCCCCGTCCGAATTACAGAGTAAGCGCTTATAGGATAGACCTCTAGCCTGGGGTGGAAGATGGCCGAACGCAGTAAGGGGCCTACTTTCTAGTCCCTGTCTGTTGTTTCCTGTGGATATCATAGGGGGAAGGATTTAATGAAAACGAGGGCACGCTCGGACTGTTTGGATGATCATGATAGAGGTGCCGAAAAGTGTATATAGACAAATAGGTCCTTCCTATTCAAACAACATGAGGTATCTTTTCGCTGGGCTGACGGATTCACAAAAGAAGGATGATACAAAAGAGACTCATTATCGCGCCGGTTCTGGCATCGCTAACGGTTGTTGAAGCTGCGGACCACCACCGGCATACGCTCCTGAATGGTAACTCGTGTCGTAATCATGGATGCCCAGTCCACTGTGGTTCAGTGGACTTGTAGGTGTCTGGGCAGGGAGATGGGCAATGTCATTGTCGTGGTCGTTCTGCCGAATGGGTGCATAGGCGTCGTCCAGGCTCGGCTTCTGGTATGCATACTCCTGCCTGCCACCACCGCCGGGCTGGTCATCCAAGTCGTCGTCGTCGTTGCGCATGTTACTCGAAAAGTCATCTTGGGTTTGAGCAGAGAAGTCGTTCTTTCCCGAGCTGCCAACCGGCAGATTCTCAGGCATCATTCCCGTTCTCTTAAAAGTCATGACCGCTCGAAAAGAGATGAATGCCGTTGCAATGAAGAGGAGCATCTCGAAGACTCCGAACACAATGATTGCTTCGGACAGCTTGCAACGGCCTGGGCTGCCATATTTGAAGTTATCGCAGCCTGACTTGCCTTCCTTCTCTCCCTTGCCTTTGCCCGAGGAGACATAGCTCGCCACGGCTGCCCATGCTGATAACCACAGGATCACAGAGAAGGAGTCGAGCGAGGCAAAGGCGTAGACATTGGCGAAGCGGCGGGCGCGGGACCACATCGGGACCATTACTAGGTAGATCAGGATGGGTATCGTGAGCCAACACTGAGTGGGGGAATTGTGTCAGTGGATTGCATTGAGTGAAGGGACACAAAGACGTACGAGGCCGAAGTACCAGCCCACTCGTCCATCGGTGGAGCCAGGTCTTGTTAACAAGGCGATTGTGAGGACCCAGCAGAGGAAAAGAATGCCCGCCTGGCCGAAGTGTATCAAGTGTTTGATCTTTCCGAATTTATCCAGCTGGAGCCTCATGTTGATTGCAGTGTGGAATTATGTGGTCGGCTGGAGAGAAGAAAGGACGGGTTTCAGGCGGAATATACAGAAAGGCGCAGAAAGACAGGCCTGGTGTTGCAATCGCGTTGCCTTGCCTGTGGCTGCCTGTGTTACTCTGGAGGGACCGGTTGAGAAACAGGCGGCAGACAGTTTGCTTCCGTAGGACTAATAATGGCACGCTTGACGGAATGAACGATTCGCCCAAGGAGGGTGAAGAGAAAGAACGATACTGTACAGACGCTAACAGGAAAGAACGCAAGTTGGCAAGTTGGAAATCAAAGGTCATGCATGAGCTGAGGGCAGGAACACGAAATCGAAGACACGGCAGCGGGAAAGTGAGACGCGAAGGTCCTGGGGCTGAGAGCCGAGAGCGAGTTGAGCGACCAGCGGTGGTGGTGGCGCAGCCCAAGCCGTCCTGTCGAGGTGCATACTCCATAAGGCTGAACGCGCAACAGGGCTTTGCCCTGATATCTCATCAGTCAGTCCTTTGTTTCTCATCTAAATGTCTACGGAGTGAATCAAGAGCCTCTCCGCGACACGGACTCAAGTGCTTACTGCTCACACAAGAGACATTCATCGCCGTGCAGTGTGCAATGCGTCATTGCACGGGAAGTGCTGAGTGGGTGACGGTAAGGGCAAACCAATTCATGCCGTTCAACAGAGACAGTCATCGGTGAGCACGATTTGATAACCACATGTTCACGGGAAGGCGATTGTGCTGCTTGACCTCATCTATTGATTGGTGAATCCGTGCGAGCCAGACGGACCCAATGGCCTTGTACTCGGATCAAAAGAAAGGGGCTTGCAACTGCAGGTACCGAGTACAAAAAGGGCCATGCAAGCAATGTTCGATCAGTGGAGAAGGAACAATGCAGGCTCCAGGCTAGCTTCACTGGGGAAGGCATCACTTTGGACATGCGAAATCTCGCCTTCACGCTTTGGCCTGCTTAACCATCCGGCCTTGCCCCCAAATTTATTTGCCCCAACTGTTCTTCTAGCAGGTGCCACGCTGTTAATGTCCGTTAGCGGCACAGGCGCTTGCCTCAATCGGGCTCGCTGCCGCATGTTTGTGATTACCGATTCGTCACTTCCCCGTCACTAAAATGAGCCCACCGCAACTGCGGCTAAGAATTATTTTTCAAAAAGGCCCCTTCATTTCGTTTCTGCTTTGTTTCTTCCTCCATCAACCAAGGTCATCCATCAACTGATCACAACCCGAGCTCTTCTTTGAACCATCTTTGAATCTAGGGCACCAAGCTACCCTTTCCACCCCTCCGTCAATTGATTCCCAAGGCAGCCTCTAGCTACCTGAGTCAAGTTCCCCTTCACAAGTCCCATCCCGTCACTTTTGAGTCAACAAACAACTTGTGCCTCAGCCACAATGTCTTCTGCCGTGGACAACCTCGCCGAGAATCTCAAGAACGCCAGTATCGAGGACACCTCTGCCGCCAACAACGAGGGCGTTCTTGCTTCTGCTGCCGAGGGCCGTCGTCTCTATATTGGGAATCTCGCTTATGCGACCACTGAGGCGGAACTCAAGCAGTTCTTCTCCGGTTATGACGTGTATGTGGCCATCTTATTATTCTGCATCCATCGATCTGTGGTACTGACGTTATTGGGTAGCGAGTCAACCTCGATCCCTGTCAACCCTCGCACCAACCGTCCCGTGGGCTATGCCTTCGTCGATCTGAAGACGTCTGAAGAGGCGGAAAAGGCCATCTCCAATCTGTCTGGTCAGGAGATCCTCGAACGCAAGGTCTCGGTCCAACTTGCGCGCAAACCAGAGCACGGTTCTGGTACTGAGGGCGCTGGCGAAGGCACCGAGGAGAACAAGAGATCTTCCGGACGCGGTCGTGGCCGTGGACGTGGCCGAGGTGGTCGTGGTCGCGGAGGCGCAAGAAACACTACCGTACGTTACATTACCAGTCGGAGGCGGTGTTTAGATGACTGACTAGATCGCAGGAGGGTGGCGCTCAGGAGACCACCGACTTTGCAGAGAACCCACTGCCTCTCACCGACGTCACTGCCGATGCCAACAAGGCCGCTCCTGCTTCCGATGCAAAGTCTCGCACTCCCCGTCCTCCCAAGCAACGCGGGCCTCCGGAGGATGGTATCCCATCGACCACCAAGGTCATGGTTGCCAATCTGCCTTACGATCTTAGCGAGGAGAAGGTAGGATGTCATGACGAGATTCCCGGGATTCATGCTAACACCCGTGCAGCTCAAGGAACTTTTCGCAGCCTACGAGCCCAGCTCTGCCAAGATTGCTCTTCGCCCCATCCCACGCTTCATGGTCAAGAAACTTGCTGCACGCAACGAACCCCGCAAGGGTCGTGGCTTCGGCTTTGTCACCCTTGCATCGGAGGAGATGCAGCAGAAGGCTGTGGAAGAGATGAACGGCAAACAAATCGAGGGTCGTGAAATCGCTGTCAAGGTCGCCATCGACAGCCCAGGAAAGGAAGACGGTGCTGAGACCACGGAGAATGGGACCAATGGTACCACCGAAGAGGTCGCTGCCGCCTAAATCACGGAGAGAAGCACAACCATTCACACACCAGAGTTCAAGATGGAAACAACGGTATTCTTTTAGTGGGGCATACTCTTACAGGACTGGGAAGGCTTGGTTGCTGTTTCCACTCCTTGCAGGGTCGCCAAAGACTGAAGTATCGGAACGATAGTCAATGGGGTTGATGGCAAGCCAACACGACACCATATCTTTCTTGCCCAGGTGGCTGTATCTCCCAATACAGTAATAATATCTTTGCAAACACTTTCCCTGGTCGCAGCTTTGGGATCTCCAGTCGGTCAAGGTCGTGTCTTCTCGAGTCTGCTATGACGCACCGGATGCTGGGATCTAGGAGGTCAGAGTATGAATCAAAATGAGAACTAGAGTACGAGGTACGGAGGAGATTTCTAGATTTCCCCTGAATAGCTCGGCGAATGTGTCCCGATGCAGCAGCACTCTCGTGTGAGAACGTGCTGAGTCACCGAGTCGAGCTGCAAAATGTGATTGCTTCTCCCTCAGTTTGGACAGGCATTAACATTGTGTGTTCTCCAGGATGCGAGTAAGGAGATTGACAAATACACTGACATCATCCAACCACGATGTTGAACATGAGATGAATCCAGTGCAGCGTGTTCAAAACCCGAAACGGGCAATACTTGTGCCGACGCTCATTGCTCGCGTCGCCTATTCAACATTTCCAAGACTTTTCGCTCGCACTTTCGTGGCCGGGGGCGTCTGGGCGACGAGGCTTCTCTAATGCTTGTTTGAGGAGAAAGTTACTTACTATCTAGCAACCTCCAACTATGTGGGTGAGGTACGGATGATCGATGCGCCATGTGAAAGAACTGTGGACTTGTATGCTCCAAAATTTGAGCCGGGTATGGAGTGTGTTCGACCGCGGTGATATGATGTTCCGGCTGTAGACGCCGTCTCTGAATGAGAGTCTTCGAAGTGCAGATTAACTTTCATGGCCAGTTACCGGCTGGGAATCTAGGAGACTCGGCTCTTTCTTGTCTCCTGCAAAGGACCGGCGTGCTTGCAGGGGTCCCATTATGCATTTCGCTATGTCATCATCATGAAAAACTATTCGGACACCACCCTGCGCACTGTGTTGTGGCTTATCTATCTGCCTGTGAATTCTGTAGCAACATACGGCATGCGGCCAGCCACTATCCACTGCCAGCATCGTCCAATGCTACGTGATTGAGCAACCTACACACTCCGGCTTGTGCGGAAGCTTGCTTGCGTGTTGATGCTGCTCACTCTCGCCCTCGCCCTCGGCATGCCGGACGCGTCGTAACATGTTGGATGGGTTCACCCCGTCTCGAGGAAGTATAAAGCGCTGGACTCGCTCAGAGAAGCCCAAGATGGACATGTTCACAGATCCAGATCCAAGCACAGTCGAGTGGTGTTTTGAAAGCTCCACAAACAGTCACACCTAGCGATCTCTGCTCGCTCTTACGAACAAACAGCCACAAGCGCTTACGCTCACGCAGAACGAGAATGGTGCACCCCGCCACAGCTCCCAAGGACGCCCCCAAGGCATACGACTTCATTGTCGTCGGGGGTGGCACTGCTGGATGCGTCGTCGCCGGTCGCTTGGCCGAGAACCCCAAGGTCTCTGTGCTGGTCATTGAGGCAGGTCCCAAGTATGTCGACATACCGCCCTTCCCCCTCCCCGGGCCTCTCTCGAGATGATGACTGACTGGCTGGCTCAGCAACACCGCCGAGATCCCCGAGATCTCGACCCCAGCACGTGCCTTCGAATTGAGAGGAAGCAAGTATGATTGGGGCTACAAGTGAGTGTGCTCCAGAAAGTTCAGGACCATCGGGGCCCAGGTTGGCGCCCGTCTGGCCCTGGCTTCCCCCGTACGGCTACCGGATGCTAACACTAATGTAGGACCACCATGATCGACCGCCCAGAGTATACCCGCGTCGAGAAGCCCAACACTCGCGGGAAGATGCTGGGAGGATCAAGCGGAGGGAATTACTTCACCTGGGTGCGCGGCAGCGCTGCCACGTTCGACGACTGGGCCGAGTACGGCACCGATGAATGGAATTGGGAAAACACAAAGGACTACTTCAACAAGTCGACGACCTACCATGACGACGAGGGCCTATATTCCACGGATCTGGCCAAGATCGGCAACCAAGGCGGCCCCCTGCACATCTCGCACTCTGACTTGGTGCCTGAAATGAAACCCTTTCGCGACGCTTTGGAGAAAGCGTGGGTCAGCAAAGGTCAGGAACTGACCAGCGACGTGTACAGCGGCGTGCAGAAGGGGCTGTTCAAGTGCGTCAACAGCATCTACAAGGGCACGCGCTCCACAGCCGCCGTGTTCATCGAGGGCAAGGAGAACGTGACGCTCGTGTCATCGACCATCTCCAAGAACCTGGTCCTCGAGAAGGGCAAGGCCACGGGCGTCACCGTCATCGGACCCGACGGCAAAGAATACACCTTCAACGCCAAGTACGAGGTCATCGTCTCGCAGGGTGTGTTCGAATCGCCGAAGCTGCTCATGCTCTCGGGCATTGGGCGCAAAGCCGATCTCGAAGTCCACGGCATCAAGACGGTCGTCGACTCCCAGCACGTGGGCCAAAACCTGCTGGACCACCCGATCTTGTCGCACGTCTTCAAGATCAAGGACGGCTACGGACTCGATAGCCACCTTCTCCGCGCTGGGCCTCAGAAGGACGGTGCCGTCGCCGCGTACCGGAAAGACCGCTCCGGTCCCTACAGCAGCGGGTTGCTCGAGCTGGTCGCCTTCCCCCGCGCGGACAAATGGTTCAACACCAGCAAGGAATACCGCGAGTACAAGGCCAAGAACGGGGGTGTCGACCCCTTCGGTCCCGGCGGCCAGCCTCATTTCGAGGTCGACTTTGTGCCCATGTTCTCCGACGCCTTCCAGTGGCAGTGAGTGATTCCCCCTTCCCCCCCCCCCCCCCCCTGCATGCCTCCTTATCTTCTCGGTCTTTCCAAGTCCAAGTTAAGTCCTAACATGATACGCTCCCCAGCTTCCCCACTCCTCCACAGGGCGACTACCTCACCGTGATCGTTGACCTCATGCGCCCCCTGTCCCGCAACGGCGAGGTGCGCCTCCAGTCCACCGACCCGGCCGAACAGCCGTACATCAACCTGAACTTCTTCTCGCACGACCTGGATCTGATTGCGCTGCGCGAGGGTGTGCGCATGATCGACGACATCGTCATGCACGGCGAAGGCCTCAAGGATATCGTCGAGGGTGATTATCCCTGGCCGATGCCGCGCAACAGCGACGAGGCCATGATCCGCCAGATCCTGGAACGATCGCAGACGGGCTTCCACCCATGCGGCACGCTGCGTCTGGGCAAGAGCATCGAGCAGGGTGTCGTGGATCCGAAGCTGCGCGTCTACGGCACCACCGGCCTGAGAGTCATCGACGCGTCCATCTTCCCCGTCATTCCGGATTGTCGAATTCAAAGTAAGTTCTTTTGACATCCCCTTCGTTTCTCTGGCGCGCGTAGGAGGTTGTCGCGGCTGACACATTCCCCTTTGCAGATGACGTGTACATGGTCGCCGAGAAGGGCGCGGACTACATCAAGGCGGAGTACCCAGAGCTGTTCCAACCCGGTCGCCAAGTGCGAGCATGATTTCTGGACGGGCGAAGCACACTGAGCGAGCGAGCGAGTGGGTGAGGGGTTAATTGACCGACTCTCTCTCTCTCTCTCTCTCGACTGCCATAGTCATGCAGTTGTTCTAGATGAGGTTGAGGTTGAGGTTGAGGTTGAGAGGTTTGAGGTTTGGAATCGGCTGTAAAGTAATACACTCCTTTTGCGGGGGCTTGTGAGATAGACAGGTCCACCTGTACTGTATATTATCGACATTCCATATGTGATGTCTGATGTCTGCTGTTCGGAACTATGCGGTCTTACCTCTCCTAAACCGCGGCAACGGAGCCTCTCCCGCCTATAGACCAGGGTAGCCTGGTCATTATGCGTTTCTTAGAGAACAAGTCGACATCTAGTGTAAGATCATCCATTACCCCCTCCTCCCGCCTCATGCCGCACACGTCACTCTGACGACCTGCGATCATCTGACTCTGCTGGTGAGGTTCGGGAACGCGTCCACGAGAGGGTCAAAGGAATCATTCCCATACGCGTCTCCCCCGTAGGTGAGGTACCCGTTCACATACTGATTGACACGGTTAGCATTCAAGACGCATTCCACGCCAGACCGAGCACTTCGGTCGTGCGTAGCCGTGAAGAGCGACTCACTGGCTGCGTGGGGAACTTGTTCAATATTGAACTGCTGTTCCCGAAGACCCAAACGGTCTGCATCCCCATGATCATATGTTGGAGCTGCATCGTGGTCTGCATCAGTACTTGTACCGTAGTAATGCTGCGGGTTCTGGGGACCGTCTCACGATATGACAATGCATCATCCACGCACCGACATCGTCTTCTGTAACGCGGATCCGCCACGCTCGCCAGCCTGACGTGTAGTTCTTCGGGCCCGATGGGGCGTACCTGTATACCATCGTAGTATCGCGAAGGGCCGGAGTGTAGTTTCCGAAGCGCTCTTCATTGTCGGTTGCATTGTAGGTGCCGTTTCTGTAAGGTATCAGAACGGCCGACTAACACAATGTGAACAAAGTGTATCTAGGCATCCCGTCCACGCGCAGAATTTAAACCCACTTCGCCCCCTTAACGTCAAAGCTCAAAGGTGGGATCAAGTGCAACTCCTGGACAGGAGAAAACTTACCCAGAACCCAGGTCGAAATAATGTTTCCCATGAGCGTGCATTGGATGAACATCAAAGCCTCCTGTTGCGCCGGAGTTGCTTAACCAGACGATATCGAGCACCTCGCCCGGTAAAGCAGGGAAGGCATTGCTATATGGGTCCCACCCGCCATTCTGTAGCGCCGCGGTGTAGTTCGGGGTTTGTCCGGTGGTGTAGAGCTGAACGAGGTAGGGGGCGCTGTTGTTAGATTCGCGTTGCTCGGTCTGCCAGATTAGGTTGTTTTGTCTGCACAAGCGTCAGCTCATTCCGATGCGACATATTGGGGCCGAAGCGTACGCCCACTGCAGTGTACCATTGATCGTCCCGTTGACGAAGGCACCGACACGGATGACCTGCTGCATGGTAATATAGATCGTTCGAGTCACCTCTGATAGTCTCGGGAACGGTTCAACTGGGTTCAGTGCCTCGAGGGAATACTCGGCCCAGCCAGTCAAATTGCGAGGTAGAGTTATCGGCGGTTTCGCAGGCAGACTAGGCGGAGGATTCGTGGACCGGCCGGGAATGTTGTAATGTAACAAAGCATATCCGGAAACATTGTTCGGTCTTTCCCGATTCTCGTATCGAATCCAAAAGTCGGTTCTGTTGCCGGCTGCTGCCAGTTCCATTTGCGTCTTGGCCTGCAGGATGATGCTGAAGCGTTGCCCGCTGCCGAACTGGACATGATCTGTGCCCCATGGTTTCGTGTATGAACCATCCGCCTCGATAATGGTCAAGTTCGAATGGCTTTCAATACCAACGGTGACCAGTGAGAGCGCAGTGGCGCCGATGAAACGCAGTCGATACACACGGCCTGGGACGACGTTGATGGCATAGGGAGCGCACGAAGCCTCCGAAGCGTTGCTGAAGGAAGAATTACCGCTGAAGCCGTTGATGGATATCGCCTCAGCTTCACCAGACCACTGGAAGGGATTGGCAATAAGCCCCAGCTCTATTGATGAATCGTTCCTGGGAAAATAGTCTTGAAAGAACAGTGATAGATCCTCGTCATAGCCGTAGGGCGGCGTCTTGTCATGCGCTTCTTCTACTATAACAACGCCCTGGGCGGTGTTGGACTGAAATCCTACGTGGGAATGGTAGAAGAAGGAGCCGGCATCCCCTACTTGTGGGGTGATCGAGTAGTCGAAGAATTCGTTCGGGGCGATGGGCCATTGCGAGACAGCAGGCGTGCCGTCCGAAAACGGCGAGGTCCTCTGTGACAAGCCATGCCAATGCTTATCCACGCCTGTTTAGCTAACGTCTCACATGCTTCTGATATACGCCCAGATCCGGAGCTGCATGACGTACCACAGTAAGATTCTCGTTCTCAATCCTGTTGTAGACTCTCACCCATGTCGTGTAGTTCTCTCTAAGGTACAACTGGTCGGGTGTCAACATCCAGAACCCGGATGAAGGACCAAGCGACGACGAGGGATTTTGGAGGAAATCTGTGCAGATTGGGAGGATACTTACGGGAGGACCTGGGCTCGTGCCATTAAATACTACCGAGTATCTGCTTCGGCAGTTGATGCTTATGTTCTGCGCCGTTGCAACAAGTACGTAGTCCGGAGAGGCTTGCGGACTCGGGGCGTTGCAAATTGTCAGTGGCGGCCAGAAAAGGAACAGTTGGAGTATCGTGAGAAACATCTTGGATCCAACCGAACTAACACACACAGCAGGGCTCGACGTGAGAAATGCGAGGAAGATCCAGGGTTGGGGTGTCAGGTCTTTGGTATGATTTTATTGTGGTCATTTCTTCAGGCCAAGTTGCCTTCGTGTTTTGCTCTGGGGGAGAGATGGCGCAGGAAGGGAAAACCCCTGGCCTTGATATGGACGTGACAGTGACAGTCGCCATGTTGTGTCCTCACACCCTCAGTTGAACATGTAATGGTATCACCGTCCGCGGATCTGCAGTCTGACCGTCAGGCCCCCACCGAGGACCTAGGCATAACCCGTCTGGTACCGACAGGAGCATATTCAACCTGGGGCCTAAGGATCGGTCCAAAAGGACGATCGCTGACTGCGGACGCATAGGTTCACAGTCCACGGCTGCAGCTTGACAACATCTCCACAGTAAACAAGACGTCGCATCGGGGCAGCTGAACGAAATGGCCGAAATGTGCTGATGACTGTCATCAGGAGGCACGTGAGCTTCTCAGTAAGGTAAACCACTATCTCCATCACTTGGAGTCTTAAATTTCTGCACGGGCCTTGTTGTGCCAGGGAGGACCTCCGGTATACAAACCTTCGACAGAAACCTTACCTGGGGCATCTGCACTGGAAGTTTCCTCCGGTTGGTCGGCTTCGAGACAGACGATGGTTGAACCTTGGACTCGGTATTGCGTTTGAGCGCCAACGGTCACTCTCGGCATCAGAGGCTTCAACAGTTGTCCTTGGTCCTCAAATTCGAAAACAGATAACATGAAATCTGGTATTGGCCGGGTGATAGCGTCCATCAAGCTTCCGAGTGTGCAATATCAGGATTGTCTGCCGCAATCAAGGCAGAATCGTGGGAACGGCCATTTACGATGGGCCGTCGGCCCGCTGTGGCATTGTATGGCTGGTCCATATTAATGCCGTGAGGTCGAAAGGACATTCTGAAAGCCGATGAATAACTGCGCCATTTCGTCCGAAAAGGGCAGTGCTGGGGATGGCATCTCGTCGTGGCGGAGGTTATACCCGGCGAGTTCTCGCGCGAGATCTCGAGGACCTCAAACCTAAAGAGAAACCTGATGCGATTGGTGACGGTTAGAAGTGAACGCTCAGCACGCGACAGGTCTGAGATATTCGCAGGCAGCGAGGATCACGTCAACTTTCCAGGGCTCCGTAATGCCCCTTCGGGGGTTGGCCTGCCGAGGCGGGTGGCTTGCGCGCCCCTGAAAAAGAGGCTCGGGCGTGGCCGGGGGTCGCACTACAGCAAACTGGACCCTGGAACGAAGGCCCCGGTTGGCTCCTTGCGGGCAGATGGAGCCTGCAGATCAGACTGGTTTTCCCAAATTTTTATTCACCATCGATGCCAGATCCAATGGAGCAGAAACCCACATCTCAGGGTGCACGCTCAAATCAACGTCATCCGGGACAGGGCAGATCCCTAAGGAACAGGAAGAATCGAGTGTCAGCCGTAAGTGACTGCCACGAGAAGGACTCTGTGGGCTCTCCACCTGTACGAGTACAACGCACACACACACACAGGCACCTGCCTGCAACCACATCGCTGCTGCCGGAGGGACCTCAATTCACCGTCTCTTCACCTCGCTCCATATTCCAAGTCGACCTTCATTCTCATCGGAATTTGTCTAGAGCATCATACAGTATCGTCTAGTTCTATCATATTGTGCATATTCGTCAATCTCGAGACAACGCCTCGGCAGACACAAACGCAAACGTCATAGCCTGCTTGCTTCTCCAACATCGCTGCCACTTCGATCTTCACGAGACACTCTGGTGCAGCTTCACGCCTCGACTTCGCTTCCTTGTCGCAAGGCCTCTCACTTCCCATTGCCCACGATGGCTGCCCGGTCTGCGTCTCCAACCCATGCCTTTGACCCGACACCGGCTCTGGAGCACAACCCAGACAATTATTCTCCTCTCACACGTCCTCCAGTCATGGGATCCTCCTTCGATTTCAAGGGTGTCCGCTTCTCAGACCCTCCCGCCTTCCCAATGCAAGCGCGCCATTCGATAGCCACCGACGTCCCACTACTTCCCCCAATACCCTCTGCGAGCCAGCTGCCTAAGCATTCCTTCCAGGGAGCAACCTCGGCACCGGTGGTGGACATCACTGCATACATGGAACAATGTAGGCTGCTGAATACCCAGCTTAGGCAATCCCACGAGAGCGAACGAAAAACATGGGACATAGAAAGATCCGCGCTCAAGGCTCGCATAGCAGAATTGGAACAAAAACTCAGCAGGACTCGAGAGCTCAACAGACGGTCAAGCAATGATTCCTCCGTGGGTAGTCTTCATTCCTTCAGGTCGAATTCCGTACCTATTGCGGCCAATGGCAAACTCCGCCAGCGCATCTCCCCTGACCGGGCATTTTCAGAGCCGCCTGTCTGGATAGGACCAGAAACCACTCCACCGGTGACGAGAGTCTTCAGCCACGAAGAAGATGTCAACCATCTGCCAAGCATTTCGGAAGACGAGGCGCTGCCAGCCCTATCCAAGGAGACCTCGCCGTCGTCTTCTGCTCAGGAGAATGTCCCGGTTCCGATCGAACAGGTTGATAAGACGCTCGACGGAATCACGCTCAAATCGGCAGCTTTGACCTCGTCCTTTGACAAGGAAATCACCAGTCCACAGTTCGCTAGTCCCGCACGGTCTCCGTCACCACTACCCAGGAAAGAGGATTCCCTGAAGGTTGACGTTGGCACTCTGTTGTCGCCTCTGGATGAGAAATTGAGGCGACATGCTGGTCACACCCCCATGGTTTTCGACGGTACCATATCCTCCGACTCTGCGAGTACGGCATTGACACCGAGGCAAGAGATGCCTGTTGCTCCTGCCCCGACCAAGCGTCCACCCATCCGGCCGTCTGAGAACTCTGATTCATATTTTTCATTCTCTTCTCCTAGGGGGGACAACAGGAAGGAAAATCAACCGGAGGAGCTGCAACCGGTTCACGAAACGCAGGATGACCCTGCCCTGAAGGGACCTCTGATGCTCGATCCGCATGCCAAGACCGTTGAATCGGCCACTTTTCTTAACTCACTTGACGCAAGGCTCATCGAAGAGAAAAAGCAGCAGGAGAGAACAGAGTCCAAGTTGGCGGGGGCCAACGAGGAGCCAGAATCACACGATCAACACGCGGGGTCGTCTACTACTGACGATGAGATGCCAAGGTTGAGGATGAAGAACAGCATGAATTTTGGCAGTGCGTGGGGCGGTCAAGACCCCGGCCGGATGATATAGTTCGCGAGACTATCTTCTTCGTTTCTTTAGCGATCATTGCGCAGCGGTGAGCTTTGGCTTCATTCCAGCGAGGGGCTTGAAAAGCATGATGGCGCTTGGACATAAAAAGATCTTCGGAAGGATACTGTATACCCGAAAGGCGTTGCAGAGACATATGCAGGGGCAAGGTCCAAGCTTCGGTTCATTCTGGGTGATGGGGTCAATCCAGGCTCACCATGAGGCACTGCGAACCCGCCCACGGCATTCAGAACCTTTCGACTCAGCTTACAGGATGTGTCGAGAGAGGTCGATCTCGTTTCATGTAGGTATTTATTGCCGAATGGATGTAAACATCAGATCAACCACGGTCAGCATTAGGGACAATCCACTTTCACCCCTACAACTACCCATATGTTCTCGAGATTCGCGCAGCGCAGGTGCCTCGTCTCAGACAATCCTCGTGTATCATTCAGGAGATGTATCTGTCGTCAAACGTGGTCCCCAGGGGGAGACGCTACAATTCTTGCTCTCACGTCTGCAACTCCAGTCCGGTGCAGGGAGCACGGACAGTGACAGAAATGCCGCCATGGCCGTCCGGTGAAGGCACAGCCAAAGCACCGACCAACCCAATTCATCGGCACCACGAGCTCGCCAGAGGTGGTGCTTAGTACCTATGGAACCGGCACGCATGATTGGGTTATTGTGATGCTTATTTTCCCGCGCGTGGAGGTTAGGCCTGTCCACCCATGTCGCATGCATGCCCGGCTGTAGATCCCAGAGCTGTAGATCCCAGAGGGATGGACTCGAGGTTGTGCCCCTCCAATCCCGCTCTCGCCTGTCTTATCGGTCCGCTGGTTTTTCCATCCTGAAGGCCTGAAGAAGTGTACGACACGAGAACAATCACCCAGTCTTGCCCTTAAGTCACGATGAAGGCAAGAAACGTACATAACTTGGGCATTGCATGATGGTTACGTTGTTGTTGTTGCTGTCGCACAGTCATAGTGCTCGATGCCGCTGCCGCTACCACCACCACCACCACTTGGCTTCGAGCCCTCAACGGTCCTGACGACGAGAATTCGGCATAATGGCATCGGAAGCGCCGCCTCCTCCTCCTCCTTCTCCTCCCCCTCCCTTCGACGACACCGAGAAGACTTTCGACGAGAAACAGCATGCGCTGGGCGCGCAGACTAAACTAGGAGGTTAGTTAATATCTCGTTGGTTGCTGCTCAAGTTCGAGTGTTTCCTGCATGGCATGGCGTGGTTTGGCATGACATGATGTGACAAGCGCACCGGTTAACATAGCACCACACCAGACGATGGGCGCGTCAACATCATAATCAATGAGGTCAACGATCTGCTCGCCCGCCAGATCGAACAACTCCAGCTATCACGCGTGCAGGAGAACCAAATAGACAAAGGTCCCGGCGCAACACTCCCGTTTCCCGACGCAGCAGCCCCAGCGCACGCCCTCCTCGAGGCGAGTCAGAGGCCGTCGCGCGTCCCTCCGCGCCTGAACATCGTCATCCAGGTCGTCGGATCGAGAGGCGATGTCCAGCCCTTCGTGGCGTTGGGCCTCGTTCTCAAGACTCAGTACGGGCACCGCGTCCGGCTCGCCACGCACGGCACGTTCAAGAAGTTCGTCGAAGAAAATGGCCTCGAGCACTTTGACATCGGCGGCGATCCGGCGGAGTTGATGGCGTTCATGGTCAAGAACCCGGGCCTGATTCCGGGGATGAAATCGATCAAGGAAGGGGACGTGGCGAAACGGCGCAAGGGCATGGCCGAGATATTGCTGGGGTGTTGGAAATCGTGCGCCGATGCGGACGAGGTCAAGAAGAGCGAGGAGCAAGAGGAAAGCGGCAAACCAGCAGGGCCCAAGAGAAAGCCATTCGTCGCACATGCGATCATTGCGAATCCGCCGAGTTTCGCGCATATTCACTGTGCGGAAAAGTTGGGCGTGCCGTTGCACTTGATGTTTACGTGAGTCACCATGTGGTTCCTATCGCCCTGGCCCCTCCCTGCTTGCCGTGCTAATGGCGACATGGGGTCTTTCAGAATGCCCTGGTCTCCGACCCGCGAGTTCCCGCAGCCGATCGCCAACATCAAGTCGTCAAAGGCAAGTCGAAACATGACCAACGAGATGAGCTACACGCTCGTCGACATGATGACCTGGGAAGGCCTCGGCGATCTTACCAACAAGTTCAGAAAGGAGACTCTCGGTCTACCTCTGCTATCACAGGCCGCCGCGACGGACATGCTCCATCGTCTGCGCATCCCCTATACCTACTGCTGGTGAGTGGGTGCCTTGTCGGCTGTCTCGGCATCGCATGACAAGGCCTCTGCGAGAGAGTTCAGACTGACATAGTGGGACAGGTCCCCGGCTCTGATCCCCAAACCCAAGGACTGGGGCCCGCACATTACCATCGCGGGCTTCTTCTTCCTGTCGCTGGCGTCGAACTACCAGCCCGAGCCGGCGCTGGTGGAGTTTCTGGCCGCCGGCCCGCCCCCCGTCTACATCGGCTTCGGCTCCATTGTCGTGGACGACCCCAACGGCATGACGAAACTAATCTTCGACGCCGTCAGGAAAACGGGCCAGCGCGCCCTCGTCTCCAAGGGCTGGGGTGGGCTCGGGGCCGATGACCTAGGCCAACCCAACGATGTGTTTATGCTCGGCAACGTGCCTCACGACTGGCTCTTCCAACACGTCTCGTGTGTCGTGCACCACGGCGGCGCCGGAACCACAGCAGCGGGGATCGCGCTCGGGAGACCGACGGTTATCGTGCCGTTCTTCGGTGACCAGCCCTTCTGGGGCGCAATGGTTGCTCGCGCAGGCGCAGGACCCACGCCAATTCCGTGCAAAGACCTCACGGCCGACCGCCTCGCAGCCGCGATCCTCGAAGCCCTGAAGCCCGACACATTGGCGCGCGCGAAGGAACTAGGCGACCGCATCAAAGAGGAAAAGGGGACCGAAGTCGGGGCTGCGAGCTTCCACGCCCAACTCAACATCGAGAATCTCCGCTGCGCGCTCGCGCCGTCACGGCCCGCCGTGTGGAGCATCCAGACAGCCAAGTCGAAGGGGCCTGCGACACCGACCACGGATATTAGACTCAGCGCCTTCGCCGCCACGGTGTTGGGCAATGAAGGTCTCCTCGACGTCAACGCCCTGGCAATATACCGCCCGTGCGAATATCCCACTGAATTCGGCGTCATGAGTGCTCGCGTATCGGGGCCGAACCCCATTCTCAGTACGGTGGGCGGCTTCGCCTCCGACATCGTCCATGTGCCGATCAACGTGGCGAAAGCATGGGGCGGCGTAGTATACGAACCGTATAAAGGCGCCAAAACAGACGGCTTCAAGGGATTTGGCAGAGGGCTAGGCAAGGGAATCGGCCACTTCCTGTTCCGAGAGAGGAGGTTGGTGATCGGGCATGCGGCTGTGGGGATCCGCGCGACGTACGACGCCATCAAGAAGAAACTGGGCAGTGATCCGACGCTCAGCTTCATCCTAGCCACGCGCTATATGGAAGGGTTTGAGGACGTGCAGAAATCGACCGAGGAGGAGCGGATCGAGGTCATCAGGCGGTGGAATGAGCTTGGGCCCCCCGAATTGAAGCTCACGACCACGGAGAGCAAGAGTGGTGCGCCTTCGGGAACGAGCACACCAACAAATCCAAGTCTGAGTTCGAGCCCGAGCCATTCGCGCCTGACGAGCCTGACGAGCGCGAAGAGCGCGAAGAGCGAGAAAGGGTTGTCGCGGTGGTTCAGCCATTCCAGTACGAAGAGTGGTAATAGTGAGGCGTCGCCAGTGGTTGATACTGCCGGTGAGACAAGTACGGCACCTTTGGATGCCCCTTTGCGTGAGACCCGGAAAGACGAAGCGAAGGGGCCGGCAGATTCGTGTTGATCTGCCTGGCACGATTGCTATCAAGATTCCAGAACAAGGTAGGTTGGTAGGTAGACAGGCATGATAAGCGAGATGGACGGGATCTCGAAGAAACTACTATCACATTGGATGCCATTTTCCCCTTGGACCTTGCTATCCACTGTCCCTTTTCACTGTCGCTACTTTCAGTTGACAAAAGCGAGAAAAGTCGTGTCCAAGTCCACGCTGTCTGTCTTCTCGAACTTGGTCCGCTTCGTGCTGGAAGTCGGCAGGGATGCCACGGAACTTCTCGAAAGGCAGTCCTCCAAGCCGAAAGGGGTGAATGTTATCGCCTAAGCAGCCAAGGACAGCAGGCACCCCTGCTGATCTTGAAAGCACCGCCGACGTGGCTCATGGAATCGGGGTGTCGAACATGGATCATGGATCATGTGGCTGTCGAGCTTCACGTGCTATCAGGACTTGGGTGAAACCGCTCATTCTGGTCAAGGGCCAGTGAGCTCTGACCAAGGACGTCCTGTAATCGCAGCCGTGGCCGCAGTCGTCGTGTGGGAAGGTGCAAAAGCACCCAAGGTAGTGCAGGAAGGCGGCGGGCGGTTCGACCATGCATAGTGTGCATGGTATCTGGCAATTGGTTGCAACCGCGAGGGCAGCTTGAATATTTGACGCTAGTGGTGGAGAGGAAACACGAGCAGCCACTGTAGAGTGCTCGAAAGGATGCTTTGCCAAAGTCCTACGAGCTACGCCGAATGCCCGCTTGCCAAATTCCCTCTGGACTGCTCAGCACGGTTGGCTGGAGAGCGAAACTTTCTGGCCACGGCCCGACTCAACTGATGCCGCCCAACTATCGAGCATGAACGATATTGAGATGGGAGTATGTCATCGGTCTGGAGAAACGTATCTCTGGTTAAGAAAGAGCTGTGGCATTTCAAGCAACCCAAGGCTTCGTGATCATAAGCTTCACGTCTCTGGACATGGTATAGTTCGTTCCCCAGACTCGCTTCCGACACAGCACTAAGAAAGAACTGCATGGCTCAGAGATGGTCCCCATTGGCCGAGTCGAGGGAGCTGAATCGAATTCTCGTCTTGGCACATCTCATGGACATGGTTGCACGTCCGCTTCTTAGCGAGAAACAAGAACAATATGCGAGGCAGACAAATCTCTGGAGAGGTGGCAATACGTCCAGACTTTCCTCCAAAAGCCAAATGCTCGTGTGCGTGGAACTTTGGGGCGAAGCGTCTCGACTAAGAAGAATGCGTCCCGTGCAATTTGGCGAGGTTCGACATGAGGTGAAAGACGCGGCAGTTTCGGACAGTCCTTTTGAATCGCCCCGAGACATGTATAATCCAATTTAGGATAGGGCGGAGGGATGAGAACTGGACGATTCATCCACTGGAACTCTCCTACGCCAGACACTTCTCGACTGCTGGACCCCCCCAAACGTCGAAACACGGCTTGATACGAGGTGACTGCATGGCCTAAGGTGAAAGACGCTGAAGCCCAACAAGTACTCGGCAGAGGTTCAGCGCAGGGAGACCATGCTATGTATAAACAAACGAGACACCCGTCGCAATGCAGGTGGAGGGTAGTGTCCATCTTTGCAGAAAACTCGGTCAGGGACCTTGCTAACTCAAGATGCTGGCTCTGATTGCTTCACTCACGTCTACCTTTCTGGCCGGTCTAGCCACCAGCTCCGGCGTGGGTGCTCCTCTTCTCAAGCGGAGTGTCCAGCCTGGCGTCGCGGGCAATGCGGCTTGGGATGGGACCAACTACAGATGCCCCGAGGGATCGAACATCTTCATGGAAGAGTGGTGCTGTCCAGAAGGTTACGAGTACGACAGCAACAGCGGCGAGTTCACGACGTTCATATGCTGCCCAATAGGTGAGGCCCCTTGAGCGTTTCTTCTCCCCGTCGGCTCAGCCGCTGAATGCTCGCGCAGGCGGACCAGAATGTTCCCAACAGGTTTTGGACTGTCCGATTTGTGCCGACTCTAGTTGGGTGTACTTTGACATTGGCGGAACCAATGTTCCACCGACATTGCCATTCTGTTGTGAACAAGGGTATGCCCCGGGCGAGTTGCAAGCACCGCAACCCGCGAATGTGTGCACTTCGGGGGCAAATCTTTGGACGGACTACGCGACGGTAAGTGGTCCCTGCTTCCGCAAGGGGGGGGCGTGCTTGAGCTGAGAGCCTTTAGGCATCACAATGCGGACAAGTTGCAGACGCGACTGGAAGTGCATCTCCAGGAACGACTTCTGCAACGGCCACAGGGACGGGAGGACAAGGTGCAAGCTCGACTTCAGAGGCAGCGGCGACCTCGAGTGCGGCGGCGTCAGGCAGTCCATCCGAGTCGGGAGCGGCCCTCGGTCTGGGCTTCTCGGCGCTTGGCTTGCTGCTGCCGGGGATTCTGATGGTGGCCATGTAGTCGCGACGAAGAGCGAGGAATGAAGGGGGCTGGCACGGCTGGCCCAAGTGTTCGTGAGTCGCGTTACGGTGGAGCCGGCAACGCGCTTTAAATAGGTGGGCCAGCGTGTTAGGTGGCGTTCCAGCCTCGCGTGGCTTGAGATAGCCGAGTTCAACCCCGCCAGGCACGCCTGTTTCAAAGGTGCCAACCACGCTGATTTCAGCTCTGCTGCGAGGAAATAGAAAGGCCGGGCCTTCCTGCACACTCTCGCCTGGTTCATCTTGCAATCCTTCCACAACTCAGCCGCTGCTAACTTTGCACTCTTGCACCGTGCTCGCCCAGGCCCTGACGCACGCACCACAGCAGCTGTCAGATTGGTCTACCCGTTGCTTGTCGGCGGGGCACCCTTCAGTACACTTCCCTACCCGATCAACAGTATCGACGAACCTTGCACGGCGGCATCCTTAATTGACCTGAAGTGGTCTCGGTCGCAGTCCGTGCTGCGGCGCCCGGACCAGCCTCAAGAAGAAGGGTTGATCTGCTGATTGGGTTTCCTATCTTGCACAGACCCTTGGCTCCCACGATCAAGTTCGGACAAGACAGTCTGATTGCATCATCCGGCACCATGTCACAAGACATGTTTAATCAAGGATTTGGAGCCCTGGCACATCCAAACCCACGCAAGTTACCATTTGATTTCGACCAAGACAGCTCCCCTTTGTCACTTCCGCCTCCGCCGGCGACCAGAGGACATCAGCGATCTAGAACTACCGTTGACCTTCCACCACTCTTCACCCGAACGCAGTCTTTCTCCCCGACCCGATCCTCCGCATTTTCATTCCTGCGACCTGGAAGCACACGCTCGCTGTCCCCCGAAAGAGTCACATCTGCAGAAGCAGACGAAGTCGCTATTCACGGGCGGTCGCAGTCACCCACCAAAAGGAGGTCTGGCGGTCTAGCGGCTTGGTTGGAGGGAGGGTCATCTGCTCCCGTGAATATCGGACTCGTCCCTTCTCCACAGAAAGAGAAGCTGGATCCCGTTGAGGAGGTTGGCACCACTGAAGAGCTCTTCTCGAGTCGTGACTCGATGGACGCCTTGACGAGACGACCCCAGATGAAATCCACCTCATCGGGGCCGACATCATCAACCATGTCGAAGTTCAACATCTTCCGAAGGACTTCGACTGCTCCGTCGTCTCCCGAGGACATGGATGAACTTGCTCAGCTTGATATTGCCGAGGCCCTCTTCCCGCATGGCCGGCCGGACGAGTTTTCACCTGCCGCCTTCAAAAATCTCCAGCAGAACGCCGAGGGAACGATACGCCGCTTTCAGCTGGCCCACCGAGAACAGCGTCAGTCGCTACGTGCAGTCAACTCGGCGAAAAATGTCCAGGCAGACGAACTGGAGGCTGCAGAGACGAGAAACGAGCACCTGAAACTCCAACTGCAAGAAATGGCCGAACGAGCGGCAGAGCAGGAGAAAATGATCATGAAGATGAGGGCGCAGTTGGAGGCACAACGGGCATCTCTCGAATCACACGAGCAAAGCATCAGGTTGGTTGCACAGGATCAAGATGCCAGCCCGCGTCCCAAGTACCGCCGCAATCGCTCCTCCGACGTCTCGACGTCAGGAGAATCTGAGGCTGGCTCAGACGTGAGTTCAGTGGTCAGCGTTTTCTCAGAGCAGTTGTCGATAGCACCATCACACGCGACGTCACTAGATTCGTCTGACACGTCGGCGAGAGTTGACTGCCCGAGGTGTCACGGCATGAGACCGTCGGACGCATGGGATGTGGTCGGGGTGATGAAGATGGAGTCAGCGGCCTTGAAGCAACGGATCGCTGTCCTGGAAAGCGCGCAGGACGATGCTATGGATTTCATCAACGGACTGCAGTTGACGTTATGACCATGCCACTGCGCGTCGTCATTTAATACCCTAATCGTGGAGGGATTGTGCTGCATAGCTTGAAACTATCATGTTGTGAATACGAGTGTGTTTCCCACCTCTACACACGGATATCAGACTGTTTATGAACAATTCATGATGCTCCCTCCCTTCGTAGGGCATGCATTGCGTTCTGGTCTCGGGATAATTCAACGCCACGGTGAGCTGGTTCATGCTGCGACGAGGCTAGAACCCACACAGCCCCCGTCCAGCCTCCTTCACCAGCCACCTCACTACCCACTGACTGCCCACTGACCACCGGTCGACCAAATCACCAGCCACTGGGAGCCTGGAAGAATCACCAATCCACGTTGGCGTTCCTCGACTTTCAGCAACCCTTGAGCTGTCAACATGCTTTGGCAATGTCACAAATGCTAATAGTGACTACAAGGTGACATGTCGCCGGTTGAGTTGCAGACGAACAGAGCTTCAGTTCTTGCAATCGCCCGACGACCATCTTTTCTACCTGCTACCTTCTGACAATATCTATTACTTGATGTGCTGACCAGATAGATCCAACATGTCCTTCAGCGGGCGGACTCCGGAATCATTACTCCCTCGTTCAGACTCGAAGAATCCAGCGACGACATGCAAGGGTATCACCTCCACTGGAAGACCGTGTCGAAGATCGCTCGCCGCTTCACCGAAGAACTCGCCCACGCCCTCCCCGAGTCGAGGTAATGGAGTGCTTGCGGTACTGGATGAACAACATGCCGTGGCTTTCTACTGCTGGCAGCACAGAGACCAGGCCGAGCAATTGGCCGCTGCTCAGGGTGGACGGACCAGCTTGCATCCGTTAAAAGAGAGGTCGAGCATCGATAGCCTTGTCGAACAGGTGGGAGTACTAGACTTGGACGAAACCATTCCAGAGAAAAGGAAGCGACAGCACCAGACAGCAGGCACGAAGCGAAGGGACACCCTGCCGGCGGGCTGGAGCCAGATGCAAAGTCCACTTATGACAGTGCCAGAAGAGATTGTGTACCACAGACAACCAAAACCCCGGCCTCGGCCTCCACGATCGAACGTGAAACTCTCTTGGGCATGTTGCATACAAGCTGACCATGACGATTTACCTCCTCCGCGGATCCGGAGAGACGACAGGAACAGGCACCCTCGACCTTACACACGTACAACCGAGTCGTCATTGGCGGTACGGCCTGAGATGCGTCAAGCTTCCGCCAGCGTACCAACCCGGCCGAAGCCGAGTCCAGCACCGTCCCATACACAGACACTTCTATCACTTATTCCCTCCAATCTGTCACCCCAAACGACCTCCGCGTTACTCGCCGAGCTATCGCGTCCGACTTCTACCACGGACGAGGCCGGATACATCTATATCTTCTGGCTGACCCCTGAGTCTGAGGTCTGCAAACCAGATGACGAGACAGCGTCGTCCCTGCTAGATGACGACGACGAGTTCCACGCCCAAAGAAGGACTCAAGCGCTCGCTCGCTACGCGTCCGTTCACCGTCCGTTAAACCGAGCTCTTCAGAGACGCACGATCACACTGAAAATTGGTCGCGCAGCGAATGTCCATCGACGAATGACCCAGTGGACCAAGCAATGTGGGCAAAACATAACTCTGATTCGATACTATCCTCGTAGCAGCAACCACTCGGTTTCAGGATCGGCAAGTCCGGGAGCGACCGGAAAGACGGCACACGTTCACAAAGTCGAACGATTGATCCACCTGGAGCTCGCAGATAAGAGGGTGGTCAAAAACGCATGCGACCAGTGTGGGCGCGAGCATCGAGAGTGGTTCGAGGTCGACGCGACCAAGGAGGGATTGAAAGGCGTGGATGAGGTCGTGAGACGGTGGGTGGGTTGGGCCGAGAGACAGCAGGCTCCGCTGGAGCAGTCGCAGTATTATTAGCGGTGAATGCCTGTCCTGGTTTCACCATGGGATGAAAACATATACTGCATAGATTTAGAGCTTCATATTTACAACATGCGGACCGATTTGGCGACGGTGCCTAAACGGGGCTATCAAGTCGACCGCCGGGTGCGATGACTCCCAACACTTCAAGACTCCCGGTTCATGCACGTGTGTGCCATCATTGGACAGACGAAGTTCCTTCTCGCCCACCTATTTGTTGGATGAGAGCACGCTGAGCAACGGGCGCGCCTTATTCGCTGGGTGCGCTCAGCCTCGTCTGTGTCCAAGCATCGACCCATCCTCGCGGTAAATATGCTCTGAATGAGTTGCTAGTAGTCCCGACTGGTGGTTTCATCGCCCGCGGGTGAGGACCGACTGTCGATACTGCACGAAATGGACAAAGTTCCAAAGTGAACAACGCAAAGGTGAGAGAGAGGAAGGAGAAAGCGGTCAGTGATCGAGGCGCTATGGCTACTACCTCACCGTGCGTCCGAGGTGATAAATTAGACCACGGCGGTCTTATGAATCCTAACGTGCGCTTCAGGAACCAACACACGTCTGAGACGGCAGAGCAGCAAGAGTACGAACAGTCGATCCTTTGCCGGCACTACCCAGACGACAGACGACGGCTCGACTTGGGCCATCTCGCCGAAGACGAGCCAGGAATGCCAGACAGAGCAGGTGGTGGTGGTACCGGTGGCGGTAAGGACGACGATGGCAATGAGAGACCGCCCTCCTCCTCGTCAGCAGGTTCATCTGGCACACGGGCCAAGGTCAAGGGGAAACTCAGGTCGTTCTGGAACAAGACGGTCGTGCCCGCCTTTCCCGAGGCCATCGCGGATATCTCGATCATCAAGGCTGCTCTGAAGGTCGAGACCACCATTACCAAGGACTTGAGGGATACGAGCCGGCATCCCGAGGTTGCCAAATCGGCCACGATCCGAAGAGGATTCGAGCTTTCTCCGGAAGAAACGCGCTTCCGAGACGCGAGGAAAGTCAAGGTCCGGGACGCTTTCTGCCGGTATCTAGACCTTGACCCTGCGGATGTGCATGTCGATGATGTGCCCATTGTGGCGTTTGGCGGTTCAGGCGGAGGATACAGGGCCATGATTGGCATGCTGGGATATGGCGAGGAAATGAAACGCTCAGGTTTGTGGGACCTGTTGACGTACGTGGCCGGGGTGAGCGGTAGTTGTTGGAGTCTGGCCGCGTACTATACTTGGGCTGGGACCAGTATGGACGCAGTGATCAAGCATTGCAAGCAGAGATTGCATCCCCATCATCCATTGTCGCCAGAGGCGATCCGGGAGGTGTTGCATGCGCCGGGCGGACCATCCAAGACGCTCGGCCCATTGGTGCAGAAGCATCGGACAGGATTGTCGACCGTCGCGATGGATCTGTACTCGGTCTTCACTACCGGGCATCTTTTCCTGGTGCATGATCCGAGTTTGGTGCCGCCTGGGTTGCATCCCACTGTCAAGAGGGAGGTCGCAGGCCAGCACGAGCAGTGGTTCAAGTGGTCGTCGGCAAATTCCCATCTCGTCGATGGTCAAGAGCCGTTACCGATACTCACGGCGATCCGGCATGAAAGACCGTGGAAGGACTGGGTTGATAAAGAACACCCTTTCAAAGAAGCAGATCCTGGAGCCAAGGAGCATGAGGACGCACCCGACGCGTGGTTCAATTGGTTTGAGATTTCGCCCATCGAGGTTGGCTGCGATGAGCTGGAAGCATGGTGTCCAACATGGGCGTTTGGCCGGCCGTTCGACAAGGGTCGAGACACCATGCAGATCCCCGAGCAATCTCTGGCGTTACTGCTGGGACTATGCACGAGTGCGCCGGCAGGGCCGTTGACGTCGTACCTTGCAACCATCAAACGAAGCCTCCCACCGGGTTTCATTGGCAATTCGATCAACGACATGGCCAAAGGTCTTGCGCGCATGTGGGGTGAGAAGGGTACGGAGGTGTTTCAAGCACACCATCCTCTGCACGCTGTCAACGAACACAATTTCATGTTCCACTTGAGCAAGGGCGAGCACAAGGACACGTCCTCGCCGCCGATTGAGAACTCGCCACGCATCCACCTCATCGACTCTGGAATGGACAATAACTGCCCGACATATGTCATGCTCCATCCTCGGCGGAACGTCGATGTCATCTTGAACATGGACGCTTCCAGCGACGTATTGAAGGGCACCTTCCAGGAACGGGTCGACCAGATCGCCAGTCGAAGATGCCTCAAATTCACCAAGCGACATCCCGAGCTCAAAGCTGGCACAGATCCGACACGTCCCGACCAATTCCAGGGATTGTATGCACAAATCTACGACGGCTCCATCCTCATTGACAGACCAGGGGAGGTCGTGGATTCGTACGGCCATGCCGTATCGAATCCACCTGCACCGCCTTGTCTCCACGAGTCGACGATGATATACATCCCGTTACTGCCGAACCAGGCTGCGGTGGCAGACTTTGACCCGTCGACCGCGAAGTTCTCGGGCTCGTATAATCTGGTGTGGACACCCGACCAGGTGGAGATGTTGGTCAGGGTGTGTTGCGCGAATTTCAAGGCCGGGGAGGAGACGATCAAGACGGTGCTGAGGGAGCAGTGGCTGAAGAAGAGAGCCACACGGGAAGCAGCCGCTGCGAGCATGTTGCCTCTTTCTGAACCTTCTGGGGAAGTTTCTGGGTAGGGTGAGATCGTGTCTGATATTACGGTCCTGACAAAGATAGTCCACATCGGGCGATTGCGGAAGCAAGACTTTCGTTTTCTCTGCCAATTGCAGACTCAAGCACGCTCGCAGAGTAGAGTCCAAACGATAGGGAGCCGGTGTGGACAAAGCAGACACGGCAGAGTGACCGGGGGGGCATCACTTGGCATGCAGGAAGAGCAGGCAGACGGTTATATCGGGCATCTGCCGTCCGACTCGATCAGGCCATGCTCTCAGATTACATTGCAGATCCATGCAGGCCAGTAATCCCCAACCTTCTAGAAGCACTGGAGAAGATTGTAACACGACACGACAATATCGCGGAGCACGAAAAGAGCGGAAGGAAGGCTGGTGTCTCCTGCATGGAACATGCACGGAACAATCCGGAACAACGATTTCCCTTGCCAAGCCTCCCGCCTTCCTCTGGCCACACGAATGCGAGGCAGTCGTTTCCGCTTGCTTCGCTCCGTCGGTTTCCTCGATCGCGCAAGAACCACCACCGCTGGGTGCTCCAGTGCCTTCACTGAGCAGTCTCTTGCCCTGGACCGTCAATAGCACCCCATCACGGAGCCAGGGCATTCCACCCACGGGTGTGCAACCCCGCGCCAGCAGCCACATGATGATGCCCAGCTCCGCCCAGGACGCCCGGTGTCTTGGTCCTCTTGGTATGCTGCTAATGCGGATCCTCCACCAGATCGACCCCAGCACCCCAGATTACTGCCTCACGACGATAGGTCCGCGATCCTTCCCGCCCTGGGTCATCGTCTTTCCTACAGGTCGGCACCCGCCCGACGTGACATCGGCCCAGCAGGACAATATCGGCGAATGCAAGCCGATGGTTTCTGCATGACGGCTTGGCTACGTGGCGTGCTACAAGATTACTCGGCCATGCTTGTCTAGGAGGTCAAGAGGTGCTTGTGGCTGGTCCGACACGAAGCTCTATCTGCCGCTCCCAACGCAACTTCATGAAAATCACCGAAAAGGTAGGGTATCGGCCAAGATGCTGATCATCCCAGCACTCGAGTCACCTCATGCATGTGTAACCCCCGCCAGCCCACCTTCACCCTCCACACTGCATTCTGGTGGCCCTTGTTCAACCGCGTCGTCTGTCCCGAACTAGCAGTGATCATGAGTTACACACGGGTCGCTCATCATGCCCGTCTCGCTTTGCCGTTGTCAGTCCGAGATTTGCTCGTCTCCAGGGCTCCTCCGATCCTTGGTCGATAAAGATGCAACCATAAAAGCCGCCGTGTCCCTTCGAATCGTGCAACATATCTTCCAGCCTTCTCGTCTGTCATCGACCGTGCCACAGACCTCCACCCTAGCCATCACTCCTCACCTTTCTGTTTGTTCCTAAACATGGCCGAGACAATCAATGAGCCTGCGGACCCCATTGTTCGAGGGACGTGGGCAACGGCGAAGCAGTCCTGGTCCGATCTCTTCAAGTGGAAGCAGCGTGTCGCCATCACCAATGACTACGGCGAAACCCACTGTGAATGGCAATCGCCACGCCCGTTGAGGAACCCCTTCAGCCTCTTCGCCCAACTCAGCGGCAAGGACTGGCTCTTCTTCTTGGTCGGTCTGGCAGCATGGACTGCCGATGCCTTCGACTTTCACGCCCTGTCAATCCAAACAGTCAAGCTTGCAAAGTATTACGACACGAGCAAAACTAACGTTACCACCGCAATAACATTGACTCTGCTCCTCCGTTCAGTTGGCGCTGCCTTCTTTGGACTGGCAGGAGACAAATTTGGTCGGAAGTATCCCATGGTCGTCAATATGATCATTCTTGGTCTGTTGCAGGTCGCAACCATTTACAGCGCCACCTTTACTCAATTCCTGGCTGTCCGCTCGCTCTTTGGTCTCTTCGTGAGTCCTCCATCTCGCGATATTTTGAGCTTTCCATCCGACAGAATTCTGTGGGCAATACTAACCTCGGACGCTACAGATGGGCGGTGTCTACGGCAATGCCATAGCAATGGCTCTCGAGAACTGCCCAGTCGATGCCCGTGGCTTGATGTCCGGCATTCTTCAACAGGGCTACTCACTCGGCTATGTCATCGCCGCATGTTGCAACCTCGGCGTCGGCGGCGGCACCGACTCTTGGAAAACCGTCTTCTGGATCGGCACCGGTCTCTCCATTGGCGTAGGCCTCATTCGTTTGTTGTTCCCTGAATCAAGACAATTCACCGAGGCCAAGAGGGCCGGCAAGGGCCATACTTCGTCTGCCGCTGCATTCTGGGTGGAAACGCGCAAGATGCTGGCCCAGGAATGGCGCATGTCCATCTACTGCATTATCCTCATGACCTGGTTCAACTACTATTCCCACACGTCCCAGGACAGCTACACAACGTTCATGCTCACGCAGAAGGAGCTCAACAACAGCGCTGCCAGCCGCGCATCGATCATTATGAAGACTGGCGCCTGTGTCGGTGGCACCATCATCGGATATATTTCGCAATGGTTTGGTAGACGTCGTTCCATCGTCTGCTCCGCCATCATATCCGGCATCCTCATCCCGGCGTGGATCCTGCCCACCACGGAAAGAAGCCTTTCTGCAACAGGCTTCTTCATGCAATTCTTCGTGCAAGGTATGTGTGGTCTGACGATGGCATTCATTTTCGCGGGCGTTTTGGAATCTAATCCGCTGCATCCTACAGGCGCCTGGGGGGTCATTCCCATTCACCTGAACGAACTCTCACCGCCGGCCTTCCGCTCGTCCTTCCCCGGAATCACGTACCAACTCGGAAACATGATCTCTTCGCCCTCGGCACAGATTGTCAATGCGATTGCCGAACACAACTTGGTGAGAGCCGTCGACGGAGAGCTAGCCCCGGCATATGGGCCGACCATGGGGGTGGCGACCGCCATCATTGCAACAGGTAAGCAAGTGACCCACTCACTCATCGGCCGTTTCGTTTCGTTTCCGGCATCAATGTCAAAACTAATCCGCCGGGACTGCAGGCATTGCTGTGACCACGGCGTTGGGACCCGAGAGAAGAGGCGCCAAGTTCGAGTTGGCCAAACCTGCCGGAGTGCAAGAGGAGATGAGGCGGAAGAGCGTCGACGTGGAGAGCCAGGCTGAAGAAAAGGCGCAGGTCGTGCAGACGGAGCAGATTGCGGAGAAGCAGTGATTAGATGGAGGAAGAGTGTGTGCGACAGCTTTACACCCTGGTCCCGGTCGGTCTTGTCATGGAGAGCATCGGCGACAAACCGACGATAGCAGCATGGGGCGAAACGTAGCAAGGATTTGAAGATTGTTGATGCCACGACGGAATCACCCTGCGCAGCCATCAGCCGGCAGCAAGTAGAAAAGCATAATCGAAATCGATGCCCCCGGGAGCGACTAATACAACTGCAATTGGGAATTCAAATCTGAACACCTCGTAGTGCGGTTGATATCGATCGAGAGAAAGGGGAGTGAGGGGGGGAGAACCACTGTAGGATGATGAAGAAGAAGCGTGTCGTTTAAGTCATTGTTCCACACGCACTGCGCTCTACGTACTTCCCAACTCACTACTTTACAATCCTACTCTCGCTTTCACGTCCACGTCCACGTCCACGTCCGCGTCGGAGATCTGCTTGATCGGTCGACGCATCAGGCACCGTTGCCGACGAGGCCGAGGAGAGAAAAGAACAGCTTTCGGTGGAAACTCCAATCATTTCTCCATTCGAAATATCCAAAACTAGGTATATTACTAATCTCAGAAGGACATCGGCAACGATGTTGCGACCTCGACTTCAATCCTATTGATCGTCCTGCTCACTCGAGCTCCTTAGACAGTGTAGCGGAAGAAGGTCGCGTTGTCTCCCTTCTCCCTCTCAGCGGCCTTATCCTCAGTAGAGTATAGTTCCGGCGCCTTGTACTCGGCGTCTCGGCGCGCGTTCTCGCGGCGAAGGTAGAGAGTCATGAAGATCTGCAGGCAAGTGCTCATGGTGAGCATCCCGATGAGAATGGCATGGCCCTTGGTGAACTTGGGGGAGTCCTCGCTCAGGTAGATGAACCCGGAAATAATGCCGCCAAGGTTGCCTATCAAAGACATCGTGTTAGCATGGGGCGGGGTCAAGGGGAAGTCAAAAGTGCAAGACTCACCGAAACCGACGTGCATGGCAATGCCCACAGCTCGCTTGACAGAGCCGCCAATGTTATTTCCGTTCCAGGCCACACCTTGAGGCACGTTGGGATAAATGCCCGCTCCGAAGAAGAAGCATCCGGCATATTTGACATGGGGGTTCTGCGAGGAGATGAGCATGATGAGGCCGACGATGGCCGTGATGTTGAAGCCGATCATGAAGATTCCTCGAGTCTTGAGCTTGTCCGCCGCGAAGCCACCAGTGATGCATAAGAAGCAAGCGACAATGTACGGGGGCACTGTCATGAGCTGCGCTGTTTCGTTGGTATAGTCGAGTGTCCTGACGATCGTTGGCAGGAAGAGCGAGAAGGAGTACAACGGGGTGTAGACGCTGGAGTTTCTTGTTAGCGGTCAAAATGGGAGGCACCGGGGGCGGTTCTTACCCGATGGTGATGAACATGTGGACCCAGATCTTCCAGTCTCTGACGGCATCCCAGAAGTACTTCATATCGTACTCGTCTGCGAGAGAGCTCCGGTCTTGTTCAAGCCGGCGAGAGACTTCGTGTCGCTCATCAGGAGTAAGAAACTTGGCAGTGGACGGGTAGTCGTTCATCACCCAGAATGCAAGGACGGCCACGACGAAGGTGACGATACCCTCGAGGATGAAGATCCAGGCCCAGCCGCCTTTGCCGCCAACTCCGTCCATCTCAGTAATACCGCGAGCCAGGAGACCACCGAAAGCACCGGCTGCGGTAGCTGCAGAGAAGAAAACGGCCTGGAGGCGTTAGTCTTGGCGCATTCTACACCAGTCAAACTCCCGGGGTTCCTACCATTCTTAGGCCACACTCGTGCCGACGGTACCACATGGTGATATAAAACGTGACCCCCGGGAACAAACCGCCCTCTGCGATACCCAAGGCGGCACGAGCGGCAAGCAAGCCACCGTAGCTGGTAACGAGACCCATGAGCGTTGTGCACACTCCCCAGACGACCATGATTGACGGAATCCACAGTGAAGGCCGAGTCCTCTTCATCATCAAGTTCGAAATTGGTTCGACGGCGACGTAGAACGGAAAGAAGATTGCAAGGGCACCCTTTGCGCGCGTCAGCCAAGATGATCCACTAGCCAGAAGAATATACCCACATTGTAGTCCAAGCCACTCATTCCAAGGTCGTCCTCGAGGCCCGCCAACCTGGCATTTCCAATGTTTGTTCGATCGAGGAAGCTGAGAAGGTAGAGAAGAGCCAGAAATGGCAGAAGCGTCCAGTCGATCTTCCTGATCAACCTTCTTGTGGCCTTCTTGTCGAAGGAGAGATCTTGCGAGCTTGCAGAGGCGGACTCCAGATTCTCAACCTTTGCTCCCACATCCTTGCCGTCTGGGTTCTCGATGGGAACCTCAACTTCTGGAGCACCCATGTTGATTGGTCGTTGTGTCTGTCGGGCTGCTTGGGCAGTAGTGGGAAGGTAGAAGAGAGAGAGACCCAACTGTGTGGTTCTGTGTAACAAGAGCAGGGTATTTCGTCCTGAACCAGAGGAGTGCACGAGGAGAGAAGGAGCCACGAGCGAGGGTTGATCTGCTGGGTTCAAGGCGCACCATATATAGGTGGGCAGTATGCAAACGTTCAGCGGTGGCGGGGTGTACAACGTGTAACGAAAATCCACTTCCCCGTGCAACTTTGGAGGTGCTCCGCGCTGCCCCAGTCATCTGCCCCAGATCTGTCCGCAAGCCATCTCGGTAGTCCGGTGCAATTTCGCCACGCCAGTGGTCAACTCGAACCTCAACAGTTTTGACAGCGGTTTCAGCGCCTTGCCATTCTCGCTTGTCCGGGTGAAAGGAGCATCCCGGCAGAGTATAGTGCACATCAGCTGCATGTGTCAGGAATGTTGGTCGCCGCAGGCAACCGTGGTGATGGCGATATCGACTCAACCAGGATGTATTGGTACCAGCAACAATGTTACTGGGTCGTCATGGTGTCGAACCATACCGCCGAGCCATGTGGCTGCACTTGGCATAGATAGCCTTTTCCCCCCAAGTCCCAGTTGGGTTCGGAGCAAGGGGACAAGAAAGAAGACCAACTCAGGCACCATGGCATGTTGCGGGAACACAGCAAGGCTTGGAGGCCCGTCGGGGCTCTCAGTCGCTGGACAAGACGCACTCAAGACACGGTGACGATAGCCCAGCGTCAAGTCACGTCTCGTGCGTACACCTTCGTCGATCGGCCAGGAGGAAGGCTGAAAAGCCAGGCGAAATACGAGATCTGGGAGACATCCGGCAGATGTGCTTCCAAGCAGCCATGCCCGGAGAAGCGACTCGATTCGGCCGCCGAGGGCGCGATGCTGGCGGAAGGAGAGACCGTCACGCAGAGGATGTAACGATGGAAGAGCCACGCCAAGGCTCTAGCCGCGTGCCAAGACTGCGAGCCAAGAGCGGGATGGAAGGCGCGTCCACGCCGATTCGTCGCTGCCAGTTTCTGAGCGGCCGTCCGTCGACGGGAGTGAGGGACGCCAACGACAACTGTACAGTAGATCCTCGAATACGAGCTGCCAGAAGCACCAATGCCTTCTGGAAGGCGGCAATGTCGAATGAGGTCCGTGTTTGCAAATGCCATGCCAGCCACGCAAGCAGCGAAGAAACCCGTTTCCTTCCATGAGGCTTCCACCCGGGAGACTTTTGCGCGTCATGGGAAACCATGAGCCCGTGTAGAGAAATGGTTCCTGCTCGCATGGGAAACCTCGCCGTCAACGTTTGTGCCCCGTCAATGGCGATTTTGCAGCCTACGTTCTGTCGAGCGACTTAGTAGCCTACCCCCCCGTGGAGGCATAATCCACTGGAGCTGACGTGCTCTATCTGTGCTCTGTCTCGCTGTGTTGCCTGTGAAACCGCCATCTGGACCCAACAGGCGGGCCACTGGCACGGCTGAGCAATCCAACATCTGCTAGGGTGCCAAGTCGACCTTCCATTCGGGGATGGCGTTGACTGGGCCCGACTCAGCAAAACTGGTGACATGGGCCCACTGGTCGCGCTCACGCAGAATCCAAGACTGCTTGCCAAACGCCACAACGGTGCAGGGCAGTACTCGAAGATGATGATTAACCATGCCCGTGCCCAGATCTGGATGTGCTTCCATACAGCCGGGTCTATCTGCCGAGTGAGCCTCCCAAACCGACACGGTATTGTCCAGTATCTGTCGGTAGATGGACTCCACCGTCACGAGAGAAGTCTGGCATCACGTGTTGGTACCGCCACAAGATATCCCAGATACGAGACCGGTGCATTACCGAGTCCGCGTCAGTTAGCGAACGCTCTCCGACTGGTGGTGATATTGCCCTGGGCAAGCCCGTATATAGACACGACCAACAGCGCCATCTAGAATCTCTGTAACCACTCCAGTCAGGTCCTCGCGACCGTCCGTGTTGACAACGAATAACCTTTCCTGAAGAAGATATCCGTGGTCCGATTGCAGCTCGTTGGCGATTGGCAACGAAGGCTCAGACCACTCGTTCAAGGATTTCTGGAATGGTCGCAGAAGAGTTCTAGAATGGTCTTCATTGTTGGGTCAAACTCAATAACGTCGGTTCCTTGTTCACCTTCCGCAGACTGCTGTCGTTTAGGTGGAAGTTGTTCTTCGTACTTCGGCTGAGCCAGGAGGTGGCATCTGCTTGGTTTGCTTGGCCTGAGTCCACGCGGAACGAAGGCGCCTTTGGCAGGCGCCGACGGGTTGATGTCCTCCCCGGCTTGGGTCGACAATCCGAGCTCGTTCAGAACAGCACAGTTCTTGTGCCAGCACCGCCGTCAATTCCAAGTTGCTCTGCGACTGCAAGTTGGTTGGCACTTGCATTCGCTCTGGTATGCTTCATGACTGCAAGGCATAGAGCTAGATTTGAGTCTCCAGAGCATCACCCACCCGAAGGACCTGCTGTGTTCGCTCCGAGGCCTCGTTTCCGTCAGCGGTAGCGTTCCTTAGCATGGTAAGGGAATCCAGGGAAATAGCAGATGATCCCCACAAGGGCGGTGCCTGTGTAGGAGTTGAATTGGCGGTATATCTGCTGCGTTCCGTCGAGGTCGTCTGAGTCTTGCTCTGGACCTCTCTCGCAGCCAGAGTCAAGCATTGCTTCGCACCTGAAGAGATTTGCACAAGCACCCTCGAACGAGGTATGTCATCCTCACCACAGACTCCTGACCAAGTCTATCTATTCATCGCGAGTTGGTAGATTTCATACTTCCTTGTCGAGAAGACCCAGCACCTCATGTTTTAATATGAGGCCTTGTTATGTTGGTAGGGGGCTAAGCATTTCCCAGTGAGAAGAAACCGATGGTTGGCTGCTGGACCAAGAGCAGGAGGTGGTCTGGCTTCACAGCTATTGAGGGACCGTCAATGAGATTGGGAAACAAGAGCGGCGGGCTACGCGCATATGAATATTGACATGTCGAGATTCTGCTTCACTACCGACGTGTACACGGCACCGTATTGCGCGAGTCGCTTTAAGCTCGACCCAAACTCGACCCGCAAAGACCGGGACCACGACGAGAGCATAACTGCATTCCACCAACTCACGGGGGCCGTCTTGTCCACGTCGATAAGCGAATCCAGCGAAACACATCGATTGCTACACCTTGTTGACTATGCGCTACTTGCACGTTATCCGCACATACACACATATCCGCCAGCAGACAAGGTCTGATCCCCCGGGGTTGGATCGGCATCCCCGCCGAGCAGACCGAATGGCGTCCTCACTGTAATAGCCGAAGTCGCCCTCGATCCAGCATGAACACATACGCGGAAATACTACTGTGAAAGAAGCACACGTCTCTCCACATGTTCCCCACGGCTTCTCTCCGCGCGGCTGAATACAGCGCGAATTTAGCCGGACTGTAGAGAATAGGTTATATCACGAAGAATGGTGGTGAGTGCCCGAAGCGGTATGTACGTAGACACAATCTATGCAAGGTAAAATTAATCGAGAAGGAAAGCATCCACGCCGGACCAAAATCCTCAGACCACACAAAAGGCAACGAAGAAAGGGTAGGCCGCGCGACGATGACTTCCTCTCCCATCCGTCTCGGCATTATAGGCTACGGCTTCTCGACCAAGTGCTTCCACCTCCCTTTCATCAACGCCTTGCCCGCCGACTTCAAGGTCGTGGCGTTCTTCCAGAGATCAGAGCCGCCGAAGGACCCCAAGGCCGCGGAACCGGGCTCGCATTGCACCGTCGACTATCCCGACGTCAAGCACTACAGCCAGAAGGAGGAGTTCTTCGCCGAGAAGGCCATTGACGTGGTGATTGTCTGCAGCAGACAGGATACGCACGCTGAATATGCCACCAGGGCTCTAAACGCCGGCAAACATGGTACGTACGTGTGTGTAGATGGATGGACCGATCGAAGGGGTTCAAGCAGATGCCGCATGACCGCGAGTGAGGAAGGTTGGCTAAGCGGCGGGTGTCCTAGTCGTCGTGGAGAAGGCGTTCACCAGAACGACGGCAGAGGCAGATGATCTGATCGCCCTGGCGAAGGAGAAGAACAAAATCTTGACAGTCTTCCAGAATCGAAGATGGGTAAGGAGCGGTTTCTTTTCATTCCTCGCTTTTTGTTTCCAACATCTCTGACTCCCGCCCTCAGGACAATGACTTCCAAACCCTCCGCCACTTGATCGCCAAAGACGCCCTCGGCACGATCAAGGAACTAGAAATTCACTACGACGTCGACTTCCCCTTCTGGATGCGCAGTAAGTCTTTCCCTTCTCAAACTCCCGGCTGGTCGGCTTCTGGCCGTGGCGGTGGCTACGGCGCTGATGATGATGATGATGATTGTGATGCTAAATTGCCGGCCCATAAAGATATGAACAAGAAGGAATACTCGCCCGGCGACGGCATGACATTTGGCCTAGGAAGCCACACATTCGACCAGGCACTCCTCCTCTTCGGCCGCCCCTCCAGAGTTGCGGGCTTCCTCCGCGTGTTGAGAGGCATCGACTCCGAGGTGGAAGACTCCTTCACCGCCATCCTGCAGTACGAGGGCCTCCAAAAGGACCTGCTCGTGACGGTGAAGACCAACGTTGTATCTCCGCTGAAGGATCAGTTGAAGTATGTCGCGAGAGGGACAAAGGGGAGTTACGTCAAGGTTTGTTGGTTTCTTTGCTCCTTTTGTTCCAGCTTCTGATCCGGGCTTCCAGCATGGCACATGTATCCAAGAAGCACAGATCCTCGGCAACCCCCCCCTAGCGGTGACAGACAATTCTTTTGGTCACGAACCACCGCATCTGTACGGCCTGCTCACAAGCAAGAACGAGCCCTTCGATCGTGGCCATCAAATTCACGAGCCTGAGGTGAACTTGTGGGTTGGTCGATATCCCACAATCCCGGGTCACTGGCTGGGCTTCTACGAGAACTTGAGGGATGCGATCCGTGGGAAGGCTGAGATTGCCGTGCAGCCCGAACAGAGCCGGGATGGAATCCGATTGATCGAGTTGGTCAGGGAAAGTAGTCAGACGGGGACGATTGTGAAATGGCATTAGATGAGCCCGGTGGTGCCTATGTGTGAAAGACCGGTGGAGCAGAAAAGGGGATATAGTATTCAACCGGCCCAGCTCCATGCAGCTGGAGCAGCATCGGAACCGCGCACCTGTATATTCCCATCGACCCTCCTCTTGCCGTGGTGTTTCCCTCTCCAAGACTCCTTTGCAACCATTCACCCTGATAGCATAACCCAGACGCAGTCCGTTGATAGATCAAAGCACAGCCGGACCCAGTAACAAGCGCAAAGCGAGGAGTGATTACGCGATGAGAAACCGTCAACGCCCCGATTGTCGCCTTGACCAGACACTCGACCCCCAGTGAACCCGACTCTTTTGGAAAGGCGACCCTCGCAGTTCTCAGCATCCACATTGATGGACAAACGCGAATGAGCTTGCTTCCCTTCCAACAGCGCGATTGCTTCCACAAAGGCCATGTGACGTTGCCCGGTAGCCACAGGCGAAGAGCAGCGATAGCCACTGGGCTTCTCGCAGATTCCTGTTAACCGCCCAGGTCAAATATACCCTCCTGTTGCGTGAATGCCACCTGTTTCCTCGATGCTGTTGACCCGCCCCCCCCCGGACTGGATACTCCGTCACCCCACCTGCTTCAGTTTTGTACCCAAGGATTCCTGGACTCTCCTCGTCACCCTCCAGACAGTGTTGAAACGCCGACAAGAACAACATGAATGAAAGAAATCGCTGCAGAACAATCCCCTTCCTGAACACGCTATGTGAAAGCATCATCACAGACACCAACACATGCATAACGAACAACCCCACCTATGCAGTGCCCTGTACACCGAAGATATGCTGGAAAAGCAACACAACTCCGCGCATACAAAACTGGTCATGTTCAGGTCATGTCCTCATAAGTCATTCAACCCCAGACCGAGGTTGTGCCAATTTTGGTGGAGCCCCAAACACCACTCCCATTGCGCCAAGTGCTCATCCCGGTATTTGAGGACTCCTTCTGGTTATTCACGTTCGAGTTCGCTGAACCGGCCCGGTCAGCGTTCTGCTCGCTCGGGCCAAAGCTGTACCCTAGTGAAGAAGGCAGAGGTGATGTTGTGCGCTTGTTGATCGATTGACTTGGTGCCTGCTGGGCGTTGGGACGGCTGCCGATGGGTCCCATTCCACCCGCGATCGGCGCCGTCGTTGATTTGGAGATCTGTCGGGAGTGGGACGATTCCTCCCCCGTCGGGGACGTCGACGCCTTTCCAGAAGCAGCACCATCAAATGTACCGAATCCTGGTGCTTGTGCAGATGGCGAGGTCACTTTGTCTCCAAGAGAACCTTCTTGACCGGAAGCTGCATTGGCTTCACCTTGGGGGCTGAAGGGATCAGCGCCTCGAGGAGAAGGGCCGCGAGGAGCCCCTGTCACACCGCTGGGCACCTGCCCAGCCTGGTCTCGGTTGACATCCTCCTGAGAAAAGGGCACCTGTCCGACGAAGGCGGCTGGGTCGCCGCCATACAAGGCGCGATGCTGACGAGCAATCAGGTCCCGACGACCCTCTTCACTGAGAGTGCTGGGACTCATGGAACGATCGGACTTGTTCGATGACATGTCCGCCAGCACGCTTCGATTATACTGCTGTTCTTGATGGTAGTTGCGAAGTTCTCGCTCCCGCTGGGCTGCCATTCTCCTTTTGGCCTGCAACATCTGATCGGCATCTCCTTGCCGCCCATGCCTCTGGGAGGCGTAGAAGCTTTGGAGATTCGCGGCCGGATGTGGTCGTGAAGGGTCGAAGTCGCTTACTGCATGACGGCCGCCATGCGGTCTGGGCCCTGGATGCAGTCAGTTCGTGGACTTTTTCCTTTTCTCTGTGCCAGATTCCATTAACGCTTACCAAACTCTGCTCCGGGGCGCATAACGCCCATCGGACGTGGTCCGCCAGCATAAAATTTCCCACTCTTGATGAGATTATCCATGGCTCGATCCACCTCTGCCGTGCAGTCAATATTTGCGTTTCCACTGCCTTGTCGCCAAACGCACCTTCAAATTGTGTGGCAAAGGCGACGCCATCCTCCCGCTGGGAAGTAGAACTCGCGCCTGGATAGATATCATAAGCATCAGTGAGAGGATGCTTCGGATGTAACCCACCTGATCTCGATGGGGGAGGCGGCTGCTCCCACGATGGCTGCCGGCCAGGTTGTTGCCATCCTTGAGGTTCGTATTGAAATGACATCTCTCTCGATGTATATCTGGGCGCTGCTAGCTCAAGGATCCTGGGTAACGTGCGCGCCGAAGTATATGGTCGGCGAGGTCGGTAGGCAGTGGCTCGTAGGGTAAAGACTCGCTGTCGAACAAATGAGTTAGCCACGCCTCCAACACAAAGATGATATGAGCGGATGAATGCGACTGGCTAGGACGGTAGAAGAGAAACGTGCATATCAGATCGAGGAGGGGTTTAGGCAATGGTGTGTCTGGTTCGGTTGCTTTGCTATTCGGTGCGGGCGACGGGTGGGGAGTGCTCTCATTTTTCTCGCCCATCGGCCACCTGGAGCCAATGGTAATTGGCGCGATTCGTCCTGTCGCTCAATTTGACCAAGGCTCCACGGCAATGGGACGAGAATTCATCGAGGTTGTTGACTTACAGAACCAGGGGATCGAGTCGCAGGGTGCTCGCAGAAATGCAGGGAGCAGGTGGTACTGCAGGGAGGGGCGTGAAGGGAGCCTGCACACTGCGACGGCAGGCGACACCAAAAAAAATACAAGAAGGAACAATGGGAAAATCGCAGGCGCGGAGAAGATGGGGAGGGTCAGAAAAAGTTCGCCGACGAGAACGAGGTTGACGTTAGCACCACTTTTGGCACCCGACATCCACGAGGGCGAGAGGGAAATTCGAAGGGGCCCTTGTAACCTCATGCAAGCGAGTTAAAAGGCACCCGAAGTGGGAGCGGGTGGCATCCACAAGCTGTACCGCTGGCCCTCGGTGTCTCTTGCTTGACTCGACTGAAGTCTTCGCTTCTCCTGCCAGAACGAACGACACGGCGTAGCCTCTGATGAGATTCTTGTGGTCGCTACAGAGTACTCTCTACGGGACTACAACAGCAATTGGGAAATAAATGGCCGGGTAGGATGGTTTTCACAACCGGTTCTCAATGCATCCGTGCCTCGTGCTGGAGAGAAAACTGAATGAGCGACTGCCCGGGCATTGGACGAGACAACAGCGCAGGCGGGTCATCCCTACCCATCACTATGCACAAGCTAACGATGACTGGCTTTAGTAGCTGGGTAAGCGGCAACACTAAGTGCAAACTCCCTCAAGAGTCCGTGTCTGAGGTTGAAAGAAACTTGTCTGTCCACTGGTGAGGGCGTTTTTCTACATATCTAGCGATGCATCGAGATGATTTACTTCCGGAAGAATCTGATAAGGAAAAGAAGTCGAAGTCGAAGCCAGCCCAGGTTTCTCCTTGGCCCAGGTGGCGACGCCAGGATCGTGGTTGTTTCGGTAGCAGCCCGGCCCAGGAAACTACTGTCTGTACGAAGCAAATTGTCTCTCCGTGGTGGAGCCAAGAGGATGCCGGTAAATAATTTCGCATCGTCAGGTGGGGGATTGGAAAGCGTCTTGTCTACACAGGACCAGTACCGAGTACGTCTGTACCCGTTTCCCGTTCAAATTGAAGTTCATGCGAAGAACCTGAAGCGTCAGAGGCTCACAGCGTTTGAAGAGCGAGAAGCATCTGACGCCACTCTGAAACTACTGTGCAAGGAGCAGAAAGGGACTGTCTTTGTACTACGAACCACCAGGATGTGGGATTGCTACCCCTCAATCACCTCTGCATGAACCACCCAACACCTGCACGTTGTGCATCTACCAATCCGAACTATCCGCCTCTTCTTGGAGGCCACTGTTCATAGGGTACTTAATCCGAGGCAGCTTCTCGTTCTTGCCTTGATTCTTATTCTCATGGCTTGCTCTTGCGTGCAAAGTGACAGATTACGGCCATAAAGCACCCTCCTCATCTCCGCATAGGTTCAGACTCCCTATGTACAGGCAAGAACATAAGTATTCTGTACAACAGCTCCCTATACCCTGTACGTTATAGTGCAAAACAACAACGCATCGTGCTGGCCACGAGGTCGGTCAGAGTGGGGCTTACACGAAATCTTTCTGTGGTTCCCCAGAATTGGCGTGCTGTCTCGCTGGAAGCTCCTGAAGGGCTGCACAGAGTTAATAGAGAATGGACTCATGTTCGTCATTCTAGGGGCGGCAACCAGCGGATACTTCGAAGATATTCCAAGATGACCGCTGTCCCTGCCCGTGATTTGGTCCAGTTTGTGATCTCTACAAGTCCTCCAATCTCGGATCGTTCCACCAAGTGATCACTGGATTTCGGGCCACTAGTGCCCAGCAGGCACAGATCAGTCCAGCTTCAAGCCGAGGCTGTGAAGTTATGAGGCTGCCCATTTTCACCACCTGAATCACCGCCCAAAAGCCATGCGCAGCAAGGGTGAGATATGCTTGGGGATGCTCGTAAGCGCCATGGCAGTTGGATCTGAGATTGTGCTATCCTCTCAAACGACAATTGACCGTTTTCGATTCACACCCCATGTCATCTGGACGTTTGGGGTGACGAAAAGAAGCAAGCGGGCTTAGCATTTCCCTTCAGACCATTGACAGAGGAGAGGATGCTCCGTTTTCAAAGGTTGGAGCTTCAGATGCTCTGCGATTGACTCTTTGGAGCTCACGCAATAGACACCAACCTGATGTAGCAGTCAAGTTAGAGTGTCACCGAAACTGCTGCAAGAATAAGGGTGAAGTGAGTCGTGACGGCAGAGGACTTTGTCACTGGAGAGTATTGTTAGAGGCATCGTAACGAGGATAGTTTCAGGGATCATTGGCCAGTTGAGTCAGCCCAGATTGCGGAGGACAGCGACCGGTCTATATATGGAAACGTGCAACAGAGGATGTGGTCAGAATCTTAAGAGGGCATTCGGCTCACAAATTCGTTCTCATAAAAGGATTCGATCTCTCAGCTTGCCCAAGGCTGAGCACGCTGACTCAATCACACGGTCAAGTGGTCTATTCGCGAAGACACCGCGCAAAGCCGTGTACGGAACAAGCAAGAAGCAGCGAGGCGATCCCATCCCTCACGCGGCCGCTCTCGTGGCTTCAAAGCTTGGTCGTGTCATGTTTAGGTTGTTCCGGTGCGCGCCTTGATCTTTCTGTGGCCATGCCGGAGAACAGTACGGAGTCCCTTGAAGTACCTGTGCCGAAGAGCAAACACGATGGTTCTCGAGACGCGACGCGCTAGGTCCAATCTGAGAAGTGCGAGGTAGACCACTGCATAAATGGGAAACACGGTGAAAGATCAAGGGACGACGCTGCCGGCATGGCCGTCGGGCCAAATGACTGAAGCTCGCCCTCAAAGGAAGGACAACCAATCTTTAGAATAGGTCGAGTTCAATACATAGTAAAAAGCCATCGGCGTATCCCTGGCAGGACAGCCAGGCCCTGCCTTGCCATGCTATTCTGTGTAACATAACCAACTTACACCTGTAAGTGCTTGCTCCGCTCTGAACGATGGTTTGGAGCCAGGCAAGGGGAACACCCGAGCGCGCCTTGGTGGTTGCGAGGCCGAACGGGAGCCCAATTACGGGAATGGCAAGTGTTCTAAGTGAAGACCAGTCTGTAGATTGCTTGCTTGCTGGGAGAGCAACCGTACAAACCTGCAGCCGTTCCCCTAAAAGGGGAAGCCATTGAGTACTCTTTTGTACGGATCTCCTTTCTTTGTTGAAATGACTGCCAGTGGCCTCCCTAAACTCAACGCTTGGCACTAAAATAACCGTTCCAGGGTCTGTCAACTCGACGACGATTCCTTTGGGGGCGATCCACAGGCGGCCATCCCGCTAACCTACCGTTAGCCACGGGCGTTGACTCTTGGAGGCCCTCCAGTGCTCCGTACAACGCAGCGCAACGCACCGCAGCAGCAGCCAGGAACGAGCAACAAGCGAGCATCATCTCGTTACAGAACTGCACTGCATCCTCGACCACTTTCACCTCTCACCTACCTACCTCCTCACCACGTACTCTTGGACCAAACCTCGTGCAAACCTGAGCATTTCTTCCTCCCGACACGCGCCTAGCAGCCCTATTCTACTCTGCTCGCATTCTCAACCCTGTATATCGCCAGTATTCCCTCGCCGAAGAAAGGCAACCCCGACAGCCTCAAGGCGACCATACCGCCCTTCAACCGCGAAGTTCCTGCAATTGCACCTGCAAAACAAGCCCTACATCTTTCTGAAGAGAAATCTCTCACATCCTGCAAGAAATTTCACCTATTGAACTCCATCCCCTGTCGCTGCCCTCGACGGGCTTACTCAGATAAAGTCCATTCGAACTTCGAGGTGCCTGCTCTGGCAAAGCGGAAGTCTTCCTGGAGACATCTGGCTACACTGTCTGTCGAGTTTCCAACTTCCCCGGTGTTATAGGGGCCGTCAATATCAAACCTCACATCCAGTTGCCAACCGATCTCGATTCATCCGAGCCCCCCAAACCGCGACGGGACTCTCGCCTTCTGCAAAATATACTTGAAGGAGGAAATTTCACACGCCGTATTCTGGTGGATTGGTTCTCTCGCTTTTTCTGTTAAGTTGAGTTCCTCTGAGATCTTGTCACCGCTGGAGTGTCATATGAGTTACGGCGCGCCGGAAGATGATGGGAACTCTGCACCAACCCAGATGACTGCGCCATCTACGAAGGCCTTCCAATCTAACATGCAAGCGGACGCCAATCGCAGTCCTCCCTCTTCTGGTGGGAGGAGAACCCACGTCTCCTCGCAATCCAAATCAATGCCGTCTACTCCCTTCCAACGTCCCGAATCCAGAGCCTCCCCTTCTCCAGAGCCCCCGACAAAGAATGGCTCACCTCTCTCACTGCCTTCCGACAAGAGCCATACGCCTCCCGCAGGCCGGAAACAGTATGGAGGGTGCAAATATGAAACCGGGATGCAAAGAGCACGGCGACGTGTTCCTTACTCGCTGGGATCGGATCCCTTGGAGAAAGTGAAATCGGAGTTGAAGGTCCGATTGACACGCGAAGAGGATGAGAGACTGACGCAGGACGTACAAAAGCTCTACGAGGAGTTACAACCCACTGCCGAGAGCGAAGAAAGGCGGTCGAGGTTTATCGAAAAACTTGACAAAATCCTCCGCGAAAGGTGGCCTACGTCGTCAACCAAGGTCAACGTGTTTGGGTCCACCGGGAACAGTCTGGGGACTTCTGATTCAGATGTCGATATTTGCATCACGACAGATTGCAAAGAGATGGAGCGAGTATGCAATATCGCTGAACTACTCGCCAGGCATGGAATGGAAAGGGTCGTATGTGTTTCTTCTGCCAAAGTGCCCATTGTCAAGATCTGGGATCCGGAGTTGCAAGTCGCCTGTGATATCAATGTCAACAATCCGCTGGCTCTGGAGAATACACAAATGGTGCGGACCTACGTGAGTATTGACAGTCGGGTAAGACCTTTGGCCATGATCATCAAGTATTGGGCAAAAAGAAGGATCTTGAATGACGCTGGTATGTCATCCTTAGATCTTCTTCCCGCTGCTGGTACTAATATTCCTAAGCTCTTGGGGGCACGCTTAGCTCCTACACATGGATATGTCTTGCCTTGAATTTCCTGCAGACGAGAGATCCCCCCATCTTGCCTTCCTTACAGCAACAGCCTAACTTGCAACCGAAAGAAGTGGCGGGAGTAAATGTGTCCTTTGACCGCGACGTCGAGGCTTACAAGGACTACGGCTGTCGGAACAAATCTTCTCTAGGAGAACTTCTCTTTCATTTCTTCCGCTACTATGGACACGAGCTCGACTTCGAGCACAATGTTGTGTCAGTCAGACTGGGCCGCTGTCTTTCGAAGGTGGAGAAGTCGTGGCATCTACTGCAGGACAATCGCCTCTGTGTTGAGGAGCCCTTCAATCTGTCAAGAAACTTAGCCAACACGGCGGACGACACGTCGATGCGAGGCATACATCTGGAACTCCGGCGGGCTTTCGACTTGATCGGTGACGGGAAACTCCTGAAGTGCTGCGAACAATTTGTCTACCCACCTGACGAGATCAAACCTTCGGAGATGTTCGTTCCACCCTCAGCACGCCCGGTGATCGCCCAGTTCCCGCCGCAGCCGTCGCGTGGAAGGGGTAATATGGCGCGTGGCGCTAGGAGTGCGACTTCGTTAGGCAGGGGTTCGGACGGACGGCGGTCATCGAATGCCTCTGTGCGCAACACCAATTACGTGCGCAATCTTCCATATTCGATGATGACTCAGGAACAGCAACTTCAGCAGCAACACCAGCAGCATCTGCTGCACGATCAGTTGTTCCAGCAGTACCGATACCTCCAGATGCAGGAGCAAGAACTCAGAATGCAACTATATCAACAGAGTCTTCAGCAGAGGGGCTTGATGGCGACGTACGGTCAACAACCATACGCCCAATATGCCTCGCAGGACGACGGCGACATGAATGGCATTGGTCGAGCACCACTGTCAGCACCACTGTATCAGAACGGTTTCCCTCGATCACCCTACCTTTCTGCAAGTCAACTCGGCCAAGGTGTGTCTACCAATCCTCCGTCGCCGAGGCTAAATCCAGGCCTTCCGGATATGCGTAGATATTCACGGCGCACTTCTGTAACACAGTCATCCATGGGGGGATCGCTGCGGGCGCAGTCACAGCCTGCAAGAGCAGTACCCCTCACTACTTTGGGACAAGTACATCGGCCCGACATTGCCAGTCTGCAGGACGCTTCCATGGGTCGTAGGTCTTCCGCATCATCAACGTCTCAGGCAGAAGCGTACGCGGGCTCCGTGGAGAACGGCTACGGTCTAGTTGGCTCGCTGTACGATCCGGCGCGCAGGCCGGCTGAGTATGTGGGATACTACGTTGGTCAATCGCCGTCATTGTCCGCTTATACTCACAGCACCGCCATCTCCCCTGTACCGTCTCACGTTGGCCTTGCCATCCAAAATGGCGGCCTGTCTCCACGACTCGCACCAGCCTCCACTCGGCCCTCGGGGGTGGTGCATACGCCACCTCTACAAACGGCTGTTCCCGCCGAACCGCGATCAGAGCCTGATACACTGTCGAGGCAATCCGAGAGAGTGGATAGCCAGGCCGAAGCACCCAAATCTAGATCGGGGCCATTGATCGTAGATGGCTCGATAAATTCTCCGCGGCGAACGCGTACAGCGCCGTCACTCAACGATCCAGAGGATAATATTAACATCAGCGGGTCGACTTCAGAAGACATGGCATTTGACACTCCCTCAAGCTCGGATGAACAATCACAAGACGCGTTCGAAACTGTTCCTCACGGCCGAGGTTCGCCGATCAGTGCCAACGGGATACGGAACCACGCCGTTGCCAATGGTAGTCCGGAATATGTGAATGGACACTTGCCACTCAGAGTCTCATCAGTGCAGTCACATAACGGAACTGCCAGGCCGACGGAGCCAGCGAGATTGACGGGTCTGCCTACAACAAAGAGAGCTAGTGGTGTGGCGTGGCCTATCGATAGACAATTGTCTTCGGTGGAGGAGGTTCGCACGCCTCCGCCGAGGGTTGAGACGGTCCCATGTGAAGGTTCCTCAGACCAGGATGATCCCATGCCCAGGGGTGCGACGGGGTTGACCAGCCAAGGGTATGGTCTTGAGCACCCGCTTACGTCCCGGACCAATGGAACAGGTGGAATTGCTGGTGCGTCTGCTCAAGGCGCCGGTCCAGCTCTCGGTGCCGGTGGGAGCAGCGGCTGGCAAATGCCAAAGAAAAAGAAGAGCAAGAGGAAGACGGTCAAATCGGAAAATGATGCGCAGACAGTGAATCTCTCCAGTGGAGAAAAGCTGCCTGCCGACGAATTCCTCCGAAAAGGCGGTTAGGCACTCCTTTGGAGATTTGCATGACCAGCAGCGTATGAGGCGTGTCTAGCTTGCGACACTGCCGCCATCTCAATGTTTGACCGTTTGGCAGTCGTGGCATGCCGACGGACCGGACTGGACGCAAAAGGAAGCATTTTGATATCAGCAGCACACATCTAGTCGCTACATGTATTTTTGGGTTATGCATGGACCAAAATTGTTGGCGTTTTGTCGATCTAACAGGAGCAGCAAACCCGATTGGGATGCAACGAATGAGGTGGCAGCGGCGTTCTTCAGTACCGGTGGCAAGATTTCACATACCCCGACAGTTGGTGGGCATTCACACATATAGGGCTCGGTAAAAGCGAACATCCAACCACTCGAGGAGTCCAAGGGGCTCGACGCCGCTTCGACTAGAGATATTACGGCCTCGAACGAAAGTCGGATTTTATGACTTGGCTGAGGCGGCCTCCAGACGATGATGAGATGGCATTGGGAACGGATGCATTGAGCCAGCCATTGATACTTTTTTTCCTTTGCTGCCTGCAGGCTGTAGGAAACAAACAGAGCGCCAAAGAGGCCAAAAAGCGGACACAGGCTTAACTGCCAGGTGCCCGAATCAAATCACTAAAAAAGAGACTGGGAAGAGTGTCGCGACCCCGAAGGGGATCGGGGGAGGGGACTGTGTAGATGACTAGAATAGCGAGATTGAATGGAAGAAACGGTGACTATTGTTAAACAATTGGTCCTTCATAATAACGTCACGGTGGAGGAGGCGGACGAGGCTGAGGCTGAGGCTGGCGAGGCTGAGAATTGCGTACCTCGCACTCGTACGATTCGGAATAGTGAAAAGGGATCTCGCCGCGCGCTTCTCATTGGACGGTGCCTTGCATGAATCGTGTTCCTGGCCCCGGCCGCCAATCATGATTCATCATGGGAATTTCATTGTCCTCGACACAATCGACCTGCCGCATGTCGCAGGCGACAAGATTCCATGACGACGTGATCTCTCTGGATCCCCGTTTCACGTCAGACCACCGCTCACGCCACTCCACCGGCACCACCCAGGAAAGACTCTCTCATCCAAGGAGCTTTCACCTTGCCTTCACCCAGCGCCGCTTCATGCGAAGATAAAGCGACACCGCCCTCCGACCTGCGACGCCCGCCATGCCTCTCATACTCGACACGCCTTCAGAGTCTTCGATCGACTCGGAGTTGGACCCGCAAGCAGAGCGGCGGCGGCTCCATCACGACGCCGACGTTGTGATTGTGGGAGCAGGAATCCTCGGGTCTGCCCTGGCGGTGGCGTTGGCGAACCAAGGACGAAGCGTGATACTCCTGGAAAAGTCGCTGAAAGAACCCGATCGCATCGTCGGCGAGTTGCTGCAGCCCGGTGGCGTGCAGGCGTTGGAGAAACTCGGCTTGCGGCATACCCTCGACGATATCGATGCCATCCCAGTCAAGGGATACACTGTCATATATCATGACGAGCAGGTGCCGATCCCCTATCCGGTCGTAGCACAGGAGAGGCCACCACAAGCCTCGGAAAAGGCGGGATTGACACACAGAGCAGAAGGACGATCGTTCCACCACGGGCGATTCGTCTCGCGGCTTCGAGCGGTAGCCATGTCCCATCCCAACATTTCGGTCTTCGAAACCGAAGCCAGCTCGCTCATTAAATCCAGCGCCAGCACGGAGATCTTGGGCGTCGAATCCGTCACGCATAAAACACAAAAGGACTTTTTCTTTGGTTCGTTGACCATCATTTGCGATGGATACGCCTCCAAGTTTCGCAAGTCATATATCCAGCACACCCCGTGCGTGAAGTCCAAGTTCTGGGGTCTGGAACTGATCGATTGTCCGCTACCAATCCCGCAGCACGGCACCGTGGTGTTGGGCGACAATGCCCCCGTGTTACTCTATCAAATCGGCACACACGAGACGCGCGCCCTGGTCGACATCCCCGACGGCTTACCCACCACGTCCGCCGCGCACGGCGGCGTGAAAGGCCACTTGACATCCGTGGTCCTGCCCTCTCTGCCAGCCATGGTCCAGCCGTCCTTCCTCGCGGCTCTGGAGAAAGGTACCCTGCGAAGCATGCCCAACTCGTTTCTCCCACCCTCCACAAACATCACCCCCGGGCTCGCGATTCTCGGCGACGCTATGAACATGCGCCACCCCTTGACAGGCGGGGGCATGACGGTCGCGCTCTCCGATGTCGTCCTGTTCTCGTCCCTGCTCTCCCCGACCGCGGTCCCGGACCTGGGCGATACACCGCGCGTGCTCGCCCAACTGCGGTCCTTCCACTGGCGCCGGAAATCCCTCACCTCGGTGATCAACATCCTCGCCCAGGCTCTCTACAGTCTCTTTGCCGCCGACGCCTGGCAGCTCAGGTACCTACAGAAGGGTTGTTTTCGGTATTTCCAGCGCGGAGGTCGATGCATTGACGACCCGGTGTCGCTCTTGGGCGGCATGTTGCCGTCGCCGCTGTTGTTGTTTTACCACTTCTTTAGCGTTGCCGTGCTGGCGATTTGGGTGCTGATGGTCGAGAACGGAGTCTTGCTACTGCCATTGTCGGTTGTGCAGGGGGTGTTGGTCTTTGCCAAGGCCTGTGAGGTTATATTCCCGTATATTTTCGCCGAGTTGAGGAGTTGAGTGGAAGCGGTTTATCATCTAATCCATCTTGGGAGTCATTGACTGAGCGTTCTGTATGATGGTTGTGGCAGCTGGTCCTGTGTACATGGATAGAAGGACCCACAGGCATGAGCATGAGTATGAGCAGCTCATGTACTGTATCACACGACCTAATCCACGCGTAGGCTACAGGCAGTAATATACAAGCCATGCGATGTGACGAGTCGTAACCGATGTTCTGTGCCATGTGAAGGGTGCATACTCTACGATACTGTAATTGCCTTGACTTGACCCTCCAGCGGCTGTTGGCTGGCACGCTGGTTGGTTGGTCGGTCGCTCTGTCCCTCGGTCTATGCTCGATTCACATCCACGATCCACGATTACTATACACATCCCACAGGTCCAGCCATTCGAGACTCCGGTTAGATTTTGTGATTCTTTTCCTGATTTCTGAACATCCAAGGCCAAGGGAGGGGAAGGATGGGCAGCGTTGTACCCCGGATTATCTCCTCAGCGTATGCATGCATTCATGCACGCCACCAAATCGCACGCAATGCTTTGCTGCTTAGGCATATCAGATGCAGTGCATGCTGGACAAGGTAAGCAGGTGTAAAAGGGAGCACTTCTCTCTTCTCTCTCTTGCTCGCCGCTTCTTCTTCTTCTTCACCTTCTCAGATCCCCCCCCCCCCCCCCCATCCGAGTGACTTTGACTACCCTACCCTTTTCACGTCCTTCAGGGTGAGTTTTGTCCCTACCTTGCTTGCTCTATTCTATTGTATCAATATCTCGATATATCTATTGGCAAAATGCCGCTCTACACCTCCATCTACGTTGCTCCCCCTATCCCCATCACGGGCCCGAACGGCAAACCCGCGGGTACGTGGTCCCCTATCGCCTGCACGCTCATCCACACGACCCAACACGCCGTTCTGGTCGACACGCCCATCACCAAGGCCCAGACCGACGATTTGATCCGCTGGATCGAACAGACCCTCCACCCCGGAGCCCGGCTGCAGTACATCTACATCACGCACGGGCACGGCGACCACTGGTTCGGCATCAACATGCTGCTCCGGCACTTTCCGGGGGCCAAGGCCATCGCCACGCCCGCCACGATCGCACATATGAAGGGTCAGGCGGCGGAAAGAGCCACATGGGAGAGTCGCTTCCCGGGAGGCCAGATCGACACAACGTTTGTGCTGGCCGAGCCGGTCGACGCGTCGGGGGGGTTCGATATTCCGGGGGAGAGCGACGGCAGCAGGATCCAATTCCAGGTCATAGAGGTCGGACACAGCGACACCCACGATTCGACCGTCCTGTTCGTGCCGGACCTGAAACTCGTCGTGGCGGGCGATGTCGCGTACGGGGACGTGCACCAGATGCTAGCCGAGGCAAATACCCACGCGCTGCGCATGGAGTGGGTGCGCGCCATCGAGACGGTGCAGGCTTTGAAGCCGACGCCCGAGATCGTCGTGCCGGGACATATGAAAGTCACCGAAGTGCCCGGGGCGTGGCACCTCGAGAACTCCAAGAAGTATATCTTGGATTTCGACAGGCTGGTGGAGAGCGGGCAGTACACGAAGGCCAAGGACCTGGTGGGAAAGATGAAGACGCTTTGGCCCACTCGGTTTAACGACGGGGCGTTGATCATGGGGGGGATTAGTACGCTGAAGGTCAAGGAGAAGGAGTTGAAGGCCAAGGGCGGGAAGTTGTAGCGTGCAGTATCGGCGTTGGGTCCTCGGCTGCTAGGCTGGGGACTGATTTGAATGCCCAGACTTACTCCGGGGATCTTCGTAGACAACGCACGCTTGTAGACACATGGTGAAATTGCTGCGTTCTTGGAAGAAGGCAGGAGGCGCTTCCCGCTCACCCCTGTCAGCAGAGGCAGACGTCCGCTTCCAGGAAAATGGAACCGTTGCGGAATCCCGTCTTTTCCTCCGTCCCGGGGACGAAGGACATGCCTAACATATTGCCGTAACGGTCCACCGGATAGTCGTACGGCATCGCGAAGAACGCCTGCTCCTGTTCGCCCATGACCAATTGGAACCTCGGCCAACGTGACCCTTTAGTTGTTGTCGCTCGCACCGGCCGGAGAGTCCACAGAGCGGTATGCCCGAGGAGAAAGCACAGCAAGTCTCCCGCCCTCACGTGTTCGTGCCATTGAGAACCTGGGTCGGGCTTCGTGATGATGGCGACATCGTCTCGGAGAGGGCGTGGACACCCACACTGGGAGACGCGATGCTGCCAGAGCCGGGCTACAAAGGAGACGACGGAATGGCTCGCGTCGGCCTGTGCAGGATCAGCAACGCATGGCGGCAGGGCACATATGGCGGCGTCTGCGGTCCCGGGGTCGGTCCAACCCACGTAGCCCATGAAGAAGCCTCTGACAAGTAAGCGCCCACGTCCGGCCGTGCACAGGATCGCGGACACGGTGGCTCGGTTGTGGGACGGCACCAACATGTCCACGCACAGAGGGAAATCCTTGTTCAACATGCCGGGCCGGCCGAAGTTGGGAACCCACGAGGGCAACCTTGCTTCCACGTCGAGGTAGGAGGAGGGGGCCATTTCCTCCTCGGCACCGGCGTCGTCCCCATCAAGCGCTCCGCGCTCTGCCAGGCCCGCAAATCCCAGGATGCCCAGACTGTTCGTCGAGGCGATGCACGCCTGGGCCGTCTTGACGTACAGCTCCGCGACGTCCAGACTATAGTCGGGTTCCAGGTCCACCAAGGGCGGTTTGTCCGCGATGCCGAGCAAGGCGTAAATCCGGTCTCTGGGGTCCGAGGCCCGACGATAGGCCGTCATGCCCAGCAGCTCGACCAGGCTAGGTTTCCGCCCCGGCGGCACGGGCATCGTCTCCATGACCGCGTGGGTGTAGAGGGTCTGGCTGTTCCACTCGGGATATTTGAAGCACTGCAACGAGCGGTCGACCGTGTCGAGACCGACGGCGAAGGTGTCCACGCCCATCCTCAGCCGCCCGCAGTGCATGACGGCGTCTCTGTTGCCGCGGCCTTCCTGAAACGTCCACATCCTCTTGAACCACGACCTGTTCAGCAGGTCGAGGAGGCCGGGCAAGCACTCTCCGAGGTCGAAGTAACACACTGTGCGAGTCTCGTTCTCGCCCCGCGACGCTCCGTCCTGTTTCATGCAGCACAGGAGACCGTGTTCGACCAGCTGCGTCCAGTCGTCCGGGAAGAAGGGCAGGTCCGGGTGTTGCCTCGAGACGAGTTCCAACCGTGGGTTTTCGGCCGCTGCCGACTCCAGCAGGTCCCAGGCCGCGCGCGACCCTGAGGCCTCATGACCCAGCCAGACGTAGACTCGGGCCGCCGACTCGTAGATGACAGTCATCTGTCTCACCTGGGTTGTCTTCTCCGAGCTGTTTTCTTGATTGATCGAGATGGCGTCGACCCACAGGGCGTCGGTCGGGTACTGCGCCCAGACGTTCAGGAGCGCGTCGAAGAGGTTCGGCCGGACCAGAATCTTCACGCCGTTGACCGTCATTTCACAGCTCGGCTCGGCCGTCCCGCAGGCATACGACAGGGCATGGTACGGCGTGGCCTGCGCCTCGCCGAGTCGCGTGCAAACCATCCGGCAACTCAACTTGCGGTCGACCAGATCCGAGGCGTCGGCTTCCAGGTAGAGCACCCGGATGCTGTCCATGAATTGCAGCCGACGCTGGGACCAGATGCTGTGCGACGCCGTTGCGCTCGCCGGCGAGGCATCCGGAGAGGCCTTCCCATAGTATTTGTGCAGCTCTTTGATTAGCCACATCGGTGCCGTATACAGGCGTGTGCCAGACTGGTAGGGGACGCTTGGGCCCGAGGCGACTTGGCGGTGTTGACAGGTTCACTTCATGGTCACGGCTGTCGAGATAGGATAATCAATAGATCCGCCCACCCGGTCAGTGGCGGTTGGATCCCTAGAAAATCGTCTCTTGAAAGCTTTGGCCGCCCTGATGCTGTCTGATCAGGGACGAGAGTCGGTCACAATGAGCGTCTCAGGCCGCCTGCCCTGCGTGGCGGGGCTCGCCCAATGGCGATTGAGCATGCGACTCAGCGCTGTGTGAGTGGCGTAGGTCTACATTGGAAGATGCGATGTTAGGTGTGAGGGACCTCGGAGCGTGTTAAGCGAGTCAACATGCGACTGAGCATGGTGCGAATGGTGTGGGTAAAAAACTTTGAAAGATACCACCGACATCAGGCAACTATGAGCGCGTTCAATCGTCTCCGTGAGGGATGGGAGGACTTCTAAACAAGGTTAGGCGCAGAAGAAACGCCGTGGATCGCGACACGATGCGGTCTGTCTCTACGATCATCAACTTCACCCTCCCATCACATCGTCGTGGCCCTCAGTCTCTCAAGCACATACTCCCCCGCCTTCATCGGTCGATAAATGCTCTTCCCCACGACCTCCTCCGGCAATGCCTCCACATGCGCATCATAGTTGATGCTGAAGAAGAACGGCACGGAGTACCTCTCCCCAGAACCAGGCTTGGTGACCACTCGGTGGATGGTCGACTTGTACAGCCCGTTGGTCCAGCGCATGAGAAAATCGGCGACGTTGACGGTTAATGTGCCGGGCCGGACAGGGCAGGGGAGCCAGACGGCCTTGTTGTCGGTGAGAGGGGAGGGCGGGAAGAGGATTTCGAGGCCCGGATTACTGGAACTGAGGAGCAGGGTGAAGCATTCGTAGTCGGTGTGCGCACCGAGACCCAATTTGCCTTCGTCTTCGCCTTCGCTCTTGTCGGCGGCGCCGTTGACGGCACTGGGTAGGCTCTTATAGTAGAGAAGTCGGGCGATGCCGCCGGGATGTGTCATGGCCTGATCAAAATACCCTTCCTCGAGGCCCAGCGAGAGCGCGAATAGCCGGAACAGATGTCTTGCGAGCTGAAGCACTTGGCCGTAGTACAGTTTGATGGCGTCGTAGAAGCCCGGCAAGCTGTCTTCGGTGGGCCAGAGATTGCCCAACCCCGTAGCGGCAGGAGACTGTCCGTCCAACTCGACATACTTCCCATCGCCTCCCGTGGGATCTAATCCTTCTTCATACCCCCAGTTGAATCCTTCCTTGGTCTCCTGCTGATGCTCATACCCAGAACCATCCTTCCCTATGCGGTCGTCCGGGTTGACATAACTGAAGTCATGCGGCTCGTACCCTCGGAAAAGTGGTGAGTGCTTGACGTGCAGCTCCTCCTTCGTTGCCGGCGACAGTTCGTGGAAAAATCGTTCCGCTTGCTTCAACACACCGGCCATGGCCTCGGCGGAGACACCATGGTTGCTGAGCTGGAAGAAGCCGGTGGTGACACACGCTTCGCGGATCTGTCGCGCAATCGTATTCCTTGCCGCGGGGTCGGCAGAGAACGATGCGCCGATGTCAATCAACGGCACCGACGGTAACGAATCTGAAGGAATGTGTGGTGGAGGCTTGGCCAGAGCGCCGGCCAGGCGACTTCGAAGGTGGTCTTGCGAGGCGGCGACTTCTTCGAGAACACTTAGTGTTGCTGTCTTTGACGACGGGCCAGGGGCCGTTTGAGGTAGCATGACCAACGTAGCCATAGTCAAACGGGATGTGCCTCTGTCGGAAGGGAAGAGATGATGAAAGGAAAGGCAGTCACCAGTCCCTCCCATGCACGATAAACATGGATGCTGAGAGCGGAGTTTTCCGTGCAACAGCAGGACGAGGCTGATGCCGAGGGTTCGAAATGGTGAAGGGGCTATCACGCGGTGGAATGCAGGCTTGGTCCTAGAATGGTGATTTTATGTATATTCGTAGAACCATGTCATCACTCGTGAATGGTATGCTCATCACACATTTACGTCGTCACGTAGGAACTGGCGCGCTGTGGTTATTCCTCCCCAATTGCCGTAAGCAGGCTCCCGGAGGGCGCGCGATACAGGCTCTACTGTCGTGTCCGTCCAATATCCCGGCCTTTCTATCTCGGCGGGCCACCAGTCGAACAAAAGAAACGCTTCCTCGACAGTCCAGGGTCCTGTGAGCTCCCTTGAGCCGTCCTCCACAGGCCTCGAAACATATCGGTCTGCTGCGTCTAATTTCAACGTGTCAGAGGAACACCGCTGCACCTTGCTTGGACTCCTGGACTTGGCAGAACTCCTCCTGTTCGATAGGTTCTCCAACAGTCCCAACGGACGTCTTGAGTTGGACACATTGGCCGGAGGGACCGGAGGAGGATAATCCTCGTTCAGTGCATCGTTCTCCGAGAAGACTCGGCGGAAGGAGCGTCCATCAAGGCTAGCACTGTGGACCATGGAGAGAGGAGGTTGATTCTGTACTTCTACTCGATTCTCAGGGCGAGTTGTGAGGGGCTGTAACACATTGTTGATAGGTAGCTGAGGATCCCGGTGAGTCTTTCTCTGGGATTCTGCCTGCTCATGATTTTCTCTTTCTTTTCCTGCCCCGGTTTGTCTCTCCGGCATGACAAGACTAGTCGGTGCAGGCCGTGTTTCAGAATCGGCCTTCTTTTCTTGCACTATGGCCATTTCTGGTTCAGTGCGTTCGCCAACCTCGATCGGGTCGTCTGTTTCCGACCCTCTGTGGGGTTTGGGCTTATTCTCCTTCTGAACCGTTGTCGCTTCCTCTGAATTCTGCCAACTTCGAGAACGAACATGATCTTCTGGTTGTGCCGTTGGTGGGCTTCCTGGTTCGCACGGTGGCTCAGGCTCCAGCTGATTCTCGGACCCATTCTGCTCTGCTGGACCATTTTCCCCTTCTGTTTCTGCTCTGTTCGGCGAGATACCTACTTCACCCACGTCATCGAACGTTTCGCTGTGTTCAACATCCGGGAAGGGGAACTCATCCTGCGTGAGGAGCAGGGCAGGTGGAGAGGACTTTGGGTCGACATTGTCCTCAGGTATGAACAATGGGCTGGAGGTGTCATGGTGGAGAGACACCTCTTGCTCGCGTGTACTAGACTGAGAACCGAGGAATTGGTTTGGCGGTGAAAGTTCATCTGCAATGGTCTGGTCATCGGTATAGAAGTGTCGAGCCTTCCCTCCAGACAAGGGCGATCGGCTAGCGCTCTGTCGACAAGACAGCGGTCGCAGCGAACGTTCCAAAGGCCCCGCTATTGATGGGCCAGACGAAAACGGAAGTATGCATGTCAGTTTTTGCCTTGGTTTGGGTCGGCTGAGAAGGAGTCTGGCGGTTCTCGTGGCCGACGACCGAGAATTTATGGGATGTGTTCTTGTTGCGGACTCGTTCGAGTTCGAAGAAGGTTTTGGTTTCTTCCGGCTGTCCTTGCCCTTGCCCGCTCGGACCGCACAATGATCTGGCCGGGGTAGAGCAGTCGGCCCCGGGTATGAGAATACAGGGGTAAGCGGAGGCTTCTCTGGAGCTTCTTTGCGGTTTCGCCCAGATTTTGCAGTCAACCTCACACGTTCAGGCGGGTGTCGTTGGGGCTCTTCTTCGTTCGCTGACAGGTCAAAGACCTCTTCGAACTCGATTGGAGGCTCAGCCCGGCGACTCGGTTGCGGGATAGGCTTACTTGGCCGCATGGGCTGAGGTAAGCTGAGCCTTGCAGGTCCTTCATCCGCACGATTTTCCTTGTCGCTGGAAAGCCTTGGCCGTTTTGGGGAAGGTTCACCTGGGTCTCTGCGGGTAGAGGGGTATCTTTGCTCGTATGGCGATTGATATGGGATTCTTGCGCGTCCCAGTCGCCCTTGTGAGGGCCCTAGGACTTCTGTGAGCGACTTGGGCCTCTGAGATGGGCCGGTTGACTGAAGTCGGTTCGAGAGTGAGACAGGCTGTTTTCGAGGTGACGGGCCTCTCTCCGGGCGCTGTCTGTCGAGAATTGGGGCCAGATCGGTTTGTGTCTGTCCCAGGCGCTCTCCGACCTCCACCAGGACACCGCGATCAAGCCGTATCTCAATGCCCTCGGCGAATTCCTCCTCTTGCCTATAGTGGACGTCGTCGATGAAGGTTCGGGAGTCGTCGTAGACCATGACGCGTCGATTGAAGGTGTGGAAGCGTACCGAGCCATCGTGCCACTTCTTGGATTTTTTGTGGAGGTCGCGCGTGTAGAGGCAGCGGAATTCATGGACGGGGGCCGTGGTTTGACTGGCAGTGACTGCCAGGCTGGAAGTCAGAGCTGGCATAATCGCAATCACAACTGCACCTGAGAGACATCTGAGGAGCTGGAGAGGGCGTCAGCGGCATCCTGGCTGCGGGTGGAGGGTCAGGATGTTGTCCTGGGCGAAAAGGGTCGGAGGGGTCCAGCTGCGTGTCTTGGTGGTGGTGAAACGCGCGTCAAGTGAGGCTGGCTCTCGGATAAGAAGATGCCTTCTTACCTAAACCGACGGTTTAAACATGGCCTGCTGTGGTGCTTGACTTTTATTTACGGTCCAACTAATTTCAACGCATTCTCCCCGTGTGCACTCCTTCTCAACGAATGGCCGACCTTTTCATGCTGCTGGTCAGTCCACTGTTGTAATCGCTATCCCTCTTTCCCATCTCCGCCGTTCGTTTCTCCAGAGCCTCACAAGCCTGACGTGTCTGACGACCCTTCTGACCCTTCTGACGCCGGTCGACCACGGACTACTGCACGAGCGACATTGGCGGGCGTGGCGACGGCAGCAACAAGCTTGTCTACCTGCTTGTGCCACCAAATGACCCGCGAGGGGTCTGACAGCCTAGCAGTCACGTCCGCTCTTTTATCTGTCTAGACACTGTCAATCTGGCCGACTCACAAGTCACTCTGCGGGCTCCTGTCCCTGTGGCCGTTCCGCCCTTGGCCAGTCACCATGCACAGCGTCCAACGGCATTTTGGCAAGTTGGGCAAGAGAAGTGCAGATGAACAGACAGTCTCGCACCTCCTCAAGGACTTTGAGGAGGCCGATAAGCTCCTGACCAAGGTATGCACTGCCCTGTTGCACCAACTATTTGTCCTCCCCCATCTGACCTCTCAAAGATTATCGAGGCATCCAAAGCATGGCGTGAGTCCTGGGTTTCGATCCTGACACACCAACATCGCATCGTCGATGAATACAGCCTCCTCTATGCTCCCATTGTGGGTGCCAGTGACCACTACCATGGCCACGATCCTGCGCAGACCCCCGACCACGTCATGCGTCGGACGACTAGAATGAGACAAGAGTACGAGGACTTGAAAAGAGATTTGAGTGAGGATTTGGTTCAAGTCGAACAGAGACTCATCAAACCGGCGCAGAACGCCAAAGACAGCCTGCACTACATGCGGAAGACAATCAAGAAGCGAGAGGATCGGAAACTCGACTTTGAGAGATATCAAAACAGAGTCGACTCTCAGCTGAAGAAGACGAAGCGGTCGGAAAGAGACGATGCCACTTTGACAAAGTCTCAATCTGAGCTGGATGCCGCCACCGAGGCATACCACGCCGCCGACGACAACCTGAGGAACTGTCTGCCCCGTGTGCTGGCTTCGGTCTTCTCACTCTTGCCTCACTTCTTGGCCGCTCAGGTGCAGATCCAGAACGACTTGCTGGGCCACTACTACACCATGCTGCACACATATTGCACGGAAGAAGGCTTTCCTTCTCCCGCCCCACCAATGGACGAAGTTATCCGATCGTGGACAGATGCCTTCAAACCCGTCCAACGCGAGGCCGAGTCGCTCGCCATTCTAGCCAATGGAAAAGCAACCAGGACGTCCATGGAGAACGGTTCTAACGGTCGTCCCCCGGCAAATGGCCATCGCAGGCCAAGCGCGTCGGCGTTCAGTGCGCATCGCCAACAGTCGGTCTCACCAGCCAGGAACCTCCCCCCTTCGCCGTCCCAGGATGCCAAGTCCAAGTTATCTGTCTCGCCCGCGGCCTCGACCATCCTCCGCCCATTAACGCCATCAGAGACAGTTGCGAGTCCATCACCGTCACTATCCGTCTACCAAACACCCATGACGTATTCGCCGGCCGGGCCGAACACAGACTATTTCTCTCGTGATCGACAGCCATCTGCCGCCTCGAACGTGTCCATGGCATCGATCGCTCAGAAAAAACGACCCCCGCCACCTCCCCCACCGAGGTTGCCCTCACAGCAAACTATCTTTGTTACCGCATTGTACGATTTCAATGGCCAAAGTGAAGGAGATCTTGCCTTTCGAGAGGGCGATCGGATCCGCGTTCTCAAAAAGACCGAGAGCACCGACGATTGGTGGCAAGGAGAGCTCAGGGGTTTGCAAGGGCCGTTTCCCGCGAACTATGTTCAGTGAGAGTCAATATTGTTATATTAATACCAGCAAGCGAAGTCTGCATAGAAATGGCCGGCGAACCATGACTTTGATGCAAGCACAGTGAGTCGACTTGGGGCGCAAGTTGGCGTGTATATGGGATAGTCCATCCTCTTTTTCAGGGCAGAAAAGGTCAAATATACCCAACAAAGGAGTATCGGTTGTCAGAATTCTAGAATCTCTTGCGAAATGGTGTTAAGACCACCCATGCCAATAGCCCTTTGCAAGCGCCAAAAGTATGCATGCTGCTCATGGTCTTGTTGAAGACCAGGACGGGGTATCATATCCGAACAAAGCACATCATGCTCTCATCTCCTCTGACCACCGGGAAGCAATCGATCTGTGTGAGCCCCCCTTCTTACTCGTCCCGTTTCTCGGCTCCATATCCGCCCTTGCCCTCCAAGTTTTCATACGTCTTGGCTTGGCTATTTGGATCTCTTGGCCCACGCTCGACCAGGTCTTCCTTGAGCCATTTCAACACCAATTCTCCCAGTGTACTATTGCCGCTCCGGGTGTATGAGTCTGTTTGGGCATCATACTTGGTCATGTCACCCCATTCCTTGACTCGCCCCATGTGCATGTGCACCAAATGAGTGGGCCATCCGACGAGATTGTCCAGAATATGCGTGGCGTACACGATCGTGGCACCCCGTCGTTCCGTCTCCCCTCTTAGCCAGTTCAGAAAGTTGCTTCGACTCAACAGGTCCAGATCGACGGTGATTTCATCCAGTAGAAGTACGTCCCACGGTCGGATCAACCCCATGGCGAGTTGCACTCTTCGTCTCTCGCCGTCACTGACGGCATGCATGCGCCATCTCAAATCAATGTCTAGAATGCGGACCAGCTCGTCCCGTCGCTCGGGATAATGCTTGCCCCCCACAGAGTCTAGCAGGATAGGCACAGCTATATCAGTTCGCACAATAGGGTTAAGAACCCATTCCAATCCCAGATACGTGACGCCTTCGAGACCGGCAGAGAACGGGTCGACCCCGGCGATGAGAATGGTTGACGATGGCGCCAGTCTCTTCCCCGACAGAAGCCGGAGCAACGTCGTCTTGCCAGCTCCGTTGGCTCCAATCAGTAGCGTTCGAGACCCGGCGGGCAAGTTGAGGTTGATGTCTCGCAGGCCGAGGGAGCCGTCGGGGAATTTGTAGCTGAGGCCTTGGACGACGATCTCGGGTTCGAGGGATGTGCCGTTGGCCTCGGAGTTCTGGACTGTCATTTCGGCGACGTGGACGAGCTAAATTCCGTCTCGAAATGGTTCTCTTTCAAGGTCTGAATTCTACTCTGTACAGGGTTTGTGAAGCAGTGGCAATTCGGGATTGAGTCATGGGCTGTAACCATTATGTAATGTCTATGATTCATTCAATCCGCCGACGTATTTCGACGCTGAGCAAAATTAGAGCATGATCTGATTTCCGCTTCACCGAGTGCTTGCCGCCATATCTTCCCGTTCTACCTTGGACTTTATGACCTCAGGGCTTGCTTACCTTCATAGCGCTTCTGCCCGATGTTTGTTGCGGATTTTCCCGTGCCAGATCCCTTCAATCCGCGCAACTCCTTCTTTCCTCCCCCCTTTCTTACTTTGTCCTCTCGCCTCCCTCACAGTCTCAACCAGCACCCATCGCGGTATGACAAATGCGGACGTGCTCACCGTGACACAATGTCAACAGTCCATCAGTGTCTCCTTGCGAACGATAATGTTGATGCATCACGCCTGAGCCAGATTCACCGCCGTCAACGCCATCTCCCGTCATTCTGATCAGATCAGTGATGGGAGCTCAAACAGACTTCCTCGAAACCATTCTCTGTGAAGGCGCTCTCCGCTGCAATGTGGTTCGAGATCAAATCTCTGTTGCCTGAGTAGTTTCAAGCTCGAAACACATCTGTTGCCACACAATGGCTTAGAATCCTCTGTTACACATGCATTGCACGTGTCTATCTCACAATGGATGTCCAGTAGCTAGGCTATGACCCGGAGTTATTGGACCTCGACGATTGGGTTCCGCCTCATGCAGCGACTTGGACCTGAAGCCACCTCCTGACAGCACCGATCAGCAGCAGATGGTGTGACACTCATATGATGCGAGTCTCGCCCTCTACAAATGCCATTGAAAGAACCAAGGTGTCAGATCCCAAATGAGCCCCAATTTTATCTGCTAGTCGAACGTCCCTCTGCGCTTTCATTCGCGGTTGAGAAAGACGATCGCCTGTACAGAGCTAAATGTCTGCCAGTAGTCATCCTAAAAAGCACAAACAGTATCCGGGGCCAAAGCCGGGTGCAGTCGCCACTATCATATTCAAAATCGGTAACAAGTTAGCCTGTCGAGAGGTCGGAGCAAACGGTGACGCTGGCGACGACCGCCTCCGATGCTTGGAAGATGAACACATTCGAAATTCCACGGGACCTCTTCTCATATTGGGCGTTTCCCTTTCTACGTTGGTTGCGTTGGTTGACAGCGTTTTAGAGCCATCCAAGGCCCCGGAGAACACTTTGTCGAATCCCTCAAACGCCAGGTAGTTGATGACAAGAAGAGGTCGTCTCATCAATTCCCGTACTTTATCACCCAGAAGTTGGCCGCCAGAGAGCGTCGCGCCCCAATACTCCTGCGGCATCCCGACTGCAATGTGCCTCCCAGTCTGTTGTACTCTGTGACTAGCCAATTTTCTCACCGTTGACGGCTGTCATAGATATATATGCTACGATCAGCTATCGCGGCAATAACGGATATGCGAGAGACTACTGCCTACCAGGGGTCCAGGACACGAATACCCCCAAGGGTAAGGAATCTTGGACCAGCGAGTTGATCTACTTAACAACGATCTCCCAGAGAAAGCACAAATGACCACTCGAGTTGCTATTTGGGTAGGCCATGACGTGCAGCTACGCAACAATCCCAACAAGAAGAGTGTCGTTACTTTGTTCTTCGACGACTCGACAGCCATCAAGGACTTGAAGGATCGCCTCTTAAGCTACTATGCGTTCATTAACCCTGCCAGCGGTACGCTTGACTTACATCACTTCAATCGACTGCAGTATTGCCCAGCAAATATTTTCTACGACCTAGACGTGCTTTCCAACAACTGGAACAATGTTGTGGACGAGTATCTAGGACTATGCATCTCTCTGGTGGGTACTGACATTTCAATTTGACGTCTACGGTCTACCAGATATATTATACACTGTGTTCGGCTCTACGATCGGTTGAGAAACGAACAGCTTGGCAATCTTGCATCAAGGCTAGTTTCGATTTCTCTCCATTACTTACTATATGTTTAGGAGAAGGTGGACCAGTCCAGGGTACTCTCTCCTCTGCAACACGTCAGAGCTCTCTACCAAGGCGCAACGGAGATATCGATCGTGAAAGAAGATGTCGAGTTCCACCGCGTAGTCAGGAAGAAGCTTATGATGTTCGTCGATTCCCGCTTACAGGGTGAGTTCCTCCATCAAACAGAGTTCGACCTATTCGCTGACCTTCCGGAGAGCTAAATGAAGAGCCGAATGCCCATCGAGAAACCGTGGTGGCTGCAGGGGGAAATCCACACAAGGGTCTGCCAGGAGCCTATATTGTGTCTCCCGTACTGATCTTGGGCAGCCAGGCAACGGACTCAAGAGATGAGGGCGAACGTGAGATTTCGCGACCGCCTAGAGGACTTGGGGGACGACCTCGACGCCTACTCTTCCCGGCTAGACATGTTGGCCGGACGACTGCAGAGCTTGTCGGACTTGGTACGCGCAGCCAATCTGCCCCCTATTGTACGAGTCCTTGGGTTGACGTATTTGCAGCAGTTCACCGTATTGAGCGCAAAGACAGACATTAATATGGCTCAACTAACCAACATCATGTACCTCCTGACACCTATCGCTTTCGTCGCCGTAAGTCTTTGTGCCCAACATACAGGCTGCGCCATCTCTGATACGTCCACAGGCCATTTGGGGCATGACCGAGTTCCACACAGATCCGGTCTACTTCCTTCCCGTCATGCTCGTTGTCTTCGTTCTGAGTGCGCTCTGGCTCGTTATTCACCAACGTATCGTCAACAACGTCCATCGCAATTTTCGATTGTCCATCCACCAGAACAGACTGAGTGAGACTCCTTATTACAAGGAAGCCATCGAATGGAGACAGCAGCACAAGCGTGAAGCCAGTCGGGACGACAGAGATCCCGATATAATCGTCGAGCATCGACGCCATCCATCAAAGCAAACACCGCAGGTACGACCAAGCGATGTGACAGAAGGACATTGCGTTGTGGTCGACCGCCGGGACTTTCGACCGCGTTCGTAGTTGCGGCCGGCCATTGCAGGATCCACGTTGCCGTCGCATTCGGCCGTCCGGTTCAAAGTGTCGATCTGATAAGGAGGACATTCGCTGTCAGGCCCACATGGGCGTCGGTTGGGATATTAGTATGAAGAAATTCAGTCCCTCTCAGGGACAAGAAGAGTGTGTGGTAGGCTGGGGTAATACACTCCTTCACGCTTGACTAACATGAACCGATGCATTGCTTTACCACCTTGAGTGCAATACCCGCGAATCGAGCTAGTTCCTGTCACTGCAACGATGCAACTTCCGAAGGGCACCTTGATTTGGGTCCGCCCTCACTTTAAGACCGCAGGCCAGTCTTCCTCCTTCATCCGATCTTCGAACGTCGTCGTTGGGCACCGGATAACGGCCTCTGATGTCGAACTCGTCAATGGAGGGCGTAAGAGCGTGCATCTTACCTTTTGATATCGGCGGCTTTCAGCAGGACTGGCGTCACCACCATCCTATCCCGGACCTGACGAGTATGAGAGTATATCCGCAATTTCCCTCGTGAGTTAGCGATCTTCGGTATTCACCTGATCTTTTGACAGTAAGCTGAACAGGCCTTCGTACCAGATGCGGAGAATGGAAGCGTTCGCTTCATCGGTCGAGCCACTGGTCTTGGCCTCGTCTGGCTTCCCTTGGCAGCATCTCCATCTTGGACTGGATTTGCTTTTAGGGTGGTGTTAGCATCTGTCAATTGGATGGGCAGGCAAGCTCCTTCAGCACCTCTCCTTACTCCAGCTGTTTCGAACTACTGCACAAGTATTCGGAACGCTGTGTTTGGAGTCCGGTTTCCAGCGCAGCCCAACGAAGGGTATCTGGTGATGGAGTTGATCACGAGCAACTTCGTCAGCTTTTTATACCCTCGTTAGATACGGGGTTCCCATTCAGTCGGAACAGCTCTCGAGACTCATTTTCATGCTCTGGACCCATCCATATGCCGTGGATGGGCCATTATATCACTGTTGCCCTCTCGCTAACCTCTGTCATAGTCGCAAGTCATCTTACTGCGTCATGCACGTTGATTCCGAAGATGCACTCATTCAAGGCCTTTTCCCTTGTATATTGGCTTTGTGTCTTCCCATTGCCTGCACTGCGACACCAATGTCCAGAAGCTATCTGTCTCCAACCAACCCAACTTGCCCACCACTGCAAAATCAATACCCGAGCTTCGTAAGCCGCATCGAAGAAGCTAACGGGGAGGACGTGTTTGGCAACGAAATGTACTTCACGGCAAAGGAAGGGCCGCGCAAAAAGACCGAAATCGACACCGTCTTTCAAATCACCGGCGTTCCCGTGTGTAGCTCCATCTGCCAACTCGAGCTCTTCTTCCGCGCAGGAGACTTTGTTGGGAGTGATTGCTCCGTAGTCAACGTAGACACCACGGACAGAGAGGCCATCGAACCCGTCGGCTCTACCCCTGAAGCGAGATGGCTCTTTGCTTCCTTCGAGTGGGCCACTGGTGAGCAGACGGAGAAGGATGGCGTCATCGTGGTTGGAGCGTTGGCGTGCAAATCGACACTGCCGTTTCGTGCGAGCTGGGCTGGTCGGGTGGGCTTTGAGCAGGCGAATCCAAGACCTGGTGGACCTCGCGCGCATGGGTTCAGAATCAGGTACGGTGTGGAAGTAGAGGATTCACAGCATGTGGATGCATGCGGTGCGATGCGATACTCTGGAACTGGATCCTGTGCGATTGCTCTGCATGGGGTTTTTGATCCGCCTCCTTGCATCCAGCACGCGGGGCCACCAAGAACCCGAAGCAGTATGCAGTGCAGCTTCAGAGTAGGCGCCGAGTACTTTTAATATTGACATACCTTTGTATTGCCGTGAGTGGTGTTGGAAATTGCAGTTACCACTGAAACCAGTCAAGTCTGGCGGCCAGGCGGGCCTTGGCCTTGAGTATTTTGCATTTTACTGTGAAGGTGTCTTCTTTGTCTACTCACTGTCCTCGTACGCACCGTGATGCTTCCCTCGGTCTACGGCGCGATGACATGAGTGAGAATGAGGATAACAACTCGAAAGGCAGGAGTGCTCGTGACTCTGTCGGGTCTCATTCACCGAGTCATTACTCCGGATGCTGCGACACTGTCAGTATGATTTGATCGAGTGTCCATGACTTCGGCCGGGGGCATCATGCGCGTGTCTTTTGTGACATACGAACAGGTCCAATCCAAGATTTCCATTACATACTCGTTGGTTGGAACGCCTCGCCTCTCCGCTTAAACATAGCGCCGTGTGGCCGCCAGCATGTACTGTGCCTACCGTTGCTACGATCCCTTCTTACTCTCACCTCACTCGGTACCTCCGGCGACTGTCTCGCGCCCCCATCAACCCGACGCGACTCGACTAGACAGACGCCGTCGAAAGTCCGACAAAAAACAAACGACGATGTCTAGTTCCAGCTCCAATCCCAGTCTATCGGACATCTTCGGCCAAGGCCACAACGCTTACTTCTCCAACGGACCCATAACCCGCTTGTCGTTCATCCGGCTGAATAACCAGCTCCTGGACAAAGCCTCGACTCACTGCTCAGCCCGGTATCTCACCTTCGAGGAGCTGAACCCGCTGCGCGACCCGCAAGGCAAGCTCGCATTCGTGAGCTATGACGACGTGGCCGAGGCGATGGGCCGCCCCTACGCCCTGGACGAGAAGACTCAGATCGCGGCGTTCGATCCGGACGAGCACCATCCTAATGTCATCTTTCTGGGCATGGATCTGGACCCATCGGACCAGGCCGGGGCTGGCGGCGAGCAGGTCCAGCTGGGCCACTATACCGGGGTGCCCTACTTTGCGCTGGACGTGACGTCGGAGCACTACGCCGGGGTCAAGCGGCAGATACAGACACAGACGGGTGGCCGACGACTCAAGTACACGCCGACGCGCATCGACCTGACGCTCGACCACGGCCAGTCCGCAATCTATAGCCAGGCGCGCGCCCTGCTCGACTGGAACACGCGCAACCGGTACTGTCCCAGCTGCGGAGGCCGCACGCTTTCGACGCACGGCGGCGCCAAGGTGGTGTGCCCGCCGGCCGACCGGGGCGTGGCGCGGCCGCGAGCCTGCCCGACGCGCATCGGCCTGCACAACCAGGCGTTTCCACGCACGGACCCGACGGCCGTCATCGCCGCCGTCTCGGCCGATGCGAAGCGCGTGCTGCTCGGCCGCGGTCGCCGCTGGCCCGCCCACTACTTCTCGTGCCTGTCCGGCTTCGTCGAGCCCGGGGAGAGCATCGAGACGGCGACGCGGCGCGAGGCGTACGAGGAAACCGGCGTGCGTGTCGACCGTGTGCAGATCCATTCGAGCCAGCCCTGGCCGTACCCGTCCACCATGCTGATCGGGGTCATCGCGCAGTGTGTCGAGGGCGGCGAGGCCATCACCTACCCGGACACGGAGCTCGAGGAGGCCAGGTGGTTCGAGTTGGCCGAGGTCGCGCACGCCCTCGACCACGGCGCGAATCCCATGTGGGAGCCGCCGGTCAAGGGGTACACGGGGCCGAGGGTGCCGCCGAGCCAACTGATGGCTCACCAGGTGTTGAGGGCCGTGTTGAGGTTGTTTCACAGATAGAGAGATACGTAGAATGACAACGTGATAGCGGCGGCACACGCGAACCGGTCCCGGTTGTCGCTCCCTCTCAGACCAGACCGGACTACACTAGACTATCCAACACTACCCAGCCGAATTCGTCACGTACCTTGGGACAGAGTAGGAAGTCCACCACTCCCAGGCACCCTGGTGATGCAGGTGCCACCATTTTGTCCTCCGGCCGCGAAAAGATATTCCGTCGACTTAGCACGCAGCTCTTGTGGAGAGAAGACATACCACTCCGGGACCGAGTGCAACGCCGACGCCGCCACAGCCTTGCGCCCAATGCCGAGCCGGTCGCGGGTCGCGTCGCCGGTTCCGACCCTCCTTCCCCAGCCCGGTGGATCCGCATCCACTAGGATACGCCAACATCGAGCCGGAAATCGAGAAAAGATGGAGACCCAACGAATATACGTACGACACGAACAAGACGAGACGAGTAGAGGCTAAGTTACGAGTTACGAGTCATGCACGCGGAAATTAATATATATCAGATGTCTCTCACCATGAATGGCACGTACGCACGACAGACAGGGTCGTCTCATCACTGTGACAGTCTCGGCCTCATCAGTCTCAATCTCAGTCTCAGTCTCAGTCTCAGTCTGAACAACAACACCCCCGAAGCACCTGAGGACAACGGATTGACAAGGACCAGAAAAAATAAAACAATAATGGCCACGCTCGAAACAACAGACAATACAGCCTCCAGAACCGACAATGTCGTCCACGCAAAAGGGGCTGAATGGGCTCACGGGCACGAGTCCCTCGATTGGCACTGTCCTGCCCCCCACACGTTCGTCTACAGGGACGTAGGCGGCGGTCAGATCGAAGCCGATGTCTACGTCTCGGACGCGTCGGTGTCAGTGGACCAGCACCAGTCGACCAAGCGCCGCCGCCGGGTTGCTGTGGACCCCTGCTGATCCAGTCTGATACAGAGTTTTGCGAGAGATATACCTAAAGCCCTTCCAGATAGTGGTGAGGACCTCGCAGCCCTGGGCCGTGGTGACAGCCTAAAGAGCGGGATTCGGCGCCAATGGTAACCTACTGGTAGCAGCGGCACCGCCAAGCACTTCTCATAGTTTCTATCCTGACACTCAACCTCACGAATACCCAGAAATCCGCTGTCGAGCAAGGCATCAACGACGTAGTCACACATGGCACGAAGACCAAGGCGTGGTGGAGGGAGAAGCTCGGCCTGCCACCTAGCTAGTGATTGCAATGACTGGCCGGGTTTGTCGGAGATGGTTCTTGGATCTGCCGCTGCTTATATCCCGTTTTGTCCTGGGTTTTGAATTCCTGTATATATATGTGTGCAAAAGAGAGGATGATCTGGATAGTCCAGACCTGTATCGTATCAGTTGCCTCTCGGTCAGACTTCAACAATCTTCTCTCCATCAAACCCCTCAGCCTGGGAGAAGTAATATCCCCTTTGGTTCGCAAGTAGCCTCAACCGCCCAGCACCCCCCTCGCGCTGAACTGTAAAGTCGCAGTTATAGTGCGTATGTCCAAATGCCCACACTTTGACTTTGTCACTCTGGTAGCATGCCTCGTCGGACAAGTCGGTGGAGAAAGCTCTCGCGATCGGACTCCCAACATGCTTCGGATCGATTGCACGACCGTCGAGCGATGGGCTCCAGTGGGAAAGGATCATGATCTTGACGTCGGCTTGTCCAAGGTCGACGACCTGCGCATTGAGCCAAGCAAGATCCCGCCGATGCGCCTGGTTGTGCGTGCCGACATCCCAGTCGCGGGTGTGGAAAAAGTCGTTGAGCCCCATGCTGACGGCCACTTCATCGTTCGCCGGGACCGAAGAAAAGAGGCTGCAACCGAGGATGGCCACGTTCGTGCCTGGCAGCCAGAAGGTCGCGCGGTCGAGCAGGACAAACTCTCCGAGCGAGGCGTCCTTGCGGACGTCCCGTTCGAAAGTGCGAAGGACATTGAGAGTCTCAGGCCAGGCGGAGTGGTACGCTTCATGGTTGCCGGGGACCAGGAGCACCGCGCGGAACTGACGCAGCTGGAGCGTCAAAAAGCCGAGATAGTCGTCCTTGTGGGTGGGCGCGACGGTTCCCACGTCGCCAAGCAGCGCCAGGTAGGGCGCCTTGGGCACGATCTCGAAGACGTCGTAGCCCTTTGGAACCTCTAAATGGAGATCGGAGAGAATCTGGACCGCCATCGTGGTGAAAGAGAGGATGGTCATGGAGATCTGTCATCGTGCAGACGGGGACGATCCAAGCAGCAGCAGGCTAGCTACAATGAAGGAGAGGCTCGCACGCAGCCAGCCAACTATAGCCAAAGGGGGCCCAAAGGGGGCCAATGGGGGACTGCTCGGAGGTATGTATATACATAATACTCCCCCTTCGAGGCTGGGCGTTCCCGATACTCCGCCTCGCTCTAGGATATTTCCTAAACGCAAACGGTAATCGACGAAGTACGGGGTTAGGGTATATTATATGTATACCTATGAATGCCACGCACGACGGACGGGTCGTCTAGGATAATCACTGTAACAGTGTCGGCTCCTCATTCCCGTCCCCAACTCGGTCTCAGTCAGAACAACAAACACCACTTGGTCCTCTCTCAGTCAACTACTCGGTGCTGCATGTCAGGTATGATTTAGAGAAGTCATCGCCACCTGGTGACTTCTGGCTTTGTGTCTCGTGCCTTGGGCTTGTGCCTTGCGTGGACGTATCTCATGCCCCGGGGTGGGATCCATGCAAATCTCCATAGAAAGTTGCGCCTTCATGTTCCATCCATGACTACACACGATTCGATCAACTCACGGACTTCGACAACATCTCGTTCCATTCCATTCCGTTCCATTCCTAGCGCAGACTATCAACTCCAATTCCAACCCCCCCAACTCTGGCATTGACTCAGACCACTTTCTCCGCCGCCGAACTCGAAGCAGGCCCCTTCCGCGCCTTCATGTACAGATCCGTCCCCAGACAGGGGGCATAGAACATGGATCCCTTCAGAGCGCGCTGGACCGTCATCGCCGCGATGACGAGCCACATGGCCGAACACGCCGCGGTTAGGACCTAGATGTTGCGGAAATTGAGGCGTCAATACGGAGTACAGGTTTTGTCGAATATATGCTCGTGCGGGCGGCTTGTGATATGCATGGATTTGGTGGATGGATTTTGAGACGGAAGAAGAAAGAGCCGAAAAGTACATGGCAAACAGACAAAAGAGCGGAACACCTACGCAGGACAGGATCCGGAAGAATTTGGACTCTAATTCTTCGCCCAGCGCCATTGTAAGGAGGGTGAACACGCCTACGATATGGTTCTTGTGTCAGCGTTTTGCTTAACGCATGGGATTTGGAACGAAACGTAACCCCTTGATTTTGAACCCAACGTAACATAATAGAATCTAAAATAACGCCGTGGGTGGGTGCACGGGGAGTGAACTCGTCGATGCGGTGCTGTCTTACCGACAGGGAATAAAACCCCACCAGCCCATGTTGAACGGGAAGCCGCCCGACGTGGCGATCATCATGACGGCGACGATGAACCACACGATCGCAAAGCCCCACAGGATCAGCCCGGCCAGGATGCTGACAATATACAAGACTTCGCCGGCGGACGTGTGCGTGGCGTGGGGCAGAGAGTGCGTCCCGGGGAATAATCGCGCGGCGAGCTTGCTGAGAGTGATGATCCTAGGAGGGTGGGTTCGTTAGCAGAGCCAGAGTCAGGAAGGGGGGGCCGCTTCTCCGAGAAGGCAAACCCAGGGCGTTAAAACATTTCAACACGTCAGAGACAATCAGAAACGGATCACACAACCGACCGACCGACCGACAAAACGTACGAGAACCCCGAGAGACTCAGCGGCCCGATCGGCAGCAGAAGAGACACGATGACTTCGCGCTTCAGCGGCTTGTGCAGAGTCATGCGGAGGAAGTAGAGCGTCAAGATGATCCACGAGAGAGGGGACCCCAAGCCCCAGAGGATGAAGGATAGAACGAGCGTCCAGAGCTGATGCTGCGGGTTGGGAAGCGCGCGGGCGACAAGGCCTCCCGACGTGGCGGCGATGACTACCGCGACAATGGGGATGAGGTACAGGGCCGTCATTTCTTCGAGCTCGCCTCTCCGGTTCGTCATGCTGGGGAATTCTCGTTTGTCAGCAGGAGTTATACTCAGTCGCTTGCTCACTCGTGTGCATACCAGACGTATCCGCAGGGCAGGGACGTCTGGGCACGGACCAATAAGCAGGAAGCAAGGACGACTCACATCACGTATGTTAGGTGGAAACAGGTGGTGAGTGCGAGGACGGTATCTATCCACCACAACACCCACGCCAGGGTCGCCATGCCGTGGCCCCACTGCGGCGCGCACACCAAGACCGTCATGTTGATGAGCGTGGCAAGCCCGACGGGGAACGTCGCCAGGAATAGACTTTGGTGTGGATGGCGAAGCACGGCGGCGATAAGGCGAGGGTAGAGAGAGTATCGTAGCAGCGACAAGATCGAGAACACCAGGAAGAGCACGAGATTCGTCACGAAGAAGATGACCGAGATGACTTGGAGCCAGTGCCCGTTGTACGGGAGCTGATGGCACATGATGGAGAGGACGCCGGTGCTCATCGTAATAATGAACCATCTGGGTAGCATTAGCAAGGCCTCTTTGTGGACACGGTGCTATGAGGCGGCACATGCGAGGGAGTGAAGTTCCTTATGATCCTTCGGACCCCGTGGTCGCGCGGATCATATTGTGGGGGAACATCATTCATGGCTTCTGTCTCTGCTGAACCCTTCTGCGTCGCAGTGGCTTCTGAGCCGCACGCGCTGAAATCGGCGCCGTCTTGCTCGGCTGGAGACCTCCCATGTTGTTCTGGGTGTTTCACAGATGGAGTTGCAATATGTGTTTCTAAGTTGCTCGTGCCATTCGATGCGTGGACCGCGGCTTGCATATTCGCTCAGCTGCAGGAGGAGACAGTATTCGTTGAGTACAATGATTCTGAATCGCTGCCACATGGCTTTCGCACAGATAGAGATGAGTCGGCGTGAATGCTTCTTCTTGAGGGAACACGATCTTTATCAAGGGTCTGTCGGAACCACTGGCCCCTGAACCACATAGAACGCCGGGTTGGTCTTGTTGGTAAGCTGCTGTTTGCAGCACTGGTCAGTCCTTGCTGCAATGGAACGAAGACATCACTGCCCATAGTTTTCAACCTCCAAGTCAGTGCTGACGCATCCAGCATTAGCTGCAGATTCTCGACCAGTAGGGCCCCCTGTTAGTCAGGAAGGAGAATGAAATGAACTGTACTGGAAGGTTAAAGAAGGGTCCAGGGTCGAGAACGTGTGCCGCACCTGCAGGAAACACGAACATAGCATTCTAGGTTCGCTGACTTCGTGTGACCAGAGAGGCCAATCACAGGCCCGGCGATTTCTCCCAGCAACTTTCCCAGCCAGCCTCGTTTCTACTCGGGGATTCAGCCATAGCGAAGCGGGCCGCGTCCATCTCAACCTCAATCAGTATCTTCGTAAACATTGCTAGGTCCAGTCTGAACTCGCCGTAATGAATGCGACAGAACCGAGATGATGGGCCACGTTCCGATCACCCTGTCACACGATTTGAATCGGTTGAAGCGATGACGCTTTCGTGGTACATGTCACCTACAGTCCAGCCTTCTGCCAGGACAAACTGGACGGGAAGCTCACTCCGCGTATAGTAGCCCTGGCTCTAGGACGTATTCTGATGAAGACATCAATATCAGAACATGGGCCCACACAATAGAAAAGGCAAAGTGCTCAAGCAGCTAAGTTTCAATTAGGGTTCAAAGCACTTACATTGGATGAATATCGAGTCAATCCGACTGCGCCGTCTATGGCATTGACATCTCATCTGCGCAAACCGTGCGCGGTATGGCAAGGCCTTCTTCGCGAAAAAATATATGACGTTGACAATGATTCGATATCCTGCTGAGCGAAGTCTGAGAGTTGGACCGGGAAACTCGTCGTTAACGACATGTACTCGCGCCTTGCGAATGCCATTCGTGCTCGGAAAGCTTTGTGACTCGCCATTCAAACCCAAACTTAGTTGGTGGACAGCTGACATGAGATTCTGGATGAAGAAATATACCGACGCCTCCATGGTGTTGTTCTTCCTCTGCATTTGGAACATCGTGGGTTCCGGTTCATTGATCCAGGGAAAGCCTTTCAAGGGGACCGAAATGGAAGGCTGTCAGCAAGACGAATATCAGCAACACCACAACACAACGGCCGGTGTTCGAAAGCCATGATGGTGTCTTGCAAGCTGTGGAAGATTGCTCCCTGGACGTCGTCAAATCGACCAAAACCGAAGTATCAACCAACACGGTAGCTTCTATAACTTTAGCTTTCTGTCTGCTGGAGTTCGTCCTCTCCGTGCTGATGAGAGCCGCATAGATGCAAATGAGGTATTGGAAGGACCTCTGCGAGACGTGCAAGGACGTAGTGCCATGATTGGGAGGACGAGACGACCAGCGAAGTCGAAAGAGTGCGCCAAACTTACACCCTTTGACGGCCCCCGAAAGTGGAAGGTTTGGGCCTCCAGAGCCCTAAGTCTTGGGGCCACGATCCCTAATCGAATGCTGCGGGGACGGCTGGGCGCTAAGGACAATAGCCGTTCATCTCCGCCGCAGAACCCGGATCCGACGAGGCCATCCAACCTGACAAAGCCTCATCTCAAATCTACTTGTCTTTCCCGTTTATAAACACAGCCGGCCTGAACGAGCGCATCGATGACTCTAACCTGAGGTGGAAAACGTGCTCACAAAGACAGAGTGCCCAGAGATTTCAACAGCAGAATACAAAATGTCGATTCACCTCCACCATGTTTCCAAACCGATCATAGCAATTATTTCCAACAATGTCTTCTTCCTCTCCACAGAACTTCGGTCTGATCCGTGAAGGCACCGGGCGAGCCGTCCTCAAGGCCATTCCTATCCCGAGGCTGCCGGACGACTATATGCTCGTTCGAACTGTAGCAATTGCACTCAATCCAACAGACTGGACCACTCTCGACGCTGTCGGCGATGACGGGACGATCGTCGGTTGCGACTACGCTGGGATCGTGGAAGAAGTCGGCAAAGCTGTGAAAAAGAAGTTCCAAAAAGGCGATCGCGTTGCGGGTTTCGCCCACGGAGGTGCCTAGATTCATGACCGGCTGGAAACGCGACAAGACTGACATGTCTTGTAGGCAATGATATCAATCCCGAAAATGGAGCATTCGCCAGATTCATCGCCGTCAAGGGAGACCTCCAATTGCACATCCCAGAGGGTGTGAGCTTCGAGGCAGCCTGCACCGTTGGTGTTGGAATCGGGACCTTGGGCTTCGGCCTCTACAACGTCCTCGGCCTCCCTTTACCTGGGGCCAGTACGGATGTCGAGCCGAAGTCAATCCTCATCTACGGCGGTAGTACTGCCACGGGCACTCTTGCGATCCAGTTTGCGCGACTGTAAGTCTCAGATGAGGAAGAGCACAAATGGTGATATACTGAAGATTGCTGTTTTGGCACAGATCCGGGTGGGACGTCATCACCACCTGCTCGCCGAAGCATTTCGGTTTTATGAAGGAGCTTGGCGCGAGCTTCGTCTACGATTATGTAGGCTTCTACATCCCGCTCTTGAGTGAAGACCTGCCAGGCTAACAACTTTGTGTCTCACCAGCATGATCCCAACGTCGGCGCGCACATCAGGGACGTAACCGGTGGAAAACTCAAGCTCGTCTTCGATACGGTTTCCCTGGAATCGACTGCGAGGATCTGCGCTGAAGCGTTCGGCGACGAGGGAGGTATCTACTGCAACCTGCTGGATGTTGAATGCCCACGTCCAGACGTACGGTCCGAGTTCTTCCTCGCCTACAGTGAGTCCGGCGAGGCCTATATCTTTGAAGGAGAGTTTTATGAAGCACACCCCGAGGATTTTGTGTTTGCGTCCAGCTTTGCCGCCGTCGCTGAAAAGCTGTGGCAGGAAGGCAAGTGGAGACCGCACCCACAGCGCATCGAGCGTGGTGGCTTCTCGCGCGTCCCAGACGGGCTGCAGCAGATGAGAGAGGGAAAGGTCAGCGGAGAGAAGTTGGTTTACCTGGTTGATGAGACGGAATGGCCTTGATTACACAGTACAGAACGACGGCAAGCCTTCTAGCCTCGCTCGGCTCGCTCGTTCCACCAGGTGGCCTTTTATGAAGCTGCCGCTCTTGCTCGCCACATTGTTTCATTTCCTCATGAGAACGAAATCGTGCTCCAAGATCCAGAACCCGGCCGTTTTCTTACCAGCCGAGTCCACTTTTTCCAGCATGTCAATACTGAATTCCTTTGCCAGTGCCGCGTCTTCGGACCACGCAAACTGCTTGATGAGGCTCTTCTTGACGCCGAAGACCGGGTCCAGGGCGACATTGTTGCTGTCGTGCGAGTACAGTGCCGTGGTCAACCTGACGCATTTCGGATGTTGGAGTACGAAGTGCTTTTGCCATTGCAAGCCCTGTCAGCATACGGCCGGCACCCTGTCTGGGGGCATGAATGAATGATTCCACCTACCACGTGAGCTGGCCGGACGTTCGACCTATTGAGCAACCGCAGCAAGACACCAACGGGACCATCGTACGGAATCGGGTAGTCAACGGCGCGGACCCCCACGAGCGCGAACCTGCCTTGTTCGTCGGTGTGGAAAATGCCCCGACAGTCTGGCTCGTCCTTCTCGGGGTCCTGCATGTCGTAGAAGCCGTTGCCATTGGTTTCCCACACATCGACCGCGGTGCCGGGGAGCGGCGTGCCGTCTGTGTCGGAGACGGTTCCTCGGATCAGCATGGGTTCTCCGATGGCGCCTTTGGACGCGATTGACTGGCCGATTTCGAACTCGTGCGCATCGTTGTGGAACGGACCCAGTACTGACGATTCTGTCGCCCGAGGAGCGGTTGGGTTGTTGATCGCGTCGACGAGGGCCGAGATGCCAAGCACATCAGACAGGAGGATCATCTCTTGTCGATCTGGCGTGCAGAATTGGCCGACCTGAGAAGATGGTGAGTTTTGAATCAAGACTGGGTTTGGCCTCAGTCTCGTACCTCTGTGAGATATTGCCATGCTGCCTCCCATTCCGCTGTGGTCAGTTTCGTGTCCCGGACGAAATCATGCGAGTATTGTATCAGTTTTCCGAAGACGAACTTGAGTCGTTCGCTCTCGATGTTTGAACTGAGCTTGATGACGTGCGGTGTGAGGTTGTCGATTGTGAGATCATCTGGTGACTGTTTATTGTCCGCCATGGTCGCAACAGGGAATGCTCATTCTTATCGCGCGAGAAGACGATTTACGTCCTTGCTCTTATAGACTTTGTGGTAGAAGAACGATCAAGACTAATACTATGTCCTGACGCTGGCTGGATGAGGGTAGAATTCCGCATGATTATGTATGGCCGCAGCCGTGGTCTGAGTCAGCTTGATCACAGTGCCTGGTGAAGTGGCTAGGTGGTCTGCGGTTCATCTGTGCCTGGACTACACGGCTCGATGGGGAAATACGCCATTTCCCATCTTGACGGAAACCTGGGGAGGCTGTGGAATGTTCCGAATTTGGTGCGGATTTCGTTACAGCCATTACTAATGCCACTGCTCCTTTTCTGGGGTAATCCCGATCTCTGCCAGGCACGACATCTGCAGCGACAGCATTGGGTGAGCTTCGCGATGCTATCTATTTCCAATCCCCATGAGACAAGAGGTTTGCTTTGTTCGCTCCAGAACATGCTTTGATGTGCTCCTCAGCCCGAATGAGCTCTATCCCAGGCTCGAGATCCTGGACTATCTCCGTGGGCTGGTGGCGGTCACGTCTGGATCCCAGTCCACTTTAGAGTTGCAGCATGCACTCTTGACCCGCGATTCCGAAAGAGTCATCTCAACGCCACATTGACGACAAAAACTCCGGACGGAGTTCTTCGCCACCAGATGAAGAACATCAAAGGCAAATGCAGGCACATCTATACATGTGCGCCTCCATGCGTCATACAGCTCCTGTGTCTCCGTTAACTCCTTCATGCGAGATTGAGCGCATAAGCTAGCTGTCATCCGCATACCGCGAACTGATTCGTGGGTAGACTCGTAGATGTAGGGAACCGACAGTAGGAACTCGGAGGCATTCCAACCGTCACCGCGCGTGGCCAAATGATACCCCAACGTTGCTTCATCAGCTACATCTTGGAGGCCAAACTTGGTTGCAGCCGCGAAGACTTTGGCGTGACCGAGGAAGGGGTTAGCGGGAAACTCGGCGTAGCCACCGCAATAGCAGCTTTCTATCAATCTCTCGATAATCTGAGGCTCATCGTCTGGAAATTCGATCGTCGCGGTCCGGGATTCCTGTGGAAGGATTAGACAAATAAGCTCGTGAGAGAATTGCACGGACTCACTTGACAGTCATTGACGCAAGCAGCTTTGAAGAAGGGCGACTGAGAACAGAGGATCACTCGGTGCACTCGAAGCTCGAGCTCTCCGCATTTGACTGTTAAGTCTGCGAAATCGGTACTTTTGAAGGCCCTACTCTCAAAATCAGCACATAGGGACGTTCAATACTGACCCGCTGGGGGCGTACTTCGGAAGTCAGGGGTCCATCGTCTTTCAACCCTGGATTTCAAGCTTATTCCAGGCGAAGAAAGGAAACGAGCAAGAGCGAAGGAGGCTTCATAAGGAAAATGCAGCTGGGCTTGAAGGCAGGCTGAAGGCAGGCTGAGCAGATGGTGAAGCGCAATTCCTTGGCAGATCATGCTGAATACACTTTGAATACCGTCGCCTTTCCACCTTCCAGATCACCGTCAGTCGACGAGCTTGCGAACGTGTGACTGGTTCCACGATCTGGTCTCGAAAGAGCTGATTAGTTTGCTGGATGAAGGATTCGCGACATCTACTCCTGCTCAGGAACCGGTGCAATCTTTTCCCACTTCTATCTCATTTCTCGAGGCTTGCAATCCGCCTTCCCCCCCAGCAGACGGTTCCATCCCATACGATTCATCGGAGTTCATAAGATCTTGAAGGCCGGCCAGAAGCCAAAGCATCCAGCAGAACACCAACTCGCCCAGAGAGGTAGAATCACACCATCAAGGACAACTCAAGGTCGAGATAGCTGAGCTCTATCTTTGATTAGCAAGTTTCGTCCTCGTGGTGGAGGTCGGTAGCACAATGTTGCAGTTTCGTGTGAATGAAGAAGCACCAGAAAGTACGGAGTTCATGGGGGTTCGTCGCAGGTAACCCACTCGTACCCATGCTCGTATACTACCAAGGCTTCCGAGACTCGTACGGAGGGGCCCTCTTTAGGGACTAGCAGGACGCGTTCGATCGCCCCTTTAGAGCATAAACGAGGCAGTTTGTACCGAGACAAAGATCGGCATACCGGAAGCAGGGCTCGCTGGGGCTGATGCGCGCCGCTATTGATCGGGCTATTTGCGGAATTGGCGTCGGGCTTCAATGATCAGCGATCTTTATGTCAAATATCCGGCGATTCGTCCAAGGCCCAGCGAATCGTGGTCCAACATCCCTGCTCCAGCCAAGTCTCAACCTCGGATTTGACGACTCGAAATGTCGACTTAAATTTCCCTCCACGACTTGCGCTCGCCCAGACTTTAGCTTCAAAATCGACGCCGCGTACGCCGTTGATGCAAATATGTCTCGACGGTCTCTCTGGGGCGACGCCTGACCGTCGACGCCTCAACACACAACAACGGCCTAGATATGAACTCTGTCGATGGATGCGACTGACCCGCGAGTGGGCTCCGCCCGCGACAATTCAACAAGCCCCGGGTTGTCGCGCATGGTAGCCGGATCCAATTCTTCCTCGGGCAGAAACCTTCTTGCAACTTTTGTCCCCGTCTTGATATGGGCCGCCATTTGCATCATTATATTCATAATACTGCGGCGCAAATGCCCTCGCGTCTATGCTCCGAGATCCTTGCTGAGAAGTCTGGAACCTTAGTATGTCATTCCCCGGGCAAAAGTGCAGCTTGGTACTGATAACGTGCCCGTAGCGAAAGGAGTCCCCCTCTACCCAATGGGTGGTTTGACTGGTTCAGGGACTTTTACAAAATACCTTCGGTCTTCGTACTCAACCACTCGTCCCTCGATGGGTATTTGTTTCTGCGGTTTCTCCGGGTCCTTGGTGTGATTTGTGTGGTTGGGATCGGATTGCTCTGGCCGATCCTCCTCCCATTGCATGCGACGGGAGGTGCAGGTAATCGCGAGTTGGACGCGTTGACGCTGGGCAATGTCGTTAGTCCCAACCGATTCTATGCTCACGCCATCCTTGCCTGGGTCTATTTCAGTGAGTATCTTTCAACTTCTCCTGCAAGAGGGCTTGGGGCTTATAATCATGTCGCGCAGTTTTCATCTTGTACATGGTCTCCCGGGAGTGCGTGTACTACATAAACTTACGCCAGGCATATCTTCTTTCGCCATTCTACGCCAATCGGCTGTCATCTCGAACGGTGCTGTACATGAACGTACCTCGACAATACCTGGATGAAGACAGACTGCGATGGATGCTCGGAAGCTCTGTCAAAAGGATTTGGATCCCTCAAACGACCGACGAGCTGGACCGAATGGTCAAAGAAAGGGAGCAGACAGCCATGCGACTAGAGAAGGCTGAATTCGCGCTGATCAGGACGGCGAACAGTGCAAGGACCAAAGCGCTCAAAAAGGCACAGAGCGAAGACAGCAAGAGACACAGCTCTGCCGCTGTTTCCGACCACGATCTGAAGGACGAAAGCACCCATCCAAACCCGAAATCTACTGCTGCCGAAGCCGTGCGGGTATCAGCCGGTTCGGACGACACCTCTAGTCCTGTGGAGGACGGTCAAGAGAAGACCCTACCTGATGTCAATGGCTCAGTGGCATCTCAATGGATCCCCCACAGCTGGAGACCTCATCATCGACCGATCGCAAATTACGGGCGTCGAGTCGATACGATCAAGTGGACGAGGAACCAAATCAAAAAGTTGAACTTGCGGATTGCCAGAGTCCGACGGGACCTGCTGTTCAAGACTGAAGGCATGATGCCTTCGGTTTTCGTCGAGTTCGAGACGCATACGGATGCACAGCACGCTTATCAAACTTTGACCCACCATCGTCCCTTACACATGGCGCAACGATATCTTGGTGTACGCCCGTTCGAGATTTTGTGGGATTCATTGTCGATGTCCTGGTGGGAAACGATTGCCCGAAGATTCCTCGTCAAGGCGTTCATCACCGCGTTGATCATATTCTGGGCTATTCCGTCGGCATTCGTCGGCACGATTTCCAACATCGAATATCTGTCAGAGAAGGTCGTCTTTCTAGGATGGATAGCAGATCTGCCCGGCGTCGTGACGGGAATTATCAGTGGCGTCCTTCCCGCTCTGGCATTGTCTCTTTTAATGAGCATTGTCCCTGGCATATTGAGATGTAGGTCTTCCCGTCAATCTGCAGGGACCATGTTCTAATCATTACAGATTGTGCAAGGCTAGGTGGAGTCCCCACCCTGACCGGGATCGAGCTTTACACCCAGCACGCCTACTTTGCCTTCTCAGTCGTCCAAGTCTTTCTGATCACGACCCTCACCTCGGCAGCATCAGCAGCTGTTACAAAGTTGCTCGAAGACCCTACGACTGCGAAGGACTTGCTTTCTCAGAACCTTCCCAAGGCGTCGAATTTCTACCTATCGTACTTTCTCCTGCAGAGCCTTGCGCTCGGATCTGGTGCGCTTGTCCAATTCGGCAACCTATTTCACTTCCATGTATTTGAAAAGTTCTCAAATAACCCTCGGAAGACATATCTGAGGTGGCATCGACTGCGACGAATCCATTGGGGAGGCATATTCCCCGTGTATACCAATCTTGGTGTCATTGGTAGGTGCTACAGCATATCCATCTCCCCGTCTCAGCGTCTGACATGACCACAGCTCTTACCTACGCGCTCATAGCGCCAATCATCCTCGGCTTCGCTGCTGTCGGAGTCGGATTCTTGCATGTCGTGTTTCGATACAACCTCATCTATGTTTATGATTCCCAAGTCGATACCAAAGGACTTGTGTATCCTCGAGCCATGATGCAACTGCTCTTAGGCCTGTATTTCTCAGAGATCTGTATGATTGGCCTTTTTTCGCTAAGGGGCGCTTATGTTCCTGTCGTATTGACGGCGATCCTGCTGGTTCTTACGGGCCTGGTGCACACCTCGCTCATCGATGCGCTGGGGCCTCTTCTGTGGAGTCTTCCCAAGAGTTTGACCAAGGAAGAGGACCAACACTTGCTCGGAAACCGTTCGCCAAATGGTCGTGCTCAGAATTTGGAGGATGGTGAGCAGTATCAGCAACCGGCCGACTTCCTGAACGACGAACATGAGCATGTGGGTGGTGAAAGCAGGGCTCTGGAGGGCGCCGATGGGACATTCAACGCCCTAGGAGGAGGCGTCAAGGCCATGCTCAGCAAGAAATTCAAGCAGGAGCTGCCAGAGGTCAACCTGGCCATGGCTGCCGTGGGAGGATTCTGGATGAGATGGATCTCACCCGACCCACATCAGAAATCGAATTTTCTTCTCCGGTGGTTGCATCCAGAGGTTTACTCTGATTACACTATTCTCCGCAAAATGGTACCGCAAGACCTACCAGATCCAGTGTATCCGGAGGACATCGAACGAGACATCTACTATCCACCCTCGATGATGATGAAGCCGCCTACTCTATGGATACCGAAAGACCCGGGAGGCATCAGTCGACAGGAGGTGCAGCATACTGAGAAGGCCCTTCCAGCTACGGACGAATATGTTAGTATCGACGAGAAGGGGCAGCTGACGATCAACCTTGAAGAACCCAGGCTTCTGTTTGATATTGATCGGTTACGATATTGATGAGGTAGTTGGACAAGTAGATAGTAATCAATGCCTATCATGGCGGTTCTCCGTAGGTACACTTTGACTTAGTGGGCCGTCACTGCGCGGTGAAGTGAAAGTGAGAGTAAAATCACGAGGCTGTGGCGAGGCTGCGGCGAGTCCGTGGCAGATTGGGGTGGGAAAGTGCAGCCGAGCCGCGAAACTTTGTGATGCACGACAACTCGACTCGTCGCTTTCTGCAGGGCAATTATTGTCACTGACTTCTCCTCTACCTCTGCCGCGCCTCAAGAGTCACTTACGATACGGACCGTCTCTTGATCTCAGCTCGGATTCGACCGCATTGCCAATCATATTTATGCGCTTTTGCCTCGGTCTCAGTTGAGGCTCCCTGATTGTCGTTTTGTCTCTGCCCGGACATCAGCCATCTTCTTGTGCTGTCTGTCCGCCATGATTTGATTCGCCTGAGCCAACTGAACCGTCATCCCCGCGAAGCGACCATGGTGACAACAGTCGCTAGAAATGGCGCCGCCGCCAGCGTCATTAACGGATTAGCACCGGCCATTACCCCTACGACGCGGTTCTCTGACATCCCTTCTGCCATCGACATTCCGGTATCCGGCGGTCTCGAGCCGGACGAAGCTGTGGAAGTCAATCTCGAAGATCACTTGGACGATCCTGATGGAATCTGCCAGGTTTTGGAGAATGAGAAAGCCGCGAAGAACTTGTGGATTATGATTGCGCTGGCCTACGCAAAGCAAGGGCAGATCGATCATGCTATTGAGGTTTTGAGTAAAGGCCTCCAATCGTTGGCGAGAAGCGGGCCCAAGGATCGGCTGCCTCTGCTGGCTTGCGAAGCCTGGCTAAACCTGCAGAAGAGCAGACAAGCACCCCGTGTCCCACCAGAGAACCAGCAAGCCGCCGACGTGAAGACGAAAGACCACTACCTCCGAGAGACCTTGGCAAACATCAACGATGCCCTGCGAATCAATCCTTCCTTCCCGCCCCTCCACCTTACTCGCGGTGTCCTCTCCCTCCTCCGAGCCTCGTTGCAAGCGTCGACCAAAACCGGCGCAGAAGCTGAAAGAACGGATCACCTGAAACAAGCGCTGAAGTCTTTCGATGATGCGCTCAAGAGCTCCGAGGGTCGTAACATGATGGCTGTTATGGGAAGAGCGAGGTCACTCTACCTACTGAGGCAATACGGTCCCGCATTGCATGCATACCAAGATGTACTGGCCAAGATGCCTGGTCTCACAGATCCAGACCCGCGGATAGGCATTGGCTGTTGTCTGTGGCAGCTGGGATATCAAGATAGAGCGAAGCTGGCCTGGGAAAGATCCTTAGCACTGGATCCAAACTCCAAGGTCGCGCATGCTTTGCTGGGTGTCTACTATTTGCATGAAAGCGCCAAATACCCTGCATCCGATCCGCAATTCAACGCTCTATACAAGAAGGCTATGATCGATCACACGAAGAAGGCGTACACGATCGACAAGAACTTCCCCCTCAGCTGCGCGACATTCGCCAGCTACTTTCTGTTGACTGGTCGCTATGAGACCGTAGAACCGTTAGCACGGAAAGCCATTGAGCAAACCGACATCAACGCAGTCGCCAGCGATGGGTGGTATTTGTTGGCTCGAAAAGATCACAACAAAGGCGATCTGTCGAAAGCCAACGACGAGTACAACAAGGCAGATCAAGCGCGCGGTGGCCTCGACAAAGGTTATTTCCCAGCGAAGTTCGGTCTAATACAGATTTTGGTCCAGACGCAGGACATCGCAGGCGCCAAATTCCGACTCGAGAATCTGGCCCAGATCAATCGCCACGTCGAGGCCATGACTCTGCTGGGTTGCATCTATGCCGAAGAATCGTTCTCATCTCAGAGCACTGCCTCGAAAGAAGACAAAGCAACGGCAGCGCGGAAGGCAATCCAGTTACTCGAGAACGTTCGCAAAACCTGGAAGGACGAGAAGTCCCGGAACAAGCCCGATGAGTCTGTCTTACTTTACCTAGCGCGGTTGTACGAGCAAGAGAACCCGATTGAGAGCTTGAAGTGCTTGCAAATCGTTGAAGCGATGCAGCTCGAAAAGATTCCGGATGAGGATAAGCCAGACCCCAACGAGGAAGAGGGAACCTACATCGCACAACTGCGTGAAAACTTGCCTCCTCAGCTGCTGAACAACATGGCTTGCTTCCTGTACGGGCAAGAATCGTACTCGATCGCCCGCGAGACGTTCCAGATCGCGCTCAACGCGTGTGTCAGGCTTACTGAGAAGCAGGAGGCCGAGAAGAAAGCTCTGGAAGAGGACAAGATTGCTGCTGAAGACGTTGACAACAGTGACACTGATGCCTTGGTGACCACCATATCCTACAATCTGGCCAGGACTTTGGAGGCATTGGGCTTGATAGAGGAGGCTCAAAAGGTCTATGAAGGTCTGCTTGCTAGGCATGCGGACTATACCGACGCTTCCGCACGTCTAGCTTACATCGCTTTGGAGTCATCGCCTAGAGAAGAAGGACCACGAAAGATCCATGCCATCTATCAGAGTGATTACGGCAATACTGAAGTTAGGGCATTGATGGGCTGGTACCATCACAGTGCCAAGAGGAAGACAAGCAATCTTGCAGAGGATGCTGAAAATCGACACTACAAGCATACCTTGCAAGGCTATGACAAGCACGACCTTTATTCTCTTGTCGGCATGGGCAACGTCCATCTCACAATCGCAAGAGATATGCCTCGAAATACGGACCAGGAAAAGGAGAAACGAAGCAAAATGTACGTTAAAGCTTACGAGTTCTTCGACAAGGCTCTACAATTGGACCCCAGGAATGCCTACGCCGCTCAAGGTATTGCGATCGCCCTGTGTGACGACAAGAAGGCATATTCCGATGCCCTGCAAATCTTCACCAAGGTCAAGGACACGCTTCGGGACTCTTCGGTAAACATCAACCTGGGCCATGTGATGACCGAACTCCGGCAGTATCAACGAGGCATCGACAACTACGAGATTGCTCTGAGAAAAGAAGCCAAGGGCGAAAACGCACAGTTACTAGCTTGTCTGTCGCGGGCATGGCTGTTGAAAGGCAAGGCTGATAGATCCATCCCTGCTCTGAACACTGCTCTCGACTACATGAAGCGCGCACTAGCCACCCAAGCCGATTCCCCTCACCTACAGTTCAACGTGGCTTTCATTCAATTCCAGATCGCTCAGCATGTCAACCAAGCCAAGGAAACAGACCGGACGCTGGAGGATGTGGACGCTGCTGCTGCTGGGCTGGAGGAGGCCATCGAGACCTTTGAGCGGGTGGCCAAGCACAAACAGCCTCCCTACCCTCGGACCGCCTTGGAGCAACGAGCAGCTATGGGTAAAAACACGATGAGGAACCAACTCGAGCGACAACGCGTGAAGCAAGCCGCTTACGAGGAAGAAAATGCCACCAAGCTGAAAGAAGCAAAAGAGAGACGTGAGGAAGAGCTTCGCAGGCGTGAAGAGATAGCCAGAAGACGGAGAGAAGAAGAAGAAGAGCGTGCCGCCAAGATTGCAATGGAGCGGAGAAAGCTTGTCGAGGAGACAGAACGTATTGCCGAGCAGATCCGCGCAGAGGCTGCGGCAAGAGAAGCTGCCGAGTATACCGATGACGAGGAAACCGGCGAGCGCGTGAAGCGAAAGGCGAAGAAGAAGGGCGGCTCGAAACGAAAGAAGAGAGACGACGAGGACGGTTTCATCGAGGATGACGAAGATGGAAAGAGTGAGCGAAGCGTCTCGAGAACTCCCATGAGTGGGACTGAGGGCGAAGCCGCCGCTGAAAAGCCCAAGAAAAAGCGAAGAAAGCTGGAACGAAAGAGTGCCGGGAAAGAGTCGGCGCGCCGGAAGAACGAGAGCAGGTACAAGTCCTCGGCGATCATTGTGGATTCGGACTCGGAGTTGGACGAGGCCAGTGCTGTGGCAACACCGGAGGGGCCTGCTGCTCATACACCAGTTTCGGAAGCGGCGGCGGGAGACGAGGATCAGGTCATGGCTGATACGCGTCCGGCCGAGGAGGAGGACGAGGTACAGCCCAGACCGCCTGCGCGGCAGAGGAAGCAGCTCAGGACGATTGCAGATGATGATGACGACGACGAAGAGGGTGAGTTCGAGGAAGCCTTCAACGGGATTGCGGGGGACACAGGCACTTCCGGTGCTGCTGTCAGCAGGGGAGACGATGAAGACGAGTGATTGTCGTGACGGCTGCCTCTCCATGGTCTGTCTCTTCATAGGATTTTCTGCATAGCGCGGTGGTGACGGGGAGTGAAAAGTTACTGGTCCGTTCGAGCTGTGGCTCTCCTGAGCATTAACCCGCCAGCATCCTGTACCATCGTCAAATCTAACAACCTTATTGTATTTGACCTGGTCTTCTGTCTTGTCTGATATCTGAGCTTTCGAACGTCAGGTGCACGCGAAGTTGGGACACGTGTGGTATGCATGCGAACGGTGTATATGCTTAGCATTCAATCTCTGGCGGGACAAACCCTCATCAGGGGTCCGAGCATCTACGGAATCAAACCGAATCCCAAGTTAAGGGCACTCCTGCAGCTCGGCGGCCGTCATTTGAGCAGAGTCTTCCTCCGCGGTGTCCGTCCCGGCGTCCAATCCAGGTGACTACTACTCGAGGTGGCTTCGCCGGGCCCAGCACCAGCACCTCTCGAGGAGGTTGTCGCGCCCAACCTCTCCATCAACCTCCTGGCTGCGGGGGTCACGTTTCCGGCCGCGGGAGTTCGTGCCCCTCGTACGCCGCCCGCCGCGGCAGAAATAGGCGTCCTGACAGTCTCCTTGTCCTTGTCCCTCTTCTTCCTCGCCTGCCTCTCCACCATGCGGAGATGCAGGTCCTCGCGCTTGCGGATCTCGCCGAGTTTGAACGGGTTGGGCGTCCCGTCTCCGACCTGCCCGGCCAGGAGATCTCTGTAGCTCGGCGCCGAGGCGTTCGGGGAGGGAATATTCTCCGGCTCGTCCTCGTCGACAAAGGCATACCCGTTGACTCGGGGTGTTTCGCCTCCGGCAAAATCCGAAACCTCGCTCCCGGGCCCGACGCCGAGTGAGCCGCGACGGGCAATGATGTCGGTGTTGAGACTCGGGCTCGGAGGGACGTGGCCCACGAAGTTGTCGTCGTCCGGATACTGCACATGTAAAGGAGGAAAGCGCGTGTTTGCGTGCACAACCTCCTTGGGCCCGGCCTTGGAGTTCTGCTCCCTGACTTGCTGGACGGTGGGGACGCCGTCTTCGTCGACCGAGCTGGCCGGGAACATGAATGTGTTGTCGGGCCGTTGGATCTTCCAGGCGTCGGGCTTCACGGGGCGGGTGTCCACTGCGCCGCTGGAGATGGCGATGAGTGCTTTCCCGTCCGCGGCAGCGGCGTCGTCTGCTTCTGCTTTTTGTTTGAGGAGCCGGGCCTCGTGCGCGCGGTATGCGACTTGTCGCGCCGAAGGCAAGCGCTGGTCCTGGGTCCAGAGGTGCGCGTGCTTGACTCGCCGTTTTTGATTCTGCTTGTCAAGCACCGTGTTGAACGATTCGTTGTCTTCCGAGGTGTATTTCGCTTGGAAGGCGCCTAAGGACAGAGTCGCCGTGTCGAGGTCCAACTGTTCATTTCCCTTTCCAGGTTCAAATCCCGTTATGGATCCGGCTCCGGCTCTACCATCTGAGATGTCAGATCCAGCGACACTAACGGGTGTCTCGCTGCCTGTATACCCCAGTGGCGTGTCCTGGGCTCTTGTGGGCGTTGCCGACGGTGTACTGTCGAAGCGAGTACTTCGCGCGCTCCTCCTCTTGTTGCCCGTCGCCGGGGCAGCCGCCTGTCTCAGTTTCTGCGCCGCCTCTGCAATCCATGCGTCGTTGCCCGACTCTAGAGCCGCAAGATATTCGTGCTGGGCTTGGCCCTCGCGCAAGCCAGGGAAGTAGTCGCGCGCGATGATATCGGACAGCGCCTGGGTGTATTCGTCCTCGTCTAGCACTTTCGGTGGTCTCTTGATGCGCTTAAACGGCGGTGGGGGCATCAGGGCCACGTCGTCGGCCGAGGCTCGCCTCACAAGGGCTTGACTCGGCTGCGAGGTGGCCATCGTGATACCTAGGTTTGTAGGGCGAGAATCGGGTCAGCGGTGCGACCGGTGGTTTAGGACCGTAGGCGGCGGACATCTAGTTCTACGACTGCCGAGTCGGCGTTGCGTCAACGGGGAGTTGTCTCTCTTGCCCTGCAGAGCACGCAGAAGCGAGGGGGGAGTGAGCGAGCGGGTTGTTCAAAATATTTGGTGAAGTGAAGTGGTTTCCGTGACTCACCGACGTGACGTTGTGGACCCCGCCGCGAGTCATGCGCAGCCTCGTCGCCCCTCAGCCTTGTGCCTTCCATGTGACATGTGTTCGAGCGAGTATGAGTATTACTTCATGATTACAGAGGATTGTTCCCTCACTGATACTCTGGTCGGGGTTCTTCAGCAGATTCTACAGTTATCCTTGGCACGAGGCTGGAATTCAAAGAGGCACGAAGTAATCTTGCGATCTTGGTGGTGCTGTCGAGGGGACATGGGACGAGTACAGCGAGAACGTCTGCCTGTTTTTCACACGTTGTGACTCGAATGTGCGGAATATCTGACCATGCATGCATGATCTGGTTCGTACGAGTACGGTTCAATTGTGATGATATGACTTCATATGCTCCCTGGAGCAGCTTCGCCACTGTTCTGATGTTCCCAATCCTATTGTCAGAGCCATGCATGGTCAGTGCAAGCATAAGCCCAGCAAGGACTCGAGCAATGACACCCACCAGATAGAGATCTTTGATTCTCCCTTCTAATCATCCTCTGTGGCGAATCTTGTCGAGCTCGCACTACCATGGCTGGGTGGCTGGTGTCCATCATTGAGACGAAAGGATTCTTCTTGACCCGCCTTACAGCCTCGTGGATATCAGGATGGACCGTTGCTAGGGGTGCTATTCTGGAGATGGACAATGATTTTCTCGTAAAAGGAGAATGGAATGAGCAAATAGTCGTACTTCCCGCTCCCGAATGACTCAGAGTCGCATACTGGGCGGAATCAGCCCCTTTTCGAGGATGTGACTTTGGGTCTTTCTCCTTCAACCGGAAGTCAAATGTTGTCCATGACACCCGCGGTATCCGGCCCATCCACCTTCTTCATCGGATTCCAGCACCGAAGGGGTTACTGGCCACGTCTGAACAACTGTAGTCATGTTCCAGCCTGCCTGTGACACAGATACTGTATTGGATTTGAGGGCGAGGCTCCGATTGACAACGACAGTCGCCCCCTTCATGGGTGAAGCGGGTACGTAAGTCCAATCGCGTGTGGTCCGAAAATGACATCGTATCGATCTTCCTAGCATCCACTTTAGTGCCTTATTTCGTGTTCGAGGCGCCCTTGTTGCGACGAGTTTCCAAGTCTTTTGCCAAACACTGGAAAGGGTCGAGGGCATCCAGGCGGCCCACACACGATGTTCTCATGTGTGCAGATATTCCACATCATAGCCATTTCTAGAACCTGTTTATACCACAATCCCAATCATCAACACCAAAAGCGCCATGCAAAACACAGTGAAATCCGGCGTCAGCGTTGAACTCGCACTCAGATAATACGCCGCACCCAAATAACTACAGCTGATGATACCTTCGCTTCCGTTGACCCGCTTGCCATAGCTCTCCTCGAGCCCCTTTCCAGTAATCGGACAAGCAAAGCCCAGGCTCGCAGGACAGCTCTGTACAAGATCATAGCATAGATCTTCACAGGGTAGAACCTCCTTGTAAGGACCTGGTCGTATTGAGGTGTCAATGAGCGGGTTTCTTGATGAATTGGTTGCCACGGCTTCGAGAAGTATCTGATCCTGGCCAGTAGATAGTGACGGGTCTGAGGAGATACTGCTGCCATTGACGAAAGGTTGCCCGACATTCCTCGGTTTTAGATAGCCAGAGGGGTTGGAGAAATCCTCACAGCGTGGGATAGTTACCGCGCAGAGCCACTGTTTATACGCTCTGGCGCAGTCGTCACAATTTCTGGCAAGAGAGTACTGTGCACTGGAGGTGGTGTTGCAGGGAATTTGCTGTAGCGAGTAGTTGAAGTATTGGTACATTTGCGCGGCGTTGGAATCGTAGAGTGCCGCCAGGTTGGGCAGACCCGTTTCCGGCGAGAATTTGTCCGGGTTTGTGGGGACCGCGTAGGCAACTTCTGAGCAGAATGACAGGTTGTACATTAATGCACAGTTGTTTTCGGTCTTTGTGTTGAAGTCAATAGCTGCCCAAACTGTGCCCCCACCACCCACCACGCCGGTCCCCGATGCGGTGGAGTTGCCTTCCATCACCAGCATACCCCAGTACCTCGATGTGGCGTTCAGACCTGTGACATAGAATTGCTCCTTGGGCTTGCCGCCTATTCCTCTATTGGTCATTGTCGCAACGTTCTGGTTGGCGATATTGTTGATATTTGCGGCCAGCTTAGCATTATTTCGCAGGCCACAAAACGACCTTTGAATTCCAAGGATGGAGCGTTGGTCTTGGTTTGACGCGAACACACCGTAAGGTGGGTCCAATTTCATCCACTCTTGGTAGACTGTCTCATTCGGAAGGGCTTGAGTCGTGTCGTTGGTGATTAGGAGAGCAGCGTGGTTGTCACTGTCAACGAAGTATAAGTTGGGAACCTCTGAACTGTTGAAAAAGTGATATGGGGCGTCAATCGAGGCTGCAATCTCGTAGTTCCATATACCCGAGAAATCGGTTGCGTTGGGAGCTGATATACCAACATACAAATCGCTGGTTGCGTCCGCCTCGTACAAGCCATATCCACCAATGACCGAGACTGGAGTCCCAGAGCCCGGTCCCGGTTTCTGGTTTGATGAAGACGTCGAAATGTACATTTCCAGCTGTGGAGGGATGGCGTCGGTAACATTTGACGACGGTTGCAAGCAAGTGTTGACAGTAATATAGACTGTCGTTCCTGACTGCCGTCTTCTCAGTTCGTGGACCTCCGGTTCCAATTGTGTCACTTCCGCCTTCTGGCCCGGCAAACCTGTTCCAGCATCCCCATGTGGACCATCGATCGCGTCTTTGGGAAACACCCAGTTTTGAGTAATGCCGATCTCGATATTGCTGTTTTGAGGAGAATTGTTGGCGAGTGCAGAGACTCCTTCCTCGGCGCGGGGGATTATCGTGTCCGCTCCCTCCGTAGCATCAACTGCTTCATTGCCCAGGTTAATATAGTAGTTTGGGTGTTCGGAGTGCAGCTCAAGTGCGTAGGCGAAGTGCGGCTTCGTCAATGCCAAGTAGAAAAGTAACAGGATTAGCGAAGCCGAAAGACATGCTCCGAACCTCAATTGCAGAGGGCTAAGCTTCGGTATCAGTGGCATGGCGTTGCAGACGTGGTTCAGCTAAGGAGCCGAGGATGAATGAATCGTGGTGTGCTATAAGGCCATGGTGTGCAGGGGGACTGTTCAGACCACAACCCAAGCGGAAGCACGCAGAGGGGAGGAGAGGCGCGGGATCGAAATGGAGTGAAAAGAGTCGAGCATCGAGGTCGGACAATGTGAAGAGCAACGACGTTGGGGCGCAGGCACGTAAGACAGGCAGCGAGGCTGAGATTCAGCCTCGTTCGACCTTATCGATAAAGACCCCAAATCGGGATGTGGCGCCGTCGGCAGCGGCATCGACGTCCTCCGACTTTGACACCAGCTTTCCACAACAAGTCACCCTCTGAGTCAGTCGAACGTTGAATTCTGCGCCACCAGGCCAGAGTGTGCGAGTCTCATCATGTGCAAGTAAATCTATGCACTTTGCAAGAGAACAGGGCGAGTTGCCATATCGTAGTGAACCGCTTGAATAGGCTGTCTCGTCCCGAAACAATGGCGACGGCGACGGCGACAGTAGCGACGTGTGAGCATAAGCCAGTCATCGGGTGTGCCTTGACCGCCGTGCCAGGATGCTGTGCCTGCTCGGATAAAAGACCACATGTGAGTCCCCGAGAGAAAAAGTCGCCGAGGAGCCACTGCCTGGTGAAGGGGTTTGATACTGACATCTGCCTAGGAATCTGCCTACCCAACGTACGTCGACGGAAGGGGCATGAGGCTCGTCGGCAAGCGCTGGCAGCGTTACTGCTGGAAGTGCCGTGGTCAGTCTGTCACTTTCTTCTGCTGCTTCACCTCCGGGTCTTCACAATCTACAGTCATTCGCTCATTAGCATATTGTTAATCTGCATCCTAGATTACTGGAATCTACAGTCTCACACATCTTCCTCCACTCGTTTGCCCACAGGTCCTGCACCACAGACAAGAGACAACATGGACGGTCGACCACCTAACCCTTTCCAAATTCGCGATGTTTCCCGGCAGCCGTGGTCCTTTGATGCGATGAATGAAGCGATACAAGCTACTGGGCTCCAGCCTATTCCACCCCCAAACCGGCAAGTTGCTGGAACCGTGCCGGCTCAAAGCGGTGCCATTCTTCGACAACCATCACCACAAAGACATTCCACCAGATCCGGCTTGGACCGATTCACTTGGCACAACCCGCTCGGTCGAAACCAGGAAAACGCACCGCCACGCAGGTCTCGGAGAGACACCGCACAGCAGTCACATCAACCACGCCCGCCACAGCAAAACGCATCTCAAGGTGGGAACAATCATCATGCCGTTCCCTACGCGCTTGGCACACGAGAAGAAGTCCAGTCTGAAGACTATGTTAGCCCTATAGCTACCATGTACGGCAGGGCTTGGAACCGCTATAGAGAAGCCGAAGAGCACCGGGCCGCCAACAGAGAGGCAAATATAAACGCGGACAATGTGTTTGGAACCAGGCCACCTCAGCTTCCAGATCCAGGTCAGCAATTTGATGAGAGCATGAACAATTTGAGACGAGCATCGGCACAGGAGTTCAATGAGCGAATGCACGCAATGATAGAAGCACAACTAGCTGTTCTGAATCCACTCAGGGAACCAGACGTCAATCCTATCGACTCGCAAGTCTCACGCCCACCACCGATGCCGTCGGAGGAAATGACGGCGAACATCGAGTGCAGAATCTGCCACGAACAAAAGATGGATACAATTCTAGAGCCCTGTATGCACCTTAGCATCTGCCACTGGTGTTTGGAGGTGATGCGAGCACGAGTACGCCGATATCGAGTCGATCCGGAGAATGGTGAGAGAAGATTGAGGTGTCCGATCTGCCGCCGTAATGTGACGCAGGCAAAGAGAGTCTACATGGCTCTGTGAAATGCTCCTCCAGGTTGGCTACGGTACGAGTCATGCAGGGGATATGCGAAACATGGAAGATGTAGGTTGACACCGACGATGATACTTGTTCTCGACCCGATTAAGTCGGCGGGAAGCACGTGGCAGAAGACGGGCTCTGTTCAAAGATTACGTTGGCCGTGGCGAACTCAAAGAATAGCACCCATCGTTGGATTGGACATATCGTATTTGCCAGGTAGACGCAACCATGGACGAGATTGCAATGCTTGCCTCTCCTGATCCTATCTGGGTCATGTCCAACTGTATGGACTGTTGCGTCTTCACAACGACGCGCCGCTCACAACTCCACATGTAAGCTGCCGAGTTGAAGGTCCCACACGATAGTCCGAGTCTTGACGATCCTGAGCATGATTCCAAATCCCCAGTCACTTGGTTTCAACTTTCGCTGCCTCGTCTCCAATTTCCCGTGGTATCGTGATGGCTGAACTGAACCGAGCTGAGGCTGGCCGAGCCTGTCTCGGATTCCCCACGAGGTTTGATCATAAGATGACGGAGAAGAGGAGGCCCCCCAAGTACACAGAACACAGGACACAGGACAGAGCAAACATGAGAGAAGGACACAGCATAAAGGACACAACGGAGACGTGATTCATCGTGGCTCCAGGACGAGGCCAGACGCCAGACCAACGCAGACCACCTCGCTCACTCAGGGCAATCAGCTTCCTAACTGCCAAATCACCGATTTTGCCAACTTTCCGTGCCTACCGGCTTTCCGTAGCTCATCACTGTATGCATGAGTCATGAGTCACTGAATGCAACCAGGCTGCGTGGAAGTTGAGCGAGGGATGAGTGGGTGGGTGGGTGAATTACAGGGAAGAAAGTGGGAGAAAAAGAAACATCCCTTCCCTCCTCGTATTGTTGCCCAGGCAAAGAGAAACTGTGGCGTCTCTCCCTCTGCCCCTCGCTCTCTCTTGCCCCATTGTGTTTCCCATCTTCCCAGAGGCCACGCAGGGCAGAAGCAAAGAAGATAGGTTGGTTGGGTCAGTCCGACCGAGTCCAAGTCATATTTCCCTCCCGGAGCGCCGCCGGGACTCCGCAACCCGCGCGTGCCCGCTTCTCGTACTCAACGCGCTGATTAATATGCGGTACCGAGTGAATTAATAAACCTTTTCTTACGCAAAGGATTGGTCCTCATTCGATGGACGGACGGGGTCGCTATGCGTGGAGGAGTCGTATGTGACTCTCAGCTCTCGACTCTTGACTCACCGGCTTCCCCTTGCCTGCGTGCCTGCGTGCTTTATTGGATGGGATCTGTCCCGTCCTCGCTCGCCCACCTCCCTTTTATGTGCTGGTGCACTCTGGCCTGTCCCGTATTTGCTTTGCTGCGTGGGCGCACGCGCCGTGCTTGCTTGAGTGGCAGGCTGGTGGCAGGCAGACTGCCTGGCCCCCACAAGGCTCGGTCTGGTACTTCCCGTTTTGAGTTTGCCCGGGTCGGTCGCGGGGTCGTTAGTTTCCTTTTTGCTGAATGCGGACGGGAATGGAATGTCATGGGATGTGTGGAACGATTGCCTTGGACCGTCCAAGGCAACCGTGTCGGGTCGGACTGTTCAGATTTTATGGGTTGCCGGCTCTGTTGAAAACCCACACTCAAATCTCAGCCTTAGGATACTACCAAGAGGTGGAAATGAACACATGCCATGAGCGGAGACCAAATCAGGCAGAGCGGCAAGGGGTGCCCCAGCCAGAGAGCCTGATACTGTACCGAGACAATATTGCCGACGCCCCACACACCCACCCCCCTTTCTCGGGTGCGATTTCCGATCAGCCTGGCGCTATGAACCAGCACATAAAGCCATGTACACGTGTAGGCAAGGTATGAGTACCGATGTCATGTTGATACGCGCCAGAAATTGCAGTCTGGGCGGCCATTGCGCGCATTAGTCCCATTTTGATGACGCGCACATGTGAGGCACGGGCGCGTACACATAACCCCTAGATGGTTGCCTTGCAGCGTGACGGTCTGAAATGTCTGGAAAGGGAACGAAGCACTTGGTGTCGGAGTTGGACTTGAAAACGTGTCCAGGACGATGCAGATGCCGCAAAGGTTGTGACACGGCAGAGAGTCGTTTGTTCCGCATCGGCGTCAAATGATATACCCAGCAGGCGTTGGGTATCCCAGCAGGGAGCTGAAGACGAGAGGGCAGAGCTGTCACCCATACCAACCGTTTGCATTGCACCGCAACTTAGTTCCTTCGACACGGGCTGCTTTGCTTATATACGGGGCCAGGTCGGCTGGCGGGTGGGACGGTCAGCTGGACTGAGGGCGTGCTTGTGTGCATGCGTTTGTGGTTGATCAAGAGGACACCCACTTGGAATGTGATGTGAGCGTGGGCACACTCATGCCCATTCTATTCCGACGCACAATCATGCACTTGGGCGTTTAAGGGAATTGTGACGGAGTCCGGGATGCGAGAGTCAATTTGCGGACAGAACCCCTGGTTTAGACCTAGGCTCGTGTGAAAAAGGCCTCCCGAGTGAATCATGGCGTGCTTCAAAGACCGATGATGGTAAAGTGATAAGGCTGGCACAGATATCAGGCGCTTTTAAACTTCTCATCGTGTCGTGCTCTGCAATCTAGCCTGGACAGAGAGGATAGAAAGACAAACAGATCTGATAAACACTTCCGTCCTGATTGGATAGGGCGTTTCATCCTGTTGCCTTTCGCAACTGTTTTGGGTAAATGCCCATAGCATTCTCACAAGCCTACATTTGCGGCGTTCATAGGGGATATCGGTTGGTTGATTCTGCGGGAATCTCTACACAAGTCGAAGTTTTTTAGGGTATCAAGCCACGACCGATTGGTAGGAGACCATAACAGACTCCGAAGAAACTCTCACCCGAGCCGTGGGATGTTGCATCGCCAATGTGCTCCTACAGGAGGCGTACAGCCTTCCGCCAGAGTTTAGGCAAATGCTGTCTGAATATCATGCGCTCATGGGGCTCATGTGTTCCGGTTCACCATGCATGCATGAGCGTTGAAGGTCACACAGCTATCAGCGGGACGGATGGTGCCTGTGGTGGCGCCATTACAATTGAAGTGACCCCATGTAGCGCCGTCAATTTTTTTGGCGAATATTTCACCCACTCAGTTAGCTCGTTGCCAAGGCGTAGCGTGGCGCTCGACCACGTTGCGCAGCCGAGTGCATCGAGCTAGCAGGAACAACATATCGACCAATCTTAGCGTGACCGGCCAAGAATGAACCATTCCACGCATCGCGAGATCAAAGGCCTTGTCAGATGTGCGAGAAGCAGTAGTCGCCTTCCCAAATATGAGCACTTGGCTCGGGAAAGGTGAAAGAAAAGAGATGCTGTGCAGAAAGGCGGCGTAAGAAACGAGGTAGTGTCATCAACTCGGATGCCGTACTTCGCATAGGAAAAGGAAATAACTGGGTGCAAAAGTACATGTCGCCTGATGAGCAATATTCATATATTGGGGGAGAAGTCCGGAACACGTCAGCGTCGCAGTCAGTGGTTCTATAAGGGGTAGAAGAGATTCGGGATCCGCCGACGCCAATATCTTGTCGCCTGTGACTGCTCTTTGTTGGGTTCAGCTAGCCTTACCGTTGACTGACCCAGTTTCCGCGTTTAGAAATCCGAATGGCGTGCGTTTCAGCGGTTCCGCGGCGGGATTCGCAGATGCGTATGCATCAATGCGCGCAAAGTAGGCATCCGCTGTATCCTGTTTGTCAGCGAGTCAAAAGGATAAGCCGGCTGTTCAGGAGCTCGTTCCCGATTCCCGAGAGGTTCTTCAAAAACATGTAGTCATGTTGACGTGCGGTGCATCGGAGAGGCAAAACATGACCGGATCAAGAAATGGGAAGAGCAAATATTCGTGTGTTTGCCTGATGGTTGCCTTTGCGAACCGTCGAGGACCCACGCGAAGTTTGGTGAAAACCAATGGGAAGCCTTGGAGCTCGAGGGGCTGAGCACGTCACCGGATAAATTACGGAGGAACGCTTCGACAGGATATGCCAAACGCCAGCCGCAGACATCATGTTCCATGGCAATGAGGAACATGACTCCACCAACCAGAAAGTGAACTTACTCAGGGCCCAAAGCGAGGTCCAGACCTCCTCCAGGAGACGGCTGCGAAAGAACGGCAAACAAGACCTGGCGCCTTCCGTCTGGCCGAACTTTTCGACTTCCGGATCGAGTATCTGGATCGCCTGAGATGCAACACGATGGTGACAACCGATCGGGGTTTCTTCGACTGCCTGAAGAAACATCCAGAACACTCAAGTGGTATGCTGGCCACAGGGTAGTGGGCGGAGCATTCACCCGGTTGCTGGCTGGCGTTGTCGCTCGACTCTGTCCACCGCAGATGCAAGCACTAGGCTTCGAATGAGCTTGACTTGGGTCCACAGCCACGTTCGTCCTCGCGTCCATTAGAGTAAAGGTGAAGGACCAAATAGAAGTTCAGACTCGCCGACCGATCCTATCTCAACGCAGATGATCGCCTGCTCTCGCTCCGAGGCCGAGAATGATTCACCCTGAGTGTTTGCTGCACGCCGCGTCCCGCGTACGCGTGTCAGCAACCCCGTCATCCAGTCTTCAGCTTACTGGACTTGGGCACACCGTAATCGATGGGTTAGTGATTGATCCTGAATGCTCAGTCTTCAGATGATCCTTGGAAGGCGTCAGTCACAGCCTCTCTTATTCCCTGATGGAGCTGAGCTAACACTGATGACGTCGTGTGCACCGTGCAAAGGTAAGCCCGTTTGAAGGTGTCGGTACGAGACGCTGGCACAGATTTAGCAGCATTCCACGAGTCAATACGTACTCAGAGTGGCTATGCTGGTATCTGATTCGTCGGTTCGTTTTGTCTTCCATGGCCTGATATTATAAGCCCAGCTTTTGCTCTTGAGTAAACCTGAGTGTCTCCGTACTGTGTATGCTTCTAGCCCTCTTGACAGGCTCCAATCGAAGACCATCGAAGGCCGCAGGTGGCCCAAAGCCTGTTCAAGCGCCCTCGGAATCGGAGTGCATTAGGCAAAGGACCGCCGGAGCTCCGTCGTACGCCTGGTTCGAACCGTGCGGCGCCAGGTTCGTCGTTGTTCGCGACCAAGGTCGGCGGTGGTACGGCGTAGCGCTCGCGGTGTAGTCGGCCCAGCCTTGAACGGTCTCAGCCGGCCAGTGGCGTACAGTCAAAAGCGCTGTGCTTGGTTGGGCATACTCCTGTAGATGGATTGAGCAGAGTAAACTGCTCAATCCTGAAACAGCTGCTGTCATCACAACTGGGTAATCACTCAAGAAGGTGACACGACATCGTCACGAGACACTTGTCACCCCATGTTTTGGACGAGATGGTGTGAGAGCTTTGAGATATGCGCATACCTCGACAATGAACAGCCTCTCGCAAGGTCCTGAACATGTGCACACGTGTTGGCATTCCAACTGCGAGGAGCTTAATCCGAGCTCGTCTGCCTGATAGTGCAACCGGCCTGTACGGACAGCAGGGCGCCAGCGACCCATGATAAGTATTGCTCGGTCCGTCGCGTGCTGTGATAGCCGCCTTGACCAGAGAAGGCTGAGATGGGGGCCGCCACGGCTCGATAGCTGTGCGGCTAGGTGATGGGTCCGTGATGAAGAAGGATTTGAAACCTCGAAAGAGAAGGGGGATGAAAACTGGGCGAAAAGACTTCAGCCTGACGAAGTACAAAGCCGGTCGCAAGTTGTGAATTAGTGAAAATGGAGTACGAGACGTGGCTCTCTGGGCCGCGAACCGACTCCACATCGATGGGGCTGTGATTGGCCGTTTGCGAACCGGTCAAACGCTTAGTGACGCAGTGGTTCGCGAACCACAAAAAGGCAACTGTCCTTTCAGCCTCAACTAGGGCGATGATTAAACGACCGTTCCCGTAGTGTTCTCTAACAACACGCTCAATGCAAGAGCTTCATTGTCATTCTCAGCACAGGGCAGCGTAGTGCTAACCTTCATCTTTACCGTCAGAATCAACCGCGGAAGTAATCGCAATCTCGAGCCCTTCCCCCCACTGCCCTGTGTTGAGCATATCCGAACGCCTCGGTAAGTGGCATCTCACAACACCAACGGACCTCTGATCAGAGAGCCAAAAGTTCGTGAAGCCCCTCAGCTCAGAGTTGACCGATCCGGCTAGGACTCTGCCATGGCTACGAGATATCTAAGCGATTCGAGGATACAGACCAGCCCGATCACGCGGCGACAATCGAGTTCTCCCAGTGCTGCTGCAAGGACAGGTGCCGGTTCGGCCCGGCCGAAGCAAGCCGGGGACTATGTACAACATCACCGAGGGCACCGTTCTTCACCAAGGTATCCGTGGCCTCCTCTCCGCAGCGGCCTGTTCTAACAGTCACTTTAGCCAACGGCAATCTGGGGGGAATGGCTCACCGCCACGCAACTCGTCACCACAGATCAAGCTGGAGCCGGAGTCCCTGCATAGAACAAGCCTCTCCGATCCGAGATATCACGGTGCAGCTTCAGTGAGACCGGCCAAGCGACCTGCACTTGACGACGATTTCCGGCCACTCAAGAACGGGCCCGGCTCCGCGTCGCCAGAGTATTCTTCCGGCCCTCACGAAAATCCCCCATCCCCACCTCTGGACATCAAGCGGCCGAAGTCACCTGGCTCTCCTGGGCTATCCCTGCAGCAATTTTTCTCCTCGTCGCGCCAGAGTACGCAGTCTCCATTCCAGCATGAGGTGGACCGGAAATTCTTTAATCCGGCGCCAGGTTCTCCCGTTGAGCCCGATCACGATGTGGTGTACGAAGACACAGGCATGCTCCTCCAACCAGACACGAGGCCAATATCCCAGGAGCAGCTAGTGAATGAAGTCAAAGGCATTTACGCGGGGCTTGTCATGGTGGAGAAGAAATGCGTGGAAATATGTCAGGAACAATCTCAAAGCACGGTCAAGTTGTCCAACGAGCAATGGCAGGCACTCATCGCTCTGCATCGTACATTACTCCACGAGCATCACGATTTCTTCCTCGCAAGCCAGCATCCTACAGCGTCCCCGGCCTTGCGTAGACTACCCACCAAATATGCCATGTAAGCCTTCTCTCCCATCATTAAGTAACGCCGCTTCATCACCTGGGGCTCTTCCGTACAACCGTGTGGCCGAAGGGTGGTACTGATCGTGATCGCAGGCCTGCACGCATGTGGAGACATGGTATCCATTCATTCTTGGAGTTACTGCGCCACCGCCTCCCGTATTCACTCGAGCACATGTTGAGCTTTGTTTACCTTGCCTATCAGATGATGGCGCTGCTGATGGAGTCAGTCCCGGCATTCCATGAAACTTGGATTGAGTGCTTAGGGGACCTTGCACGCTATCGAATGGCTATCGAAGAAGCCGATATGAGGGACCGTGAGACGTGGTCAAACGTCGCTAGAATGTGGTATAACAGAGCTGCTGATCGCTCTCCCGACACAGGCAGGATACAACATCACCTTGCTGTCCTCGCCCGCCCCAACATCGTCTGCCAGCTGTTCCAGTATTCCAAGGCACTTGTCAGCGTCCAGCCCTTCCCTAATGCTCGGGATAGCATCATGCTCCTCTTCAATCCTCTGCTTGAGGCTGCCAACTTACCAAGTAAGGACCCTAAAAAGGAAACCATTACGTCCAAGTACTCCAAGTTCGACTACTCTTTGGTCACCGCAGCGGGGACGCTCTTCACGAAGGGGTATATCCACGATTACTGTATCCACATTACCATGTTTACCTCGGAGCTGGACAACCACATAGCCCGGTCAGGGTCCAATTGGAAAGTGCAAGGAACAGAAGTCGCTTCGGCCCTGATTTCATGGATGCTCGACTTTGGTTCCGATGAGAATTTCTTGTGGGGGGCCTTCCGTGCACACCACGATAAGCTGAAGGGAATCCAGACGGAACCGGCATCAGCAAACACGGCCCCGAAGATGGATCACATTGTCCCAAAGATGGATCACATCGCCAAGGAAGATTCACATCGGAAATTCTGGATGGACAATGCACTTAGCGCGGCAGATTTCCGTCAAGCCATTCCGGCAGCCGGGGATCAGCCCGGCGTGAAGTTTTCGTCCGCGGACCAAGTCACCTCATACGCTCTCCCAGTCTGGTCCAACACGGTCTCTATGGTCGCCAGCAAAGTGGGCGATCGCAACATTCTCCCCTTCTTACATGTTACGTTAGCATTCCTTTGGTCGCTTTCATACGTTCCCGGTGGGCTCATTTACCTTGAGAACGACATTCCATGGGCAAAACTGGTACTCTCTTTGAATACGTTGAGTAGGTCCGGAGTGGTCGACGCCCGAGTCGAATCCAGTGGGTTCCCTCAACAGCAGTCCGGCACTGGCAGACAGTTGCCCGAAGATTTCCTCATCCGCGGGCTCGTGTGGGCACCGTTCTATTACCCCTCGGATTTCTTTGAGGGACAAGTGGTCGACGAGGACGAACGCACTCTGGAACTACCTAGTCATGCAGCACCACGGGCTGAAAGATGCATCTGGCTGGGAGCTAGACTGGCGTCGGTAGGTTTTGTTCCTGGTGCGCACCTGGCACCGCTGACTCTGTTTTAGTTGAATCGCTACATTACCTATGATTTCACGACCAAGCAGTTCGGCTGCACCGAATTTGCTCTGTCGCTCCCGGGGAATGCCTCGATGAATACGTTGCACGTTCTACCACCCGCATCCGAACGTGATGTTCCCATGACCGACGTCTGACCCTAGGGCTTTGTTGTGTTGGCATTGGCCGGAGGTGGTCTGGATGGGAGATTCCGCGCGCTTCCGGCCAATGCCAACACAAAAAACGCTCTTGTACAACAGTACGCTTTTTACCCATGACGGGCTCCGCGGTTCCACCAGGGACGACTGGAAGGCGGTAAGGGGCTAATCGCATAACAGCCTTGGACAAGGAAAAACATGACATATGGTCGTTAGGTTGCATTCTATTCGATGTACGACAAGGGACACGGGATTGTCATGAGAGAGGCCCTCAACAGAGAAGGAAGAGGGAGAGGGGTAGGAGGGGGGAGAGCACAAGTAAGTCACTGGTGGTGCTTGCCACCGCGTCCGTTCCCTGAACGTATCAAGCAAAACAACGACAACACCTCTGTCTGGATGGCAAAACAGAACACCCGGCAGGCTGTGTCAGCCCACCAGATCTTCGACATCTTTGGTATCGAACAGTACCGAACACCGGCTGGGGGCCGGGCCGATGCAATGACTGGCTGGATTCCAGGTCTGTCGAAGTTCGAGCGGGTTGACGCATCTGCTGGAGTTTTGCATCCACAGCGCCAACCGGGTGTTGTGTCCTGTCTGGGTCCCAGTCCCAGGCATAGAGGTTGAGTGGGTTGTGTTCCTTTCCGGACCTTTCCCACCTGTATGTGGTTAGCACTTTATCGTCCTCGGGAGAGATTAAAATAGGAGCATATGCCTTCGCAGTAGTAACGAGAAATATCGATCGACCGACTGTTCGAAACCTGCCTGACGTGCGCCACGTAACAGGTGCAGGCAGCGAATAAGTGAGCAAGTGAGTAAATGTGTAACCCAGGGTTGAGGCCACCAGAAGGACTCTCCCCTCGCGATACAGTGCTTGGCTTGGCCGAAGCCGCGCACCACAACTACCGCAGCATACGGAATGGGCGGCCTCACACCCTCGCGCCCTCGAGCGACAGCTGGACCATCGCGGCCAGGACGCTCTCGGCAAACGTCTACTTCCTGCTCCTATTAAGGGATTCGGGAAAGGAACAAAGCATAGAAGAATGAGAGCAAGGCAGGACGGCCCCTCTACACCACTCGTACAGTAGATTGTAGTGGGAATAGCGGGGGGCGTGCCATGTCATGTCATGTCATGTCGTAGCAAGGGAAGGAACAGGCACGCTAGTTCCCCGGAAGGGATGGGAGGGCCAGGCAAGTGTTGGAAGTCATCGTGAGAATTAATGTGTATCAAGCTCGGTCCGGTCCGGTCCAGTTCAGTCGATCCAGTTCCGTCCGATACAGTTGAATCCTCGGTTCGGTGAGGGGACGGCTAGAGTGTGACCGTGCACTATGGTAAGCATTTGATTGTATTGCTATGGACGGAGAAAATGGACAATGAATGGATGCCCTGACGTTGGCATGTATGTGTACGACGTACGATAGCAAGGTAATACCAACAACTTTTTGCACAAGCATTATGCCTTCTCCTCTTCCTCGCAACCCCGTACTTGATATCCAACGACCGAGTCTGAGTCGGATTCACATTGCGAAGTGCCGCAAAAAAAAGACAATACACATAACACAACAAAATGTAGCATCGGCATGACATGACATCAATATGGAGATGATCGTGAAAATTCGACTCTCGGTCACCTACCCAGCCAACCGGCCGATCGATCAAGCTTCTAAACGACTCCGCTGCAGCCCACACTTACTTCAAAGGACGCGGTGAGATCGTACCATGTATGACTTTGGTCGAGGCGATGGTTTGGATAACAGCGTCTGGGGACTGTGTTGCTGTCAGGGATGCCATGAACTTGTCAAGCTCGAGTTCCAATTCAGAGACGTTGCCTCCTTTGGTGACGTGGTTGGCAGCGATGGCGGGGATCCCGTCTTCCGTCAGACACAGCTGATCAGCATTGTCGATTATGTCTGAGTTTGGTTCTGAATCTGGTACTGAGGCGGACCGAAAGTTGAGAGGTGTAGGTCCGTCCAGGGATGGACTGGACATTCGCATCTCCAGACTCACGTCCACGGGCTCCTTGCTCCTGAGATAGGCGCACAGCATTGGATCTTCAGGGACGGTGAGCAAAGTGAAATGAGTGAGCGGGATGCGTCGACGCCTGAACGCCATTGGTTGTCAGCACGAGATCTCATACCAGGCAATCTGGCATCATAAGATGGAAACACACTCTTCTCTCCTCACCGGAGGTTCCGTTGAGTTCCTGATACTGGAAGGCTTCATAATCCTCCTACTGTTCTCAGGCCTGCCGGATTTCCCATTCTTACTAGCCATAGTATCCAATATCGGCCAGAGAGGTAATATGGGATTGATATAGATCAAGTATCCACAAGAATAGATGAATCGAGGAGAAGCTTGATGAAATGCAAACGTTCCAGGTTATGACGAGAAGATGTAGGAGGCCAATGCCGCAAGAATGCAGTATCGTAGAAAGGAGAGGGGAGGGAGGGAGACCAAGGTCGAGGGGTCTGGGGGGAGGAGGGAAACCGGCCAGGCAAGCACCAAGTCTGGTGTTGACCAACGAGGGATGGCCAGGCTGCGCTAATTGTCGGATACCGAAGATGATTCGTGGGCGCTGGACATGTGATGTACGTGCTAATCGTTTTGAGCTGGTTCGCGTGCTGAGGAATTTCTGGCCTTCGGATCTTTCAGCACGTACGCCTAGCATTGGTCGTTGCATTTTGGGAGTCGCTTCTATATATGCGAGGAGCTTGGAGTAGGTGATTTCTGGCCGGTAGAGACGCTAGTTACAGTCCTTTGTAGCAGGGACTTCGCCTGGGAGGCTTGTGTTAGCGTGTGCCTGGTGTTGGTCCCGGTGAGGGACATGGAATCGTGCATCGTCGAGGGTATTGGTGTGAATCCTGCAGAACCTTGAAAGGTCTCGCATGAGAAGGGTGGTCCCCACAGGTGCAGCTTGCGAAGTTGATGGATTTGGACTTTGGTGATTCGCGGACCGGGTCACACCGGTGCGATCGGATCAAGTCCAGCACTGGCTTCGCCATGAGACCCACGTGGAATCCAGTGCTCCTCGTCTTGCTCTGTCCAAGGAGGAATATCTTCCAACCCTGTACTGGAGTGCCGAGGCCATTGCCGGTTGTCTTCCTGGCCACACCGGTGCGACCAGATCAAGCCCAGCACCGGAAGCCATCGCAGTTCGATCTTCCTCGCCATGGCCGCGCAGGCAGAAGCATAGTTTTGTACCAACCCGAATGGGGGCCATCCGTAGAATGTAGATGGGTCAGGTTGCAAAGCTGAAATATTCTTCGGGGGAGAAAAGAAACCCGCCAAGCTCGACTCTCGCCTGGAAGAGAGGTTGAAGCTGACGATCATCCAGCCCGGTATTGTCGACGAAGGACGCGGAAAACGCGTTGTCGGCCGGGTAGTAAATGTAAGGCAACGAAAGTCTCTTGAAAACTCAAGAGACAGTCAAGCCGCCCAAGTCAGGATCTGGAGCCGCACTTGCGGACCTACACCCGCGCTTCAACTGTCGCGAGGTCCAAGTCCCAGAGATGTATGTGTCTGTCCCAGCAGCATGCCACGGGGCGCTTTGGACCGCACTCAGGCTGAGAGCTCTGGTAAGGCATGAACAGAAGGGAGTCCATCGTTCGCCGGGGAAATACCATGCAGATGGAGATGTTGGGGTAGAAGAAAGAGAAAACACGACGACATCTCAACGACGCATATCCCGGTGAGCGATTTGCGTCTGTAGTGCAACGTTAGCCCAAAGAGACAGGTGGAATACAAACCTGTAAACGGCCAAGATCACGGACAGCAAGGTTTCACTTGTACCTGACCCTTCAAATTCCCTCAGGCTCAGCATCCAAGTCAACTCTTCAACCTCAAGAATAACTTCACTGAGCGGGACATGGAAGGGGCAGGAACAGCATTGAAGCGCTTCGCAGGAAAGTGCTGAAAGCCCGTGTGGTACATCGAGCATTCCGGAACCATCACTCGTCGCTCTTTACGATGGAGACAGGAGTGTTGATGGGTCCTCTGTATTTCGCGAGAAGACTATTATGCCTCCCCTGGTGTGTTATCGTGTGGAAACGAAGGTGCAGAGCACAGCTGTGTTGCGACGAAGTGAAGAGAAGTTGAACCGACACTGAAAGAAGGTTCAAAAGGTTACCGGCACGTGAGCCGGGAGGGGCCACTGAGGCGGTGCAGCCATGTGGCTGAAAATGATTCCAGGTTGATTGGCCAGACGTCCACAAGGACTTTTGCTCGTTCCGGGCAACGAAGCAGCGCGTCTAGGCGAGCACTTAGCGCCCCCCATGGGCGAGACGGGCATGCGCCACCGACGACTTGCCAACAAATATATGGCCGGCGAGTTCAGCTGTGAAAGTCCTTCGCCTTTCGCCTCTCTGCTCCTCGTCGACAGCTGTTTTCTCCGGCGCAATCATCTTACAGCTGAACCGTGTCCCGCGCATGTTATGTACGGCCACTGAGCTTGCAAGGCGGACCATTGAGTCTTGGTCCAAACCAGCTCTCCAACTTTTCAGCTGCGTCCTGCACCGCGAGCAGCTGCTGTGACAGCAACGGCAAGACCGTTCTTGCTGTGCTTGCCGATCATTCTGACAATGTGCCGGACTAGCATTTCTCAATGTCTGAGACTGACCGAGGGAACACAACCCGACTGATCACAAGGGACCCGCGTCGATTGGACGACGAAGCATTGATCAGCCGTGGCAAGGCTCAGCCTCACTGTGAATATGCTGATCGCCACTTTTTTTGATAATGACTATTTCGATGTTTCACAGTGTTCTCGACGTTTCTTCTGGTGACTCCGACACCACCCACAGTGAAGCGAACAACCATGAGGTTGCATCTGATGGATTTTCGGTCCTCGTGTGGCTATGCCGGAGAATCTTCGGTCGCCTCCGAAATGCTCTCCATCCTCCATCCTCCTCGGGGGAAGTCCTACATATGGCCACTGGGAACATGCCGGTATGAACCTGCTGACGCGGGGCTTAGACCAGGGCCGATCCTGTCTTGCCATCCTTGCGATTACGAGTACTGTGGTGTTGTGTACGTATTGCTTGCCTTCCCCGTGCTTACCTACAGCATAGCCCGCATTCGAAACCATGGTCTGGAAGACAAGGGACCGACAAGGCCACTGAACCACACTAGATGCGGGGCTTGGGACTTTGGAACCTTTGAAGTTAGAAGTTGCCACAACATGCTGGAAGGCCGTGGCGAATGATGTTCAGGGAGTCCTGCTTTAATCGATCATTCGCATCTGGTGACCCTATAAGATCTGGTTGGATATCAAGGCAACTACGAGGTACCTTTGCATGGGTCAGGTCACTTCTCACCAAACGGTTCCTACAGGACCAACTTGCCACGGTTTCCACGGATCCCGTCGGCTTAGCCACAAGGCGCACGTGGAATCCACTGCCCCTTGTCTTGCTCAGTCCAAGGAGGAATGTCTTCCAACCCTGCACTGGAGTGCACACCAAGACGGAAAACTGCCTCCATTGGGCATCGTCACCATCGTTCAAAAAGGCATCCACTAGGCAGAGTTTGGACGATAATATCAATCCTATGGGAGCTGGCTCATCCAGAACATTTGACTTCTCGTATACTGGGTACCCCGTGGACGGCCTCGACTGGGGTAGCGGTTGCCTTTCACCTTCCTTACGTAGTCTCGTGCCATCCGATTTGGTGCAATCTCCTTCTCGAAATTGTCAAACCTTGCATGGATCGAGGACTGGCGGCAGATGCAAGAATCTTTGGCACCAAGGCGAACTCCATCAAGTGACCTTCGCCCAAATGGAATGCGGACCTTTGCTTGCGCCCTGCGCTTCATTTCAGTTGCCTTTCGACGCCGTCATCACCAGCGGTGAGAGGTTCCCAAATCAGAAGGCATGTGGCCGGTCGCCGTGGGTACTGTACTAATCTTGATGGGAACCACAGGCTAGGAATGGTTGCCGAGCGGCAACGGTTCCCCGATAACGCGGACAGACGGGTTCAATCAAACCATTCAGTTAGGCATCAATGCCATCAAGTCCATGGCAACCCGGGCGCAACCACTGTCGTGGACGTGGAGAAAACCTGAAACATCTCTTTCCGGGTGCTGCAAGGCGTCCACTATGATCCAGTTGCTTCATCTGCTATGCACGGACATCGCAATTCTGCTTCTTTCTCCCATGTAAGTGGTGGCTGTGAGGACGCCTTTTCTCCCGTAGCAGCACCAGCGATCCAGCCAGGAAGGAGTCCGAATGTGGCTCTCCAACCAAACGTGCGTGTCGGGCGCAAGTGAGGTCGAGTCCGATGCTGCTCATTTCCTGCATTCTGTCCAACGCACACCACCGCCTGGACGAGTTCCACACACCGAAATTCCTGGCCTTTCCGGCCCCATAGCCATCGGCAGTGATATCGAGAGGCACAGAAGGCATCATCACACGTAACTGTGCCTTGAATGGACTGCTGTTGACCGGTGACGGCGCAAGGCACAGGGGATTCCCGCCACTCAGCACGTCCGGCTACATCGAGCTGAATGCGCTGTTTTCAGAGCATTCTCCCCGTGACTCCGCGCCTCCCTCTCCTGCCAGCTTCAAGAAAAGTGGTTCTGCGACAAGGCGTCTGAAGTCCATGACGGCATGGCGAAGTGCTGATTCAACTCATGTGGATTCTTATGGGTCCGAGGTTGCCTACCGCCTACACTTTGCGATGTTATGTTTCGACGCGCCAAGTAGAGGATGACATGGCAGGTGTGACTCGTCCCGCCGGTCCTTCGCTTCAAATTGCTTTCAGAAATCCATCATTGCACCAAGGCTCAGGGTCCTATCCGGTGGCGCATTTCTGAAATCCAGCGGCTCTTCACCATCGCGGGATGGTGAAGCTGAGACGCGTGTCATCCCCAATCACATCATCACGCTCCTGCAAGATGGTATGAAACTGGGTTGAACGATAGCACCAGCTGTCTTCCCTCCGTGGAGCCGAAACACGGGCTCGACACAGCAATGTTATTCCCGCAAGAGCCACACAACAGCCTATCTCATTGTTGACTTCTCCAGAAGGAAGTGTGCAAGTACAAGACGAAAAACATTGCAATTCTTTTGTCGGCGAAGGCTTAGGGCTGACGGGTTGTATTCGGAAATCTAGCTATGGCCATCGTTGTCAGCCCAGCAGCCACGGTCTCAAAAGGTATGGCCAGAGGGGAAGTCATAGCCACGGAGTCCCGTGAAGCCGTAATGGCAGGTGAAGGATCTCTCCTGTCATGATGCTTGACACTATAGTGCGACAGAACTCAGAGTCGATCTTCAACCTGTGCAACAGCAACGACAATCTCCCGACCCTCTCACTCTTCGGTTTTGTAAAGAGGATCCACAGACATTACATCTTTGTCCCCTTTCTCCATGCCATGGCCATGGAAGCAAATGATGGCAATATCTCACTTTGATGCTTTGTTATTGCTTGTCTTTTTCACCGATCCCACCACTCACTCTTGAGCCTCAGCCCGTGCCAACTCGAAGCTGAAGTACCCATCACCATCGAAGCTCTGTGGTCGTCTCCATTCAGCCCACATGACATTTGCATTTTTGGACTATGTCATCCATCTCACCCGGATCGGCTACACTGTCACTTTCGACGCCATGGTTCTTGACATACAGTGGCGAGGTGGCATATTCGGACAGAACGTTGGCTCTGGTCCTGACCTACATACATTGGAGGAGCGCGATCTCGTCTTCGCGAGCGAGCAACACAGGCTTAGGGCTCCAGTTTTCGGCGCGACCATTCAGAACATGTTCCATCATGCCATAAGTAGAGAAGCCACTGGAGTAGGACTTATTTATATCTATCCATCTATCCATCTACCTATCCATCTATATATCTACACATCTACGCTTTGGGAGTCGCTTTGGGAGTCGCTGTGGGAGTCGCTTTGGGAGTCGCTTTCTGATCTTGTACCCTTGACGGATCTCAACGGTTTGCGCGCTCCTGCTCCTCTGCCACCACATGACGTTTTCCAGAGGAGACACGTCCCTGTCCCGTCTGTTGCGAGTCCGTTCCCCAACCGACGTACAGTAGACAGCACACAGTATACGGAGTGCATTGGTAGTTGACACCTGCCAATATTGAATATGAGTGGGGAGCGCCAGAAATGCCTTGGTTCTCGACTGCGGCGGTGTCGAGAACTAACATATATGTACGAGATCACCCATGGCCTGGTATACACTGCGGATCATGGGCTGAGGATTGTACAAAGCAAAGTATGGAGTGGGGGACACGTCCTCGAAGGAGTGTTCCTTTGTCATATGCCATACGTGCAAGCAATGACTGGACCACATCCACTTTGTGGCATCTCTTTGGGGAGTGTATAGGTGCGGATGGGAAAGGCTCGATTAGAGCCATATCCTATGTCCTGTATCTCTGTGCCTTTGTGTCTCACGTTCTTATCCCTCGGTCACTGCGACGCCTCGCAAATGTGTGTATTGCCGAAGCGAGGAGCCTAAAGTCTGAGAAGACTTTCTCCCGCAAGTAACGTGATGCAATCTCCCGGGTCTGCTATTGCGTGGGGGGTCAACACTGTCGCCCGACCTCATTGCCTTTTCTTCAGCCCCGAGGCTTGCTTGTCACCGGCGGATCTAGGCCAGAATGCCGAGGCCAACTTCAGCAGCACCCACAGGAACCCTAGCGCGATGGTGACGACTGTGAGCACCTCGATCGACCATGAGCTTGTGGCTTCGAGGTTCAAAACCGGGATGGAGATGCGTTCTACCAGCCTGCCGGAAGAGGCAGCATTGGGCGCCGGGTCCAGATGATAAAACATCGTCCGAGGGCCAAACAGCCCGTCAAACCCAAGTTGAGTCCTGTCGAATGGGTTGACAGGAAACTTGGTTCCGTCATCTGCGGTACACGCCCAAAATACAACAGGCCAAGGCATATCTACTTCCGAAGTGCCGTTGGTGTTAGGTTTCAGATACCGCAGATGCAACGGAATCGTGACGTCCCAGCCTTCCTGATTGAACTTCGCCCCGCCGAGAGTGTCGTTGGGTGTCTGAATGCTTACCAACATTGTCGAACCCCATTTCTTGACCACATAATCCGGGGCCTCGAGATCCGTCTCACCCGCAATCGAGTGCAGCTGGCCAAGGTGGTGCGAGTTCTGGAAAAGAGGATCGTTGCTGAGGAAGGCGTACTTGTCCGCAAAGATATGTGACGGGAGCGTCAGATACGTCTGTAACGCGCAGACACTGCCAGCAGGCTTGTTCATGGGCTCGACCAGTGATGAGGCCGAGGGAAATGAGATCCGCAGCGTCGGATGGAGTCCCGTAGGTCGATCGAATGAGACGGTGTACCTCTGAGCCCTTGACTGCTCCTGGCTCAGAGAGTGATGGCGAGAGGGAAAGCTGAAGAGCGTGGCCTTGGGATGATCGTCTTCTCCGACAACAGTGAGAAAGCCCGAGAGTTGCAAGTCTGACGGTTCGTTGGCTTTATCCGCGCTCAAGATGCCAACCTCCACCCTATCGTCCCCCTTGGCCTCGATATCAAGATTCCAGGCATCAAGAGTCGTGAAGTCGCCGATTGGATCGTAGAACACGGGAGGCTGTTTGGACCACAAGACTGTGAACGTCAGGGCGTGAGAGATGCTGTCATAGTCCGCGTCCACCGAGTCGGCAATGTTGAGGAGGGATACTGTGTGCAGACACAGGAGATCGTTTTGGGCGCAGCTGGTTCGGTAAATGTACGCCACCAGGTGCTTCAGGGAGGGCAGGGCGGAATAATATTGCAGAGACGAAGTCTGAGCAAAGCGCTCCGATACTAAAGGCGGGCTGATGAATGTGGCGTTTGGCGAGTCGCATCTCAATTGCTTGCCAAGAAGTCTGTGAAGGAGGTCGCAGAGTCGATCGGATTGAGTCTCGTTCAGGGGGGTGTACTGAACGTGTAATCCTGGGGAAACCCGCGACAGGAACGGCGTTGTAGTGTGGTACGTATGCTCAGGAGCCCATCGAATGTGAAGCTCGTGACATTGCCGCAGATGGTCAGCTAACTCGGCAGGTAATTCCTCTAATCCAAAAGTCAGGCGTTCCTCTCGCGCTGCCTTCAACGCTCCAAGGAGAAGCTGCCTCGAGCGGACTTGGATATCAGCTGGGTTGACTGCTCGACTGGGATGAGTGACATAAGTTGATCTTCTCCGCATCGTGATGAAGCAGTCTGGCAACTGGCAACAGGGAGAGGAGGAAGAAAGGGAGACGCAAGTGATTCGACGACCGGCACGTGAATTAGAGTTTTAAGGTTCGTCGATAGCCGAAAGAAGCTTAACCCAATTCGGCTCCAGCATGAACTTCACATTCACATTTGATGAAGCCACATCTATACACAGGCGATACGGTATTAAATGCACCCTTTGTTCGACCTAGACTACGCACCCTTCCTAATACCGCCATAGCCACCACTATATCTCGCATCTAAAGGCGCCAACGGACTTCTTTTGCCAGAGTTCTACGCCGTCCGGTCGTATGTCGACATGGCGCCCAGCGTGTCTTCGTCTCGAGTCCAACTCTCATATCCCCTCTACGCCGCCGATTTCGACCCTTTCAACCCAGACTTTCTACTCGTGGGAGGAGGAGGAGGCTCGTCCGCGACGGGTGTGCCGAACAAGATTTCACTGATCGATGCCTCGCGACGGGATCAGCTGAAAGAGGTGGTCGATATTGAATTGGCGAAGGATGAGGATTCTGTTACCAGCCTCGCCGTTGCGGAGTCATCGCCAGAATCTTTGACCGCGTTTGCCGGTATCAACAGCTCGGTCGCAGACCATAGTGCAGGGAAGAACGAGCATTTACGCTCATTCAGGATCGGTCTGCCTGCGAGGAAGAGAAGAGCCGACGGGAGCACCGTGGAAGTGGAATCCGAGAAGTCGCTGGCCCCAGCACAAGTGACAAAGTCTCTCGGGCGGGCTGCACTGTTTAGATCTGTGGTGGACGCCAAGAGCGAGACCTATCAGAGGGTTCTACGATTCTCGCCCACTCAAAAGGCTGGAGAGCCGCGGCTCGCAGCTGTTGCCTCGGGACTTGGGCCAACAAACGAGATCATTGTATTCCATCCGAAACCGCAGCCAGGGCTGGATGATGTAGTCTCGCGCGTGGAGCTTGCCAGCAAGGAAGCTGAAGACGTGGATTTGGCGCCCAATGAAGGCGAGAAGGGTGGTTACGTGCTGGCGTACTGCACCAACGACGAAGTCTTCATGCAGCAACTTCCAATAACATCCACTCCTGAAGCGCCAACGTCCCTATTCCGGGCTTCGGAGATTTCAACAAGTCTTCCACCTTCGCAGAGACCCAAGTTTCGCGCCATCCGCTTCCTTACGCCTCGCCTTCTGCTTCTCCTTCGCAACCGTCCTCAGCGATCGGGTGCCGATCTTTTGGTTCTGCGAGTCAGCAACGATTGTTCGCAAGCACGCATGGTTCTGCGTAAACAAACGAACAAATCTATCAAAGCCGCCGTGGGACTCGATGTTGCACCGCTTCGCGAAGTCGAAGGAGAGAAGCAGTTTGTGATAGCAGTGGGAGGAATTCCCGGAGACAACAGTGCCGTCGAGATTTTGACTCTCGACTATGCGCGAGACTCTGGGCTTGGGACTTTTCGCTCATTCACGTACCTCAAAGACGTCCACAATGGGCCTCTCACTCGCCTGGTCTTCTCCACCTCAATCGCGCCCACACCACCTGTGACTGGAGATGTCGGACCCCGGTTTCTACGGCTTGCCTCCGTGGGCGTTGACAAGGAGGTTGTAGTCCACCATATTCCGTTGCGACCATTCCCGTCGGCCGTTGTCAAGACTCCCAGATACGTCCTGATCCCGCCTGGCCGCTCCGAGGTGGCGCAGACTACCTTCAGCGTCTTCTTCGCAATTGTTGTGATCGGCTTGGTGGCTTTTCTCATGCAAGCATTCTGCGAGATCCGCGGCGTCGTCCCACCGGTGCTCGGTGCGCCAGACTGGCTTTCGCCTCGTGTACGAGAACTAGTTGGCCAGCCCTATATGCTCGCCCATCATGCGAGCTCTGCCGCCTCAGACATTCCTGTTGCCGCGCACAGCGCTGTTGACGAGTTGAAGAAGTCGGCTGACGACATCTCTGCTACCCTTTCTTCCGCGGTTGCTGCTGCAACCGAAGGTCTGAAGAACCTAGTCGAGCAGAACTCTATCCTGGAGACCCCGAAAGCAATAATCGTGCGTGAGGAGTCTCTCGGTGAGATCTCGACCGAGGTCATCCACTCGGACGCCGAGGTTGTCAAGCAGGAGACGTTGAAGAAATGGGAAGAACTTAGCGAGTCGCAGAAGAAGTCGTGGAAGCGAAAGTTGGTCGGTGCGGGCCACTGGGCGGAGCAACAAGGCGAGAACGTATTGAAGGGGATTCTGTTCTCTGAGCTGGCTGGCGCGGTGGGGAACATGGTGGGAGGTTGATTGCAAGATGTCGGGGAGGACGACGTAGAACATTGAGAATTTCCGAGCAGCGTTGCATCCAGTTTGTGCAGTTCATTCACTTCTTGGAAGTGAAGTATCGTGGGAGCGTCACAGCCGTCAATTGTCCCTGCCGCTTAGCCAGCCAGCCGCCTTTCTATCTAAGTAATGCTGATACCCTCGCCATCTTTCGAAACATCTACATCTCCCTCTACATCTACAGGGTAGTCATGAAACTCGTAATCTCTATTCTTGTGTTCTCGTCCTCGTCCTCGTCGTGCGGAATGCCGAACCCCGGATACGTACCACGCACGCCATCCGTGCCTCCTCAATACGTCTCATCCGCACTCACGCCGTAGGTGCCACCGCCGGCGTACCACGCGGCCATGATCAAATCGCACAGGTCCTTGGCCTCGACATCCTTCAGGGGCAAATGATGGCCGCCCTCGAAATCCATCTGGAAGCAATGGTCGCTCTCGCAGGCCTTCATCAACTCGACACAGCCGGGCTTGACGTGGTCCTCCCTGCCCCACGCGTGCACGGTCGGCACGGTGCGGAGCAAATCGTAGTCCTGCGGTGAGACGTCCGGGGTGAGGCTGATGGGCGGGAACGGGCCGCCGATCATGACGCCGAAGCTGAACTTCCACCTGGACGCGCCGGCGTCGCGCTCCTCGATCTTCTGCCGCAGCAGCAGGCCGGCCACGAGGCGCGCGCCCTGGCTGAACCCGACGACGCCCTTGAACGAGTCGACGCCGCCGTTCTGCTCCATCAGGGCCGTGAGCGTCTCGTCCAGCCGCGCCACCTCGTCCGCGGGCGTGCGTTCGACGTCGGCCTCCCCGGCGACGAACCTGCGGTTCACCCACCGGTAGAAGGGCGCGCAGGACTCGAAGACCGGGAGCATGCCGAAGCCCGGGGCGCCCTCGATCGGGGCCTGCGCGAACACGAACCGGAACTGTTTCTCCAGCGTCCAGAGCAGGCGCCGCGATTGGATCTTGAACACCGTCGCGTTGGAGCCGCCGCCGTGGAGCATCAGGATGGCCGGCAGGGGCGCGCCCGTGTGGTTGTGCGTCGGGCGGGAGGCCATGGGTCGTGACAGTCGTTGATGTATTGGGTCCGTACTGTAGCGGATTGGATGGCTGGGCTTGCGGCGCTGCTCGTGCGCTGGTGTGGTTTGAACGACCGGACGTGACCTTGGAGAGCGTCGGCGTGCCCTGTCGTGGGTCCGGGGCTCTGTGTATTTCCTTTCTCACTGCCCGGAGACGAATTGATCACTGAAGTTACTGATGCACGGGAGGAGACTGCGACTAAATGAAGAAGCTGAGAGCTAAAGTTGGAGCCAAGACGCACGAGGCTGCGTCCAGTTCGAATCTGCGTCGCCGATACGGCGCCCCGCGAGGCTGAAGTCACAAATTCAATGCCTAAAAATAGCAAATGGTTCGAGTAAGCTACGGGATATTGGGCATTGTCGATCTATCTCTCGAATGGAGCTTCCTGTTCTACTGTGTATGTGGTTAACCACTACTCCCTGATTAACCCCTGACTCCTACAGCCACTGCTGCGGTCATATTAAGGCATCCTCGACGTCCTTCACACCAAGAACGTTCCGCTGTTGGAATTTACGACAATCCCAGTCGCATTGGCATCCCTCAAGCAATAGAGGTACGCCTCGGCAAGATCTTCAGGCTGTCCGACCTTGCCAGTCGGAATCTTGCTCTCATGGCTTGCGAAGACGGCCTTGTTGCCTTCCTCCCCCATGTCCTGCCACAGGTCCGTCGCAATGACGCCGGGGGCTACGCAGTTCACCCTGATCGGCGCAAGCTCGAAGGCCAGCTGCCTTGTTAGACCATTCAAGCCAGCGCCAATGAGCGACAGCATGGCCCACCCCCCTGGGATTGGTTTCTCTGAGATCGAGCCGCCTGTCAAGACAATTGAGGAATGTCGGCCTCTCTTCATGTACTTTGTCCCAATCTTGACAACCAGTATGGGCGCAATTGTTCTGACTTGATTGCATCTCTGCCATTTCTCGAGCGTGACGTCCTCCAGCGGGATCATTGGCAATCGGTCGCCAGCCATGTAGATAATGTGGTCAAGCTCGCCCGCCTTCGTGAAGAGCTCCTCAATATTTGCTTCGACGGTGGAACTGGCGAGATCGCAGGCATATCCGGAGATGCTTTCTCTGGCTTCTGGATACTTGCCGATGAGTTGGGCGCAGACTTCTCTGACTTTGGCTTCCCGCGAGGAGGAGAGGACGATGGACGCACCGAATTCGATGAGAGCCTGAGCCACGCTGATGCCAACGCCACCGGTGCCTCCCACCAGGAGGACACGTTTGCTGGAGAGCTTGTTCGTGAAACGTGGAAGCGACATGTTTGCGACCGTTGGTTGGTTGGCTGTTGGGTCGAAACTCGGCGAACTTCAGCTATTCTGTCTTTGCGAGAACATCTGGAGACCTGCCATGGTGATCAAGTATTGACGCTCGATGAGAAGCTCCTGCCCTTACAGCCCTCAACCTCCATCTTGCAACACCGGTTAACTGCGCAACCTCGACCCAGGGTCTGGACTTGTCACGATGAAGTCTATGGCAGCGACGACCGGGGTTGAGGTGCCATATTCAACCCTTGGCCATTGGACACTCACCAGTCCGAGTCTGCTGTAACACGAGATGTCGCTCATGAACGCAAGTCCCTCGACAGGTAATTGCCGTGTGCCAGCAGACGTCAATGGCATTCACCCACCCCCCTCTTCTTCTACCTGCTCCACTGACTTTGTCGTACACAAGCTTTCAGATCACGTCCCAGAGGCTCGAACCTAAACCTGGCAACGTGGTGTGCATTGTTCTGTATGGTGGAAGACCCGGAGCTTCATACCCAATCTGTGACAAAGGTCATCGACTGGCAGCAGTAATTTCGACCGTGCCGAGTGTGGTCAACAAGGCAACGTCAAGTTCTCGGGCGCCTCTCTATTGCCCCTTCTATTGGCCACTGCTCGACCGAACAAGGCTCCGAGTGAGTAAGCGAAACCGGCGATATCGAACAAGATCCTTGGCCACGGAAACGAGATCTACATTCCGTCGTGTGCTATGAAATGAAGGCGGTATATCCGTCGTCTTCGGATTAGCAAGAACCAGCTGGATGGCTGATTACTCAACACGCGCGAGCTAAGCAGTTCCATTCGCCTTTGCAGCCCCCCCAGATACACACCTACCCCCTTCCGGAGAGCGTCTGCACCTGGAATTGGACTCGATGCCTCTGAAGGCCTCTGGAAGGCTATCAAGCCGGTCGCAAGATCCAGGAAAATCTTTGCCGTGCAGCGGAAAATCCGCCTGCTGCGGGACTTCCAGTCAAGGAATGCATATGACAAATGTTTCCGATTAATTACTCTACTGGAACCGGTTCCCCATGAGTACATATACGCTGTTCAATTCCACAGTGTGACTGAGGGAGCAGAAAGCAATATCTGTGCCGGAGTGAGCCGAACTAGACAGCATTCTTCTACGTCTTGAACCCATTTTCTCATCTAATCACGAAGCAGCAATGTCGAACGGACCACTTGTCTACATCACGGGAGCTACAGGCCATATCGGCTACGCAGTCCTCGTCCTGCTCCTGAAAAAGGGTTACCGAGTCCGTGTCTCGAGCCGCAAGCTCGCCACGGCACAAAAGCTCATGGACTTTCGTTCCGTCAAGCCCTATGCCGACCAAGTTTCTTTCGTGGAGGTTCCAGACTTCTTAGCCGACGGTGCCCACGATGATGCAGTGAAACACGTCGACTATATCGTGCATGTTGCATCGCCCCTCTCCGACGATTCTCTGTCCGGTACGGACTTTGACGTTGAGAAAACCTACATCGCGCCAGCCATTCAGGGCAACATCGGCTTGCTTAAGGCAGCTCAGAAGTCCCCGTCCGTCCAGCGCGTCGTCATCACCTCGTCGGCAGCTATCCTCACCAAGAAGGAAGGACACGACACCATCGGACCAGACGATCTCGCCCCCGTGCCGGAGGTCAAAGACATTCCGAAACACCCCTTTGCTGCATACGCGGCGTCCAAGGTCCTCGCCAACGCTGCGGCAGATGAGTTCATCAAGACCAACAAGCTGCACTTCGACGTCGTGCACATCCTGCCCGCTTATGTCCAGGGCCGCAACGAACCCGTCGCCTCATCCCGTCAACTGATCGAACGACCCTCCTCCAACCAGACTATGATAAGATTTCTTCTCGGCCACAAAGAGAGCGAGCCCCGCCCGAATGACTTCGTCCTGCTCGATGACGTTGCCGCGGTTCATGTCGCGGCCATGGAGGCCCGGGACGTCGAGACTGGAGAACGGTTCATTGCCAGCTACCCAACGCCCGTGTCCTGGGTCGAGGTTGAGAAGGTGGTGAAGAAATTGTTCCCCAAGGAGGTGGAAAGTGGGATCTTGCCGTTGGGTGGCGAATGCCCGGACTGGGCTATGCACATTGATCCAAGCAAGACGACAGAGAGGTTGGGCGTGGAATTCCACGGCATAGAAGACATGGTGAAGAGCCTGGTGGGACAGTATGTTGAGTTGGTCAAGAAAGAGAGGGCGGAGGGGACGGCAGCGTAACGAAGTTACCATTGACATTGCCGCCGCCGCCGCCGCCGCGAGCCTCGATGCCCAGTGAGAGAGTCGGGCGAGTCAAATCTCAGGATGTGACAGTAAAATGTGCAGGGAGAATATACTATTGGATGAGAGTGTTCGATAGAGAAAGAAATACAGGAACTTGTTCTCACGAGAAGAATGCCGCAAACTTGTTCCCACCGTATGCAGTAGCCATGCCTGTACAGACTGGTGCACAAACAACAGGACTCATAGTTCTATGTAGTAAACCCGCTGTAGAACGTCCATCGGCTCATGTTGTGGGCGCGCGTCATTCTCCCGGATGGCAGAGACCTTTCCCTACCGTCCCAGCGAACCATGAAACCATGGGACTATGGGATGGGATCATACATGGCCGTCGTGCGGTCTGGGCGTAGTGCGAAGAGGCAGACATGGCAGGCTGGCCATGTACTGTATACACGCTGTACGTTGTACGTTACATCCGACTCGACGCTACCGAGGACACGATCCTGAGCGTGCTTCTAGAGATGTGGCCACACATGGGCACATACGTACGCACATACACAAAACATACCAGACAGTTGAATGTTCGCTGAGCATGCGTCCGGAACCCTCTCGCGGCCCGACTTCTGTGTCTGCAGGCATGTTGGTCACAAGAGGCATCGAATGGCCCCAATCTGGACTCGTCCGTCATTGTCATTGTCATTGTTTCATTTCGCTCATGGGATATCCGCTCTGAAGACCAAGCTGACGCCGTCATCGCCTGCTGTGATGATTCTACTTCCGCCGCCACCCTGCACGAAGCCCAAGACACCGCCTCCCTCGCCTTCTCCTCGGTGGCCCCTCCACTCGCTCAGGAAGCCCTGTCCAGCGGCCGTGGTCCCGCCGCGGACATCCCAGCGCCTGACCACGCCGTCCATGCCCGCCGTGGTCAAGATTGAGCCTCCTTTCTGGGGATTGCGCACAAACTCGACCTTGACCACCGCGAAGTCTTCGTGAGCTTCTTTGATATGTCTCCGCAGGGCGAACCGGTGGGCTGTATCGAAAAGGGCGACCGACCCGTCGACACTCCCGGCGGCCAGAATGTTCAGAGGCGGCGACGAAAAGGACAGAGTCTCGATCCCGTCCGTCTGCGCCTGCATTGATGCCAGGATCTGCCCCGCCGACGAGGCGGGCTGCTTGGCACCACCTTTGGGTTTCGATTTCTTATCCTGGTCCGCCGCCTGAGGTAGACCCACGACTTTGATGTTCCCGCCAGCCCCGCCGACTGCGACCAACGACCCCGTGCATGCAACGCTGTACAACCCGCCTTCGACCTCGAAGCGTTGATCGGCAGTCGTTTGGGACACGACGGCCTGGCCTGTCGAGAAGACATCCCACACGTACAGGCTTCCGTCCTCGGAGACCGTCGCGAGAAGGTTGCCGTCCGGGGTCCACGCCCCGGCCGTACACGACGCGGTGTGCAGATACAAGGCCTGCACGATCGTTAAGGGCGAGGCCTTGTCCTCGCCGTCGATCTTGTAAACCCAGACGGAACCGTCGTTGGCGCCCAGGGCGACCACGTTTTCGTGCTCCGTGTTCGATGACGCAGCCACCCAATTGATTTCTTCCACCTCGGCGGTCTGGGCGACGAAAGTCCACGCCTTGGATCCCGACCGGTCGGCTGACCGCCAGGCACGCAGTTTCCCATCCAGCCCCGCGGTGACGACGTACTCGCCACGTGGGTACGTGAATGTCACGGCATTGACCGAGTCGGTGTGTCCGTCTAGTTTTTGTAGCGGCGCGATGCCTGCTCTTTCGCCTTGCTGTTTTTCTTGTGGAGCTGCCGGTATTGACGTGTCGAACAGGTACGCGAGGTCGTCACCACCGCCTGTCACTACGATATTCGCATTTATCGGGTGTTGCGCTATGCAGAAGATGCTGTCTGTGTGGGCGTCAAAGTGGGCGGCCGAGTCGTTCTGTAGTTGGATTTCCTGTTCTTCGGCGTCGAGATCGTCCTCATCGTCCATAGGGTGGTCAGGATCTTCGTCAATGATCTCCTCAGCGGCCTCGTCGGCGTCGAGGAGGTTGTCATCTTCGGGGTCTAGGGCATCGGGAGGGCGGGGGACAGGATCGGGAGCCATGGTGAGTGAGGTGGGGGTCGACGAGAGGAGAGGATGGTATTTTCTGGGAGATTGAGAGCCCTCAAGACTGAAGAGAAGGCGGTGGAGGCCTCCGAAAGCGAGAGAGTGCAAATATCGACGGGGAGAGGTGGTTTTATGAATCACCCAACATAATTCTGGCGACGCCGCTGGCTTAGAAATTCATTTCTGAAGTTTGCCCGCCGCAAGAAATGCGTCATTGGTTTGCCGGAAAGCCAGCCTTGCGGGAATCTTCAGCCTCGTGGTGAGGGCTTATGTAAGTCACCACGCCGCCACAGTCACTGGTGCTACAGGTGCAATCTCTGCTACATCGAGAAAGTCTGTTCCCCGGGTGACTCATGGTGTTGAAGCAAATACATTGCAACACCGAGGGTGGCTCTCACCAATCGATGTACTACACAGTCCAGCGGTTTACCTCGGGCGGGCCGGACCTGAACCGGGGGTGGTAAACGAAGCTCTCTACGTTCTACCTCGTAAGCAAGAATCGTTCGAGACGGACCCATGCAGTGGCTACACGATAGGAGGCGTACCGAGCATGTCTCTTTTGACCTCACGTCAAGAGCATGACTGCTTTTAGACATGGCTTCTCGGGTTGGTTTCTTCCACCGGGCTGTGCGTATTCGTGAAACAGCCAGGTACAGGGTAGTGGGGATCTAACTTCTCGAGGAGAAGAAGAGCAGCAAAGACTCGGAAATGATAGCAAATCCTTCCACCGTAACACCAGCATCAGCGTGATGAACAAGCGTGGCGGGACATGCGTGCTGTGGAACGCGACAGGAGACGCGACACACGATGGATTTCCTCCCAGGTAGCGTGGGCATCACGGGCATGTGAATGAGATGGATGTGACACGGACGTTGGATGAACGTGGTCTTCGGCGAATTTCCACCGCCTCCAGGCGCCTCCTGAGAGTGTTTCAGAAGTTACTGTGGGATCTGGTACGGAGCCACCGTGAGAGGACAAGAGTTCATCTCACCAAGCGCAGATCGTATCTGAGGTTGAGGAAGCCACCTGCCGATGCATCGCCAATAGACGCCTTGACTGGTTCAATCGTAGAATTTATTTCTGGTCGCTAGGGAGCTTGGCCACCACCCGTCCTGCAGACTGAGGCCTCTTCCCCGTCATTTGCTCGCCTCCCTGCCACAAGGTCACCCTTCTCCATTCATTTTAGCCGCCCACTGTAACGGCGAGGTATCTTAGTTGGCGTTCACTACGAGCCGAGACCCATCCAACTTTGCTTTTCGCGCTCTACTGGTTTCAGCCTGATGCTAGAAACGAAAATATCGCCTCCAACCTGGAGTGAAGTTGGGATCTACGTATCCAGTTGCATGAAGAAAGGTAGGGTATCCTTTCAGGGGTACCTACCGAGTACACGCCGCCAGTACGCAAAAGAGCACCCGGCCTGTTGGCAACAGGTACTCCGTACTTACTAGATTTCACGTTTATCATTTGCACATCGACGCATATACTGAACACATTTGATCAACCGTATAATCTTCGTAGCCGACCTTGGCACATTGAACTTTGCACTTCCTCTCCACGCTCCCGAGCAAACAGATGAGCCCCATCTATCCGCGGAGTCGTGTTCCTTCTCACTAGACTCGATTCGACGGTAACGACTTGACAAGCAAGGTGCGAAGTACTCTCACGGAGTTGCCGTCATCGACCCCCTGTAACGAGGTCCTGGAACTGAGAAGAGGAGCGCGCCTCGTGCTCTTTCGAACCGGACACCGCCGCAAGTGACCAAGACGGCCCTAGTCGCAAAGCGCGGACCCCAGCTACGACCCATCCACCCTCGCCGCCCAAGTCACCACTCCATACGAATTGAGAGAATTGTCAACGACATCTTCGGGCCTCTGCTCGCTACCTCACTCAAATTGTAGCCGCACGCATGCCGTCGGTGCCAACTGCTCCTCAACCCACCGTTACCCCTCACTGAGCACAACATCTGCTACAAGTCTCGACCTCCTGACTGGCGGCTCCGCTCAGTATCACCCGGAACGTGCAACCGAGCGCACCTCCAAACGCCATCCCACAATGGCGTCTGGCCAGGAAAATGGGTAAGTGGCCTGGAAGCGATTTGAGGCGCTGCTACTATTCCTCATCCTACAATTTCATTCCTGACCTTGGACAGCTTTTACTCATCCGGTCAATTCATGAACCCGGGTCCAGCTCCTCGTCCCCCGACCGACAGACCCCGACATCTCGAGCTGCAGCGCTCAAACTCGTCCATACCGACTGCCACCTTCGAATCCATGTCTATCGCCGCACCGGCGTCCCCTGCGGTCAGTACTCCCGGCGCACCGTACTTTTCCAACGGAAGTTCGCTCTCGTTGTCGTCTGGAAAACCCTCTGGGCCTGTTACCATCATCAAAGAAGGCCATGTGCGCTGCAAAGAAGACAAGTTCCTCGCCCAATGGAACCAGCGGTACCTCATCCTGCGTGAATTCAGGTTAGATTTTATGAAGAGCGAGAATGGAAAACTCATGCAGTCGATCCAATTGAACACTGTGACTGGGGTGACTCGGTCAGAAGATACCCGAATGGCCTTTGAGATCACCCGTGTCGCCAATCCCAAAGATGTAGGCGGCAAGGTCGTCATGTCTCGAGACCTGCCCACGCGAACCATGACCTGTGAGGTCCGCAACGACGATGAAATTTACGATTGGATTGACAAGATATACGAGCGATGCCCTGGCATGGGAGGCGTCAGCAACCCGACCAATTTCAGCCACCGCATCCATGTTGGCTTTGATCCTCAGACCGGTGGTTTTGTGGGCCTCCCCCAAGAGTGGGAGAAACTATTGAATAATTCCGCCATCACCAGAGACGACTACAAAAAGAATCCCCAGGCTGTCATTGAAGTGTTACAGTTCGTTTCAGACCAGAAGATGCGTGAACAGCACCCCGAAATGTATACTCCCGGCATGGTCACTCCACCGGCGACCCAACCGAATAAGCAACTCGGATACTCGGCAGGCGGCAATACCGTCGCGCCTCCGAGGCCAGCACCTCCTACAGATGCCCAGCGGTATAATGCTAATCAGTTCATCAACAAGTACCAGCAGGATGGTCCAGCCCGGACAGGAACACCCCCAGTCAAGCCTCAGCTGCAGCGGGCGCAAACAGATAAAGGATCCTATGATATGGAGGCCGACGCTGCGCGGATCAAGGCTATCGCGATGGAGGAGCAGAAAAACCGACAGATGGAAGCGGACGCGAAGCGGGCCCGAGAGCTCGAAAGACAAAAAGAACGAGAGCGAGAAGAGGCAGAACGAATCCGCAAAGAACAGGAAGCGTACAACGCTTCGCTACCAAAGTCCCGTCCGCCCCTGGCTCAACAGGAGGTTGGAGGGTACGCAAGTGGCCCTAACCGACAGGATCCCAGATACAATCCAGCTCGAGCGGCTCCAAGCGCTCCTCAACAGTCATCCTCGCTTAGACAGCCGCCAACAGCACAAAGACCAGCTCCTTCTGCTCCCACAAACGGTTCGCAGAAATCCATCCCTCAATCCACCGCTGGTCAGAATTCGTTACGCTCGCCAGACAGCAGAGACCGCGACCGACAGCCGTCACCGAATGCTAGATATCCACCAAATGAGCAAACACGCAAAGAATCCGCTCCGAAGCCACAGACAAATGGAGTCAACGGACAGTCCTCAAGCCGGTCGCAAGGATCGGTACAGCAACCCAAGCCTCTGAACGTGGCTAAACAGCCACAAGCCAAGCCTGCAGCTGACCCTCGTAAAGAAGCAGAAATTGCTCTTACTGCGAAGAAGCCTGTCGAAGAGCGTGCCAAGGAGGTGCGGATGTCAAGCATGAGCGAGAGTGAGGTTATGGCCAAACTTAAACAGGTCGTCTCCAAGGATAACCCCTTGGAGTCTTATAGCAAGCAAAAGAAGATTGGCCAAGGTGCTTCTGGCTCAGTCTACGTTGCCAGAGTCAAGGAAAGCGCCACATCGACTGTTGCGCGCGAAATCTATCGCACCCACGGGCCTAAAGGCCAGGTCGCCATCAAACAGATGGATCTCCGCAATCAGCCACGGAAAGAATTGATCGTTAACGAGATCATCGTGATGAAAGACTCGAAGCACCCGAATATTGTCAATTTCCTGGACTCTTTCCTACAGGAGCAGAACAACGAACTGTGGGTGGTTATGGAGTTCATGGAGGGCGGTGCACTCACGGACATTATCGACAATAACCCTGTGATCACAGAAGATCAGATCGCCACCATCTGTTTCGAGACATGCAAAGGACTCGCCCACCTGCACTCTCAGGACATTATTCACAGAGACATCAAGAGCGACAATGTTTTGCTCGACCGCGTTGGCAATGTCAAGATCAGTAAGTTGCTGACACGTACCATGTGATCCCTTGCTGACTCCGTGTTTCCAGCCGATTTTGGGTTCTGTGCTAAGCTCACCGAGTCGAAGAGCAAACGCGCGACAATGGTTGGCACGCCATACTGGATGGCGCCTGAAGTCGTCAAACAGAAAGAATACGGCCCCAAGGTTGACATCTGGTCCTTGGGGATTATGGCAATTGAAATGATCGAATCCGAACCCCCTTACTTGAATGAAGAGCCACTCAAGGCTCTCTTCCTAATTGCCACGAATGGTACACCTCGACTAAAGAACCCCAACAAACTTTCTCGGGAGCTAAAGGCATTCCTGAGTGTCTGCCTCTGTGTCGATGTCAGGAGCCGTGCGAGCGCTGAGGAGCTTTTGCGCAACGACTTTATGCGCATGGGATGCAGCTTGGCAAGCCTAAGCGAACTGTTGAAATGGCGAGAGAAGGGTCGACAATAGTCATTCAGCATTGAATCGGAGTCCAGTTGGAGTCGATCCGTCGATCTCGATGAAGCTCTGGATTAACGGTCATCGGGGAAAGCATTATTCAGGCGTCGAGCCGCATTTCGGTCCAAACCGCATTTTGGATAGGCGTGGACCGGGTTTTCAGCACCAGCGACGAGACTCTAGACCGGCAGAGCCAGGTCTGCCGTGGAGCAGCCTGAAGGTTCGAAGAGTTATGCTGCCCCGACACCTACATCTCGGTCAAACAAAGGAGCAGTCTAGGTGCGTACGGGTGATGCAACCAAGGCGCAAGCATTGTTTTCACAATCTCATTCCGGAGAGGACCAGCCAAAGAGAAAGAGAACGGAAAAGATGATCTCTATTTACGTGTGATGAATGAATGGTAATGGATCTCTCGATTTACATGCTTGCAACCCCATTGTGAAACTGCCCATTTCAGCGTCAAGCAATGGGCACGAGTGATTGGTCGGGATATGGAGGACGTCTATGGGCATATGGCGGTGATGGATAGATGTCACGGAGTCTGCACAGTGTTGTCGCGATATTGTTGATTCCGTTCAGTGCCCGAGCTGAATGAATCGACGTGTTCGGGGCAATGGCGCGGCCCTATGATACTATGGCTCGGATACATATAGAGCAGCGGCTACTGGGAGAGCAGAAGAAGAGGTGCGATAAGCGCACATACAGAGGGGAGGGACGTAAGAAAGGCCAAAACGTTTCCAGATTCTCAAATCCTCCAACTGGTTTTTGTTCACAACGACTGCCCGCGTGGCTGTGCATTTGCTGGACGCTGTCGCCGTTGGGTCTCGGCTGCTGGAGGTCCGGTGGATGCTGACGCCTCCCCCTTTTCTAGGCCGCCCGAGGTGAGATGCTTATCTGTCTACAAGTCTCGATGGCCGCGGTGGCACCAATAGGCGTCTCTCGGGCTACAGGAGGCTACACGACACGATTCGTCGGCAGATCTGCGGCCACTCAAGAGCCATTGAATACGAGATCACAACGCGCACAGGGACGCCGTACTTGTACGAGCTACCAGAGGAGCTCTCCCAGCTCTCCCCTTATTTGCTGTTATGGCTGAAGCCTAAATTCCCGCCGGACGCACCCCTAGTATTCCGTAGATATGCCAGCACGAACAGCTGAATAGAGGCACCGCGATACGGAGCATTGTAGACACAGGTTCGTCCGGTTCGCGGTACTCCGACTGCCGCCCGAATTAATCATTCCAATCCACGATATCGCTCCTCTCGGCCAATGCATACATTACGTCAAGACACTGTATCTCGCAGTCGATCACATTGACCATTATCAATCATCGCGGATTCACTCCCGGACGCTTGAAATTCGTTCCCTTCTCAATCGCCTACGACAGGATGGCGGTGCAGACACGGTAGAAAGAGGGCTTCACACATATCCCTGCCTCCGATCGGACTCCGACCACAATCTGTACTGACACGACCGTATATCTGCCGCACCTCCACCCCCCTTCACACACGATGCTGGAACCCGAAGATGCTTTTGCGGAAGAGGCGCAAGAGGAGGCCAGATTGGCGGAGGCTTCGCATGGCGCAACTACAATCAACACACGGTTCCATGTGAGGGACGGACAAGACGATGATGACAACGAGACGAGCCCCTTGATGAGCCCTCGACAACGCCGCAAGAACCCCGTCACATATACCAGAGCCAGAACAAGCTATGAGAGAGCCATCAATGAGCCTTGGACTGGCGCCCATGGCGCGGGCGACCTTCCCTGGTATAAGAAACCCTCGGTATGCTTGGTGTCCTCGATCGAGTCTCACAGGTGCTGACGAACTCAGATCCTTTGGCTTCTCCCTGCACTCTTTCCCTTCTCCGTGGCATTCGGCGGCATTATAGTCCCCAAGACATATCTTATCCTCGACCTCATCTGCAAGCAGTATCTCTCGGAGCAAGCATTGAAGGACCCCACCTTCAAGTTCTTGCCGGTCATTTTGGGAGAAGAGAATCCGCAATGCAGAGATCCTCATGTTCAGTCCCGAGTTGCCAACTTCAACCTTTACGTCAATCTCCTCTCCGGCGTCTTCTCCGCCATCGTCTCTCCTCATTTGGGTTCACTTTCCGACCGGGTCGGGCGGAAAAAGGTCATGGTCTGTGCCTCGCTCGGGGCGCTCGCCTCAGAAGTCATCACCATCGTTGTGGGTTCCACCGACGGCGATGTTTCCGTCTACTGGCTGCTCCTCGGTGGCTTGATCGACGGTCTTTGCGGCTCGTTCACCACTGCTCTGGCTCTGGCTTTCGCATACGCCTCGGACTGCTCACCTCCGGAGCGTCGAAATGTCGCGTTCGGCTATTTTCATGGGACGCTTTTCGCGGGCATTGCAATTGGACCCGTCATGGCCGGCTACGTGATCAAGGTCACCGGGACGGTAATGGTTGTCTTCTACATTGCACTGGCATGTCAGGCATGGTTTATCGTCTTCGTGTTGTTCGCCGTGCCCGAGTCACTGTCCAAGGAGCGACAGCTGATAGCCAGGGAGAAGCGACGCTTCGCCCAAGCCGAGACCGCAGACAACTCTTGGTGGACCAACGTGAAGAATTACAATCCCTTCGAGCCGCTGTGGGTACTGCGACCGACGGGCGTTGGTTCAAGTGCGGCACTGCGGAAGAATTTATTCGTCCTTGCAGCCATAGACACGATGATGTTTGGAGTGGCCATGGGGACCATGCAGATCATCATCATCTACGCAGAGTATCGCTTCGGCTGGACGGCTGTCAACGCCAGCATGTATCTCTCTGCCGTCAATATTTGCCGAGTCATGGGCCTAGTTCTACTCCTCCCCCTTCTGACCAGGATCTTCCGCGGACCACAACATTTGCAATCGAAGGGACACAAGGGCTCCGACATGCTTGACATTTGGATCATCAGGGGAGCCATTCTTTTCGACCTTCTTGGATACGTTGGCTATGCCATAGGGCCCACCGGGGCGGTCATGGTTGTCTCGGGCATGATCGCATCCCTGGGTGGCATTGGGTCGCCTACATTGCAGTCATCTCTTACCAAGCATATTCCCGCGGACCGAACAGGGCAAGTGCTGGGCGCGTCGGGCCTTCTGCACGCCCTGGCTCGTGTCGTGGCTCCGACGGTTTTCAATCTCATCTACAGCCAGACGGTGGGCATCTATGCGGGCATCGTCTTCATTTGCTTAGCTTCTATTTTTGTGATTGTTTTTGTGTTCAGTTGGTTCTTGAGGCCAAATGGTATGTTTATGCTCCACTTGCAAGACCTGAGGATTCCAATGCTGACCACACCTAGTGTTTCTCGCCGAACCATCTGGTCTCGACCTTGATGAAGATGAGGAGCAGGAGAATCATTCTGACTGATCTGACAATACTTCAAGTTATAGACTTTTTGCATGATTTAAATGCTCTGGGGATATTCCTGACGACTGGGGACAAGGATGTTTGTTTTCAAAACTATGGCAATATGGCGAGATCGTGTCCAGATGTTTGTTTTCCACCACGGCTTCACCCTTTACTTGTACATACCATCTGCCCTCTGTCTACGAGACTGTCAACGGCGACAACGGTCATCTCGGCCACGCCGCTATTTCGAACCCACGTATGTGGAGGCTATTAATGCGAGAGATGAAAATCTTTTCGGAGTATAGTACTAATTGCCACGAGGCCCGGTGATTGTGTGTGTTCAGTCAACTAACTAATGTGCATGCGGACTGGGGTCTGACCAGCGGTTCGGACCGGTATACGTAGTACAGTGTGAGAAGAAGCTTTTCCTGGGTTGTCGGGTACGAATACCGAGTACCCAGCCTGGCTCGGCGATCGCCCTTGGAATATTGGGGCAGGGGGAGAGTCGATGCTACTGTCCGGGAAGCCTGGGGCGGGGCGCCTTAACATCACGTTGACTGCCACCTCGCTTGCTATAACTCCCCGACATCCATCCCCAATGACCAACTGATGCACTTCTCAATAGTGGCCGTCAGACCTTGGCCATGGGGGCGTCCACTTTGGACGACGGCATCGCCCTGTATGAACAGCCAAGTCACGCTTCCACACCAAGTGTTCAACAGATTGTCGACAACCCCGGGCATGACCCTTCTTCGCCCACTCCCGACAAGCAAGGTGTCTCGGTGAACTCGCATATTCATGCTCATGCTCATGGCCATGATTCAGCCGAACATGGTCATCACAGCCACGTAAGTATCCTAAGGGATCCCACGATAGAAGACGAGATGATTGAGACCCCCGGCTTCAGGTTGAAACACGCGCAAGACACAGATATACCATTCGGCGGCCACGCGCGCTGCAGTTCTCCTACCGTTCGCAGGTCATCCATGCCGGAGACGATCGCGGAGCTCCAGCACCCTTTAGTCGGTCGAGCATCTCGAGCCATCTGCCCGAGGACATCGCCAAGGAAAGAGAAAGACTCGATCTGTTTGTCGACCTGATCTGGGTGGGAATCATCGGCAATCTCTCCGAGGTCTACTCGTCGTTTGCGTTCAGGCCTGAAAACCCCGACTCTGGCCTCGCCATGGTAAGAAACAGCACGGACGTTGAGAGACTGCTGGATTACCAGCCGGCTGATGTTGCGATTGCTCAAGTAGGGGGTCTTCATCCTTGTCTTCCTGCCCTCCTGGCGCATCTGGGATGCCATGCGCGAGTTCTTGAACAATTACTACATGGACGACGTGGTACAGCGCGCTTTCATCTTCTGGATCCTGGTCCTCTCGGTGTTCTACGGCAACCAATTAGCATACTTGACCGAAGACATCGACGGCATCAAGGCCTGGGTCATCTCGGCTTACCTTGTCATCCTTGGCAGCTTCTTGGCCATCGAAATGATCTATTCCATCTTCATTGTATGGCTGCGGAAAGTAGTATTGTTTCAATGGCTGCTAAGAGGGCCCTCTTTCGGGTTATGGATCACGGCCATCAATCTGAGAGGAACGCAGGCCATTGGCCCCATCGTGGCTGCCATAATCTGGGAATACATGTGCCCAGTCCTTCTCGATACCCGGCTGGCCGACAAGTTTACGCCGATCGAGTATCGAAAGGCACTTGACGTCCATCACTTCCAGTCGCGGTTGGTCAGCTTCTTCATCATCATCCTGGGCGAGGGGGTCCTTCAACTGGTCAAAGACGGACCCTTGGGTCGACAGCTTCACGGTACCACAGGCAGCATGGTATGGATCCTCCTGATCTACTACGAGTTCTCTTTCTTGTACTTCAACCGAGATGGCAGCCAGAAGTTCATCCCAGCAGCGACCCACAAGGGACGGAAGTCCTTAGTTTGGGTCTTCTGGCATGTTCCTCTCTTCGCTTCGATCCTGACCTTCGCGGCAAGCGTCAGGTTCGTCATTCAGCATCAGCCCGACGCACCGTTCAGCTCATCCGAAGGTGAGAAGGGAGAGGAAATCGCCGAGGACAACCTCCCCGACTACTTCTACCGAGCAGTCTGGACCTGTGCGACCTCGCTATCTATCATAATGCTCAGCATGACAGTTCTCGCACTGCTTGATAAATCACTGGACGAACCCGATAAGTTGAAGGTCAACAATCGGTACATCCGGCTTTCTATGAGGGCGGTATTTGTTGTCGTGATTTTGTGCATTCCCATAACACCACACTTGAACTCGCAGCTCTTCCTTGGGCTTGCTGCTATGATGCTTTTAGTTGTTAGTCTCTGGGAGTGGAATGTCAGCCTGGACCGGGGCGGCGCACTGATTGAGCCAAAGGGTCTCAGTTTGATGCTGAGTCGAGAATTGAAATCCTAGCGGTGTCGCGCAGGAGTGGTCCAGTTGGGCGTGAAGAGTTTTACCAGATTGGTGTAGCCCAACCGGGCATCTTTACTGGCGAGCTCGCATGTCATAGGGGTCTTTGGGAAAGGTTCCTCTCGAGCACTCCGAGACAGCACCCACTACGACTAAGAGTTTCTCGGAAAGGTAAGTCACGCCTCCCACTGCTGATTGTGCCTGCTCCAGACCTTATGCGGATGGGTCGAGGCCCACACAAACTCGCCTGAGTAAATCATCCTATTAGAAACACGCCAGATTCCGCCCGCAGGGACCCGAGTGGGCTTTTGAGACGATGTGCTACATGACAGAGAGCGCCGTGGGAAAGCATTTCAACCATCTGACTCGTCGGTGTGGTTTCCTCGGACAAAAGGGGAGTAGGCTGTGCGTATGCGAGACGGGTTCTAGAACGTCTGATCTCCTGCGTCCGATGATCTAGGCCCTCGAAATCTGGATCTGTTGGAAAGCGATCGTGCGATCTTCTCGGGGCTCGATGAAGGCGTAAATACGGTGGTATATATCCAGGGTCCGCTCTGTTGATCATCGACATAGTCCCTGCATATCAGAGGAAAATGGTCGGAACCGGCGAGATTCTGCCGACAATGACGCTTCGAGCCATTCCCGACCCCGTCGGAACCTTCGTCTCGGCGACTGCGGACCGACTGCGCCAGAGGAATCTTACCTGCTCACGGACCGCTCAGCATGATTGCTGTCTTCCGGCTTTAGTCAATGGTGCGGCGCAAAGCAACTCTCAGCGGTGATAACACTCAACCTGCACCTGTTCATGGTCTCAGCGGACTTTTCAGCAGAACGGACACCCCGAACAGGTGTGGGAGAGGAGTTTACTGATATTGTCCAGAGCTGGGAAATTACCGGACCGACTTCTCCAGACCACTACAGGTCCTCTGCGACCGTCTCAGCTGGAACGTCGCCCTACTATGTCGTATCGCGACAGAGTGGCAGGCTCGAAACCGCACCGAAGAGAGACTGTTCGGACCAGACCTGACTGTCGTCCTCACTGAGACCCTGTGGCGAGACGAGAACGGTCGGCGCGATGAGTGGGATCGACGCATCCAAGTGGATTATCAGCATGCTCTGGAGAAGTTTCTCCACGATATTCGAGACTGCCTTCGGCCTGCTGCCACAATGAGCAGCAGCGGAGGACCAGGCGCCAATGGTGATATCTCTCCCACCGCTGCTTTTGTCCAAGACAAAGCTCGAAAGCTCACTGTACAAGTCAAGAGCACCGACGTCGAGTGATTGGGCCAGGACAACCACGGGGGACGCAAGCAAAAGTGGACCAAGTGATCAGGATCGGGACGCTAAACTTGGTTTTCTAGAGTATTTTATACCCTTATGAACATAGGTATGTTACCTCATACCGATGTTCCTCTTACATGCCAGTCAAAAGTAGAGTTTCCTTTTCTCTCGAATCAAAGGTGAAATGCTGGAGCCGGTGAAGGGGCAAGGGCGAGACGGGCACGACGGGCACTGACGGGGCAGGGACCCTGTCAGTACGGAGGAGCATGAAGGTGGATGTGGACGCGGTATTGTTACGGGGGAGCAAGAACATGCACACGTGCTGCTACGGAGAAGCTTAAGACATGTTGCGTAGGCAATTGAATCTCCGCAGGCGGGACTCTGGACTTCACCATCGCATGATCATACATCACCCACGTCGCAGCTTCCGAGTCACCAAGGCCACCAGGGTACCTACGTGCCCCAAATGTACTCGCCTCGGACGGGTTTACAGCTGGACAAAGCCAGGGGCATGAGGCTGTCATGTCTGCCCCAATCCCGCTGACACGTCGGTCACCGATGGTCCCTTCGAAAAGTGCCCTCCGAGCTCTCCGTCGTCTGGCCTTGTCCCCGTCGGTCCTGGTCGTCAGTACCATAGGAAGTGTCTGCGGCATTGCAACCCTCAACCATGAAGTCAACCGCAAAGTCCACATGGCGGAGCAAGCTCTCGAGTCAAAGAGGATCATACGATCCCTTTCCCACGGAAGAGGTACTGCTCAACTGAACAATATGATCGAGGCCGCGGAGAGAGGCGAAGACTTTACTTTGGGCACGAGAGGCACTAAGAGGAGGAGGAGGAAGCCGGCCGCAACGCGCTCATTCTCGGCGCTAGCTCTTCAAGAGCCATTTGAGCATACAGATGACCACGTTCCAGAAGGACTTCCTGTCCAGCTTGAACCCCAGCGCACACAGTTATACCGCAAATTTGTCCCTGGCAGGCTGACTCCCCGGGCTGAACGGCTTTCGCCAGCGGGAACGACGAGGACCCAGGCTGTGCACAGCATGACTTTCGAGAAGATCCTCCAGGCCAGCACGACGCATCCCAAAGTGCCGCATCATCGACCTTTGGCCCGCTCCAAGCCCCAGCAGCAAATCGAAGCTGCCAAAGCCAAAACTATACTCCAACCTTGGCTTCAGCCTGCTGAGCAGCTGGCGAATGGAGAGGAGGTTCCTAATGAGGTTCCTCAGCCGTTCGCCGAAGCCAGAAATTCCACGCCGGACATTGCGGTTCAGTACATCGAGCCTGAAGAACAAAAGGCAGAAAATTCCGACGGAAGAGACGCACAAAACCCTCCTTTACAGGGCACGCCAACAGACAAGGTCCAGTTTGCTCCGGCCCTGTTACCTGTAGGCTCTTCAGTTGAGCCACGTTTACCCCAAGATAATCTCCGAATAGTAGATGTCCCTGATTGGGCATCCAACGACAAGAGTGAGGTCGACGTGCAAGTGCCGGTCGAGGTTGTGCAGTCCGATTCATCGAATATCCCGGGACAACCCGTCAGGGAGAGCCCAAATATGCCTGGACCGAAGCCTAGCATGTTGCACTTCCCAAAGATAACCGCAACATACTTGCTTGCGTGCCTCGACAGCGATGAAACTATGGATCACCAGCTTCGAATATGGATCAACAAAGTGCCGCCTGTCGAAGCAGAAACCAGCATCGAGGTCGAATTGGCACCAGCGCCGAAAGAGTTTGTCGACTACGCCACAGACAAGTTAGCCAACGGGACTTTGTCCAGTCTTCATCGGTTCATGCGAAACGGGAAGACTTCGCCAGAACGGCTGTCACGCCGGAAATGGCTTGCCATCTTAAGGTATTACACCAGCCAGCATAGTCTAAACTGGACGATGGCTGAAGCCGTCTTCTACATTTATCGAGCCGCTTGTAGAAATCCAAGGAACCTCAACGTCCGTCCCGTCTTTGTGCTCATCCAGCACTTACTAGCGACCGTTCCGTCTTCCAAACGGATAGAGCAGATCCTCTTTCCCATTTCGCCGGATGACACTGCGAGCACAACTGAAGCCCTCGAGATGCCAATCAGGTACTTGCAATTTTACTGCGAGGGTCAGCACAGTAGTTCCGAGTGTGTATTGGAACTGGGGCAGATTCTTGACGTTACCAGACGCTGTGGACTGGTCCCGTCCAAAGACCTTGCCACACCTGTCTTAAGAGCTCTTGTCCAGGCAGGGGACATTGAAATGGCGGAGATGGTGCTGGAACGACTAACATCCGAGTTCGGGCCGAGTGATTCTCTGGCTCTTTTGGAGCAGTATACCTTTCTCAATGCGTGCGAAGGCAACTGGGTGGTCGTCGAGTCCATGCTTGACAGATTTCACACCATGAACAGGTCTAGAAGTCGACCCGTTGAGTGTGGGCGCTTTTTTGAAAGGCTCCTGTTGCAACACACCGCGAAGAACCCATCCACGCAGTCGTTCCACTTTACCGTTCACACCATGAAATACGCCGGGCTGATACCAACGAATCACGTTTCCAGGACTCTTATCTGCGCCTTCATCCGAGATGGCCGTTATGACTTGGTTGTTGAATGGTTGCGCCTGATTAAGGAAGCATATCCCAGAGTAAGCGCCGGGTTTGGCCTTTTGCAAGGAGCATGGTTGCTCACCAACACCTTGGCGGAGACTGGCGCCAGCTGTGAGGAGATCGCCAAAGTGTGCCAGACAATTGCTCATGGGCATCGGAAGGATCCATTCGGCCCAGCCTTCAGGGAGTTCGCAGTGGACCTCGTCAAAGCAGATTTGAGTCAGAGACTATGTGCTGTCGCGGCCCATTTCCCATCAGCTGAGGTCTCAGACGAAGAACTCCGGTCTATGACAATGGAACAGCTGCTAAAGTATGCATACAACTTCCGTACTACTCCAACGACAACAGGCTCAAACGCCGCGGTTGTCGAGAGTCTGAAGAACGACCTTGCCACGCAGATATCTGCAATCGTGGACTTGGCAAAAGTGTTTCGGGGCGAGATCAAGATGTTGTTCTTTGGCATCAAGCAGCAACAGGACTCGCTTTTGAGAGATCGGCGCCGGGTCGATCGCGTCGCACAGTCGCCGCCGGTGGATATCTTTCCGGAGCCCCACAGACATGGGCGCTCAACAGGGATACGCAAGTTGACGGCGGCAGTAGTTCAACATTATGATCGACGGGACAAAGAGGGACTGCCGTGCGACCACTCAATCCTCCACCACTTCATCACGAGGTTTGGCCCCGAATATCCATCAGAAGTCCTCGAGCTTGTTGAAGCGGTACATGCAAGTGGATTTGTCCAGGCTCAAAGCGGCACACCTTTCGACACTGAGCTCTTCAAGAAGTGGCTCTACCTGGTCTCAACGGACGGATCTGCAAAGTCGGCCGTGACAGCGCTCTCGGCCGTTTCCAAGTCCGCAGATCGACTAGCGTGGACTGCCCATTTCCGATGCTTGTGTGAATTCGTGACTCAACTTGGGAGTGTGGATAATGAGACCCTTTGGGACGACAAGACGTTTCCCACGAAGCCCAAAGAGGGCTCTCTGAGGACTTTTTACGAGGAAATCAAAGAAAGATGGTTCGAACAGGGTAGCTGGAAGGAAGAGAGATTCCGGTTCCCGGAATGGAAGGGATCAGACATCGATGGGTAGTAGGTAGCCCGCTCGGCCAGATTCTCAAGCCCGAAGAAGTCAGCCGTACCGAGAGATGTTGTGTAAATTGATAAAGACGCACATGAGACGACAGCGCGTATTACATTATTCGAACACGACCGTGGCATATTGCAAGAGAAGCCCCTAGGGACAGTTTGAACAACGCCCAGAACTACAAGACTCATTTAACGGCTAGTCATGTTAATACCTTACATCGGTCTCTTTGGAAAACCGATGTACCAGACAACCACGCAAATGGAAGGCAAGTAACGTACATGTAGTAACGTAAGAAGGCAGGCAGGCAGGCAGGCAGGCAGGCGGGCAGGGTACCCCGTACATATATGTGTATATACATACGTAGTTTGAGTGCGAGTCCGAGTTCCCATCCGACTGATGGATGTCTGATGGATGTATTCTACTTTCCGTCGTCGTGTCCTCTACGCTTCGCTATGCTGTCTTGCTTGGTAGAAGGTGCAGATTCTTTGTGGTGACCGGGAGGCAACTGGGGAATCTCAATATCTTGTATTGTATTGTATTGTGTTGAGTTTTGTTGTCTTAGGTATCCAGTACATTATTCGTTGATGTGTTGGATTCAATACGCGCGAACCGTCGCGGTTTGTCTATACACAACAGAAGCTGCAAACTTTGTACAAACAAGCTCCAGACACTCAGCCTTGCGAGGCGATGACCGCCATCCCGTCTACGGAGCCAGTCTTCTTCTGATCCTTCTAATTTCCAGAGTAGACCTACCATAGTGTAAAACTTCCGGGAGGTCAACCTAATGCCATAGGTATCGTTCTCTCAAGATATCCCGCCCCCTAAGTTGTTGGCAGCACCCACACTTGGCCTGGCGCTCCCTACTCTTATCCCCTGCGCGGTAAAACTAGGCGGCATGCCTCGGCTTACTGGTGTGGTCCGTCCACTCGCAGCCAGACTACCGCCTGAAATCGAGCGACGTGGGTGGTCTGAGGAAGAAGACTTGGATTCACTACCACTTGCGTTGCCGTTTTCGGGCGTAGGAGCATTCTCAGCTGCGTTGCTGTTGGAATTCTGCGGCGCACTGGGAGTGAATGTTGCGCGATTGCGCAACTCCTGCTGTGACGTGCTGGAGCTTGCTTCTTGTGCGAGCGATCTTGAACTCGACAGGACGGGTGTAAAGCTCGTGGTTATGTCTTGAGATAGAGGCGTGGAAATGTCGTGGTGGGGTGTTCCCAGTGGACTTTGGTCATGCTCATCCCGTTGTTGCGCTTGTGGTGGCTCCGATGGGCCTGCCGCTGATAGCTCCTGTCGACGATACTGATGCTGTCCATACTCGACTTCTGGATCTTCATCGTTGTTCCCTGCACTATTTGCGGCGGCCGCGGCCTGTGCGTCCCTCTTGGGAAGTTTATAATATCCCTCCATCCACGACATCGAATTCCCCGCTGGCAGCCTGTTAGGCGTGGGAGAAGCAAACTGGTATTCATTCTGCAGGGGTGAATGCGTATGTGTATGATTGTGGGTGAGAATAGGCGACGACTGGCGGTACTGCCTCTCTCTCTGCTGTTGGGCAAAGCTCTTGACTTTCGGGGTCCGGGGCGAGTCGTAGGAGCCTTCATAGTCCGAGTACCCGCCGACGGAATCATCTTCTGACCAGTTGGCGCCGCTGCTACCGCTGTTTTGGCGGCGATGGAGGTATGCGGTGTCGGCGATGGAAAGGATGCCCTTTTGATCGCCATTCGATGTCCGTCCCAGACTGTAGTAGCGGAGGGCTTCTAGGACATGTGGAAATACTAATCTGTCAACGTCTTGGGCCCAGAGGAAGTCGAGGTGCTCGAAATGTGGGATTTCTGTAGCGATGGTATGACGGGGTAATTCTTTCAACATGACGCGGATGTCCACCAGCGAGTCACTTCCACCGTAGACCAGCACGATGGGAGTCTTGATATTCCTGGTCGGAAACTTGGCTACTTTGTAGTAGCGGTTGCTTGCGCCGATGCTGAATTTGTTTGTACTGTCATCATCGTACATCTGGAATGATTTGTTGCGGATGATCTGGAACCAGTGAACCACGGATTTAGTGGATGTGAAGCTGTACAGGTGAGGATACGCGGCAAGCTTTTGTTGAACGCTGATGTTGCGGCCGTACCACGCAAAGAGGAAGGTGAGCGACATGTCGATCAGGCGGACGAAGATGGGCGGGTAGAGGATGGACTGCCACATGGTTGCGGAGGAAAGGATGGATCTACGGCCAAATGCCAGAAAGAGGACGTTGGGATTGGTCTTGACGAGAGCATCCACAATACCGTTGCTCAGGCCGGCTGGAGACATGGCCGGCGCCAGTGCGATAAACAGATTGACCTTGTCGTTTAGTTGGGGGTGTATTGACAGCGTGGCGAAGGCTTGAGCGGTGCCTTGACTGAACCCAATATAAGAAAGCGACGGCTGAGAGGTGGTGCTAAGAATATAGTCGATGGTGTTGGGAATGTCGTGGAAGGCAAACTCGTCCATTGAGAAGTTCCAGAAGCGGGAAGACATCGGGGAGTGCTTCGTGGACTTCTTGCTGTACTTGTTCCCACGGTTGTTGCCCAGCCACACGTCGTACCCCTGGTTGACAAGCGTAAAAGGCAGGCATCGTTCTTCTTCAGTCACGCAGACCCACACCTCACTGTTCATCAGCAGGCCATGGTGGAGGTAGACAACGGGTTTCCTGGTCGAGTCTGGCCCTGCATTGACTCGTGTCCCGGTATGCTCTTCTCCTCTGCGAAAGGGCAGCCTGTGCACACCCAACAAGTATCCGTCTCCTGTTTGAACAACATGTTCCTCGGCGTAGTACCCGAATAGACCGCAGAGCTCGGTGAAGTCGGAGCAGGTTGCGATGGACGTGTAGGTGTGTTTCCTCTCAGACCGGGCTTGTCTGGACCTCTGCGACGACAGTCGGTTGAAGAGGCTTTTCGACGTATTGTAGCAGAATCGAATAACGGGCTGGGGAAGGCCAAGGGTTATGATTCGGACAAGAACTTCAAGGGCAACGAGTATCAGAGATCCAAACAGGGCCAGGTACTCCCTCCTTTACACGGGTCAGTCGCGCAGCGGCAAAAGGCGTTTCAGAGAGCGTACCAAAAGAGCCTGCCGATGAAGGGCACTCGTGCCATGGAGCCCGCAGAGGATCAAACAGTTATAGCGACAGCAGGACGTCAGAGGCCATGGAAGCGGAAGTCTCGAATCGCTTTACGAGAACATGGACGCACATGCGCCGGTCCTCAACAACCACGCTTCTCCAATTGCAGCGACCGTCTGCCACCGTCTGCGTCATTGCGTCATTGCCGCCGCGAGGCAACTCTTCCGAAGACGGCGTCCAGGCTAACCGTTTCCGGAACCATGCCATAAAATTCGTCGGCTCGACCTTCGCCCTTCTCGACTTCTCTTCTTTTCTCCATGAACAACGCAAAATCCAACATTCCTTCTAAAAGCATTCCTACGAGGTTGCTCTACAGCAATACCATGATGTACGGAAATCGTCTATCGGAATGGAGAGTAATAAAATGGTAGTCGATCTTGGGTGCAATGTCAGTCTGGTCCCTCCGGGGATGTGACTGGGATTGCAATGATTGACCACACAAGTCATCGCTATCAGCTAAAATAAAACTTTTCATGGGGTATCATGTTCTGTTGACGCGTTTCTCAGTGTCTCCGCGTCACGTTACTTGCTCTCCAGCCATCCTTCAATCTTCTCGACAATATCTGCCTTTTTACCCGTGACAGGAATCTTGGCCGTGGCGGCAAAATCCTTCAACTCGGCAACTGTCAATTTTGCAAGTTGACCCTTCTGCCAAAGCTGCCTGATTTCCGCCTCGTTGATCGATTTCCCGGCATCCTCCCATTTGACCTTTTTGCCTGGGCCCGCTTTCGCAGGCTGGGATGTAGTCCCGTTGCTGGGAGGGCGCTTCGATCCGGTGGATGCAGCGTCCGGGTTGTCCTCGAGGTATCCTCTGAAGGCTCTTTCCAGAACCTTGCCCCATTCGATCGCCTCCACACCCACTCTCTTGTCGATTTGTCGATATTTGGGTATCGTCTTATCCTCTGGCTTCTCGGGGATTTCGTCGTCCAGGGCCAGGGCTTGAAGAATGCGGTAATGCCATTGCAGGCTGGGATTCGGGTATTTGGAGGGGTCATAAATGCCCTTGGGAAGGTTGAGTTGCTCTGTTTTCTTCAGTTAATTCCCCTCCTCATTTCCAAACGCTGAATCACACTTACGGACGATCGGCCTCATGGCATCAACTAGCTCATCTGGCGCCCGAACAGGTGTGTCATGTGTCGAAGGTGGGTTCTGTCGAACATCATCCGCAAACGGAAGTGGTATTAGATGCAACCCATGAGGCGCACCCGTGGCAGACACTCCTGCGGCATTTGCCTTGTCATCGCTGTCTTCGGCCGACAGTGTTGGGACCATAGCAGCCATGACTGGAACCGCATTCTTTCTCGGCAGAAACCACGTAAGCGCGAATAGTTTGTCCTTGTCAAGTTTGCGGTGCAAAGCACTAAACACCCGCGTGCTGCCAACAAAGTCCTCTTCAGACGGATACAGGAAGGTCGAATTCTTCACGTTTGCCCACATCGGCAGTCTTGACATGGGCTTGAACCCAATTACCCGGATCACTGGTTCGCCCCAATTGCGAAGCTGCTGCGTCTCTTCGGCTGCAAACGTGACCTTCTCTCCGCCAAAGGTGTATGCCTTCCTGATTTCCGCTTTCTCCACCGGTCTGCGGTCGACCTCATCCTCTGCCACCAGCTCCGTGAAGCCCGTCGCGATCGCAGGTTTTTCGCCACCTAGGTAGATGTAGCTACTTCGAGCCGGCTTTTGATGCTTATACAGGAGATAACCTTTCACAGAGATCTTGAACTCCGGACCAAGTTCAAGCGGGACTGACGAGAAGAGCGATCGTCTCGGGGCAATTTTGGCCTGGATATTCGACAGCAGAGACTGAAGTAAGGTTATACCATCCCCACCGCCACTCGCAATCTTGGAGCCACCAACGTCCACAATGGACGGCGGGTTGTAGACGATCGCTTCAGGATCTGAAGGTGATGAGCGGTAGACAATGTCGTCCCAGAACAACTTCGTGTCAAAGGCGTGATCGGGCGTGGAGATGGGAAACAGCTCAATAGTCACACCCAAGTCGTACAAATCTTTCGCTCGAACCGTTGCCTGTGAGCGTGACTCCTTGCTGCTCGAATGCGGGTCGTCATTATCCGTCACGATGAATAGTCGTCTCGAAGTGAAATTCGCCGCCTTTTGTTGGAAGATCTGGTTGGCGCAGAAGAGGACATTGTGCATCGACACGGGCTCTTTGGCAGGTTTCAAAAGTCGATTGGACTCCGGGTCGTCTGCTTCGACCAATTCCTTCAGTGCCTTGACATCATCCGCCTCGGGAACGTCCAGGTCGGTCAAAAGATAGCAATTGGGGAATGAATAGCCACTCTGGGAAGTCTCGTCTTCGTCGTAGAATTTGGTTGCTTCGGTACCATACAGCAGAATGCCCATGAGATCCTTTGGCGTGGAGATGATGCGCTGCTGCATCAGATGGTACGCAGACTTCAAGGCAGCCAGCAGAGGTGAGCTAGTGTCGGATTTCTTCGAGCCGGACGACGCTTGCAGCACTTTCAGCATAGACTTGTTGACCTCGATGGCGAAGAGAACGGCATCCCGGACGGTCTTGTAGCCCGTCTCATCAATTTCCTCTTCCTCATCGTCAGGGTCGTCGCCATGAGAAGCCTCATCAGACTTGTCTTTTGACCGATAGGGTATACTGTCACCCATTTTGCAAATGCGCTTAATTGTTGGGAGAAGATGTCGTCTGGGAGGATCCTAGAAGTGATGCAATGCACGGCGTGCGAGGCAGCAGGCGCGCCACAAGGCTGGAGACGCGCAGTCACATGAGCGGCAAGGCTGAGCGGATGGAGCCAATCAGGCCACGTCCATTGGCCGACGTTGACGGATCGGCGTCATAGAAGAACATCTCCATGTCTCTCTGCCGTTCCATCTCACTGCGGCGAAAAAGTAAAGTCATAGAAAAGGTTCAGTCAGGACTCGTCTACCTGAGCTCTCAGGCCTCTCCAAGCTCCTCTGGCACATCCTTCCCCCCTCATGGCTCGGTAGCACCAGCACCTTCACCTTCGACTTCGCAGTACAGTCTCCAGCATGTCGCCGCTGCGCACCTCGACAAGCAGCCTCACCCGCCAACTAGCCAAGCAGCCATTTGCCCTCTCCGCCCACAATGGCCTGTCAACGCCCTCCCCATTCCAAAGAGCCTCGATGGCCTCGGTCGTCCCTCCAGTTACTCAAGACAGCAGCTCGCGCCACGGCCCCACAGCCATGGTGTTCATGAACATGGGCGGACCGTCCACCACCGCCGAGGTCAGCGACTTCTTGTCCCGCCTGTTCGCCGACGGCGACCTCATCCCCCTAGGTCCCCTACAAGGGTACCTTGGCCCTCTCATCTCCCGACGCCGCACGCCCAAGATTCAAAAACAATACCAGGCGATTGGTGGCGGCAGCCCCATCAGAAAATGGTCCGAATACCAGTGCTCGGAAATGTGCAAGCTGCTCGACAAAATGAGTCCTGAGACGGCACCCCACAAACCGTACGTCGCCTTCCGGTATGCCAATCCGCTGACCGAAGAGATGTACGAAACGCTGTTGAACGATGGGTTTGGGCGTGGGCGCGGGGGCCGCGCCGTCGCCTTCACGCAGTATCCGCAGTACAGCTGCTCGACGACGGGATCGTCGCTGAACGAGCTTTGGAAATGGCGCAATCGACTCGAAGGCAAGCGCTCCCTTGGGAACCCAAGCTCACCCGCGACCCCAACCCCCGAAGGCACAATAACATGGTCCGTCATTGACCGGTGGCCCACACACCCGGGCTTGGTCGAAGCGTTCGCACAGAACATCGAAGCCAAACTGGCCGAATACCCGCCCGAACGACGAAAAGACGTCGTGATCCTATTTTCCGCACACTCACTGCCCATGAGCGTGGTCAACCGGGGCGACCCCTACCCCGCCGAAGTGGCCGCGACAGTGCACGCGGTGATGACCCGCCTGGGCCACTCCAACCCGTACCGCCTGTGCTGGCAGTCGCAGGTCGGACCTTCGGCCTGGCTGGGCGCCCAGACAAGCGACACGGTCAAGCAGTATTTTGCGCGGGGACAGACGGACCTCGTCCTCGTTCCCATCGCCTTCACCTCCGACCACATCGAAACGCTGTACGAACTAGACCAGGAAGTCATGCACGAGGACGCAAAGGGCCACCCGGGTGTCAAGCGCGCCGAGTCTCTGAACGGGAGCCGCGTATTTATCCAAGCCCTGGCGGACATTGCGCACAAGCATCTCCAGAGCGGGGAGAGCTGTTCCCGACAGATGGGCCTCCGCTGCCAGGGCTGTAAGAGCGAGAGATGCCTTGAGCAGAAACGGTTCTTTGCCGGCGAGCAGGCCAAGATTCTGCCAACTGTACGATAAGGAGTGAGAAACGAGGATGGCGACATTGTGCAGTACCAGCATGTACGAGTATATGTACTCGACAGACTCCGGCTCAATAAAAGTATAATCCAGAATGATGCCCAAGTGCTACTTTATATCTCGCGCCAGGAATATCTAGACTTCAGAATGGATTAGTGCACTATGGTCTGCTCTGCTGCTGCACTGATCTTGACCTGCCTCCATTTTCATGTGTTTCTGCTTTGGCGCCGCCGCCGTGCGTGTCCGTCGGCCTCGATCCTCGAAGCGCAAGAAGAACCAGATACAGGACTGTCGACACGGCGTCGCCGGGACCCACGAAACATCAACGTCCGTACAGGAACCCCGACGTGACGTGACGCCAATATCTCAATCAATCAATCAGTTGAGCAATTGAATGCTCACTCCATGTACTCGAATGCTCGTATACCCGAGTTCTCGTAGAAGGAGCTCCAGGTAGCGCAGGGCTTTCTCTACCCTTCATGTGCAGGGCTACTGTATCATGAACTATACCAGATATGTGTTACTGCGTACGAGTTCTGTGTTCAATGTAATGTCTAATTATGGGTGTTCCAAGCCCATGAGCTACCGTAGGTCCTCCGTACAGTAGGTAGCTGGCTCGGCCTGGACCCCTTGCTTACACCTTGGGCCGGTCCCTTACATGTTGTCTGTACGTACATGGGTGACTTTCACGGAGGTTTGCCAGCTTCCCTGGCTTGGTAGCTGTGCTGTATAAGTGTCGATAGATGGCAGAAATGACAGCAGGACCGTCCCCATGGCATGGTGAAATGGCCAATCCAGAGCCAGCTCTTGCCCCCTTCTTTCTCCTCCAGAGGCCTCTTCGACAGAAAATTGTCCATAGAAATACATCCGAAACAACCGGAGTGCAATGCCCAATCCCGCGCGTCCCAGGTGCTTACTCGAATTCCAAATGCTTCTGTCCCGGTCTATGGCGGGAACTTGCCTCTTGGAGCCGCTTTCCTATTAATACCGGTATGCTTCATGTCCATCAAATCCGTTCGCACCACCCTTGCCGTGGTGCTTTTGCCTTGCATGTTCCAATCACAAGTGAGACCAAGTCTTCGTACAGCTCATGCACCGCCCATACCCAGATCGCCCTCCGCATCCACAATTGCAAGCCGCTGCTTTGCCGTCTTAGCTTTCTTACTCACGCCCCGGCCGCCTCGAGATCCGGGGCCTTTCTTTGGCGTGGGGATCTCGGGGGTGCTCACCGGCGTCGCTGCACCCGAGGGCTTGGCTGAAGCGTCTTCGAAATGTCCCTCGCCTGTAGATATTAACGTTAGCCACTGGACCAATACAAGGCCTGACACACTCAATGCTTACCTTCATGATACATGTCATCCAGACTCATCTCACCCTTCTTCTTTCGAGCAGCCACCGCCTGGGCTTTCTTGCTCTGCCTTTTCTTCGAATTTTCATCTTCAGGCTTTTCCGCAGCCTCTTTTTCCTTCTGCTCAATGAGCGCAGCCTGATCGTCGTCGGCTAGCCACATCGCAATATCTTTGGTGCGATTCTCCCGCCTGTCGCGAGTGTTGAAGTCTACGCCAGCACCATCTCCGCCAGTGATGACCACGCGTTGCACTTCTTCCTTCTGCATGGCCCGCTTGCGGATTCGTTCTTCGATAGTGCCCCGAGTGATCAGACGGTACACCGTGACTTGCTTGGTCTGGCCCAATCTGTGCGCTCGATCCATGGCCTGAGAATCGATGGTGGGATTCCAGTCCGAGTCGTAGAAGATGACGGTATCGGCAGACGTCAGATTGATACCCAGACCACCAGCACGGGTGGACAGCAAGAAGATGAAAATCTCCGGTCTGGTCTGGAAGTCGTGCACTGTGTCTCGACGGTCTTCCAACTTGGTGCTTCCGTCTAATCGACAGTACTTGTAGTTGCGGTAGGTAAGGTACTCTTCCATCAAGTTGATCATACGAGTCATTTGGAAGTACAGCAGCACGCGGTGCCCACCATTCTTGAGTTCTCGGAGGAGCTGGTCTAGTTTCGCAAGCTTGCCAGAGTCTGTCACGAATCTGCGCATTGAAGGAACAGAGATATCTGTGTATCGGGCCTTCACATTCTCTGGCTTCGGCAATAGGTTGGAAACCGGGAAGTCGCTTGGGTCCACATCGCGTTCCAACAGCTTCTCTTCCTGTGATTCCTCAAGTCGATACAACGGAGCCCGAACGTCCATATTAAAGAACGTCAGCTGGCGTTCGGAGAGGGAAGACTGGTCGCAGCAACTGATCTCGATCGGTGGCGCGGAAGCCTTCTGTCTAGCGGCCGGTTCAATGACTGAGAAACCCTGCTCAGCTACAGTATCCTTCGAGACATTGCAGAGCTTGGCGAGGTGCGAATTGGGGTCCAGATCCATGAGCGCTCGCCGAGGGTTGTTGTCAACGATGTTGAGCATCGCATGCACTGGCGGCCCATTCGTCTCTTCCTCTTCTTTTTCTTCGTCGTCGTCCTGGAAGATGTGCAACGCCCGCCTGGGCTGCTTCTTCACGCGAAGGCTACGTTCGAAGACGCCGGAATCGGCAGCAGAAGCAGCTTCGCTAACCGACGTATCGACGAAACGGAGGAAGGAAAACGCTCCATCACTCTCCATGGAGGACTTGATGTGCTCAGGAGTCCAAATCCTCATCAGCCCACCAAGCCCGCTTGTCTTGAAGCCGGCTCGTCGAAATCCGGCCTGAGGATTGCTGGGTCCAGGAATGTCCAGTCTTCCGACATCGTTGCACAGTACTCGAGGCAGGTCGTACTGGATTTGGTTGCGCACAGAGTATCCAACCTGTACGAAGGATCCTTCCCGAACAAACGAGGCAGTCTCTGCGTAGTACGACATCGAGTAAGGCGAGGCAGTATCAGCTCGCTCGAACAGGTCCGGATGGTTACACACTTTCCTGAACTGCATGACCAGGTTCATCAGGGTGGCGGAGTCCTCGTCGCTACCCAACGTGGCCTTCTCAATGAGGTCCATTATGCTGATCTTGCTGCGGAGGTTTGCATAGTATGCTCGTTGTCGGTATGTCAATTCGCAGAAGACATCCTTTTCCACCTTGTCGCCCAGCTCTTTCTGCACGTGAGCCTTGACACGACGCAACATGAACGGCTTGAGAATCATGTGCAACCTCTTGAGTTGGTCTTGGTTCAGCTTCGTGTTGCTCTGAGCATGGCTTTCAATGTCCTTGGAGAACCAGTCGCTAAATTCATCATGCGAGTCGAATAGCGTCGGCATGATGAAGTGCAACAACGCCCACAGCTCCTGCATGTTGTTTTGAATGGGTGTGCCCGTGAGTAATAGTCGGTTACGGCATTGGAAAGCCAGGAGTGTCTTCCACCTTGAACTGCTGGATGATTTGATCGCCTGTGCCTCGTCAAGGATCATGTACTGCCATCTGATCTTCTGGAAGTACTGTGCGTCTTGAACCACGAGTTGGTATGAGGTGACAAGGACATGGAACTCGGAGTCCTTGGTGTAGGTGATGTGTTTCCGGTCCCAGAACTTGCGTAGAACCTTTCGATCCTTCGCGCTGCCCCAGTACGGAAGGACCTTGATGGCTGGCACGAACCTGGTGATTTCCTGCTGCCAGTTGTGCAGCGTTGAGGCAGGCGCAATGACCAGGAATGGACCCCAGATGTTGTGTTGCTCAGCCAGATAGCCCATGACAGATATAGACTGAACAGTCTTGCCGAGACCCATTTCATCTGCCAGAATACCGTTGATACCTTGTTCGTAAAGGTTGACCAGCCAGTTGAGGCCCTTGAGTTGGTATTCCTTGAGTTGCGCCTGCAGCATCTTTGGTTGAGACACCTGAACATCGCCGGCCATGGTAGGATTTTGGAAGTTCATGTCGCTGTTGTCAAAGGCCGCCATCTGGTCATCGCCGTTGAAATTACGGGCTTTGTCTTGGGCATCTTGGAGGGCGCTGGCAGCATTGGCCATCGCGGCTTTACGCAGGTCAGACTCATCTTCGGCATCGAAGTCAAGATCTTCGAAGTTGGTGACCTTGTGGTTTCCATGTTCGTCCGAGAGGGACAAGTCATCCATACCCTTGTTTGCGCGGATGTCCTTAGCTTTGTTCTTGTTCGCCGCCACGGCGACCTCAGGGTCATCCGTAGCTCGCTCGATCTCATCCGTCTTGATCTTGCGACTGATGAAGTGTGAGTAAAGTTCGGTCTGCGAGATGAGGAAGTTGAGTTTCCGTTTCTGCCTGTTGGCTTCGCGATCGGCTTCAGCCTTCTTCGCATCCTCAATCTCCTTCCTTTCCGCCATGCGGCGCAAGTCTCGTTCCTCTCGTTCATTACGTTTCCAGAAGGACATCATCTCACGCATGACCCGCTTCGCCCTGGCTTGGGTGTCCTTCATGCTCTTATTGGTGCGTTCCTGCCATTTCCGCGCCTGTTTGCTTGCGAGGATGGATGTCTTCCGCAGGTTTTCTCTCTTGGTCTGATCCGAGGTATTCTTGATCTTGTGTACCTTGGGTATGTCCTTCCTGGCCATGTCTCTCCAGATCTGCTCGTAAATCTGATTGTAGCCCTTGGACTCATAATTGACAGTGGGTGCAGGAGGAGTCGTAACGGCGGCCTCCTTGGACTTCTTGTTCTTAGGTGCCGGGATGGGGGCAGCATCTTCTTTCGGTGCTATATTGATGAGCGCGTCCCGTTCCATCGCATCATAGGCGGCTTGTGCAGCATCCTTTTCTGCTTGCTTCTTCTCTTTTGATTTCTTGGGACGGGCAGAGGGAGCACCGGGGTCCTTCTTGGTACGCTTCTTGGGCGGCTCGCCAGGTTCGGGCGTGTCGAGCTGGAATGACGATGTAATGCCTCCGTCGTAGTTTGGTGCAGGAGCCGGGACTTCCATATCCTCCTGTGCAGGGACGTCTTCGTTGCGAGCGATAGTCTGCCGAATTTTGGCTTCCAGCTTCTCCGATTGTTGTTTCAGTTTTAGTTGTGCTTCTTCATCCGGGGCATCTCTAGCTTGTTGCTCGAGCTCCTCCAGTCTCTCTCTGTCATTGCGAATCTGCTGCTCGCGGCGGCGCTTCCTCTGCATGTCCTTCTTCCTTTCTTTTTCACTCTGATGGTCCTTATCCGCAATTTCTTTAGCAGCGACAGCTTCAAACCGTTCGCGGTAGCGGGCTGCAGCTTGGTAGGCATGTTTGTCCATGCCATGAATCTGCGAGTCAAGATGAAAACCACGGCGGCGCTTTAATGAAGTCAGTCAGGTCCCATAGATAGGCAGTGCGCCAGGTTTGATCACGTACCTTCCGCTTGTGCAATTCGCCATCTAGGACGATTGCCGCTCTCTTCCTGCTTCTCTGCTTATAGAGTTGCATATGCTCAGCCCAGCCGGCATCTTCAACGTCGCTAAAGGCGATCTCGTCGATAAGGTTTAGAGCCTTCGAAATCTTTTCGAGCTCCTCATCTGTAGCCTTTGTGCGAGGTGGTGGCGGCGGCACATATCTTCTCTGAGCCTGCACGGTCTCTGGTTTCGGCAATGGTTTTTGGTCACCATTCACGACAGATAGAATGGAACTGATCTCAGGCAATTTGGCTGGCTTCTCGGCAACCGGTTTGGTCTCTGCGACAGGCTTCGATGGCGGCGTCGCTAGCCTCGGCGGAGGCTGTTTGGCTTCAGCCTGTTTGGGGGATGGTTCGTTGTTCGAGGGACCAAGAATGCTTGCGAAAGACATCGGGTTGCTTGATCTCTCCGGTCTCTGCGGAAACAAGTCAGTATACTCGCTGGTATCGCCAAGGTGTGTCCTCACGTCTTTTGACTGCGGTCGCGACTCTGACGAAGATACCTCGCTTTGTCTCCCGTTGGAGAGGCTATGGTATTCCCTCAGTGGTGATTGCAACGCAGAACTTGTAGGATGCGCGTGAGAGGGAGTGCCATCGTACTGTGGTGGCATTGTCGGGTGGACAAAGTGGCCTGAGTATGATCTCTGGAGCGCAAAGGGAGGGCTCGATGGTAGGGGTTGATATTGTGGGCCTGCGCTTATCGATGGAGGAGGTGGTGGTAAAGCGTTTGGCGCAGGTAACGGTGACGCCAGTGTCGGGCGACTGTGAAGCGGGCTCTGCACCAAAGATGTGGGAGGGAATGGAGGGGTGTGGACGAGGTGTTGAGGAGGCGGTATTGAAAAGGGTTCATGCCCGAAGAATGGGCGGCTTGAGCGGGTTGGTGAATATGGTGGTGGATATTGGTTCGACTGCGACGGCGATCGAACCGCGTAGGGCGACGAGCCAGACATGGTGGAATTCTTTTTGGGCGCCGTAGCCACTAATAGTCGCGTGGTTTTTATCTATTGTGGTGGTGTTGCCCAACTGACAGGCATCGGTGGTAAAGGATTTTATCTATCGCCCTGGCTCACATTCGCCATCATCAATCCGGTGGTCCTGCAGTGCACGCGGCTGTGAGGGTGATCCTCGACAACGAGGATGGTCGACGTCAAGGTGGACTGCGGAGGATGGCTGAGCCTTCAATCCGTGCTTCAAACTTCCGCAGACGTTCGGCTGATGTGGCCAGGTCGTGTCACCGGATCGGATTCAGTTATTCAAGGGGCAGGTGCCATCAGCATCCAGCTGGGGAATGGAAATCTAAATCACGTCCTCCCAGGTGGGAAATGAGATTGTGTTGATGAGTTGATGATGGGTATGGGAATAGGATGAGGATGAAGAGAGATGGTGGCGATGAGGGAGACGCCGGGTCATGGTTCAGTCGCAGCTGGTGCAGCCGTAACTGCATCGCAAAACCCAAAGCTCACGTCCGCATTACTATCCATCGCAAAACGCAGCCGGAGGAAGACTCGCTGGACGCGGTCACGTGACGCGAGTTGCAATATTTGTATCTGTACAGGGGTCTATATAGGAGTGTCGATGACGATGGACCTTATCGACAGCTTCCAGGATCTGAATTTTCTCGGATGCACTGATCGATTTCTGGAGTTGAATTTTCTTTGTGCTGGACATGCCGGGAGTGGTGTGAAGGGCGGCTGCTTGGAAGCGCAGAGAATGACGGGGCGGGTGCTGAGGGCAGCCTCTGACTTCCTCCTTGCTCAAGAATCTCCGTCTCGCGATGGGGAAGACGAACAGAGGGCAGATGCCCTCACTGGCAGCTTCCGAGACAGCCAAGGTGGGGCAGGAAGCGTGTCATTGATTGCTCCGAGAGGTGACTTGGCGCGCACACCCATTCCTCATCGGGGCGCCCCAAACTCTATTACTTCCCTGTAACCAGGACTCTTTGGGCACCTGTCGCTACCTGCCTTAACCACGCGAGATCTCGTTATTCGCCTGCCTCTGGTCTTGTCTCTCAACACCAACTCGATTCCGCCTTCTGTGCTTCGCAACACTGGAATTTTTTCTTGATCGAGACTCGGTCAAGAATCCGTACGGTAATCTCGATGGCCCCAAAAGGCAAAGATTCCGGCAAACCCTCATCTGGCAGTGGTAAAGGTAAAGGCAAGAGCAAAGATGACAATGGCTCTTCAGCTGGTGGCAGCGGAAAGCTCAAAGCAGCACAATCCATCAATGTCAGACATATCTTGGTAGGTTGATCGGGCACTCAAATCTTCTCGAAAATCGATCGTCTCTGTTTCAAGGTGATCTGATTGTCTGCATCAATCAGTGCGAGAAGCACTCGAAGAAAGAAGAGGCCTTGACGAAGCTGCGAGAGGGTGTGAAGTTTGATGATGTGGCACGGGAGTACAGCGAGGACAAGGCTCGACAAGGTATGGTTAAGTCGTGATTCGCCGCCGACGCCTGTCGGCAATGCATTCGATCAGCAGCCCGCCGAATCCGTCAGTCAGATCGGCTAACATCAGCAAAACTTCTTATCATACAGGTGGCTCATTAGGCTGGAAAACGAGAGGCAGCCTACACGGGGATTTCGAGAAAGTGGCCTACGAGCTGGAACCGTCTACAACAGCCAATCCCAAGTGTGAGTGATTTCGTGTTTCTTCGTTTCGTATGTTCAGCCTGCTCGGAATCAAGGACCCTGTGTTACTGTTGATTCTATCTACCTGTACAAAAGGGTTACGGTCGGCCAAACAAGCGATGTGAAGCTATGTGGATCCTCAAACGACAGGGAAAAAGCTAGCTTGTGTGCCATGAGAATGAGCATGCTGTGCGCGAACACCCAAACAGAAGGACCGTTTCTCCTTAGCTGACCACCGATTCGCCACACAGATGCGGAAGTAAAAACAAGTCATGGCTACCATATCATCATGGTGGAAGGCCGTAAATGAGTGTTGTTGAGAATCAAGGACCAAGGTCGTCAGTGGATAAGTGGACTGGCAACGGTCACGTCCGCGAGGACATCTAGGGCAATGTGGTCAAGATGGTGCTTTCTTTTTCTGGGAGACATGATTTCGGGCACGACCATGATATCGGCGATTGGCAATTTGGTGTTGGGAGGTTCTGGAGGAGTGCGACTAGCCATGGGGGGACCCTCCAGGTTGGAGTGGACAGACCCAGCTGGACTTGGTCTGTCTTGAGGAGGAGTGATGCGAGCGGCCTGGTGCAGGGCCACTTGGGTTGCCTGCTCGGAAGCCCTCTCCTTCAGCCGTTCCCCAAGGTCAAGTGTCAGGAAGCCACTTGATCTGACCTCGTCTTGTGGTGGTGACAGCCGCTGGGGCAGGTTGAGAAAAGTGGCAGGCCGGGGCACTTCGGCAACAAGGTTGAGAATGCCGCTGGAACGGGGTCCCTCGGGAACGAAGGGGGGAGGCGGTGCGACACCGTTGGGCGACAACGCCCGTGAAGACGGCGTGCGGACTGACCCTCCGTCGTTGCTGGACGAGATGCGCCTGAAATTATCGTCCGCCGATGACATGTATTCGGACTGGAAGTTTGGCTCGTGAACGTGATTACGAGCCACTCGTCGCCTCTTGGGCCGGCCCCCTTCAAGTTCATCTACTCTCTTCTCCATCAGCATGGTTGCATCGTCGACCGCGAGAACGCGTTCTCTCAGACGAACTTGTTCGTCATAGTTGCCCTCGACCTTATCTTCAATGTCGATGATGCGCCGACGCATTTCCTTTTCGCTTTGGTAGAATGGCGCCAGGGCCTCGCGCAAGATGCGCACTTCTCTCTCCCACATTGATCTTTCTCTTTGCAAAGCATTCTCTCGATTGCTGCGTTCATTCTGGATTGTCTCTTCCAATCGCTTAACTTTTTCAACAAGGCTGTTTATTTTATCAAGCAGGGCATTGACTGTATCAGAAACTGGCTGTTTTGCGTGGGGTTCGTTATGAACATGGTAGCATGCTTGGTGGCCGCATTCGCAGATAGTCCCCGGCGCGCTTCGGTTGAGATGGAAGGACTGGCACGAACATCGCTGATTCTGTGCCGCAGGGTGTAGAAGGAGATAGCGACATTCTCCGGCGGGAAGGGGTCGGGTCCCTTCACCGGGCAAGCGGAGGGTACGATGTTCGTGGGCGAAGGGTGGGGGAAGCGGCAGCGCGTTCGAGCCAAACATCGAGGCCACGGCCGTGTGGGCACGCAAGTCCGACTAGAGACTCCGAAATAAAGTAACAGATCCTCTACAGCGCACACGAAGATGCCCGTGAGGTAAAGAGGTCCCGGGGGAATCCCCCTCCTCCCCCTCAGAGGAGGGCGATATCACCAGTTCGATGATATCAAGTGTAGGGGCCCGTCTGAGGTGAACTGTTTGAGCTGCGAGTTGTCAGCCTTATCGTTATCGCTGGCCAAGGTACGGTGAGTAACCCTGGCGGTGTCACGTACGCAGGTTTGTCGCGGGTGGATGTTACCACGGCGCGAAGCTCTTTCTCAGAGAACTCCAGCTGAACGTGTACCACAGGTAAGTGCTCATTGTAGGTCGGCGACGAGGGATTCAGAGGAAGAGAGAGCGAGGGAGGGAAAAACAAAGTTCGAGGAACTGGCAAGCAGTATACAATGCTGATGATCAGGAGTCGTTTATCAGCTGGGTGGATGTTTCTTGGATAACAATGAAAGGTCGTTATCTGGCGCAGTGCTGAGGTGCAGGACGCAGTTGCCCAGTGCGTCTCGGGTCAATCGAGGGTTTCTGCCGGCAAGACAGAAGTCAGGGAGGCATGTGCCTGCGTGCCGCGAGGCAAATGGGCCATGTTAACCCTGGCAAAGTGGGTCGGATCGAATCAGAGGGCGTTTAGCAATCGGGGGGTGTCAGGAAATGGCAAAATGCAGGCAGGGAGGACATGGATCGGAAGCAGCGTTGGCGTGTTGCTAGCCTCCAACGATGCCCGACGTTTCGTCGCTCATGTGTAACGTGAGGGTAGGCGATCTTGATGGGCTGGACGGCTGCTGATGCGCACGGCTACTTGAGAGATGATGGTGGATGATAAGGATAAGGCTAGTGAGGCTGCTTCCAACTGCCACTCTCCTTGACTCGCTCAACACTTGCATTCGATACGGCAAGGCGGAACGGAACAACGTGGGATCCCCGCCCACAAGGTTCGACTTCGTTCCCATTCTTGACCCCCACCAAAGCATCCCTGTTCGTCATATCATCATAGAAATTTCGGAGGAAAAGAACATTCCTGAGGGAGCAAGGGCCTGCAGAGGAGGGTGAGCAAGATAGCAGCAGCAACCAGTCAATCCCAGTACCTGGATGTGTTGGCGATACGGACTTCTCAGGCACTTCACTTGCTGGTCGTCTTCAGCCCGATGGAGCGTGGAAGTGGGGTTCTTCCTCCCCCATGGGAGAGGTTCGGGAGTGGGAACAACGGCTCCGAACACCTTTTAGTTTTCCAAATCACATTGTGATAGGAAGTACCGGAGAGTGCCCATCAAGGGGCAGAGGGTACGTACCAGCCTGGGGTCTGTGAATTTCATTGCGATTTCACATGGTAATGAGATGCTCACTGGCCGACGAGTTGACCGCTTATGATGTACATCTTCATTTGGGGTGCCACGATTGTCTGGGACGGCACCCGCGAGGGCCCGGGCCTCGTGCACGCTGAACGCTGGCCCAATGGGTCGCATATCATCTATCATAAGCATGGGATATGGGATTGGGGGGAGGGGGCCTGTGATGGATTGTTGAGGACGAGAAGGGTGCATGTCGCAGTGGTGGCAGAGGTGCCACAAGTGGGACGGTCGATAGGCTGTAAACGTTCCCGGGACGATTCCATCATGAACGTCTACTTGCTCGTGCTCGAAAGGCCTCGAGACCGAAATCGACTCTGGCCCCGAAAACAGACACTGTCAGTATCTCTCTTCACGGCCACGACACAGTTGCTCGAGGACGTCAACGGAATGAGGTTGTCCGGTCTGCATGAAGCGGTCCGATGCCTGAGACCAAACTAGGGCCTGATCTTCCTTTCGCCAGCGAACCCGAAATCGGCACAGTTCAGCGAACGGCTTGCTAGAAATTTTTCGAAAAGGCCGACCTTGACTTAGGCTTTGTCGCTTCGAGGTCACAGCTAAAGGTAAGAGTTAGGTAAACAGTGTCACACGGCAGGCCTCTCCCACACTATCGTGTCCTCGACGTCCTGTATAAGGCCAAGGGTCCAAGCGTTCATGGCCTGTACAGAATGCCAGTGGCTGCCTGGGTCTGTCTAACGCTGGTGTGGTGACACGGGAGTCAACTTTTGGTGGTCAGTAAGCAGTTCTTCGCTGTCTGCTTGACCTTTGCCTCCAACGTTTTTCCGAGTAGAGCAAGAACAAAGAGCCGAGTTCGGCTCCAGGCGGCAGTGGCTGCGCCGCTGAGCGAAACATCGTTTTGGCAGTGCCGTCCGCGCCGGAACCACCGACGTCTCATAATCAATGACCGAAGACTCTTTGCTGAGTTGGATTTATGCTCGGTCTGCTATCTCTTCGTTGTGTCTTCAGCTGCAAGAAAAGACAAGTCTGTAACCCAACTTACCACCACAGCATTGGCGACTCCGCAGCTTCGCGTGAGGAAGGCAGTCTTAGCCATCAGCAGATCGAAAGAGCTAAGCGCATGCGCTCAACGCTCAGAGCTTGAGCACCGAGTCTCAGTCCTTGCTTTCCCCATCTACGCTTCTCCCACGCCCCCTCTCTAATAATGGCCGACAACCAAAAATTCGAACCTCCTTCGGGCCCTCCTCCCAGTTCAGCGCTTCAAGCGCCCCCGCAAGTCCATCACGATGCCGGCCCTTACTACCCACCCGACGCTGCGATCGACAACACACGAGGCCCTCAAACATACCCGCCAGCACAATATCCCTCTGGAGGCTACCTACCGCCTCAGGGCTGGAACCAAGGTCCACCCGGCGGTCCATGGCAGGGCCCTCCAGGTCAGCAACCGCCATATGGCTATTATGGTCCGCCGGGGCCGCAGCAAGGCATGTATTACCAACAAGGTCCGCCGGTAGGGTATTATGATCGGAGCCCAGGACAACAAGGTGCAGAGGGGTGTTGCGCTGCGTTTCTCGCCGCCTTGACATGCTGTTGTTGTCTTGAGCTTCTGTTCTAGAGCGATGTTATAGAATTGTATGGTACTGGGCGCATGGGTGGACTCGTTCGCGGATGTATCGGAGTTGGGAAACGACTATACCAACAGCGAAATGCCTTCTTCTGGGACCATAGGATGGCTTCCTGGCAAGCCAGGCTGCTGGAGTTGTGCGCCAACGCGTGGAAAAGCATATTGATTTGAGCCTAATACTCACACGAGGTCGAGCATGAGCACGTCTTCCTGCCCGTCATGGTCATGCTTCCCATTCGGACGGCAGCCGCTGAGAAAGAGTTTTGTCCAAGAATATTGTTAAGTCCATTCTCTCGTGTTCCTTTACATTTACTTTCCTTGCACTGCATTGATCGATCCTCCGTTCTATTCGTCCGTTATGCGAGGGCCACGGGCTGGATTTTCAGCAGCGCGAGATATCACCCTACCGACTGCCTGTCTCGAGCAAACAGCGAAAGCGAAACACCATCACCATCACCAAGTGATATCACTGCCGGCCAACCTCCCAACAATCCTGCTTCCAGATGTCTCTCAAACGCCGGAGACCAAACAAAAGTGCAGCCTCAGCCTTCACGAAGGAGGGAGTCAGTCTCATCTTCGCGACGCGGAGCGCACCACAGTGACAAAGTGTACCAGCGATATCAATTGAAAGTCGACCATCAAGAATCAGACGTCAAGCGAAATCTTTGTCCTCTCCATCTGCATATACATTTCAAATCTCACAGCACACATCTCGCTCCAAGCCTCTAATCGTCCGCATCGTCCACAATATCCCAGGCCTACCAATCTGACAGACCGAGATAGACTGGAGCAAACCACACCAGACCCGGCAAATTCAGTCAATGATGCGCCCCCGTCTCTCCTCGATGTACAACTCCCTCGGAAGACCCAGGACCGTCCTGCCAAGTGACCGGATCCGCTTCCTCTGCTTCCCAGCGCTGCTTCCTGCCCCGATGCTCTCGGTGGGGATGCTCTTCTTCTTTGTCGTCCAAGGCACCAACCTTAAGCGAGACCCCATACTCTACAAGGGCGGCGCGTCGCAGCTGAAAGGGAGATCCGATCCAACGCCGTCATCGTTACCGTCACCATTGGCAACACCGACGTGCTACGCTACAAGCGACCTGCCTTTGATTGTGCTGGGCGTCGTCTTCATAATTCTCGGGTTGCAACTCGCCGGGTGGTCTTTTTGGATTGTGTTTAGGGATCGAACGCAGAGGCCGAGGGTTTTTAATGTGTGATGATGGGGGATCTGAAATCGGTGGCTACGAGAGGCAGCATTGCCAAGAAACGAGTTCGTTCACTTGATCAAGGGCGTGGAATTACACTCAAGCTGGGAAATGCAAGCTCTCGATTGGAATTCTGTCTGCAGAATGTCGGCTCAATTGCAATCATCATCACATGCTGGTGGACAAGCCACGGGTATAATACAGGAATGGGCCTGAGGGCCACAGCCATCTGACCCTAGATCAGTGGTAACATCAGCACCGACATACAATGGCATCATTTTCGTCTCGTTTATTTCTTCACCATAAGAACAGCACCCTCATAGACCTTTTGGACTTCAGGCGTCATCCTGGCGACTGGCTTGGCGTCCCGTCCTGCAAACAGACGAATGACCGTGGCGAGAGCCGGCCGGGCATCTTTCTGCACCGGTGTCCAGTGCCCGCTTCGTGGGAGGAGTGTGACTTCGCTATCTTTCGCTAGGTAATCCCCAATTCCATCCAGACAGATTGGTCGCGAACAAGCTTGATCTTTCTCGCCCCAGAGAACGTAGGTGGGTGCGTGCAAGCTTCCCTTGTACTGATCGACGAACAAAGAGTTTGAGACCGATGAACGGCGGCGGCCAGGACTACTGGACTCGGATGCCGATGTCTCAAGAGCATAGAGGTCAGTGATAGTTTCAAGCGACTTCGTCCACTGTCGCCGACCTGCCCCGTCGCGGTAGTAGCCTGTCATGTTCCAGAAGACCTCTTCCGGAGATTTTGCACGTTCTAACACACTCGGACCGTAAGTTTCTCCATTCTTCTCTCCGTTGACACCATTTGTGCCGGTGATCGCCGGAATTGATGATTTGCACTCCTCCGCTCCAGGGCCAAAACTCGAAGCCATACATTCCTGGACATGGTACTCCTTTGAGCCCTTGCCATATCCAGACCAATTCGCTCCACGGATGAATGAGTAGTTTCCGGCAACGCCTAGGTACTTGACGAGCGCTGCTGGAAGGTGAAACGCAAAAATGTAGCCCATCAACATGGTTTGCGTCATCAAAGGTTTCAGGGCATTGAACGTTTTCGACAGGCAGCCGAAGTTTCGCTTTGGCGCCTGTCTGAACTGCTTGAAGATCTTCGAGGCCGAGTTCAGAATCCGGTCTTTGTTTGAGAAGGCGAGTTCAACCTGAGCGCATGTGAGCACGTTGGCGCGAACTACTCTGCAACAAGACTTACATGCGGCGCATTGGTCAGAATGAATCGGTCTGCAAGAGAGGACGCTTCCGCAGCCAGGCGGAACCCTAACACACAGCCCCAATCGTGTCCAACAATGAAGGTATTGGTCTCCTCAGAGTCTTCTGGCGTGATGTACTTATCTCTCATGGCGACTACAAATTCTGTGAGCGCCTCTAGGACTTCTGTGTCGTACTTCTTGAAGCTGTCACTCCCTCCATAGCCTGGCAGATCTACGCAAACAAGTGTAGCATCCCGCACTGGCATTGCCGGCTCTTGCATCAGGTGCCTCCACATCATCGAGCTATCAGGGAACCCGTGGAGGAAGATAACCAGATTGTCTCGCGAAGCCGTCGCTCGATTGCTAATGTAGTGTAATTTGAGGTCATTGCGGAGGGTATAGAAGTAGTGCTTGAAACCCGGCAGCGGTGCCTTGCTCAAGTTCCAGAAGCGATCTCTCTCTAAAATCTCGTCAGAATGGCCATTTCAAGTTTGACTGGGTCATTCACCAATGGCAAATTGCAGCTTATCCCGCTCCGTGTCCTTTTTGAAGAAGGTTCCATTCTTGACGAATAAGCCCAGGAACAGACACCAGTTGAAGAAGCCGAAGGAGTAGAAGGAGGCTCTTCGAAACAGTAGACCTAGCACACTGGAGGCCATGGTGGGAAGGGCTGAGTCGGGAGATATTAGACCATGGAAGCTGAAGGAGTCGGTTCTTTCGCCGTGGTCAGCCCTTCCTCAAAGGGGGGCACAGTGGATGCCTTGGACGTGGTCAACGAGGTATTGCTCCAAGACTGCATGTAGGTGAGACGAAGGAATAATCCCAGTGAGCTGGGTGGAAAGGTGTCTGTGGACAAGGCAAACCAAGCAACTCGTGACTGTCAAAAGGGCTTGATTGAACGCGGGCAGCAAACATTCAATACAGCATGGCACCTGCTTTGTTAGCGACGAAGGATGCCGAGGCGATCCTTCCCATCTTTTAGGGCTGTGAGCACTGTCTGATCCTCTGTTCTTCCAAGCTATGCCATTTTATGCACAACTCATCCAGGGGAACACAAACAAACCCCAAATCCCAGGCGACTCGCGTGATTGAGATGGGGAGCATCACGATGGATCGCCCAATGCAGAAGCGATAGACAACACAGACACAGAGGTTTGAGCTCAGCCCCGCTATCCACCCATCGTCACTCCAACCCTCATCTCCCTCTCACTTCCCTCTCACTTTCCTCCTCACCTAGCTCTCCCGTTACTGTTGAGCTGCAGATCTAGAATTACATGTCCCCTGACGACGCTTATCAACACCGTAAACTCAGAACTGGCGTGAAGATCTTCACTCGTTCTGGGTATGTCGTTGTCAGAGCAGCCCAATCCCCATCCCCTCTCGTTGCGGCCGCTGAGATCACCTGTCAGACCTGCTCAGCATTCTGACCACGACGGGGTCGGACTCTGTGCTGCCCTCGGATGACCTTGTAACCTAGAGTCTATCACGAGCCCTAATTTCATACAGGAAGCTTATTGTTCTCACTTCAGTCTGTCACTCCCGTCTAACCAGCATCCTCCAGGCAACATCGTTAGTCTTGCCCTTCCCAGGCATCTCCAACTCGTGCTTCGGTGCGTGCCAACGTGTCGATCCCTTGCTCGGTAATCATGTGAGTTGACAAAAAGTGATGGATCATGCGCTACAGGGAAGCTCCGGACAAAATCGACGGTACAACACGCATTAACAGCCTTTACAAGCACTGGGAAACCTTCTCCGTTGGAAAAGCATCCTACTTGAGGACTACTGCCGTCAAACGCGAGACCCTAACCATCTGTGGGTAAGTCTCCTGGTACGAACTTAATCTTGTGAATCCAAGACATATTACACCCGTTGCTGTGTCATACTGAATTGCACGGGACTGTGGTACCTTGTTTTGAAGCCCCTGGTGTTCCACTGGAGTTCGACGGACTCGAAGCAATAACGTCCGTGATTGTTACCAAGAGCATCTGTCCCACCAGCAAAGCTCGGGCCGCTCCCTTGCAGCCTGTCGTTATTTCGCCGGTCGCATCCCGCACCAGCAAGAGGAATTATCGAGGTATTCTCATGATATATCGTGCCCACTGGTGGCCTCGCTGTCCCCTCGACCTGAGCGTCTTGCGCGCTTCCGATCAAAAAGTCTATGAGCCAAGCTGTTTGGGTTCCGCTTCCACATGTAAGCTGCAACGACAACGCCCACGAAGATCATAAAAAACAAAAGTGGTATCTCCCAGGCCAGATATGAAACCATATTGTCTTCTCCACGATCGCTGCAGATCAAAGATGTCGTCTGTGGTCTTTTCATATCGGGACTGTCGAGGTAAGTTCGTTTTCTGTCCCCTGTATCACAGATTCGGCGATGCGTTGATTTGGTTCTTGGGTCTCTATGTCGATGATAATGAGGAAACTCAAGCTCTGGATGCTGCCAGATATACTACCTCCAGCTTCGATCAAGTGACTGTCAGGGCGTCACCACAACCAACGAAATTCCACCCTGACAACAGTCTGTTTCAAGCTTCCACCAAACGCATCAGCTACTGATGGGAACTTCTCCGTTGTGTCATAAGGGACTCACCTTCCGTTTAGTCTCCAGGAGGGCAACCATGATCAAACCGCAGATGCCGGCGGATCGCGAACAGGTCCTCGGTACCAACCATGTGCTGGCAGCCCCTCGGCAACCCTGGCTCGTGCGGCTGTTTTATCTTTATAAAGCACTGCCACTATGATGGCTACAGCAACGACACAGAATACAATGGCGAAGATTGCGCCCCAGTTCATCGCTGATGGTTTGTCGGTAACGGCTTTGCTTCGCTGGATTGGCCACACCTCAGTTGGTTGTTCATTCTATGTTCGTTCCTCGATGGACGTTTGCAGAGATACCTGTGGTGGATGGTGTGGTTTTCGACGGTACGGCACAATTGAATTGAGATCTCCAGCCCAGTGCTTATATGCACCTCGGAGGCATCATTTTTTTTCTTTTCCAACCAGCAGGGCAATCAACCACTGCCCTGTGTTGTCACAGGAAAACCGATCATTCAAACACTGGTGGTGGATTGGCGTTCTATTATCAGGATGTTCCGATTTCATCACTGCGGCCAACACCACCTATTGTCGTGTGAATCATGGGCGACGTTGCTCTTCATTATCTTTCAGGGTGCTGTTACCATTGGTATCACGCTGCAGCAGTGATCCGCTCCTGCCATTCACTGCACGTCAGCAAACAAGACTAAGAGGCCTTTTCTCACGCTACTGGGGACTCACCTTTGTTTGAAGGCCCGAATTAGCAAAGTGCGGGAGCGGGCAGGCTTGGATTCCCTCCCGGGAAACGGACATCTTGAGTCCCTGTGGCCGGAGGGCCATTCACACTTCCCATTGGGGAATTAACATCCCCTGTTGGCGAGTTACCGCTTGTGTTCTCCTGTGGAAGAGGAAGACTCTGATTCTCTGCCGACGGACCCCCTGTTTGATTCCCTGTAGGGGGAGGAACGGTATGAGTCTCGGCTGATGAAGAGTTATTTGTGTTTTCTGTTGGTGGTGGAACATTCTGATCCCCTGCTGTCAGAGCATCGGTTGTATGCCCCGTCGGTGGAGCAACAGTTTGAGTCCCTACTGACGAAAGCCCTCTTGTATTTCCTGCATGTGGAGGAGCATTCTGACTTGCTACTAGTGGAGGCACATTCTGATTCCCCGTTGGAGGCACATTCTGGTTTCCTGTTGGTGAAGGACCAATTCTATCTTCCGTTGCGGCAGGAGCAGTCTGATTCCCTGCAGCCGAAGCAATGTCTCTCGCACTTCTTCGGCGCCTCCGTCTACGCGAGCCATGTGCACGCAGTCCAGCATCTGCATTTGCGTTCAAGACGATGATGACGTAGATGGCGACCGCAAAAATAAGGCAGAAGATGATGGTGAAGATTACCCAGCCGTTGATCGCCATCTTTTCTTGGATTGCAAGGGTATGATCTGGGATGAAAAGAGAAGCGTGGACTGAGTGAATTTACGGTATCCTCAAGGTTGTGGAAGCATCAATTGAAGTAAGTTCCGTGTTTCAACGTGAATACTGTCTTTATGCCAGCAGAGCCAGATCCATCGTTCGATTCGTTTGCTAAGTACCCAAACGGCGAGGTGCCACCAATCTACATACTTCACCTCTGGCTTCTGAGGGTTGGTTAATGAACTCAACGCTTCTTGCGAACGCAGCAAAACCCGAAGTCAAACTCGAATCTTTGACTAGCGTGGAATTGCGATGGTAAAGCAGAGTCTGTCCCGTCCACCTTGGACGCTCAATCACCCTATCGTAGAGGCAAACGCAGCACCTCGATTGACAACGGTCCCAGGACACGAACCATGATGGCGACCACACGGCGTCTCTTCACCAGGCTGACACGAAACGGCAAAGCGCGAGGGATGAAGTCTTATACACTGCTACATTGCTACGGTGCAGTCCCTTGCCTTGCCATGTCACTAACAGTACATGGCCCTTAGAGAATCGCTCCTCTCGACCCGTCTCGACTTCTCCCAATGGGGCAATGACATACATGCAAGCAAGGCTTTCTTCATGCCTGGATCGAAGTTCTCTAGCTCTCTTCCACTCTCCGTCCGGGACAGCAGCAACCGAAACAAAGAAAGGAACCAGAGTCGCCGGCACTTTGTTCATTGATACCTAACCAGCGGAGGCGGCTCCGTTTTGAAAGCCCGGACTACATAATCAGCTCACACGCCGTGGAAGATGACCTGGTCCACTTCCACTGGCACTGGCACTTCCGTCTCGCCCGCCAGCCCACTATATAGTCAAACACGTGCTCCTCATGACCCGAAAGTATCAAGTCCGCGCCGAGCCTAAGCACGCACCGACTCATCCGCCGCATTGGCATTGGCACCTCGCAACCACCCGCCCTCACCCCTCTTGACTGCGCCCTCACTCTCAGCGCCACCATCACCTTGATTGTCGCCGCCGGTGGCACCGAACCGGAATCCGAAAGGCGCAGCAGACCCCAACCGCATTGCTTCCACGGCGTTGGCGTCGGTCTTCTTGGCCTGCAGCTCCCTCGCCAGCCCGACCTGGAGGTAGAGATTCCAGACGAGAGAGAGAAAGAAGAAGCCAACGGCGGCCAGGAAGAAGGCGAGCGCGGCGTTGTGGGCGAGCTGCAGCTGCCGATTCGGCGGGTAGGGAGGGGGTTTACTCCCGCCGCCGCTGCCTGCGCCGGAGCTTCGAGCCAGCGGGGCGGTGCGCCGCGCAAACTGCTCGAACGGGGGGTTCTTGTTGTCGGCCAGAGTATTCTGCGGCCGTGGCGGGCCAGGGAACATCGGGACAACCGTCGTGCGACGCAAATCGTTCAGGATCCCTTCCTCGGCGGCCCGAGTATTCTGTGGTCGCGGCGGGCCAGGGAACATGGGAACGACGGTCGTGCGACGCAGCTCGTCGAAGACAGTATCCATGGCCGGGCCGTCATAGTCAGTAGTCGGGTCGATGGGCCCGGCCTCCCGCGTGAATTGATTGTGCGGTCGCTGGTCAGGCATCCGCATGGGATGGTTATGGCGATGGCGTTGGCGATGAACACGCTCACCGCGAGCAGCAGAAGCCTGTGGCACGGCAGCCAGTGCGAGGGCGAGAAGGGCGAGGGAGGCGAGAGTCTTGATCGGGGCCATTTCAATGGTTTGGGAGAGTGTGGTTGGTTGAAATGGATATTTATTGTGAATTGATTGCGAAGAGTCAGTAGAGGACCTGGCCAGTTGTGTGAATGTGTTTGCATAGAAAGATAATCAGCCTGTGGACGAAGTCTTATGCAAGAGAGGAATCAGGATCAGAATCGTGGGAAGAGAACCGACAGAGAAGACGACGACTTTATATCTCCTCTGGAGATCTTGGTCCGTTTGTCGTAATGTAGCCTGTTTGCCCTTTCGTTTATATTTTTCACCACGAAGATAAGAAACCTGGCGAGTGAGTTAATGGCGGTGATGTCTCACAGCTTCGTTGGCATCGATTCCATCTCTTGATCCGTCGGTGTCGCCGTCGTTGTCGTGACCCTCGAGCGAGCGGTGCTGTGGCCGAAGCTAATATGTTTGACGGGGAGTGACTTTGACGGGTTTGGGAGATATAGGTGCTGTGGTGCTGCGTGCTGTGATGTGATGCGATGAAATGTGACGAAGTGAACATGGTCGACCATGCTGGGTATAGTCATCGACAGTGCCTGAGCAAGAGGAGGCTGGATATCATCACTCCTGGTGCGCGAGCAAGGGGATAACAGAAGAGGTGCTCCGTGCCTAAGGACGGTGTCTCCTGATCCCAGGGATATATTGCGGTCGAATTTACCAATGCCCTTCACCTCTTCAAGCCCTCCCCATCCACTCTGAGCCAGCAGAGTCTGCGTATTCTCAATTCCCACCGAACCCGAACACTTCCTCATACCAACTCACACTTCTGCCGTCTCGCCAAACCCACCGGCCGACAAGGCTTCTGATGTGTCTCGACAGACCCGGCGGTCCACAGACAAAGACACTGACGGCTTGATCGCCGTCCCCTGCGTTCGTGGACTTACGGTCAAGCGCCACCGGAGTGTCCGGCGACATGGTGAAGACCTCATCAACAGTCTCCCGCAAGTCGGGTCTCTGTCCCCGATCCTCGACCTTAAATCCCTTCGCCCGCAGGGAAGGACTGTTCAGCGCTGCAGAATCGAGATCCCCCTTTTCAACGGGATCCTGAATTGACCTCGTGCTGTAGATCTCGACATCGAGACTGGCGACCGATCCGGTCCGTAGAGCACCCAAGAGAAGGTCGACCACCCATCGTGCCTCCGTGAGCGTCTTGGTGAGGTAGATGAATTTGATCCGTCTGGAGTGATTCGAAGGCGAGGCGAGCAGCGACAGGTAGATCGGCAGCGTGTACGTGACGCCGATCCCGCCCGCCACGAGGAGGATGGGTCCATTCGAATTGGACTTTGACTTCGTCTTCGGACCGGATCCAAGCAATGCGGGCATATACTCGCTCGCCTCGCCGTAGGGGCCTTCGATGCGTATGCCCTCTTCCAAGCCTTTGTTTGCGGAATCCGCGCACAGCGCAGCGAGATATGAAGTCCCCGGTCCGCCCATGTTCCTGAGCACCAGCGTGATCTCCGCGTTCGATTTCGACTTCCTTTCCACATTAGCAATCGTCGCTGGGGTTTTCGGCCCCGCCACGTCTTTTCGGACGAGGTAGACATGCTGTCCTGGCATCGCGACGGCCAACCGATCATCTCCCTCGACGCGGAATTTGACTTCAATCAAGTGCGTCAAAGTGCCTCCCCGCATGACTTGACATCTCAAGCCCTCAACCTTCCTCGCGCCACGAGCTCTGGAAACCCCTCCGAGGAGATAAATCGCCGCAGCCTGCCCGATAAACCAGCGTGTATACGGGACATGGAACCACAAAACCGGAAGCACCACGGCCGAGAGGACGACGTGCGACCGGTAGAATACCGCATGATATACCCGTCTCCGCACGACAGGTAGACTCAATAGACCGAGAAGGTTGAAACTCCAGAACGCAAGGACCCCTAATCGGACGTCTCGGTCCTTGATCCTCTTCTCCAGGAAACCCATCGAGACGAAGAAGCGCAGGTACAAAACCGCGTGCGCGGCCAGGAGGAGATGGACGATCCGGCCAAAGAGGCGATGCACGGCGTTGAGGCGCTCGTGCGTCATGCCTGTCGCCCACGTCACGGGGCTGTAATGCGCCTGCTTCACGCTCAGGAGATAATGAAATGGGAGTTGGCTGGCGGCGACGTGCCCAAACGATTTCGTAATGTGCATGTAGTCGTCTCCGGTGCCGCGGGAGGTGAGGTACAGCAGCCAGAGTGCGTAGACCAGGCCGAGGATTGGGATGTAGAGCGATCCGTACTCGGAGATGTACGTCGTTGAGAGAATCCAGGCGACGCGGTGGAGGGAGAGACGCAGTCCGCGCGCCGGACTTCGAGATGTGGATGATGACGAGGACAACCGCGGGGACAGTGTCTTTGACAAGGAGCCGGACAGCCAGCGGCGGTAGACATATGTCGCCAGCAAGATGACAAAGGGACTGAGCCAGGCGTGGAGACCTGCACGCGTGAGTTGACGACGCCGTTCATCGAGTTGCTCGGGAGTGAGCTTGACGGTCATCGAGTACGCCATGTCGGATTTCCGATGGTCACTGAGTCAGGTGGAGTTTCTTCAGGGAAGAGGCCGTCTCAGCGCCTCATCGTTTTGAACGGGGATTTAGAGAGCAGACGGAATTAATACGATAGCGATATAGCGGAGCACCTTCTGCGCACTGGGTACAAGAGGCAATACGATACGAGGTCGCCGGGCTGCCTGAGATCCAAAAAGGGGGTGGCTCGGCGCCCGAATCCGTCGCCAAGCAGCGCCGGCGAGGCTCCGGAGCCCCTTTTTCTGGCCTGCAGTGGGAGTAACTGGAGCATTCATCGATTGTGTAGGGTAGAATGTATGTACGGGAGAGACGGTCATAGATAGCACACCGCATAGGGAACAACAATTTCATCCGCTTGAAATGCGGTACGACATAATGATACACATTAGATGAGACGCATAACCCATGACCAATCGCTTATCAAGCATGCAACTGCAACGATATCCTCTGCCCTGCACGCTGTACTCCAAAATGATGCGTACCGAGGCCTGTATAGGCGAAACACCAGACTTCAAGGAACCCGCGATCCAAACGTCACCCGAGTTCGAGGCGTGGTATACGCCCGCGCGAGGCGTCTCTCGACTTCCTAAGCCTTTGTGGCAGCCAGGAACGGTGCTGTGGATCTGGTGGGGATCTCCTCTGCAGCTGCTGGTCCGCCCACTGGAGGACTCAACCCCCCCATCGGTTCTATCTCTGCTGTGCTGGATAAAGGGTCTAGCGCATCAGTCTCTTCGCTTGCCCCATCCCTTGGCTGTTGTGCAGGCGACGGCACTTGGTCTTGCCCCAATTCGAAGTGAGGCGTCTTCAAGATGGGCTTTGGGACCTTCGGTGTTTTTGTTGGCGAAAGATGTGATATCGTAGCCTCCACCACCTCCTCTCTACTCGAACTTTCCGGCATCTTTCTTGACGGAGGCTCCGGCACATCCCCAAGTTCCCGCGTCCCCGTTGGCGATAGGAGGGCCTCGCTCTGCCGCATCTGAAGCTCTTCAAGTTTTGTGATGGGATTCTGTCGTCCACAATATTGGCATCTCCAGTACAAAACACGCGACAAATCATGTGACAGGATACGCGAATGAGGAAACTCAGGCTGGGGATAGTGGGAGAAGCGACGCACCCATTCTTCTTGTTTTGGTACTCCTTCGGCCGCCGGGAGGGTTCCTTCATCCTCTTTCTCACCTCCCCAGAATGTAGGTCGTCGAATCGGTGCCGGGGTCACGGGCAAGCTGGGTCTTTCGTCCTTAGTGGGGAAGTCGGTTAGTTTCAGGCTTGGTCGTCGTCTACTTCTATCAGTCGGGGTTGTGGCGCCGCTAGCGCTGCGAGGAGAGCGTTGGCCAAGTGTGTTATACAAGACCTGTATCTTTCCTTTTCGAGGTTGGCTGATGGCCTGGACATAGCGCTCAATTTCGGGCATGTCATCCCATGCGTTCGTCCTTTGTTGAAAGGTTTCCCAGACATTGATCGGCTCGGCTGGTGGCGGGGGAGGTGAGCCTTCTTTGCTCGCTTCTTCGGCGTCGGTAGGTGCTAAATCCGTCCGAGGTTCGTCAGGCACGGTAGTCGCGGGCTCTGAAGTGGGAGGAGGCGGCGGAGGTGGGCTTGGTTGCCTGGCCTGCGGAAATACTCGGGTGGGCTTGGGGGCTCTAGACTCCCAAGGGAAGATGGGTTTGGGTTTCACAGGCTCGGGTGCCTTTTCTGGTACTTGGTACCACATATCCTTTGGTGCTTCAGGGTAGTGAGCAGGCGGCTGAAAAAGTGTCGTCTCGCTTGACATGTCGTAGATGGTTGTGGGGAAGTTGGCCGCTTCTGGCTTCGAGTGGGCAGGTGGTGGTGCTCTGCTCAATGTAAGCATTAAAGAACTACACTCGGGTTGATGGACTTACCGTGCAGGGTCCCAGTCTGTGTGGGGTGCTGAGAATCGCCTTTGCTCGATCGTGGGGACAGGGTGAAAATCTTGCGGGCCTTGTGGGGTAGGCGCATCGCCCAAGGGCAATTCTACAGTGGAAGACGGGTGTTGAGGTTGCTCATGGTGTACATGGGTCTCTGGTGGCAGAGACATTTGATCGGACGGCGACTGCTGGTGATGCGATTCAGGATGGGTGTGCTGCTGGGGTTGGTGATGCGGTTCTGGATGGTGGTACTGCTGGGTTTGGGGATGGTACTCGTATGGAGCCTGTGCTGGAACCGGTGCTGGCCCTGATTGACCACGTGGGTAGTCAACGACGTAGAGCGGTTCTTCGCCTCGCACATAATCGTGGACCGTCTTCTTGGACTCGAAAGTTTGTGCATCGTAGTAATGGATCGCCTGCACACGTTAGCGGCCTAGATTTAAACCCTCCTTCAGAGCCAGCGCACCTTTGGACGATAATGCCTATCATAGACAGACCACCACATCCCCAGGAGTTCACCATAGGCGCCCGTGTTCATCCGGTTGTCTCTGCCCAACATCCACGGTTTGTCTGGGCCAATGAAATGTACAACGGCGATACTGCTTTGAAAATGTCGATAGGCGGGGACGTATTGATAGTGACCACTGGGAGTGCAGTTGTAGACAAAGCTCAACCTTTGCCACTCGCGGAAATGTGTGTTGAGTAGGCCTTGATCGGCTCCATCGAAGCTGATACCTCTCTGCGCCAACGCATACAGTGCATAGAAATCTGACATGTTGGGATTTAGAACCATCATGCCGCTGTTGAAGCAATCCGGCCAGCCAATATCCGGCACTGCGGCGAAGTCTGTGTCTAGGGTGAGGAGCTCGTTGGGGGCTCGGAGAGCCACCATATCTGCATCCAGGTATACTATTCTCTTGAACTGTGTTTGACGCCATAGCTCGATCTTGGTGAAGGAGGATATCAGGTCAGGTCGGTTCATGAGGTAGAGATTTGCAGGGTTCTTGTTGATGATCTGCTGGACAGGCACGACTTGGTCATAAACATTCTGGCTAAGTCAGTGGCATGCAAGGTAGGCTTCCGAGGCAGGGACAAACTCGTAGCTCGTTAATGGTGTCTGAGGATAGTTTGTCGACGAGGATAAATGCCACCAGGGGAGCCTTCGCGCCTCTGTCCTTCAAGGAGTGGCCCAAGACCATGGCACCTATTAGTGAACATCAGCCGGGATCGCACCGTGGTGGCCTTGCGTGTCAACATACCCGGTAGGTAGGCATCGTTCATGAGCAGCTGTTGACATTTCCGTCAGTGAATGCCGATGCGGGGAAGACCGGGAGAAGAGCTTCCTACCGTCGCAAAGACAGCGCCGCCGCTGAGAGGGGCCATGATGCCGGAAGGAAGAGTCGACGGTGGGCGAGGACGGTGGGAGAGGTAAGGATAATATCAGTAGTGGAAGAGAATCACAAGATCAGTACAGCATGGAATTAGCCCCAGCCCGCAGCAGGGCTCGCCAGGAAGGTGCTGGTCGACTGATGCGATCACTTTTTTCAGATGGAGGAGCGAAGCTGCAGGTGTATCTCGCTCACTGGCTGCTCACCCTGCTCGGGAGATGCAACAGCAGAGAGCGATGCGGGGGACACACGTCGGATACAGGCAGGCCTGCAACAATTGGTGGAAGCTCACGGAAGCTTCAGCGAGCTGGTGCTCCTCGCGCTGGCGGCCACCAAACAGAAGCTCCCAACTGCGGCGAGTCCACACTGACGTCGTCGTCGTTGCTGCAGAGTGATGCAAAGTCGGGCCTCGACCAGAGAGAAGTGTCAGAGGTCAGATGAACGCTCGCAAAACAAATGGTGCACGTCTGCCCCGATCGCACGCTTTGCACTCGCACTGCGGCCGGCTCTCACTTTTGATTAGCTTGACAGTCATCAAGATTTTGAATGTGAACGCAAAATTTGGGCAAACAGCATGTGCGCGCAAAATCGTGGGCTGATGCGACTCCGCTCGAGCCAGGGAAGATGCGAGACACGCCCGCATCCCACGCGTCGGCCAGCGATAAAGAGCTCCGGCGCAATTTCCTTCGAGGGCCGAGGGACGGCGTTTGTTGGACATCCGCCCGCTTGAGGCTGGAACCCTAGTCGGTGAGGCTTGGACTTGCGACCCTTTGCCCCGCTAGCAAGGGCTTATTCGGCCGTTGCTATGGCGCCCGGAGCCCCCCAGACCTCCACGCGTTTCTGATATTGGAAGCGCGTCCATGGCGACAGAGCAGCTTTTCAACGTTCGCTGAGCCCAAGAAAGAACCCGTTTGGAAGGACAACGACGAGGCTCCGGCCCAAGTCCATAACCGAACAAATGGGGAATGATTGACAGCTGCGACAGACAGAACTATGCATGCATATGGAGGAAGACTAACAATCGGTGTCACACCGCCTACAGTAGCTTGTGGTGCTGCGCTTCCCTCCCGACGCTTCTCGTGACGATTATCTTCAGTATCTACCTCGTATGTCTGACATTGTTTTTACAAATTCAAAGGTTGGCCATCTTTCCTCTTCCATCTCGGACGCCGTAACATGGGAACTCCCTTCCCAAAAGAACGCCCCGTCGTCTTGTCCTCTTCCACTATGCCAACAACCTTTCGATGTCTCTAAGCGAGCCTGCCCTTCTCTCCTCCCTCTTCACCTTCTCTCCGAATGCTTCACTCGCCAATTTCCTCTTCTTCGATTGAATCTCAAGCACCTCGTCTTCTATGGTGCCTTCCACAACTAGACGGACCACTTTGCAATCACGGGTCTGTCCGAGTCTGTGAACACGGTCAACAGCTTGATCTTCAATCGCTGGCGCCCACCATGAGTCCGCCAGAATCACCTGGTTCGCCGCCACCAAATTCAGACCCACAGAACAAACAGACAAGGATGCCAGCATGATTTTGCAGGATGCGTCGCGGTTGAGGGATTCAATTGCTGCATCGCGACGAGTCGAATTCATTTTCCCATCAAGCCGGGTAAAGTTCAGGCCATGCCGAAGCAGCTGAGCCTGCACCAGGTCCAAAAAGGATGTCCACTGTGAAAACACCACAGTCTTGACGTCTGCGTCGGCCTCGGACGCTTTGAGAACCTTGATGAGCGCTTCGATCTTGCTGCTGGTTGTCTCTGAATCGATGTCAGGGGCGACCTCATCGCCCTCACCAAAGTTTGCAGCCGGATCGACCAGTTGTTCGCTGTCGGCAAGCGGCGCACGGCACATGGGACATTTATGTTGTGTTTCAATGACTCGCTCAATGCACTCACGGCAATAAGTATGTGCGCAAGCTGTGATTGCTGGGTTCTTCAAAGAGTCCAGACACACGGGACAGTCTTCCTGCGAATCGATCTGCACCTGTAGAATGTCCTGTAGCGTCTTCCTGTTTGCGGCGTTCGTGACATCCACAACCTCATTAGACTCGACTAGTTCCAACAGTTTCTGCACTCTATCGTCTCCACACATCTTCCAGTGATTGCAAGTCTGGCGCAACCGAAGCAAGACCTCGAGCAGGTGCGTCATGGTGTGATCTCCCTTCTTGGCTTTGGCGGCCTCGACCAGTCCCTTGGCCTGGCTTTTGAACGCATCGTACCGCTCCTGTTCATGCGGCAAGAACTTCACCGGATATTTATGGAAAGCAATTCTGGGGAGTTTGAGATCGATGAACTTCATGTCTTTCATCCGGCGGAGACACAGCGTCGCCATGAGAGCTTGAAGCAGCAGACGAGCCTGAGGATCGCCGTTCTTAAGGGGACGAATCAGGGTCGAGTTGAAGATCTCGAACTCGGTCAGGCCTCCAGTCATACCGATAAACTTGACGTGCGAGTAGAGGTCCTTGAGGGTGTTAACTATCGGAGTGCCGGTGAGAATCCATCGAGATGCCGCTTGGAGCGCACATGCGGCTTGCGCCATCTTGGCTTTGGGATTGCGGATTTGATGTCCTTCATCCAAAATTACGCGTCGAAATTTGATGGAAAACAATCCCTTTGAAGCTGGTACCAGCTGAGGGCTGGACTCGCCATATGGAAAGAGCTCCTGGGTCATTGTCTGGTAGGTTGTGATGATGATATCGCATTCTGTCAGCTCTTGGGATGACAAGTTCTTCTTCTCTGGGCCATGGTAGATCAAGACGCGTGGTCGAAACTTCTTCTTGATATGGTACTCTATCTGTGTACTCCAGTTGGACATGACTGAGAGTGGTGCGATAATGAGCGTAGGTGTTCGGTTCTTGTGGGGGTCGGCCATGATAAGCGAGATCATCTGGATAGTCTTACCCAAGCCCATGTCATCGGCAAGGAGACCACCACTTGCAAGTTCGGGAGCTTTGTTAATAGCAAAATTGGTGGCGATGTTGAGGTACCCTCTGCCTAGTTTCCTCCACATCTGTACCACATCGTCGCCCTTCTCGGGCAGACGGGGAGATTCGTGGTCCAGCATCCACTGCAATCCTTGTCTCTGATATGGCAACAGGATTGTGGCGAGCTCCAGGGGTTGATCTGCCAATGGCATCTTCTCAAGCATGTCTTCGCCTGTTCCAAGCTTTTTCATAGCGTCTTGAACATCACGCGGGTTGAATGTGGATGTACCACTCAGTAGTAGCTCCATACTTTGTCCTGGTTGGCTGCTGCCGTTCGGGGGTGCGCCCAGGTTGCTGTACTTGTTGGGCCCTTCATTGTCGAAGACTTGGACACCTTTTTTCCTCATTGCGCTGGCTGCCTTTTCTCTGGCTTTCTGCTGTTTCTCGAACTCGCGCTGCCGCTTCTCCCCCTCTCGCTTCGCACGCACCCACTCGGTGATTGGCAGCTTTTGGTCTTGCATCTGCTTGGCTAGAGCAGCGCCTGCAACAGGATCGTTCGTGCCGAAGAGTTTGAGACCGATCGGACAGTCGTAATAGGTCTTGGGTCCAGTCAGCGCGCCTTCGACGAGCAGCGAGCCGTTATCCATCAACGGCGCTAATTTTGCGGCAACTTGGCGACCGATATGACCGATCTGGTCGCGGAGCACATTATCGATTCTTATGGCGTTGCTGTCGTAGGGATTGCCTGGTTCGCGCCTGACTCGCACATATTCCCCAACGGTTGCCTGACCATCATAAAATCGACACCCCACGATCTTGGTGTTCAGGATCCCGTAGAGCATATAGTTCTCGTACACGTCATCGTCGAAATCCTCGGTGAGGTCAATCTCACGCGCGATGTCAGTTTCTTGATCCTGAGTAGAAAGCCAGCTATCGCGTTCGTCCCTGGTGTGAGTTCCTGAGCCAATCTGGCTCAGTGTGGGTGTGTAGTCTTTGTAAATTTGACTTGCACGCTGTGAGGAAGTCGGCAAACCCGCTCGCGGCTGACTCGAAGACGGCGGCGTTGGAAGAGGTGCGCCACCCTGAGAGAGGTTGAAGGCCGAGCGCGGAGAGCTGGAGAGGTCATCGTCGCCAGCGAGAAAGCTTCCCGCCGTAGGAGCCGCTGGCGGCCTCTTTTTGTTCGTGGTAGGATTAACATCGCGGGGGAGTTTTCTTTTACTCATGCTGAGGCACGGACGCGAGGTTGCGGGGAGGTAAAGATAAATCGCGGTCCGCGAGCACGGCAGCAGATGTCAAGCATTTCAACGATTGTATCGATCAAGTCGTAGAATATTCAATTACGATACAAGATGAAGGGCGCAGGGAGGGAGAGGTCATTGTCCGGCGCGTCAAGCTTGTTTGGGGCGTTAAAGTGCGTGTTCACGTGATGGCATCGCGGGCCTCACCGAGACGGCAATGGCACAGTATCATATTGAAGCTGCAGAAATCATCTACTCAGAGTCTTCATCGGTGTCGAAACCGAGAACGATCTCGGGAATTTCTGAATCATCGCTATCACTGACATCAATCGGGGCGGCAGTCTTGGATGTCGTCTCTGGAAGTAGAGCCTCCTTCGGAGTCGAAGCAAGATCAATCACTTGAGCAAACGTGCTGGTCCGGTGCGACTCGATTTGCGTGTCAGTCTCTCGGGTGGTTTGTAGGCCGGACCGTTGTGTTCGCTTCTCATCCAGGCGCGGTATCTTCAATTTTCTCAAAGATGATGTTTGGGAGTCTGTGGGAGAACTACCAGCATGGCTTCCTTTGATGTCATCAAGTGTTCGCTTCTTGGTGGTGGATATCTGCATTTCTTCGTCACTGTCGTGCTCGGCCGAACCGCTGGTGTCTTTGAAAATTTGCTCCTTGCTTTCAGAAGCGCCGTCAATGGCGTCATAAGAACCCTCGGCGCTGGACGACATATCGCGGTCCTCACCACCTTGTTCCTCGTGCTGTTCGTGGGTAGGTTTGGGCTCATCATCCTCAGAGGCTCCGGCGGAAAACGCAGTCGTCTGAGCAGCAGACACTCGTGGTCTGAGGAGAGCCTCAATAGCGATACTGTCCGCTGCAGATCTGGCTAAAAAAGGCGTAAGACTAGCGGTCATGACCTTTCCTTTATCCGATAACATCGGACGCATAACGCTAGCCAGCATAGCGTCTTTGTGATCCAGTAGGATAGATAGTCTATCCATTTCGATCCGTAATGGTCGAGATATCGCTGAAGCTGGGCAGTGTGTTATGACTTGTGGCAGCAGCTCCCAGGCGGCTTGATACAACTTGGACTGCCCTGGCAGCAAAAGATAATCGGTTACTGGAACAGTTTCCGTACTCAAGAACCCGTCCTTTTTGGCGTTTGATCTTGCCGCATCGGACAGGGGAGGCATGCAGCTTTTGAGGTCGTTACAGCACTGCTGGATCAAGAACAGGAAGCGATTATGGGTCAGCTTCATCTCTGCGAGATCGATACTTGCCAGAACGCCGCTGAAGATCCTGTAGACGAGTTGCCTGACAGACCCGTGCCATGACATGGCTTCAAAAGCTTCCAATATCTGGTTGAACATTGCGCCACCCACTGCTAGAAGAGAAGGACCGTAGGTTCCGTTCATCCTTTGAAGCAAACGAAGACAGGACAAGTGAATTTGGGGCAAAGTAAGCCAGAGCTGTTCTTTCTCGTCTCTGGTTGCTTCATTGTGGTAGCGTAAAGTAGTTGCCGCATTTGACTTGCTTTCCGGTGGAGCCACTGCCAGCAGCCTCGAAGTCAAATCCAGAATAGAGCCCAGAGGGACTGCAACAGCCTGCGGCATTGGAATCGAGATCAAGTTGGCCAACCAGTCAACCAACGTCAGAAGCCTGGTACTGCCGTCATAGACTCCTGTCCAGGTATCCAACCCCAGTTCATCTTTGTCCGACATTCTTGGTTCCTTTGAGAAATTGTGCTTCCCAAGCGCTCTCTGGTGGCTTGTGTCGTTAGGCTCAAATTCCTCGATGACAGCTCTGAACAACTTATCGGCTGTCGCTTGGGCGCTGTTGATGATAGCGGCAGCAGTCTGGGTCCATTCATAGGAGGCTGTGTTCTTAGGCCCACAGGAAATCAAGAGGCACATAACCCCGATGGCGAGGTCTCTGGTTGCTGCCGAAGTGGCGCTGTCCTCGAGCAGACTCTGACAGACCAGCTTCAAGCGTGCGACAAACGGGCGGAAGACGGTGGCATGACGTGGAAGAAGCTGATTGTAGGCCTGAAGTACAGAGTTGAGCAAAGGATTTGCGACTTCAATGGGGTTTCCAGCAACTTGTGCCTTCACTGGCCGGATCAGTCCGAGGCATGCTGTGAGGAATGGAGGGAGAAGAGGCGTCGTTATCTCTCGCAGCAAGGTCGGGTAGTCTTGAGTCAGGAGAAAGACTCGAGTGATTGTTGCAAGATAGATTTTCTTGCCCTCGACCGGATCCGGCTTGTTCAAACAACTGAGGAGACCTTTAACCCAAAGTTCGGAGTTGGCCAACACACTTGCGCCACCTTTGTCGACAATAGTCTTGATGAGAACAGCAGCGGTCAGTCGGCTACCGGCATTTCTGTCTTGAAGCAGAGAGGTGATTCGAGTTTTGAGCTTGTGTGCGGTCACAGAGCTGGCGTTCTTCTTATTATCGGCAAACTGATCTTCCAGCGGACATTGAGCAAGTGCGGTTGCGAGAAAGCCTGCTATTCGAGGAAGGTGTTCACTTGGAGTGACGGTCAGGCGGGCAGTGATGGCCCGGAGAGCGCTTTCATCCTGCATCCTGAAGCCGAGAGCGATGAACTGTCTTGGGGCCGCAAGAAGCAATCGCCCATCCTCTGGTGTCTCGTTTGCACTGAAGCATAAAAATACTGGACGGATCCACGTGTGGGAAATTTTGTCGACGCAACAGAGACCGACCCATATTGCGGTGAAGCAGAGTGACTACGAACGAAAAATGTCTTGGGAGACTCTACGGTCCCGCGTAAGTGCATCCGCACACCAAACTTGCACCGACGGGGCACGACAGATCGTGACCGCAAGAGCTCCCACACACTACCTGACCGTATCAGAGACTCCCTCGAGCCGACTACTTCATCACGCCTGGTCCGAATACGGTCGCCAAGTCAACGCCTGAACAAAGCGCTTACGGAGGAGATCCTCTGGCATCCAGAAACTCAACCAAATCCGTGCGCGCTTCGTTGCTGGAGTCGTTGAGAAGGGTGATTGTAGGAAGTAGTCAGTCTAAGATTAGGATGGAAAGACTGCCGCAGGAACGCAAGTCTCATAGTTGTATGGATGTGCTGTTCGGCGTACTGCGAAGCGTCGACACTGGGTAGAATCGAACGCACTGCAGTCTCCACGTAGAATGTAGCAATTGTGATGCGAATTCCAGCCAAAGTGGTTTGGCGTTCCAAGGCGAGAATGCGCGGGGGAATCACCATGACCTGCTGCATGGTCCCCAAGCTCGACGTCGTCCGTCGTTAACATTTTGACATTCGCGGTATTTAGGGAGAGAGAAATGCCACATACCCCCGAAGCCGGGGTTTAAAAGCGGCGCGGTTGGGCCGATCCGAAAGTGAGCGCCGCGCGGTTTCAATGACCGCATTGCGCATTCAGCAGCTGCAAAATATACAGACTTGCTGAACAGGAATCGGGCAGGTCCGACGTGTACATGGAGCTGCAGAAATGTGTGCGTACCGATGACTCGAGCATAAGGTCCCGACGACGACGTGTCGAACCTCTCAAGCATCTCCCAGAATGAGCGTAGGTTTACAACAACACACACACTTTCCTTGACTGACCAAGTTCCAGGCTCACCATGAGAAGGCTCAGCGCTATATTGGCCTCCTCGAGGCAGCACGTGTCGCTGGCAATTGGAAAGAATTTCCTGAGCTCATAAGAAAAGTGACCAAGCATGCCCCTGATCGGAAATCCCTGCTCCAGCTCGCAAAGTTCGAGTTCGATGTCGCCAACTATGCCCTCCTACCAAACCGGCGACCCGGTACAGCCACCACGGGCCAGCCGATTGCAGACTCGCAAGTCGCCGCCCTCGAGGCCCAACTGCGCGCGACCGGGACATCCTCTGAAGAGATAGTGCAGGGTCAGACTTCCTTACTTTGGGTGCGCTTGCTGGGAGCGCATAAGACGGACAGACCAGTTCCTGCTATCACCTTCGAGCCTGTCCGGACAGCAGCAGATGCGACCTCGGTATGGACGAAGATCTGTGTTGTGAAAGCCGTATATATTCGAGCGCTGCTCTTCATACAAACCGGCGACACCAAGCAGGGTACCGAGCTTCTGGAGACTCTACTGCCATGGCTCGATGCGAACCGGAGCCTTGTCGTCTCGACGCCGCAGCTCCTCTACTGGGCACAACAGGTGCTGGGACGAGCAGCGCTGGGACAAAAGCAGTCGACAGCCGCAGTTGGTCATGAATCTGCATCCTTCAGGCTACAAGCATTCCGGCACTGGGCAGTACTCGCCGTTAGGAACCAAGACGTCTCGCCCTCGACCTATGGAAATCCTCCAGGACATCTCACCAAGTTGGAGATGTGGAGGGCCTACTATCGCTTCATGTCCGCCATCCTGCAGAACAAACAAGGAATCGCTCACCACGTCCCTTTCACACCTTCAGACTTAGCTGTTGAGTTGCGGCGCGTGGAGATATCTTATGAGAACGAACTGTTGCGCAACGTGCAATTCCCCAAGGCCACCGAGTCGAACACGGTCATCGAAGGTTGGGTAGAAGAGTTTATTCACAATTGGCAAATCCTTTGCGGCCCCGGCTGGTCAGACTCAGATCTTGGAGAAGGCGGTCGAAACTCGTGGGGAAGAAATGTTCTTGACATGCTCTACAGAGCTGCAACGAAATCATTCCACTCCACGCTGGTTCTAAGACGCTTGTTCCAGGTGCACAAAGCCCTGGCCGACTTTGACTTGGCGTACAAAGCTCTAGAGACCTATGTCGAACTCATAGATCGAGCCCGTGCACGTGCAGCGAAATCGGAAGGCTCCCAAAATTCCGCCACCAGCAGAGACAGCGATGAGGTTTTTATGAAGACCATTGCCGAAGGCATCGAAGGGTTGTGCTCCTTTGGTGGTAGAGCGGAGGCAGAACGGGCCCATGAGCTCTGCGAGAAGCTTCAGGATCTCCTTGACGAAATCGAGCCACCCTCTGAACACGCCACTCCCAACGGCTTTGGGCCTGCGAACGGGCACGTCAACGGCCAAGCGCCATCACCGACACCTCTGTCTGCTGAATTGATCGACGTGACATATCGGGGTATTGGTCTAGGAAAGGCGCACTGGGCACGATGGACACCTTTCAGTGAGAACCGAACGACCTTGCAATCCGAAGCCATTGAATACCTGCAGAAGGCTGCCGCACAGGATCTCCCTGCCCGCCAACACTTGCAGACACTCTTCGCTCTCGCTCGAATCCTTGCCGAAACGCGCGAGATTGACCAGGCTCTGGCCGTTGTCAAGAGAGCCTTGGCCTCGGAGGCAAAGACTGATGGAGAAGATAGCTCCTACGGGCTAGAGCGTCAACTGATACCGTTCTGGCACCTGTTGTCGTTGTTGCTCACCTCCCGGCAACAGTTCGAAACAGCAAGTCAGAGTTGTGCGGCAGCATTCGAGCAATTTTCTCCTCCTGAAATCATATTCGGCGACTTCGCCAGTGGCACGCAACACGCAACAAGCCAGAAACCAGGACTGGTTGACGACATGGAATGTGGGGAGCTGCAGAAGATTATTGAGATCCGCATTACCGAATTGGCTTTGACAGAGCTGATGGAGGGTCCTGAGCACGCAGTCAACAGCAGCGATGACCTTCTTGCACTCTATTCTCGCTTGTTTGGCCGTCACGGAGCGATCGCAATTGGTGAGGAGACAACAAGGAAAAGATCAATTGCACCCCCTAAAAGTTCCCACGGCACAATCAGGAGTCTTCAAAGCAAGCTCCTTCATCGCAAGAGGCTGGGCTGGGCAAGTGAGTCAAACAAGGGTGCTCCTTCAATATCAGAGGAAGTCAGACCGAATACCCAAGCAACGGAAACAACCCAAGCGCCAACGATCCAAGTCACGAATGAAGACGGAAAAGGATCACCTCAAAAGCATAAACGATTCCATCTCCACGACCACAACAAGGACGAGTCTGAACGTTCTTCCCGTGCTCTTAGACCCAAGAGTTCAAGAACGAAGCTCTCCAGATCCTTGAGTCGAGGAAAGCGCGAACCCAGCCAGGCGTCAAGTCCAAGACAGTCATTCGAGTCAACGCATGAAACACCACCATACGCAAATGGTACAAGAGATAGCTCTCCACACCGACCCCACGCACGATTAGAAACCATCCAGTCCGCTGACGTGCCGGAGGTACCGATCTCAGCTAACCACGACGCGAGCGAGACAGCGAAGCAGCCCCTGAATGAAATCCCACACAACCTTTCGAGCCACGAAAAGGTACCGCCGCCAGCAAACCACCGCGACCAACCTCCCTCGCAAGACGTGCGCCTCCCCATCATCGGACCAGGCCTGCGAACAGATCCGAGCCCGCGCTTCCCTAAAACGCTCTCCCAACGACACGCCCTTAGCATACTGGTGAAAATCTGGCTTGTTATTGCAACGCTTTACAGAAGGGCCCAAATGTTCGAAGACTCGCGAGAAGCTACGGACGAAGCCGCGAAAGTCGCCATGAAGATCGAGGGGATGATCGCCACCGTAGAAAGCTCAGCCCGGGCATTCAGTGCTGTGGGATGGGGTGGTGGCGGCAAATCGTCAGATGAGCTCTGGGCGGACGTTTACTGCGAGCGCGCAGAACTCCTCATGGCCGTCGCACGGGCAAGAGAAGAAAAAGAAGGCTTTCTCAGCTCCGAGGGCGTCCGCGACGCGCTCGAAAATTACGAGCAGTGCTTGATGTACTTCGCGGACCACCCAGGCGGGATCGTCGGCCTCAGCAACGTTCTGCTCGATTACTTCGAACGGAAAGTCGAGCTGGCGAAACGGATCGACAACGGGAAGCCCCGGGTTGAAGACGTCCAACAACACCAACACCAACACCAACAGGCAGTCGAGGAGCCGTCCCGACCGAGACACAAACGAGAATGGAGCCGCATCTCGAACGCCCCAAACACCGGGATGGTGGACATGGACTCGCACGGCGGCAACGCCCTCTCGCTGGCCTCGGGCGTCCAACACGCCGCGCAGACGAGGGACGACGATCTTAAGAAGACGCCCGAGAACCTCAACCGGCTCGCGGCGCGGGACCGGGCGTACGGCCTGCTCTCCACGCTCACGAAGCTGGGCTCGGGCTGGGACAACGCCGAGGCCTGGTTCGCGCTGGCCCGGGCGCACGAGCTGGGCGGCGAGCCGGAGAAGGCCAAAGAGATCCTCTGGTGGTGCGTCGAGTTGGAGGATACCCGTCCGATCAGGCATTGGCGGAATCTCGGCGCCGGAGGGGGTTATGTTCTCTAACGGAGTGGTGCAGTGGGGTAGGTAGCACAGTGAAGTGGGCGAAGGATTAAAAGGCAGAGGGTGGACAAAAGGACAACAACGTTGGACGGCCTTCAGGACCTTGAGCTTTCTCTTTGAGCGACTTCGACTTAGTAGTTATTATCATTGGTTTCTGTATGTACTGTACTTTAATGTACTTGTACTTAAGTCGGCCCGTGCTGCGTGACTATACATCGTTCGCTTCGCACTTTTAACTGTCTGTTGTGTTGATGCTTGACCCTTTCCGCTGTAATATCTCGTTCTATGGGTCCCAAGATCAAGGCCAAGGCCAAGCCTGGGAACAAAACCCAACGCCTGGAGTTGTTGCCCCTTTTTTTGAACGCCCTTGGAATGCAATGCTCGCAATGCCGCAATACCGAAGTGTCGAGATAAAACCGGTCCAATGAATGCTCGCTCAACCAACCAACCAATCAATCAACAAAACAAACGCTAGACACAAAATGCTGCATAGATAGACGCGCCCGTCCAAGATCGTGAGTACCCATGATTGTCATCATTCTCGTCAGAAAAAAAATAATGGTCAGCCCGCTCTGGCTGTGTGTGTATGTTCCGGATGTACGTATGTCCATATGCCCGTATGTCGCTTTTCTAGTCCAAGACTAGCCGGTTGCCATGCATGCTGTGTTTGTACAAGGCGAAAATAAAGTAATGGGGTTGCTGTTCTTCCTCCGTGTCCGTTTATCGTTGGGTAAGGCGACTCGGAAAAAGCTCACGACAGAACCAGCGCCGCCACGGCCACCACTGCCCCGACCATGGCGCTCATGCCCGAGGCTTTCCTGTCCCTTGAGGCAGCGTTGAAACCGGCCGTGGCTGAGGAATCGCCGTTTATGGCCCCGCCTGTGCCTGCACTCACGTCGCTTACCGGGGTGGTGACAGGAGTGGCGTTCGGGACGCCGTTGTCACCCATGGTGATCATCTGGACGTTGTCGGTCGTGGAGTTGAAGACGGTCTGCGCCAGGCTGATCTCGTTGTTCGACAGGTCGTACACCACGTAGGCAGACCGCAGGAAGGTGTCTCCCAGGACAGCGATGCCGTCTTGAGCAGGGGCAATGCCGAACAGGCAGGCTTCCTCGCCGTCAGCGAAGGTGATGGGTTGGCCGAAATTGTTCGTCCCGGCGGAGAGGAAGAGTTCGTCGTAGGGCACCTTGATGGTCACGCCGGAGAAGGTGTAGTCGACGGTAGCGGCGGAGGAGGCCAGCGTGCAGGGTGCGTAGGCGGCGCCGACGTCGGTTTGGTAGACGGCTTGCACAGCGTTGTAGATTTCTTGAGTGATGTCGTTGGGTAGGTAGGTGAGCGTGGCACCGGAGTCGAGGAGCACTGCCGCCGGGAGGGAGGATGAGGAGGACAGGTCGGTGCCGGCGTTCGCCACCCCCGTCAAGGCGATGGTGAGTTCGAAGTACTGGCCGCTTGTGGAGAGGATGGGGACTGTGGCGAGCTCGCCTTCGTATTTGTCGCTGTTGACGCCGCCAAAGAGGATTTCGCCCGTGGAGGCGTCCAAGTCGTTCAGCCACAATGAGTATGCGTTCGAGGCAATGTGGCCGGCATTGAGGAGCGCTTGGGGGAGATTGGGATATGGGTCCATGTTGGCGCGCTGGACTTGGACTTCATTCGACATGTAGCCAATTCCCAGCACACCTTGTTGTGAGGATGAGACCTCGCCGATGCCAAACTGGAAGTTGTTCAGCGTCACGCCACCAAATTCTAGAGTGTCGGACACATAGTCGCCGGCTGCGCCGCTGCCGTCAACGTAAGAGATGTTGAATTGGTCGTTGACCAGTCTGTAGGTGGATGATTGGGAAGACGAATATGTCCCGCCATCACAAGGGTTCTGACTCGACTGGCAGAAGGACGAGCTGGCCGTGTTCACCCACAGATCTGAACTGCCTGTGTCGATGTGCAGCCGTAAGGGTTGCGCGGGCGTGCCGAGCGTGATATTGGCATAGTACAGAGATTGGTCGTTGTCCAGCGTCTGCTCGACGGTTCCTGACGATTGCCTCTTCCGCAAGCGCGATTTCTCGTGTGCGAGGATATCAGGCACCTGTCGTCTTTCTATGGGCAGGCTGAGGGTTCGCGGAGAAGCTTCAGAGCGGGGAGCGAGATGGATGGCAGAAACGAGAGGAGCGCTCAAGGCGGCAGCGACAGCCACCACGGCCGTGGAGGACTTCATATTGTGCAAATGTCAGATGACGGGAGATCTTGCAGCTAGAAAAGTGGTTGGGCTGGCGACTCTGGAGCGAGAGTGAATCACCAAGTGACAAGAAACGCAGCAAACCGAGCGAGTGACGCTTGATGACTGACGACGAGAAACCCCAAGAGAGACTTGATGGAAACAAGAAGCAGGAAGGAAGCACAAGACGAAAAGCGGAACGAGGGAGCAATTAGTATCTTGCATGGAGCTGAGGCGAACGAGAGAGTAAGCATCATGGCGCAGTGAGGAAGTGCGCCGTGCCTGGGACCTGAATGCGGCTTCGCTGAGCCAACGTAACGTCTCGGTCGGCCATGTGCGTCAGCGCGCCGGTGCTCCTTGCTTCATCAAATCTGCATCTCGTAATCGATCACAGATAGCCATGCGAGATCGCTCTGGTGCCATTGTTCGTCACTGCAGACGCCCAGGAGATGGGTGACGTAGACCGCCATCCGCTCCAAGCTCTGCGTGACACCGTGCCCAGAGCTTCATGCCAACTTGGCCGTGCGTAGAATAAAACTTTGGCGTGGAGAACAGAACATGGGGTTACGCGGCGCCGGGACACAGGACGCGACGTCAGTGGCGGGTGCGAGATGCTCGACATCCTCCCGCTTGGGGTCCCACGCTCTGTCGCCGAAGCACCATACGAGCCGATGTCCACCTGCAGTGATTTATGGCTTGTTCAGTTTGCTGCATTCTTGCTCTACATAGTGAAGACACCGATCAAGCAGCATCTTTGGGCGTTCCGTGTACCCAGTACAAGTACTACGGGCATGAAGCCGCCATTTTGGGCACTCCCCTTCGGCGAACGCTAGCGGCCGGGAATGAGTCTTAGCTTGGTGGGGAACAGGTTAGGGCTGATCAATAGCTCGACCTCGTGGTTCTGTGCTCAGTACGAGTACAAAGCCATGGTCCTGCGCCCACTCCCTCGTGAAACATTGTTCCTTTACATTGTGTGAGGTTTTAGTGGGCTTGATGGCCAGCGAATGCTCGCCGAAGGGGGGCCAAAAACCAGCTCGCACATACCAGTGCACTCCTTACTCCATACATCACCTTTCATCTCTCGAGAGCAATTAGGCTCGCCGCAATCTGGGGGCTGGTGAGGCTGGAGGCCGTTGTCGGATCGCTGCGGGTTTTGGTTGCTGCTAAAATTGGGTCGCTGATGTGGCGCTCCAGCCGCACCGAGAATTGGCCCCCTGCGATTGGTGCCATAATTGTCCGACCTTTTTGGCGTTAAGGCCACAACCGGAAGCTCGACGCCTCAGTCTCCGACGGAAGCTTGGCGCAGTCCTGCCAAGGCCCATCCTTTGAAGCATTCCATATTACTGTATCAAATTCCCGCAAAGCCTACCGAGTACAAGAAGAAAAGGAGACATTGGCGCCGTGGCAGCTAAGCACTATGTCCCCGATCACACACTACCTATCATTCTCGGGCAGGCGGGCTTCAATCGAAGGACGCCCTTGTTACGAGTCTGGACCTTAGCAGATTTATCCTCGCAACGGCTGGCAGGAAGAGAACGAGGCAGGCACAAGATGACGGGAAGTGAGGGTTAGATGCGCCGAAGATAATATACCCCCACTCGGTAGATTGATTTGTTCTTGTATGCTCTCCAGACTTTTTAGCCCCTCACGCCGCCTTTTCCCGGCTATCGCCAGTTTTCTCGTCGCTTGACTCGTCAACGCTCTCCTCTCCCGGCAAACCAGTGGCTGATTTCGCGCCCACATCACCGCCAGCCGTCGCTCCAATCCGTAGATTCTTGTCCCCGGCGGCTGCTTCAATCGCATTGACAATCCCGGGTGTCTGCGGTCCTGTAAAGTTCTTCCGGCCGTCAAACACCCACGTCACAATCGACACCAGGCCTATGACGCCGAATGCAGCCGAGCAATAGTTCATGTTCTCGCCAGTCACGGGTCCAACTTGTGGGAAGTTGAAGTCGATACCTGCGAAAATCAGGAAGACCAGGCCGATGGCGTTGATGTACGGGCTGTACTTCCCCAGTGTATACTGTCCGTTGATTGTCACCGCGGAAGGGTTGGACTTGGTGGCGAGGGACCAAAGGCGAACGAACAGGGGCGCCGCATAAGACAGGTAGAATCCGAACGTGGCGATGGAGATGACGGTACTGAAGCCCTCGAAGGAGGCGTAGTAGATACTATTCAAGGCCATTTGCAAAACCATGCACAGTAAGATGCTGTAGACTGGAACATGGGATCTCTTGTTCACTTTGGCGAAGATCTTGCTGAAAGGCAGGCCATGGTCGCGCGAGAAGGCCCACAGAGCACGACTTCCTTCCGCCATGAGCGAATTCGAGCAGATCAGGACAATCACGGTGATCATTGACGCTAGGGTAGTCGCGCCGCCAACGGAGGAAGTGCTGTCGAAAAAGATTTGTATCAGCGGAACACCAGTGGGTGTCGTGGCAGTGGCTTCCAGGTCGCCAATGCAGAAGAAGGCCGAGATCAAAAAGACGAAGCCTGTCACCGCCCCGAGAAAAACGGAGAGGATTATGGCTTGCGGGGCTTCTTTGGCTGGATTGAGCATCTCTTCAGTCATGTGGCTGTAATCGGAGGTTAACATTGTTCCCGGATAGACGGAGACGTCGGCGAGGCTTTACATACCTAGGAGCATCGTAGCAGCACATTCCTGCAGGAGGTGTTAGCGCATGCAGACAAATGAGATGGTTCTAACAAACCAAACAATGTCTGTAAAAGACCAATCATAACCGCCATCCCACCCGAACTGAAGCCCGTGTCGTTCTGGAAATCCGAAAACACAAAGCTGGCCGACTGCTTGTGATCATTGGCTGCGAGGATTGTGATCACAACGACCAAGAAGCTAAGAATATTCCAGACGACGGCAAAAGTCGAGATTTGGTTGAGGAAGCGAGACCACAGGATGTTGACGGTGGCGGCCAGGATGGCAAGCAGGTACGTCAGGAGCACAACATGCCAACGCTCGATGGTGTAAGAGGGGTTATTCAAGTTGGCCATGCCGAGGAGGAAGTTCGCCGTGATCTAACAGGATGTCAGTAAATAAGATCGTCCTTCGAAGGCAGAATCAGACTGACAAAATTATTGACAGCGCCCATAGCCACGATCCCGGTGCACATGAACCACCCAGTCACGAAGGCGGAACCCCGAGCGTACTTTGGCGGAGCCAGGATGGCGACCCAACTGTACTGGCCACCCGCAGTTGGGTAGGCGGAGCACATTTCGGCGAAAGAATATGCCACGGCCAGCGACAGTATACAGATTCCCACCCAAGACCAGACCATGACAGGAGGACCCCCTGCCTCAATTCCGACAATCAATGTGCCTCCCAAGGCTGTCCAGCATGTGACGATTGAGAAACTGAACCCTACCATGCCAAGGAGGGAGAACGAGCGTTTGAGCTCTGTTGGAAGAGACACGGTCAGACCCCGAGAACTCCGGACAACTTGGGGGGAATCGTTCGTACCTTGCTCGTACCCAAGTTGAGCCAACTGGACCTCATTTGCAACCGTAGCGTCAAAGGCATCGTTCTTCCTGCCACCCACGATTGACGACAGACGTCGAGCAGCCATCTTTGCCTGCAGGAGATGGAAGTCGTAAGGTAGGACGCTCAACGCCAAAATGTTGGATGCGAAGCGATGCTCGAGGGGATGCAAAATGAAGGCGACATGGAAGATATATCAATATTCAATGTATGAATCATTCATATAACAAGCAAAGAATAAGCTTTACGAGCTTATCTTTGGCTTCCATGTGGCTTGCGCACTCTGCAACCTGTAAAGATCGACTCCAGGCTGCCCAATAGGCACAATAATGAGTGTCCGTTATCGCGGTAGGGTGCCTGACTCCGAGAGCAAATAACCCGTCATGAGGTTTCAGCATCAACTCGAGTCGACAAGGAGATCACCGTCAAGCCAAGCTCATGGTCCGACCCAGCGCGGTCAATTCGGAGCTCGAGTGTGTTGGCAGATGTCGAGCTTGTTGTTTGACAATCGAGGAGGCAAGATGACCATGGCCTCGGTGAAGGTTTGAGGCCTTTGATGGCTGTTCTGCGAATTCCTTGGTTGCGCAGGTGGCTTCGTTCGAAGCGCGAAGGGGTGTTTACATACTTACTCTGGACTCCGTAAGGTAGCTGCAACGATATCGAAGCCACCCGAGCACGAACTGGGGGGGATCGACAACTAGGTAAAACAAGGGCTTGAAGGAACTGGGAATCCCATGCGGATATGCCCGCTATCCCTCCCTCGATGTCTGCGCTCCCAGCGGTCCAGAGCTCTTTCTGGCCGCCATTCTATCTTTGGAGAGAGAGAAGCCCCCATTGCCAACAGACATGACGAGGCCGATACGGAAGGATTGCCCTGCTCAAGTGTGAAGGCTCGCTCTTCTCCGAGCTCAACCAGCGAGCTGGATATCCGGGCACATGCTACCATCTTACCACCATCAACCGCCATCTACCATGTACATACTCGGTATTTTGTACACATTCAAGCGAAGGTCAACGACTTTGGTGCGTCGCGCTCTCGTACCTCACCCCCAGAGCACCGTACCAGACATCAACTACTGCGCCTGCTGGCCCAGGGGCAATGATATCCTTCCCCTGCTCCCAACCCTCCTCAACATCTTTAATGAACTCATCCACACTCATGGCTGCCTTGTCCTTCTCTTTTGAATTGTCGCTAGGGTCTGTCCTGTCGCGGTGAAGGCCGTCGAAACAGTAGGCGGTGCGATTTCCACGACCTTAATTTTTCCGGACTTTTCGTATTGCATTCGCAAGTTCAATGAGAACATATGGACCCATGCTTTCGTGCCGTTGTATACTGGATTGATCACACTGGATGGCAGGAATCCCAATACACTCGAAATGTTGATGATGACACCTTTCTTGTCCTGGGGCAAGCTTGTGAAATGCGGCAGGAATGCTAACGACAGGTGCATTGGTCCTCGGATTATTAGCTTGTTCCTGTGACCAAGGATAGCGAGTTGACTTCAGTCAAGATGATCCCGGGCTTGAAAATATATTACGACACCAGATTTACAAGTGTGAATAGGAGAATTTGGCTGATGCGTGTTTTCAAATGTGATGCAACGTCTGAATCACCACTCCCAACCCCGTCCTGGTATTATCATGACGTGACTGCTATAGATCAACGGGAATGGTCCGTCCATGTTCGAGTATCTCTATGATTCGCCGCGTCCAAGACTGGGGCGGGGAATAGAGGTCGAGCACGCCTCCGAGGATATATCAAACCATTGAGAGGTTTGGAGAATACTTGCCTTCGAGGGAGTCATGAAGTGTTGCATTACACATCATCATACCAGGGTAATTAGGTGGCAGGGGATGTTGTAAACCCCCTTTCAATAGTCAAAGTCATCCTTCGGGGGTAGGAGACAGGCACTTGAAATAAACCCATAGCCTAGCAACTTTGTTTAGAGGCTCGGTACCTCGTATGGACAGAAGCTATCTTCAAACCCTGTCGCTATGCCTAGGTCGCTGGTGGCGATGGCTTGTGGAACAGCACTGCTAAGATGTTGCAGCCTTGACATGAAGTTGCGTATGTCGACGAGTTGAGCTAGTATTATGCATTTCTATCATTGTCAGGATACACCATGTCGTTCGTAGTGATCTTGCTCGAAAAGTGGCCGCGGCAGCCAAAGCACCGCATTCTTGCAACTCGTATTCTTCCTGCATTGTCGCGTGACTATCTCTCTAGAGTTATCGTGGGAGATATAACTTCGTGGGCCGAGGGCTTGGACTCATAGTTGCTGCAGAAGGAGCCCTTGGTCCATGGACAAGGGGCAGTCTCGGGAGACGAGGTTTATTCTCACGATCGTCTCCTGCCAAATCGTAAATTGACCGGCGCCGTGCCATGCGGTCATGAAATTGTTCTTCGGTATCCGTATCCTCAGCGAGATCAAAGACAGAGGACCCTCGACGTTTCTTGAATTTGGGGACCATTAAACTCGTTGGTGGTCTCCTCTTAAGCTCGCCCTTGCTGTGTGGTATTCCGCTAGAAGAACTCGCGTCTGAGTCACCGTCGCTTCGGACAGAAGGAGAATGCTCAGCCGAATTATTGACTTTGCGAAGTATATTGGGTGTTGCGGGCGGCTCAATAGTAACGACAGCGGCAGATCCGTCAGGCCGGACTGGTGATGCATGCTCAACTGCTGAAGCAATGGTTGGCATCGAACTTGAGGACGATGGGAGGCGTGGCGTCGTTATTGAATGCTCAGTGAGGAGCACTTTTCGAAGTTTCGGAGTCGGTGGTCGCACTGCAGCCACGCCTTTTCCAGATCTCTGGTGGCCATCTTGCTGGATCTCCAGCGCCGAAGGAATTGCGGGTTTCAAAAGCTCTTCTGAAAACCCACTGGAAGATTCCGCTTGTGGTTCAGAAGTCTTTCTGGTCGGAAGAGGTTCAGTAACAGCTCTAACACTTCGACAAGGCCCTGTTGTTATTGTTGATGTCGTTGTGTCTATAGACACAGAAGGAGGCTGGTGGCTCGGCGACATCGACGTCGACTCGGCCCGGATGCGCAGACGAGCTGCAGAAGTTGGCGACGACGTCTCTATTGAAGACAGGACATCCTCTGAGAGCCTCCTGCTCGGGCTTCTCGAGGGCCACAGGCTTTGGTGCATCTGCCTGGGGAATGGCTTATATGGCGGCTCTATCGGGGACCGAACACGCCTCTTGCTTTTCCTGGGCGGTTTGAGAAAAGCTTTGGAGCACTTTAGGGCTCTGATGGAGCCACTATCATGAAACTCGACGATATTTGACCTTGGAATCGCCGGTCTCCAATGCTTGATAGTCCGCTGATACAAGTCCTCGAAGTCGTGCTTGTGGACTTCATTATAGAACCACGAGTGCCGGAGGGCTTCTTCCGCCGTCAATCTTGCTGCTTCTTCCAGCACCAGAAGCTTTTCGACGAATTCCTTAGGACGCTGCCGAACCGCTTGCCACTCTTTTGAGTTGCGAAGGAAGTCCAGGTGGCAGTTTCTGACAAGCTTTTCGGAGTATGTGTTCGTATTAGAGTCACAGAAGGCAAGCCCTCCCGTCAGGAGGACGACTGTAACACATCCAACGGCCCACATATCCACAGATCGTGTGTACCCTGATCTTTCGGGTTCGACGCTTGCCTTTAGGTAACCCAGGACCTCACTGCTGCAATGTTAGCAGCCGATGCGTTAAGAGCAGTGGTAAGACGTACGGTGCAGCGTATTCGTGAGTACCAATGACCGACGACATGCGATGCAGCCTGTTCTCGATCCTCCTAGCTGCACCAAAATCTGTCAGGATGATTCGGCATCCTGCAGCGAGACTAGTCATGAGGACATTGTCAGGTTTGATGTCACGGTGAACAATGTTCTTGCTGTGTAGGAACGATAGCGCCACCAAGATCTGGCGGACGATGACAGCTGCCTCGACCTCAAGTAGCTTGCCATTTTTCGATTCGATGTATGAGAACAAATCGCCGGCCGTGACGATCTCCTGCATGATATACCTGTCCCATCAGCAATATACAAGCTAGGTCTTGATTCTCTCACATGGTATTGTCTGTGATATAAACCTTCTCAATGCCGATGATGTTTGGCTAGGTGGCAAGGTCAGCCGTGCACCAGACTATATGCTCCGTCTCCTTACGTGACTAATCGATGCAAGTATTTCAACCTCACGATAATACTTGCTCAGTTGCCTTTCGAGGGCGTCTTTCCTCTTTTGCTGAATTGCCCACGCCTTGAGTTTGCGGACCTGCACACGGTTATCAATGTTTTCGGCTGCAACAGGCTGATCTGCTCTTCCAAATATTGTCTGCGCTCCTGGCATAAGCACTCGCAGATCAACGACTTTGCATGCCACTTGGTATCGAGTTGTTTGCTCGATTGCCATGAACACCTTGCCAAACGCGCCAGAACCGAGGAGTCTGTCGCTCAAGGTGTAATCTTTGCTGAATTTCTACCCCTGTCAGAATGGGCAACAAAGCGTCTGCTTGCAACCATACCGTCATCTCAGTCTCTTGTATGTAGTCGAAGGTCTCAGGTGTACGATTGGAAGGCATAGCGGTGAAGACGAGGTATGTTCGACGGCTCAGTTTCAAAGTATCTTGGTCGCTAAGGAGAAAGCCCCCATTCCCCTTCCCAATAAAGGAGCCGTTCCAAAAGGAGCCGTTCAGTGACAAGTCTTCCGCATAGACGAGATTTTCAACCTCGCTTGGCTCGTCGTCCTCATACACAACGGTGTAGATTCTGAGGTGGCGTTTTGAAAGGTAGGGATCATTGAGCACATATTGGCTGGCCTGTAAGCAGTATCCCAAAGGAGAGGTTGCTATCCTTACCAGCGGCTCTCGTCACGGCCAATGATAATATCACGATTTGGGTATATCTCCTTTCCTACAAATGGCTAGTATGACCAGAGACAGAATCATTTTTGAAACCGGCTGCAAACCCACTACCCAGGACTTTACCGGTGTGATCCTTATGGGTGAGAACTCCGACAGGGCCTGCAGTGACTGAAGAAGATAACGTGCTGGCGAGACGACGAACACCAGAGAGAGGGAGCGTCATCATTGAAGAAGCAAGGAATCAGGTCAGTTGTACGAGGTAAGCAGCAAAGGCAAGTTGAACTGGAACTCAGATGAAGAAGGCTGGAAATAACAAGCTTGTGGGAACGTAAAGAAAGAGACACAGACAAACCCGGCTATAAGAGAGCATGTTCTTGTACCATAATTGACATGCCTGGCACTCGGAGTACAAGATACAGGAAGGTGCTGTTCCAAACTGCAACTTGCATTTAGAACCTCATCCTAAAACAGGCGTGACCGATGACCGCATCGAGGACTAGCGCAGACAAACACGCCAAGCAATTCTCGAGCTCCGGCGCACAAGAAGAATTCCCCGCACACTGCTCTCATTGAACTTCCACCATCTCATCTAGCAACCTCATCTGCCAACCGATCTGTACGTTTCCTGCCACAAACACTATCTTTCGAGTCCTACTGACATGTCTTAGTCGATTCTAGTTGAAGATGAGAGCCAAGTGGAGAAAGAAGCGAGTTCGTCGCCTCAAGCGTAAGAGGAGAAAGACGAGAGCCCGCAGGTACGATCTGAGGCTTGCCCGTTCACCGTGACCAGCTCTAATCTCTTTCTACAGCAAGTAATCGCGTTAACTGCTCCATCACATCCTCCCTCTCGACCAATGTCAATGAATCTTCAACATACAGCTAGTTCTCGAAGCTCGAGCATCATCAGCAGCTAGCCATCGACCACAATCAACTTCGGCGGCGTGTTATTCAATCGCTATGGAGGAACCTTGGTCTACTGAAGTATCGGCCTTACCATCATCGTGGTATCATATATGTGGTATCCGTGTAAGAGGAGTGGGGAATGGTCAAATATCAATGGAGCTTTATGGCGGATTGCTTATGATGTCTGGGACATTCTTGGAGGACATTGCACGCAGAATTCCTCAACAATGCATATATGTCTTCAGACTCCGGCACATCTCAAAAGCAGAGCTCTTCACGCGAAAGAAAGATCGTCCATTGTCGTCACAGCTGACGACGTCTAGTTCACGACATAGATAGTCAATACGATCAACTGAGCTCTGAGTACCTCTTCTCGTGCTGAACCTACCACCACCTCCAGTCCAGTTGACTTGGTAGTTCCTATGTTTATTGTGTAATTTGTGTCTTCCTAAACTGTAGCTGTACTAGACGTCTGCTGTCTGTCCAGTTCAAACCAGCCTACGCTGGGAGAGAAGACCTGATGGTGATGTCAATTCCGCACCTCAGCCGGCAAAACTTCGGAATTGTATAGAGAAATTTCTTGGTGAACTTCACGATGCTGGTCTCTCTGCGTCGCATTTTCACTGTCACGACTGCCCTACAACAACTCTCAGCACAAAATTGGAAGGATGGTAGGAAAGAAGAGGAAGGCAGCCCCGGCTGAGGCCTCGGCCGAGAGCGAAAGACCTTCCAAGAAGGCGCAAACTGGCACAGTAAAGGTTACCCACCTTAGCGGACCAGACATTGCCAAACCAGTCGTCGGTATGCACCCGTACAGTCCTAACAGTGAACACTCGAGCTAATCACAAGTAGTATCCTCTCCTGGTGTGGCGCTTCCATCAGATCTCACGTTCACCGGCTACTCCAAGAAAGAGGCAGGTGGAAGGTCAAGCCTCCTCCTACAATCTTCCGAACATCCTACCATAGATTATGTCGCAACCGAGAGCGGCACGACTGAGGCCACCGAGAAACACCTAAAGCACTACGTAGCCATATTTGATCCCGCTTCAAACAAGCTCAAAGTCATGGAAGCTAAGAAGATGACCGTGAGGAGCACAGTCCGCGTTCCAGACAGAGAAAGTGAGGATGAGGACGAAGTGGCAGAGGAGGCAAAACCCATGCCATCGTCTCGCGCAGCTTTGACCCAAGCCTTTGGGACCAAGAAGTCAAAACGAGCAGTCGCATCTATGGCCGAAAACCGACTGCTGGCTCGCGACGGCGAAACCAACAATCCTGTTTCGGCTGCAATCCTCAGCTCGATCAATTTAGAAGAAGACGACGACCCAGAGGCCGGCCTTGTTGGATCGCTCACAGCACGAGCCAACAAGCCTCTGCCCCCGGTAAACCTAGACACAAACGACATCTCCAAAGTGTACGACCTCTCTCAGCTCGTCCATCCCGGCCCTTGGCAAACCACGTTGTCGCAGATGCAAATTGCCTTCTGGAGGGACTGCCTCCAAAAGAACAAACCCATCCCCACCAGCCTGCGTTTCATAGCTACGCGCATCAGCTATATAGGCCCGAAACACCTCAAAGACCCGACAAACACCGAAATCCTCCAGAAACTCCAACTCCTGCGGTACATCCAGCTCCTGGCTGAAATCCACAAATACGTCTCCCACCAAAACAGTCGCAGACCCATGCTACCCGTGGAGAAGTGGCCGCAAGGAACAACCACTGACACGGCCCTCTCCACCGCCTTCAAAGGAAGACTCGTCGCCCACTTTTTCCCAAGCCGGACACCCACGGTCTTCGCCAAAACTCTACTCACCGCCACGATCCTGGCATTGACGCTGCACATCCCGCCCCCGAAATTCACACCCGGCGACACACCAAGCATGCTCTTCACAGAGCCCAGCGAAATCACGCTCGACCTCGGCGTCCCCGCTGCAGAGATCAACAAACTCTACCGAGAGCTAGGCTGTAAGATGGAGAGCATGAACGACAGTGAACTGAGCAGGTACGGGTGGAACAAGATCGCCCCGCCAGCGAAGAAGGTCGACCAGGAGACAGGCCAGGTCGTCAAGTTGCCGAAGCCCAAGTTCGCGAAGTTGAGGTTCCCGATCGACTTCCCCAAGGTCAGTGCGGGCAGACCAGGAAGGAGGTAGATTGCAATGATGAGCAGGAGCTCCAGCAATGACGAACGACGAGGTCAACGATGACAACGAGGTCGAACGAGGTTGGGGCTTTTGAACCGTGTGATATGACAACATGACCTGACATGATAGGCTTGTCGACATTGGAGAACTAAGCCCCCAAATAGCAGTGAGATGTGTTGACTTGGCTATTGCCAGCACCGGCAATCAAATCAGATCCAATCGCTGAAGACCAAGTCGTCATTTCACTTTTCGCTCCTACGCGATACTGGCGGCGTGTACCCTGTTTACCTACTTACAGTGCTCTATCAGGTTGCGTGCCCCGAGTTCGAGCGAACAGATATTCGTTCCTACGGCATTGTTGCTCTCCTCCTCTACCACCATCATCATAGTCGTCGTCGTCCCCCATCGGCAATTGAACGAAGTCACATTGCAGGCAGGGGTACCATGTATACAGCGTGAACGTGAATCCAAGAAAAGGGAAGAGAACCTCGATAGAGTACCGGGTAATGGTGGCCAATCTCAAACGGCCAATCCAAATGGATATGGCGACTGTAGATTGCAATCATCGGCTCAGCATCGAGCCGGAATATAAAGCAGCTATAGGTATAGCTATAGTAATAACTGCACATATAGCAAGGGCACCAGCTATGTATGTGAGCCATGTAATCAAAGGGCTGAAGAGCCGGATGTTTTGCTCCCTCCACACACACACAACTCTCTCTCTGTACAGCAAGCGAAGTTTGTGCCCTATACAGGTTTCATTCATACCTCATTTCCGTGCCTGATCTCCTACACGGATTCATTCCGCGACGAGCACTTCAGGTCGAAAGCTCAAGCCGCGGCGGCAGCTACGATCGGGACTCTCTCGGCCGTGACTTCCTCGGCGTGCGTCTCGGCAGCGAGGCTCGAATCCGCGTCCGCGAGCTGCGCGTCCGTCCAGAGCGGCTGCACGGGCTCGGCGTCCTTGACGCCCACGCCGACAAAGCCGCCTTGAGCTTCCCAGTCCGCGACGCGCTTGATGTGGAGTCTATTCCAGACGTTCTCGAGCGCCTCGACGAGCTCGGCACGCAAGGGCGCAGTGTGGCCGGGCGTGGGGGTGATGCGGAGTCGTTCCTCTCCGCGCGGCACGGTCGGGTAGTTGATGCTCTGGACGTAGATGTCGTAGTCGGTCAAGAGCATGTCCGAGGCTTTCTTTGCGGTTTCAGCGTCCCCGACGAGGAGGGGTACGATGTGGGACGGGTTCGGAATCACGGGGATACCGCGGGCTGTCAAGTCGTCTTTCAGGGCGCGAGTGTGGAGCTGTTGGAGGCGACGGTCTCCTTGATAGCGCATTTGATATTCAATGGCTGTGCGGGCGCCGGCCATGGTCGCGGGGGGCAGGGAGGTGGTGAAGATGAAGCCGGGTGCTAGGGAGCGGATGGTATCGACCAGGGCGCTTGAGCCGGCGATGTAGCCGCCTACGCAACCGTAGGCTTTGCCCAGCGTTCCCGTGATGATGTCGACTCGGTCCATGACCGTTCCGCGTTGGGCTTCCTTCGTTCTGTTCGGGTCGGCGTAAACGTCGTAGTCGAGATGCTCGGCTACACCGGCGCCATGCGGGCCATACATTCCGACAGCGTGGACTTCGTCGAGAAAGGTGATGGCACCATATTTATCTGCCAAATCGCAGATTGCCTCGATCGGGGCCACGGAGCCGCACATGCTGTAGACAGACTCGAAGGCGATGATTTTGGGGGTTTCGGGTGGGAGGCTGGCGAGTTTGGCCTCCAGGTCGGCCAGATCGTTGTGTTTGAAGACCAATTTCTTGGCGCCGGAGTGTCGGATGCCTTGAATCATGGAAGCGTGGTTCATACTGTCGCTGAGTATCACACAGTCGGGCAGTTTGCTGCCCAGGGTCGCCAACGTAGCGTCATTGGCGACATAGCATGACGAGAACACCAGGGCTCCCTCTTTGCCATGCAAGTCCGCGAGGGTCTTTTCCAGGCCCACGGCGTGTTGGTTGTGGCCAGATATGTTTCGCGTTCCTCCAGCACCAGCGCCGTACATGTCCAAGGTTTCCTTCATGGTCTTCAGGACGTGGGAATTGCGGCCCATCCCAAGATAATCGTTGGAGCACCAGACTGTCACTTTCTCCTCCTTTGCCGCCATGTGGGCACGAGGGAACTCCTTGGCCAGCCGATTGATGTTGTTGAAGTAGCGGTAGGACTTGTCCTTGTGCTTTTTGTCGAGCTCATTGTGGTAGAAGCCGTCGTAGTCGAAGCGGGGGGCAGGCGGGGCATGGGGCTTCGGTCCAGCGAAGGTGTCGGGCTTCTTGACAAAGTCTTTCACTTTCTGCGGTGGTGGAGCTAGGGCCAATGTCAGTGCCAGATCAGGACCGCTTTGGGGAGAATGAAATACCTTGCTGCGCAGGACGGAACATGTTGGTGTCGACACTGGCTTTCTTTTCAGCCGAAGTGTGCAATTTTTTCTCGAGGAGAGACTTGACGACACCAGTGCCGGCGGCACCGCTGCCATAGCTGCGACGAGAGTTGATTCGGGCGCTCTGGACGGCCAGGGCCTTGTTCATGACAGGGCATCGTCGAGCAATGAACTGCAGGTTCGTGATGGTGCCGCCACCGGGGGATTGGCGCGTGGTGGTGGACAGAGAGCGCAGGGTGGCAGGAGACGTCTTCTTCAGGAATGGGCACACGCCCTTGGATTGATGGAGGAGTGCCTCCATATTTGCAGGTCAGCTGGGTGTATCGCAGGCAGGTTCTGGAGGTGGGAGAGAAGAGGAAAGAGGGGGAAGGGCGAAGGCGTCGGTCAGCTCATATTCATCCACCAAAATCGCAAATAGCAATAAGAATGGGTTAGCCGCGAAACCAGTTCCGGCAGAGAAATGCCGCCGTCTGACGCTGCGTCTCCACACGACGAGATTCCTGAACCCGACATTGTGAGGCGGCGGTCAAGAGCATCCAGGCCGTCCTCAGCAGCAAAGGCGTCCGCGATCAATCTCGGTCGTCACGCTCGTGCGAAACAGTCGAGTTCTTCGCCCGGGAAGCGTCCTCGCCACCACCGCGCCGACAGCCACAGCCATCCCGGAGAGTCAGACTTCCACTTCTCACTTCGGTCCTCGCTTCCAGCGGAACTGTGGAGAGAGCAAGTTTACGAATCATACGAGCCCCATTGGCCGTGGACGAGTCTCGCTGCTTCTTCCCTCTTTCAACGTTCCGCCGAGTTCCCCTGGCAGAATGTTGTTTTCCCAGCAGCGGTACCCGCCTATGCATTCTTCCAGACGCTTCGCTCTTCTATGGGACCACTACCAGCCTCGAGCGGATACAGTAAGAATCCAGATTTGGTTCGTGAATTATTGGCGTACATTTAAGGGCCAAGTAGACTTGGACCGACAAGCCTGGAGACGGACACAAGGTGCACTTTGTGCCACTCTGCTATCCCCGTCTGCATTGCTACCAGTGTTGTTTAACCACTGAACGCTCATGAAAGTTTCTGTACATCCTTCTGGCCTTCTCCATTGCAAGTGTTACCACTCGTTGATAGGGCTGCAGGGGTATTGCAAGTGCTAATATACCCATCCTCCCTGTATGCAAGAGCGTGATCACCTTGCACTGGCCCGGCGTGATGATCTGATGCCCATTCGCCCCAGGCCATTGCTCGCTCATGGGTTTCATCCGCGACCTCGCGATCTCAGCAATCGCTGAACAAGGAGAAAGTCGAACTCCTCCTGTCCGACAATACATTCTGGCCCTCAGATGGTCTCCTTGCTGAAGCACTTTCACGAATTGTCATTCCCCGGCTTTGACGTCTTTGTAATCTGAATGCGCCCCTCTAGCCTAGGTGCAATAGCCTGTGCATCCTGTCAGTATACAAGTCTGAGGCATCTCCTACACCAAAAACAGGATGGCAGAAATCGTACGGAAGCACTTACCCGGGTCCAATCGATGTGAAATTCTCCTTCATTGATAGGATCCACACATCCCGCTTCGTCTCTTATGCCAGCAATACGCCGCCATTTCCGGGTCACCTTCCTCACAATGAGCGATTCCCTCTGGCTCAATTTATCCCTGTGAGCCGGCACAGGATGACCAGTTTCATCTTCAGAGTCGTCCAACGGTGTTGTGGTTTCTGTGTTGGTGGTTTCGGGCGTCGATCGGCCCCCGTCAACGTTCGGCTCTACCACGGGATGCGTTTCATGCAGGTCCTCGTGTATAGCGTTCCAGTGACGACTCAGACTCTTCCCCCAATGCTTCCATTTGCCGATGATCTTCAGAGACATAAAGTACTGGCGCAGCATCATGCTGATTAAGATGCCATTTTCTTCCGAGACAATCTCTTCGGCCTCACCCCCTTCTGACTTCACCAGTAACGAATCGAAGCCGTCTTTACCTCGGCCCATGTAGCCACGTGTGACAAGGACGTATTCACGTCCGAGATCGAGCGGCTGACCGGCAATCTTAGTCCATTTAACACGATGATTTGGGGCCAATGAAGGGTCAAACTCGAATTCAATGTCCGATACCTGAGGGAATCGGCCTTCGAGAGCTGGATAAGCGCAGACTGAGTTTTCTAGTGCTGCGAGGAGTGCGGCTCCTGTAACTCGGATCACGATTGTCGGATCCTCGAACGGAAAACTTTGAATGAATGGTCAGCGTGTTGTGGAACGAGTCCGCTCATCGAACTTGCCAATTCATAATGTCTTTCAGTTTGAGTACTCCAGGAGGGTAGATCTGGTCTCCACGTATCGTCCCTGATGCCATGAGGCAGCAGTCGCCATTGTAGTGGGCACGCATCAGATCACAAACGAAGTTACCGATATTGGATTCTTTTAATCGGACTGTGGTGAATCTCGCGTCTAGCGGAGCAGCGGTATATCCCAAGGGTTTTTCCAGTTTATCCTTCAAGGATTTTGTCAGTTCCTCAACGACTCGAGCCATTTCATCGTCGGGAGGAATATCTGACACAATGTCGCGCCTCACGATATGAAAATCCCATTTCTTGTCATTGCCGGGTCGCCGCCGTGCTTCGATGTAGCTAAGTTGCTTGAAGTCACTTCCCGACCGCAAGACATGAGTTCCGTTGATGAGCGAGTGTTGATAATAGTGGTCATGACCTCCGAGGACCAGGTCTAGCAGTCCGTCGGGCGTCTTCTCGGCGAGTTTATTGTCATTCGGTTCCCGTTGGTGCGTTAATGCAATAACGATTTCTGCCCCTTGTTCCCGGAGCTTGGGTGCGAGTTCTTTCGCCGTAGCTGATACTGACTTGTAGACGAGGTCTGGGGGCAATGAATTGATCGTGTCAAGCCACTCGCGTTCAACAAGACCAATCACACCAACCTTGATGCCGTTGCCTGCCGTCAGCAGAACCGTTTTGAGGACCTTGCCCAATGGAACATCTGGACCATGCTGTGGATCTGAGGGTCTTCGTCAGTGGCTGTCCCGTGATACTGGAAATCATGCGAACCAAGAACATTGGCCAACAACCATGGGAATTCGCATTTTTGCGCAAGGCTGCGGAACTGCTTGACTCCGAAGTCAAGATCGTGGTTCTTGGCCGAAGTCAGCAAGGAGATCGCTCAAAGATGTTTGGATCGTCACCTACTCCAACGCAGGAGACGTCCGTTCCAATCAGATTAAGTACGGGCACCATATGACTGCCTGTTGTTGTTGTCAATCGACGTGCTCATCTGGCCTTGGTGGAAGTGCAAGTCGTACCTTTGGTGACACTGCTCTCGCTGCAAAGATGTCAAAATCTGTCTTGATCGAGTCGAAGCTGGGGATCCACCGGGAAACCCAGACCGCATCTCAACCAGGCAGCTGCAGGACCGGGGGATAAGGGGCTCTTACAGACTGGGATTAAAGGCATCGCCGGAGAAAAGCGTGAGCAGCTTTGGTTGCCCTGAGAAGCGCTCATTGCTGCGATAGTAATTGCAAACAGATTGGAAGCGAGCGGCCCCGCCTACTGGTTCGGCCGAGGAGGCATCGACATGATAGACTAGATTGTTCGGCGTTACTGACCAGTGGGCGCAGGCAACAACCGAAGCACCCAGGAGCAAAGTGTGTACATACCGTCGTTGAAGTGCAGGAATCGAAGGTCAGGTGGAGTCGAAGTATCGCCAGCGGTGTAGGTGACGGATTCTGAGGCTTCCGCCATGATTCCCCACGTTCAGGCGGACCTCGACACCAGTACGACAGTCAGAGGGCTTCAGAAGTGTATGGGTCTCTTTTGAGAGTACCCGTAGTGGCTGGCAAAGTACTAGAACCTGGAATATCTCGTGTCTGAGACGAGGGGGAGGACACGTTCAATGATGAGACACAAGCCAGCGGCGGAAGGATTGGCGATTTCCAAATGGGGTCTCTTGAAGCGATGGCGCTTACATAATACTTGAATGCTGCGTGACCCTCACTCAACATGGTCACTTCTTGGTATAACACAGGCACCAGGCTGTTATGCTCAGGCCCGTGGATATCGGGTATGCAAGGCTGTCTGATCTTGTCATCTCATCATGGCCTTTCAATCTCCGATCCTGGCTCTGGGGTTCGCTCGAGGTTCGCAGCAGCAGTTCGAGAGCTTCCTGCAGCACGGTGGCCGGGGTTGTATGCCGGGTCCTTAAGTTTGTCGCCGTATGCTACAGCGGCTGTACGATTCGAGGGCATCTTCGGCGCATCGGTGAAAAAGCGCTTGAGCTTTGAGAATACCCTGGCGATGTTGCTTGAGGATGCCGTGGCTGGCGTCGGGTTTTGGTTACGGTCGTCTGCAGGAGGATCCATGGTAGCAACACTGCACAGTCCCTGCTGCAGCAAAGGAGAGAAGCGAGGGAATCTTAGGGGGACGGCGTAGTCGACGCTACATAGAATGGAGAGAATCTCGCGGGCGGACTGTCGTGACTTGATTCGAACCAAGCACACAAGATCGCGCATTCCTTGCCGAGATGGACAAGGATCGCGTGGAGACCGCGGCTTCTCCACATCTCAAAAGTTGGTCGGAAGGGAGCTGCCACTCTCACACTTTCAGTCTCTCCATCTCGAAGGTCAGTATACATCTCATATGTTCGTCGACGCGTACGAAGATCCAGGCTCACTACTCCCAGGCCGAGTCTCGATGCCGAAACAAACTCTTCACTACAGCTAAATCAGGTTGAGGGTGCGGCATGCGCGGCCAGGGCGGTTACGTGCAGCCAAACCGAGCCTGTTTCGTATCCATTCTGAGTCGTTGGTTTGCTGCGGCCCGGTGACACTTCCAGAACAGAAATCGAAGAGATGCAGCCTTCCGAGACCTCTTCTCTTTGTGAAAGCGAGGATAAGACCTCACCCTCGTTCTTCCGCCGAGCCTTTCTCGACCGGTTTATGCGTCTTTTGCTCCTCGGAGTAAAACACTCTTCGACTGGCCTGAGTCTTTCTCGCACGCTCATTGCCAACATGTGGCGATTCTGTGGCCGTCATGTCTGCGCTTGGTGCCCAGCAGCCAAAGAGAAATGCGCCAGACGCGAAGAAGAGGAAGTCATATCCACGCACACAATCAGGCGATGAAGACACTTGCACAGTCCGAGGCGAACGAGTCGGTCAAACTCGCTGTTCGAAAGGCGCAAGCGACTGTGGCAGATCTGCGACAAGTTCTGTTCTCGACAGACTGCAGCATCAGCCCGTTCGTTTGCCCTTTCGACCTTCCGCTTATGAGGCCACTACTATTTTATAGTTTTCAATCCGAGCCTCTATTTTCGCGCAGCAATGCGGGCTGTGTGCGTGGCTAGTGCTTCTCGTGGCCTTGTAACTCTTTCTCGACCCTGGCAGTTGGACGTCGAGCGCGCCTTATGCGGCAGCTGGAATCCCAATGTTTCTGCGAGCGGACCAAATACACTCTAGGGTCTTGCCAGAGCGAGCTTGAGGACCATGGACACATGAGAAGTCCTTATCAGAGAAAGTTCGTCCATTGAGTCGGACCGAATGGTCTGCAACGCCTGAGACACAGAACGAAGCAGACGGAACGAGGACCACCCGATGACGAGAAAAGTCCGAAAAGCCAAAGTTGAGACAGCCGAAGATGGGCGTTCGCCTATATTGAAGTGTCCGCCCGTCCTTCTGGCTGTCGGAGCAAACACAAGAGAGCTAATCTGAGGGTTGAAGTCCTCGTCCAATTGTTTCTGCGCCGGTCGCAGTGATGCCACGGCTGCATTCGCCCCAGGATCATACGACGATTATCCACCATATGGGTTCGGTCAGCGGAGACGGTCAACTGGCTTCTTCGGCGAACTGAAGACCGGGGCACAGTCTTAAACAGTTCAGAAGGTCGTCAACCCTGACTCGAGCAAAAGCCTGATCCACGTCGTCCAGACCAATGCCAACAAGAACATCATCTCCCAAGTACCCGGTTCCCAGCTGAGACATATGATCGACGTCGTCGTCGTCTTCCTCCTGGCTGGCGGCTGCAGAATGAGGTCTCCACGTCCACGCTAGGCTTGGTGTGTATGTAAAGTACGCTGAGCTCCTGTCGAAATCGTCGTCTTCACCAATCTCCCGTTGATGCACACCTCTTCTCACCACTCTCCCCTGTCCCTCTCCGTAGGGCATTCTCATGGTAGTATCCGACCCTCTCTTCACGTTTTCCTTTCCACCGGCTGGCCAGTTCTCCTCCTTGGTCCATGGCTTCGCCCATTCGTTCCTCATCAACAACGGCGAGCGACTTACACCCAAGATCTGGAATGGCTCTCTTCCTTCCCACACAACCACGTACCTCTCATACCGCAATGGCAGGTCCAGCTCGTTAGTGAACTTCCGATGGATGATACCGAAGTGTACGGAGCGACCAGCTTCTACAGCACCTATCGTCTCACTTCCATTATCGTGGTCATCCGTATAACCGTCGTCTTGACACGCTGGATCGGTGCGAGCTTGTGCTCTCGTACACAAGATTAGCCGCAAAGAATTGGAGCCATGGTGCCAGTGGCCGATATTGCCGAAAGAGTCTTCAAAGTCCCCTTTCTTGGCTGAAAAGCAGGATTGCTCACTTGGATGAGTGAGGTTTGGTGTGGTGAAGCCGTTGCCGATGAGTTTGGAGAATGTTCGGCCTCCGCTTCTGCCCCTTTCCACCCATGTTCTCTTCTCTTTGGTCATCGGTATCGTCGTTGAGTTCGTCCCATAGCCCATGGTATTCGTGACATTCGTATACGCGTAACTTTGCGTGTGATTCCCTCCAAGTCCTAATCTCGCAAGCCCTTCTAGGTCTTGTCCAGGATCGAGTCCAGCTTCATCCTCACTCAGCACAGGATCACCCAGCAAGTTATATTGGACATATGCCTCTTCACCATTCGGAAACCAAAAGACCCAGTTCTTCTCCACGCTAGCTCGACTCCCTCTTGGATTCCTGGTGATCTCCGTGAGGTAAGGATAGCTCATCGACGGCTTAATACCAAGGCCACCACCGGTGTGGGCCACTTCTCCCTCTTCCTCTTCCCCGTCTCTCCTCACTATCCCTAACGCGTTGTCCTCACGACTAAGGACCGTCTCGAGCATCGGATAAACGGCTCTCAAATCGACAATCCAAAGCCCCACGCATCCATACCGACTCGCACTATTCACCAAAATCAACGGCTCCCCTTTCCCACTCCAGAACACCCTGGGATCATGGAACCCAGGTATATCAGGGAAGGGGAGCCACGCATTCTCGCACTTCTCTGCCGGCGTGGGCGGGATGTTTATCTTGAGCGGCTCAGTAATGCACCTTAGTCCACCGCCCCTGCCCAGGTGGAGATGGTCGGAGGGCGTGCACGCGCGGCTATCTGGGGGCAGATGAATCTGAGCTTGAGAAGTGGATGAAGATGACGATGAAGATGGAGAGGAGTGTTGTTGAGGTAGACAAATGTCTGCGAGACAGATATGAGATTCTTGATGGAAGCCGGATGTCACGACGCGAGAGACAAGGATATATCGCGCGGGATGGGCCCAGTAAGGCAAGGGAATGATCGCGGGGTTGAAGTAGCGCGTCCCCGTCTTGGTCGTAGAATCGTACCCTCCGTCCTGGTCTCCGTCCTCCCGCTTGTCAGGTCCGGATGAAGGTGGAGTCGGGATGAGGCTGATGTTGTACAGAATCGCAGGCATTCGAATATGCGAGGTATAGGGGTTGGCGGGGAGGGGACACCGCGTGAACCGCCTGATCAGAGGATTTACCCTCGGGAGGGGCAGCGCGTGCGACGGAGGCTGATGAGTCGCCGTCCGGCCGGCGGGGAGGTGAGGGTGAGCAGAGGCGTTGTGGAGGAGCGTGATTTTCGCGCTGTTGGCGAGCTCTCTCTGCAGAGCCGCATGGAGGAGCGCATCTTGCGATAATTGAAGCACACCCGTGTCGGAGAGGACGCGGAGAAAGACGACAAGGATGAGGATGACGATCGCTGGGAGCTGGAATCGGCGTGCCGAAGGCAGTGTGAACATCGTGGCGGGTGTTGACTGCCTTGGGTGCGGACTGAGCAGGTGGTCAAGGTTGAGCTGAAGCTGTGAAGAGGTATAAACGATGGCTGGGTGAGGGATCAGGACCAGAGCATTCATGCCAGCTGTCGAGGTCATTACGCGTTTGTCGCGAGGTCTCAGCATCGAGGGCATTGCTTGGAAGAAATGCTGCTGATAAGCAACATTTCAGAGTCTGTTTGTTCTCTTCCCTACAGTGGCCACCCGGTCCAAAACATGCAGGCAGTGATATATGTCTTCTCTTAACAATAGACCAGCGGTATACTATCCCCTTTTTATCATAGCTCATATCCCATGCCATCATTATGCGCCATCGCTCAGTTCCGGAGACTGCTATACAATTGCAATATCAGAATGTCCATCATCATGCCCCCCGACCAAGACAAGACAGCAAGGCTGATTACGCGTCTTCATCCTCCGACTTGTCAGACTCATCTTCTTCTTCACTGCTCTCCCAGCCTTCAGCCTCTAGACTTGGAGATCGTATGCCGAAGCTAAGCAAGAAGCCGACAAGAGCGACGCCCCCAAAAACACCAAATGCGAGAGCCTCGCCTTTCGGAGAGACTTTGGTGGCAAGCGAGAAGAGACCGCCAGACACGAATGGCCCGACGGCCCGACCTGCTGCTGATAGTGTCTGAGCCAGTCCATTGAGTGTTCCTAGTACAGAGTGGTTTGGAGCAGAATTGGTGATCTAGATAACGTTGTCAGTTGAATGGTCCACTCGTGCTTTCCCGGGTGGCTCACTAGTAGCAAAGCACTTGTCAGGCCTCCGACGGCGGCAACCGTCTTGATTAAAAGAACAACACAGATCTCGATCCACAACCAAACGATACCCTTCGTCCCACCGGGGCCATCGGCGTCATTCTTGTACCCAACCCAAGGCATGAGAACGTAAGCAATCACAAACCCTGCCAGTCCTGCTCTATAAGCCCATCTATTCCCCATATGATCCCGCAACTTCCCAAAGATACCGACTTGGAACAAAATGGTGACAAGTCCAGCGAAGGCAAGTGATAACCCGATTTCTTCCGGATCAAGAGCTCGTCCTGTCGGGGGGGCGGCTTGTGCGAAAATTGGGTAGAGCGAGTTGAATGAGATGTTTGACAGTTGAAAGATGAGATAAGTCAACAGTAATAAAACGGTATCTCGATTGAGAACATCACTCCTCTTCAGTTGCTCCGGCGCAGCAAAGAAGTTGGGGGGTTCGCTGTCGCCTTCCGTGTCTTCATCCTCTGAGACTTCCTCGACGCCGTCAACCTGGGGTTGGGTATGCTTCTTGCCTTTGTGTCTCAGGTAGTGCGGCCTGCTGGAAGATGTGAATTCCCAAATCCAGGCGAACAGGTTTCTGACCCTTCTGCCCAGGGGCGGCATATATTGCGCTTCCTCCAGGCTTTCCTCGAGGAATATCGTCGTAAGAGCCAGATCCGCCAACAGTATTGCAGCGGACAGCAGGTTGGGAAGTAGGAAAGGGTATTTATTCGGCTTGGATTTGTTGAAAGGGTTCCGCGGAGAGACCAGCACACCACCAATAACAGGACCCGTTATACCCCCGAGACCGTAGAGGACCGGGAGGTACGTGAAAGCCTTGGATTGGTTGCTGCGATCCGTGATCTCGCCCAGACAGGTTGACACAACCCCTTGATTTCCGTTCAACAGTCCCATCAGAGCTTGCACCGCGATGGCTTGAGGCAGTGTCTTCACAAAGCCGAAGGCAATAAAGCAGGCGGCGGTGAAGAACGTGCCCATCAGTATGACAGGTTTTCTCCCAATATGATCTGACAGCCAACCCCAGAAGAAGTTTGTCGCAAGCTGCGCCAGGGCAAAGGCGGAGGCTATTGTTCCCACGTAGACACCCACTTGCCCAGGATTCACCTCGGGAAACGTCGACGCCATGGAAGGCAGGTAGGGGCTGATGGAGTTAAGGGCCGTCTGTTCACACAGTGCTATGACGGCCAGTATGGCCATCTGTTTCTTCGGTAAAGGAGAGCTGCGACTCTGATCTTCGTTGCCATGGTGGAGGTCGTGACTCGAGGAGTTGGAAGAGTCGGATAGTGGCCGTCCTCGAGATTTAGGAGGAGATATGCCCCCGAAGGTCTGGTAGTGAGGTGTTGAGGACTTGCGGCGCAGCAGAGGTCCATGGTCTGAAGGTCTCATAGCTGTGAAATAGGGTTGACTAGGGCATTGGGCGGTTCGCGAGCAGGCGGGGTGAGGCTGGATGTCGCAGTTGGTACAATCACCACATACCACCCCCAAAACGACAAAGATAAAAAAAACCGTCGTGCTACCACAGTCCTAGGTCGAGGAGGAATGCAGGATTGGAAAGGGTGTCGTCAGGAAGCACCCTACTACTGTGTATTGCTAGCAGTGAGAGCCATGCATGCGCCGAGATGCGACTGAGAAGCCGCCCGTGACATCGCTGACTTACGTCATAGGCCCAGCTTCTGCAGGCACCTAGCGGGCGGATGTGGATGGGAAACTTCGACAATTCGTTTCTGCACCATCCAAATGGATTCGGATTGTGCAAGGCATCGGACAACACAAGAGCGCACTGGCCCGGGGTTTTAGGACCTGCTTGTATTTCATGCAATAACCTGGTCGGGCCTGGCACAGCTCACGATGCCCAAACCATACCGCTGGCCGGAACGATGCTCTAAGAACCACTGCCTACCATACAAAGTGTGCCTTCCCATCTGGCAAGGGATAGTCCGACGCGTCGACCAGAGAACGAACCGCCACCAGTGGGTCTAAACTTCTCCAGGGTATCTATTGTCTCCAGCGACCTTCGTCTCCAGCGACCTTCGTCTCCAGCGACCTTCAGTCGGCTCCTACCGCTGCAACCTGCTCCACGTGCGAGGTAGCGCTGTTCTTGCTATCCTGAGCACCATTCGAGGCCACCCCGGCCTTGTAATGCTGAGTAAAGTCGTACATAAGCGCCATAGGCGATCGCATGAACTCGATCTGTGCTTTGTGGTCGTCTTTCAAATCGTCGAGGAGTTTGAGGAAGGGGTCGGTTTCAAGCGCCTTGTCTGGATCTTGCGTGTACAAGCGCTTGATATTTTCCGTGGAAATCGGGTCGACGATGGTTTGATATTTTTGCCGGCGTATCTCAGAGTACTTGTCGAGGATACTCTCATCGGCCTTTCCCTCGTATATTCCAATCAGGCACTCGTACAGCCCTTCGATGTCAACAAGACCGCCTGTAAGTCCGAGACCACCGAATGGATTGCAGACTGTGCGTAATGTCAGGGCTGATCTGCGGAGTCGGGTAAGGAATTGGACTTACTGTGTGCAGCATCTGCAGCTAGCAGGAATCTCCCTACCCGCATACTCGGCACTAGTCGCTGGTGGATTTTATAGGGACTGATGGCCGCAAGATCATATTGTCCAGGATCAGGGCTCCCAGGGAACATGGCTTTGAACTTCATCGGCTGGCGTGCGATCAATTCTTCTCTGGAAAGTCCTTCGATTTCACCATAACTGCAGCGCCACCAACCGCTGCCATCGGCGTTCTTGGTCAGACGCGCAACCATGTGCCAATGTTCGGGATGGATGAAGAAGTTGGCGTCGTCGTAGCCATACTTCTCGAAAGGATATGCCACCTAAATAGAGTTAGGGACGGAGGACTCGTCGCGATAGCACGGAGCTTACATTGGTCGCCACGATTTGTTTATCCCAAGTATACCCAGGGAAGTCCTTCGAACCATATAACTTCCTCCGTACCGTGCTCGAAGCACCGTCACAGCCAACAATGTAGGTTGCTTCAAGCCGTTTCGGGCCTTCGGGCGTTTCGACGTCCACCCAAGCCTTCTCCGTGTCCTGGCCAAGGTCCACCACCTTGTGATTAAAGAATACCTCGAGTGACTGCTGTTGAATGGCATTCCGGTACAGTAATCGATCGAGCTGCGCCAATGGCATGCATGCTAGCCGGTCGGGATCATCGTGCATCAGACTATTGTCCATCCCGGCAAGATAGGTACCGTCGAGCTTTCGCCAACACATCTTGACCGGGTCGAAGCCGTCTTTGCGTATTTCATCGATGACTCCAGCAGTTCGTAATGCGTGAGCAGCCGGTGGCCCGTAGTATGCCGCACGCGGAGAGTCGTCCAATTCAGCAGCGGCTTCTAAGACTTGAACTTTGACCCCTTTCTTCGCCAGCATCAGACCAAGTAGCAAGCCAGAAGGTCCGGCGCCGACAATAATCACCCAAGGCTTTTCGGAATTCGCCATTTTGGAAGCCTGTATTATATTAGGAGCAGAGAGATTCGAGAGGGAGCCAAGTCAGACAGTGTTGTAGGCAGACGTCGCTCTAAGATCCCCTGATCCTTCTTTTCTTATATCTAGCAGAGGACCACTTAAGCCCCGCGCTTGGTCTTCACGTTGGTGTCATGTCAGGAGACAAACACGATCTCGAACGTGTGCCGAGTATTATGGGGGATTCTCCGGAGGGTCTCCATGTGGAGAAACCAACCATCAAAGTGCCCTTGACGATGTCGCCTCAGCCAGCATCAAGGTGGGGCAGTCCTTGAGCAGTCCTCCGCGAGTCCTCGAGAGAATCCAGAGTTGATACCGCAAGCGATAGCATCGCAAGAAGCAACTTGAAATCCTATGTAGAGGAGGCGTGAATGGCAATGACGAGCGTGTTTCTCCTAGTTACGCTGAACTAGTACCATGCGACGCAAGATTCATAGCAGGCTCCTTACAGTATTGGCAGCAGCCCCGCACAGTTTGAGCACGGGGTCTTCACCGTGAGAGCGGCGCAACAAGCAGAGAGATTTAGGGACCAAGGAGCATACGGAGCACTTACCCGGGTATCTGAAAAATCTCTGGACAACAGCAGTGACAATAGTGGGGCTTCTCCAGGCTCTTCAAACCCAGCAACCACTTTCTCACCACAAGCTGAATGTTGCCTCGAGTCTACTCATTTTCCGACATAAAGTCAGTGTGAAAGGAAGGAGTGCGCGATACCGTAAAGACTCTTGCAGACTGTTGGTATCGAAGTCGGTCACTTCTCATTATATCATTCCCACAACACAATGGCCAATCCGCCAGAGGACAAAGTTGCTGAAGCGCACAAGTTATTCTATGATCAGGGCTTCCAGATCCGCAATGAAGTTGCCGGGGCCGAACACGTTCAGCGGTCGCTTCAGAATAATTCCTCTGAGTTTGCCCGGCCGATGCAAGACCTCGCTACGGAGGTAGGATGGGGGATGATCTGGGCACGTCCTGGGTTAAGCCGCCAAACCAGAAGCTTGTTGAACATCGCCATGCTCTGCGCTCTCAACCGCATGACCGAGCTTGCGGTGCATGTAAGGGGCGCCGTCAACAACGGTGTGACTGAGACCGAGATTCGGGAGACGCTGATGCAAGTTGCCATCTACTGCGGCATGCCAGCAGGTCTTGAAGGAGTGAGAGTAGCGGAAGGAGTGTTGAAGACGCTGCGAGAACAGAAGGAGTCGTGATGCTTGAAGCTGGAACGCAAAGGGCCCGAAGTGAGCAACCTCGGGATGCTGCTGCCGAACGTGGAGGCCAGGGCAGAACGCCTTCGATGGCGACGTGTAGACTCCCTCTTTCGGGCTCTCTCATAAGATGCAGTCTCACCATCAACGTAATTTCAGGTTCCCAAGCACTTGCACCAGGAATAGAGGGTAGAGTAGGTTTGCCCTTGATCCTGTAGTCTGAGCGTGCTGTAATCGCGAAATCGTCGGCATCCTGCTTTGGGCCTCAACGGCCGCGGGATATGCTACGGTACATAAACGGATGTATTTAAGCACATCCGTCCAGCGCTTTAAATATCGGTCGGGAGGACAGAGTGCACAGTCAGAATGGGGCGAGCCGGGGGCTGGTCGCCGTGAGAGAGCCCCGAGACAGATCAGGCTCTGCTGGCGTCGCCTACAAGAGTCCTGCCGGCGCCAATCATGTAGCTTAACGCTCGATTCTGGCCGCCTTGGGCTCTTTGGCCGCCTTACGGAGTAGTACTCCGTATTCTTCGATTGTACAGTATCAACTGCGCATCCACTGCGATCCCGCTGGCTGACACGATGTCTTGCGACAATTGCTCGCTGGCACATTTCAACCACATCTAATTGATTCCACATTCTGCAGACCGATCTCGTGCTTTTTAGCCCGCCATTCGCGTCTTGACCCCCCTCTCGTATCCGTCCGGTGTCCTTCAAGGGTGCCAGCGGCCATTGCACGTTCGTTGGCGGAGTTGTTAGTCCTCCTTGAGGCTGTCAACGAGACAACCTCCCGTTGTCACAACCCATGACTCTACGTCGCCCATCACGATTTCCAGCATAGTGGCTGGCACTGTCGTTCCTGCAGATTCTCGAACATGCCCAGCGACATCCCGAGCCGACACTGGGTTAACTCTGCTCCTTCGCGCCTCGGTCGCTTTCGACATCCGCTGCGCTGACGATGGCCAGCTATCAATCGAACGGACAGCCCTCTGCTTACTACGCTTCAAACAACCATCCTTCGGCCGGCCAGACTGTGCCTTATGGATCACAGTCGATGTACCCTTCCCAACCGTTACAGCGCTCATCGAGTTTCGATGCGGGAGATGATGAGCAGTACCTCGACGGGGAGGGTGACCCACGGCGGGGCGGGCAGCGATATCCCTCGTACGCTCCGCCAGGCGCAGGAGCAAGTCCCCCCGTGAACAGGTCTCAGTCGGCCAGCATCCAATCGTCGGTGGCGATGCCGTTCAGGACAAACACACAACATGCCGCACTGGGTGGTTATCAACACCAATATCAAACCCCCAGCGTGCCCGCCCACGCGCCGTACAATCCCGCTCAATACCACCAGCAGTCGCAAAACACATATAATCCGCAACTCTATGGTACCACCCAGTCTGCCCAACCTGCGAGCGCCTACCAGCCCTATGTTCCTGCTGCATACGGTAGCCCAGACCTTTCCCGTCGCACTTCAGTGTACAATAGCTACGGCTCTTACGATGCAAATTCACAGTACAACTACTCTTCGTCCCAACCGCCCCCGCCGCCTCCTCGCTCTGAGACTGTCCACTTTCCTAATCCCCAAGCATACGGTGCCTACCAGCACGATATAGCTCAGCAATATCCTGCTCAACATCACCAGGTCTCCGCCCTTTACTCCCCTCCGGCCCCCGCTCCTCCGCCGCATGGAAGAAACAGCAACATACCGGAAGAACAATATCCATATCCTACTGGCTCGTCCGTTACGTACTCGTCCTTGAGTGCATATTCGTCTCCCGATATAAACCGTAATTCCTCCTTTGCCAGCCGCGTCAGTGCTCAATCTGCATCACCCCAGCCTTCCATACCTACGCCGCCCAGTAGGCAGCCTTCGAACCGGTCTCCCCAACGTACGAATACCTTAGGTCGCCATCCGGAAGGTCGGTCGCTGCCGGGTCTTCCGTCAGAGCCTGAGTCGGACAGTGATTACTTTGGCGGCGCTGAACGTCGGGGCAGTGCAATGAATGCCGCTTCAGCAGGATATGATGATTTGATGGGTGAGCTTGATAATGCGATTGGGCAAACCTCTAGGCACACAAGGTCAGGCAGTGATGTTAGACTTCGCCAATCCAGAGATGCGGGACAGGACGTTCAGGTACCGCCATCACCCCAGCCACTACTATCGCCAGACGAGGCCCCAACCCATCTAAATGGCAATATTGCTTCAACAGGCAACACCTACATCAACTATGGCGCATTTACCGATGATAGCGATGCTGAAGCTGCAGCCGGGCTGGCGGCCATGCAAGCGCTCGATGAGCAAGAAAGGGTAGAAGACGAGCGCCGGCGTAGTGGCTCGGCCACTCTCTTTCCCACCCAGCTACATTCGCACGATACAGCTCCCAGGCGGTCATCTCAGGGGCAAAGCAGCGACAGTGACTATGCTGGTTATGGTGACTTGAGTCTTGCAGGCGGAGGGTATGCGCCCGACATGGCCTATGGTGAACAGGTTGTTTCCAACTACGCTGCGGCCTCTATAGCGATGCCTCAGAGTGAGCTGTACGGTCGGCTGAACACCAGAATGGACTCGGTGCGCAGCTCTGGCGTGTCTTCAGAAGGGCGAGAATCCCAGACAAGCGGATTCGAGTCGATTCCGCCTGCGGAGAGCCATCATCCCTTCTCGCCGTCTCAGAACGTCGCTCGGGTCGATACCGGGGGCACTGGCGGTTTGACGGAGCCCAGCCCGCACCCTAGGCGGCTGAGTTACGAAGATGGAGACGAATCAACGCTGCTAGACGCAGAAGCTGGTCGGACATCGGCAAGCTCGAGTCCTTCCCGAGATGATATGCCCGACCTTTTCTTCCACCCCGGAATGAGCCAGCAGCGACCTCTTCCACCTCCTCCGTCACACTCTGATCCTGGCTTGCGGCTTCCGCATTTGCTCTCTACCAGCACTCATACGCAGCAGAGTCGATTCTCACATTATGACCAGAGCAATGCTCGTGGCTATCCGACCGCTCCAGATGCTTATCCTAATTCATTGCTCAGTCCGTCAACTGTGCCTCGGTCCACTTCTTTGTCAAGCACACGGAGCGCCCCTAAAATGACTGAACAGGTCTATCGATCCAAGACGGATGCAGACCGTCAGCGGATTCTACGGCAGCAAGGACGACCGATGTCTGACTTGTACGACATCGCCAGTCCGCAGTCTGCTATAGCGCTGGATCTGCCGGCAATTCCGAAGAAGCGGTACAATCCGTCCAAGCTTACGAACGATCAATTCAAGAAGTGTTCGGAACCGTGGGCACTCAGTTCGATTTTGGATTGGATCAAGGAGTTGGCTGAAGAAGAAGTCGATCTCAAAGAGGCGAACATTGCTGAAGGCATCGTGGCACTCTTTATGAACAAGGTTCCGACTATGTACATCACAGAAGCTGAAGCGCTGGGAGAGCGTGTTGTTAAGGAGATGCTGGACGCAAATGCTCTTGTGAAGGACGAAGAATGGGTCAAATTTGGACCGGGTACCATGTCCGGCGTTCTGTACCAGTTGACCGGTAGCGGGTGTTACTCTTCGAAGTTGCACCTGTATCACACCAAGGGCCGGTGTTACTCGTATCACTGCATGAGGACGCTCAAAAGGCTTGATCTCGACACGCTGCCCATCGAGAAGAAGTCGGAAGACTGGGCCACGTTCTACAAGCTGAAAAAGGAGGATATTGAGACACATGACAAGAAGGAGATCGAACGACAAAATGTTCTGCACGAAGTGGTCACCAGTGAAGACATTTTTATCAGCCAGTTGGACGTGCTCAGAGAGCTTTATCGAGACCGGCTGGCTGCGGCGAATCCGCCCATTATCCCGGCCAAGAAGCTTCCGAACTTCCTGAATGAGGTATTTGGTGGCGTAGACAAGGTCAAGAAAGTCAATCAAGACTATCTTCTGGGTCAGCTCAAGTATCGACAGACAGAGCAAGGACCCTGGATCGTGGGCTTCAGCGACATCTTCCGCGAGTGGATCCGTAAAGCGCGGCCTGTATACGTGGAGTATGCGTCGAACTTCCCTCGAGCAGATTACCTCATGCGCCGCGAAGCCGAGAGGAACATTCCCTTTAAAACGTTCCTAGATCAGGCGCGGGAGAACAAGAGATCAAACCGACTTGGCTGGGACAACTTTCTCAAAGCTCCAATTACCAGGTTGCAGCGCTACAGCTTGCTACTTTCGACCGTCCAGAAGAATATGCTGAAAGAGTCCGAGGAAAAGAACAGCCTTGCCTTTGCATTGGATGAAATCCGGGCCGCAACGTTTGAATGTGATTCTAAGTTTGCGGAGATGACCAAGAAGATGGAGCTCATCGAGATGCAGACGAAATTGAGGCTTCGGCCGCCAATGGAGAAAGAGGTGGAACTCAATCTCGACCATTTGGGCCGCGAGATTATTTTCCGCGGTGACTTGCAGCGCGCTGGAGGCAAAGGCTTTCAATGGGTCGAGACGCATGCCATTCTGTTCGATCACTATTTGGTATTGGCGAAGCCTCTCGCCAGAGATCGCAGGGAAGGCTATTATGATGTCTCCAAAGTCCCAATCCCCATGGACTTACTGGTGCTGGAAAGTTCAAACGACCCTGCGGTCGTAAAGTCATCCATGAAGGGAATTGGAGCGGTCACCACGGTCGCAGCGCCCCGGGGTCAAGTAACGCCCGACAACCGTCTGAACAGGGCACAGTCTACCGCCAGTGGCGGAACAACAGGACCATTGATCCATACAAACACCAATCTCTCGATCGGATCCGGCAACAACAGCCAGTCTATGGTCCCTATCACCACCATCGAGAGCGGCAACTCGAAAGAAGAGAAGATCATGTACCCTTTCCGGGTCAAACACCTTGGCAAGACCGAGACCTATACTCTCTACGCTCCCAGTGCTCAAAACCGACAGGACTGGTGTGAAGCCATCATCCAAGCCAAAACAAGACATGCCGAGGCGTTGTATCAACAGAATGCGGAACCTTTCAAGTTGCGGGTGTTGGCAGACACGGCTTTCGGCTATGAGGGCCTGACATATCCTGCGAAGCGCATTCTGATCAAAGGCACGCCCCTCGACAGGGCTATTCAGGAAGCCGAGAAGAAGTTCGAGGGACAAGGCCGACCTGCCCCGGTCTGTCGAGCTCCAGTCAACTGTGCGACGGTGTTTAACCAACCATACGGCCGGCTTATGTGCGCCGTGGGAACTGACTATGGCGTGTACATCTCCGAGTATCAAAATTCTCGGGGATGGGTCAGGGTGAGTCTACCTTGGGATGAAACAGAGATTTCAAGGGCTAACAGGTTCCAGGCTATTCAAATGCAACGAGTGACGCAAATCGCAGTTCTGGAAGAGTTCAATCTTTTCCTGCTGATCTCGGATAAAGCCCTCATTGCCTATCATCTCGATGTTGTGTGTCCGCCCACTGGCAATCCGGTTGCACAAAATGACGCTTCAAGCCGAAAAGCGCCGCAGAAACTGTCCGGCTCCAAAGACATTGGGTTTTTCGTGACGGGCAGGATGAAGGAGCGAACGTTGGTCTTCTACAAGAAACGGGACGGAATAGCGTCCACATTCAAAGTCCTCGAGCCTGTCCTGCAGAAGAATACCACCAGTCGGTCGCGTTTTCTGCCGTCCTCAACGAGACGCGGTCAGACCGAGTTCTTCCGCGAGTACGACGAGTTCTACATTCCAGCCGAGTGCTACGGGTTGAACTTGTTCCAGTCAAGCTTGGCCATATCGACCGCGAGAGGTGTCGAAGTACTGACGCTGGAGAAGAAGCAGACCTGGAGCGTGCCGAACTTGAGAAGTGAAGAGGCAGCGACACAAGCCCATCTCAGTTCGATAGCAAGTCGAATCAAGGACCTGAAACCTTTGGGCATGTTCAGGCTTGGGGAAGCCGAATTCCTAGTCACCTTCGAGGAATGTGCTGTCTATGTTAACAAGCATGGCGACATTTCAAGAGGGGTTGTGATGGAGTTTGTCGGCCGAGCCAAAGCAGCGTGTCTCTACAACCAGTACCTGATCCTGGTTGACGACGACTTTGTGGAGATCCGGGATGCCCAGAATGGCCGGCTCAAGCAGGTCATCGCGGGAAAAGACATCAAGCTGCTGGACGACGGTGGCGGAGGCTCAGGAGGAGCGCAAACGCAGACGCCGGCGATGTTGGGAGGAGGGCTGAACGGGCTAGGGCTGAAGAACTTTGGAAACGCTCCGCGGACTCCAAAGTTAGTCCTACAACACCCCGAGTACGAGAAGAGCCATGTTGTTGTAGAATTGTTATTGACCACAGACGTGGCACAGGAGAGATGATGGAGCTTTGGGGAGATGGCATGAAGACTAGGTGTTACTTCGTCTATAGCAATGGTCGGTGCCAGGTTCCTAGGTGTTCAAAGGAATGGGAATTGGGACGGGGCTATGACTGATGATTGACACTGGGGCTTTGGCAGACTGGCGCCCGGGACGGTTGCCTTGGTCCCTGGTATGTGAACAGAGGGTAGGAGGACAGGAAGATAGGAGAATAGTCCGACTTCTATACAGACCTACTGGAAAAGCGATTATCATCTCGCTTGCCTTTGCCATTGCACGTCACCTTCTGATGGATGATTGGTGTACATGGATGATGCGAGGATAAGGCTGAAGCATGCCTGGGGGGACCCCTCCGCTCCCCCCGAGAGGACGTCGAACGCCAAGCGGGAACCTGCTTTCGGCCCCCGACTTCCTGGACCACATTGGGATGCCGGGTTGTCGAGGCAATGTAGCCATGTCTTCTGATATGTGACATCCTCTGGTGATTCGAGAGAGTCCCGTCACCTCACGAGCAGAATATGAAGTGACAAGCACCATCACCGACGCGCAAGCGAAATCTGTCAACATCCCCCCCCCCCCTCTTCCGGCTGACTCCCACCTCGCACCTGCCAAACCTGCGCCATGTTGAGCTCGTTCGTCCAGAAGTTCATCGAGCAGTCTCCCCTCTCCGCGAACCACGATAACCGTCCGTCAAAAGCCGCGCTCTTTCGAGAGCAGTTCAGACTACCTGCTGGACAGAACCCTCTCCACGAGATCACGGCCGAACTGTTCCTCCCTCTCCCCTCGTCCGCGGCTGGAGGCCCCATCACGTCTGGCGAGAAGTCCAGCGAGAACGGCAACAAATATGTCGGAGAGTTACATCTGAGTGAGCACTTCCTCTGCTTCTCGACTATTCGGACGAGTTTCCTGCCCACCGCAAGCCATTCCTCGTCCACTTCCTTTACGGGTCCGACCCAGGGTGCCGGCCCGGGAGGCCATGGCTTCACCTTACCCTTGTGCTCGATCCGACGAGTCGAGAGACTGAACAGCCAGCTCGACAAGTTCTCCCTGGCGCTCACCACGTTCGAGTCCGTACAGAAACCTGCAACGGAAAAGACCAAGGCACTGTATCCGCCCCCCCGCAAGTTGATCCTCACGCTCGATGGGAGCCGCAATGCCTGCGAACATTTCTGCGATGGCCTCAAGAAGGGTTTAAGAGAGGGTATGAAGGAGGTGGATAGCCTCCGCCTCGTTGTCTCGCAATGCTACTCCGAGTACCTGCTTGACCCGAGTCGGCTGAAGGCCAAAGAGGAGGGAACCACCCCGCCTGAGCCGCCTGACACCGGTCTGGGGATGTTGTTCAGATACCCCGGCGATGCTAGGAAGCTGAGGGACCGGAGCAAAATCCGCCTCTGGGGCGAGTACCTGAGAGAGAATGGCCGAAATGCCACGATTGTTCGGCAGCCAACATTTCACAAGCTCATCCGTGTCGGCCTGCCCAACCGGCTGCGCGGCGAGATATGGGAGATCAGCTCCGGTTCCTTCTACACGAGACTGAGAAATCCCAACCTCTATGCCAAAACCCTGGCGAAGTTCACTGGAAAGGAGTCCCTGGCCATTGATGAGATCGAGAAGGATTTGAACCGCAGTCTCCCAGAATACCCCGGCTTCCAGAGCGAAGACGGGATTGGCCGACTCCGACGCGTACTGACAGCCTACAGCTGGACGAACGAGGAGGTGGGCTATTGCCAAGCCATGAACATAGTGGTGGCTGCTCTTCTCATCTACATGTCTGAGGTCCAGGCGTTCTTCATCCTCGGCGCATTGTGTGACCGACTTCTACCTGGATACTACTCCAAAGACATGTACGGCACGCTCCTGGATCAGCGGGTCTTCGAAAACCTCGTAGAAAGAACAATGCCAATCCTCTGGGAACACCTGGTCAAATCGGACGTCAACCTCTCCGTTGTATCACTGCCCTGGTTTCTGTCGTTATACATAAATTCTATGCCCCTTGTCTTTGCGTTTCGAGTGCTCGATGTCTTTTTCCTCGAAGGCCCGAAGGTTCTGTTCCAGATTGGGCTGGCAATCCTTCGCATCAACGGCGAAGAATTACTTGATGTCAGCGACGACGGCTCCTTCATTTCAATATTAAAGAACTACTTCTCGAGGCTGGACGAATCCGCCCATCCGCACTCGGAAAATGAGAAGTTGCGGGCAATTACCCGGTTTCAAGAACTGATGGTTACGGCCTTTAAAGAATTCGCGGGTGTCACGCACGCAAGTGTTCAAGAGCTCAGAGAGAAGCATATCGACGGTGTCAAGGAGGGCCTGGCAACATTTGCCAAGCGGACATCGATCCGCAATCTAGGCCCTGAAAGCAAGAAACTCAGTGCAGAAGACCTCAGCGCCATCTACGATAGGTTCTTCAGCGTCTTGGCCGATCGGGAGGGACGAGCGAAAGTGCGAGAGGAAGAAAGGAGGAGGCTACAGGACCAGAGAATTCGCCCGGGTCTCTGGACACAGCATTCATCGCGTAACAATGACGAGCCTGCGCGGAATGCATCTCCACTCCAGACGATGGACTACGATGCCTTCAGGGAATTCCTGGCCAACACGGCCAAATGGGCAGTCACTGACTCTCCCTCGTCCCCAAGCAAGGATGTCACTAACCCGAATCAAAGTCAGCGAAACCGCAGCAAGACCTTGTCGCAATGGGGTTCGGGGCCCGAGCCTGCCGACCATGACTTTATGCAACGCTTATACGGCAAATGGGACGAGTCACACCAGGGTGAAATGACGCTGCAGCAACTGGTCCGGGGGCTCGCTCGATTCAAGGGCACGACGGACATCATGAATTCCATGAGTCTGTTCTTCGACTTGTTTGATGATGAAGGCACCGGCAAGGTCGACCGGGAGGGAATCTTGCGCATGTCAGAGTCTCTTTTGTTCCTGTCTCGACGTGGCTTCGATGGGACCATCACACCCACTGAGTCTGCCAATACCGCGGTCTCTCCGCTCTCTGCTACGGAGCCACAGAACGGTCTCAAGATGAGCACAAACGAGAAATTCCTCGGCAGTGTCAGTGCTTTCATCAGGCGGTGTTTCGAGTACGCTGATCCCGACGAAGAGGTCGACGCCGTGGGGTCGAAGCTAGAAGCAGCCAAAATCTCTGAACCCGCCGAAGAGGCAGACCTACTCGATCTGACCGAAACAAAGTCCAACACCAAGACCGTCGCCTCACCCCAAGCGACGGAGAAGGACCCTCTCTCTGCAACGACGCCACCGCACACACCTTCCCTGCCTATTATGCAGGACAACCGCAGGTCGTCGTCCGCACGCGCAGCCTCTCACAACCTCGCCCTCGACCCCAACAAACCTCTGCACATCACCCTTCCTACCTTCCGCATGGTCATTTTGGCTGACGAACTCCTCGAGCAATTCTTCGAAACCTTCTTCCCGCAATCTTTCCGTCTAGCTGATACACCACCCAACGCAAGCAGCTTGTCTTTAGCCTCGTCCAGCAACACGCTTTCAGGCAACTTGACAACATTCAGCAACTTGGGTACCCCAGTCAAGCACCTCCTTAACAGTGGCGCCACCAACAAGACTCTCCCCGATGTCGGCCGCGCCGGCGGAGTTGTTGAGCCGGGATCCCGCGGTCTCAGAGGCGTGCTAGACAATATTGTTAACGACGGTATGCGCATGGCCGCTGAGATGCGGAAACGCATGGACGACGCACAGCGCGAATTCGAACGCAATGCCCGTGAGCAAGGCCAGAAGTCGTACAGGGACGAAGAAGACGATGATGAAGAATATGATGGAAAAGATGTAGGAATCGGTAAAAGAGATCAAGAGTTGCTCGAAGGAGCAGAGGTGGCTAGTATACGCACAGCAACCGGGCTCAGTGGTGAGGGTAGCGTCAGAAGTCGAGCAGAGAGTTTGGCGTCAAAGGGAAGCACTGCGACTGGCGGCAGTGGCGGCGTCAGTGGGCCTGGGACTCTGAGTCGAATGACCACAGGCAGTGGGAGAAGTGTCAGTATCTTGGACGTGGACGTGGATGATCTGTCGTCGAATTCGAACCCGAATCCGAAATGATACCTGTGGGAGGAAAGGCTGGCGCAATGGTTCTATATTCCTGAAATCGGGGTCGAGCATTGTGGCACTCCAGGTGCGAATACTGAAGACTACCCGCCTGCCTAGGGAGGTACGAATGATACTAGTACATCATGCCTGCAATGTGTATGAATGCAAACAGTGCCTGCCATCCATTCACAGTCCTGTCATCGCATAGTCTTCTGTGAGTACGACTGACTCTCTACTGCGAATGTACACACGGCAAGAAGGAGATGTGCCTAACTGCTACTCTTTCGTCGAATCTGCTTCTCTATCCTATTTGTCAACGAGTGAGCAAGGAGATCGGCATAACGGCAGGTAGTTGAATGGGTAGATAGATCCCCCTTCCACGCTTCGCAAGGGCCATGATGGCATTGCAAGCCCAAGGCAGCATGCGGCCAGGCGGGCGAGGGGATCACGTTGTTATGTAAGTGTATAAGTATATAAGAATATAAGGGTGCAAGTGAGTAGACCGGTATATCGGTAGGTAAGGAGGGAGAAAGGAGAGTGAGTCAAGCTGAGGTATTGTGAAGGGTATTGTGAGGAGTGGGTGGTCCCAAAATCCCAAGATCCAGATCACCATCAACGCCACAGGGAGATTCCGTGTGCTTTTCCCTGTCTGTCCGAATATGCATTCATGCCCGTGTCCTTTGCGTCCTTGTGGCCGTCCACAAGAGACCGCATGAGTTTACCATTCCACATGTCTCGTGGACCGTACACTGTACGCCGTGTCCGTATCGTATCGTATCGTATCCGTCATAAGTATGCTCTTACCGAGTGTGCGCTGTGCGCTGCACCCTGTATATCCTCGAGCCAAACCTCAAGGTAATCGAGCCTGTGCTTCTGGCTGTACATTTGTGCGTTCGTTGCTCAAAGTAGCCATTGACACGTGCTTGGCTTGAACGTATCAAAGATCAAAGGAATGCGTTGTTCTCCAGACGCCCTGCTGGAACGCAGAGTTGAAATCCAGGCGTCGTGTATTTGTTCGCCGCGTGTACACCTTAGTCGACGTCGTCGTCATCGTCATCGTCATCATCCTCTCCCCCACCCCCTCTCCTCTTCTTCGTCTGCGTCGTCGTCGTCACGCCCTTCAACCGGCGTGGGACGCTTGACACTATGCTTACTGACTCGTTGCTTTCGCTTCCTCGGCTTCCTTGTCGTTGTCTTTGTCGTCGTCGTTTCCCTTCTCTTCCTCGTCTTCTCCTTCCTTCTTCTCTCCGACCACATCGTCGACTTTGTCAGCGACGGCTTGGACCTCGTCCAATGCGCTTTTGGCAACGTCGTCGCGGTCGAGCGTCGGCATCTCGTTGACGTCGTCTTTCGACGGCACAATGACTTTGAGTCCCAGGTCCGGTTGCTTGCTGTACACGCGGAGACCGATCACGCAGCTCGCGTTCCAGGGGTTACGATTAGGATCCTTCTCGTTGTCGTCCTCGTCCTTCTTCGCGGGCTCAGATGTAGACGGGATGGAGGGCGATGTGGAGGCAGGTGTGCAGACCCCGCTGGGTACGGGAGTGGAGGTTCCGGACGCGGAGGCCGAGGAAGTTCCCGATGCTGCCGCTGACGACCCGACGGGTAGCTGGCCCTTTTGATGGGCTAGGTCGTAGAGCTTGCCGATCTGCGTGATCTTGTCGCGGCGGTGGATGTTCTTCCTGATGACGTCCTCGACCTCGCCGCGGCTGGTGGCATGGGCCTCGACCTTGACGAGCACTGTATACGTGCCCTTGGTCAGGTGGAGTTCCACGTTCACAGAGCGCACGAGCTCGTAGTTGAGCTTGCTTCGAGAGAGATACTCCTCATCGTCGTCATCGTCCTTCTGCACCCGGAACTGCATCGTGAAGTTATACTTGCCCTGCAGGCCCTTGAAGTAGCGGTCGTCGAGCTGGGAGAGCACAATCACGGCGTCGGTGTCGTCCGGCACGTCGATGGAGAAGTGGTTGGTCTGGTAGTCGAGCGTGCTCCACGGCACTTGCACCGACATCCACTGCTGCGCGACGTGCCAGTCGGGGCCGAAGATGCGCGTCCGATCAATGTACTTGTACTTGCTGAGCATGTCCTTGTAGGTCATCCAGAAGATGCCGTCGTCGCCAAATTGGTGGTTCAGCCTGATTAACCACTCGGCCGTCCATTCCTTAGAGCCATCGCTCCAGGCGCCGGTCCATTCTTTGCGGCCCCAAGGGTTGCGGATCTTGACCAGCCGTTGACCGTGGCCCTCGTACACGTCGAGGACTGCATAGGCATGTTGGCTGACGATGCCGGATCGCCGTTCTTCACGGACCTTTTCATTCGCAACCAGGTAAGGGCGCCATTCACGCCAGCGCGCTGCGGCACAAGAAAATACAAAATCCTTGCCGATGCGGCTGAGCTCGTTCTTCCAGAACGCCTCGGTGTCGAGGATGTTGGTTGTGTAGATTTCCGTCGTGACTCCGCCGGTAAGGTCTTCGATGGCTTCTCCTGTCTGACCGCCAGAAATGGAAGCATAGTCGCCGTGGGCCTTGGCGTAGGCTTTTTCGAGGAGACTGACCCACGTCTCATTCTGATCGCGACATTGGGCGAAGTACAGGGATTTGGAGCCACGCTGGAAGAGTTCTTGATATTGATCCTCCTGGTCCGGCCGGCGGATTCCATACTGCGTTAAGACGACGTCTCCGCTTTCATCGTATGCAGGAGCTCGGAGGTACAGCTTGTCGTCGATAATGCATTGGTGCCATTCTCCGTCTCGATGGAAGACGAAGCCGTAGACGCCGACTGCCTCGTCTTGAATGACGCAGACACGGTCAATAAATTCCTGGTTGCAGCCGAGAGCAGAAATGGCAGCGAGGAACCAGCAGTCTCCGGCCGAGCCTTGCAAGATGTCATCGTACGAGGCTCCGTTCACGTAGAACTTTGGCTCGTCGAAAATGTCCTGGGGCAATGATCAGTCGACGACCATGAAAGCGCCAAGTTTACTCACAGTAACCCGTTTTGCATCCGCCGGGTGCTCCTTGTCGTCGTCGTCAATGACAAGACCGTCCAGACAATCTCTGATCCGCGTGATCTTGAGATCTCTTTCGATGTCCCAATGTGAATCGGTGTACTTCTGGTTTGCGGCCCGGCACTCCTTGACTATGCGTTTTACATCGCGGATGCAGGATTCCTTGGCGTCCTCATATGACTTGATGGCCTTGTGCGCGATTTCGCCAACGAGGGTGACGGCGCTGAGATCCTTTTCGGTGATGCGGTCGGGAAGAACTCGAGTGACCTTGCCGGTATACTCGGGATCGAAGTTCTTCCAGAATTTCTTCATCTTGGCTTGAGGATGGGGCTTCTTCTCCTTTGCAGGAGGTGGAGGGGGAGCCGGCGGCTTGTCGGGCACCAGCATGAGCTTGATCGTCTGGCCACCTCCCAGGACCAAGCCGTCCTTGGGCACGGCTGGATCATTGCCGGTTGGATGTGCTGTGATGTCGATATCATTGTTTTCCTGGCGTCCATTTGCACTACCACGTCTTTGACTCTTCATTTCGAAGTCGATGCTGGCGGACTCGTCACGGTCATCATCTTGGTATATAACCCGGGGTGGCCGGTCCGGGTGGCCATCACGAACAAAGAGTGGTCGAGAGGTCATTGTTTGCGGCAAGGCTGCAGTGTATGCTATGTCGGGTACAAAGAAGTGGAGCAGGACCCTACATTTTCAGGGTCCAGATTATATATGCCTTCATCGTATAATTCGGCACGACGAGGCTTGGGGAAAGAGGTTAGGCCGCCGCCCTGCGCTTCCCGGCGTGTGAGACACTAGGAGCAGGCATCGTAATCCTATCGTCGACGATAGCACCGTATAGCGAGGCTTGGTTAGTCACACAAATTAGCGGTAAGAAAGTTATCGATACCCGTCGTGGTTTAGCCGAAAGGGGTGGCTTTTGGTTGATTAGCCTCGTTGGGTCCAGACTCAGCCATAGCGTGATAAGACAAGTCGGACTGGAGAACCCGGCTTGCTGCGAGGGTCTTTCGGGCGCCAATGAATCGGCGCCGTTGATAACAGGAGCATTGGGAAGTTCCGAGGCCGCCTGCTCGAAGGATGAATGCGGCACATTGTCGGGACCGAAGGCAGACAATCACAAGGTCCAAGCGTTGATAGCCAGCTGGATAATGGGGCCAGTTGTCGAGGCACTGCCAGAGCGCTGGACGGCAATGTTCGCGTTCGGCACGGCATCGACCAGTTGGCCTGTGCACGGAGTCATGCAACGTGGGACGAAGGATTTCGGCAGGAGTCATCTGGGCCGGCGAAGGCCGGCAGAGGGGCGAGCTGAGGGTTGGGGCGCTGAAGCGAGCAGCGACGAAACCCCTTCCGTAAGCGAGTCATGTCCGAGTCGACTTTGATTGTAAGTTCAACCGTTGAGGCATATGTCAGATGAGGCTGAATCGGGGACGAAGCCCGCATTCCGCTGCAGCCTGCGGCAAGAGACGCCAGCAGACGCCAGTCACGCTTCCCCCAAATCGTATTGGTCAGCAGCCAGCGGTGAGGCACCGCCAACACCGGCGCCATCACCCTCACCAACGCCCCCCGCCAACGCTACAATTACCATCCCCCAACAATCCGGGGCAGCAGCATTTAGATGCAGGGACGCGTTCTCGTAAAATGAGATTGTGTGGCTACAATTCCTAAGCCAAATTCCTGCCACCGTGTCACCAAGTGTGATGTTCCGTGGTATGATTTGGACCCTGAACTGCCTGCAAACTGTAGCAGAACAGGCACCTGTTGGCTTGATCCGTCGCGGGGCCAGTATCCGTCTGGCAGACTCGGTACTGCAAGCACATTCAAAGGGTATCTCATCTGCATTGATTGGCTAAAGCATTGGTGATCAGGCTGCTGCGCAGGACATCCAAATCTTGTCGGCGACCTTCTGTAGCAACTCTGACCCTTTGGCGTATCATTCCATTTCGTTGAAAGTTCCAGTTAGTGTGAAGTCCTCCCCCTGGTGGAACATCTTGGGGCGTGGCGCCCACGGCATGAACAAGCACACCATGTCGGAGTTGAACGGCGAATTTAAAGCTCACCGCGATCCAACCAATTACTTGTGATAATCCTGTCAGCCCTGTTCAACTGAGTCACTACTTCTTCGTATACCTACGAATTATGGACTACACAGAAGTGAGATCGGCCTTACCGGTCCTTTCTCCGCCATTGTCAACAACAACAACGATAATTTAGCCTCAAAAGGCTCCGAGGCCACATTGCGGAAAGTGTCATTAATGTCTGAACTTCAGCTTCATGAAGTATTAATGCTACAGACACATTTTCCAAACCTCATTGACATACTCCTCCTGTGGGCTCTCTGTAGTCAGCAGCTCTTCAACCGACAAGCATACGAGATCCCAGAACATGCAGCCGTTATGAACTACCCGTACATCTGAGATGGGTCGCCAGACGCATACTCCATCAGTACCTACGTATCAATTGGTTCTAACACTACCTCTGACATGTTGCCAATTGACCAGGATATCTAACAGTCTCGGCTGGGCAATCTGTGAACAAAGCTTGTGTATGGAGACAAATGCTGGGGACCAATACAAGCTCTCAGGCGTACTCCACTATCCAAAATGCTCGAGCATCGCGAGGTGGTGCCGCCATTGCAGAATTGTTGTGTTTGTAAGATTCTTCAGGCTCCAGGATAGCAGCACCAAGATCTTGAAATGTAATCTCAGATGACCACGGCTTGGACATTGCGGCGTGTTGGAAGCAATTGCACAAGCTCATCCAGTAATTCTGGAGAGCCCTTCTCGCAAGGTAAAAACTTGCGGTGAGGCGAAAGGTCAGGTTAATTATGCGGAGGGTAACGCCGATAACGCCGGGCGCGGCTGGCTTGTCCTCCGAAGGTCTCGTTCCCCGAACTGCGTGTCATCCGTGCTTAGTATACGAGTACGGAGTACGGCGTCTGCGTTTGGATTTGCAGTTTCCTCAGTGTTATCGAATTGAAAACTCTGCCTGCTTGAACCTTTTCGCAGGCTGTTTCTTCCTCAAGTACTCTCCCATGCTTAGTCCATTGCGATAAATGAGGGGTTCAGACGGGCTGCAGTCGGTGTTGACTGCGACGGGACGTTTTCCGCGAAACTCAGATCTTCCTCTCTCTCACTTCGAAACCCAGCCGAGACGACCACTATGCGGTGACCCTGAAGGCTGGGGCCCGGTGAGCTCGCTACGATGGGATCTAACACCCTGCTTCCTTGACGTCTGGCTAATTGGGGTTGCACTCTGGGGGATTTTGTTCGGGACCGGAGCCCTTTGGTACTTGTTCAAGAAACGCATCGCCCAGGACGTCCCCAAAAACTGGCATTTCTATACAAAACTGTGAGCTAAGCTGGACGTACGCTGTGGCCGATCTAGGAGCTGACTGAAAGCCAGGACCATCATTCTCGCCATCCTCGTTGTTACTGCCCTTCAAGCCGCCCTCCAAATTGAAAGATTGCCGGGAATATGGTTTCAAGACATCAGATTCTACACGACAATCGCCACCATTGTGTCCCTCTTATTCGTATTCGCTGTACAATACTATGAGCATTGGCGGTCACGGAACCCAAATGGCGTTGTTCTATTCTACTGGGTCTTCTTCATCCTGGCCAATGCCGTCAAGCTGCGGTCGCTGGTGACCAGGGAAGCATACAAGGATCGGCTTCCCTACTTTGTCGCATTCAATGTCGGTCTCGGCCTGGGGATTGTCGAGTTTATCCTCGAGTATTTGGTGCCAAAAAAGCAGAGTGCATACGACGCTTTGGGAGCAGATGATGAATGCCCGTACGAATATGCCGACATCTTCTCGGTACTCACTTTTGGCTGGATGACCCCAATGATGAAATTTGGCTACAAAAACTTCCTCACCCAAGATGATCTCTGGAATTTGCGTAATCGGGACTCTACCAGGGTCACCGGGGATCTACTGCAAAAGGCCTGGGCAATCGAGCTGGAAAAGAAGAAACCGAGCCTTTGGATAGCACTCGCCAGGGCATTTGGAGGCCCATATCTTCGAGGAGCATTCATTAAAACAATCAGCGACTCTTTGGCGTTTGTGCAGCCGCAACTTCTGCGACTTCTCATCACTTTCGTCGATTCCTACCGGCCTGGGCATGAACCACAGCCAGCAATTCGCGGTGTGGCCATTGCATTGGCAATGTTTATAACTTCAATCTGCCAGACAGCGGCCTTGCACCAGTACTTTCAACGTGCCTTTGAGACCGGTATGCGAGTAAAGTCATCCTTGACTGCGATGATCTATTCGAAATCCCTCCGTCTATCGAACGAGTCGCGTGCCACGAAGTCTACCGGCGACATCGTGACATATATGAGTGTCGACCAGCAGCGTCTGGCTGACCTCGCGCAATGGGGACAACAATTGTGGTCAGCACCTTTCCAGATCACGCTCTGCATGCTCTCGCTGTACAACTTGGTGGGGGTCGCATGTTTGGCTGGAGTTGCCGCCATGATTGTCATGATTCCAGTCAATGGATTCATCGCAAGGTTCATGAAGAAGTTGCAGCTGTCCCAGATGAAATACAAGGATCGCCGCTCTCGCCTGATGACGGAAATACTCAACAACATGAAGAGCATCAAGCTATACGCATGGGGTTCTGCATTCATGGATAAGTTGAGCCATGTGCGCAATGATTTGGAGTTGAACAACCTGCGCAAGATTGGCGCGGCACAGTCATTCGCGACCTTTACATGGTCTTCGACACCATTCTTCGTCTCGTGTTCGACATTCGCTGTCTTTGTGTTGGTAAATGACCGACCGTTGACGACAGACCTGGTATTTCCTGCATTGACTCTGTTCAATCTCCTGACGTTTCCCCTCACCGTACTTCCGATGGTCATCACAAGCATTATCGAGGCATCGGTGGCTGTGGGGCGATTGACTGCTTTCTTCACTGCGGACGAACTCCAAGACGATGCCGTTAGATTTATCGACGAGCCGGCCCAACAGGCAGGAGAGACATCTGTTTCCATCAAGGACGCCACCTTCACCTGGGACAAGGATTCGGGCAAGAACGTGCTAGAGAACATCAATTTCAACGCCAATAAAGGGGAACTTACCTGCATTGTTGGCAAAGTGGGCGCAGGCAAGTCGTCGCTTTTGTCATCAATTCTAGGCGATCTCTACAAAATCCACGGCGAAATTGTCGTCCGAGGCCGGATTGCTTATGCGGCACAGTCACCCTGGATTATGAATGCCAGCGTGAAGGAAAACATCGTGTTCGGACATCGGTGGGATCCGCTCTTTTACGAGCAAACAATCAATGCTTGTGCTTTAGCGGATGACTTCCGACAACTACCAGATGGTGACTCAACGGAAGTCGGAGAGCGTGGTATCTCTCTGTCCGGTGGGCAAAAGGCTCGGCTTTCCCTGGCACGAGCAGTCTACGCACGGGCCGACGTTTACCTCCTAGATGACGTTCTCTCTGCAGTCGATCAACACGTTGGACGCCATATCATTAACAATGTCCTTGGACCGGACGGACTATTGAACGGGAAAGCGAGAATCCTTTCTACGAATGCCATCACGGTCTTGAAACAAGCGGACTACATGTACCTTCTCCGCGATGGCTCCTTCATCGAGAAAGGAACTTACCAGCAACTCATGGCCATGAGAGGTGAAGTGGCTTCCCTCATCAAGACCTACACAGCCCAAGAGCATGAATCTGAGGGAGAACGCAGCCCCAGTATCGAGGGAATGGAGTCTGATGATTCGACCACCGTCGTCGGTGCCGATGGTATGCAGGACGAACTCGACGCAGAAGAGGCCGAAGAGTCACGACAAGAAGTTGGCGGGTTGGTACCTATTCGCCCGGCCCCTACTGGGCCTTCCAAAGCTGGGCGGAAATCCAGCTATGCCACGCTTCGTCGCGCTTCAACCACAAGTTTCCATGGACCTATGGGCAGAGTCAATGACGAAGAAAACGGCGGCCTAAAGACCAAGCAACTGAAGGAGACCGCCGAGCAGGGAAAAGTTAAATGGTCCGTATATACCTCGTATGCTAAGGAAAGCAACCTCGTCGCAGTTGGGATATACTTTATTGCTCTCCTTGCCGCACAAACAGCGCAAGTTGGAGGCAGTTTCTGGCTGAAGAGATGGTCTGAGATCAACGAGTTGTATGGTCGAAACCCTGCGGTGGGCAAGTACATCGGCATCTATTTTGCTTTCGGGATTGGTGGCGCTGCCTTGGTTGTCGTCCAGGTACGTACCTGTCATTTTCTGCCTCTTTCGCCGGTCCAGGTCTGCTTCAGGGCCTTTGGAATCTGTCTCCTGCCTGTGACCCTGTTTTCAGTTTATTGCGCGTTACACAGAGTGATTGGAGAACTGACACATCTGGTGCCAAATTTTTAGACCTTGCTGCTCTGGATTTTCTGCTCGATTGAGGTATGTTTTCCCCTCCCCTAGGTACCCGCTGCCTGGCTCCACGACTTCCACGTCTTGGGATCTCATCTTTCCCCTTCGCTGCTTCTGTGATCGATCAGTCGACGCGCTCATTCGTCACGTCAAGATCAAGGGTGCAAGGTGCAAGTGCCTGCATGCGAGACACGGGAAGGATCGTGGGCTACGAGCTCACATTTTGATTCCTTGTGGTCACTTTCCCCGGCTGACACGCTTTCCTCAGGCTTCGAGAAAGTTACATGATCGAATGGCATACGCAATCTTCAGATCGCCGATGAGCTTCTTCGATACCACTCCGGCTGGACGAATCTTGAATCGCTTTTCGAGGTACGTCACAATCATTCATCGGAACACATGCACCAACATGGCTGGGGGTGTAGCTGTATGCCGCTGGGTCCGTTCCGTGGCTTAGAAAACATCGTCGTTGGGATGTGATTTCCGTGCATATGTGCTAACCTTGGGTTGTGTTTAGCGACATATACCGGGTCGATGAAGTTATCGCCCGCACATTCAACATGGTAAGGGTCCTCCGGTCCAAGTCAACACTTACATTTCGCAGCACATTATAGTCTAACATACGGAACAGCTCTTCGTCAATACAGGCCGTGCGCTCTTCACCCTGGGCGTCATTGCTGCCTCAACACCGATTTTCCTGGTCCTGGTCCTCCCGCTCGGCTTCATCTATATTGTCTACCAAAAATACTATCTGCGCACGTCTCGTGAATTGAAACGTCTGGACAGCGTCTCTCGCAGCCCCATATACGCTCATTTCCAGGAATCCCTGGGTGGGGTGAGCACCATCCGCGCTTATCGCCAGCAAGCGAGGTTCACGCTTGAGAACGAGTGGCGTATGGACGCGAATCTGAGGGCTTATTTCCCAAGTGTCAGTGCTAACCGGTGGCTGGCTGTGCGGTTGGAGTTCATCGGGAGTATCATTATCCTTGCATCTGCGATTTTTGCAATCATCTCGGTGACGACGGGAAGTAAACTCTCTCCTGGCATGGTGGGCCTTGCGGTAGGTTCTCCGTCTTTTCGGCCCCTCCTCCACCGGGGATGTCCTTCCATGTGTCACCCACGGGCGGACGGGCCGTGGAATCCAGGCTGATGCTAAGAATACTGACCTGTCCCAGATGTCATACGCTCTGCAGATTACACAGTCCCTGAACTGGATTGTTCGCCAGACAGTCGAGGTGGAGACCAACATTGTCTCGGTGGAAAGGGTGCTCGAGTACGCAAGCCTACCAAGTGAGGCTCCCGATGTCATCTTCAAGAGCAGGCCGAGCATCGGATGGCCAGCACATGGACAGATCACGTTCAAGAATTACTCCACTCGGTATCGGGACGGCCTGGACCCCGTGCTTAGAGACATCAATCTTAGCATCAAGTCCCGGGAAAAAATCGGAGTGGTTGGAAGGACGGGAGCAGGGAAGAGTTCCTTGACGCTTGCGCTGTTCCGGATCCTCGAACCGATATCAGGGCACATCAGGTATGTGAGATCCATCAAGCCTTAATGTTGATGTGAAAAAAAGTCGCTGCTTCGGATGGGTATTTAGGCGAAGTGGCAGTATGCTAAACTTTCCCTTATTACAGCATCGATGGCCTCAATACATCGACTATCGGCCTCCTAGATCTGCGCAGGCGGCTAGCGATCATCCCCCAAGACGCTGCCTTGTTCGAAGGAACGATACGTGACAATCTTGATCCTCGCCATGTTCATGATGACACGGAGCTCTGGAGCGTGCTAGAACATGCTCGCCTCAAGGCGCATGTCTCGGACATGGAGGGTCAATTGGATGCTGCTGTTTATGAAGCTGGTGAGTGCGCCACCGAGAAATGACCCATGCAATTCGTGTTTGACTGACTCTGGAATGTCGGATCAAGGCTCAAATCTGAGTCAGGGTCAACGTCAACTGATATCCCTGGCGCGGGCCCTCTTGACGCCAAGCAACATCCTTGTACTGGACGAGGCAACCGCCGCCGTCGACGTGGAGACGGACAAACTGTTGCAGTCCACGCTGCGAAGCAACGTGTTTGAGAACCGCACTATCATCACCATTGCCCATCGCATAAACACGATTCTGGACTCTGATCGCATCGTTGTCCTCCAGCAAGGGAAGGTTGCAGAGTTTGCCACCCCCGAGGAGCTGATCAAGAAGCGCGGCTTATTTTACGAGCTTGTGCGCGAAGCTGGATTGCTGGATGGGTTTGGTAATGGCACTGCGGTTCCGAACCAGCAGTAGCCGGCGGTGCCCGTGCTCTACTCTGCTGGCCCCATGCTTGCAATACATCATAGACCGCTGGGGAACCAATGCTCTTTGATCCGTATTCCCTCCAGCGGCTCGAGCGTTCCGAGCATTCAGAAGAGTATGGATGCTGATTCGCCGGGTGCGCCCAGTGGGCCAAGTTCTTGCCGCAAAGCCAGGCCTGAAGGTCCACGTCGCACTCAAACAGGCTGTTGCCGTGTGCGATCAGCAGCTGCCTTCAGGACCGGGCAAAAACCGCCCAGAATGCAAGATGCGAGACGTACGTCGCTCGTTTGCATCCTGACAGACCAATCAGATTGACGTAACACAATTGGGTGCGAGTAGCTGCTTTGCAGACTTTTGGTGGGCAGTCCGGGTGCATGTGCTGTGGAACCGTTGAGCGTGTCCACCGTCTTCCGGCCAATTCCCAGGATGGATTGCAAAAGCTCTGTGGTAATTGCTTGGGCTCGCTGTGTCTAGGCAAATCCACGGCGAAATCTCTGCCGAGTCGCACAAACCGACCGAAGGTGGCACAAGGAGGGAGCACCGAGGAGGGGAGCGTCGCACAGCGATGCATGGGACCGCGGGCACCCAAGACGTAGAATGAGTACGGGGAAATTTGTATAGAATACCTCAAAAGACATCATCACCGTGCCATGATCGTTGTTCCTGTTACCTGATTGATCGATGGTCTGACCAGATCGTAGTGGTACCGGTCCCACAAGCCTCCTCTTAAAAATCTCAAATCCGGCAGGAGACAGCCACAAACAAAGCCGGCCAATGACAACGGGGGGTAGGACTGGAGAAGGCGGCGCCACCAATGCAAGCGATGGACGGAGCGGTTGGGCCATCCCCCTTCCGAACTCTTCCATTTCCATACTCGTATGGTGGAGACAGTCGCGAAAGGAAGAGAGTCCCTGTTCGGCCATGGACGCTCGTAAAGGGCAATGGGTCCAGTCCTCCGGACATAGATGGTACTTGTGTTAGAATGGTTGAATCGGATCGAGAACCTCCCACTGGTTCTAGGATGTTGGCCCCCGATGGCTGCGTTTCGCGTGGCCAGCCTTAGAGGTCACGGCGCCCTCGTCCTTCGGAGCGTCCATTATGACAGGCAGGCGTGTGCCGAAGCCCAGACGAGGCACAAGCGGCAGACGGTGCTACCGACAAAGGCCCAATTAGGCTTGGGTCATCAATCGACCCGCCGCCTGCGATGGTGTGGAGCCGGAGATCAATCTACCGAGGAACTCGTACTGGGTAGCGCATGTCGACTTCAAGGTCGCCAGCATGTCGATCCGGAGGGGGTTGGATGTGAACCGAAGCATGAATAGCATGCCACCCAGTAGTGTCGGACGACAAACTGGGATAGGCTAGAACAATATTGGCAAGATGGTTGATTGTACATAGGCGCAAACCACCGATACAATCCATGTCCAGGATGACCAGAGATGTTCCCTACAGTTCGGTGTCTCGGGTGCCGTGGGTTGTTGGCTTGGTGGACGGCGAGCCGCCACTGACTCACAACGTGCAAACAGGGAGCAGGCCAGGAGTCCGGAGAAAGGACTCGGGAGCGAGACACTCCACTGCCCCATGCGGCTGTGGCACAGGGCAGCCTACGTTGTCTTGTATCGTGTCCGACTTCCCATCGGAACTGGGCAGGCATGAAAGGTTTCAGAGACGGGACGACCTGCGGGCGTGGAAGCGTCTAGCTTTTAGGATCTGCTTGTTGTTTGCTTCACTCGGTTAGTTCTCTGGACCGCTGTCAAAGGTTTGCTTCGGGACTTCCTCCCAGGAGGGTGTTTGGCGAGGACGCTGAATGACGACTTATCACGCGTGCCTCGTAGAAGCAAGGGGAGACTTGCTAGTCAGAGGGCCCCGTATCGGCTCGACGGGCGGGTGGCGAGCTCCAACAGCCGTAGCTTTTTCACCTGGGTTGCTGGAGGCCCATTGGCGCGATGACTAGAGTATGACAGAGTGCTGTCGCCTAGCGTGTGCCCATGACTTAGTGGTACGGACGGGAGGCAACAGGAGGGGGCCTCGCATCTTGGTATGGGGCAGCTGTGACGATGGGCTAGGGACCAGAGTTCGTGTATCTGGCTTAGCATCGGATGAATGGAGCAGCCGCACCCAACCGCAGGGGCACCGGCCAATAGCCACCAGGCGCGGCGCAGCCAGCTGGTCAGTTGCACGGATGCGCCTCCGACTGTGGTGCCCAGTCACCAGCACTGACTACTGCGGCTGTTACTAACGAGGAACCAGAGTGCATCATGCGGTTCTCGATCGAGCGTGCCACGATGCACAGTGTCGTGGGTGCGGCTGCCCTTCCCCGGTGCAGTCACGTCGCCCCTCCACCCTCAATTTGATTTGACTGGACGCATTGGCAGAACCTACGAGGGTACCACGACTCTGTGGGAGGCTCCCGATACTCCGTCAAAGGCTCCCGATACGCCTGCTGCCGACAAGTAGCAAGAAGGTGCCCCCCTGGAGACGTAGCGACGGTCCGTCGCTGGTCGCAAGGCCTGCCGGAAAGTCCATCGCATGCGGTGATGGCATTCTACCATTTTCCCACCGGGCCCCGCAACGGCGCAAAGTCAAGGCTGGCTTTCCTACCGCGCAGGCTGACCAGGAACCACGGTCGCCACGCTGCCTGCCTTCAACAGAAAGGCACGGTATCCTCGGCCTCCCGTTGACGGCTCGGTGCAACGGTGGACAGGGCGACAAGTCGACGGAGCAAGACCACACCTCTCCACACACCTGGCATGCCAGATGCCGGACTGGATCGAGCAGCACAGCCTCTGTGCTCGAGATTTCGCTCCCAAGTTCCCTTTCACTGTTCGTGCCCATTCGGTGACAGCAGCTGCCACTCTTAGTCGCGATTGCCACGGCCTCTCCAGCCAGACTGCCCTCACGAACGCCCTTCGATCTCTACTGCGCCGTCTGCTCCGTAATGTGATTTCTATCTGGCTCGCTCGCTCCCCAATCGCCCGCTGCCTTTTCTGCTCATTGGCTGCGTGCAGGCTCTCGTCTAATTGAGAATTGGATATACATCTCCGGCTCGACCGCGCGAGAGATCCAGTTCTCTCCTCCTTCCTGGACCCGTCCTCTCGTGCCCTATCCGCCCATCCGACCCAAACGCTTCCATCGGCACGACATCAACTCGAGCTGGTCGCGAAAGCAACGTCGAAGCAAACAAACATCGTCAGAACAGTCGTCTTAACGTGCATTGCCCGAACTCCACCCCTCTCGTCCCGCCTCCGGCCGTGGAAGTGGAATCCTCTTTCAACAATCCAGAATCCTCACTTGACCGAAGCCCTTCTTCAGAACTCTATCTTGACGCTGCAAGCTCCTAGCTCCCCTGGTGTCGGCACGAGAGAAACGTCATGGTGACCGTGTAGAGCTGCGTGGCGATTCTACCATCATCACCCGGCCGGCTTTGTCTTTGTTTTTTTCGATCACTGTTTTGGGGGTTTTGTCTTGTTTCGTCGGCAAGGCTGTCCTCGCTGCTGTTCACATCTACGACAAGGCATCCGCCGCCACCTCGATCGCGCCGGCGCATTGTATTTTCGCGTAACAACGACGTGTACTTTGGCGTCGTCACGCCAAGATAGCCCGTTGATAAAGGTCTGTCATGATTTCTCTTCGCCGCCGGCTTTTGTCGTATACCGGATAAAACAGCATTGGGGCATGCCGTTTTGACTCTGAGTGGCGAGAATACATGGAAAGTTTTGACTTTGCAGTTCGCTCCCCTAGCGACCGAGACAGCGAAAGGCTAAAGAGGCTCGGGCGGCTTTTTGTCGCAAGGGTCCAGCCGACGGAACGCACATGTGTGGTTGCCCCCCCTTGCTGATCTCTCACTGGGCCTGGTACGGCCTGGACTACGTCGAAGCTCCTCCTCGCCATTTCCCCACAAGCACACCGCTAAACGCTGCAGCCGATAAGCCTCGTGCCTGCGATTGCCCCTCTGCCATTGACCGCGCTGGTCACGCTTTGTCGCTGTGCCCGTGGGATTGGGCTAGCGGTGCATTTGGTGCTCTAATCCTCTCGGCTCGGACCAGGTTGCTAACAGCTCTGTCTCCTTAGATTGAAACTCTACTGGGTCTTTCCAACATTTCCCCCCACTCATCCTCGTCGCGCCTCGACCATTTGCATACATATAGGTCGACCCGGCCATCTTCACCTCTGCCGTCGCAGGTCCGAGGTGGAATGTCCGGCCGATCAACATGACGTTAGGAATGGATTCACCGCAGCCTCATTTCTTCTCCACCGACACCAAGGAAGTAAAGACAGAACCTGCGATCGCCTCTCCATCCCGGTCACGGGAAGAGAAGCAACAGAACTTGATCGTGAGCTGCTGACCAGAGCGGACACACAAAGATCCGGGTTGGCTGACAACTGCGTGCAGAATGAAATCAAAAAACTTGTCGCAGAGTGCGAAGACTTCATTGGACTCGTCCCGGGTCCGCGGGGCGTGCCCGAGATTGTCGTCTCCCCAAATCTGAAGAAGGACAAATGGACGATCATCAGAGACGCGCAAGAGACTTTCACCCAGTTTCTGTCCATGCGCGGCCCCGGTGGCAAGGGTGCGTGCCTTCCGGAATCCATGGGTCCGGTGACTGACCTCTGCAGGCTACTCTCGGGGCCCTGCCCGACAATGTGCGAAAGTGTGCAAAGAAGAACCGGAGATAGAGGCTCGCGCACCCGGTGGCTCTATATCTCTGTCGGTACACCGTCCGCTTAAGCGCCATAGGTCCAGAAAGAGCACCTTGCGAGATCCGTCCTATGCCAGGTCTCGACACGGTGGCGGCGGAATGAGAGTAGTCGAGGCGTCTGCATCGCAGATACGCGTGGACGACCACAAGAGGCTTGCCGAGTGGTATAAAGATGCCTTTTTGGGATTGCAGCAGGTATCGTGTCGCCTGGTGGCCAAGATTTGGATCAAGAAAATCCACCCAAAGAAGGTAGGGTGTCCGCCATCAACCGAATGCGCGGGATCTCAGGGCTGACGTGATAAAGCAATCGACCCATCCTTATAATGGCCAGATGCCCCGGAATACCACGCCCGATTCGGATCGGACTAGGCCTCCTTACTGGCCCATTGGTACGTAACCTGCTCCAGCAACGGTCGGTTCTCTAACATGGCTGCCATCCTAGACGTCCGACACCGAGAACCCGATCATATCGGCAAAGATGGTACGCCCCTGGGAGTCTTCCCCCAAAGACATGAATGCTGACCATGTGTAGAGAGGACACAGCTACTGGTGCACCTACTCACAAACACGCCCCAACCGGTGGTAACAAATCCGCCGTCCGATCCCGCGCACCAGCAGTTCGTCTACGCTCAGGATCTGCTGGAGTGCCTTGAGCCTAAGAAAGGCGAGCGCGAGCTGACCAATGAACGTTGGGATACGATCGTGCAAATCATCAGAACCCGAGAGATGCAAGAGCAATATGCTGCTGGTGAAATAGGTCGGTCTTCTTGACGTGCATTTGAGCATTGTCGCAGAACTAACCTGGTCAGATGGTGATACACTCATCTTCCTCGCCGATTACAGTAATGCTGCTGCCGCCTCGAGACTGGGCGCGATCAACTCCGACGACGACGAACTCGACTTCGACGGCATCCCGCGAGGCGTGTCCAGTGACGGCTCGGACGCCGCAGGTGAAAACCGGGAGCCGACGCCGGATACTTCAACCCAAACATCCCCTACGGATCAAAGCATCATGGATGGCTCTGTGCCGATCAGTAGATCACGCAGCTTAGCCGACACCTCGACTTTCCCCGGACGCCGTATAGCCACCTGTCGATCGCGGCCAAGCTTCAGTGGAGGTCAAGTCGCACCAGCCATGCCGATTCGAACAGGTGCAAGCTTTGCCCCGGAGATGTCGATGAGTATGGAGAGTTCTTTGCCGCATGGGGAGGCTGCCATGCTATCCCTGGTCGGGGTGACCCCCCGATTACCGTCGCTCATGTTTGGACGCATGGAAAATCACGCCGGCACCGCAGAACTGATGCAAATTGCCGGGCACAGCGGACATCCAGCTGCAAATTTGCAATTGTCGACTTGGCCCGAGGACATGGGACCCGAGCCGCCGGCAGAGATGTTCGGCATTCCACCAACAATGACACCAACCAGCATGAGGCATCCATATTTCGGGTCTGAGAGGCTCGATGTGGCTCGAGAGATGCAAAGCGGCATGCACCCTGCCGTCCTCAGTCCAGTACATTATCATGATTATGTTGACAGCACACGCCGTGCGTTGCCGTTCCGGGCGGCCGACCCACAGCATTCGGCCATGATGCCCACCCAGGACGTGAACATGGGAATGATGGGTGGCCATTTCTACTGATGCTGCGACCTGAGCTTTGTCATCGAGAGGAGCAGTCTCAGACGACGAGAGCCAGACCTGATATTTTTGCAGCACTTCCAAGCTCCATCCTCAGACATACTGGCGCCCAGTTCTCAGCAACGATCAACGATCACCTGCGGCCTCCAACACTCCACATCCGCTCAGTCGGAATAGTAATTGTCGATATCACCGACAAACGGTCGCGCACAAGTCTCGTTCGGTTTTGGATTCTTCTTCGTCTAGGCTTACATTTCTTGTTGGGACGCGTCGTCGACATCCTGTCTCCATGTTCTAGGGGAATGCACAGCGTCCACGCCATTTTGATCCAGTCAAAGCAAAAAGTTTGGGTACCTTAACGACTTCAGCTGCTCCGGCAGCATTTTCTGGGGTGCCGGTGGCAAGACGCTACTCGCGACATGGTTGTCACCACAAGGCAGGGGACGGTCACGAGTCCAATTTTCGGCATTTGATTGATTTTGGATCTATGCAAGCGAACTCGAGAATTTTGAATCTACATACCCTGGTTATGGGTCGAGCAAGTTTATGTACCGCCCGTGGCGGAGTCCCAGGATGAACGTGAGCATGTACTGAGGTGTTTCCGGGACGGTGTAGAGTGTCAGATACTGGAACATTTAGCATGTGCAGATGCAATGGATTAAGTCCCAGCAAACATTTAGAACCAGAAGCAAGATTTTCATGTCGATATTGAGTTCGCCTGTCCCGAATGCCATCCGGGCGAATATGGGGCTCCCGCCCGGCCAGCCCAGCCAATCGTGCTGGGCGACTGTTCTGGGCGCCTTTCAGGGTCGAGTTGGCTGCGCGGCTTGCATTGTGAATTCCTTCCTTTCAACGCGACGTCCGCAAGCAGCCCGCCATCTTCCACTCCGGGGCCCATTGACACTGAACTGTTCTTGACTCGCCACTCGTGCGATCTCGCCCCATCGCCTCCTCATCCAATTTTCGTCCGATCCGTTTCCTTGCTCCGGCATGCCAACCCTCCGATGTTGATCGCCACATTTTGCGCAAATGTCGACGCCGCAGGCCACCCGCGGCCAACGCGGTGGCAGCTCCACCAGAGGAGGACGAGGGACGGCAAGCTCGGCCGCGCGAGGTCGCGGTAATGCTCGGGAGACCACCAACCCTCGCGGGAGAGGCAGAGGTGCGTCGACGACTCGCGCAAATGGAAACGGGAGGGGTGGAAGCCCCGCTGGCGAAGGGCTTTTGCAACGAATCCGGAATGATCTCAAGAGAGGAGCGGACACCGAGACAAGTGGACGAGGGAGAGGTGAGTGTGCCTCTGAGCGGGAGAATGAAGGGCGAAGGCAGGGACTGATTCGAGCCAGGGCGCGGAGCTAGCAGAGCAGCACCTTCTACATCCAGTCAGCGAGGACGCGGCCGTGGATTTGCAAACAATTCGAAGACGTTCAAAGCGCCGAGCTCGCAGACCTCGACGCCTGGTTCCCGGAGAGGATCTCCCGTCCCTGCTCGAGACCGAAATCTCATGAACACGAAATATGTCGAATTTCAGACGGTGCGTCTCTACCCCGTCCGTGTCAGGCTGATTACGACTATGCATATAGGTGTCTGACGTGCGAATAACCATTTTTAGCTCAAGCAAAGCCGTGAGGAGGAACGCGCAAAAGCAATTCGCGATGGAGTTTTGGCAGACCCGGAGAAGAAGACAAGCCTGGATAAAGCCATCACCCCGGTTGGCACCTGCACGGACATGTGTCCACGGTTCGAAAGAGTGGAGCGCATCGTCCAGAACATGGTCGATAGGGCAGAGAAGGTGAATATACCAGTGTGTTGATGGCAGACAGTTTGCTAAACGGCACGGGTAGGAACGCGATGACGAAGATGGCAAGGACTGGCCTGTGGAGGACCGTATGGTCAAACGATTTCGTCGCTCTGCTGCGGGCTACGACGAGCAGCTGCCCTCGGATATCCGGACGCCTGAGACTCTAAAGCGGACATTGGATTACCTCTTCGACAAGGTGATTGGTGATGCTGAACGACTGGCCACGGTACAGAAGTTCGTCTGGGACCGAACTCGGGGAATCCGGAACGACTTCTCCATCCAACAGGTCACCAACGCCGCGGATGTTAAGCTTGCTGTCGAATGCTACGAGCGGATCGCCCGTTTCCATATTCTCTCCCTGCATCAGCTGTCCAATCCCGACAACCTCCAAGAAGGAGAGCACTTCGATGCCTTTCAAGAAAGAGAACAGCTCAATAATACGCTTCTGTCCCTGATGTACTACTACGACGACCATCGAGACCGCGTCAACTTCCCCAACGAACCAGAGTTTAGGGCATATCTCGTCATCTTCGAGATCGTATCTCAGACACCAAACTTGGAAGACCGCATGCAGTCGTGGCCGGCTAGCATTCTTAATGACCAAAGAGTGAAGACGGCGTTGAAGCTGTACGCCGCTGCAGGAAACACTACGCTACCTCTCGGACCTCTGCATCCCCTGGCGACTGCCGCCATTGCGCAGGGCAACGGAGGGAGGTTTTGGCACGTTCTTGCCTCAAGATCGGTTCCGTACATCATGGCATGTCTTGCGGAGATGTACTTCGCCGAGGTTCGATTTGCAGCTTTGGATGCGCTGTGGAGATCACTCAAGCAGTCACCTCTGGGTCAACAAGCAAGGTCCAGAGAATGGAGCCTCAATGATGTGACAGACTTCCTGGGGTTTGACTCTGAAGATCAGACCAGGGAATTCTGCGAGGCCTTTGACTTGTCATTCGCCACTGACGAGAATGGGGGGGGATACCTGGACCTTCGGGCCAACCCTGCTATGTCTTTGGACAGTGCGTATACCCATGTCCACGCCACTTTACAAGTTCTGATATCTGTGTAGAGTCTTCGACCCCCGCACAACAAGTCTTTTCCCACAAGTATGTCGAAAAGAAGAGATACCGCCGGACGTTGACCGCCGTGGTAAACGGCGTAATCGTGGCGGACGCAATCCGGTCGGGCTCGATTGAACCCGACGAAGGAGAGCAAGGAGGACCCGAATATGACGCTGAAGATGACGCCGAGAGCATGTTTGTCGCGGAAGACCAACCGGTGCCCTCTCTGACCAATTCGTCCAAGTCTGGCTTCTCATTGAATCCGACAGCCTCAGCCTTTACACCGACATTTGGGACAACCACAACCTCACCGGCTTTTGGAAAGCCAGCAACAGACTCGCCCTTTCGCACATCGACAGGATCTGCGGGCTTTGGGAGTACAAGCAATACTATCTCAGACCAGCCTAAGACAGAATCGACGTTGGGAAAGCTCTCCAGTTCTGGCGGCTTTGGTTTTTCTACGACACCAACTCCATCCGGGTTTTCATCAGCCTTGGGCAAGACAGCTGATCCCAGCGCTTTCGGCTCGAAGACCACAAGCTCTCCGTCTGGATTAACGGAGACGTTTCGAAACCCGACAGTTCAGCAGCCACAACCGACAACCTCGACATCTGGTATTTTTGGCTCCTCAACAGCTCCCATCTCAACGCAGTCAACTCCATTTGTTTGGACTTCCGGGCAGTCCGAATCGACATCACAGCCTGAACGTCCTGCCGCACCCGCTTTCGGGACATACTTGGGATCGACAACATCCACGCCTCCCACCTTATCTTCAGGGCCTACTTTTCAACCGCTTTTCGGTCAGCAATCAGCACCACAGGGATCTATTTCTCCTGCGCCAGCATTGCGCGAACGTAAGCTTCTTTCCATTCTTCTCTCAATGTGCCTCTGGCATCGTGCATTTGAAATTGGTCACTAATGCCTGTCCTGCACAACAGATACGCCGTTGGCAAATCCCTTCTCCATCCCCAACTTTCAATCGCCTGCGACGTCCACCCCTCCGAGTCAGACGTCAGAAAATCAACCAGAGACGCCTGTGTTTACACCACCAGCTTGGTTCACATCCCAGTCACAATCAGCTCGGCCAACTTCGGCCGCGGCACCCTCATTACCATCTTTCACTGGACCATCACAAGAACCATCCAAGTCCACTGGAAGTGGCAAGGCTCCGTTCAAGCCATTGCTCGAGTCGAAAAAGGATCTTCGGCCTTCCTTCGAAACCGGTCCCTCTACTCCGACACTGCCAAATCCGGCTTTCCCACCAGACCATTCCGAGAAGCCGCCCCTAGCACCGACCTCGGCCTCACCTCAACCTCAGCGCAGCACCACTCCTCCATGTTCTCCACGCCAACCCCTCGCCCCGCCTGTCTTTACTCAAGCAGATCGCCAACGACTTGCTGCGAATGTGGCCCGTATTGGGTTCACTCAGCCGAACGGCCTTCTTCACAGTTTCCTCGAGTTCGCGCTCCGGGATCTGTTGACTACTGTTTTCAAGCAACATCAACAGGAGCGGCGTGATGCAGCCATTGGTAAGTTCATCTCCCTTTGCTACAGGACTCCGCTCTAATCGTGCAATTCTAGCATCTGTCCGCGGACGTATCCTTGCACGAAAATTTGGGTTCCTGTGGCGACAACGAGCTTGGAACAATAGTCTCAACCGACGCGCGAAGAACAGACGCCAGCTCTTTGCAGAGACAATCAGAGCTGAGCAAGCAAGAAAACAAAGAAGTGATCAAGAGCTGGAAGAGATCTTGAAAGCAGCTCAAGAGTCAAGGCGGCTTCAAAAGGAAGTTGAAGAGGCTGTCAAAATGCAGAAGAAACCTGCTACGATGCCCAACGGTGCTGGAATGGTCAAAGTTGCTGGACAAAAGCGTAAGAGCTTCTCTGCTCAAGATTTGACAGCCAGCACCATGGCGTCGTCCGATGGAGCAAGTTCGGTTTCAGGTCACAAAAGGTCGAAGACGATGAGCGCCTCAGGGCGTTTGACTCCAACATCGAGTCGAGCTCCACCTGGTCTTGGCTTCCGTTTGTCCACCGCAAGGCCACCTCAACATGTCTCGATTTTCTCTCGCGCCTCAATTTTGGGACGATCGACGAGCAGCTCAGACTCACGCAGATCAGCGTCAGCTCAGAAGCTCGATGCCACACGCACCGACTATTTCAAGCTCAAGGCTATGGGTCTTGACCCCGATACCCCAATCATTCCGGACACAAAAGAGACACTGGCACTTCGTCGACAAAGAGAGGCGGAAGAGAGACAAGCCAGCATTAGGAGAGCCGATCGTCGCGTCCGGACCTCAACCCCAGATCAGAATCCGCTGACCGCGATGCCACCTCCACCAATGCCGCGGGGTCGATCGCCCGAGAATCAACAGACACCAAGAAGGCCACATGCTCCTGCTCCTATCCCTATCGAAGACGACTTCCTTAAGCAGATCCGAGAAGCACGAGAAGCAATGGCGGAACAGACCGAATGGTTCAAGCAGCAAGCCGTTACGTTGGAGAAAGAGATCGATCAAGAAGACGAGTTCAGAAAAAGCCAGAGCAGTCATGATGCTGGCAGTCCTCTATCGTTGAGCGGTCTGGCCAAAGTCAATGGATACGAATACCTTCCAGCGAATACAAAACCTGGCTTTACAGTATCGAGGACCGAATTACGCATTCGGCAGACCGGTGCTCATGGGCTAGCCACTAAGCCTCTACGCTCAACGCCGGACTACGTCCCCGTCGCTATGTCGAAGAAAAGCGCTGCCAGCTACAGGGGTGTAGCACATTCAAGCCCCGGAAGGAAACGACCACACAACGATGTGGCACCCTCGGACGAGGTTGAGAACGCTCACAAGACTGCTCTCCACGCTCTGAAGCGTCCTCGGGCTGTGTCGAATCATTCCCAGGTGGCAGCACCTCAGAAGCCAAAGCCGACGGCTCCAAACGCTGGCCGAAATCCATATGAGTTGTTGCAGTCCGTCGCATCTGATGATGACGAAGAAGTAGTAGACCCGTATGGAAATGACGGTGATACGGAAGAGTTGTCCGATGAGGAAGAAGAACAACCTGGACAACTTGGAACCTACCCCTCCTACTTCGAGCCTAATGGTAATCACGCGGACGACGAGGACGAAGAGGATCCTGACGACGAGGAAGCCGACGAAGAGGACGAAAACGACGAGTCCGACCTCGAAGGAGAAGGCTACGAGGATGAGGAAGAATTGGACGAGGAAGACGAGGGCTACCGGCATCCAGTAGGATATGTACAAGGTGCTCCGGAGGAATACGAGGATGCAGCTACACCAGCTTCGAATCCCCAGCTCAGTCGAGCGGCCAGTAGCGCGCCGGGCGCGAGCGTGGACGACGCGTTCGTCATTGATGATAGTGACTGAGCGTTTGAACCACCCTGATGTCCCTCATCCGGCGGAAGCGGTCGGACCGGAAAGACAGGGTATGGAGATACTGTATATAGATTATCAGGATGATGGATTATCTAGCCCATCCCATGCCACCCCGCCACAACACAAACAAGACCACGATAATGGCCTTCCTCGTACGTTGTCGTTGACGCACGAATTGAACTTATGGTGGCCGTCACCATTTTCAATCACCCTCGTTTTCTCTATGTCGCGACACCTTTGCAGGCTCGTCTTCGTACGTATGATGGATGCATTTTTAACCATTCAAGTAGATGCGGAATAAGTTCAGTTCCTTTCCATAGAGACGATGGTGATGGTCATGCAAGATCTTTAAGCCTGCCTATGTATATATAGTAGGTAGGTAGATAGGCCTGTAGGCAGGTAGCCAGGTAGGTAACTATCAACCATTCAACCGGAAAGCTCAATGACTCGGTATGTGCACCGCACATTTCGGCCTCGACGGTGACAGTCCTTTGAAAGCGAAGCTCCTCTGTCACTTTCTTTTTTTTTTCCCGGTTCGTCCCTTTCCTCCCTCCCTCCTTTTCAGGCCACGTCCTCAAGCCTCCTCTGCAGCACGGACGCCGACCGAAGGCGGTCGTCCAAACCACAAAGAGAGCACGCGGAACACGGTACTGTGTACATGGATCTTGACGTTCGAATGTGACGTCCGCATCCACACCCCCGTCTTACCGGACCACATGGCCTGGCACGTCTACAACTTCGCCTTTGGCTTGAACTTTGCGGCGCCTGGCTCGTGCTTCTCGATGCCCAGCTCGCGGAAGATCTGCTCCGACTTGGCCTGTTGGCGCGCGATGCGGGCTTTGATTTCGTCTTTGCGCTGCTTGTTCTCGCGGCGGCCGAGTTGGTGGAGATGCGCTGAGGGGAGTAATGTCAGCAAGTCTGCAGACATAAATGGCTGACAGGACGGGACGGGACGGCAGGTGTATGGACGATATACTACGTTCGTACAATTGTAGCACATGGGGGTTACTGGTAGCGAGACAGCGGGGGAAAAAAACAAGAATCATTGTGCTGTGGTGTACTCACCTTCATCAGGACCGTCAGCGATCCTCAACGTCCTCAGATGAGCCCACATGGACGCGAGCGGCGTGTCCTGACAGACACCCATGGCGCCGTGGGCCTGGATGGCGCGATCGATCACCTCGAGCGCCACCTGGGGGACCTTGATCTTGGCCTCTGCGATCTCGCGGAGCGCGAACTTGGCGTCCTTCTGGTCGATCTTGATGGCCGCGTTGAGCACGATCAGGCGTGATGCGTCGATCTCGATCCGTGCTTTGGCCACCCACTCGAGAAGTACCCCGTGCTCGGACAGGGGCTTGCCAAAGGGAACCTTGCGCTGGTCATTGAGCCGGTTGATCATCCACTCGAGGGCGCGTTCGGCGGCGCCGATGGCGCGCATGGCGTGGTGGATCCTCCCGGGGCCCAGGCGGCCTTGCATGATCTCGAAGCCGCGGCCCTCGCCGAGAATGAGGGCGTCGAGCGGTACACGCACGTCCGTGAACGTGATATGGCCGTGGCCATGCGGGGCGTCGTCATAGCCGAACACGCTGAGCATGCGGTGGACTTGGATACCCGGCGAGTCAGCGGGGACCAGCATCATGGACTGCTGCTGGTACTTGTCCGGGTTGTGCGGGTCGGTCTTGCCCATGACGATGAAGATCTTGCAGCGGTCGTCGCCGGCGCCGGACGACCACCACTTCGATCCGTTGAGCACGTAGTGGTCGCCGCGCCGTTCCATGCGGAGCTGGATGTTCGACCCGTCCGACGACGCAATGTCCGGCTCCGTCATCAGGAAACCCGACCGGATCTGGCCCGCCAGGAGGGGTTTGAGCCACCGTTCCTTTTGCGCCGCTGTGCCGTACCGGGCGATCACTTCCATGTTGCCCGTGTCGGGGGCCGCGCAGTTGCACGCCTAAGTAGACAAAGACTGTCAATGACGGCGTTACACAACCGACACGAGCTCTCTCTCTCTTCCCCATCCTCTCCCTGCCACCTGTACGAAGTCAAGAAGGGGGGACTAAATACCTCACTGGCAGTGATGCTCTTGCCCAACTGCTCGGCCATCAGGCCGTACTCGACGTTCGTGAATTGCGGGCCGTCCTTGAAGTGGTTCTTGGGCAGAAACATGTTCCAGATCCCCAGTGCTTGCGCCTTTTTCTTGAGGTCGTCGAGGATGGACGGGTGGCCGTACCAGCGCGCGTCGCCCGTGCCGATCTGTGACGAGTAAACGACATCGGCGGGGATGCATTCTTCGTCCACGAAGGTGTAGACCTGACGGATGTGAGTGAGTGAAGAGTGAGTGAAGAGTGAAAAATGGAGAATTCTTGTTTGTCGACGGCTCGAGGAACGAACAGTAAAGAACACGTACCTTGTCCAGAAGATCTTTGGCCCGCTGTGACACAAACGGCTGGGCAATGGGCGGGATGTTTTGAGTTGCGGGGGTCGCCATGGTGGATGGAGATGGACGTGACGGTCTCTTTCACAAGTCTATCGCGAGGGAAGGTCGACGAAGACTGCAATCACAGACTGCCTAGTTATCTTGGACAAATGCCTGGTCAATCAACTTAGAATGTCCTCGGCTTGCGAAGAAGGGAAAAGCGAGGTGAGAGAAACGCGGAGAAATATACTGCACAGCTTCGGCTGATGGCTTGATCTGGGGAATTGGAGACGGGGTGGCCATGGTTTGCCTCGGCCTCTCAAACCGACCCTAGCCGGAACTATACTGTTATCCAGGGGTGAGGTCCCGATCAGGGTTAGTTGGCACAGAACCATCCTTGGTATAGCGTGTCATTCAAGTCAACGACGAAGTCTGAGCGGAATGGGAATGCATATCGGCAACCACGCGAACCGGCGGTCCGAGTACCGAGTAAACAACAAGCCAAGGGAAACCCGAACGAGCCTGGTTTGAGAGGGTTGAAATTCTCCATTGTCGAAGACACGCCACTTCGGGCCCAAGTATCAATCTAGCTACTCTCGCTGGCACCACGCCCAAAGCCAACAAAGTGAAGTCCTCGTCCGGGAGAATTGATGTAGTTCAAGAGAGCACACGCCTGCTTCAAACACCTCGATGAGCTTCTCCAGATCTTTGTATGGTGAACCGATTCCCCGCCCAACAGCTTGTCGCTTCCATATCCTATAATGCTTTCTCCGTCGAATCATGCTAACCTCAAAACCATACTCGCAGCCGCCGCTAGCCCCCAATGCCATTGTCCAGGGTATTTTTTGAGTTTGAATGTTGTTGGTACAGTCCGAGACACCTCGTTAATAAAACAAGCCCATGTTTGCAAAGTCATCAGTGTCAAGGTTCCAATCGAGACAAAAGCGAGGGTGGTGTGGAGTATTTTTTTTGGTCATCCCCTGACCATCCAACAAAAACACAAGATTCTCTCCCCTGGGGTTGTAGCTCGCCTGGTTCACGCACAAAGTTCGAATAAGCTGACAAGAAGGTGATGCTCAAAGAATTACAAATGGAAGTTGTGCCAACCTCCAACCCACTCAAGATCGTCTTCATCTGCAGATGAGTCGATAACGCGTTGCTGGCGCCAATCTTGATCCAAGTATGCAGGACGAGCCTTGTTTCGGCTGTCTCGTCGAACGCTTGGAATGTGGTGATTGTCATGTCCAAATCCGTGTGTCGGTCTTCTGCGAGACCCTGTTGTCATGGATCGCTTCTTGGTCTGGCTGTCTGGCTCAGTTTGGAAGTTTCGTCTCTTGTTGCCCAAAGCCGCCCATTTGTCGGCAGGAACCTGCTTTGGCGAGTGTCGAGGGGTCCGCATACGCCATCCAAAGGGGTCGTTCTCGTTGACTCCAAAGCCGGCCTTTACTGGCGAAGTTGGCTTGGGAGTACGGCTGCGACGAGCATTGCTGGATGAACGGCTCTTGGATTCGCTGAGAACACCAGGAGGTACCGGGAGACGCTTGCGACTGTCTTGGCTCCAGCTCCGGGAGTTATGTTCACGCCGAAACTTCATATCAGCCTCACGTTCCTCGTCTTCCTCGTCTTCCTCGAACATATCGCTCCAGCTCTTGGCCACTGCGTCTTCACCCTTCTTTCCGAATACTGAAGACATGGTGGGGATAGGACGGGTAGGACGGGAGGGCAGCGAGTTAGGGATAGGCACCGGATCTGGCTGGGGTGGGCTGCGGCCTGCAGGCCGCTTGATGGCCATAGACTTGAAGGAACCATAAGCCGAGTCAAAAACCGACGCCAATGATGGTGTGGCTCCAGAACCAGAGTACCAAGACTCGCCAAGCTTGAGGCTCTTGTCAGAGTCAAAAAGATCCTCTTCGTACATGTCAGGAATGCTCGCTAGCTGTTGCTTGGGAGCAGGACTGGCGTGCAGAGCCTTTGCCCAGGGGAACGAATCGCCGTCGAGGTGAGGACTCTGGATCGACGGAGTCCGCAAAGGCTCACGGTGGGCACTTGCACGAACGACATCCCGTTCCTCAGAGCAGAAGAGATCATCGAACGATTCGTCCTCGGTCGTAAAGGCCACCGCTCGGAGAACGGCTTGTTTGACTGCAGTTAGGTCGCGCTTGGCAGGGTCCACAGCCATGGCCACCGACAGAATCTCGAACGTATCTTGTGACATGTTGGGAAAGATGTCGAACAAGGATTGGCGATCGCGTCGATAGTCGGCAAACAGGATATCATCTTCCGTCGGGGTGACAAAGGGGTTCCTCGCGAAGAGCACATTGAGCAGGCAGATGCCAATGGACCAGATATCGGCCTTCGCTGGAGAGTAGCCCACGCCAGCGGGATCGTACTGTTCGGGAGCCATATACCGATCACTTCCGACGCAGGCTTCATAACACCAGAGGCTGCTAGTAGCCAAACCGAAGTCTCCGAGCTTGACGGAACCATCTTGTGTCAAGAAGATATTTTCAGGCTTGATATCTCGGTGGAACAGACCATTGGCGTGCATGTATTGTACGGCACTGATGAGTTGCAACATGAAACGTCGAACGTGTTCTGTCTGTAAAGGGCCACGGTCCATGCGGATGGCCTCATAGAGATCCCCTTGAGAGCAGTATTCCAGAGCCAGGAAGGTGTGAGCTTCGGTCTCAAAATGATGGACGAGGTTCACCAAGTGGTCGTGATGCTTCAAAACGGCATGACATGCGAGTTCCTCGGCACCCTCGTCCGTATTTTGAGTCGTAGGCTGGGATACGGCAGAAGGCTTGGTGAGGCATTTGATGGCCACGTGCTGTCGAGTCAGGGTGTCCTCGGCGAGGAAGACCATTCCAAATGAGCCATGATTGAGAGGAGCAATGGTCCGGAAACGTCCACCAAGGAGCTGACCCGCACGGAAATCATCCTTCATGCACTCCATCGCTGATGTGCAACCCAAAATATCCCCGGTCTCTTTCGCAGTGGTCTATCCTTCTGTGGATTAAAACGACGACTTTTGACTTTTGTGACTGAGCAGACAGGTATGATCCAGGAGAAGTTTGTACAAGAGTATAGACAGGAATAGAGGTCGGATGCGTAGAGCGTGTGTGAGCCGAAAGACCTCAGTCGGGAGAGACAACGTCGAGTGTAGGAACTGCAACCACCGGGACACCAAGCATAAAACCGCCTTGCAACTTCAGTTCTTCAATCACCCCACTTATCATGTGTAGAAAACGCCCGGTCGAGAGGAAACCACGGAACTCCTAGTCGTCGTGTAGCGTCAGAGGCTCATAGAGGTGATATAGGTCGTATCGTTAAAACAAAGGAAAGCGATGATCGCTGACGCAGAGCCTGTGCTCGTTGTGCAGTCGACAAAAGCAACGGCGTAGAGAGCGTAAGTTATTGTGTCATGATCGAACGTGGTGTTGGGACTGGTTCCGGCAAGAGAGCCAAAGAATGAGCGGGAGACGGTGAAAGGAGGGATCTGAGGGCAGTCGAAGGAGGTGAGGTTATGGGAGGCAAAGCAAGAAGACTTGTAAGTTGGAAGTGGTCGATCAGAGTGAGTGATGTGTCACACCGATGTCGAACTCCAGGTGCCTGTCGACAGGCTGCCACGGCGGGTTGCCACGGAAGACGCTGGTTGACTGACAGGAGAAGGAACAGATCCGAACTCGTGTTGTGCAATCTTCCTGATTCAAAGGACAAGTGCCTCCTTTGTTCTGGCGTAATGTTGAGGTGGGCGGAGGGTGACTCGACCTTGACCCAATGACACCGCAGGCAATGATTCACGGATTCGTCTCAGTTCGACTGACCCCGAATAGACTCGACAAGTTCGATCTCAGATAGCCTTTAGATGCCAGGCAGGCTGAGCTCGGGTCGATGGTATACTAGGATTATAGGTACAGGTATGATCGTGGATGAGTCAATTGCAGTTGGTGGGGGAGCTGGTACCAGCGGGGCGGGTGGTCTGCTGGTTACAGCAGGGAATGCCGGAAGGAACGTCGTCGAGACGCAGGAGAGAAGGAGGGACACGGCCAGGTGTAATCTGCAGGATTGTAGGGGTTATAGGGAGGGAGAAACGAACACTCGTGCGGGCTTTGATCTTCACATCGCAGGGTGGCCGAGTTGAGGGTCGAGTAAGGGACGTAACAACAACAAAGAGAGGATGGATGAGCGAGGGTTATGAAGCTTGCAGCCCAGTTGGCGGTGACAGCGCTCTCACGGGTCACCAGTTCCTGGGAATTCTGGGGCCGGCAGCAGAGTGGGCGAGTGGTCCCTCGAGCAGCCTAAGCTTAGAGGTGGGCAGAGGCAACGGCAAAACTGGCCTCCACCCCTCAACAAATGAAGCCCAGCGAGAGAACACAATGGAATCGGTCGGGCCAGCTATCGTCAAATCAGCGTGTGCTGGGTGGGGAAGCGTGCATTGTCCCTGCGCCTGCTATCGCGGACGCTGGTTGAAAGTCTACTGCAATTACTAAACCATTTCTGTACTGGTGCCTTCTGCACGACGAAGCCCTCGCAATCTCCTGGCAGCGCGTGATCCACACTGCGCTGGCCTCTTGCTCTCTTCGCTGCCTGTCCTCGTGCTCAGCTTTACGCTGATGGGATCCGCATGGCGCCATCGTCCTCCGTCCTCTTTTTTTGTCTCACACATTCTTGCTCAGCCCTGGAAACCAATCGCCGGAGGTCGCCATAGGCGGTTCGAGCGCTTGACAGGCTGCTTGACTCAAGCTCAGACTCTGCCTCTCTGGGCCATCTTCACTACCCGCTTTAGGCGACACCCTGTGCGTCCGCAGCCAATAGTCACGCCACAGCCATGATGGGCCTTGCGAGACGAATGACGTCGCCTGCTTAAAACACGCAACCTCAGCACCTGATGACCAAGGCAGAGGCAAAAGGGACACTTTGCAACAACGACAAAGAGCAATTACGAAGCTCGGATCATGAGGAGACGAGTTCCCGAACTTTCCATCCATCCCTGGTAACGAGCGTTTCTTTATGTGCTGATACCGCGTGCGAACAACCACGCACAATGTGCACAGAATGGATGCCATATCCGGCTTACCACACTGCACAAATGTCCCGTGCGCAATTCTCTTGTGATAGGTCTATCCGACGGTGCAACATCCAAGGGTTCTCCAAAGAGAAGCCTCGATTCCTCTAGGAGCTCTTGGAGTATCATAGGTTAGGACTTGAGGGAAGGGATCTGTTATTGGCTTAACATTCAGACGGAAGCCGACAATTTCTCGTTCGATCGTGACAGCACCTTGCTGATATCGGTTGCCTGGCTGAGTCAACCTTACGAGTACCTGGCATGATCCATCGACAAGCCCCCTGTGCCTGATAACTGTCCTCCTACCTGATTTACGAGTACCATGCACTGACACACGGAGTACTCGTGCTCCTGCATACTAGCAGCTTACCCCGCACCTTGTTGAAGTCACGACCACCAAGTAATGCACCGGCAGTCGTACGAGTATGCGCAACATGATGGTATAAGCTCAAGGAATGAGGGCTCGGAGCTTCCTGCGCTTCGTTCGCCATCACTGTCGTTGCCCGGAAATGTCAAAGACCTCGTGGGGACTCGTAGGTCTGTGTCGACATTCCAAGCTGAGATCATGTGATTTGGGTTTGTTCGTGTTACGGGTTCACTGGCAACAGCCAAAAGGATTCCAAACAAGGAGCCACCTCACGCACCGATTCTAACTTTCGACCAACTTCCAAGAGTTTCGATTCTTACGAGCTACAGAACTGCTCTGACCAGTGATACCAATCCGGATGGCCGAGCTATCAAGAACCTGTCAAACTGGATCAATTGTTTATCTGATCGGCATAGCGTGTGCAAGTGACAGCGCTGGTAGGGCTACTGGAACATACTGTGTAGAAGCAGCGCAAGTCCACGTGAGCGATAAGCAATTGATTGGTTGATGCCTTGCAAGTGCTCGTCTCGGATAATCTCGATCATCGGAATACACTGACGTTGGCGGTTTCGGAGCATTCTGCGATGACAGGCTCGTGTTTCAGACAGATATCGAAGTGGTACGGGGCACTCCATAGCAAGACAAATACTCGACCGAATATCGATCAGTGACATACCCAGTACTCGTAGTTTACTACTAGTTGACAGTGCTGCAAAATACACAAGCAGAAATTTTCCAGTGTGACGGGCGGTCAGCCAGAAAAGACGACACCAGATTGCTATTCGATGTTAGACATCTTGCCCAAATGTCGGTGAAAGGCAATGCAATTTCGCATTGCTTGTATGGTCTCTTTCAGTGACAGCCTGGAGCCCGTAGAATGCCTTGGTCGAGACGCTCTAATGCAGCAGCGGGCACTTGGGATATGCAGAGCTGCATAAGCGCCCTTTGTGCGGGCAGGAAGCTTTTCACCATCCTCCGCTTCCATTCTGGAGCTGGGCGACTGCCGCCAAACGCCTGAGGGCCGCTTCAGATCTCGCAGTCGTGGCCTCGGAAAACGCGCGTACTAGGGTACCCAGAACGTACTATGTAAGATGTGCTGGATAGGCTATGGGCACCAGGGAAGCGGTAGAATCGCCACCCACTCGGAAATGGCCACGATCATCCAGTCATCGACTGCGACCCAGGCCTCGGTTGGCGCGACGGGTTTTATATTTTGCCGCTGCCGAGGAAATGCAATGGGCGCGCACCAAGTGGTACGAGGACGGCCAGGCGGTCGAGACGGACGGCGGCACTGAGTGTCTGGGACGTCCACGACATCCAAGTCTACAACACTTGGAACAACGTTGGCCGCCCCCTGGTTTGGTTGGCGCCGGGCCGAAGCACGCTCGAGTTCTGGAGTCCGAAGCCCCTCCCCGAGGGATGGGCTTCTGGCTTTCTCCACTAAGCGTCGATCGCTGCTCGAGCTTGCCTTGTACGAGTACGATGAGCAGTCGAAACGGCGCCTGCTCTAACTGCCGTGGCAGCTGTCACTGCCAACGACGCTGCTGCGGTGGAACGTCAAGGGTCGCAGGATGTTGGCCACGTTTCCTCTACGGCGTACTCGTACCGCGATGTTATTCGAGGACAATAGTCGACATTCCTGACTGTCTTGGCGCAGGTCCCGTCGAGGATCATAGTCTTAGATAGTGAATACTAGAAGCTTCTTCAGCAGCCACACTGTTCCGTTATTGCAGCTTTAGATCCGCGACGACGGAATCTACCCAGTATGCTGCATCCCAAACCCACACATGCAACAGGATCTCTGCCGTCGACGTGCCCGAGCTGTGGAATCTCGAGTATCGCTCCACCCACAACCCAGTACGAGTCCTCTGCGACTCAACCCTCCTACCAAGCACCAATAAGTCCTTTGTGGGTATCACCGTGCGCTCAGCGCCACTGTTGGCAGCCCGTTCTCCCGACGTGCAGAAGACGAAGCTGAACGCTCGCCAGTAAGACATCTCAGCAGTAACGGTAGGTTTGAGAGATCGTCGCAACCCTTAGTCCAGACGCCTCCCACCGGCGGGAAGACTTGCTAGTTTTCGAGGGTCGAACCGCGCGCACTCCACTCAACGGCCCTTCCCATCCTCCATCGTTCCGGGCTTGCCCCATCTCAGCATGGCGGTATATACACCGCTATGTTGTTGTCCTGTTACCACCTTCCACCGCCCAGCATTCGCCCCATCCACATCGGCGAATTTCAGAGCTTTCTTTTCGCGCACGCCCGCTTCACGATGCATGAACGGTCTCAAAAGATCAAGGTGGCTGGGAGAAGCGACTTGTTGACACCCACAGATTGGGTCCAAGTGCTTCACCGCCGCGAAATCTTGGAAGCGCACAATGCAAAAAATTCAACAATTCTCGTTTATTTTCCAAACTTTTTTCTTCTTCAATCTGCACATGTCGCGACGCGAGCTTCTGTTGACGTCCTTCCCCGTTTAGCCAACTGCATCCCGAGTTGCGGATCACTTTGCTATACCTGCGCGTTGAGGGCGTTTTGCGGAAATTGCACTAAAATGTCGGTGAGTGCGCTGTTTCTAGACAGAACGTGAGGGTTCGCTGGATGCAAGGGGTGGAGGACTTCCGACGACCTCGCAGCCCGTGCTTGTCGGAAAACTTCTGACACTTTACGGAGAACTTCGTCTCGATGCCTCAAACCCTGTTGGTTCATGTCATGATCTTCATGTCCCTTCTCTGTCCAGGCTCCCGAATACCCTTGGAGCCAGGAGTGCGCGTGATCCAAAAGTTTGACACCTGCAATCTGCGGGGCAGACATATTGACAGTGCTGCAGGTGGTGGTGGTGACAGCCAAACGGGTGGGATCTGGAATTTTGACCAAATCTCCTAATGGTTCGGTGTTTCTGTCCTTGGAGGAAAGACCTAGGCAGTGTACCCGTACGTATCCAGCACACAGGACAGGTTGCAAGGCGACATGGCCCACGGCCCAGCGAGTCGTCCCTCCACCCAGGAGACAAACCTCGTAAGTCGCCCTTTCGACTTGCAGGAGTTTGACTCGTACGCTGCAATATATTCTTTCCAATGGACTTTACTTCTGCACCCTTGTTTGCCAGGACTTGCAGTGCCGTGAGCCCCTCCCTCCTGTCCATCTGCCCTGTCGGGTCCGCTGCGTCGACGATAGCTCTGACATGGCATGCGGCCGGGTCGGACACTGCGCTTCTGGCAATGGACCGGTAGATGCGTGCTGAGGTGGTGCTCATGAGCCAGATCAAGACAGAATGGATGAGTGCCTTAGTGTGTATGCTCAGACATCCCGCTCTGCAAAGATTGCCCCATGAATGACACTCGTAGTTTTCTTATGGTACTCTCACCGTGCTTTGTTTATTACTACTAATTTGGTATGCGGCCAGTGGCGCTGTTGTACAGTATCTACACAAATCCATGAGAAGCGAGGCGTTTGCGACTGTCGAGGCCCTGCCACAAGCGACACAGAAACCTTCCAATCTCATTCGCTAGACAGAAGTCAGAGGCCCAAATAATTCAGCCCTGTATTGCCGATGTTGCGCTCGTGTAAGAAAAGATTGGCCGCCCGTGTGCTCCGTGGTTCGAAGAAGCCCGTGGCGGCTATTCATTGCCAGACGATTCGACAGAAACGGAAGAGATGATGTTCGCACACTGTGTACTTCACAGAGCTCCTCCAAGCGCTTCAACAAGCCAAAGCGCTAGTCTGACCTTCAAGCCGACTCTGCGGTCGACTCTTGCCAGAGTATCTTGCGTTGCCACTGTGGCATCCGCCTCCAAATTCTCCACCTCCCCCTTCAGTCGCTTTTTGAGTCCTTCGTTGCCAGTCAAGATCATGGCTCCAATTTCCAGGTCGAGACTATAGCTCCGTTTCGTGTAATTACTACTTCCAACCACAGTGACGCTTGGCCCACAGTCCTCGACGAGTTTTCCTTCCGCGTTCGCTCGCGGAGGCAACGTTACCCACAGGCCTTTAGCGTGGTATGTCATCCCGCCGGGTTCGCCGACTGTGCCTCTGCGCCATTCCTTCAGTTGTATGACATCTCCTTTGCCTGCGGAGCTGACGGTCCGCAAGAAGCGCCGGGAGAGTAATGTGTATGCGGCGGGTAACATGCCGCTTACACCGCGACTGCCATAGAAACCGTTCGCCCAGGGTGATGCGGTGATGACTGTGCAAGATTTGTCGTAGAATGCCTTTTTGCCTGGGGTGAGGACGTCGGGCGCTTCTGGAGCGGCCGTGATGAGCAGGTTGCAGATGTCGGGGTCGATGTTGAAGTAACCGGCTGTGAATGCCCAGGTGGACTTGTGCAGGCGTTCGTCCTCGGCGAGATTGGTCAAAAGCTTGCTGATCGCGGGCTTCTCAGTGGAGGTATACTGCGCGAATTCGTAGTCGAGCAACGCAATGTTTCTGGGTTGACCGAGGAGAATGTCGAATTGAGCTAGAGGATAGACGAACGTCTTCTGGTCGGTGAACTCAACGGGGAACATCTTTTGTCGGGCTTTTTTGTGGATGAGTGGCTCAAGCGTTTCTTTCGCGTAGGATTTAAACCGTCGGGTGTGCCATAATGGGTCAGGATAGCCTCTCTCATGGGGACTCAGCAGCTCGAAGCCGCCTGGACGGTCGTTGGACGGGATTAGATGGTAGGAGAGATCGCAGACTGCATCGTGGATGGCGGCGTAGAAGTCTGTGAGCTCTTTAGAGGAGAAGAGGTGGTAGCGATCGAGGCGGTTCGTGAAGTAGTCGTCGGATAAGTTGGCACTGCTGAAGTCAGCATCTCATGGAGCGCGACACCGAAACCGATCGTACCCAGACAGCATGATCTCGTCGTCAAAGCCATATAGCTTCATGTGCTGCAACCCCCACCCCTCGTTGATGCGCTTGGGCATGTATTTCTTCTTCCATCCGTTCAAGTTCGGCGTGTGGAACATGGAGATCTTGACCCTGTCACCAAATTGTGTGACCAGAGGTGCCAGAAGAGTCCCGCATGACGGACCAGGATCTTCTCGAGTGCCTCGGAGCGCGTCTGTCAGGATAGAAAGCTCAAGATCTGGGTTGGCCTCAAGTGCCTCCCTCAGGGTGTCAATGAGTTCGTGTTCGGTCTTGCCAATGTACAGCGTTGACAGGTATATACGTCGTTTGGCCCCTCTGATCTTGGCCTGCAGCGTCTTCTTAGCAAGGCCTCTCGCATTGCGTGTATGGAACTGGTCGAAGTACCTTCAAGGTTTCGTAGAAGGCCGTCGGGCCGTCCAAGATGTGAATGTTGTCCGGGTCAATCTCGAATCGGGGCGCGACGTGGTCGAGTTGCGAAGCGACTCCCGCAAGAGGGTGTGCTGTGGGAGCGGCGCCATTGCTGGCAGAAGCCGACGTCGAGGATGACGAGAATCGCCTGGTGACGATTCTTTTGGCCGCGGGTCGAGGAAAGAAATTCGTTGTCGTTCGGGAGCAGCTTCGGAGCACTCGCCCTCCAACCCCAACGCTCCGAGCAAACATTCCCTTTCCAGCAACAAGAAACGCCAAATGCTCGCCCCTAGTTGAACTTGCACTTGTCCATAACCTGAGATGGAGCAGGGAGCGTGGTTGAGGCTGCGCAGCCGGCCCACATTGATGTCAACGCTTGGCATTCGTCGCCTCCAAGCCTCGGGCGTCTTTTTTGGCGCGCACCGCGGGGCGAAAAGACATTAGAGATTGCTGAGCTGAGATTCCCGTCAGTCGTCGACGGTCATTCTCGTCGTAATCGCCCTCAAGCAGAGGCACTTATGATATACCTCATGTCCGGTGACATTTCCGATTTCAGCCGCTGTCTTTGACCAGGCACCCGGGATTCATTGATTGATACTCGTACTTGGCACATAGAGGGGGAGTCGGACGCCTGCCTAATCGGGCCCCCGCCTTTTCGCTTCGGCCTTCAATTGACGCGGCGGCGACCACGATATGAAAAGAGACCCAGCGCCGGGCAGTGTTCTCACCCTCCTTAATTCAAGAGAGTGCCAGCGACAGTAACAGCGATTGTGCGGCACCACGATGGAGGGCGGCGTTCGCAGGTTCCTCTCCAAGCGCGAGGGAAAGCGCACCAGAGGCCGCGGGGAGCATCAACACCTGCCGCATCCTCTGAGCAGGAAGGCGTTCTCGACGGTGAGTTCTCTCCCTTGAAGTCGCGATGCCCGCGCAAACATGCCTTGAAAGCGAGCCACCTAAGCCATGCCGAATGTTCAACTTTTGTGCCTATCGATATGTACCCCCACCGGAGATCGGGCTACTTCTTGTGTATTCGTCACTTCTTCCCTTGGTTGCTATCCTGTCTAACTTATGCGCCCTTACAGTCCAGTCCGGAACTCGTCCCTCGACCAGGCAACCCCAACTCGGCTCAAGACTTCTATGGCCTGTTCGACGCCCATGTTCCACCGGCCACCGCGGTCGAGGAACCAAAGGTGACTACGCCTTTCTTGTCGTGGGGGCCGTATCCTGCTGACTTGGCGATTCAGATCCGAACCATACGAGACCTGCTGCTGAAAAGCAAAGGGGTCCTCGTCCGGGATGCTCAGATCCTGTGGACCCTGCGCTCTGTGTCCACAGGTGGAGATGTTAAATCCGCCTCTGAACTCTTGCTGGCCATGTCAGACGCCTCGGAGGGAATCGTCAGGCCATATGACCCGTATACGAAGATGCTCGGTGCCCAAAACAGACAAGGCGTCACCTGCTTCCTGGACGCCACCCTCTTTTCCATGTTCTCGCGCCTCGACAGCTTCGAAGCCATGCTCTACAATACCTTTGACGATTTGCCACGAAACAAGCTTGCCTTCCTCCTGCGCCTGTGGGTCAACCTCTTGCGATCTGGAAGGCTAATCACCACCGACATCACGAAGGTTATGCAAGACACTCTGGCGGAATGTGGTTGGGCCGAGGCCAAGGAACTTCACCAGCAAGACGCTTCCGAAGCCTTCACATTCATTACCGGCAAGCTTGAACTGCCTCTGTTGACCCTGAAGATGGATATCTATCATACAGGCAAGGAAGACACAGCAGATGATCACAAATTTATCAATGAGAGGCTTCTGGAAGTGGCCATTCCGTCGGATCCCACCAGCCAACGACAGGTCATCACGCTAGAAGAGTGTTTGGAAGATTACTTCAACAACCGAATAGAGGTTCGACGATACCTCGAGCGACGGTCAACAATAAATTCAATGCGGAAAGCCAGCGCAATCCATGTCGAGACGATTGAACTGGACGGCGACTGTTCTCCCATCACCCCGATCTCACCCTCTCCCAGCTATGCGTCACCTGTCAGACCCACCATCAGCCGGACTCGCGCACCTAGTATTATCCAAGAGCGTTACATACCTTTACGCAATGAAAGTGGATATTCGTCGTTGGCTCCCATCGATTCGAAGGAGTCGGTGGCTCGGTCACGGGCCGGAAGTGTGCGGAAAGAGGTTATGATGCCAGCGTGGCAGTTCTTCAGCTTGATCCGTACGTTGCCCTCACTGTCGTCCCGGCTTTAACTGACTCACTGTAGCCTGGTATACGGACAATGCTCCGACAAATGACGCCCAAGTGGCGGCTCATTTCTCGACGAAACGCCCGATTCTCGGCCTGTGCCTGAAGCGATACTCGTACACGCCGGAAGGCAGAGCCATTCGACTCGACACCCAGATCGACATTCCTGTTGAAATTGCCGTGCCGCACTTCATTCAGGACGATAAGATTGAGGAGAACAACGGACTGAACAGCAACTTCAAGCTCTCATTGCAGGCCGTTGTTTGCCACCGAGGCGACTCAGTAGATTCTGGACATTACGTTGCTCTAGTGCGCGGTACTGCCGTGCCAGGGTCTCCTAATCGTGAGTATTCTCATACAACTAAGGTTTGGATGAGATTCGACGATCTTGCGCCACACCGAATCACCGTCATCGACATCGAAACAGCGCTGAAGGAAGAGACGCCTTACCTGCTCTTTTATCAGATCGTCCCTATCGAGGGCGATCCGGGAAGCATAACATCGGGCGAGGATACCCTTGCTACTGTCCATGAGCGCAACGCTTCGGTCAGCGAAGTTTCCGATATATCAAACCTAACAGACAGTCAAAGCGTATCTGGCCGCCCAAGCTTCGAGCTCACAGTTCGAGAAGAACGAAGAGGACGGTCTCCTACAGAAACGAGGAGAGCTAGTGTCATCTCCTTCCAGGATCCGCCGCCGGTGTATACGAATGGAACCCCTGGATCAACCTTGTCGGTTCCGAACAACAGCGATGGCGACCAGACAGGCACGCCACGGCCAAAGCCACTGTCTCGGTCGCAGAGTAAAGCAAGTGAGAGTGGTAGCGGCTTGGGGAGAACCCTTTCGAAGTTGCGGAGAAAGAGCCGTGAAGTGTTGCCACTGCCGGCGGATCTTCCTCCACAGGCTGAGGTACATATCAAGGAGTTCTCTGAGCCAACTGCACCGACTCCGCAAGCAGCACATCACAGTGCACCGCAAAATGGGGCTCAGACCAAGCCAAAGCCGACCACCCTGCAGGTGCAATATCAACCACCCAAGACGCACAGAAGGGAGAAAAGCCACGGTCGTGCATCGAGGAGCAAAATTCGGGGGGAAAGGCCAGATCGGGAGTGTATTGTGATGTGACGGCCCATCAGGACGCTTGCTGCCGTTATAAGAGTCATTGCATGGCGAGGTTCGCATTTAGCGACTTTCATCGGCGTTTCTTGTGAGGCTTGGAGACATACGCACTGCTCGATTGCTGGCTTTTTGATGTCGCGGATCTTTTGGTTCTCCCGACCTGTCACTGCTCGACCAGCGAGCGATTTTCTGGTGTGTACGCGGCCCTCCAGCAAAGCATGTTGACTGCTTCGGTCCTGGAGTACGTGCCGCAGGAATATATTGGTTTGGGCAGAACAAATTCACTTTAACACGCACAGAACCGGTACAATCAAGCCCAAATGATTACATGAACGTTAGCAAGGAATTGATGGAAATATAAACACCTTCCAATTCAGTTGCGCTCGTAAAACTGGCCTTTTCAGAGTTGGAGTTCCTTCTGTGCTCGTCCACTCTGCACACGGCTGGCTCGTTCTCTCTGCTTAGAACCTAATTTCTTTTACTGCAAGTTCTGGATTAATCCGGCTTCGACCTGTGCCCAGAGACCAAGGATCTTCGGATCGCCTGTATCCGCTGGTGTCAGTTGTGCGCCCAGCTGGTCAGAGGCAAGGCGTGACTCACCGAAAGGAATAATTTGACTCGCAATGATGCCGCCGAGGCCCTACACAAGGACACATTAGCCACGTCGTAGCGGACTGACAGTCCTCCAGATGACTCGAGGGACATGAATGAGGTGGTAGCGTACCCTCTTCCGATCCGCCCACCAGAACAGATTCGGCAATCCCGCCCACCAGCCCGTGCCTTCGCTGTGCACGGCCGAATCGCGCAGGTGCAGGAAGAACGTCAACCCCCAGCCTTGTGGAATGTCGTGCGGTTCCGGGTACAATTCGGGGAGGGCGTTGCTGTATTCGGGTTTCGGGGGACTGATCGCTTGACGACCGAAGTTGGGCATCTCGGGGATCTAGCAGTGCGGGTCGTGTCGGTGTCAGCAGTAGACCACACCTGTAACCCAATCTCATCTCCTCTACCTCGAAGAGAAAAAGAAAAGGAAGGAGGCGACGATCGGGCAGACAGACTCACCTGATTCGTAAACATCTCGTCCACCGTCTCTTTCTTCAAGATGCGATTGCCACTCGGGGCGTGCACGCCGTCGTTCAACAGTGTCGCGATGATCTGACAATACTGGTTCGGGCGGGCGAAGCACCCGGCCCCGCCGGCGTGGAACGTGCCGTCGATCTCCTCCTTCGTGGTGGCGTACAAGGGGCGGCGGTTCAAGTGGCCGTTGTGCGCCAGCGAGAGGGACCCGTCCGCCAGGGAGCGGGCGTTCATATACGCCAATTTCTTCTTCATCTCGTCCGTGGGGAACATGTTGATGTGCGTGATGCCGAGGGGCTTGAAGATGTGTTGTTGGAAGTAGTCGTTGAGTTTGAGGCCCGAGGCCCGCTCGATCAGCACGCCCGCCCAGTCGATGTTGATGCCGTATTCCCATACCTTTGGAGGTGGTCGGTCAGTAGATTAGACGAGACAAGACGAGACAAAACACCGCCGGGGAAACCAAGCACGTCACGTACCTCGCCTGGTTGATTGACAAGTGGCTGGGAGAGGTAGTCGTGGTAGGAGCCGGAGAACTCGTCGATGCCGAGCGGACCGGCCCAGTCGTTGAGGCGGTCATCGAAGAACGCGTACCCGAAGCCGGCTGTGAGATGGAGCGAAACGGACAGGGTCAGTCAGAGCTCTCACATGCCGCTGTAATGCGCCACAGCCACCTCGACCCGGTGGGCCCGGCGGGGAGGATGGCCTCACTCACCCGTATGTGACAGGAGCATTCTCAGCGTAATCCCGCGCTTCTTGGGGACCAGCTTTTGAGACGCCGGATCCCAGACTTGCACGGCTTTCAGTTCCTGGTTGCCGTCGTTACGTGTCAGCGGGGGAGGGAAGCACAGCCCCGGGACGCAATCACACCTACCGGCGCCAACTTCTCCACCAAGCCGACGTCGTCGAGGCTCAACTTCCCTTGCTCGACCAGCTGCATGGCCGCCACGCCGGTGATCATCTTGGTGCAGCTGGCGATCCAGAAGATATTGTCCGTGGTCATGGCCTCGGCCTTGCCCGCGCCCACCTTCCCGGAGGCATGCTCGAAGATGATGTCCCCGGCCTTGTTGACCGCGGCGAACACCACGCCAGGGGCACCTGTGGGGTCCGAGGTGAGGGCGTCGATTTGGGACTTGAGATTCGGGACCGCCGCGGCGGCGACTTTAGCCATTTCTTTGATTGGCAATTGTAGAAACTGGGGATGTGGTGATGCTTGATATGTAGAATGTTTCCAGCAGACGATGTGATGCGATTGTGCAATGTCTCGTCTCGCGAACTAAACAATCGTGGTCTTGTCTCCTCTACTGAGAACTCAAGCTCAAGTTTTGTCGAAACAGAAGCCCAACACAAGTCCTTTTATATCCGCATTTGCAGACGAGAGCGGGGCTGGAACCCAGATTCCACGCTCCGAGCATTGCGGTGCATGGCTTCTGCCCCTCGGTCGAAACCCGGGTGCTCCGCTACGCCGGGTGCACAAGCGAGGGATCGAACTGGAGGGGATTCAAGTGTGAGTTAGGGGAATACGAGCTAACGAGGCCCGTCGAACACAGTGGGTTGGGCCTGTGGAGCGTGACGAGGCCGGTCATTGGTACATCTACCGTCCAGGGAGAGGGGAAGTTGGTGAAAGACTTTGAGAGCGGACCCGATCGCGCAAGCTCCCCGCATCTGGCGACAGGAGAACTCGTATCGATCCTGTTCGGGTTCCTGCTCCTCCTCCCCCTCACCCCTGGCCGGGGCTGGGAATAGAGGTCATGCTTGATGTCTGCCTGCATGTGGGGGTCAGGGTGTGCTGCTGCGTGTTGCAGCGGAACATTCGCTTGACATTGAGGACTTGTGGGCAACTGCAGTATTGACTTACCCTCTTCGGGAACACGAGGAAGTCAGCCTCGTCGTCTCCTATTCCCTCGTGCCAAGGGGTACGTACCCTACCCTGGATTCTAGGCCAGAAGGTCCGAACCAGGCAGGCGAGCCGAATCATTCGAGTGTCTCGCGCATAAAAGCAACGCAAGGATTCATGTCAGAGACGTTCATACTGTGTTGATCCCGGGCCCTGGTCCACTTCATCACACGATCTCATCAATTACTCCAGGAAGCAGGGTTGCTCCTTGCCATCGCAATCGCAGCTGCCTGCCATGGGAATCTGTCTACAGCGGAAGATTAGCAAGACGTGGGCAATTCGGCGGGCCCGAGTTTCCATGGAAAGGGCGGCTCGCGAGGGATGAATCCTTGAGGGGGTTATCAGGCCGTAAATAAGGGGCAGGCTCATGTGCGGCAGGGATTACGCTGCTTATGATTCTATTAGTTAGTCAAATTCCACAGACGGAGTCTTTCCTGGAACTGCTTGCGTTGGTCCTGCATTTCTAATGATTCCAGGACCTCACTGATCACCTTCTGAAGACCGCGCCTCCATTCATGAAGTGGTCAACGGGGACCCACCCCCTCCAGCGGAAATGTGGCACGTATATCGCTGGCGTCGAGAATGTCACGAAATCTGTTGAACCTCCGTGCATCTTCATAGTGCTTCTCTAGTTCGTCGTCGTCGAAGTTGATGGTTCACCGAGGTGCGGTGTCGATACTATCATTTTCAATAAGCCTCGTCCAGTGGCGCCGAATTCGGAGTAATGTGCTTCTGAGCATACGAGCGTCGGCATCATGGCCGTCGGCAGTCCGTGCGTAGTTTCCCATCTGTCTTCTCAGTGGGTTTATCTGCGTATCCTCAAAAGTTGCCGCCGCTCCGAGCATATTTTCCCTAAGATGGGCCAGGTAGTAGCCCTGCAGCATTGACTTGTCGAACCTTTCCCAAATCTCGGATCTCGCAGACGGGGGCATGTTTTGGAAGTCTTTAGGCAGTTCGAACACCGGGTCATCGTTCGGCAGGTCCAAAAATTGCGGCTTTCGGATAGCGAAGAACAAAGGTAGGACGTTCGCATCTTGCTAGTCAATGATACTAGTCACCTTTCCTTCTGGAGATACGAATATATTCCTGTCGTGAAGGTCTGGGTGCCAAAGCAAGGGTTGGCTCAGATCGGGAGATCGGGGAACAATATGTGGCGGTGTCGCACAGGCCGCTTCCAACATTCTACATACCGTTTCGCTGGAAAGATCGCTGACTGGTTTGACGGGAAATGAAAAGGGTCGGCTACTTGCCGCAGATGTTTCCCTGCTGGCGCGATTTCTGACCTGCGTCAAGGATAAACGCGCAAGGGAAGGGAGATAATCGTGTGATGTATACCCTGCCACAGCAATGAGCTCGGCAACCATCGATTATGGGGACAGTAACTTACAGGGGCCAGAGTCAGTCCCCGAGTTTGACGGCACTGTTCTCATGAAGTGTTCGTGCGCCGGCGGTCAACACTCTCGGCACTGGGAGTCGCAACTCCGCTCTCAAGAATTCAAGTGTGGCCACCTCACTCGCCATGACCAAACGTTGCGGGACGACAGGGTCAGGGATCTTGATGACAAATCGCTGCCTGCCAATTGTAGCGGCTAGGACTTTATTCGACCCGCCTTCTGCAAGCTTCTCGAGGTGAACGCCGGGCGATCGTCCTTCTAGTCCAGCTGTTTTGGTGACCGCATTCTTCAGAGCTTTCACATCGAATTTTGAGGTATGCTGCTGGATTTTCTGGGGTTCATTCCATAACCAGCGACCTGTAGTCGGCAGAAAGAAATGATCATTGGTGAAATAGTCAAGCACTGCGAAGTGAAGTGGACTATTAATTAGCGGCGTTCGAAGGTGAAGGTGGAGATTCACGCTGGACGCGACGAGGCTGGCAGGGGGACAAACTGACGTCATGGGTCAGCCTTGGGCACCGGAGACAGACAGTCACCTTTCCTCCTGCTGTTGATGTTGACGCTTTTCCGAATCGAAAATGCAATCAGACTCCGACTTTGATTCCAGTTCCACTTGTGACCACAATGATCACTGAACCTCATGGCACCTTACTCGAGGCTGTTCCTGTCCTGGGTTACTCCCGATCCCCGGGCACTACTCAGCACTGGATGCCCCTGGAGACGAAGTGCCAACGCTGCCCACTAGCAGAAGCACGATTCGGCATCATCAGCACCCTTCCTTTACCTAGCCGGAGTGATCTCTCTGCTAACCAGCCACGCCAGGCGAAATCAACAAAATCAGCAGTATCTTCCTAGGCCGCAGCTAAGAGGCTTGGTTGGTGTTAATATTAGACTCTTAGTCAGCACGATATCGATCCCGACGACACGGTGCCAGTGCATGCATGGTCCGCCTGAAGTGTCCCGTTGGTACTTTATCCGATGTTGCGACGTTGCGTTTCTTGGACGGCCTCCTATTGCAGTGCGTACACCGTACACTGGCCGTCATCTTCACCGTGCTTGCGCTGAAACTCGATCGACACCCTCGCCCATATCTGACGTACTTGCCTTCAGCTGATCGCCTACCGGTAATCCTCCGCAACCTACGTGCAATATGGCACGCTCTCCCCGCATCAATCCCAATGTAAAACGCTCAAAGACCGAGGAATGGTTCCCCAAATCTCCCGATGGCGCATACACGGGCGAGAAAGTCCCGTTTCCAAACCGCCGTCGCGGGCCATCCACCACCACCATCGTCTTACTGCTCCTACTTGTGCTTGCCGCTGGGGTAATAGTATGGAACCACGAGCAAGCAGTCGATATCGCCGCGGAGAACTACCAGAAATATACGGGCCAGGATCTGAAAAAGACGGATTTGTACAAGGTCATAGAAAAGGCGCAGAACATCAAGTGGAAGAGGTCGGAGCTGTGAGGTGTGTGTACGTTGGAGATATGAGGCAACTTCGAAAGGACTTGGAATTTTGTAAACAAGGGGCTGTGGGGTTCGGTGGGAGTGAACTGCTGCAAAAACTCATCACGGCCGCGGTTTGCGGGGTGATTGCCGACCTGTCAGGGTTAGAAACGCACGAGGCAAGGTACCGCTGAGCCAAACGGTGCTGGTCAGGCTCTGAGGATTGACATTCTGCAATGTGCCAGGCGTGGGACGAGTGGGCCCACCGCGCGCCTTATGGAAACTGAGGTGAGGGTTTCATTAGGTCAATGGACGCCATCCATGCTAAACGACTGCAGGATCCAGAGAACAGGCGTTCACACCGTCGATACAAATGCAGATGTTCCATTTCCCATCCTTCGTTCCACCTCGTACTACCGACTTGCAGAGACTCGGTTTCGCAGTCATTCACAGTGGTGACTTATTCGTCACTGGAGCACTGGTGTCTCCCAGCTGATGCCGCATATAATCTCTCCCGCTCTGCACATTTACACTCGACTGAGTGGTCTCGAAAGATGTTTCAGATGTTCTAAACGCAGCTTTACACACCTGACTTCCACAGGGGTGGAGGAGCCACCAATTGCCATCTGACGGTTGATAATGCAGGGCTCCGATTTCGACGTCGGCAGGGTCGAGGTTCGACCAACACATGGGAGCCTTTTTCATTTTTTGATCCCGTCAACCATGGCGAGACGCGTCTTCAGATTCACGTCCTGTGCTACATCGATCCAGCGGTTCAACCTCCCGCCGAGCGTCACAAACTGTCGTTCTGCCAGCACCCGTGTCATATCCGGCGAGAATTCGAGTTGCGCGGGTCCTCGCATCGATCTGTGCACCCTCCATTTATCATATTCGCAGCACAGAGTCCTACTGCGACGGAGCTGGAATGGGTTTAAAGAAAGTTGGCAACGCTCCCCGCCAGTGTAAGTTGTGTCGGTCTTTCTCTCAGTTCACCTCCAACGGGCAAAACGCGAAAACCTCTGCACCTTGCAGATCTTCCGATCCCGCAACAATTCTTCACACGTCGAACTTGTCCTCCGGTACGTACGGTTTCCTTCTCAGTGCTGCTTATATCTGACTGTTCCGTTTCTTCAGGGTGCATCGCGACGCCACTCCTCTCCACCTCTCCTCGCTCGCACCATGAAGATATCTACCATCTGCGCGGCCCTGTGTACTGCCCTTCTCAGCAAGACGGCCGACGCAACCATAGTCGCCAGATTGGGCTTCATCCCCGGCCGCCCGGGGCCTAGCTGCGCGCAGAAGGACGTGACGCTCTACATCGACGTGGACACCGGCATGGCCAACCGAACCACCGATATCGTGGGGGGGGCGAGTGGCCCATTCAGCACAGTGGCGCTCGAGTATCTGGTTCCGGGGTGCGAACTGCTCTTGTGCAGTCAGGGGTCATCTTGCGATTCAGACTCTGCCGTGCATGTGCATAATCTTGTGTGTTCCGTGACGTACAGTGACCAGGTGTTTTGGGAGAGGTATGCTGTTCTTTGTGATGGTACTGAGCCAATGGGGTTGGAGGAGTAATCTAGAAGGGGAAACGGCTGAAGATCTTGGCCAAGGCGGAGACAGACCATCATGTCGCCAAGGACTACGTATGGAGCTGAGGGCTGCGGATCGTTCAAGTGGGCGCTCGAAGCGCGCCCCCTCGCTGCAGATGTACTGTGTACTGCGCACCATGTTGCAGCGCATCAATGGTTGGAAAACAATGACCGCTAAGATAGAGCCCAATGGGACCCATCCCGTTTTCCCATCCCATATCGCATCCCATATCGCATCCCATATCGCATCCCATATCGCATCCCATATCGCATCCCATATCGCATCCCATGTCCCATCCCAGGTCCCATCCCAAGTACCACCGAACCATCTCTTTGGCATTAAGTAGGCTTTCTCATTCGCCATGCACAGAACTTTCCCTGCATTTGGTTAGAAAAAGTCTTCACCCACCCAGCTGCGGCGGTCGACATCAGCACTGGCAAGGCAAGTGAGTCGTGCCGTCGGACGGGTGTCAAGCATGCGAGCACCGGTCAGTCATGGATGGGCGGCAAACCGCCAAGGGGTAATGAGGATTCAAATTCGATGCTGAGGGCAGCTGGGATGTGGGAGTTGACCAGCACGTGCAGTGCATCGGCAGGTGGAATGAAATGATGGCATCGCTGGGCAGCAAGTCGGGAGGCGACTCAGTGGATGTGGCGCTACGAAACGCCTGGTGGGGAGCGGTGGGTGCCGCTGACTGGACAATCACGCAGTAGTACTGAGACCATTAGCAAGGAGATGCCTAAAGTGGCTGGGTGAACATCATACCCACCCGGGCCGGCACCCAGTAAGAATATGTAGGCCCGCGATCGGACTATCCAACCATCCTTTGGCTCCAGATTTACAGAGTCGAAGGTAGGAGCTATTTACCTTTATGTTAGCGGCGGCCGACGGGAGACCCGACTTTGTGTCTTCATAAACCAGGACCTTCCCCAGAGATGCCTTCATCCCATACTATGTCCAACTCATCGGGGGCCGTGACTTTGTCAAGGCTCGATTGAAAGAGAATACGTACTCGGTGCACTGCACGCGTACCTCCTGCTAGGCCCCTCGAGCAAATCCTTGGGGTCGCCCCATCCAGTTGACAGCAAATGGCAGCCTCGCTCCCAAAACCCGACCCCGCCTATTTTCCAGGCTTCCCCCAAAGTCAGGATCTGGAACAAGGCTGCGACCACGGCCGGGTGCCCGTGAGTGCTCACTGCTTCCACTTCCACACCCTCTTCCCGCTTCTATACCTTCTAAAGTCTTGTAGCCTGGCCGACAAGACAAGTGCCACCAACAGTTACACACCCTGCCCCCTCCGACCAGCTACAAACCCTTCGAGACGTGGCTGATCCGCGTCACGGCATTGATCCTCCTCATCCTCCCCATCTGGATGCTCAGCCCTCCGTGGATAGCCAAGCAGGACCTTATCATGACATCGGTCCTCGTGGGCTGTTTCATGAGTCTCAGCCTGTACGCCCGCCCTGGCGACGTCCACATCCTGGCCGGTGCCACAGCGTATGTTCTTCCCTCTCCCTCTCCCTTCCCCCTCTTCGCGCCAGCGATAGCCCACGTACCTGTGTACTGCAGAGCTGGCCGGTTGTTCTGCACATGTCTAACCGCGCGCTGATAATGCATGACAGGTATGCCGCCGTGCTTATGGCCTTCGTGCAGCTGCGCCAACCTGGGGGATAACAAGACGCCTCATGCACGGACATGAGGATTGCTGGTGAGCTGGCTGGCATTGTCGCAAATGGATTGTGAATTCTACGGCAGGTGGCGTGTTCGCAGGTAAAGCTCGGTGTTTTGTAGCATCTCGAGCATACCAAAGGGGCGCGATGATGTATATACATCTGAGTAATCAGATCGCCCATACAAGTCGGTCTGTGGATCTGCCGGTCGGATCCAGCAGCATGCCGCCAGTGTATCCTAGTGAGTGGCCATCTAGATCTAATACCCCGCTTTCGAGAGCCGTGCATACTTGTAGTGCACAGCACGGGGCACGAGTATTACTAAGGATGCCGGTAACGGCTTGGGGCGATCCTGGTGTGTACTCGTCGTACCTGGCAGACGTTCATTTGTGGGGTTGTGGGGCGAACCGGGAATCTGTCACTAAACTAGCACTACCGGGCCAGTCCCACAAGTCAGAACAGACGACGCGGGCGGCTGCGAACCGGACCGTCCAATTCCGAAGAATCTCAACTGACGATTGGTGCACGTTCGAAGAGTTCGAATCCGCGCTAACATCTTTAATACAAGTACCCAGCCTCGGCCGGCATACTGCCAGTCATCTCATACGACACTATATGAGCACCATGGCCTCGTCTGGTCAACCGGAAGTCCCCAGCAGTAATAGTCAAGGTGTTGCGCACAAGGTACGGTTACTTGTTTTGGACCGGTAAACTCGTCGGACTGGTCATCAAGAATGATTGGTCGCTACTGGAGCCTGGCGAGGCGAGCGAGACCCGTTGGCGGCTCAGGCGTCATGTCTCGGAAGAATCAAGTACGAGTACACTTTCCTCTGCTAAGCCAAATCCCTTCTGCATCTAGTCGAGAGCAAGTGGTGTACCCTCGAGTGACGGAGTTACAGCTTCCAACGGACCTTGAAGCAAGAGATACTCCGGAGGTGGGTATCATTCTCATTCCAACTTCAAGCGGCTCACAGGATGCAGCCTGAGATCCCACAAAGCAGACAATTTCATTCCCACCGTGACCCACCTGTCGACGGCCAGCCATGGCTCGGAGAGTGGCTAATCCGATTCATGATATTGTTCTTCTGATTTTGCCTGTTTGGATCTTGAGTCCGCCCGAGAACGAACAAGAGCGAGATGGTGGCTGTTTCGGTCCTCATCGCCGGCTTCACCTCTCTCCTTCTTCAACTTGGTAGTGTTGATGTGAATGTTTTCGTCGCAGTTGCAGCGTGAGTATTCCAGAGACCCTCCAACATTCCAGCAGACTGAGACAGGACACAGATATGCCGCGGTTCTCATGGTATTCATGCAGCTAGCTCAGTCTGAGAAATAAGGCCGTGGATGTCGTCCTTCACGCAAAGCGCTGCTAACTGTTCGCAAGCATGTGTGGAGTTGCTGGAACCCTGACAGGGTTCGTACTTGCAGGCCGGGCGTTCACGGGAAAAGTGCACTGAGCATGGGATAGATAAGGGGACCATTCGGTTGACAAGAAAGGGAAGGGGATATGGGCCATTCCACTTCTGTGCAAATAGAACCTAGGACTACCCAACAGAAACCAGCGAAGACACAACCGCTGGGTAGTGGCGGGCAACTCCTGATGAGAAAATCGGTCAGTGTAGACAAGATCTTCTCAATCTGTGAGATGAGGGAATACAGTAGAACTGCATGGATTTCTCAGGAGTCCGGCAATTGCCACTTCAAATGCTTAGGCGGCGGTGTGGCGTCCTCAATAATCAGGATTGGAGCCTTCCTCCCCATGACATTAGTTGGCGTGCCTTTCAGAACCGATTCAATCGAATCGTCTCGGACATCTGCATCAAAATCCGACGAGGAGGGGGAGTCAGCCCCAGTCAAAACTGGAGGACTCGTACTAGGTCGCTCGATTAGACTCGGGTCGAACTGGGGATCGCCAAGCATATTGCTCCCCTCCTGAACCTCGCCTTCTGAGGATGGGTCTCCATAGCTCACGGGCGTCGACGGAGTATACAAGTCAACCGCACTGGTTGTACTTTCAATCGAGTCGTCTGACAGCAACCGACGATGACCCTTCAGAATTCCCAGTCGCTTTCGTACGGCGCCTGTGGAATTAGAGCGGGATAGCGGGGAACTCTGGGTGGGAGTGTCCGGGCTGAGAGTATTCATAAAGCGAGTGCTCGGAGACCTGGAAAGAACACTCTGTACTAGGGGCAGTTCAAGGTAGCTGTTCAGATTGCCCTTTGAGAACAGTACCAGGCCCAGACACACTACGATGAGAATCAACTGCAGGAAGGAAACTCTCTTCTGGAAGATGATCTCGTCCGCAAGCACTCCAAGTCGGGCGTTGATGGCCAGATTTTCCTGCTGATAGCGTTCTCGCTGCATTTCCAGCTCAATGACCGTGGACTGCCATAACTGATCATATTGTTGCCGGAACTCTCTGAGCTCGTTCAGGACAGTCATATTCAGATAGTCCAAAAACGACGTTGTCTTTGCCAGCTGCCGCTGCTCAACTTTCTGGAAGGCGTCTCTAAGAGCACGAGATTGGTCTTCTATGTACTGTAGGGACAGCGAAGAATTGGTCTCCAGCATTTGCAAGCGTTTTTGGACCGATTTGAAAAATGATTCTTGCATTGTAGGTGCAGGTTGAGTGGTTTGTGTAGAGGACGCCGGAGTCCTGGTGTTGTTGGTAGAAGTTGCTGATGGCGAGACGTTGTTCGATTTGGAGCCAATTGCAACATCAGATTTGGGAGTTACGGCTGTTGTATTCGACGCGCCTGTTGTGACGTTGTTGACAGACGGCTCCGTGACGGTCGCGTTTGCCGACATTATCGAGCCAGTGAATTTGATACCACCAGTGGACGAGTTGGTTGCTGCATTGTTGGAAGTTTGGATCGAGTCTCGTGTCTTGAGATCACTAGAAGTACTCGGGGGGGCGTGTGCAGAAACGTCGCAAGTGTCAAGTGTGCTGCTCTTCAGTTTTGACACAGGAAACAGCGGAGCGAGTTGAGCCGGGCAAGTGGATATGGCGACTTCCAGAGTCCCGATGGACGAGGGCAGAATGGTGATAGCAGGTGCTGCTTGATGTTGGAATGTTTCAGAAACAGCGAGAGCGTCGACTTCAACGGTTTGAGCAATAGTCTCAGTACCGTCCGCTTGCGGTAACAGCTGCTCGGCGACGGCTTCTGGGACGAGTCCATCTTCTGCTGAAGTGTCGACACTCTCTTCATTTGCCTTATCATCATCCTCCAATTGCAATGCTTCCAGGTCGCGCTTGTAGTCTTCGAGCATGGTCGTCCCATGCACTCTAAGAAGGCTGAGCGGACAATAGAACTCATTCCCGTAGTGTGTGAGAAATTCGATACGCAAGTAGCGTGCCCAAATAACAGGGTTCTCGATCAAGAATGCTTGGACCTCTCGTGAATTGCGAGCTTCGAATGTACCGAGCGTCTTCCACTTGTCGGTCTTGACGGGATACTTGTCTGACACGCTCACACGGAAGGTCTGAAAGGTTGAGCTAAAGAATTCGAAGTTCGCCAGGACGACAGTATCAATTGAGATGTCATTGCACAATTCCAGAATCAGGAACTTATTCTGGGCTGAGCACTCGTTGAGCATGTAGGAGTCTTTGTTCTCTCCCAGCACGGCAGACGGGCTCCTTGCCTCGGGATTCCACTTCAGAACGCTTGCCGCACAGTCGAAAGAGGCGTAGTTGAACCGTTCCTTGCATGTTGTCCCAGCATCCTTGCTCCTTACGCCGGCTCTGGGCAGACGCCCGGGCTCGATATCGACCGAGCTATCCTGTCCGCCTTGGCTGGGTCGCGAATGGCTTTGACTTGGTGGTTCTAGGCCATCCGCGACGAAGCTGGAAAAGTCCAAGTCGATTTCCGCGTCGTCGCCAAGTGAATCAAGAGAGTCCCTTAGCCCAGCTGGTCGTGTTCTTGGCTCTCGACTTTCGACCCCAGGAGCCTTTCCTATATGTTCAGACTGACCGGCCTTTCTTAAGTTTTCTCGCTTCCAATCCTCAAACGACATAAATTTGCCATCGTCCAGCGGCGAATCCTCCTCCGTCTCACGCGGCATTGTAGATGACTTCACATTGGGAGCTTCGACATGGAAGGAACTCCGGCTCTGCTCTTGTGTAAGGGGCGGAGGCGAAGCAGGCTGGTGGGAAGTTGGCAAGGGTGCATCGCCGGCTGAATTCGTGGGTGAGGAGACCGGGCTGGGACTCTCGGTCTCGAGAAGAGTCGTAGAATTGAGGTCAAGATTCAAGGAGCCGGCAAACTCGGGCGCCGTCGAGGTGTTATTCGCCTTGCGCGAGGAGGCAAGACATTGTTGAGGAAGACTATGAGTAATGTAATTGACGGTACGAAAAGGACAGGTAGAGGGGGTTATCGACGCTGGTGGCCCACTGGACGTGGCCGCGTAGACCGGGCCATGGTGAGCGAAGGATACGACGAACAGAGCCAAGGGGAAGAACCGCATGGTCGACTCTGATGTTGAAGCGGTTGTTGAAGAGACATTGGTGCTCGGAGTGCCCGAGTGTCAGCTCTGGGCCGTTGCACCAGTCCGAGTGAACGGGTAGACGAGGATGCAGCGGTGTTGGTGTGTTCCACACCTGTAGAAGTGAACGCCGCTGTGTGCCCCGGGGAGACTCGACGCGAAAAACCATTCGCCCATGTTCCGCACGTGACTGAGCTGCCTACGCTCGGCTCACCTTCTACTCCTGGAGCCATCCTGAGCTTCCCGGAGTCTCAATGTTTCTCCTGGGGCGCTCGCGCACAACACCAAATATGGAGTCAACGACGAGATAGAATGAAGCGGAGTGGACCGAGTCAAGTTACTCTGTAAGCGCCGTGTTTAGCGCCCAACGTCTGGTACTGCCAGGGAAAGGCCACATCCTGCTTTTGAAACAAATGATGCCGATGTCCTCTGGCGACAGCTTCCAGCAAGGGCTCCAGCTCCATCTTCCGTGTATCTTTCGTCCTCTGCTTCCGGTGTTGATTCTTATCCTTCGCTCACGATCTACAACATTTCCGGGACTCTACTCAAGTGTCCAATAAACAGTAATTTTCGCTTTCACCCATGCCGCCTTGTTCTTATTCCCAGCTATGCTCATCGCTCTTCCCAAACCGTCCCCGCGAGAGATGGGCACTGCAATCTTCATCGGCTTTACCCTGATCGTCAATACATGGATCGCCCTGTTCTTCGTCGTGTGGCAATTCTATCCGCAGTAACTCGAAATGAGGCGCATGTCGGGCGCGCCAGGCGCACTCAGCGTTGTCTTTCTCGCCCTTCAGGCCGTGGTTTTTATCACTATCGCGGCAAGATGGCTGCTGAGGCTGGGAGCACCGACGTGGGGAGATCAGTCGGTGCCGCTGTGGTATTGGTACAAATGGGGGAGTCTGCCATTCAGCTACATTCTACATGGGATCGGATGCGCGGTGCTACTCAGTGCGTATCTCGTCACGCGCCATCGAGGCGGAAGACATGGTCTGGAGACTGAAGCAGCACCTCTACTGGCGTAGAACAGTGCCGCGTGATTGCGAGAACGAATGTAATTGGGAAAGGCCTGACAATGTAAACGAATCGAGGGAGAAGGGTCCTGGTCCCGGAACTGGCTTCTGGGGACCAAGATGCTCCTGGTACGGAGCACATGTTTTTCCGCTCGGAGACAAACCAAGGGTCGTGTATAACGCACTCGACCATGATCCCGGGCCTCGGAACCCGGAATACTCCATACAGCGTGTTGGAGCGAGCGCATGAAGGCGATTCCTCATCCCTGAGGCACTTGGTCAGGACGGTACGTTTGAGATCGAGCAAGGACTGTGTTCAAATCACATGGGTACATACATGAACCATGCCATAACGCCGCACATCTCGCTCTGTACTTGCCTCTCTCGCACAACGTTCAGAGCCTTGATCTCCTCTTGATCTCCTGATCTCCACCTCCATCAAGCGCTTGACGTAGCACCGACTCCGCAGAAGTCGGTCTTGAACATCTCCAAGCCAGCAAGGACCTGATCCTTTCTCTCCGCATCTCTGACCTTGAATTCCGCTTTGAACGGATTCGGCCCAAACATATTCGTCGCCGGAAAATCCCACAGATCATATTTAAACGGCTTCCCAGTAGCTTTGTCAATTGGGGCTTTTACATCAAAAGCCCACAACAGCCGCGCGGTGAGTATAAACAACGAGTTCTCCGCCAGATTGTACCCGGCGCAGACACGCCGTCCAGCACCAAAACCCCAGTGGTCACGCTGTCGAGGGTCTTGCACGTTAATGCACTCGCCAGCGGTTAAATCATTGGCCACCGTGCCCAAATATCGATCTGGGTAGAACCGTTGAGGATCGGGGAACAAGACGGGATCGAAGTTCAGAGCCCAGACGTTGCCAACAATGTACGAACCTGCGGGGATGAAGTAGTCCTTGTAGACGACATCACCCTGGCCAGTTGTCAATCCAGCGTGAAGAATGAAGGGCGGAACGGGGAAACTTACAGTGCTAAGGTGTTGGAAATGATCATTTGAAGCAGTGCGCCACCTCAGCACCTCCTTGACCATAGCACGGATATAAGGTAGCTGGCTGAAATCTTCAAACGTCGGCATCCTGGATCCAACAACTTTGTCGAGCTCGTTGTGCGCTTTCTCGACCGTCTCAGGGAATGCGACAAGGCCCAAGATCAAACTGTTGAGAGTAAGTTGGGTGGTATCTATTGCTCGTCGTCAGTAACCTCGACAAATCAGGTGGGTCGTGCATACCACTTCCGGCCTCGATCATTGTCCCAGCGACATAAGCTGCCTGGTTCTCCGAGACGCCCATCTTGGGATAATCGACCTCCATGAACTTCTCCGCGAAACAGCCCGTGCGGATTCCCTTGGCCATCTGATCCTTCAATGCGTTCCACAGCCCCAGCCAGAGTTGTAGCTCTTTCTGGTGATAGGGCTCATATCTCTTGCGCCACCACTGAAGAGGCTTCGGTAGCTTTTCCAGGATTGGGTACTGGTCAACTAAATGGACCTGTCCGAAACACTCGGCGAAGACGCCTGTTTCGGTATATATATCGTTAAGGACCGGATCATCCACGGTAAGGATTCGTCTGCCATACGTTGCATACATGATGACGCTCGTCGAGTAACGTTTGACGTGGTTCCAGAAGTTGGCAGGCTCGGTTAATAGGTCGTAAAGATAACGTCGAGATTCGAGGTCTTGCGAGGGTTTCATGGCATCGGCGGATTTGACTGTCAAACAGCGATGGACGATAGCACGAATGTCGCGCCATTGTTTTCCGTACGGCTATAACGAACACATATAAGTATTGGCAAGAGATGATCCAAGGGGCGTACGTACCATGAATAGCATACGGTAGCCACCAGATAATACGCCCATAGCGACACGATTGACACCCCTGCTTGACGTCAAGGTACCTTGCCTATCGAAGACTTCCTGTGGATTCCATTAGTCCCTGATGCACCTCGTCCGAAACGAGTGGCCGCTCACTTTGATAGCCTCAGGAGAACTGAGGACCACCCAGCGCTGGGTTCCCATCTGGATCTGATAGATCTCGCCAAGCTCTTCGGCCCATTTCACGAGTTGTGACTCACTAGGGTTGTTCGTTACTTGGCCGGTATAGATGTGAGAATGGCCGCTGAAGAACCTTGCGCCAGGTGGCGAGGGAGGAGCACGTAAGCCTTTAGGTGTTCTGGACCTTCCCGCGGCGAAGACATGGTAGATAGCGGCGAGCGCTCCGACGACCAGGACAAACGTGGCAGCGGAAGAGTATATGGGCATGCCATAGGTGGCATTCCACAACGTTGTCATGGCGTAACAGAGCACGACAAGCCGTCCTTTTCACCGGCCTTTCTGCTCCCTCGATGCTGTAAGGGCGTTCACAAGCAGTCGCCAGCCTCAACTATGCTCGCGTACGGGGAGTCCTGAGATCGAGGGCGACAACATATGATCCCTTCTCCGATAATCTCCAAAGTCTCAACTCTCTCTCCGACTACATCAATCAGCTTTGAAACATAACGTGGAGGATGCTCGGTATCATAATGTCCACAAAAGCATCGTCACCCCACATCGACTCGAGATATCGTCGCTCGAATAGGAAGTGAAGGGATTGGTGGGGTAACTGGGAGGCAGGGAAGCATGGCAGCAGGGGTATATTTGTGGCGCCGATGGGTCGGGGTAAAGTCTGGGGAAGCGAATTCTCCACATCCATGCATTTCGTACCGAAGGTACGAGTATATTGACCGACGAGACGTCCAAGCATTGCCCAGAACACTTCCAAGAACACAAGCATTCATCAGCCGGGTCCCATTGGAAACATCTGCCCTGTTGCCTCCTCTCTCAACCATTGATCTCTGAGCTGCCAGCATGGGTTTCGGCGTCCTTGAGCCATCCTCCACCGAAGTTGTCCAGGGCAGCATCCACCTCTTCGATGACCCCAATGCATCAGTCGAAAACACCACTCACCTCAAGCACAGTAAAGACGGCAAAATCGTCCTGGCTCCTCAGCCATCCGACTCGCCGAATGACATTTTGAACCTGCCCCTTTGGCGCCGCGACCTCATGTACTGGATAATTATCCTAGGCACAGTCTTCTCTGGCATTCACGGACCTATCCTCACCCCTATCACGCTCGAGCTTGCCGCCAAATGGAACAAAACAGTAAACGATATTGCACAACTGTCTTCCTATCTCCTTCTCGTTATTGGTGCCTGTATCATTCTCTATGGACCGTTGGCCATCAAGTACGGCAAACGCATCATATACATCTTTGGCACGGCCACGCTCGTTGCAGCAGATATCTGGGCCGCTCGAGCGACAACATACAATAGTATGATGGGCGCCCGGTGCTTGTCTGGCCTCGGTCAAGGAGCCTTTGAAGCTTTGTCCCTGGCGATGATACCGGATCTGTTCTTCGTACATGAGCGTGGCAGCCGCGTTACCTTGTTTCTCTTGTGCTTGCAGACGGGTGTGTTCTTGGGAGTACCGATTGGAACCCAGATCGTGCTGCATTCGGGAGTTGAATGGTGTTTTGGCGGCCTGGCCATTGCAGAAGCTGTGATCCTGGTTGCCATCATTCTCTTCCTGCGTGAGCCTGGGTTCGGACGCCGCCATGTGGATCCGCTGGCGCATGTTGCTGAGGAGGTCATCCTAGATAAGGTACATGAAGTGTACCATGAGCACAAAGAAATGGGTGGCACAGTTCAGCCGGAGACACCAGCACCAGGATCAGATGCTGAAGAATGCCCGAAGACATACATGCAATGGGTCAATCCATGGCAGGGAGTGATTGGCCATGAGAGTATCCTCAAGTCGACTGTTCGAACCTTCACCTTGGCGTTACATCCGACGATTCTGTGGGCTTCGATCGCGGCGTTGCCTATGGCGTGGTCGGTCGGCATTTCCTTCACATTGGCGCTGGAATTGGCACCGCCACCGTACAACTTCAGCCCGACAGGTCTTGCAAACCTGTACATCGCAGCGTGGATTGGGATAACCATTGCTGTGTGTATTGGTGTTGCCACCATTGATCCAATTTCCAAGTTCATGGCAAGACGCAACGGGAATATCTTCGAGCCTGAGTTCCGACTGGTCATGCTCTTCCCGGCGCTCATTGTTGCGGGTGTTGGATTCATTGGCTGGGGATGGGCCTATACAACCCACGTCCACTGGATTGGCTTGGCCATCCTGCTGCTCCTCGCGAACTGCGGCGCTGTCCTTGGGAATGCGGCGATCATTGGGTACGTGGTGGATGCGCACCGTAACTGGGCAAATGAGTCGCAGGTTATATTGTTCGCCTGGAAGAACTTCTATCCATTCACCATGGGGTATTGGTTCGTTCCTTGGTTTATAAAGGATGGACCGAAGAAGACGTGGTGCGCTGTCGGCGGTCTAATCGTTGGTTTGTACTCCCTTGGCGTTATTTTCTATGTTTTTGGAAAGAGAATGAGGGCATTCTGGCAAACGAGGTCATTTTTCGGGTTCTCAGCGAATTAAGGTTGGCTGCGAATGTCGGTGGTGAGCGACTCGTGATAATCGAGTGAATATGAAGAGAGACGTTGGACGAGTTGCACTTGAGGCGCAGCTATTCCTCATCCTTTAATGCCAAGAATCGGGACGAGCTTAGCCTGAATCGTGCTTGATTGGGGCGGGAGCAACTCTCCAACTGCGAACCTCCCGAGTCCAATGAGGTAGAAGACATCGTTTCATCCAGTGTGTAGCTTGGGCACTCTTCCCTCCCAAATCCCCCCGGCGTCGCTCCCGCAATCGTCATGTCGACCATCACACGTACCTTGCGCAATCTCTGGCGGGTGGGCTTCAAAGATTACGGGCATCAGATACAATATATTGTGCGTCGAAGATGCGAAAACATGCGCTTGAGGTTATTCTGACGGATCTTCAGGGCGACACAAAAGCTGGTACGCTTGTGGGCATGGACAGATATGGCAACAAGTACTACGAGAACATGGCGGAGGAGCTCCCCCTTCGGACCAGATGGGTATGGAGCTTCGGAGTGTTTGCTGCAACGGGCATGGAGCTAAGACATGGCAGGTTGACTACAAAGACAAGGAGCTCGACCCGAGTCAGATAGAGCCCGGCTGGCATGCGTGGATGAGCTACATGGTCGACAAGCCCCCTGGGGAAGATAGGATCTTGGATATTGGAATCCGACCGTGGGAAAGCAAAGAGCCGAAGATCAACATGACACAGAGCAGAGCTGCATATCGACCATACTCGACGTATGTTGCACTGGTATATTCGGATGTTGGGAAGTATCGTTGACACAGCTGCAGGACGAAGCCGAAATACGACGCCTGGAATCCCGTCGCGAAACCCAGAGATGGGTCAACTCCGTTTGCACAACGGGACATCCGTGAAGGAGGAGAATTTGAGCCGAAGTCTCCTGCTTCAACTGCCTGATGCCGACACTACCAAACCACTGTACAGATGCACAAATGAGGAGTTAAGGGAGGTCCCAATCAAGCAGAAAATAGGTCTGTCATTGCACGACGGGGTATCACTGGCATATGCTCTATATCGACAACCGACTCTAACGCCTTTGCTTTCCCCTTTCATGTCTTTGTCGTGCGCTGGTAGATCCTAGCAGGTCCCAGCTCTGCTCGGACTTCTTCTAGCTGCTGGAGCCCGAATTTCTCGTTGCCATTCTTGCCTCGCTTGGCCTTGGCTCCGCGGCGCTTTCCACCACCAGGGTTGGCCTTATTCCAGTCGCCAAGAAAGCCATCCATCATGCTGTCGAAATCTTCTCTAACAGCGCCTTCGTCTGCAAAGCTAGTGGTTGAAAGCTGTGACATCTTCGACATCTTTGACGCACCAGTCAGCCCTGTCATGCCGGACGCTAACGACATGCCGCCATCCCCGTCGTCGAACTCTTCGCCCTCGTCCAACGAGTACATTTTCTCCACTTGGTCGAACCGAGCGTCGAGAAGCTGCTGACCGGCCGTTCTAGCTAATGATGACGAGGTCATGGAGTAAGCACTGGGATTCGTGAGGGCGCCTTTCCGTTTCTTCTGTCGCAAAGGAGTGCCATTCAACGTGTATAGCGAGGGAGCCTTGTCCTGGATGGCTGAGGCGGCGATGATCGACTCCGCGGCCTTTAGAGGTGGTTTCCGTGCATTGTCACGCTTGTACTTGGCAAAGTCTCGCAGCCAGTCGCCATCTGCTGCAACGGCTGCTTCCGCATCCGGTGCTGGGAATCCAGACGCATGATCTGCGTCTCCCAGGGCTGAGAGTGGTGTGGGAAGCTTCAATTGCGAGGGCTGCTCTGATGCCTTTTCTGTCACGTCTGACTCCCAGCCCTCGTCGTCCTCGTCGTAGGTTGCCTGGAATTCATCAAGGTCAAGTTCACCGTTTCGACCGTCCCTAGCAAGAGCACTGAAGATATCCTCCTCGTCTTTCTCGTCCACATATGCATCATCGTCCAGAGCCTCTAAGACTTCTCTTAGTCTAGGATCCATATCCGGTTGAAATCCGGCGATTTCATCGGGCACATCTTGCTGGTTTTGATACGTCCTCGGCCTCGTTGAAGTTGAAAAAGTCGAAAGCATTTCACTTCCCGCCACACTTTGAGCATCATCGACCGACAACTCTCTCAACGCATCCTCCAATTTGATCACTTTCGCTTTCCCCTTGCCTTGTACTTTTACCGGCGCAGCATCCACAAACAGCGCCTCCCCACCCCCTTCACCAATATCTCGCAAATGTTGCATGTAGTCATACTTTGTGTCGTCGAAGAAAATCCCATACTCTGCTGCCTCGCCCTCATTGTCTCGCATGTCTTCAAAATCCAGGCCATCTTCTAGGTCCTCCAAGTGTAGGCCTTTTGTCAACTCCGGCTTGTGCTGTGAAGAGGAACCAGGACCGGAGATTTGGTACAGTGCCCTTTCACCGGCGGCTTCATCGTGAAGGGCCTCGTCAGTTTGTGGGCGGTAGAGGAGATGGAATGTTTGTGCGCTTTTCTTGTCACTGTCGATATGTTAGTCTCCGAAACCACCAAAGAGAAATGGCCGCTTACATCCAGCGACTGCGAGGCATCTTGACTACTGGCTTGGTTCGTCGAGGTGCGTAGGTCGTAAACGACTGGGTGGCTGTTCTTCTGGAAGTTGTTCCCCACGCAAGGCAAAATGAATTTCTAAGAGCCCAGGAAATTTCGCGGTGCGGGGCGATGCTCGTCGTGCAAATGACGCAGATCCGCAATGCCATTTATTCACATCCCTCTCTCAATTTACTACACTCGACCTTTCCCTAGAGTTACCCTGGATCCTGTACAATACCGCCACCATGGTGCTCCCCAAGAGCAAAAACAGCGTCGGCCTCGGGAACAGCCTCATGAACGACCGCTTCGGCCGGGGCAAAGGCAGCGACCGCAAAAAGGTCACCCAACAAGGCGTTCTACGGACCGACCACACAACAGGCCAAACCTACGTGACCAACGCGGCGAAAGAAGCATCATGGGTGAAAATGCGTAGCGTTACCGAACAAGGCGCCCTCGACGAATTCTTGTCCACGGCGGAATTGGCAGGCACGGATTTCACGGCGGAAAAGATGAACAATGTGAAAATCATACATTCAGACCAGAGGAATCCGTATTTGTTGAGTGCAGGTGAGGAGAGGGGCGTGAGGAGGAAACATGCGCAGAATAAGGGCCGGTTGACAGTGCCGAGGCGGCCGAGATGGGATGAGTCGACTACACCACAGCAGTTGGACGAGCAAGAGAAGGCGAGTCTGCTGGACTGGAGGAGAGGGTTGGCCGAGCTGCAAGAAAACGACGATCTACTTATGACACCCTTCGAGAGGAATATCGAGGTGTGGCGGCAGTTGTGGCGGGTTATCGAGCGGTCGGACCTGGTGGTTCAGATCGTGGATGCAAGGAACCCGTTACTATTTCGAAGTGAAGATCTGGAGAAATATGTTAAAGAAGTTGACCCGAAGAAGAGGAACTTGTTACTGGTCAATAAGGCAGATATGATGACCGAGGAACAAAGACGAGCATGGGCAGACTACTTCCACGAGCAAGGGATAAACTACAAGTTCTTTTCGGCTCACTTGGCTCGGGAAATGAATGAAGGGAGAGATGCGCTTCAAGAACTCGATGCGCGGCAGATCCAACAGCAGATCGACCGGAACATTCCAGAGAAAACAATGGTTGAGAACGTCCAAGACCTGAATCTGAAGGACCAAGACGGCGAGGAATGGACCGATGAAGACGAAGACGATTCAGAAGAGGAAGATGAGGACTCAGAAGATCAGGAACCATCAGAACCCTCAACCCCGCAACTTTCACCATCCTCGTCCTCGTCAGCAGACACTCGGATTCTGACGGTCGACGAGCTGGAGAGCCTGTTCCTCGAAAACATAACAAGCGACGCAACGGCAGAGAGAAAGACGACGATCGGACTGGTCGGCTATCCCAACGTCGGCAAATCCTCCACAATCAATGCTCTATTAGGTGCGAAAAAGGTCTCCGTCTCTTCTACCCCCGGCAAGACGAAACACTTCCAGACCCTCCATCTCTCCGATCAAGTGATCCTGTGCGATTGTCCCGGCCTTGTGTTTCCGAACTTTGCAACCACGAAAGCAGAATTGGTCTGTAACGGCGTCTTACCCATCGATCAGCTCCGCGAGTACACTGGCCCGGCCGGCTTGGTCGCCTCAAGAATACCCCAGGCGTTTCTGGAAAATGTCTACGGGATGAAGATCCAGACGCGCCCCATCGAGGAAGGCGGTACAGGGCTCCCTACAGCAAGCGAAGTGCTAAGAGCATATGCCAAAGCGAGGGGTTTCAATACACAAGGCGCTAGCTCGCAACCCGACGAGAGCCGCGCAGCTCGTTACATCCTAAAAGACTACGTGAACGGGAAACTTCTCTATTGCCATCCCCCGCCCGTCAAGGACACAGACACAGACGTCGAGGCATACGGACACGAGTTCAACGAGAAGTTATATGACTTCGCGCACCTCCCGGCGAAGCGACAAGCCTGGCTGATCGCACACTCCGACGAAGCAACCCTTGACGCTGAGAGATCATCCCAGTCACAGCAGCAGCCACCTCTGCCGTTGAAGCCGCTCGAGACGGGCCCCCGCTCCCGCCAACTCGACAAGACGTACTTCAGCCCCAGTTCGGGCAACGCAGGGCACGTCAAGGCCACGCCGTTCAACCATCAATACACCGAGCAAGGAAAACAGCAATCGCAGCAGAAGAAACAGTTGACCGGGCGGAAGGCGAAAGCCATGGTCGCGCTTGAGAAGGGCATCGATCCAAGTGATTTGAAAACGAGTGACAAGAAACACTTCAAGGGCGCGAGGAGAAAGGCCAGGAATACTAGGACCGTGGATGATGATTAACTGAATGTGATTGCGACAGGTGGACGGGAGGTTAACGAAAGAGATCGAAGCTGGAGGCTAGGAGAGTCAAAGGGTAGCAAAATATATTGGCATGCTCCCGGCTGGGCCTCGCCATGTTCTTCGCTCTTTCCAATAGCACCACCGTCTCTCCTCGTGGGGAGGCTGGATTGAGCTAGAACCATCACTGCAACCAGCCTTCTAGAACGCCATTTGTCAACAGCATTCGTCGTAATGGTGATATCCCCATGTAGTGTCGGACCTGGACGGACGAGAGCAGGGTTGCAAGGTAGTTCAAGGTCCTCCATCCCCTCTCAGATGAGCAGAGCGCTGTGACAGCATTGCTTCTGTGCGCTGGGTCCCTGGAACTGTGCCTGAAAATCCTCATCTGATCAGAGGAAATGGTGGCACTCCCAGCGTAAGACTGCTTGCAGTTCGTCCGGAGGCATCTCCTATGTTTCACTCGAGTGGCTGGTGATGAACCGTCACCCTCCATCCATCCATTGAGCGTGGTATTGGTACATCACTGACTTCATTCCATCCCATTGCGCGGTGCGCGCTTCCGACCCCTCAGTCCCCTAAACTGCTCCCAAACCGGTCGACGAAGAAATCCTCCACCCGCTGCGCCACCTGGCGTTCACTCTCGCTCGCCTTCTTCTCCGCGGGGACCTTCCAGTTATTGACCCCCCACCACCACTGGCGGACCTTGGCCCCTATGCTCCGTCCCTGGAATTTACTCCCGCGATTCCAGTGCCTCCAGCCAAACATGACCAAGTTCCATAGGATCCCCTGGGTCAGCGGCAGGATGACTTGATCCCGGATCGTTATGAATGCGACTTTCCAGTTGCTATCTGCGTTTTTGATCGACGCCAGGTACGACTGCTCGAAGCGGAAGTCAGGGATGGGTGGGAAGGAGCGCGAGCGTGGCCTCGGCCGGAGGATGTCGCTGGGCACGGTGGAGTCATCGGATGCCAGGGAATTCGAGCGGGAATGCAGTGGTGAGATGTGTTCAACGTCGCCGGGGATTTTCTTGGAGGCGGCGGTGGAGGGATTGATGTCGCGACTGGGATCGGGGTGGTGTTTTATGCTGGCGGACTGGATTGTCGAGGCAAGTTCGGCCGCCGGATTGGATGCCATTGCGGTTGAGGCGAGTGAGGAGAAGAGGTGTGAAGATGCTCAGTTCCGTGTCATTGTCCTTGGATGCTGCGAGCTCTTGCCCGGAAGATCTCCGGCTAAACTTGGGCAAACCCCCACATCGAGACATTGAAAGCCGCTCCACACACTGATTGACTTCAGATTCTCGTTCCCGACCAGCTTTCTCGCAACCAGCCTTCCCAAAGACCTGGTTCCTCTCCCGCTACACAAATACCTCTCTTCCGAGGCAGCATTCGCCATCACTGCCCAGCATGGCGACCAAGTCCTTCAAGCTTCTCTGCTTGGAGAATCCCCTCCTCGACATCCAAGGTGTAGGGTTAGTTCCCGATCTCGTCCATGATCCCGTTCTCGCGGTTGGCCTCAAGCTCCCTTGACTCCTTGTCCCTAACTACTAGCTACACAGAGACCCTGAAATGCTCCAAAAATATGGCCTCAAACTCGACGACACCCTCCTGGCCGAACCCCACCAAATGGAGCTCTACGACGACCTCATCCAGAACCGCAACGCCAAATTGATTCCCGGGGGCGCCGCGCAGAACACAGCCCGCGGAGCCCAGTACATGTTGCCCGCCGAGAGTGTGTGGTACGTCGGCAGCGTTGGAGACGACGAGTATGCTCGAATACTGCGCGAAAAGTGCAAGGAGCAAGGTACGTGCATTGGACACCCTCCCCACGGAATGGATTGCTCCAGTCGCACCTCGCTATCACACAACAGCGGAACCAGAGGAACCTTCCAACGTAGCGAACATGATCATTGACAATCGCGACAGGTCTACACGTCGAATATCACGTCGAGCCTACCGTCCCGACAGGAAAATGCGGCGTCATCATCACCGACCACCACCGCACCATGTGCACGCACCTGGCCGCTGCAAACGAATACAAGCTCTCCCACCTGCAAGCCCCAGAGATCTGGTCGCTCGTGGAATCCACCCAGACCTTCTACGTCGGCGGCTACCACCTGACCGTGTGCCCTCCAGCGGCCATGGCGCTGGCGAAACACGCCGCCGAGAACAACAAGATCTTCATGCTGTCGCTGTCGGCAGGCTTCATTCCCCAGTTCTTCAAGGATCCGCTCGCTGAGATCCTGCCCTACTGTGACTTCGTCTTCGGCAACGAGAACGAAGCGTCCACGTGGGCCGAGACGCAGGGCCACAAGGGCATCAGCATGGCCGAGTGTGCGAAGCTCATGGCCCGATCTCCCAAGGTGAACACGATGAGGCCGAGAGTGGTGATCGTCACGCAGGGCACCGACCCGACCATCGTGGCCGTGCACGACAGTGCCAAAGGCGACCAGGTCGAGGTCAAGGAGTACCCCGTCCCGGTGATTGAGAAGGAGAAGATCAACGACACGAACGGCGCGGGCGATGCCTTTGCAGGTGGGTTCTGCGCCGGTGTCGTCAGTGGGGACGGTCTGGAGGAGTGCATCAAGAAGGGCCATTGGTTGGCGAGGCTGAGCTTGCAGGAGTTGGGGCCTTCGTGAGTTCTTACCCGTGCTCTCGTCTGGTTTTTGTGTGTGTGGAAATGCTAACCGAGATATGATGTGCAGATATCCATGGCCGAAGCAGACGTACAAAGGCAGCGAGGCGTAGCTGAACGTTCTTGCAAGGGCGGTATAGCATCAAAGACGGCGTTCGTGTTTAGAAGGAGAAAAGTGTGTACATTTATGGGCGCATGGGTAAGGGGTCATTCAACAAGACCACTTTCTTGGGGTGATGGCATGCACGATACCAACGTCTTCCACGACTTGAACGGTTCATATTGATACCTGAAGAATAGAACACCCGAACTTGATTAGAGAGCGACAATGATTGCGCCAGATGTGAGTAAAAGAAAGGCCAATCTATGGCTGGGCCGGGGTTACCAATGTCCCTCTCTCCCGACCTGAAAAGGACTGAATAACTTGTCAATTCCGGACCTGATACAGCGAACAAGAATGGCTACTTGGTCAAGCCGTAGATAGACAACACAGGCTTAGCAACATTCTCCGGCCCACATTCCACCGAGATGCCCGCGCGCTCTGGCAAGGAGCTGGTTGGTGAGAGTCGTAGAATTGCTATCCAGATGCAGAGGCAGCCAGGCAGAGCGCAGTTAAGACCACTGGTGTAACGGCGACGACTGCATTTCACCCAAAAGTCATGCCTCATGTTGCTCTTCCCAGCCCACCTCTGCTAAAGCTAGATTGGGTGTGCGTCTCAGCTGGGCGCTCAAAAGGGGGTTTGGGGCGTGAAGAGCCACAAGCGCAACGACCGCATCAGCAGCCATGGCCTGGATATTGTTTGCTCTGGGGACCCGATGGCTGCCTCCACAAAAAAGTATATAGGTGCTTGATGCTCGTTGATTGCCACCGGTTATCCGGGTTGAGCACTGTTTGGAGTGCGACTACTCCTCGGCCGTGATTCGCCAATAGCACCATAAGGAGACGCATGTGAGTGTTTTGTGGGTATGGGAGTCTGGTGGACAGGCACTGCACTGACGAACGGGCTTTGCCAAGGCGAGGAAGGGGTTTGCATTTGGTCGTGGGCTCGGATCCAGGACGTGAGATTAGGCGTGGTGTCGTAGTGGGTCGACATCGTTGGCTGAAACGAAGATTGGGGCGATGTCCTCGTTTGAATTTCCTCTTGCAAGTGCGCGAGGTTCGTATGGAATTCCGCAGAGCTGCCAAGACTCTGGGGCATCGAAGGCGGTAGCTTCAAACGAAGAGCGCTGCTTGGTGGGGGAGACGACTCCGGTGTTTCTCCCGGTCGGGGAGCAAAAGGAGTATTCCAGATAGATGGCAGTGGTGCAATGTTGATAGTCTGGGCTCTCGGACTGGGTTGTGAGGCGCTTGACGAGTGTTGCATCCGCTGCACAAGGTCGCGTGCATTGAATGTAGCAGGCTGTGATGGTGGGTTTCCCCATTCGGCAAATGTTTGCGCTACCGGAGTCTTCATCGGGGCTGTGGAAGAATCGTATGAGCGGTTGCTCTCTGCGCGAGGCGCCCCAGGGCGTGTCAAGTCATCGACCATGTTCAACATTCGGGAAGCCATTGACCCCTCGGCATCGGGGACGCTGTCATGCTGACTGGGAACGTGACGGACGATTCCACCATTCGTGATAGCGTACTCGGCGTCGTCACTTCGTACGCTTTCCTGCGGAGCAGCAAAAGCCTCAACGGCTGAGGCGACGGCTGCTTCTTCAGCTTGTGCGGACCCATCATCGTCACCAAGGTAGACGAAGCGCCCACCAGCGAACATCAGAGGTACGGAAAGTGAGGTGAACTCATCCTTGTCCTGTCAGCGATATTATGTTGAGCGGGAGCTGCAACTTACACAATTGAAAAGAAACATAGCGTCTCGAATAAATTCCTTGATGCGAAAAAGCATCTCCTTTTTGGGAATCTGAGGACCAAAGCTTGCTTCAGTGTACATTGGTTTGAATTGGCTCGATCGGCGAAATCGTGTAGCCCGGACGAACAGGCTGAAGGCAGAGAAACCAAGAGTTTCTGTGTCCTCTTTCAGTAGATACTCAATCTCTGCATCACTAGGTGGAAACAGCCGCAGCAGGAGGTTGAGTGCTCCGGTATAAAGGCGCCACAGCCGCTGCATCTGAGATGCGAGCTCCGAGCTCGCCAGGAGATACTGAACGGTGGTAAGCAGCCAGCCGCTGTATAGCCTCAGATGTGATAGGGTCCGTCGCGTAATTGGAGGGACCTCAACAGGAGGATTGTCTGCAGGGTCGCCAAAACTTTCTGCAAGGCGCTGAAGCTCCTCAAGCACAAGTTCGAGAAGCAAAGAGAAAGCTTTTACGTTGAATGATTGAAGGATTTTAAACGAGCGCAAGGCTGATGGGTCGCCTGCTCTTTTAGTCAGGCATAGAAATTGGACGTTGGAAAGGTTGCACATACCGCTCACCTTTTCCGCGGCAGATTTCTCCGCAGCGATGTTGATCAAGGAGAACTTCCTGAGAATGGTAGCCTCAGGCTGCTCCCGGATCTGATTAGCAATGAGCCGGAGGATCTCGGTCTGCTGCTCCTCCTGGTCTGGGACTTTCCCTTCCCAACAACGAGCATGAAACAACAGGAACTGTTCATAGAGGTAGGGATCGCCCTTGAATACATCCGAATTCTCGGCGATAGATTTTCCCTGCTTGGACTTGACGCGGAGTTTCTTGAATTCGAGCTCCAGGTTACCTCGCGCTTGAGGAAACGGGGTTCCCACGCACATAGCCTGGTACAAGTGGTAGACAGCTCGTAAGTGATCTTGGTCACTGAGGGCTATGACAGCCAGTTGATTGTATGCTCTGCCATCGGCGGGCTTCAGAATAGCAGCCTTGTTATAATACCCTACGGCGGGACCCCAGTTGCGTAAACGTGTTTTCAACTCGGATTCTCGGTATCTTGAAAGGTCTCCGCATTGCACCAGGGCTGAATAACACGAATCCACCAGCTTGTCTTTGAGTACGGCGCTCGCGGTCTGTGGCGTGTCTGCTGAAAGCGCTGTCAACCATGAGCGAGAGTCCAGCAACGTAGGCGAATTGACTCATACTATCCAGTTCCATACCATGGGCCAACGAGAGGATCTCCGGAATACCCTCGAAATTCGAGGCGAGGCGCTGAATGAAATTTCGATAGAAAGATTGGCTGGATTTGATGAACAGCAGGTAAACTTTCTCAGCTTTCCGGCGTTCGACCTTCGATTTCTGGCTGTCTCCCTCTCGGAATCTCGCCAGCAGTGGTCTAAATCTTGAGTTTACCTTGGAATGCGCAGCCCACAAGCGGGTTTCGACTTGCTTCTTAGCCGCAGCCTCGTAATCGGTGAAGATATAGTCTTGACATGCTGCGCGGAATCTAGCGGCATGAGTAGACTGTTCGCTTGAGGAAGGGTAGGCTCACTTTGCGAGCAAAGGTTCCAGGTTCTCGGGCTTGGTGTCTGGCCGGGACAGGGCAAGTGTAATATCTTCTTCTGCGCGATCTACATTTCTGCAACACTCGGGTCAGAAATGAGCAAGAAGACATAATAAGTCTGAGATCATACTTGGAGGCCCGTAGGGTGATGTCTTCCATGATGGTATTGAGGCAAGCAAACAGGTCATCCCGACCGTCCTTGCTGGTCAAGATGAATGTCCGGCGGGGGTCGACCACAGCTGAGGGTTGCGCTCCATTGATACTCTCTCTCGACTTCTTGCAGTCGAGATGGCAGTCGCAAGGCACGCGCGGGCCGGAAGAGTGTGGGCAACGCAGTTCGTCTCTGACATACACCTTGGGACAATCAGAGGAAAGTGCAAGAAAAGCGACGTGAACAAGTGGGGATGATCGCTCCGGCGGCGCATGCGGCGGTAGCTACAATCTCGTTTTCGCATTTCAATTTCAATTGAAAGCCACCATCTCTCTATGCTTTCCCCTGGGTCAAGAAGCACGCACCATGGCGCAAGTATCGTCGACGCGCCTGTTGCGGACATGGCGGTCACTGAACAACTCATCTATCTGCAATCGGTGTTTTAATTCACGACGAACTATAGCTACCCAAGCAGCTGTAGCAGAACAGCCGTTTGCAGAACTTGAACAGGAGTCGTCCCTAGTATCAGTCCAAAGCCCACATCCTAAAGCCCAGACTTTCGATCCTTTGGCATTCTCGAAATCGAGGAAACGACAACTTCCTCCCAGCAGGTAGAGGAAAAGATTTCCAGACTTGATGGCAGCGCGCTCACATCGAATAGATATCGATTCCGAAGTCCCAGATATGATCGCGGTCCCATGCATCCTCATCAACCTTTACATCCCTCAGATCCTGCCAGCCGAGAATTTGTGCCTGGCCCTTTCTCCTCCCCGCGAGTCGAGCTTGCCTATCACAACATCATTGCTCCTGATTTCATGACAATGTGCTACCAACATACACCTCCGGGATTCAGGCCCACGGAGAAGGGACCTCGTTTACGTTCTTGGGAGGGAGAGAACCCCTACTTTACCAACAGACAATTACGGGGTCCCCGTGGTGGAGACGTTTTGCGACTGCTGAGAAAACCTATCACTTTCCGAAACGTACCAATGGTCGAGCGAGTCACTGTACATGCCTACTGCAAAGGCGCGCTCAAAGGAGGCTCGGGCTACCTCCACGTTGCTGGCATGATTTTGCAGGCAATCACGAACTATAGGGTCGAGATCCACCGGGCCCGAAACAATGAACAGACTTGGGGTTTGATCAAAGGCCGGCCAGTCAGTATGACCGTGGATCTAAAGGGCGAGGACATGTATCATTTCCTGGGCAAGCTGATCAATGTCGTTTTGCCACGTATCAAAGACTGGAATGGTGTCAGAGCCACGACAGGTGACAACAGTGGTAATCTGTCCTTTGGGTTGAATCCAGATGTGGTTGCTGGCTTTCCAGAGATCGAGATCAACTACGACGCCTATCCGACCAAGATGATACCGGTAAGTTAGGATCATTCGAGGCTTTTGTCAAGGACCTGCTAATTCCTTTCCCGCTAGGGTTTATATATCACAGTCCACACTACCGCCAACCAAGACAAGGATGCCAGGCTCCTCCTTCAGCAACTCGGCATTCCTTTCTATGGCAAGATTGTTGATTAGAGAATCATATCTGGCTGTGTTCACCGATGTCAAGCTCTTCCGGACTGATCAAGGACGCGGTTCGGCACCGCCTTGTCTGGAATGTGTATCATAGGCCGGCCTGGGCTGCTTCAACCATTTCTTGAGGCATTGGGTTTCATGAGTCTGGTCTAACGTGGTTGCATGGACTGACCCTGCCACGCTCTCACAGAGCCTGAGCAATCTCCCAGTTCCCTTGGCTCGGGGAGATTTTGGTCCAGAGCGCTCTTGTGATTGATCTATAACCTCCTAGAGGTGCAGAACCTGAAAAGGGAACATCTTGATTAGGAGACTCGTGGGCCTCTAGGATACGACGGGGGTCACTCGGGAAAGCGCGAGCAAAAGACGCGTTCGATACGTCTGTCTCACCGTCATCATGCACTTACCGATGCGCGGACCAACCTTGGTGTCCGAAGGATGAGGCAATGGGTTGCTTGCATGGTAACAGGTCGAAAGAATTTGTACTATAACAGCAGAATATCTGTCACACAGAAGCCAAACGATAGAGCGAATACATACTAAAGCTTAATCCCGTGCAAGATGACAGAGAACAGACAAGTATTGTCCGCTTTACAAAACGGAGGGCAGAAACGGCACCGCTGGATATGGCAAGAAGATGGGTCTGTTTTCGAGTGATATTCGATTCTTGGTGCTGTAACGAATCATCTTTTCTGTCGTGCCCGATGGCGAAGCACCCTGGGTACCAAGCCTAGCAAGAGCCGTTGCGCAATGGAAAACCCGATGTCATTCCGTCAGGATCCCAAAGCCAGTCATTTCCGTAGACATGTGCCTGGATTCAGGCGTAGCCTGTCGCATGGCGGCAACCCGTCCTGCATCAGCGCTCTCCATAACCAGGTAGACTGTTTCTTCGCCTGCCGCCGCCTCACAGGCTCCGCAAGTGTAGGAGCACCACCGCAACCACCACCTCACCACCACGCCCGTCTGCACACTCTTATCTCGTCGTTGCCTTGACCTTGGACGGCGCGCCCTTGGCCCCCTGCTTACTCGTGATCTGGCCCCTTGAAGCGTTGGCCGCGCTCTTCGCCTTTTCGGCCTTCTTCTTGCTCTCGCTGGCGGCTTTCTTCTCCTTGGCGTCCTTGATTGCGGCTTGTCGGGCAGCGGCTCTGGCCTCGGGGCGCTGGGAGCGGCGCTCTTTGATCACGTCGAGGGACGCTCCGACAATGGCGCGCTGGTGCTTGACGGTGCGGCGGGTGCGCTTCTTGGCGACTTCCTGTGTACAGAGACGGGGGAGTCAGTGGATTTGTTGGACACAGAGGGAGGGAATTGTGAGCGTGGGGAAAAATCATTCCAGTCCTATTCCTCCCTCTTTTTCTCAGAGCCGTCGGTCCATATAAGGCCGCACAATAACCTCTCGCTCGTTTTTGGTTGTATGAAGATGATAAAGGGGCAGCATAAGGTGCGGGACTAACCTCTGAGATACCCTTCTTGTGCATGCGGCGGTAGAGAATGGTCCAGGCTATTCTGCGGGGGTTCTTGCGCTGCAAGAAAAGAGACTCGGTCTTGCCATTTTGGAATCGGAAGATCTTGCTGTCGCCGCGGACGTAGAGCTTTCCCTGTAAATCGCCGAAAAGAAATGTCAGCCACAGTGATCAATTGTCTGGATCGCTGCAAATTCGTCGGTTGGTTTTATCGCGGAGGGTGGTGGTTGTGCGCGCTGCTGTGGTGGAAGACTGACCTTGCCCGGGTAGATCTTGGTGCCGCTGAAAGTATCGTCGTAGGTACGCATCTTGACGATCTACTGATGCTGTACCTAGTTGTCGAGGTGTCGTTGAGGTTGGATTGAAGTCGAAAGGCGGCTCGATCGTCACTGCGGCGGAAGTCGATTTCTGTGGGCTTAGCTAAGCCTCGCCAAGAGATGTACGGATGCGCATTACGGCGAGATGAAACTGATTACGGCGGAGCGGAAAAGGGCTTTGAGCAAGCCCCCCGGGCCCCCTTTTTCTGAGACGAGTCGTCAGGTTTGGCTTCAAGATCAATTTTCGTTGATTCCATTGTTATTGTCCTCGCTATCTGTGGCGGGACCGCTCGAGTCGCTTACCCCATTCCAATCGTATGTCCTCTCTGGCCTGTTTGTAAACTTGGTGCATGAGCCATTTCATCTCGTCATTTCTCCAAGAAAGCGTGCTTGTTCTGTGTTCCAATTCCAATGCAGGGTTTTTCCTCCCAACGCCTTGCTGATGATTTGCAACCTTCCGTGATTCTATTTCATGAGAACCTCACAAAGCACGTCGATTCATATCCTCATCGTGCCACAAGCAGTCGTTCCACGGGTCCTTCTTGCACTTTCGACACTGGATATCCTTGCAAATCGGATGGGGGCATTCACCACAGCAATCAGGACAGACCATCTTGCCGCAACCAACCTCATCACCTTTAGTGCATTGCAGGAAAGTAGGAGCTTCTTGACCATATGGAAACAAGAAAGCGATCTGGAGAAGTCTCTCTTCGGCCACCTTGAGGGATTCAGGGTTTTCCTTGTGGATCTTCATGGCGAGTGCGGCAGCTCTGTAAGCACAGCAGGCACGACCGCAGACGGCGCAGCATTGTTCGAGGCAAGTCGTGCACTTGAGGTTGCGAGAGTGCCACGCCCGACTGGTGTTGGGGTGGCGTGGATATGGCTGGCCAGGGTCGTAATCGTAGCTGTGATTGTTTGTGGAACGTCGCAAATATCGCTCCTGTAGGATATCGTGTCAGTGATACAGCTAGTTGAAGTGGGGAACAGCACTTACGAGATCAGGACGGTGAAGCATGTCGATTTCCATTGGTGGAGTCAATTCACACTGCGATTTCTCGGGTTTTGGTTTTCCGAACATGCCAGTAACCTTGCGAAGACCCGTCTTCTTCTGCTCAAACCCTTCCGAGGCTGGTGTATTGGGCGTTCTCCCGCTGTCAACTGAGCTCTTCGCCTGGTGTGGAGTTGTCGCAATCGTGGGCGAGCCCTCGCTGAGGATGTCGTAGATGTCGGTCTCCTCATTGTCCTTGTCAATCTGGAGACGAGAGAAGTTGCTGCGGAGACTGAAGCTGTGAGAAGGCTCCGAGGTCACTCGTGGAGTTTGGCGGGACAAGGTTGGATGGCGATCAGATGTGGCTGACTTCAGGGTCATAGCTCCTTCCGAGGTACGAAGGCTCGCCGCGGCTCCGACAGCGTTGTTGTAGCCAATATTGAACGCATTGCCACGTTTTGGGAATGCTTTGAATCTCACAGTACCCAGACGTGCAGCTTCCTCTTGTTCCGCCTCCTCACGCTCCATTTGACGCTCTTTCTCGTCGAATCGTTGTCTAGCTTCTCTCACCAATCGCTTGATTTCCTCTTTACTGGTCGAAGTGACCATGAGCGGTGCATCGCTGGTAGACTTGAATGGATTTTCCTGGTTCATAGGATGCTGGCTGAGGTCTGGAGGCGGAAGCCGCTTTAAGTCAAGGAAGTCACCTGTGATGACTTGCTGTTTGAGGACATGATCAGGTCCGAAGCGGGCGCCCTCGGGCGGAGATGAGGATGCATCGAAGCCTGCAGGACGGGAGAGGTCTGGTGACGACATGACAAAAGATTTTGCCGCTTTGATGGTCTTCTCGTCGTCTTGACGAGGCTTCATGGTGGATGAAGCAGGAATTGGTCGCTTGACCGGGTCTTGAGAGGTGGTGACGTCGCGGGGTGTAGGAGAAAGTGAGTTTTGGACAATGTCCAACGCCTTGTTCACGTCAAAATGAAAAGGGCGTCCGACCGCGATCGACAACGGCTTGTAAATGGGCTTAGGCCCACTGCAGAGAGCGTTGGCAACGGACTCACCACCTTCACCAGCCACGTGACTCTGGTTGAGCCTTGTGGCCTCCCCTCTGCCAGGCGATGTCTTTCGACTTCGCACTGACAAGCCTGTCAGGCTCAACTTCTTTCCAAGGGTTCTCAAAGGAGACCCCCGGGAGCGAAGGAGAGTCTTGACAGACTGCGGCGTTGATGGCCGCGAAGGTAGGCACGAGGCCAACTCATCAGAGTCAGGACTCCAACGGCTAATCTCCTCCATGGAGGACGCTATTGTTGTGATGATTGTGGAGGGAGAGAAAAGACAGCATGTTCAGGCGTTGTCGACAACGACAGAAATAATCCTCTTGGCGACGCCCAGCACATCGACGGGGACATCGTCGACCAATGGCGCGCCCCGATGTACTGAGTGCAGTTGAGGTATGATGTCGCCCTGCTGCGCGTCGGTCATGTCACGGCTGCCACAAAGTGTCAATGGGTTGTCCCATGTCGCCAACGAGGACATATTGACAATGGTGGTTTGGGATACACTGACGCCAACGTGGAGCCTGACAACGATTGACAATGGCAGGCGATCCAGGGGCAAAGGTTGGAACCGAAACGAAGTGCAGAAATGCATACTCATCTCTGTTGAATTCATCATCATTGCTCATGATGCTGGTCGACGGCTCATCCGGTCATGTTCGTCCCTCGAGCTACATCTCCCTCGAAACAATTGCTGCCAACAACGTCGCGCCCGGTTGAATGACGAGAGGTAAAGTCTGATCAAGTGCTAGCATGTGTTCTGGTCCATTCTCTCGCTGTTTGGATGGCAGCCTCTTGGTCCTCCTTCCACCGCTGAGCCACATCATTCGCCAATGGATCATCTGGATTAGGTGCGCCTAGCAACGCCTGTATCGAAAGAAGAATGGTCCTGATCTGTAGTGCTGGCGACCAATTGCCTGAAGAAGAGATCAGTGCTATTTTGTTTTGAACGGTATCACCACCTACTCTTCAAGACATCCAAGCAGATTCGACCCAGTTTGTCGATGTTAGGGTGGTATATCTTGGTGAGAAACCTGATCTTGGGCGGGGTCATGGGATAGTCGTCTGGCAAGAATAACTCGAGCTTGAAGATACCTCCTGCAAAGAATCAGCCATGCGTCTAAAGGCTCTGCTGCCATGTCGACGTACCCTCGTAAGGCGATTGAGAAGGGCCGTGTATGCTGACATCGAAGTATCGGAGATTGTCCTCGTGAGGTACTGCGCTGATTCCCGGAACACTAAACCACTCAGACTATATCCTGCAGCTCACAGCTTGGGTAAAGACTTACGGCTCGGCCATCAGTCTCTCGGTCTCTTTGATAATCCGCTTCGGCAGCGCCATGGTGAAGGTGTGGTTTATCTTGTGCCGCCGAGTGCGAAGGCACTAACGAAAGAGCAATACGACCTCGTCTTGCTTTCAACGCCTTGCAAACGGTCAAACGCCAGTCGCAGTGTTGACAGAAGAGGCTGAGAGGGTGGAAGTCGGGTCTTTGGGCGTAAAGTGGGGTGCCGGTCTAATTCTCGCGGAGGAGCCAGTACTTGGGTGAAGATCAGCGGAATTCAAGGCCGAAGGTGGATTTGTCAAGGTCGATAACAGTTATCAAGGTCGTGACTGCCTTTGTTGCGCTGTTTGTATGTCACAGATGAACCTCCAATCTCAAGTGATGTTCAGATGCGTCAAACTGCGCCCGTCGGCTGCGTCCCTCACAGGCTCCTCGTGAAGCGATGCTTCACCGTAGTTCCATCCTTAATCTCTGGGCATACGCGCTTCCTACAAGCATCCCCCCAACAAGGTCCCTCTGCTCTTGCTCTAGCACTTTGGATTTAAGAATGAAAAGATCGTTGGCACGTGGGCTCAAGCGGAGCCAAAACATGGGTGCTTGGAATATTGAAATCTTCTTCGAGGCGGAGCGCAGAGCACAAACACTAGTTGCTTGAAATCCAGTGTCTCCCAGGGCGGATCGCATTGACCCCGAGGCCCGCCTCTTCTTGTGACACTTTGACCTGCCAACCTCTACCTGAACTAATCTCCACATTAGTTGCCATCTACTCGAAAGATCACCAAGGGTAAGCAATAAAGACGACATTGCTCAAGCGGAATTCCAGCTGAGGAAGGCACTAAATCTGACTGAGAAGCTCCAACGCTGCGACACTGCCTTCACAGAAATCGCTATGCAAGGTGCTGCCGAGTCTTTGGATCGTCTGTCTGGGGAGGGGATTCCGGGTAACCAAGTCCGTGACTCGCTGAGAAGAGTTGGACTCGTTGGATAAATCACACCGTTTAAAGGAGAGGCACGGGTCGAAACGATGGCAGCTGCAGTTCTCAGATGCATAGGCAGCGGTCCGAGATCAGGTCGATGCTCATCTGTATGCGCAACATGCGAAGCAAACCAATTAACAAGGTGCTCTCCTGCCTTGAAATGCCTTCAATAGTGCTCTAAGTGCAAGTACACGCAGACTGCATCCCAGGCCATCTCACTCCCACGGTGCGCTACGCCAGGGATCAACATGCAGTCTAGTGCGTGTCCCGCACTTTAGGGTCCCGCATGCCGGCACTGCATCTCGAGATTTCTTCGGGTCAACCAGCCTCGTCCATACTAACCCCATACGTCCCCAACATTGGCAACATCAGGCCGTTGTCCCACATCTGGGACGCCCAAAGACGAGACAATGGCGTCGATACTGCTTCTTCGGCGGGACGTGCTCCACTTATCCATGGGAATTAACGTGTTGGGGAATCAGATGAAGACTGGAACGCTCTCGTTCATCAGCTGTTCGTAGTCTGTCACGACCATTCTTGACGTTACCAAGCGATCCCAGAGCTGTCGCGGGGCGTATATTTGCTCAGAGTCGCCCACACATTCCTTCTCCGAGCCGATCAAGCTAAGTTGTCAATATCTTTGCTCTTGAGCTTGCAGTTCCACACAACTTCAGATTACAGCAGCCTCGAAAGCACGCCTGGAAATGGAAACTACAGATGTCATCATCTGCGGTTGTGGTCCAACCGGTGCTCTGCTGAGCGGTCTGTTGGGTCGATCGTCGGTCAATAATGTCGTTCTGGAGAAGGAGATGGAAGTTGTAACAGATCCGCGCGGTATAGCCCTTGACGAGGACGGCATTCGACTGCTCCAGGAGCTGGGGCTTTATGGCAAGATACACACGGAGATTGCTCAAAACATTGAATGGACCTATTTCACATCCGGCAAACACGGACTCACGACCAGGCCCTTTCTGAGAATGAATCTGGGTACTGTGGAAGGTGGAACCGGCCACGTGGGGGTGATTGCGCACAAACAACCCCTGATGGAGAAACACCTCCGCCTGGCTGCCAGCAGTTGCCCAGGCTCTGACCTGCGGCTCGGCTCAACAATTGTCGGAATTGAAGAGGACAGGGAGTGGGTTTATGCGAAGTACGTCGACACGAACGGCATGGAACGCAGGATCCGTGGGAAATTCTTTGTTGGTGCAGATGGGAAGACAGGTTATACCCGAAAGCATTATCTGGAACCACAAGGAGTCTTTCTGCAAACTCTTTCGGGGTGAGCTGGGTTTCATTGTCGCATCAGCCGGGCCTAGAGCTGACAAACTCTCAGTTATGAATACCAAGAGACGTGGGTGGCGATGAATTGGCATATGGACCTGCCAACCCCCGAGACGCACCCGGACTTTCCGCTGTGGAAACTCAATTATACCCCTCAACAAGTCTACGATGCCTTCTTCCTTCCAGACTTCAGATTCATCGGCAATCCAGACCGGCCCTCAGTTTGTGGTACCTTCGGCCCGCGAAGTGAGAGACTATGGAGGTTTGAATTTGTGGTGGACAAAGGAGAAGACCCCCAAGAAATGTCGACGTGGGAAAAGGCATCTGAGATTGTTCTCCCATATTTGACTCACCCGGGTTCAAAGTACAGGTATGATGCCCGCCTAATTCATGTGCATCCGGTGTGAGTTCTGCTTACATGGAAATCTGCAGGTTGAAAGACCCGGTCCAATACCCCACTGACTGCATCCATGTTCTGCGATCGAGACCCTTCACCTTTGCTGCCCGAAGCTGCAATAGGTGGGCAGTCGGAAGGGTACTACTCTGCGGTGATGCCGCACATGTCATGCCACCTTGTACGTATCTGCACAATACAAAGCGAAAAGTTGCTGACGGGAGGAGTTGGTGGCCAAGGAATCGCCTCGGGCTTCAGGGATGCTTCAGGAATCGCGTGGAGACTCGCTCTTGCTTGTCGTCCTGATTTTGATGGGAGCTATGCGGACCTTTTCAATGGCTGGTTTTTGGAAAGAAAGCAACAGCTGGACCTTTCCCTCGCTGCCACAGTGGTCAATGGAAATCTAACCACGGCTCGGAATCCGATAAAAATCTTCCTCAGGGATTGGCTTTTTTGGCTGATGCAACTTGTCCCGACCTGGAGGCACCAACTTGAACTGGGCCCTCGCTCGAAGGGCATGGGAAGATACAAATACAGCAGCGGGATGGCATTTCTGCCTGATATGGCGGGCGGAAGGTGCTTGCCCCAAGTCTACTGTCGCTCAGTCCATCCTCTCACCAAAGACGAACCTCGGGTTGTGCAATTCACAGATGAGGTGTTGCTCAACGGCTCCAGAGCCAATGCACTTGTGCGCCTCCTGGTTGTTGTTGACGATATGAAGCAGGTGGAGGAAGCCTGGATGGAACTGAAAGAGCTCGATCTTGAGAAGGCCTCTGATGGCGAGGTTCGGGGAAGCACGGCTTTGTTTTTGATCCATGATCCAACCTTTGAGATCCAGGAACGGCATTCTTCGTCGGACATTCCCCTAGAGAGCGTATATCGAATTGCGACAGCAGACGAGTTTGCTGCCTCCGACCTATGCAAACATCGTCCTTACCCGACTGGATATGACATGAACCGAATCAGAAAAGACATGAAGGGCCGAAAATACGTCTTGATGCGCCCAGATCGATTTGTTTATGCGGCTTGCAACACAGGCGCGGAGCTTCTCGTAGCTTGCGAGCGGATTCCGCCGACGCTGTTGGGATCATGCCAAAGAACGACGAGGCCAGAGAGCAAGCTCTAGCGCTTCAAGACTTCTGAATTCAGGTCTCCTTTAATCATCTCTCGCTTGTCATGATGGCTTTGTTAACTTGGTTGTGTATCACATCGGGCGACGAAGGAGATGCCTGATGTCGTTCATTTGCGTGTCGTACATCCAAATTGGAAGCAGTTTCAGAATGTTCACGATTTGCAACGGTAGAGGTCGGCCTCATCGCAGACCGCCAAAGCAGCCTCATCGGTGAGAGCTAAAACAGTTATTGTATGACGCTGGACCTTTTCCTTTCCAAACCGGGGGTCCCGGGGCACCTGGAGGGCCAGGCGGGGCATGGGGCGGGGACGGGGAAAGGCGGAGGTGGCAGCCTCGCTGCGGGACCATGTCTTCGCCCCCGCTGTGCCCTTCTTTGTCAAGGACCCTCGCTGTCCTTTCTGAGCCATCTTCGCTCAGCAGGCCACCGTGCGTATCACCGTCGCACTAAATATTTCTCCACGTCTCGTCGTACGGCCTTGGGTGGCGTGGGCTGATCGAATGTTCAGCGCGTAGTTCTTTCTGGCTAGCAGATGAAGAGTGAATACCTTTCCAAGCGAGATTGAGTCCAGTGGATTCTGAATCCACATCAATCCAGGCCGCTATCGACATGAACTCCGAACAAGAGGTCCAGAGGCTTGAAGGGACGCATCAGCAGAGTGCTACTGCCTTTGGAGCAGGGAAGAAGAAATGTCCCTACTGCCCCAGCGAGTTCCGAAAGGCAGACCATTTCCATCGCCATATCCGCTCGCACACGAAAGAAAAGCCATTTCGCTGTCACATCTGCCGCAAATCCTTTCCTCGCCAGTACGTGCAGATAGCCTCCCCAACTTGAGCCAGAACTAACCCCAGAAGTGACACGCTTCTCCGGCATTCGAGAATCCACAAACAAGCTTCAGATGCCGGCGGCCCTTCATCTGAAAAGGCAGCTTCAAATGGGCCGGCGGAAGGACACCAGGGTCAGCCTCCGCCCGACGGCTTCTCTGCGGCCCCTAAGACTATGAGCCTCACTGGCATGATGGCCAACGAGCAAGTAACACCAGGCTCATATACCACCACGGCTTCGCTGGCACAAGGGCATTGGGACGACGGTCAAGTCTCACGTAGCGCAGCAATACAATCCTTTCCCCAAGGTATTCCAGGGTATCCAATCACCACTATACATGATATACCGTCTGGGACCTACTGCCCACCGGCTGCCAGTCAATGGCAAACTACATCCAACGTGCTGCCGTCGCCTCCTATGGCGGGAAATGATGTTCCGCTCGTTGCGCGGAAGGACTGCTTCACCGTCGACAGCCCGCTGGAAAGTTCCGGCTGCACGAAGCCGCCTGCCTATAACTCAACGCACTGGCTTCTAGAAGACGACTTCGACTTCACCGTCTTCGAGCATCTAGGCTTCAGCAATGCTCTTCACGAGCCGCAACCCGACTGCCATGACAATGTCACGGAGCCTCAACTTCGTCGGGCACCCGAGAAACCCAGACAACGGCCGGCTGTTTCTGATCTTCGACGTCTTTGGTATGTCCAAATTCACGATATTGAACCTGAAGCGGGCTCTGGCACAGTCACTCCGGGGGACAGGGCCACCAGCTCTCTAGATGATATCGATGAGGCGTACCGCGACAAACTGGCGAGAACACTTCGCCCCCCTATACGCGATGACCCGTTACCTTCGATTGAGTTCCTGAATCTATGCATTCACCTCTTTTTCACCAGGTTCAACATTGCCTTACCAATCATCCATGGTCCTACATTTCGCCCGCGAAATAGCAATGCCTTATTAGTTCTCTCCATCTGCTCGGCTGGATGTCTGTCACTGGGGTCTGAAATGGCTGCGAAGATTGGCTCCATGCTTTTTGAACGAGTCAACAAGACCATCCTAGTAGCGCCTTGGGAGAGGGCCCTTCCTCGAAGCGGTGATCGCACCTGGAACACCATCAAGGCGGCAATGATCGGTCAGACTTATGCACTTACTTCTGGAGATCCCGCGCATCGTGCTACCGCTGCTGCATATCAGGGATCGCTGATTGCTCTCGCCCGGCACCACAAGCTGCTCAGTGCTACACCATCCTTTCACCTCGAGGACGATCTGTCCGCCGAAGAACTGGACAAGGCATGGAGGTCATGGGTGAAGCAGGAGGAGCTGAAGAGGGTGGCCGTGCTATTATACATCCACGACGCCGAAATCGCCGCTCTCTTCCACCATGAACCCATCTTCCGTCACAATGCCGGCCATATTCCTACCGTGTGTTCCCAAGAGTTGTTCTCAGCCCCCTCAGCCGCCATCTGGGCCTCGTTGTTCCGCGCTGAGGTGCGTGAAGCACAATTTGACGGGGGATATTCCGGGACTGGATCACTAGACCGTTCGGGCAATGCAGATATTGGAGCCCAGAACAAGGCAGTTAGTCCCCTGCGGACAGGGTTGAGCAACCAGAGTATGTTCAATGTCTACAACGCGCTCTCGGGTATTGGCGCATCGATCTGCGAATGCTGGCACCTGGATCTCCTTTCTCCCACAATGGTCAATAAGTTTGAGTCGGACCTCCTCACCTGGTACGCGTCTTCTCCTAAAGCTTTCAAAGTGCCCAACGACCACTGCGAGCAGACAGAACCCCCCTTCAGCTTGCTCCCGCTATGGCATCACACCTTTATTACCTTGAGTACGAATCTCAATCTTCTGGAGCTGGCGGTAGGTAGGGAAGGGACCGATATTGCTCCGTCAACAAGAGAGTACGTGCTGTCTTGGATCGCATCATCCGACTCGAAAAGGTGTCTACTCCATGCACTCTTTCTGCAAAACCTGATGGTGTCGACAAACATTGGTGCCCTCGTCGCCCTCCACACACCCCGGATTCTGTTCTCAGCCGCTCTTTGCTGGTACTGCTATCTGCTGTATGCGCCGGAAAGCTCTCCATCATCTGCACAGTCGGCCCGGTGTCTTCCAGACGGGTTCTCTGAGGCGTTGAACTCACTACCTGAGATCCAGGTTCTGCGGGAGCCCAGCAGCTCAACTTCGGCCAACATCTACCCGGTTCCGCACATCTTTAATCAGACTCTTTCCACCCTGCCGAAAGTCCTGGTGGCGAATTCGGCTGAAATGCGAGCCAACACACTCTGTGTCATTGAGAACCTGCTTCGACGACTGGCCATGAGAGGCATATCCCTCCAGTTTGCCGACTTAATACAATCTTTCATATTCGGCGATGTTGATCAGGCAGGCCTGCACCAATAATAGACGCACCGACACACTTTCCCTCCACTGGCCACCGGCACTAGAACTGGCCTTGGCCCGACGGTCCGCCCGCGTTGGTGCGAGTATTGAGTCATCAAGAGGAGGCTCACTACGCCAACTTGTGCACACGTCAGATTGGGTCGACGCCCACAATTGCCGGCGAAATCTCCAGCAGGCTCTGGAATGTCGAGGCCCTCGCGACGGTCAGCTCTTCGAGCTTCGATTCATCGTCGGACTCGGCAGTCCGTGTGCATTGTGAGTCGGACCCGGAGTGGAGGTTGATCGGAGATTGACAGCCATTGAGCAACGAAGCACAATTATGCAATACCATCAGGGGAGGCAGGCAGTCATGCAGGCTTGCCCGTAGCACCAACACTGAGGGCAAATTGCTGTAAACAAATAATGCAGACTGTTCCTGTTACTCGATCTGTAGCTGGCACATCGTCAACACTGCCGACACCGTCAACTAGGTCTACCGCCTGTCTCTCCCCCACCCAATCTTCATCCTGACACACGTAGACAGTTGCACCAAGTGCTACGTCGTTGGTAGGCGTTTGAAAGCGTTGGACAGGGTTGAACTTCGCATGTGTCCAATGCCGCCGGCGGTCCCCGAGCTCATATCTTCGCCTTACTTCGGCCTCATCTAGTACGATAGCAGTGGCCTATTAGCGCTCTAGTAGTTCCTCGATGTCGCTTCCTAATCCTCGGAATGGTATGCCATTGCTCAAAGGGTGTGAAAGTCACGTGAAAGTCACATGATTGGCGGAGTGGCTGGATGGCTGAGGGTGACTTCACTCTCGCCTCACTCTCGATTCTCCATCGCGTCGTTGACTCTTCCCACTACCCTCGACTCGAACAATCTGGCATTTATCCACGCCCACGCACTGGCCCTACGTCCCTAGCTCATACACTACTTAAGCTCCTTTGCCTTCCTTGGCCCGAGGTTGAAGCTGCGACGAAGCAGAACCCGCCTGAACGCGCCCTGGGAGCAGCAGACAAGTACTTGGCCCTGGTCCTATCCAGCATGCCATCCTCTGCTTTATACAACCACGTATCGAACATTCGGGTCCAACATGGTGACTTGATGGTCCTCGGGGACGCAGTCAGCTAGAGCCGGCGCATCAAAGATCTGATCATCTGTTAGAATGGCTCCTCGAGGTCCGGCTTCAGCTTTTGAGAGCGAAACCTTTGGCCAAGATGCGTCCTTTCGACTTGAGCAGCCGGTCGGCTCCATGTCAATATCGCCGAGCGGGCGCGACGTAGCCTTGGCCTCGAAAGAAGGGCTCCATATCATTGATCTAGACTCACCCTATTCGCCGCCGCGTTACCTCCCACACCGAACTCCCTGGGAGGTAGCTGATGTGCAGTGGTCTCCTTTTGCGGCCCGAGACTATTGGGTGGTCAGTACATCGAATCAAAAGGCACTGGTATGGAATCTGGACTCTCGGTCGTGGCAGGACCCCATTGAATTTGCGCTGCACGGCCACACTCGCGCAATCACCGACATCAACTTCTCCGCTCACAATCCCGACGTCTTGGCCACATGCGCTGTGGATAGTTATGTGCACTGCTGGGATCTGAGAGCGCCATCGCGGCCGGTCAATTCCTTCTCGGATTGGTTTGCTGGCGCCACCCAGGTGAAATGGAATCGGCAGGATGAGCACGTGGTTGCAAGCTCACACGACAAGTTTCTCCACATCTGGGATGACAGAAATGGCGCATATCCCGTGCGGACGGTCGAAGCTCATGGGACCAAGATTTATGGAATCGACTGGAACCGACATCATCACAACAAGATCGTCACTTGCTCGCTGGATAAGACCATCAAGTTCTGGGACCTGGAGGGCGAGCAGAGCACGCTTGAGCGCGAAATCGACACGCCCTTTCCAGTCTGGCGCGCTCGGCACACTCCGTTCGGATGGGGTCTGCTCGTCATGCCACAGCGCGGTAATAGCGACTTACACCTCTACGATCGGCGTGCGATCCACGGGGTCCTTGAGAGCGGCCGGGTTCGTCCAGTTGCGACGTTTAGGGGCCACGAAGGTCAGGTGAAAGAATTTCTGTGGCGCGCCCGAGGAAGCGTGGTGGATTCGGTCGATCAACGAGACTTCCAGTTGGTGTCTTGGGGAACTGATCGAGAGCTGAAGCTTCATGCACTTGACCCCGAGATGTACGCAGCTATTGGCTATGAGAAAGGCGTCTCGAAAGTCCAGCGGCTGAATTTTACCCGTAAAGGGGCCATCTACAAAAGCTTTCGCGATGTCCCAGGGGAGGCGGATTCGCCTATGGATGACACCCCTCGAAGCGACGTGTCCGTACGCCCCGGGCATTCAACACATTTTCGACCCCGAAGCAGTACCAGTGTGGGCATGAACAAAATCCCGGTTTCCCAGTTCCGCGGCTGGGTACAAGGCGGCCGCCATGGTCAAAGATCGGGCATGCATGGCAGGGGAGGCAGTCGCCAGAGTGCCGACCCCATTGCATGGCTGAAGAATGTGAAGATATCATCATGGGACCCCGACACGCTGGCGGAAGAGATCAGACACGTCGGAGAGAAATTCAAACGGGTAGAATTTGAAATGGTCGATATCTCTCATCGCAAAGCGATCATGTCTCTGCAAGCTCCATGGGGTGAGGACCAAGCCCAAGTCTTTTTGAGGGTGGAGATGAGGTTTCCTAAGCTGTACCCCCGAAGCGCCAATGCCGTCCTGACCCTGCAGAAGTCGGCTTTTCTCGACGAGGCCAGGCACAGACTGATCACGACCGAGCTGCACACAATCGCAGAAACATACGCCTCTAGGAAGCGGGGATGCCTCGAAGCCATTTTGCGGTATCTGCTGCGGGAGCAGAGTCTCGAGCAGATAGTTGGCTGGGTGCTGGGAGAATCGTTGGTCGAGTCCAAGATCTTCGAGACCGGTGCTGTCCCAGAGGACGATGAGAGCACCGACAGCGACGACGACGAGCTCGATGGTGTACGGGAAGGTCTCGATGCATCGGCAAATGTTCTTGTGCCAATAGCCAAAGGATGTGGCGCGCTTTGGTCTGAAACAGGCAAACTTGTCTGCTTTTTCCCGGCCAAAGGAAACGAGCCCGCCTCATTTCTAAACACGCTTGGCGTCAAGGATCTCGAAGATTCGCAGTCAAGCAGGCTATTCGAAGGCTTTGGCCGTCTGCATACCAGCTCTCCCGCCCGAAAGACGACAACGGGTACGAAAACAGCCGACGACGATTCGGATTCAGAGACCTCAGAATCATCATGGAACTCCTCAAGCAGCTCTTCGTCGTCCTTCGAAACCGACCAGAACGAACGTGGCGTCTCATCGTACCGGGTTGGGGCGTCTGGCCACCAACAGCGCTCACGCTCGCCCGACCGGTCTAATCATTCTACGACTGGTATCGGCATGAAACTGAACGATGTCCCTCCTCGCAAGAGCGCCGTCGCGATTCGCACGTTCGATGACTTGATTCCTTCCAAACGCGAGCTGGCCGTGGAGTATCATATCTTTGGCGACGGACAGGACGTTTGCAAGTATAATGCGACCGTCGCCCGGGACGCCTCTCTGGAAGACCTCGCATCCGTCTGGACACTGGTGGGACTCGTGCTCGACGATGCAGTCCCACTTGAAGTCGTCCCTGAATTGAGCCATACCACCGCCCAGGATATAACCATCATTGCGAGAGCGGTGACAAGGAAATATAAGCATAATCGCATCGTAGCTGGTCTGCTAGGTCGACAAGCAACGGGGAGAACGCGATGGGGCCACCATCCTCTGGGTGCACACTACCTGCTCCCAGCCATATTCGACCACTTTGAGCGGCTCGGAGACGTGCAAATGCTGGCGATGCTCGCCTGTGTCCTGGCCTCTACGCTCAACCACGGTCTTATGCCTGGAGAGACTCTTCATAAGCCAGGGCCGCACGCCTCGAACAATGATCAACTTGTCCAGGTTGACTATTTTCCTTCGAGAGGTGTGGCCAGGTCCATCCTCCGAAAACACACCGATCCAGAGGGCTATGTCCTGGTCGAGAATCAGCCAATTCCTCCCAGCCCTAGCCTGCAACCTCCAAGTAGCAGCGGCAGTCAACGAAGGCCACATTACATCCTAGCCCGGCAAGGGAGTCAATTCTCGTCTCGAGCAGCGAGCGTCGTGGCCGATGACTCGAGCGATCAAGCCCCGCCCTATTCTGCCGCTGCTTCAGTCTCGACCTCTCCTGAGGGGAATAGACCAAGCAACAAGTCGCTCTCTGGCATCACATATTCTACGGCAAGGGCCAGTCTTTCGGCGCTGACGCAGTCATACTCCAACTCTCCTCCGAACCAGAGCTCTTCTTCCAATATTGCATCAAGTTTGAAGAAATACAGCCCATCAGGGTCATTGGCTCCGGGCTGGGTGTCAACTGGGATCTTTGGAGGGCAACACACAAGCAGGACTTCACGTACGTCTTTCCAGAACAATGACGGCGGCGAGCCGGCAAATCGCTCGTCCATGTCCTCGTCAGCCTTTCAAGGCTCTCGCAGAAGCAACATTTTGCAGACATCGGCGAACAGACGGAGCGTCAGATCAACTGCTGAAACCGACTTGTCGGAAAAAACGCAGCGGAAGAAGTCGCCCAGGCGCAAACGCACGAGGACTCGACTCCTCAATCAACATCAATTCGATCTCGATGGCTATCCATCTACGCCGCTTCTGGATCCGGGGCTTGAATCGAAGTGCAAGCTGTATCGCGCAGGCTATGCTAGCCTCCTCGATGTCTGGCAATTGCCCGTCCAGCGGGCTGAAATGCTCAAGTTTGATGGTGTCGTCGCTGAAGATACGGTTGCGACGTCACAACACCGCGGCTCGGCTGTCCAACAACAGTCGTCTGGTCTAGGGCGACCGCAGAAGAAGACCCTGACATGCGCATCTCGAGCGACAAGTCCCGGTCTGACCATAAGGCGATGTTGTCGCAGCTGTGGGGAACCGTTGGCTCCTATTGAGAAGAACAGAATCCCTATTGGATGGAACTGCGTAACCCCGTCGTGCATAGGGAATAATTCAGCAATAGGCACCGTCGTCAACAAAGTGCCCAAGCGCGGAGCATGCGCCATCTGCAACACTTCCGTCAACGGACTTGCGGTGCCATGTCTACAGTGCGGACATATGACATGCTATGACTGTGCTCAAGGCTGGTTCGGCACTGACCGCGTGAGATACGACTACAAGGCCCATTCACGACGCTCATCAGACAAGTCCGAAGAACTCTCCCCGATCAATGACGACGAAGCCGACCAACCCGCTGACTTTGAATCCGCAAATCTCGACGCCCACACCACCTGCCCGACAGGCTGCGGCTGCTCCTGCGCAACTCTCACCGCCGTCCAAGTCCCCTACCCGCCCACAACGCCGCCAGGCCTCAACAGCAGCAGTGTCAACGCCGAGCACGAATACCTGGCCCCACCACAGCTCAGCCACCAACTAAGCCGCAGCAGTGGCGGAAGTTCCACGCTCCCACGGTCATCGAGCCTTCTCGTCCCGGCACCTTCCTCGGACAACAGTCCGGACTCTGCACTAGCGGCGATCCTGGCCCTCACACAATCTCATCAACGGTCGAAATCCGTGCATCTAGGGGGGCCGGGAGCGGTACCGCGGAGTCGAGGCGCCAGTTCCGTCGCAGATTCGCAGGCCCAGAGCCCGAACCCGTCTCGAGAAAACGGCGGGAGCGGCACCCCGACAACAACAGCAGGAGCAGGAGCAGGAGCGGATGAAGAGACGAGTCTGAACCCCTTTGCGGGGACCAAGATCGCGACCTTGGGCAGAGGCATTGGCGCGGGCTTGAGTCGCGGGTTGAGTAGCAAAGCCAGCGACGCGACAATCCGGAAGGTCAAGTAGGATGCGGCCTTTGATGGCGTTGTTTCATGGGAGGGCCAGCGTGGCGTCGTCGAAATCAGTGAGGGAGGCGCGGCGCGTGTGAGAGGAGGAGGGAGGGAGGACGTCGCGATCACAGTACATATTTGCTGCGGGATGCGGATGGGCGGACGGATGGAATATGTTGAGTGGCCCCTGGGACTGTACTGTACCACCACGGCCCTGCCGAATACTGTCGGAAGAAGCCCCCTCCGTTAGGTCCGGGGGGTTATCAGGGATGTAACATTTATCACAGCACGATACAACACAATACAACATGACACGGACCAACATAATGCTACTCACTGTCGCTGCGATGGTGGGCTCCAAGACGATGGTCAGCGTCTTAAGACATTCCTCTACGACGGTTAGTTAGTTCGCATGTGCGCCGTGCCCACGACGTTCTGGTACTGTATGCCCTAACCTACAGGGGATGTCAATGACTATGTACATATCGACATGAACATCAACACCATCGAGGCGCTTCCCTCTCCGCTCGACTCGAGGTACGGCCTTATTTTGGAAGGAAAAATTATGGTGCTTGGATGCGTGGTACTGAACTTCTCTCCCCTACATGGCGGGAAAGCCGAAGCAGTCCAAGTGCATTGCTATTGAAGCGTTCGCAACCTGCCGTCCAAATCTAGGTCTTACTGTCGAACTTGTCTTTAGCATGTCCATATACACACAGAGAACAATGCTTATTGCGAGGTCGAACTGGATCTGCTGAGATCTCTCTGCTTGACATGTAGGACTGATTGTGAATCAACACCTCCCACCTACAGCAAGTAAATGGCTTTACTCTGCAGATTCTCGTCCGTCGCCTCTGAGCAGGTCGAGTCCAGCCTGGTTATAGACCTGGACGCATGCATGATTTGCTCAGACAACAGACGAAATCGAATCGTCACAACTACGCGCGGTCAAGTCAGCTCTCAAAACACAAATCGCGAAATGTTATTAAAGGGATCAGGTCCCTATTGACCGATCAGCTTTGCTCAATTTACGCCTTTCGTGATACTTCGCCTGTCCAACCCGAGAGTTGGGCCGTCTTGTATTGTTTTGGCCATACAAACCACAGTCCTGCGTGAAGAAGATCTTGCTAGCCCATCCTCAAATCAATGGCGCGGAGGAGAAAAATGTTTTTTTGCTCGGGGCTAGTTTGGAAGACTCGAAAGCTCGATCTGACAATGTCAGCTGTCCGTGGCAACAGTCATCTTCATAAACCTGGAGGGGGTGGCACTGATGAGTAGCCACTAGATGGCGGTGGCGGAGGTGGTGCACCGCTGCTTTCCGCTGGCGGAGGTGGAGGCGGATTTGCGTCGCCGCCCGGAGGGGGAGGGGCAGACTGCTGTTGAGCTGCGGCCTGTTGCTGGTAGTAATTGTAGTAAGCAACGTAGTTTTGATAGCCGCCATAAGCAGCATAAGGATCACCTCCAGGTTGGCTCGCATAGTATTGTGCGTATTGAGCTTGTTGCGCGGCAAGGTCTGTCGGGGAAGCGGCTGCTCCGGCTGCAGGAGTAGTCGGAGTGGCAGCATAGGGAGAATTGTAACTGTTGCCCTGATGTGAATAGCTGTTCTCGCGATGACGATCTCTCCCGTATCCGCCGTAGGAACCACGATTGGCATCAGCGCCGTAGCCGTCGGTGTACGACTCCATTCTCGTTGGCGGTGGGTTTGCTTTAAAGTGCTCGAAATTGATGCGAACGTTAGCAAGCAAATCTTCACACAGCTCCTTGGCTTTCTGGACCATGAGAGGTTGAGGCCCTGCGACATGAAGGTACATTGGCTCGTCCGACTCCTGGCCTGTACTATGTTCCATAAAACCTGATCCGCGGCCTTTGATCTGAACCCTGCATCCGGTTTCTTGCTGAATGTGCTTGACATAGGCGCCACCTTGACCGACTACTTGGGCACGGAGGTTGAAGCCAGGGATGTTTTCCATATCGATGGGAATTCGTTCCTCGGGCCATTTTCTCTGACACGAATGTGAGTGACGGTGTGTGGTGGAGTGGGCGATGTGTACTTACCCTGCCGAACTCGTCTCGCTCAAATTGCTCCGGCTCTCGCCGTCGGAAACGTCGCTCGTCAACCAGATTAGGCAGTTCCTGTTGCATGAGCTCCTCAATCTTCGCAATCGCTTGCTCGAGGCCGGCCTTGGTTGTGCTAGTTACATGAAGATACAAAGGGGGGTTCGTCGCTGTAGCCATGGACTTGTCGGGATAATATGAGCCACGAGTGGTGACATCAGCACCGGTTTCTTCTTTGATCTAGAAACACCAAAATGCGTCAGTAAGGGAATCTAAGCACGTCGACCCGCTCCGTCTGGCTACATGGGCGAGCACAGCACCGACCACCCGACTCCGGCAATGAGGGAGTGTGTTTACCATTTTTTGTGTCGAGCCCTTTGTCAGGGTGTAACGATTGCGCAGGTCGTTGACCTCGATGTCTTTGATGTAGTCACCGTCGGCAACGTAGATATCGCCAGCGAGCTTCGCTGTGCCTTGGGTGGAAGAAGGGGTACCAGAGTTAGGGGGAGGCGTGGCAGTGGACGACTGTGGAGACACCGTGAGCGCACATTCGGGTTCAGGCACGAGCAGCTTTACCGAGCGGACTGGAGGAACGTCGACATGTTGAATGCCCTTGCGAGCTTGCAATTCAGCATTGATTTTAGCCGCCGCCGCAGCTGGAGCGTGTTAGCGGTGCGCCAGCGAGCAGAGGAAGGAAGATTAAGATATACCTGCAGCGGCGGCCGGATCAAGAGGAGTGCTGCGCTTCTCGCTCGCTGTCGGGCTTCGACTATCTCTCGCGAGTGGACTGCGACTTCTACGTGACTCGGGCTGGCGGGAGGAAGGAGATCTGGACCTCCTGTCGAAGCGAGACGCTTTGCGCGACTCAGGCTGTGTCTGATCGAAGCGGGATCGCTTACGAGGGGCTTCTTCCGACATGATGGGATTTCTCAGGGGATCAGAAGATCTACGCGGCGTAGTTGTGGGAGGTTAGGACTGTCAAAGGAGAGGAGGAGAGAAAAGTCAAAGAAAGCTGAATGGGCCGATGGGATTTGTGGAGAAACCCGGAATTTGAGATTCAGATGCGTCGATTTGGCCCCTTGGCACGCTAGTCCCATGAGGCTAGCGTATTCTACGGTCAGTCACTGTCGTCCTTCTCACGACTCTTCCTTTTCTTCTTCGGCGACAGACTTGCAGGTGCATCTTTATCCTCCAGCACGTAGCATCTAGCATCACGCTCTTCACCCCTCCATGCACCTTTCCGCTTCCCCTCGGCACTCCTGTCCTTCCCCGTGGTGATGTCCCCAACCGTTCTCGCGTGCCGATACCCGACGTACGCCGACCAGGGGAACTTGAAGCTCTCAACCACCTTCAAGCCACAATGGCGGGCCAGGTCGCGGATGTTCCAGAGCGTGTACGGTTCGCCCTCAAACAGAGTGACGAGTATCTGGCCATTCACAGCCCCCGGATCCCGATGGTCTGAATCTTCGGACATTTGTTCGGACTCATCCCCATCTAAATGTACTCTTGCCGGACGAGTAGGAGAGCTGAGCAATGGTTTTGCAGCTTTGAAGAATCCAACGAGGAGTTCTTGGTTGTACCTGACTTGCCTGTTCACATCCGTACTTAGGCCTCCAACGTGTGGGAAGTTGAAAACAATCTTCGTAAAGGGGGCATGTGTCCGTAGAGCCTTCTTGTGTGTAGAAGAAAGCTTGACGGCATCGATCCCGTAAAGTACGGCGACAGGGGGGGCTCCCGGTGCCTTTCCTTGATCGAGACCTGTGTCGGCGATAGGTGAGCCGGGCGGAGATGGCGACAACCCCTTCCACTCGGCCTCGTCACCATTGGCGCTCTCTCCATTGTCGTTCACCGCCGATTCAAGCAGTGCAATGGTCTTTTGGACGTCGGGATATTTGGTCGCAAGGACATCCTTAGAATCATAACACGTAGCTATGATCCGACCAGCCTTTCGAAGCCTTTTTAGTGCTAAGGAGAATGAGAAGTCTCCTACGTCTGGTAAGCAGATACATCAACGAGCAGGAACACCCCATAAATATCATCAGCGATCGCAAGGATTGTTGTCTTACCTTCGCCAACAAGTAGCACGTTGTCATATCTGGTAAAAGGTACCTTTAGCCGTGCATGCTGTTGTCCACTTTGACTTGCTTGCTGACCAGCACCCTTGGTCGGCTGGGGTCGCTGCTGTTGACTGTGCTGCCTTCTGATCACCCTGGACTTGTTCGTCGATGGATTATCGTGATGATTGCTGTGCTTCCGGGCTTGGCGCTTGACCTTGCCCATCTATTCACGTCAAAACCCTGTATCTCCTGCCAGAGCATTAACGTGCGGGTTCGATTGCCGGTGCATCTTAAGCCAGTCTGGCGGGCCGACGAACTCTACGAGGTCGTAACCCGCCCCAAGCGAAAATTTACCCACTACGGAGGATCAGCTGGTCGGAATGGTGCAATGGTGTCGATACAATCTCAGAACTGATCTGCCTAGTTGCTTTCTCAACTACATAGCACCCTATGTAGACTGGCTTGCCATTCAATCCGAACCACTGCTTCGCTTTGCACATGCAACTCCCATAATCGTCGTTTTTAAACAGCAGTCGAAAACTACAAGTACAGTAATTCTGAACAAGACGTAATCTAAAAATTCTAGGCCGTAGAGAAGAATGATCCTAGGCGCGTCCGTGAAAGCAGGTTCTGTCACTGCCGCCCATTGCCCTCGTCAGGCATTTCCGACACATCAACCCATCCTACCTAACGCCTCGCAATGCGATCAAGGTGGTCCTTTCGTCCATGAAACTGATGGAGAAGACCGAAGATCCGAGAAGCAAGTTGTTCATTTATCCCTTCAGGCTGTCCCTGTTGCTCTGGCTGCTAGCGCTCATCGTGTTGGACGTGGGAAGGATTGTTTTTGGCTTCGAAGACTCTCGAACTTTGGCCAACGCATAGACGATACCACTGACGAATCCAACGAAGATGGCAGAAACGCTCGGGATGGTGACTGGAGCATCGAAAAAGATCAGGCCAGACACTGCAATGGGCAGTTTGTTCAAGGCGCCGACCATCGAATAAGTGGTGGATGATGTGGCTCGCACACACCAGGCCGACGTGTAAGAGATAAAGATGGAGGATAAGCCAGTAAAGATCATGGCGCCAATAATTGCGTTTCTCGCGTCGATGGGGAAGTTCTTTGCAATGTTAATGGCCGACCAGTCTTCAACGAGCAAGGAAGAAAGTAGCAGGATGGGAATGGTGAGGAGATTGTTATAGAACATTGCTGAGCAAGGAATTAGCCTCGTGCTTCCCAATGTAACTCTTGTTCACTCACTGTCAAAATCCTTGAAGTTGGTAAGCTTGATCCGCTTGCGCATTCCCAACACATAGGCGGCAGTAGACAAGCAGTTGGCAAGCATCCAGATATAGCCCGAGTTTAGCGTCGCCAATTGTGCCGTAGAGGCAGCAGTCGCAGAGCTGTGTGATTCCAAGGCATGTTTGATGTCGGCCCAGGCCGCAATGACGGAGCTGAAGACCATCAAGCCAAAGGAGAAGAGCGCCATGGACGAGACAGAGCCGCCAAACCATAGAACTTCACCGTAAGCGATGAGAATTATGGTCAAGTTCTTGAAGATAGTGTACACGGGGATCGACAGATAGCGTAGGGCTTTCGTGCTGGTATAGATCATCCCGATCAACAGGAGGGAGATGGGAAACCCTGGCCTCCGTTAGCCGATGTACCCACGTTCGCGATTGTCTCCTTTCCGTACATTTCTTTGCCTCGTCTGTCTTGAAATCTCGGAAGGTAATTACGCCAGCGGTTTTACAGGATTGAATCGCCACGACACAAACGATCGACTGCGGGACGAGAGGTCAGCGGGAAGTTGAGAAACGGGGAAGGATCCTGTCTCAACGTACTTGGACTGCCAGAAGGAAGAAATTCAGGTTGTAGTCGGGAAACGAGAGAATGTATTTGTTGGCAACGGTCATTAAAATCGATGAAGCGCAGTAGCTGATGACGGGCAGGATGGGGTTGTTCTGCCACTGTGATGAAGGCGGATTATATCTCGGAATTGATGGTTGGGGAGCGTGACTGAACGTCCTGCCCTGCTTCTCGCCGAGTTCCATTTCGTTCCCTTCGAGGAATCTCTTCTTTTCCTCTTCAGCCATCTCTGCAGGTGGTGACAGGGTTCTGGTTGACAGTCTCGACTATGGAGCACAATGCCTGTGGGCGAGTCGGAACGAACGTGGAGGCTGGAAACGAAGGCGCGCAAGTCTCTGAGAGGTCGCGAAGAAGTAGCGGTGGCCGAAAGTAAATGGGCAATAGAAATGAAAATGTCAGGGTGTTGAAGGTGGATGCAAGTTTTGCGTGCACGTTGGGATTTAATTGCGCCGCCTAGAAAGGAGAGAGAAAAAGGGGACAGACACGCGCAACGTGAAGGTTTCACGCTCCGAAGTGGCTGCATTTCCCTCTGGTGGCTGACGTGCGTCAATCAGTCCCCATGCGGCGCCGATTGGCAAGGCTAGGGGCCTGGTTGACGCCTGCAGCATGCCTGTACACAGTACCGAGCACTGTAGAACCACAGCCCAGCCAAGCCTGCTCACTCATTTACCACTAGCGACCCGCCATATAATTTCCGATATCTTCGCACTCTCCCCTTTCCTATGACTTCGGAAGTTTCAAGATCGTAATTGTTCGGTAAAGTGGCTGATCGCCGGCGCGATTCTATCCTAAGCCCAACAAGGAGTAAACCACTTTTCCAGTCCGCCGACTGGGATCCACCTGGATAGACGAGCAGCAAACCGTGCCTTAAACTACAGTGGATAACACCTTAGAACGGGGGAACATTTTCCTCCATGACCAGGCAATGAACGCTCTCGTCCGTGTAAAAAAACTTCGCCCACCCTCGCCATGACATTTATCCACGGCACCGTAGGAGGCCCGGGCATACCTGAGGATTCATCGTCGGGGGCTGAGCGACAGCTGCTCGATTCTCGACCACCCGCTGTTGGTTGTTCCCACCAGGAGCTGCGCCGCATAATCTCAAGACATGAGAGGGCTTCCAGAGCTCGCGAAGCGTATCGAGCGTTCAATAACTTTCGCCGGCGGAGGAACAACTCATAAATGTGTTACAAACCTCCACTAAATTGGATCTGGCCTTGACCCCTTGCACAGATTCAGAGAAGCGGACCACCATCAGGAGAAGGATCAGTCCCAGTCGTCGTCTTCGTCTTCCACCGTTTGTTTGCGATCACGGATGCCTCGTCGGGCAGCCTTCCGTCGATCGGGCGCATCGTCGTCCTCATTGCTTTCGTCGTCGTCGTCGTGTCTCAAGAGAAGCCTCTTCTTCACAACAGCCCAGTCGACGATGGCCTCCTCGAGAGTTCTGGTAACTTCCACACTGCCCTCCTTACCATCCCAGCACAAACCTTCGAACCCGGTGATCCTGCCCTTGACAAGACCCTTCACGAAACCAATGACACAAGGTAGTACTCGTACCCCCAGCTTCTCAACCACAAAAGGCGCGTGGTTGACGTTGATCCTCGCAAACGCAACGTCTCCATCGGCGTACTCTGCATGCATTTTTGCAATCGTTTCACAGTGAGAGTCCATCGTGCTGCATCTCGCGAAATCTGGGTGAAAGAAGTGAAGGACGGCCCGCTCATGCTCGGTTGTGAAACTTAGCGCCTCGTCGTCGCTCGTCAAGGTCACGTAGGCCTCCTTGGCTGTATCGCGTACAGTGGCAGTGGCCGCACTGTGGAATTCCTGCAAACGCTGAGCGCGATATGAAGTGTCGTCTTCTTCCTCGAGAGAAGCTAATATTGCATCGGCGTCCTCTTCTTCGGCATTGGTTTGAGGCTCGGTGGTGCCATGCTCAGTCCTGCCGCTTTCCGGCCCCATAGTGGACTGTAATGGAGAATGATAGGAATAAAAGACTTCAGGAAGCGCTTTCCATCCTCCCAGGCTCAACGACTTAAAACTTGCACGAAGGGAGAGGCAAACGTCTCCGAATATCTGTGCCTTACTGTGTATGAATTCTCTTGCCGTAAGGCACTCGGGCAGTCGACATTTGCGTCTAATGGTATTAATGTCTCACCGGACTAAGCTTGGCAAAGCCAATTCTTGGCGTTGTGGAGCCCACATTCGTCCCTCTGCCGGAACTGCGACTTTCTCGAGGCTGGCCAACTTTTCTCTGACGACAAACTTCAACGCCAGTTCTCTCAATTGCAAGACAGCAGGGATGGCACCACCAACGCAGACCCCGAAAGGTACGACAGTCCCGTTTGTTTCACAGATGACAATGAAAGAGGAAGGGAAATCTCGGAGGCAGCGTGTCGAGAGTCTCAATTTGAACGGCCCAATTGCTGGACTCACGGGCAATAGACTCGTCTTCGTTCCCTCGAGTAGTCAAGTCATTCTTATTGAAACGTGCGCTGACTTCTCCTTTGAACAGGCGGCAACTCGAAACCAAAGAAGCCGAGTGCCAAAGCTAGCCAGGCGGCAAAAGCCACCCTCCGAGGCGTAGGTGTTCCCAACGTCGAGAAACTCACTTCAGCGCACACCTTCAGCTAACCGTGAAGAACAGGTCAACACCCAGAAGGCGCGCAAAATCCGCACATCCACCACATTCCACAGACCCAAGACGCTCGTCCTCTCGCGATCACCAAAGTACCCCCGCAAGTCAATCCCTCATGAGACCAGACTCGACCATCACAAGGTCCTCATTCACCCGTTGAACACCGAGAGTGCGATGAAGAAGATTGAGGAACACAACACGCTGGTTTTCATCGTCGACGTCAAGGCCAACAAGGCGCAGATCAAGGCGGCTTTGAAGAAACTCTACGATGTGGACACAGTCAAGATCAACACCCTGATCAGACCGGACGGCACGAAGAAGGCATTTGCGAGGTTAACGACGGATGTGGACGCGCTGGATATTGCGGCTACGAAGTTGTCGATCGTGTAGAGAGGCATTTGTCCGCATGGTTGAGGGTCGAGTGAGGAAGTGACGGAGAGCGTCTGAGTGCGTTGGGCCATCGAGGCAATGCTTGCACCTCCAAAAGCAAAAGAAGAAAATTCCATCGGCGCGGTTCTGGCGCGGACAGGAGGGCTCAGTCTCGACATACAGTAGAAGGGTCGAGCAGAGAGCCACGCTTGAGATCCCAGGGACCTCACCTCTCTCACATAAAGAGCAGAAATCCCATCATCGTCAAATGTTTCTCCGGCACAGGGTTTCCCAAAGCCAATGAGGAGTCTGTGATGTTCATACAATTGAGCAAAGAGCCAGAATCCCGACTAGATTGCCCTACTCTTCCTGACCCAGCTTGCGTATCTATTCGAAACATGCAATTGCCAGCCAGCCCTGGGTGTGTCCTATTAATCCGAAGGCCCTTCCTCCAGTTTATGCATTGCCATCTCCCAGCTTTTGTACACTGTTCTGCGCCTTTTATTTTTGGTCTGTTGAAAAACGAACTCAGCCACAGTTTTCACCAGTGGACACCGAGCACGGGTACTGCGCTACTGCTGCTGCCTCAACGCCTCCAGATGCTTCAGGATGACGAGGTTCGAATCAAACAGGCGGTTCACGCAGTTTGTCATGCAACTCTCCTCCTTCCCGGCCAGTTTCCCCGAGGATATCGAGCCCGTGATGCACTTCTTGAAGCACATTTCGGTCAATTCGTGGATTTCTAGAGCACCCCCAAGGGTCAGCAATCAGCACGTCCATCTTGGAAAGGCGGGTTCAGCCTTGACGGAAGAAGGGGATCCGTACGTTTCTGGACCTGAGCTTTCTGAGTTTCGCCCTGGAGGAAGATTTGGAGTTCGCGCTTTTCGCGGTCCGAGAGGCGGTTGATGTCCTCGGGATTGATGTTGATTTCGCCGTCATCCATGATGATGCTCGAGCTGTTCGGAACGGCGGATAAAGGCTGAGATGGTTGTAGATTCGGAGGTGTCTGCGTATGTCCTCGGTGGTCGGGGGCAATGAGCTTGGTGTTGATGCAGGGACTCCGTTCAACTTCTGGCCGGGAGCATGGCCTTGTCGGCGAGTTCGGACCCACGCGCCGCCGCCAAGATCTGAACTCGCCGGGGCGAGCATTGCAAACTGACTCTCTACGTAGTCCGTACACCGTACTATGTACTGTCTTGCACTGAGCTGCCTTGCCCCTGGAGCGGAGAGAGAAGTCTCAGACTCCGCTTCCTGCGTATTGCGCGGCCGCTGAGTGAGTAATATACGAGACATGTTAGAATGCTTCCCAGACTGCTTGAAGACGCTTTTGTCAGGTCTATCACGTCGACCTGCACACACCAGCCGGGGAGCGTGTCATCGAAAGGGCAACCTGGACATTTTAAGGTCCGCAATCATTCAAGATTTCCCGAGTCCCTTTTTGAGATAGGGCCCATGCCAACGAACAGGTGCCTTCTGCTTGCTGCACGAAACCCCTGGTATGTTGAGGGATAGGCTATCAGGGGAAGAATACGCTGCCTCGTCAAAGGACTCTCGAGTGAAGATGGCACGGCGTGAAGGTATTGTATCGTACGATGTGATGATGGTGCTATCGACCACCGAGCGAATGTGTGCTCAAGTACTGCCTGACTTGGTGCCTCGCGAAACCATCCTCGTCCACAACACAGACCTAACACACGCAACCTTGGACGAGGTTTAGACACTTCACTTCCATTCTGGAATAAGTATGGTTCGAATCCACAGAAACCATCTGCTACGACCATCTGCCACAGTATCACCCTCCACCCTCTTGTCTTCATATCACCAGCGCAGCCCGGCCACATAACAATGTTCCGCCTCATGTGCTCTGCGGAGACGTACAGTCCGGGGAGTGTAGCAGGACATAGGCTCGGTCAAGCAAACGCACCAACTACAGACATTCCGGCGGCTATTTGAAGGAATGGTTAGCCGCCGATGTCTACCGCAGGGAAGCGGGTGCTCGAACGACTTACCTCCAAGCAGAACGTAGATAAATGCCATGACCTTATCCTTCTTCGTCATGGTCAGTTGAGCTTCTTCGGAGAGAAAGTCCTCCGCCAGCAGATCGACTGTCGCTGCATATAGGAGGAGACCTGAGGAACTTTGCAACGGTCAGCAGTCTGCATCCATGTGATAGGGGGGGAAATGGTCTTACAAGGCGTTGAACGCGCCGACTAGAATCAAGGCGAATGCACTGGAAGGATCATACGAGTTGCGAGTCAGCAGTCCAATGGCTTGTCCGATCGGGCAGGTGAGTCCGAACGCAACGACCAAGACCCAGGGCCGGATGGCCTTTTTTGGGTAGGGAACCGCCGCGATGCGGGATCCAAGCCCGAGGCCTTCGAAGAACTGATGGAACAAGATCGCAATGAGTAGGATCAGAAAGCCGTCACTCGTGATCGAGATAGTCATGCCGACAAAGATGGAGTGGAAGAGAATCCCACCTTCGAGGAGCGTGATGTTCAAGTTCATGCGGCGGAGAGTCACCTCGTCGGCGAGTGACTCCGAGTCGGACACGATCGACGCACGGTCGTCAAACGATGATGTCTCGGCAGGCAGGGCTGCAGCGCGAGGCGTGACCGCCAGGATCATTGCCTTGAGCTCCTCTCGTTGTCGGATATATTGGGCGTAGAAGACCTGAAACCAAGAAGGCATTTCGGCGAGGTCGTTGTACTGTTCCATTTCCTCGCGGGACCCCGACGTAACTTCGTAGGTACTGTGCCGAGATATGTTAGCGATGCGGTACTTCCGTCCGCGCAGCGACTGGCCAACGTACTGGGTATAGGCGTGGGGCTTTTCGTAGTCGGCATGTTCAACATGCTCTTCACCCCGAGCAGCAGTTCCATATGAGGGAAGGTTGTGTTGCGAGACGACACCGGGTCGAGCTCCTTGATGGGCCAAAGCCACGGTACCGTGACCCATGGGGCCGCCGTGAGAGTGGCCGCCAACCTTGGCCTTGAGGTACATCTCGATGGTGAACAGAGCGAAAAGTGCAGCCATCATGATGACCCCAGGCATGGCTGGATACTGTTCGGTCAGGAGAGGTGGCAGACACGGGTCGGTCAGGGAAGAGAATGCCGTAGGAATAAGCTATACCCCTGGATTAGCTTGAGCTTGTGTATTGGACAGCAAAGATCGTACATGAACGAATGCTGTGGCAACCAAGACGCCTGTCCCGAAATGTTTGCAGAAGAAGAGGATGCTAGGTGGGATCTTCATCCATCGAATCCTCTTTCCTGCCACCGGGAAGCCAGCTCCTGTCCTCGATATCAGTCTCCTGACATGGGGGCCAATCAATAGGGTTGGGTACCTCCGATGCTGAAAGCAAAGACCATGACTTGTTCGCGGCCGTTAGTCTCATTCGCGTCCAACCTCCAACACAGGACCACTGAGGCTCAACTTACAGACAGCAGCAATATGAAGAGGCAGGTCGTAGTCATCCTCGTTCAGCCCTCCTCCACCACACTTTGGCTGTTCCGACATGTTGACAAATGGGCACCAGGCCTTTGAGAGAGAGAAGCCGAGAAAGAGAAAAGAAGAGCAAAGTCCAGCCTTGCGAGAGAACAGAACAGGACGCGTGATAGAGCTACCAGAGCCTGAAGGAAAGAAACCCTTCCCATGCAAGGAACTCAAGCTTTTCTATAGACATCCAAGCGGTCCTAAGCAGCATCACATCTCATGGGATCTCCCCCATGGTCGGAACCCGGATACCCGTGACTGGGCACTAGATCGTCTCACAGCGTAAGGAACTAACGGTCATCAGCGCGAGGCATCAACAAATGAGGCTCCGCGTGGACGGCGGAATGGGCCTGTAGTATCTTATCCGATGCTTTCAATGGATAGATAGCTTGTTTGGAATAGAAACTCCCTGGTCCATTCTGGACTGTGGGTCATGAAGTCCCATATGAGGTTCTGGTACGCAGGGTGTCGCCAGTTCCAGATCGAGAAGACAGAAGTCTTCTGGTATGCTTTGGCCGGTGGCGGCGTCAGCCAGTTCAACGACCCTTGATGGTTATTCACACCACCAGTAGTTTTCCCGCTGCCGGACATGCTATGGCACCTCTCTGCGTTGACTCGTCGTCAAGACACACATTCGAAGCTGTGAGAAGCGGGAAGCTCGAGGGAAACCTATGGTCCGCCATTGCCAAGCGAACGGCACTGCTCCACGATTCATAATTTGAGATTGATGCTGACAGATTCAATACCACACGCATCCAGGTCTTGGAGCTGATGTTGATTTCTTGGCGAGCAGATCGAGGGGCGAGGCTTGGCCTCAGCCTCACGCGATCTGATTGGCCACAGGCAGTGTATAGGTACTACCAGCATCCACCCCCCCCTTTTCTCGCTTTCTGAAGCTGACACTGAAGCTGTTCCCGCTTCGTCAATTCCCATCTTCAAAACGCCCCACGTCCTCTTTCCCACCTCGAAGTCAGACAAGCTACTCCCCACCCGGTAGATCATCTCTGCCGGTCTCCTCCCCCGGCTTGGCATTTGCTTCAATCCTGACAAGCAAACGTCCCCAGCCCTCCCCCCCCGTCGATCACCATCTCCTCTGGCTCAACTGCTATTGCAAGACCCGGAAACTCCAGACAACACCAAGAAATTCCTGCCTTGGCGGAGAAAACCAAGACCTCAAGCGATTTACTAATACGGCTTCACACTTCCTGATCTGTCCCTCCAGACCCCAATCCAGGTTAAGCTCTAACTTGAAGCACCTGTGTCACAAACAGCCAAGAGCTGAACGCGTATACGTCCCTGCATATCGTCGCCGCCGTGATGCTCTGGACTCCCTCTGCTACAGTTCTCTTACAAATGGTCAAGTCTTCTTCAAGCTTCGCTACGTCGGGGTTGTCAAGGATCATGTGGTTAAGTCTCGAGGGGGAGGGAGTCGCGAGAAACCCTCCTAAGCGCGTGTGTCCCAGCTGTATAAGGTAGAGATGGAGGAACGGACCATGTTGGGTTCCAAATTCGAGTCCTTCCCCTTGCCTACCGCATAGCCGTTGCTCTACTCAATCCCTCCTTGCCGCATCGTTGCTTTCCTCGGCGATTTCGCGCGCGTCTCGAACGATCATCATGTCGTTGGCAAGCGAGAGGAAGAGCCAGGAACAGACACCTGCAAGTTCCACCACTCTCGCTGGTGGACCTGGACCACAGTCAAGAGATATACTAGCGGACGAAGTAGTCTCCGAACCTACTGGTCCTAAGCAGATCCCCAAGGATGCAGAGCCGAGCACCAAGGATCAGGTCACATCCTCCAAAGACCCTTACTCCCTACAGGACTACAAACTGGAAGGCGTCGGCCTCGCAGAATCGACCAGCAAGCTCTCTTCCCGCAAGCAGACCAGGGTGAAGAAATTCTGTAACTCTGCCCAGCTTGGCCGACACAGGTCCCGGGCGCTGACAACAACGCAGATAACCGCCAGAACGCCCTCATCGACGCCTACCTGGGCAGCAACGACGAAGAAGCCCTCGAAGCCGCAGACAATCTCAAGAACAGCGGCAAGGTCCGGTTCGCGGTCAACGCCAGCTTCGTGTGCAACTTCTGCCTGTTCGTCATCCAGCTCTACGCCGCCATCTCTACCGGGTCTCCCGCCTTGTTCGCCACCGCCGCAGATGCATTCGTAAGTGTCGCGCTTCTTGTCCTACCCTTCGACTGGCCCCAACCCGACCGAGCGAATGACTGACATGGCTGGCTTGCGCCTAGATGGACCTCGTCAGCTCGGTCGTCATGCTGATCACCTCGCGGATGGGGTCACGGCCCAAGCTGGCCAAGTTCCCCGTCGGGCGCAAACGCATCGAGACCGTGGGCATCATCCTCTTCTGTGCCCTGATGACCACGGTCGCCGTGCAGCTCATCATCGAGTCCGCCCGGGCACTGGGCCGCGGGGCCCCCGCTGCCGACACGGAATCCCTGGCCATCATCCCCATCGCGTTCGTGTCGACGGCCATCTTCTCCAAGGCCTGCCTGTTCGTGTACTGCTTCGTCCTCCGACGGTACGCGGCGGCGCGGATCTTCATGATCGACCACCGCAACGACATCGCCGTCAACCTGTTCGGCCTGACCGTGTCGATCGTCGGCAGCCGCATCCACGCGGTCTGGTACCTCGACCCCGCGGGCGCGATCTGCATCGCCGTGCTGATCCTGTGGTCGTGGGCGTCCACGGCCTTCGAGCACACGTGGCACCTGGTCGGGAAGTCGGCGCCGCAGGACGTGCTGAACAAGCTCGTGTACGTCAGCCTGACGCACGACGCGCGCATCCACAAGATCGACACCGTCCGCGCGTACCACGCCGGCGAGAAGTTCTACGCCGAGGTCGACATTGTCATGGCCGAGGCCGAGACCCTCAAGGTCACGCACGACGTGAGCCAGAGCTTGCAGCGCAAGTTGGAGGGCTTGGCCGATGTGGAGAGGGCGTTTGTCCACGTCGATTATGACGCCGTCCACGACGTCCATGAGGAGCACAGGGCTTTGTATAAGCGGGAGACGCCGCAAGATGAGACCAAGAAGGGTATGTTGACGAGGTTGCTGAGGAGGTGATACAAGACCGTGAGACGGTGAGTATGTGTGTTTGTGTACGAAACCAAGCAGGGGTATGTTTGCCAAGTTGCTGAGGAGGGTGATATATAAGACAGTGAGACAGTGAGACAGTGAGTATGTGTATTTGTATGTGTATGTGTATATATACGTGTGATACATTAACAACCTCAGACACCTCCCTTCTCCTTTACGAACACACATTACACTGGCCAAGTAAGTGTTCGTGGGGATTCAATTCATTTTCTTTCAACTCGGCCAGGCCGAAGAGGCCACCACTTCAGTCCGTCGTCGAGTCTGCAAGACGATCGTAAAAGGAGCATGGTCGTACGAGGATGAGGATGACGGGCGCAATGTAAACGACCGCTACAGGAGTGTCGTCTTCAGGGTTCCTTTTCCTCACGGCAAAACGCACGACGTAATCCACTACGCTCTTGTACCTACGTACCCACCTATCTACATATATACTGTAGAGAAACAAGCAAGGTAAGCTCCGCAAACCTGCCTCGCATCTTCTAAGGCGGCTGCAGCTGACAGAGCTGTTCAATGACAAGTGCCGTGTTCCGGAGAGCAGATAAATAACAGCACAGAGCTAGACGCCAGAAAGGCTGCCAGACCATACCAGACCATACGCTATGTTGAGTAGCAATGGTCATCTCTCCTCTACCGGAACACAAAACCTACCAGTGACCAGTCCAGTACGGCCCAGTCAAGCACCTTCACTGCCTCCGCCCCAGCACCTTGAATCTGATCCCCTTCGACTGCGGCGTCGGCAGCCCGACCACACAATCCCGCACTACATCGACGTCTCGCTCCCTGACGACATCGTCATCCAAGACGAGCTCGAATCGTCGGAGCAGCGCGGCGGTCGCGAGATGCATTTGCACATACGCCAGACTGGGAGTATTTCCCACCGGGTCAGTATTTGATACGCATTTCAAGAGCGACAGGACGTTCACACTCACTTGGACCCAATACATGCTCGTGTGCCCCGCGAAAAGGGCGCGTAATACTTCAACAACCGCTGCACCTTCTCGCTCGCCTGTAACCACCGCTCGGGATGGAAGTTCGTGGCGTCGAAGAAGATTGTTTCGTCGGCGTGCAGCGTGCACAGGCTCATGCTTACCGGTGTACCCGGTGGAATTGCCCAGTCATGGTAGTACAGCCACTCCTCTGGCTCTTGAAAGGCGAGACGCTCAGTGAAGAGACACCCGATGCGGAGCGATTCTTTCATGCATGCTTCGAAGATGGGGAGATGTTCCAGGTCGTGCGAGCTGGCGAGTGTCGTCGGGTCGGGCATGACGGTGTCGAGTTCTTCGCGGACTTTGGCAAGCCATTCAGGATTGGCGTGGATGTGGTAGAGCAAGTTGGACAGTGCCACGCCGGTGGTGAAGCCTCCCGCAAAGACCATGCCGTACGCTTCCTCTGTGAGTCGCCACTGAGTCTTGTCCTCCGGCGGAAGGACCTGACTGTCGAGGATGTCATGGAAGATTGTCCGTCGGTTCTTCTCCGTGACTTCTATGTCGACCAGCTCTCCGCTCGGCGTCTCAAGCCCGGTGTCGTTCGCGTCCTGGCCCCGTTTCTCTCTCTCCTCTCTCTCTCTCAGAATCTTGGTGATCTTCTCTCTTACGCCGTCCTTCATGATGAGCAACTGCTCGGTATCCGGGAAGATATATCTCAACACCCACTTGGGGAGATTCTCTCTCTTCCGCACAACCCAGCCCCAAGACCTCAGGAACGGCGAATTCGAAAACATCTCCCGGAAGAAATTCTGCCACTCGGCTGCAAAGTCCGGTGTGGAGAGACAGCCATATCGCTCGCCGAAGCAGTAATCCGTAATCACATCCAGTGTCAAGGCGCCGAAAGCGTCTTGGGCATGGAGGGTCCTCTTTTCACGCATGTATCTCTCGACTCCTTGCGACAACAATTCGACTTTCTCCACGATACTCGGCTCAAGCTGCACGACAGAGCGCTTGGAGAAAAACCTCGTCAGGGCACCTTTCCTCGCCCTGTGCCGGTTCCTATCCCGTGTCAACTGAATCAGGCCACTCGCATCTCCACCCTCAACGGCTTCTCTGTTGTACTTATCGCGCCGGCCCCCAGCAAAGAGATAGTCGAACCACTCGGGATCCACGACATCAAGCTCATCAGGTGCGCGCCGGATGATTGGGCCATATTTCTTGTGCAGTTGGTCGAGGTGATAAGTGTTGCTGCCGGGATAGGGTCCCGCAAACCAGTCGTAGTAGATCTCGTACCAGTAAGTCAGCGCCGCGAGTTTGGGGCCTGGAAAGTGCCGTAACGGGTGGAAGTAAAGGCGGTAGATGGCGAGGTAGAGGATGCGCAGGGTCCAGAAGGCGAGGAGGACGAGGCAGAGAAAGGTGAAGAGGCCTGTGGTATTGTCCATGTCGAACATTGGCTGTGCAGGGAGTCGGCTTGATTATGAGAATCGTGGCCTCTGACGAGGCCAACCGGGCGGACCTTTTGCTGTTTTCAATGTCCCCATGGGCTCGGAGGGACTGGCCTTGAAACCTCGCGAGCAGGCGGGGTATGCATTGCGATAAGCGTGGCAGTCAATCGTCATATCTTGGCCGTGGTCGACAGTCAACTCTTGCAGGGACTTTGTACCGCGATTGAATGCTGGCTCGACATGTTTCGCGGCGGCGGTTTGAGGCTCCTGTCCCAAACTGGTAGCGGGCCTGTCAAAGGGAACGAATGGGAGGTCATCCTCGTCCGCTCGTCCCGTATCATCAGCCTAAATCTCCCCACCTCTGGGGTATATGGGGTATCTTCGGAAGGAGCGTGGTAGTATACAGATGGACTGGCCTGACCGGCCCACCTTGGCGGTATCTGTGTCAAAGTCTTTGTCACCTCTGCTGGTCGGTTGCTGCATATGTTTCCCTGCAAGGGGCCAACCCAAGGCTCCGTGCCTGTTGGGTCACTTCGGCAATGCTGATCGTCTGTGCAAGTGCCGCCATGCATGGCTCCTAACTTCACATCCGTAGCGTAGGACATCGCTGTAGCAGAGGCACTGGGAGGGAGTCTTATCTCGAAATGGGCTACCTAAGTCGCCGCGCGCTCACAGTCTCCATGGACTTGTCTCGTGGTTACTCGCCTTGTTGGCTGCTCTTCACATCCTCCTCGTTTCGCAGACGAAGTCACGTCGATTTCAAGTGCCGAACACTGCACCCAATCCTGGCCGTCCAAGAAATGGCGCACCCGGGCAGCAAAGAAGACTCGATTGGCATCAGAGAGAAGACCACCAACAGTGTCGTCAACGTTAGTGAGGATTCCTCGAAAATAGCACCCACTACCAAAACCATAGAGCTTCCACCACAAACCGGAGGCCCCGACACCAAATCCAAGCCAGCGACTGTCGGTTTCGGACCATACTTCAGAGTGTGGGCGTATGCCACCCCGTTGGATCACTTCATACGAGTCGTGGGTATCGCCGCCGCGATTGCAAACGGCGCCGCTTTACCCCTGATGACCCTAGTATTTGGAGACATGGTTGACACCTTCAACGCCTGGGAAGCTGGCAACCTTCCGGCCCCCGAACTCATGTCGAAAGCCTCGAAGAACAGCTTGTGGTTCACATATCTCTTCATCGCTATCCTTGCACTGTCATTCCTGATGAATACGTGCTTCAAGATCATCGCGGCAAGGTCGACGAAGGCCTTGAGGCGGGATTTCATCAGGAGTTTGATGAGGCAGAACATTTCGTACTTTGATACCTGCTCGCCTGGAAGTGTGGCGACGTTGATATCAAATAATGCGGATTTGATCGAGAATGGAATGGGCGAGCGGCTTGGATTAGCCATCGAAGGGCTGGGTCAATTGGTAACCAGTTTTGTCGTCGCTTTCATAAGACAATGGAAGCTAACATTTGTCGTCGCCACGATGCTGCCCCTGACTATCGGCGTGATTGCCGCGTCGATGTTCTTCATGGTCAGGATCGACGTCAAGATGTTGCAAATTTATTCAAAGGCTGGTGGTTTGGCAGAGGAGAGTTTGTCGACTATGCCAATCGTCACTGCTTTTGGCGCCCAGGAGAAGCTGAAAAGAAAGTATGACCGGTATCTGAAAGGGGCGAGAGAGCTCGGGAGCAAAAAGGGACCGATCATCGGCTTTCAGTATAGCGTGCAGTGGGCTATCACTTTCGTGGCGTATGCGATTGCCTGGTTTTATGGCGTAAGACTTTTGGCGCAAGGAGAGGTAAGGACCGGTGGAAGAGTCATCACGTATGTCGTTGATCGATTCCGCCAGAAGGAATCTGCTGATCGTCTCACAGTGTCCTAACCTCCGTACTTATCGGCATCATGTCCATGACTCTGATTGTCCCAGCAATTGGTGAGTTTGCGAAAGCGTCCGCCGCGGCACAAGGCTTGTTCGACGTAGTCGATCAGAAGTCGGAGATTGACCCGCTGGCGCCTGGAGGAAAAAGGCCAGATTCGGTCACTGGCACCCTGGTTCTTGACAACGTTTCCTTTGCATACCCTTCTCGTCCGTCGGTCAAGATTCTCGACGGCCTGACCTTGGAATTCGAGGCTAGGAAAACAACGGCCATTGTCGGTCCTTCTGGAAGTGGCAAGTCGACTATTGTGTCCATGTTGACTCGTTGGTTCGATCCTAGTCACGGCTGCGTGCGACTCGACGGTGAAGATATTCGAGACTTGAACGTTCACTGGCTCCGAAGCCAGATGGGATTTGTGCAGCAAGAATCGGTCCTCTTTAGCGATAGCATCTTCAACAACGTCTCCCATGGCCTGTTCGGCACTCCGCAAGACGATGCATCAGATGAAGAAAAGCTCGAGTTGGTGCGGGACGCCTGCAAGCAGTCGTTCGCAGATGGCTTCGTGGAAGAGCTTCCGGAAAAGTATGGCACTTCTGTCGGAGCCCGAGGGAGCCTCTTGAGCGGCGGTCAGAAACAACGGATTGCCATAGCACGGAGCGTCATCCGAAATCCGCCCATTCTCCTGCTAGATGAAGCTACCTCGGCGCTGGATCCACGAGCGGAGGGCATTGTGCAGAAAGCGTTGGATAATGTCTCCAAGACACGGACGACGATCGTCATCGCGCATAAGCTGTCCACAGTTCAGAAAGCTGACAAGATCATCGTGTTGAGCAGGGGGAAATTGATGGAGGAAGGTACTCATCAAGAGCTGTTGGCGAGGAAAGGCCTGTACTTAACTCTGGTCAACGCGCAGTCGCTGGAACAACGGCAGGGCGATCAAGACACCCAGTTCGCAATGCAGGAGGAGCTCGATACGGCATCTGAATCAGCCTTTCCGGACAAAGACGTTGAAAATGACTTCCAGGCGGTTGAAAGGCGACCGCCTTCTGCAGGAGGACAGCAGACAAAGCAGCTGACGGTAATCCAAAGCCTCAGGAAGATTGTCGAGGAGCAGCGACGCCTTTGGCCGTTTTTCGTGGGTGGTCTGCTCGGAGCCATTGGCTCTGGAAGCGTCTTCCCTGTGCAAGCGGTCGTCTTCAGCCGAGCAATCTTGATCTTCCAGTACCAATTGCCGGAGATGGCACACAAGTTGCAGAGTAAAGGGAATTTTTGGGGCTGGATGTTCCTGGTGATAGCTCTCGGAGTTTTGGTTTGCTATGCCAGCCTCGGGTTCTTCTTCACCATGACAGCGTTCCACGTGTCCAGCTTCTACCGCAGCAAATACTATGCTGCTATGATCAACCAAGACGTTGGGTACTTCGAGGGCGAAGGTCGCTCCGCCAGTACAGCGATCAGCCGGCTGTCGACAGATCCACAACGCGTGCAGGACTTGATTTCAACGAATCTCGGCTTCATTCTACAAACGCTCGTGAACGTCGTTGGGTCCTGCACCTTGGCGCTCGCTGTGGGCTGGAAGATCGCAGTGGTTGCGATTTTCGGGTGTCTGCCGCCTTTGTTCCTTGCAGGGTTTGTTCGCATGCGAATCGAGCTTACGAGCCAGGAGCGAATGACGAACATATATCTGGAGAGTGCGAGATTCGGCGCGGAGGCGGTAAGCGCGATCAGGACCGTGTCCAGTTTGACACTGGAGGAGAAGGTAATGAAGATGTACAGCGAGCGTCTGGACACCAAAGCCGCGCAGTCTTTGATACAGACGCTGATCAGCAATTTCTTGTTCGCGTTGACCGAGAGTGTATATCTGGCGACGCTGGCTCTGGTGTTCTGGTGGGGAACCAAATTGCTCTCGCAGCACGAATACAGCGTCCAGGAATTCTTCATGGTATTCGTGGCGGTGATCTTTGGAGGGCAAGCCGCTGGGTTCATGTTCGGGTCGACTCTGACAACAACCAAAGCAATGGGTTCCGCCAAAAGTATCATTAATCTGCTTGCGTCAAAGCCGCCTATCAATACATCAGCAGGCAAGAAGAACATCCGAGAAAAGCGATCCGACACGGCTGTAGAATTCAGGAATGTCAGCTTCACATATCCAACGCGGCCTAACGCCCCAGTCTTGCAGGATTTGAGTTTCAGTATTCGAAATGGCGAGTCGATTGGCATTGCAGGTGCTTCGGGCAGTGGGAAATCGACAATTATCGCTTTGCTCGAGCGGTTCTACGACGCAAAGTCGGGTGACATTCTGATCAATGGAACCCTACTTCACGACCTTGATGTCCATGCGCACAGGTCTCGAATAGGACTCGTGTCCCAGGACACAACTCTGTACCAGGGATCAATTCGCGACAATGTCCTGTTGGGTATCCCAGAAGGGCGTGAAATTGAGCAGGAACGCGTCATCCAAGCATGCAAAGAGGCGAACATCCACGAATTTATCCAGTCCCTACCAGAAGGATACGATACCGATGCAGGGATCCGCGGTATTGCACTGTCCGGAGGCCAACGACAGCGGATCGCGATCGCGCGCGCACTGGTGCGGGATCCGGAGATATTACTGCTTGATGAGGCAACGAGTGCGCTGGATAGCGAGAGCGAGGCGCTGGTGCAGAATGCCATTGAGAAAGCAAGCAGGGGCAGAACCATGATCGCGGTCGCACATCGGTTGTCGACGATTCAAAGGTGTGATCGAATCATGGTGTTGCATGCGGGTAGAGTTGTTGAGGGAGGATCCCATACGGAACTCCACGCGCGGCGAGGAAGATATTATCAGATGGTGCTGGCGCAGAGTCTGGATCGGGAGCTGACACAGTTGTGACAGTGGCGTGGCCATGGATAATGTTGGTTCCCTACGATATAGACGAGTTTCAAGATCCCAAAGCGCAGAGAGAGACAGGCAGCCGTTGCTGCTTTAGACCAGGAGCGCGAGGCTGACAGGGCCAGGCCAAGTTTCCATCTACGTCATTGGCGCTGCTTTTCCCGTCCGCAACCGCAGCCTTGCCTGCCAAATCCCCTCTGGTTCATAGATAAATCACTCGCCTTCCCCGGAGATCACTACGGACGTCTTCCACAATATACCTCGCAAGCCTCGAAAAACAAAAAGGCTTTATCGTCCGGGCGCAACAACCGTTCCACTCACCTATTCCAACGATGCCTCCCGTGCGCGCGCGCTCCACGAAAAAGCCACCCCCCGCCGGCTTCGACGACATAGAAGACACCCTCTTAGAATACAGCAACAAAATGCGCGACGCACAAAACGCCTCCCACGAAGGCAAAAAGAAGCACGAAGTCCTCTGGCCGATCTTCCAGATCTCGCACGCCCGCTCCCGCTACGTCTACGACCTGTACTACACCCGCGAGGCAATCTCCAAGCAGTTGTACGACTGGCTGATCAAGAACGGGTACGCGGACGCGGCGTTGATCGCCAAGTGGAAAAAGCAAGGTTACGAGAAACTGTGTTGTTTGCGATGCGTGCAGACCAAGGAGACGAACTTCGCGGGGACGTGTATATGTCGTGTGCCTAAGGCGACGCTGAAGAGGGATGGAGATGACGCTGGTGGGGGAGGGGGCATTCAGTGTGTGAATTGTGGGTGTCGGGGCTGTGCGAGCAGTGATTGAGCTGGGAAAGTATGAGTGAGGGATGAAAACGTAAAGAGCGTCGAGAACTTCAGTGGTTCTCGGGCTGTTCTATTCACATAAGCGGCAGAGACCACCAAGGCGGAAATTGTGAGCATTTTCAGCATGGTGAATCCCTGCGACAAGCACGGCGGAAGGATTCGTTCGGTCTGCTACCTTGAGGATCTGCATGGCAAAAGACACATGTTACTATGAAGCGCGGTCACCGTCGGAACCCCGAGGGTAAGAGCCGGCGGGAAGCCTGTGGAATGCTTATGCTATCGAGGAATGGCAACGATGAGGCGGTAGGGCGGACCAGCCCTCGCAAAGAGGAAGCGCGGATTATTGTGGCGATGGCCGGAGGCGGTCATGGCGTTTTTGGGGCCAGTCCGAGTTAAATGATACCCACGATATTTCCGCCGAAAGGGAATGGAGGCTCAGCAAATGTGGAAATGTGGTTTAAAGAATGACATCAGCTTCAAACGAATGGCTACCTGAGCTATCAAAGTATGAGCGTCATCATTCACAACAAATGAGATCCTCCCCAAAAGAGTGTCCTTGTATGCTCATGTTTCCAAATGTGTAGCATAATATTATCCGGAGAAATACTATGCATGTTGATATCGGAGGCGTCGTCGCCCGGCATAAATCATCCTCGAGAGACCAGATCCAACTTCAGTACTCTCCTCAAGTCATCCTCGAGTTGTTGCGCGCTAGGCTTGGCTCGATGAGTGGGCATTTGCGGATGGCTTGTATATGGGTTGTACTGCGGTGGCTGTTGATAGTGGGTTGTATTCTTTCGTGAAGATGACGGGGGTGTCGCGGCACTGTCGGAGGACAGCTCCGCATACTCCGGCTCGCTCTGAGCTCCATACACATGTCGCAGCCGCGAAGAGTTGGGCCGTTTTGGCGTCTGCGTCTGCGGGGTGGGAAATGGGTAGCCCACCGGCGTAAAACCCTGCGTAGGATAGGGGCCAGCAACGTCCTGAGTGTATACTGGTGTGGAAGGGTTTGACGTGGCCCGGACTGGGTCGGACCCTTGCGGAATCGCAGGAGTCCTCGAGTACGGTGGCCGGGCGTTGAAAGGGTTGTTCGTGACAGTAGGTAGGCTGGCACTATTATTCTCCTGCGCACTCGATTTCATGAGGAGCTTCTTCAATGCTTCAGTCTTTGCTTTCCGCTCATCGTCGTTCATACTCTTGCCTCCTGTTGATGTCGACCGTGCAGCTGCAATGCGATCTTTGAACGGAGTCGCGAAGGCTGACCCATCTTCTCCAGGGGTTGCGCCGTCCAATTCAAACGGAAACATCGAGTCTCCTTCGCGCGGGGCAGGAGATCGGGAAGCGGGACTTCCATTAGGTACGGAAACATTGCCAGCCCGAGTAGCCGGGCTGTCAGCACGCGAGTTTGCTCTCGCCTGTCGGGCTGCTTTGAAGAGAAAATCGCAAGGTGTGGCTTCAGGCTCAGTAGGCGAGTCGCCCGCAGGGGTAATTGTAGCCGTCTGAGCGCTAGGGGACTCAGCATCCGTCGCCTTCAACGAAATGGAGGTCGTATTCGGCAGAGATTTGGAGTAAAAGCTCGGAAGGGGCAGAGCGGATGCAGCTGGGGACTGTTGAAAGTTCGAACCGGCATACGCGGCTGGCTTCATCGGTGTTGGAGCAGCCCTTGCTTTCTCGTAGTGTGGGTTACTGCCGTTCACATGCTTAACTCCTGGTGCAGGCTTGTTCAAAGGTTGCGAGGAGTTCCATTGTTGGGCTTTATTATTGTTGTTCTTTGTTGTATTGGCCGGAGCGGGGGAGGGGTTGCGCTGAGGAACTCCTGCAGCAGGCACAGAGGGCATCGCAGAGCCATCGAGGCTCACGCTGTGACCCTCGGAGGGTCGAGGTTTCCTCCTGTTTCGGCGAGGAGCTCTCTGAGCTGGTTGTTTCGGAGATGTGACTGGAGCAGACATCCTCGAGGCGTGGTTGGGGCTTGATAAAATCGGCAGCCCAGGACCTGATCAGATAAGAGATAAATGAAATGCGACAACGCTCAAATACGCATGTACAACAGCAGACAAGAAGGAACCGCCGAGTCTAGCAGTGGCTGTCTATCTTGAGCGTTTCCGATGCGGCGAAGCGTAGAGTGCGGAGGTGTTGGGTTGTCGTGGTGGTTGTGAAATGGGTTTGTACGTGGACATGTAAGTGTGCATTGTTTGATTGTCTTGTTGTTCTGAGGCTGGAAGGACCAAGTCTATCGCCGAGGCAGAATAGCTGGTCTGGAGATTGGGCAACGTGTAACGTGCGAAGGAAGGGTATTGTCGATGTAGGCTAAGGATGGTAGAGCGTCTCGATCAATCTGGCGATGAGTGTGAATGCGAGGAGAGGATGGGTGACGCAGGCTGGTGACAATAATGGGGGGGCGACAACGATAATAAGCGTCTCAGAAAGGCGGCGGCTGTGTCGCGGCTGGGAGGCGCGGATCCTCCGCCGCTGCTATTGGCCATGGCTCGGCCGCAAGGAGAGACCGGGTGCAGCTGTCGCCACTCGGTGGGCTTTCAGTGGCAGCCTCGTTGCGATTCACCTCAACCCGCGGCAGCCTTGTCCGTTTCTAAGAATCATCATCTCCACAATTGAACCGGTACTGCTACGAGCAGTGCCTTTGATGTTCCTTCCATCTCTTGAAGCAATTTCTCTTCCATCTCTGTCTCACGGGAACAAGCAGAATCTGTACCCACTTGGCCACTGCTTCAAACTTGCACTGCCCCGCATCTCTGACCCTTCCTCCTAGACTTGCTCCTACTCAAAGACATCAAGATGGCGGACGTTGAGATGAAAGATGCTTCGCTCACTGAGACCAAGGCGAGGGTTCCTGTCAAGGCGTCTAAGGGTGGTGCCGCTGAAGGCTCCGACACCAAGAAGAGATTTGAAGTCAAGAAGGTCAATAACCTGGCGGGCACAGATATTAAACAATCATACTGAATGTTTACAGTGGAATGCGGTCGCTCTCTGGGCTTGGGATATTGTCGTCGATAACTGCGCCATTTGCCGGAACCACATCATGGATCTGTGTAAGCCATATATCCTGCGCCACAATCGATGTGCCTCATGACTGACAATGTCCCAGGCATCGAATGTCAGGCGAATCAAGGCGCTGCTACAAACGAAGAGTGCACAGTCGCATGGGGCATCTGCAATGTGAGTATCGCGGTAGCTTCTTTCCGGGCCAGGATCGCTGATGATGGTTCTAGCACGCCTTCCACTTCCACTGCATCTCCCGTTGGCTGAAGACCCGACAAGTTTGCCCACTTGACAACCGAGACTGGGAATTCCAGAAGTACGGAAGATAGACATACTATGGGGAAGAGAACGGGATGTGAAGTCCTTCAAACAACAGCATGGCCTTTGTACGAAGCACCCTCCTGAGATGCAAGTCACCACGGAGCTCGTGTCGTTCGGTCAGAGGCGTCGGCGAGTCATTCCTGGCTGCCGCAGACAACATAGCTACAAGGCTCTGAGGTCTTTTGAAAGTGCGTGCGGAGAATTTCATGAGATATGACCCAGCCACGCTCGACGCGAGGGAGCAGCCCGACCGCGTATGACTCACTAGCCAAGAGGCTGGAAGGACACTGTAGATACGCCAAAGCCCAATGAACAATGACTCATGACCATGATATTTGAGTTCATCGAGCTTTTCCACCCACCACAATCCCACCTGGCGGTAAGGCAGCTTTGGAACCAAGCCATGGTTGGGGATGCTTGTTGTAGATAGGCCAAGGGGGAACGACCAGCAGCATAGCAAGAGCCGTGCCGGCTAGACCGATCCACACGACCAGATAGATGTCTTGATGAATGAAGCCGACGATCAACGCAACGACCTGTAAGCACATTAATCAGCTGCTAACGGCACCGCAACAACGCCCAAATAGGACCTTGGTGGAACAGCGGCCTTACGGAAGAAAGCGTGAGAATAGCAGTCGAGGTCCTCTCTGCAAGTCGCTGACCATCGAAATCCTAGACACCGAGTTAGAGATAGCTCAAGGTAAGGACAAGGGGAGATCAGCTGATTGTTGGACTCACAATTTGGCCCTCAAATAGATCCTGAAGCTGAGAGATGATCGCGTCCATATTGAGCAAATCTGCAGGTGGACTTGACTGTGCGTGTGGACGTTCTCGACTGAACAAAGGTGTGCTGAACTGTGCAGCTGGCTGTTCTCGACTGAACGAAGGTGTCCCTGTCTCTAGCCTTCCCCGCGGGTCACGTTTGTGAAATTTGGCTTTGGGACAAGCTCTCCAGACGAGCGGAGAGATTAGGTTCAACAATTGCTGGCTGGAGCGAGGGGTACAGGCACCAGAAGGGGATCTCGGCAACTGAGCGCACCAAGGACCGTCCAGGTTTTGATGATCTCAAAGCACCGTGACTGGCTGTTGGCGACGTGCACCAAAAGGACGGCGAAAATACCTCGCTTAATGGGAACGACTTAGGCAGGTTCCGTCTTGCCGCCCTCTGGAAACCTGCAACTTTCCTCACTTTTCCTTCACCAAAATTTTCCCTGCTAGTCCCAGTGACATTGAGTCGCACAACAACCGGCCATTTGTCCCCCACCGTTTCGCACATCTTGTCGCACACTCTTTATCTCATCGAGGCCCTCGACATCCGTCGGCGACTTTTCATCAATCACTGCATCCTGCAGCAATCTGGTGTGCTGACATCAAGACCTTTTCCTGAGGTCCTCGTTGACATCAACCGCCGTCCCTTTGCCGACCGACGTGTATCCCGGTGTCGGTTCATTTCCACGCACTCCAAGTCAAGGCATAGGAAGGCTGTCTTCAGTCTTTCCTATTCTTGTAGCAAACCCATCACCCTGGCGCTCGACAGCGACGTCCCGTCTCCATCAACCTTCAAGTTGGCGGGCTACACAGTTGCCTCGTCCTTCATCCGCCCACTGCTAGGCACATCCCTCATGGTATTTACCGGTGCAACTACTCGACCCCCATAACTGGCCTTTCGGAATTATCATCGAGTCCCTGGCCGTCGCTGGCCTGGGGGGACGTTCATTATTTGAATATCTGAAAGAGAAGATTCTTCCATTTTGGAATACAGTCAACACCCCGTGTTTGCCCGGCGAGAGCATCGCCGTAACATCCTTCAAAGTGGCCTAGTTTTCGAGTCATCTAGCACCGTTAGGGTGCTGTCCATGCGGGCCGGGCCCCCTTCGAATCAAGATCGCGCCCAATATGTCGTCCTCCGGATCCCTTCCCGAGGAGAGAATGGACAGCCGATACAGCACACCAGCTCCTGAGCTGGACGATCATCGGAACAATTTGGGTGTCCAACCGCCACATGTGACCTTGAATGTGCCCGCAGTCGAGTTGCAAGTTCCAACACCAAGACCAAGCGAGATCGGAGAAAGGGACCTTCTGTCTGTTGACGATGGCTTACTCAACACTCGCGACCAAGAAAGCAATCCAATCACCCGAGATTTTGAAAATGCCATCGACGACGAATACAAAAGCGATGGAGAGCTTGATCCCTTCCCAGGCAGCGCAAGGCGCCCTTCATTCCGCACAAGGAGGTTCACCAACAATCGCGAAGCCCGAACCCCTCGGCTTGCAGGAAGGCACGATCGCTCGCGAGATAGCTCTTCTTCGCGGTCTACGTCGCCCGCCAATTCGGTCGAGGCCTTTGCCGAACCTCGTCGAAGACAACGCGCCAACACTGCAGAGAGTCATTCGTCTTCAGTCTTGGAGCAGTTCCGCAACCGGACTTATTCAGGAGGCACTAATCAAAGACGTCCAACTTTGAGCAATATCAGTATACCCCCTGCTGCACTTACCCAGCGAACGGACAGGGATGTTGATGAAGAGATCATTTTCCCAACCGATGAGGAAGCCGGCAAGACTTACAAGATCGATTTCGAGGAGCTCGAGGAATTTGTCGTTCTCAGCGCGCAGGGAAAGCTGCCGGATGATCAGATCACCGAGGTCTCGACCGAGAGCAGGACCTTCGGAGATCTGCGGAAGCAGTATGGTAGCAGGGATGAGCCGCCCAACGCTGCACTGAATGGTGAATCTTTCTTTGAAAAGCCCATCACCCAGCATGCTTCGAACCATGATCCTTCCTCCTCGTCCGAGGAGAAGATTGCGCTCAAGCGCGAGGGTGTGCCCGTCGAGCGCGCTGATCGGTTCTTCTTGTTCTCCTCCGACCTGACTCAAGGGCGCCGCGCAAGCAAATTGGGAGATTTTGTTGTCGATGGTACCACATTCCGCGACTTGTTCGACGTCGGACCCGATGGTGGTGTCTGGTGGCTCGACGTGCTCAATCCGACAAAGGCTGAATTGGCCGTTCTTTGCAAGGCTTTCAAGATCCATCGTCTTACCCAGGAAGACATTGAGACCCAGGAGTCTCGCGAAAAGGTCGAGCTCTTCTCCCAGTACTACTTCGTGTCCTTCCGCTCATTCAACATGGACCGAGGCCACGAGGACTTCTTGGATGCAATTCACGTCTATATCGTTGTCTGTGCCGATGGTGTCCTCAGCTTCAGCTACACCCCGAACCCGCATGCTAAGAACGTGCGCAAGCGTATCTCCAAGCTTGGCGACTTCCTGTCAGTTGGCCCAGACTACATCTGCTACGCCCTGATCGATGACATTGTCGACTCCTTCGCACCGATCATTCGTGAAGCAGAGAACGAGTCTGAGAGTATCGAAGATCAAGTCTTCATCGCGCGTGAGGACGACTTCCTAGCGCTCCTCCGACAGATCGGCGAATGTCGTAAATGCGTTCTGAACCTCATGCGGCTCCTGGGCGGCAAGGCGGACGTCATCAAGGGGTTTGCCAAACGCTGCAATGACCAATATCAGATGACTCCCCGTGGCGACATCGGCTTGTACCTGGGTGACATTCAAGACCACGTCGTCACCATGATGTCCAACCTAGGCCACGTGGAGAAGATGCTCTCGCGGTCACATGCAAACTACTTGGCGCAACTTAACGTGGACAACATCCTCAAGGGCAACCGCACCAACAAGAATCTTGCCAAGATTACTGTTCTGGCGACGATTTTGGTGCCACTGAACCTCATCACGGGCCTGTTTGGCATGAACGTCAACGTGCCAGGCAAGGACACTGGTGGGCTGTACTGGTTCTTTGGCATTCTAGGAGGGATTGCACTCTTTGTCACGTTGAGCTTGTTGCTTGCAAGACGATTGAAGGCGATCTGAACATGTCTTTTTAGGTGGTTATGTGTGTCGCATTTGGTTCGCGTTTAGAAAGATTCGTCGACGGATGGAGGAGGTAGAAGCAGGATAGAAAAGGCAGGCATTGCAATATTCCGAGCAGGTGGTAGAGTCTAGCAGCTCCGGCACGGTGGTGTGTTGGATTCATATAGCTTCCTTGATGTTTTGGTAAGAAGACAGGGATAGAGTTCTGCCTACAAGTAGATTGTGATTCTTCATTCATATATCCATCCCTTGGTTCTTCGTGGCAATCGTCGCGATCGTCCACCTTCACTAAATCTGTGATTGACCTCGTGTGAAACCAGGCCTTGTGAAGGATAGCACCTACCCTCATCCACAGCCAACTCGTACGCATGTGCCCCTTCTACCCAATACGGGGGGGCCTTGTGGAGGAGAATCCGGAATGTAGTCAACAGTGACCAGAGAGAAGAGAAGGAAGGCAATACAGGTTGCCCTTGGCCTTGGCCTTTTCCCCAACCTTGACTCTCCACGGTGAAGGTCCGACAACTGGCCTGGGGTATTCTGGATGGTTGCTTCTTCTCTTCTTGTTCCCTGATCAGTCAGAGAGACCTTTGAGGTTTGAAGTGGGCGTGTACATTGAAAGCGCGGCATTGAAAGTCGTGCGCCAGACTGAAGAGGCTCATGGGGGGAATGTATGACACTGTTCACCGAGGATGACCGTGTGTCAAGGTTACATCCAGGAAGGCTGTGTTGCAGGCGGAATGGCGCCAGTAGTCTCTACCACGTGTACGCCCCATGGGGCCAGCTATCGAAGCACTCTCGGGTCAGTCACGCAACTCTAAAGGCCGTTTGGAGCCGGAGAAGACAACCACAAGCGGCCACATCTTCTTTAGAGGGGCCGGTGGCGTTGCGCTGGTCCCTTGAAGAAAGAACAGTTGCCTGACATATCCACGCAAGAGCTTCGATGTCGGAGGACATGTGCGATTGCTCTTTCGAATCTCCAAGCCGAGAGAGTCGATACAATAGGCAGCCGAAGGGAAGAGTGGTGGATTGGAGAGACGATTCTGCTGTTCACCGCAAGGCAACCTGGTGATACTGCAAGCTATTCTTCCCTTGGGGGTCGCGGCATTCTGGGCGCCCACTCCATGGGGAGCTTCGCAACGCAGATGGGCGGTCGTTCGGTTGGTAACGGGCTGCACTCTTGCCTGCATAATATGCTTTGGGTCATAGGCTCTGGCTTGGTAAAGATGTCTCTGGGTTAGTCCATGACGCAAGCATTTCGAGCCTGCAAAGACGGCGACTGCTGATTCGTTCTTTCCACAGCATGGTATAGTTGCCCGAACCTAGGCGTTGCCGAAAGAGATGGCGCGGAGGCCGAATGAATCGTCAGCACGTTCTCGTGAGAACCTGAATACGATATCAAGGCATTTGTCACGACTGATGATTGGGTATCCCATCTCTTCGATCCAACGGTCGGGCTCTTAAGCCGCATTAGCAGCGTAGGGAGAAAACATGGAAGTCCTCAACAGATATTGACATCAGAACATTCTGCGATGAGGAAATGTATAGAAAGGCCTAGATCGTTGGCTGATGGCTGTGAAGCCTAAGCGGCAGGTGTTTGCGGAAGTGCTGAGGGGCTGGGATTTTTGGACGCACTACCAAAACACTCGTGCTGCTGACTTGCTGACGCAGCTAGATCCTTGGTGCCTTGGTCGGTATACTCGGTAGCATGCGATTCTTGGTTAGCCCCAACGGCCCTTGCGCGATCAACGTTCGGCATCTCCTTTGCGCACGCACATCGAACGGTATACTGTACGAAGTGGCGTTTTCCTGCTCACCATGATTCCCAGAACTGATGCAAACGGGAAACAGGGAACCGGGGAAATCCAGGGGTATATGATTGGTCAGTAGCTTGACTTAATGCAGGGTAAGCTATACTTATCTCAATGCCATGCAGTCGGGCAAGGCTGGGCCACGGGAATGTCTTGTGTACCTTGCATTAGTCGTGGCGAAACTCACCGATTGGCCGACGATCCCCGTTGCTGGATGAGGCTCTGAGAGGCAAACAATCTCATGGGGTCGAATCTTCAGTTGCATGAAGTGCTCCTGAGTGTATAGGGCACGACAATGCAAATGCTGTGTTGCCAGCCGTGGGCTCGGAGGTGTCCGAAAGAAACGAGCCCCTCACATCATTGCGGCAGAGGGTGTACACATATAGAAGTGGATCCTCAGACGGCAAATGAAGTAATTGACGGGGTCCTACCGAGTAGAACGGGCCTGAACGAGCTCTGAGAGTCGCCGCCGGGTGATCGTCTTAGACATTGTCCAGAATGTTCGATTTGGCTGGCCAAGCCTCGAAGATCCTAATTTCCAGAATAGCAGGTTTGTGCAGACAGGTCGACTTCCGTCACTCAGACCTCGTTCTGCAGGCCTGGTGTGGCCGTTGCACGTTGAGATGGCACGGAGAACCTGCTCCAAGGAGATCGCTCGGCCACAAACCCGGTTTTGTCGCTCGAGTGCGAGTTTTAAGAAGGCGATAAGGAGGGATTGAGAGGGTTGGGATTTACTCCCGAGACCCACGATGTGCGTAAAGAAAAGACTTTTTGGACTCGACGGCGGCCAGATTGACTCTCTTCTGACCTCGCACACGGCAAATCACGATAGAGACTTTCGCTTCAGTCCTGAGCGTTCCCCCTTTTATGGGTGTGAAGCCCCTTTATTTGAGCCTCTGACCGTGGCCACTGCCTATCATGTAATCTCCAACAACGGACCACAGCCTATCGGTTAGCGGTGCCACTAGAAGGCTTGATTGCAGCCCATAAGATTGACGCGTCTCGGACTTGTGAAGCGCGATTCGGACGAGATGAAGGTGGAGCGCCAGTCCCGATGCTTTCGGCCATGAACGACTTCCGACGAGCATGAAGCAATGCGCGGTGCTCTGAGCGACAAGGTCGTCATCAGCGGGTGTTGCCCCCACTACTCGCCTACGCTGATTGAGAGGTGATTGACGCGTCCAGATCCGGGGGGGCGCAGCGCTTGCCAACAGCTGAAGACCGCAGGCAGCTGAACGAGGGACGAATACGACGAGCCATGCTCTTGGAGGGGCAGGGCAGCCGGCTATCGTTGCCCTCACGCAGACTCGTCGCAGGAATAACGGGCATGGATGAGGCTTGTCCTGGACGGAGTAGGTGCTAGGATGCTCGTCAAGTGGGCAGAGTGGGTTTGTTAGGCGCGGGTGTCTAAAGTGTCATCTGCATGCACCTTGGGCGTGGGCTGGGGGGGTTGCGCACCCGTAGCCGTGGCCCTTAGTGCTCCCCATAGTCATATTTTGCAGGTGCTCCCCTTTTGTTGTTGCGGTGTGCCTGCAAAATAATCCTCCTCGTCCGCGTCGATCGTCCTCCCCGTCTCATCCACACCTTCCACTGCCTTAATACTGTCTCCCTACTCGTACCGACACAAACGCACCGGCTTGCTGTGTACCAACGCTTCCTTGTTCTGTTCTCGGTCAAACCCCTGGCCACCGCGGCTCCGTCTTTGTTTGCGGCTCCAACCTCCGAGCCCACAACACACAAGATACAACGCAGGCGGCCTTTGTGTTGGACCCCAGCTACCACCACAAAGACACATATTCCAACCTTCCAATGCTAATCTTGATATTGTAATTCAACTCGCCCCCGTCACCAACAGCCGTCAAAGTGGCAGCGACTACTCTGACCGTGTCGCCAGTCATGGCAAACTCGTGCGTGTTCATCCCTCTCTGGCTTCCGTCTGCCATGACTGACCCTTTCCAGCCTCACGACAGCATGGCGCTCGTTCTGGCACACCATGACCTCTAATGACCGTCATGCCTCGCACGACTCTCCTTACCGGACGGGCCAGCATGTCCCCGTCGGCCAGAGTCGACACGCCCCCCTGACGTCGGTCGCGACCAGTGCCATTGACTCCCAGCAAGACCTCTCCCAGACATACCAAGACTCCAAGCGACCCTCAGTCTCCTCGTCCCAGATCGGCCAGTCCCCCAACAGACCCTACTCTCCGGGCATGCGCTCCTTAAACTCGCCGAAGCGTGCTGGCATCGACGAAGTTGTGTCTCCAGGCGAGATCCAAATGCAGAGTTTTGCTGACGGCGCGCCGCCCCCACCGCCTGTCGCCCACTCGTGGAAGAAAATCGACCGATGGGCCGAGAAGAACTACACTGAACTCTGGGATCAGCTTGGCGAAGGATGCACACAGAATGACATCAATGAACTGGAACACGAGTTGAATATGTCCTTGCCGCAGGACGTCCGTGATTCGCTCGCCATTCACGACGGACAAGAGCGTGGTGGTAGACCGACCGGAATCATCTTCGGTTGCATGCTTCTCGACTGTGAAGAAATTGTCCAGGAGTGGAAGAATTGGCAGGTCGTCAACGAGGAGTACCTGAGTGGCCCCCGGAAACCGTCATACAGCAGCTCCAAAGGCCTCAGCAACAGTGCCTCGTCCTCAAATCACACCCAGAACCGCTTCTGGAGACAAGAATTGCTCGATAGACAGGAATCCCAACCGCCCAACGCAATCCAGAAGGCATACGCGCACCCCAGCTGGATCGCACTGGCCAGGGACTGGGGCGGGAACAACATTGCGGTCGATCTAGCTCCGGGTCCAATGGGTCAGTGGGGCCAAGTTATTCTGTTCGGTCGTGACTACGACTGCAAATATGTCGTTGCTCGGTCCTGGGGCCACTTCTTGGCCACGGTGGCGGATGACCTCAGCACCGAGAAGGTGTTTGTGGATGAGGACACAGGCGAGCTCAAACTGAGGGAGTTTCGGACCGAGACAGTCGAGCCAGGTTATATGGATATTCTGCGTTGGAGAGCGGATCAGAAATATGGGCGCAGAGGCCCAAGGCGGAGATCTCACCCAGGCGGCATCAACAACAGCACAGTGGCGCAAAATGGCCGCCATTCCCCGTACGGCAGCCCGGTCGTCGGTGAAGATCGAGGCCGGTCGCCTCAGCGATTCTCCAGAGGACCTGCAGGCAGTCCGAGACACGCGGTCGGCAGCCCTCTGGCTCGTGTGCAGGAAGAAATCGCTCAGCCACAGGCCATTCGACCCGGCGGCGATGTGGTTAGAGACTTCGCCCAAGCCGCTGAACAGTCAGTCACCCAAGGCAAGAAACGAGCTGCTCCAACACCGATAGATCCAGAGGCAGCGACGTCGGCCAAGGTCGAAGCAGACAAGCTTGTGGATTTGCCAACGCCGGCTTCATTGAAGAGCGCCGACTCGAAGGACTTCCCCTCGACGCGACTCACGCGGGTGCTGACGGCAGGCAACAATGAGGGCACAGAAAATCCTCCAACACAGCCAGAACCCGAAGTCAAAGGTCTGGGTGTAGACGGCATCGAGGAGGAGATGAAGACGGTTGCAATATAATTGTGTCCCTACTTGCGGCTTATGCAATGACTGGAGCGTGGTACAATGACCCGTTATGGCCTGGATATGGCGTTCTATGGCGGAAAGCAAGTGCATGCTAGCATCATAGTATTACCACTCATGGATGGCGCGTTCTGTTACACATATCGTGGGTTTCTATCGCGGTCGAAAGCTATCTCTTCTTGGCAAACTCATGGGCCACGCCGGTGGAGGACTGGACACATTCCATGCTGGGGAGGGGGCTTATTGACGGCCTCGAACCTCCTGAGTCGGAATTGGACGACCCCAGCCTGAGCGTGCGTGGCGAAAGGGGGAGATGCTACATGTATCCTGTAGAAATAGAGCAGCAACGCATAGCGAGTCGGCGGGGGGTGGAAACGGTACCATTGAACGGTGAAAATGGAAACAGAGAAGAACCCATCGACGAACTCGCTCTATGAAACGTGGTCCCCATCCAGCACGATACAGAAATTGTTCCTCCCTCCTCCGGGGTTGATCTCTCGCTTCTTGAACACCGTCTGCCCACCCTTTCTCACCCACTCTTCCCTCGCTCCCGGCCCATCGTAGCGCCACAGACTGTAGTACAGCTTCCGCGTCGTCTTGGCCCGAACCAGGCAATAGCCTAGCGAGTTGAGCAGCGCGGCGAGATGCTCCCCGGTCAAGTAGCGACTATTATGCAGACACGGGGCCGGAAGGACGAGGAACAAACCAGGCAGCACCGGCACATCGTCCGTCCGGCTCGTTTGTTGCTCGTCGTGGGAGGCGGAGGAGGAGATGAGAGGCGGCACCAGCGACCGCCTCAAGAACAACGTCGTCCGCTTTAACATTTCGCCTCTCGCCGTCGCGTCGGGGACGTAGTTGAGCACGAGGGAGAGGCTGAGGACGTCGTAGTACCCTCCTCGTCCCCCCTCTCGACATTTATCCTCTGTGCTGCTGCTGCTGCTGCTGCTGCTCGAATCACGCGGGACAGGCAGGTCCATGAAATCGACCTCCTCGATCCCCGGGCCCGAGCTGCGCAGGTCGATCCTCCTCACGGCCGTGATCTCGGGGATGTTGAGCGCGTTCTCGGTGCTGAGGGCCCCGACTTCGAGGATGCGAAGAACGTGGTCCCCGTTGTCAGAACTAGGGGCATTCGAATCTGAACCGGAACTAGGACTTGATCTCGAACTCGAACTCGAGGCGGATCTCAGCCCGTCTCGGCCTCGTCGTCGTTGTCGGAGCGCTTCTCTCCGCGCCCTCAGCTCCCCATCGAGCCAGCGGACGAGAAGCCTGCTCGAATCGCCGCCCCGGTCGCGACTCTGTCCTGTCCGGCTGGCGAGCTGGTACGCCTTGAGCCCACCTTGGGCCGCGAGCTGGGTTTCGAGCGCCTGGATCTGGGCGGTGTTGGCCTGGGCGCGGGCGGTGGCGAGACGCTTCTGCAGGAGGTGGTGCGTGTTGATCAGGGCGCGGGTGTGTTTTGATGAGAGGCTGGAAGAATTCGCGTGGGCGGCGGCGGCGTTGGGTTTGGCTTTTGGTTTGACTTTGCCGCTGCCGTTGCCGTTGGTTGTGGGCGTTGAGGTGTCAATGGTTGATGAGGGCGAGGAAAACAGCAGCGGAGGGCGGCCTGTTTTGAGGGATCGGGGTTTAGACTTGGAGCGCCTCGAGGATCTTAGTTTCGACTTTGATTTGGCGCTGCTTGTCGGTTGCTGTATTCGAGCCATTGGTCCAGGGCTGGAATTATGTTGCGTGGTGTGGACGAGTCTTTGGTTTATTCATGACAACCCAGACAAGACACCAGACAGATGCTCCGTCGGTGGCGCGAGGGTCGAGTTCACCGCTCGTTCAATCGAGATCGGGCGTTCGTCGCGTGTTATTATTATACGTGGAGACTACCATCTCGCGCACAGTGGTCTAGGTCGAGGTCGTCAGGCAGGTCTATCCTACTGTCCCACGAATAATTCCAGGATCTGTGGTGTTGGAATTTCTTGCTTAGTCATTCGTGCTTGCTACAACTCCCGTGCATACTGACTGCATCGACGCAGACTGGATTTGACAAGAAGGCCGCCCATCGCCCAGTACAATCATCGCCGAACAGTCCTTTCCCTGGACTGCTGTTTGCCTCATCCTTTCCGAATAATGCCCAACCCCTGCCTGGCCTTAGTCTCCTGCCGAGATCTTTGCACATGTTCGCAACCATCCCACCGTAGTCTGGCGGTACCCACCTCCAACATCTTGTCAGAGGGGTCGCTGCAGTCGAGCACTTAGTCGAGCCCCTTGTAGTGCCTCACACCGGCCCTACGTCGCAATCCATGCTCTTCCGCTTGGAGTTGTCTCGCAAGCCGCTCATCTGCGTCCATGTCGGGTTGTCCGCCTGAGTTGCTCCCAGCGACAGGGCGGACAGAAGTCTCTCGGGACACGCCGAGTTCGCCAGCTTGCGCTGCCTGAGACGCCATGCGGTTTGCCCGAGCCTTCTGCCGACGGCCAGGCTTCACTAAACCTCGTTCCACAGCAAGACGACGGCAAGCGCTGCAAACTGGCTGATATGCCAGGGGGTCCTCAATGTATCGTTGCGGAAAGAATTGGGTCGTCGTTGGCGCATACACAAGCCTACCTGGATGAGCGGGGGTTGTCTCTCGTTGAAAGGAGGGAAGCCACTCGCTGAGGGGCTTTAGAATGTCGGTGCTCTTGATCTGGACAAGCGGCGCGTTGTCTAGCTTGTTGCTTCCGGTGGCCGCCCTTTTAACCTCTCTTTCGAATCTCTCATGCTCGTCTCGCTCGTCGTATGCGGAAACGTTGGTGCGTGAGATGAAAAAGTGAGCTTCGATGCGTAAGACGTCCGTGTCGCTGGCACGCAGATTTTGTGTGACCCAATGCGCGTACTCCTGGTTGTGGTCCGGCGGCACGACGGTCCATAGCCGATGCTGTATCTCGTGCCTCCCTGACGTTGCAGTTTCTTGTAAGAGAAGGAGCGGCTTCGTCAGGGTTCTGCCCGGGAGTTCGCGGAACCAAAAGCCCGGGGCGTCAAACTCGCTGCAGTCGTACAGTGGGATTTTGTTACTTAGGTTGGCAAGGAAGGAATCAATGCGAACACTACTTGCCCCGTCCATTTCGACGGTTTCAGTGGCGACTTGTCGGTTGAGAACGACTCGCACCAGAAATTTCTTGCCAGGAAGCACGTCGTCCCTTAGGTTCTCGTCCGTGAAGTCGGCGTTAGCACCGTTGGATGCTGCCATTGTGGACAGAGCCGAACACGTGTTGAGGGGACAAATGTATATTATGGAATAGAAGCGTGAGTGTCTGAAACAGTGTCTGGTATCGTATCTGAGAAACGGTCAGGAACATGTTTTCGTGGTCACATCGCAGTTGAAAAACAACTGCCCGGGCTTTTGCGGCTCAAAGTGAATATCAGCAAGTGAATTTCCCAATCTTCACTGTTCCGCTCTCCAGGATTCACGGGATCAGCAATCAAGGCTTGATATAATGCTGATGCCAATTTGTTCTCAACAATCACTGCTGGAGACAGTAGGACCGACCCCAGCTCGCTTATCGATGCCGGTCGGCTGCCTGATTCATTGCTTCTGCAGATGTTTCTAAACTATGCCGCTCTGAGAAAGTTATCGCTGGAAGTCCTATTGTTCGATTCCCATGCCTTTTTTTTCTAGTTGGCTCGGTCGCAGCATTGGGGTTTCTGCAGGTTCGATCCCGAGCAGTGGAACAACTGGCAGTGAGTCCTCGATCTTTTTTTGGGTTTGTATTTTCCGCTGGAGTTGCAGCGTCCCGAGTCGTTTGTGGGCGAAAGTGAATAATCAGAGGCACGGTGCGGCGGTGAAGTCAGGTCCTTGACGGCATGGCAGTGCTGCTGCTCTGTTATCATTTCTCATCGGGTTGCCACTCGCATATCCACGGATGAGCCTGGAGCGAGCGATCGAGAATAGACTTCCTCGAGTTATAGACATCATACACATATACTTCCCTGAACATCAAGTACCCGGGCAAGTTTCAGCATTCTCATCCACCACGAGCTTGGTCTCTTAGGCTGCCGTCCTGGTCTCCGGTGTCTGTACTCATTGCTAACTCGGAACCGGAGAAGGGTATCGGCACACATGTGCGAGATCCATCGTTGCTAGACTACTCATTCCGTAGTCTAATAGGAGGGTTCTCGGCACATAATATCGCATAGGCCTTGATAGCAACCCGGTGAATGAAATTATGTGGGAGGCAAGGAAGAATGTCGTCGAGACGCCAAGAATCACGTGAGAGAACCACGGTCACGTGCTCTGCCTCGTTTAACCCTCCAGTCGACGCCACTTGCACTTGCACCCACTTCTACTTCTACATCCACTTCAACAAACCTGCCCTGCCACATCCCGCCTTCGATCTGACCCTCTTTCTCCCCTGCTTCTTGTCCGGCTCACATTGCAATCATGCCGCGCGCCGAGGTGGGATCTACCAAGTACATCGCCAACCAGATGAAGGCGAAGGGCCTTCAGCGGTTGCGGTGGTACTGTCAAGCATGCCAGCGCCAGATGCGCGACGAGAACGGGTTCAAGTGCCACGTTGCGTCCGAGTCACACGTCCGGCAGATGCAGATCATCGGCGAAGACCCCCGGAGGGCGATCCGCGACTTCTCCAACCAATTCCTCAAAGACTTCATCCAACTGCTTCGCACGGGCCACGGCGAGAAGAAGGTCAACGTCAACCACTTCTACCAAGAGTACATCTCGAACAAGGAACACATCCACATGAACGCCACCAGGTGGAATAGTCTGACCGAGTTTGCCAAGTATCTAGGCAGGGAAGGCATATGCCGCGTGGATGAGGACGAGAAGAACGAAGCCCGTGGCGGCGCGAGTGCCTTGATGATCAGTTGGATCGACAACAGTCCCGAAGCGTTGCGGCGGCAGGAAGCGATACGGAAGAAGGAGAGACAGGACCGCGGGGACGAGGAGCGCGAGCAGCGGATGATCCAGGAACAGATCCGCAGAGCGAAGGGACAAACTGTGGTTGAGGATGACGCGGAAGACGACGAGGCGGCCCCCGACGATGGTGTACAGACGAAAGGCGACGGCCACGGAATCAAGCGGAAAGACGGAGAGAAGATCGTCCTCAACTTTGGAGCGAAGAAGGCAACGGCCAGAGTCGCCCCAGCCGCATCGCCGACCCCTCCGCTCTCCGAAAAAGATGAATCGACCTCCGAGAAGGAAAAGGAAATCGAGAAACCGAAAGAGGAGACCGCACCCTCGCCAACCCAAATACCATCGACCACCACACCTCCCGAGACCGCAGATACAGCGTCCACACAACCTCCCGCCAAACAATCGTCCGTATCGATGTCCTTTGGTTCCACGGCAAGCAAGCCCAAGAACGTCTTCGCCGCCGCATCCAAGAAGAACCCGCTCAACGGTTCGAAGAAGGCCGTGGCGCCGAACGTGCAGAGACCAATGAGCGAGGCCGAGCGCATCATGAAGGAAGAACTCGAGCTGAAACGACAGCGTGAAACCAACGGCTTCAAGGGCGGGAACGTCTTCAAAAAGCAGCGGGTCTCATGAGATCTTTGTCTTGGACATGAGACCATGAATGTACGACTACACACGGTTATATGTATGTATGAATGAAAAAGATCGGCCCGAGACTCCAGGAGAGGAGTGCCTGGCCATTACCATCGAGTTAGTCATACGGGATTACATCTCCAGACAATTTCTTGCTCTACCCCTTGATACCAAGACCAGGCTATATCGTCGTATGGTTGTCTCTCCTCGCATCCGCCGTACTGTGGTAGACTGATGAGCATCATAACGGAACTCGTACTCGGCTCGTACTCGACTCCTCACTCCGTGTCAGCAACGTTCTTAATCTCTCAGTCTTTGAAGACATCAAATTATATGAACTACTACTATACTATGCCAAGTATATCCCAGTCTATATGCATCATATCAGATCATATCAGATCATACAGAGGTTCTGTTCATCCGGTTCCATATCCCTAATTATACATGACATGCACATCCCCCTGTACGTAGGGAGGGAGGCAGGTCATTCAATCTCATGCATTAGAACCTCCATGTCTTTCCGTATCCGTCCATCCCTCTATCCGTGTATGTTCATAAGCTGTTGTACAGACAGCGCCTGACCTGGCCTCGTTTCTGAGCTCACGGCTTGCTGAGCTGTTCACTCCGGTAGAACTGTACATCACCGTTAGTATTCTATACTCACTCACTCCCGTACGATAAAGGGGACGGAAAAGCGCGAGCGACGACGTACCTTGAAATAACCGGCACAAATAGCCAGGTTGAAGACTAGGCCGATCCAGAACCAGGCCTGCCAGACGTTGGACACGCCGCCACTGATGTCCGGGCTGATCGGTCCGGGGCCGATCTTGTTGGGCGCACAAGCTCTCGCGACAATGGTGGCCAAGGAGCCAAGGACTTGGGCTGTGATGAGTGTGAAGGCGACGTGCACCCTCGTGAGCGTCGCCAGGAGGATCATGCCCAGGCCGACGCCTTGGAGGGCGTCCAACGTGCCGAGCCAGAGCCACAGGGCGCGCGACGCCAGTGCCGAGGCCGTGTATCCGCCGGCCCAGGGCAAGTATGCCCCGATGTTACTCGTTCCCCACCAGATTTGGGCCCATCGTGGCGCACCCAGCCCGATCGCAAAGAGTGGTAAAATCCAACTGTGCGACTTGGAGAGCGTGGCGAACAGCCACAAGGCTCCGGCCCAGACACCGATGAAGAAGAAAGCGACGAGCAAGACGACTTGCCAATTCTTCGCGTGCGAACTGCTCCAGAGGAACGACCAGTTCCGGCCGTAGGGCGCGGAGAGGAAGAAGTTTTGGATGATGACGGTGACGAAAAACCAGAGCACAATCTTCCGCCGCGTCAGTGACTTGTAGAAACTGGGCATCTGGCCGGGTGCTTGGCGGTAGTAGCTCGGTAGGCCCAACCACATGAGCAGGCCAATGACCCAGAGCAAGAAGGCAATGGGCAGTGTGATGGCAGTGATCTTCCACGTGTCGGTGATGGGATTGAGTGTGCTGACCAGCTGGGTGACGGTGCGTTTGTTGAGGTATGCGCCCCAGTACCAGAGGGCGACGACGTAGATCTGCTGGGTCCCCTGGATCACGCAGGCCCGGAAGACCCAGGCTTTGACTTGAGCACCGCCCTCGTCGCCGAAATTCAAGGCGAAGAAGATGGAGCCGGAGGAAGAGGCCACCGCGTACATGCCTGTTCCGACGTCCTGGATCCAGCCTCGGCTGCTGATGGAAGAGCCGTAATGGGCCGTGCCAATCAAGAGGAACGCCAGGCCATAGAAGAAGAATGGCAGGGACAGGCAGAGTCTGGACTGAAAGCGTCTGAACAGGAGCCACCAGCAGATCGACGTGGCGAGGTAGATGGATGCAATCGAGTAGAGTTTGGTCGCCGTCTGGCCTACCTCTCCCGTCAACAGCGTGATCTGGTACGAGTTGGCTGCAATGATCTGTCCGAAGCCCATGAAGTAGGCATAGACGGGCCAGTCACCCGCACGCACTTGCATCCACTTCCTGAGCCCGGTCGGGGGCTTGTAGTTCTCACCCAGCAGGAACTGCTCAGCCAGGTTGTTTGGGTCGGGGTGGGAGTCTGCGTCGGTATTCCCACCGTAGATCGACGGTGCGGCTGACGTTGTGCGCGATTCTCGGTTGGTGTGCATGCTGTTGCGACCCGAAGGGATGGCCGTGTGCCTTCCCAGCTTGACATCGCGGAACGTGTTGAACCACTGTTTCTCGGACTTGACGAGGAACTCCTCAATGCAGGTTGTCGACTCGGAATTGTGGCCTGTCAGGTCTTCCAGTTTCTTCCCGAAAGATCGGGCAAACTCGCCATTGCTGTCTGTGAAGAAGGGATCAACCTGTTGCAGCTTGAAGTCCGTCTTCTCCCCAACAATCGAGTTCATCGAAAGCAGCGAAGGGGTACTCGAGACGCGGTTGTTGTCCGTCAAGACCGGCGGCGGGATGAGGAGTCCCGAATCCGGTCTGGGTTGATCCAGCGAGTTTCTCCGGCTGTATGGGCTATTGGAAAGTCGCGTGAGCTCCAGTCCTGCCGGCCTGCTTGGACGGTAACTGCTCGACGGTGGCGTACGAGGCGAGTCATCGTTAAGCGGTATCCTTTCGTATCGCCCACTGGTCTGTTTGGGCATCGTTACGACGTCGTCATCGTCGTCATCGTCGTCCTCGAACTCGCTCGCCAGGTCTTCATCTTCGTCGTCCAAGTACTCGTTGGGATTCTGAGTTGAGCCGGCCCTCAACCCAGTGTCGTCTCCTCCGACATCTGGTATCGGCGGAAGCAGGCTAGGGGTCCGCGGCTCGTCACCATCGTGTTCGTCTTGAACGTCGACGTGGCCCGGACCCCTGCGAGATCCGAGAGAAGCGGAACGGGACAGACCGGACGGAGTGTGCGAGTGGCTTGAGTTGGGACGCCGGTAAGTCTCTTGGCTTACTTCTCGGCTGTGTCCAAGATTCCTAAGGCGCGCAGTCAGGGACTGTAACGTTGTATAACTGGACATTCTGGAATGGCCGAATATCGGTGTCCGCAAGCCCGACGGCGTTGCCGTGCCAGAAGCAAAAGGAGTGTTCCATGCAGAGGTGCCGATCAAGTCAGCCGCGGCAGTGTGACGCCGCGTTGCCTCGAGCTTGTCATGGATGCGAATTGCGGTCGATTGAAGAATTTCCAGGTCTTCAACCCATTGCGCGACAGGGAATCGTTGTTTGGCCGATCTTGCTCTCATCAGTGCCCGAATTTCCGTGCTGGAGCCGAGAGCTTCGTTAATGGCCTGTTTAAACTGGTGTAGTAGATGGGCCGTCGTCATGGACTCCACCGTGTACCACCAGCCTGGCATTTGACCGAGACCACCGACCCTTGCACCGACACCTAGGGCACCTTTGCGACCAAATTCGACAGCGACAAGGCCGAAAGGTTCGTCTCTTGAGGGAATAAGGGCAAACTCGGCACCAGAGAAGATGAACGGGGGAAGTGCGGTGAAGACGGGCTTGGAGAATACTCGGCCAGGGTACAGCTGCATCATCCGATCAAGTTTCATTGCCGCAAACTTGCCGTACAGGTCGATAACAGGTCCAATGGTGATGAGTTGCACGTTTGGATTCGACTCCAGAATTGACGGGAAAACGTCCGCAATCAGGTCGACGCCCTTCTGCATTGACCAGCGTCCGACGAAGACAAACAGCTCAGCCTTTGGGTTCTGCTCGAGGCCGGCCCACTCTTGCGCTTGACGCTTAAGCTCAGGTCGCGCAGCTTCGAACTCGGGGTCCACGAAGATATCAGACTCTTTCGGCAGCTTCTTGTCCCACTCGCCGGTATCCGACGGGTCGGGATTGGGCAACTTGCCAACCTTCTTCAGCCCCCAGAAGATCGGATAACGGGCGTATGATCGCTTGCCATACTTCTTGGAGACACCCACTGCACCGAAGCCGCGCTGGTGGACCCTCAAGTATGATGCCCCGGCATGGAGGAGGTTGAACACTTCGCCGAATTGCACATATTTGGCCACAATTTCAGACGAGAGGTTGAAGACCGAACAGACCTCGTCCCGTTCCTGATTCGTGCGCATCGGCCACAGCCCCTGAAACTCGGCATTGTGGAGAGACAAGCAGGCTGGAATTGTCCTCGGGAGCAGGTACAGTGGAGCCACAGAGCCGTGATAGTCGTTAATGTGGTAGATGTCGACTGGAAATCGATTCAGAGCCTGCGCGATGCACTGATTCCATGCCGAATAGTAGATGGCGGATGAAAGGTCGTCCATGCGAGGTGGGTATGGCTCCGACTTGGTTTGCTGCCGGAAGACAGGCGAGTCAAGGAGAACATAGGTGATATTGCGCAAGACGTGGTATTGGACTTGCACTTCGTATGGCTTGCCGAGGACCGTCACCGTCATCGGATCGGCCTTTTGGTCTTCGGGGTAGTCGACGCCGCCGACGCAGGGCACGACCCAGATCAGGTCTTGATGACCTAGATTCTTGCCCATCAGTTGTGCCATGACACCGAGGCCGCCGATCTTGATTTTAATGGCCCAGTCTTCGATGTCGTACTCCATGGTTGCGATCAAGACTGTGCGACGTTTCTGCTGGTCGATCAGAGCACCCGTCGGTTGCAGAAACTTTGGCTTCCGCGAGAACTTGGTCAGGACGCCAGGCGAATTCTCCTCGTCTGGCAGCTTCTTGAACTTACTCTTGAACACCGCCGGAACGAAGCTCTTCTTTTCCGATATGCCGACTTCGTTGAACTTGATTTGGTAGAAGGACTGCATGAACGACCATACACCGAAGGTCGCCGTAATGACCGGGACGGTCCAGAGAAGGACGTAAAGGATCAGTTGCGGCCACATGTTACCCGAAGGCCGCAGTTCGAACCGCAAATTGCCGTCATTGATCACAAGCCGCCAACCGAGGTAGGGCTTCGGAGGAGGCTGGGTGATGTTGAGAACGACCGAAGACAGCGACGACGGAGGCAGACGGTCAAGGATCGAGTCACCGTCAGCATCGCCCATCACGATTGTCTGGTCAGGCTTGCCATCTGGGTTGAGACCCCAGACATTGATTTGGGCGAGCGTGCCGGAGAGACTCCACTCGGTCATGAAATGATGGTCCCATGTGGAGTTGTCGGTAAGCTTCATCTCGTTGTTGAGACCAGCGTCGTACCCATACTGGTTGTAAGGGCCATTCAGGAACAGGTGAGGGAAACGCCGCGGGGTGCTGAAGTCGACATCACCTTCCTGGATATGGTCGCTGCTGCCCGCCAGCCGGCTGAAGTACTCTACACGCACGTGGTCGCCCTTCCAGGCTTGCAGCTTCGTGCCAGACCACGCTTGCTTTTCGATCTGCGTCTTTCCGCCACGGTACGGCATCCAATCCGAGAAGCTGGAGCCCCAGTTTGTGGAGTAACGCCATTTGTCTGCACCTGCTGCGTTATGTGAGATGATCAGGGAGCCGTTGTCGCTTTTGCTGAGGAGACTTGACGAGTAGTTGGCGGCTCCCGTGAACACCATTGGGTTGTCAGTTCGCCCTATGCGGAACAAGAAATGATCGACGGCGTTTGTAACATCACCAGCTACGGAAGATGCGTTGCGGACAGAAATGGAGTGAATGCCGTTCGCCACGTTGTCCAACTTTGCCGACCATGACCACGTGGACGAGATGGCTCCGACGTACGCAGGTGTTTGTGGCTGGTCGAGATTTGCACATGTTATACTGCTTCGGTCGATGGACGGAGTGGCCGCTGATTCAGTGGATGAGTTGAAGAGGATGCTGTTCGTCACGCTGTCGCAATCCATCTCAACCGAGAACTGGAATTCGACGTTCACAGACTCCGTCCCACCCGCGTTGACGGTTGACTTGAGCCGTGCATCGTGACCGGGAGTGAACTTGGTGATCATCGGCTTCGGTCCCACCCACTGATCCTTCGGAACATAAGCTCGAAAGTCGTAGGCCGCCATATCCAAACTGCTGAGACAGCCATTTGGATTCGTCGAGCCATTGATTCCCAGGCGATGGACGCTGCTGCCTAAAGTATGCTCGTCATAGGGATTGAACAAATTTTTGACCACAGTGCCGGCGTCGTATGGGGAGATTAAGCTGGTTGTGTTCAGAGCCGTAGCATTGTCGTTGCAGTCGAATGTGTAAGTAGTCGATACATTGGCATTGGAGTAGAGGAGCCACACTGGCAGATCTCCGGCGCCCGTGTCGCCAAGATCTTGGACGCCAGGGAAACCAGACCGCATGACAGACCACATACCAGTTTCCGTGGTCACATTCCCCGAACCGGGATACTGGATCTCTTCGGTCTGGTTCGATAACTGCTGCAGGAAGAACCCGTCTTGAAGCACAGGGTATTGTTCCCGAAGCTGGTTCATGTGATGGATGATGTTGCGGACTGGATGTGCGGGATCTCTGTGGTCATAGCTAACGGTCTCATCTTGACAGCCGTGGCGGGAGGCATTCAGCGGTATGCCGAAGAACTGTGTGGAAGAGAGATGGTAGCAGCCGTGAGTCTGCCAGGCAGTTGCAGAGGACATTGCTTGCCGACCGAAAATGTAGTTCGAGGCGGTGTTGTCGAGGACGTAGAAGGCTTGCTCCTCACCCCAGAGAAGCAATGGCGCGCCAGGCATGTGGAGCGTGGTGATGAAATGACCCAGCAGTTGGCGCTCAACGCCATTCGTGATGGCCGGCCACCGGAAGACATCCTGGTTCGTCACCCCGTACATGTGCCGCGGGTCCACCTTTCCAGTGTTGGGGTTGACAAAATCGTTGGTGAGCAGGAACGTGTTCCACATGTCGACAAAATTCCGTGGAGCGTCGTAACCTGCTTCGAGATTGCCGTCCATGCCCAGGAAGCGAGTCAAGGTGCGGTAGACCGTATAGTGGAAGGCGGCAGCATCCAGGGCACCGTGCGCTCCGTCTCTCAAGAAATACTTTGCAGGCGAGCGGTCTGTCATGGTAGCAGCCACCGTCAGATTTTCAGGAAGCATATCCGGCTGTCTCCCACGGCCAAGGAAGAGCGCGCCGAACACGTTCCCACCAGTGATTTCGCCGGGAGTGAAGAAGTTGTCTTTGCCGAACCGCCTGGCACACCTACGCATCGCATCGTTCATGTAGCCCATGGCGTCCACTGTTGATTGAGTAGCTTTGTCATATCGATAACCGTCAATGTCGAGTTGAGCTATCATCATGCAGTAGAAGTTCTCGAGCTTCAGACGGACAGGCTCGTGCCATTCTCGCAGACGATCTTGGACCGAAGCAAACTTTGACAGCTCACGACGCCAATCCGGGAACACACCGAAGGCTTCCGTGTCGCCGTACTGGTCGAAGTCGCTGTCATAGCAGCCAACCATTTGACTTGTGACGTCTTCGCCGACAGGGTATCCCGTCTCCAACCAAAATTTGGGATATTGACATGTCTTGTTGTAGTTGTTGCCGATGTGGAAGTCGTGGTATTCGCGAGATGATTTCCACTGGACGTTATGTTCCTTTAGAGTAAAGGGTGTAGTGGTATTGAGGTACCCCTCGAACCCAATGAGGTCCCCTAATGTAGCGAACGTATTGTCTAGGATGACATACATGCCCCGGGCATGCATCTCTTCTACCGCAGAGCGCCACATGTTGATGGTGCCGAAGTGTTGATCGAGCACCGAGAGGTCCAGCGGGGAGTACTGGTCATAACCCCAGGGACTATTAATGAAAGGAGAGCCGGCAATATAGATACCCTGCGCCGATTAGCCCAGCCTTTGCGGAGAGGAAGCGTCGACATACCTTGATACCCATGCCGTGCAGGTAGTCCAGCGTATCGACCAGACCTTGGAGATCGCCTCCGTGGCGCATTTGATTTGAATTGAGGTCATGTTCGTACGCCGTGCCGTTGATGTTGTCGTTGGAGGGGTCCCCATTGACAAACCGGTCGAGGAAGAGAGTATAGAAGGGAAACCGCCAATTGGACGGTGAGGGGTGGTATTGATGCCCCGTCCACTCCCCCCAATAGTCCAGAGGGTTTATTGCAGTTTGATTCTGATTGAGGTTATACTGGGCAAATGCCGGATCATATCTGAGTGCCCCGCAACTCGAAAGAAATAGGAAAACGCTGGAAACGAGAGTATAGAACCACATAGTGTGCAGATAGAAAACGAAGGACTGATTCAAAGTGATAGTGATCGTGGAAGCGAGTGTGTTTGACCGAGGGGATTTGCGGAGGCCAAAGTGGTGCAGGCACCGGAAGGTATAAAGAGAGTATGTTGGGAAGATTTCACAACGAAGAGTCGAGAAGCCCTCAACGAAGGTCAGCCTACCTCGCACCCCATGGGTCTTCCGTTCAGACAGGGGATCCCGTTGTGGACACGCTGGGACCGAGCTGAGCATGCCATCCCTCAGCCTCTGTCCAGAAGATTATGAGAATAAAACCTCGATTCAGGGACACGGGGATCGAGGCGCGTAATCGTCGTCACAGGCCCAGGAAGTGGGGAGATCAATGAGACACGGTAAGCATTGTATGGAGTCTTGGTGTTTGCTTGGACGAGCATTATGCCGTGTGGCGAACAGAGGCTGCACCATCGGCGAGAGGATGTTGGTGGGATCCAGGAACACGCTGCCGTGACCCATGTCGATGATTCCATATAACATGTGAAAAGTCGTTGAGCTCGCACATGAGCGTGGAATCGTCGGCTTCAGAGCGCACTCAGCGCTCCAGCGTGGCACCATCGGCGAACTGGCCACAGCCAAGGAACATTGGCGAGAGCAGTCAATAATAGCAACAACCTGGAACAGCACTGTGGCCATGCTCGTCCAGTGTTGAGCGATAACTGTTCACCTTGAGCGTATGACATGGCACGGTATCCACAAGGCTGGAGGGCAGCAGGAGACGAGGGAAGACAGGGTCATCCCTGTCACGCCGGGCACAATTTTCGCGTTATGACAGGAGCGGGTATAGCAGATTTTGACTGCTCCCCATACGAGTATGGTTCCTGCGACGAATAACCGAGAGACGCTTGTGGTCGGGATGGCGCTGGGGCTCTGCGCACACGGCAGGGACCAAATCCCTGCTGGCGCCTACCCTGCAACACCGTGGATAACAGGATCGTCATGCGTGGACTACGCCGGATCGCGGATGGGGCATTGTTCGCGGCGGCCGGGTGATTCTCCCAGATGATTAATTCGACCATTCCGAGACAGGACGATGGATGAGCCGGGCTTACCAAATATCTCGATCTCGCTCTCGACGCTGGAAGCGGTTAGCGATTGTAAACCCCCCATCTCCTGACGCGCCTGCCGTCTGTTGATGGTCGGCAGTGTTTGGGGCAAGCATAAGGCCGCAGCATCGTTATTCGCGCACGAGCTCGGCTTCTGCAGGGGAAGGCGGGTTTAGTCATAGGCGAATACGTGCAGACGAGCCGGAACAGGTACCAGTAATGGCGAGAGGCAGAGTGGTTGGACGTTGAAACTAGGATAAGGTGTGGATGGACGTGTGGATGAGCGGCGGTTTGCCCATTGTGTTTGCCGCAACCAGCCTAGCGCGGGCTTAGTGCGGCGAGAATGTCTTGCCTTTCCGCGCGATATTCAGCTGCTCCGGCCAATGCTGTGCACCGTCACCCGTCGCTCACGGGAGCTTCACTCCGACCTGGCCTGTGCTGCACACCACCCACCCAACACTTTGGTCTGTGGCTGCCGCCGCAAGTTTATTTTACCCTCTGGATGCTTGACTTGTGCACCAGGTATGGGCGGCTCGCTCACTGATTGCAGAGTCCGCTATCCGCAACGGACGCGGGCATTCCACTTCGGCAAGGTTTGGGGTCGCATGGTTTAACCGAATCTCTGGGCTCTGGGGACAAAGAATACCTAGTTCCTCGTGGCCGCCTTTCCTGCATGGATGGGTTTTCAGGAAAGCGATACGAAGGTGCTTGTCAAACCACAAGCTCGAGACGTCTGCGCAGCATGAGTACCGCCTCAAACACTGCACATCCGGCCGGTGACGCAGGCCCAGTGCAAGGCCCACACGCAAGGAACACCCTGCCATGCTGATGTCGCATGCATTTTGTGCCTCAGGGTTCCTTCAGGAGGACCTCCCCACACAATAAAGACCCAGACACATGCGCCGGTCTACGAAAAGGGCAAACCTGCTCAGAAAGAGACGCGTCAGACGCCTTCCCTTCCAGGCACTCACCACTTACATAGATATACAGAGGACGCCGGCCGGTGCTCTTGACCTTGAGATGGCCGCCGAAGCCCTTCGCCATGTCCTTTGAATTGACTCCAGACACCCGAGTCAACATCCGTGCCCCAAGATGTGGCGTCGATAAGGCAACAGGAAGATTCTGCCCGACTCTGAGGCGGGCTCGTCCCATCTTCATCTTACGTACTGCGATTTCCTTATCACGTCATGCTTCCTTAATCAACACCGATTCCCAAAGAAGCCGTAACTGTAGCAAAAATGCCAGCCCGTCTTACCGCTGTGTGTGCGCACAACAAGTAATAGTAATCGGTCCCAGCATGACGGCGACCATACAGAGGAGACTACATGACCGCATCTCTCCGAAGCAGAAGCACTGCCGGATCCTCGCTTTGATTGATAAATTTTCGTCGCCGATGCGCACGCGGCAGTCGCCGCGATGATCTTTCGACTGCAGCGTGTCATTCGGCCCGGCTCGAGTGTCATTCAAGGGGCATTTGACACGGACGAGGTTCTCATCGTTTCACGCTGCATCAAATTTCTCGCCCGAGCTTACCACGATCAGCAGCGCCCCACTCAGCAATTGCCCCATTGCATTGCGCAGTCCAACACCAAGATTCGGCCTAGAGCAACTCGGAGCTGGGGGGTGACGGACGATGAGCACGACTGACGATGCGGGTGCGTAGCGTGGACCTCGCCGCGAGGTCCTTGACTCGCCCAAGCGCGTCGACACCGCGATGGCTTCGTGAGAATCTGCGTCACCACCACCACCGCCGCCGTCCTTGCGCCGCCCGCGGCATCTCAAGCAACAGCACACAGCGACTGCCCGACTTTGCGTTCGCCTTTGAGTAAGTCCGCGCAGCAATCTGACAGCGCCAGCACCGCAGGAACACACGACTAACCCCGTTCGATAGCATCGATGGCGTCCTCGTGCGCAGCTCGAAGCCCATCCCCCACGCGTCCACGTCGTTGCAATTCCTCCAGCGAAATGACATCCCCTTCATGCTGCTCACCAACGGCGGAGGCCGGCACGAGTCCGAGCGAGTCCGAGACCTCTCGTCCAAGCTCGCCGTGCCGCTGCACGAGTCCAACTTTGTGCAATCGCACACGCCCTTCGCCGAGCTGATCCACGGCGAAAACAGCCTGCGCGACAAATGCATCCTGGTCGCGGGCGGGGAGGCCGGGCGCTGCAGGGACGTCGCCGAGAGATACGGCTTCACCAACGTCGTCACGCCGGGCGACATCTACGCGGCGCATCCGGAGATCTGGCCGTTCAGCAAGCCCTTCCTGCAGACCTACTACGCGTCGTTTGCGCGGCCGCTGCCGCGCCCGATCAACCCGGCCTCTCCGGACGAGAGCCTCAAGATCGACGCCGTCTTCGTCTACAACGACCCGCGCGACTGGGGGCTCGACATGCAGGTCATTCTGGACGTCATGCTGTCTCACCGCGGCATCCTGGGGACGTACTCCCGCAAGAACGGCGACCCGGCCCTGCCCAACAGCGGATACCTGCAAGACGGCCAGCCGAAGCTATACTTCTCCAACGCCGACTTGCTCTGGGCCGCCGACTACCACCTCTCGCGGCTCGGGCAGGGCGGGTTCCAAGCATCGCTGGAAGGCCTCTGGCGCGCCGTGACGTACCATAAGGACCACCAGTCCGCGCCGAAACTGTCCAAGACGGTCATCGGCAAACCCTACCGAGTGACATACCAGTTCGCCGAGAAGCAATTGATGCGACATCGGGAAAGCCTGTTCCGGAAGCAGCACCAGCACCCGACGAAGCTGAGAAAGGTGTACATGGTCGGCGATAACCCCGAAAGTGACATTCGAGGCGCAAACGATTACCGCTCGCCTCACGGCGTCGAGTGGCTGAGTCTACTCACCAGGACAGGCGTCTATAGAGACCAAGATGGTCGGCGGCCGACTTGGGAACCCACGGCCATTGTAGATGATGTCAAAGCCGCTGTCCAGTGGGCGTTGAAGGACAGTGGTTGGCACCAGCCCCTGCTATAGACAATATAGACGTGCATTGACTGCCACTGGCATTGGCATCTAACGAGGAAGCTTCTCTACAAGATGACGAGAGTCAATGTCCATGACTCTTGACCTGACTTCATTTTTCATGCCTCTCGCTCTCCCTCTCCCTCTACCTCACCACTAGACGAACTCAAAGGTATCGCCTCCGCGATCGTTGATCAATCTACCCACTCTCTCTGTGCCGACAATGCGTTCCAACTTGAGAGCATCCCACCTGGAAAACAGCGCTCTGATCACGCCCTTCATACTCCCCTTTCCACCACCAACGTCGCCGTCCTTGGCACCGCCAAGTCCGAGCAGCGAGATGATTTCTGCCCAGAATATCGGGTTTTCAGGTACTCCGTACCATAGGATCTTGCGCACGCCTTTAATCCTGTAGCGGAAGTGATGGTGCGATCGCTCCGAGTACAGCAGAAGGGCATGCCGGCCGGAGAGGAAGTGCGATCGTGCGCGCAACACCTCCTTGACGGGGGTGTATTCCGAGAGACTTCCGAAGGATAGGCTCGTGGTGTCGGGAGAAGTGGATAAATGGTTTCGCAGACGGGTGAAATCCGCATACGTGGGCACGAAGAGGAGAATTCCTCGTTGGTGGCGTGAATTGCGCACCAAGGGGGCCAGGATCGTTGTAGTGAAGAATTTGAAGCGGGCGTCAGAGTCGGAGAGCGGATTTGGAGAGGGGATGCGCAGGAAGGTTTGGGGGATTGGGGGGGTGAATGGCATCGGGAGGACGAGGGAGGACACGGACAGCATGGCCCCGGGGTAGATCGGGAGGTATTTCACGCGTCCGGCGATGTTGTGCAGATGCGTGGACGCGAGAGAATTTATCTCGGGCGTGAGGTAGTCGGCGAAGATGATCGTTTGGCGGAGGTGTTTTGCCTGGCCGTCGAGGTACCAGTGGCGGACGCGGGAGAAGTCGCAGCCATGAGAGTCCTTGGGGAGGAGATTGAGTTGGGAGAAGACGTAGTCGGCGTGTTGCCAGTTTTGCATTTGGAGGGCGTTGGCATGGTCCACGATGACAATCTCAATGGAGGAGAGAAAGTCCGCGTCGTGGGCTTTCTTCTTGTCCTTCCCCCCACCGCCTGTGGTGATTGTGCGCATCAGGCCGAGAGGCGAGCCGATGATGATGTCCGAATTGTAAAAGCCGGAGAAGAACTTGATCGTCTTGCGGGTGAACTTCAGGCCGATGCGGAAGTCTTCTTCGTGGTTGCCGCCGAATAGTTCTCGAAAGTCATCGGGCTTATCCTGCCATTCATCCTCGTTTTCCCGGGAGTACGTCTCTAGGAAGCGTGCTTTGTTCTCCTGCTGGTCGGGGACACTGATCTTGGTAATACTGTCGACAAACCTGACACATGCTTGCTTCGTTGGCACTATGATGAGCACTTTGGGTCGAGTGAAGCCTTGGTCACGAAGATCCGGGGCCTCGGCAGATTGGACGGCCAGTTTGGCGTTATTCTTCAAAACTCGGTCTCTGGTCTTGAATACGTGGTTCAGGGCATGGAGGCAAGACAAGTCCCGTAGACGGGTGGCATTCTTGAGGTTGCGGCAGCCATTCAGCACGTCGGCATAGTTGAATATCGATCCTGCCACGTTCCTCTCGTCCGCGGATAGGTTCGAGACGAGCTTGTTGCCACCGTCCATGAGCCTCCGTTTCAGACAGGCATCCTTTGCTGATCTCAATTCGGCAACTTTCTCTCGAGTTCCTGTCCTGCAAACGACCGTACGCCGTATATCCGAATCCAATACTGATGACGATGTCTCCCAATCCGCTTGGGTGACTGCTGATTTCAGATCTTCCCCCGAAATAGCTGTATAGTGCCTCTCGAAAGGATCTCGCAGCAGCATTTCCTCGTCGTCGGAGTCAGCCCCGGCAGCTTGGCCATCCTCGTCGTCGGCCTCCACTTCCTCTCCAAGTGCGACTAGATGTTCTTCCGCCTGTGCGTTCTGCTCTTGACCCATCTGCTCAAATTGTGCATGCTCGCTCTTCACGAGCCCTCCAGTGTGATCACTGTCAATGACCTTCCTCCTCTTCCTGGGGGGTTCAGAGGCTTCTTTGGCCGCATTAAGTGACTGCAGTAACAGAACATATGAGTTTGAGGATGGAGTTTCGTCTTCGCTAGCGGACTGGACGTCTTCATCTTGGTCGGACGCGAGCTCTTCCGCACCGTCTAAGGGGTCGTCTTCGCTTTCCACGCCATTTTGTGTCTCATCATCTCTACCAGTGTTAGGATAAGCAAACAAGAACGTAAGATCTCGACCGAGCACTTACTCGGTCTCCCTCAGGCGCGATGCCTGAAACTGGTCTTGCTGCTGCAGTCCCGGACCTCTTTTCCCTCCGCGGCCCCTGCTTGCAGGTCTGCCCCCTCTGCGATGCCGAAATCCAGCCATAGTAGTCTCTTGATCAAACCCAAAATCGCATGCGGGGAAGAAAATATTTCGCGATGCAGCTACCGCTTTGAGCTCGCCTAACCTCCCGCATTGGTGACTCCCCGGTCGAGGGCAATTCGGGTGACCCTTCGGATCCGGTCACTCTGCCGTCCAGACTTAAAATCTTATCGCTTCTGAAACGCCTCAGCTGCTCCCTACGTCAGCACTACGGAGGTCGTTCTTCGCTTCAGTTGTATCTCCCGCTCTTCACGCCACAGATAGGGTTTGCGCGACGCGCTTTCCGTTCCATATCGTACGTCGGTCTCTACGGGCGTAGGCTTCATCTATACCGGAGGAGTCTTGCTTTTCCATGTGAGAACACCTATAGTCAGTAGTGTGGAATACCTGGGGATTTGTCGCCGTTGTGTTTAGGTGCCATGCCGCAAGACAGGAGAAACATCTTATGACCGAACGACATTCAACATGGTCGGACGGCATTTAACATGGTCGGACGGGCGGCCGTTTGATCTTCACCGGACTCGGCAAGTATCGCTATCGCCCGAAGCAGATACATGACTTGCATGTGTCGGGCCAAACATTTCCTACTCTATTTATTGGAGCATCAAACAGAGCCTGCAACAGACTCGGGCGCCGAGATTGTGTCGTGGCTGGGGAAGCTCGTCGGAGCGTGATTCGGCCTTGCCTGATAAGGACTAGCGTTACGCCTTGGACTCTGCGAGGATCACTTTCCACTGACGCCATTGGCCGACGCGTCCAATCCGCCTCATCGACCTGAATGCAGGGCGAGGCACCCCAGGAATTCAAAGCCAAAGAGGCTTGCAAGTGCTTACTTCGACGACGACAGGCTTGAATACTTCTGCCGCCCGCTGGAATGCTATTTCTGGCCCGACGCCAAAACGCCATGGACTCTGCCACACAGCCTTGTGCTGCTGGCCTGTCTCGGGAATGGATATGCGCCCCTGACCGACAATCTCCGCTATGTATTAAACAAGTCCCACGCCCCGGTTTGTGGGTGTCGATAAAGCCAACTACTCGCGACACGTTATCACCGTTTCCCAGAGACTCAACCCTACGGTATTCACGGCGACATGGAATCCCTTCGTCATCACCAGGTGCCTAACGCCGATACCTCATATCCCATGGACCTCGCCCCGGCGCACCAACAGGTTAAACAAGAAGAGCGAAAAGCCCGCGCGAGACCCAGCTTGCCGCGCATAGTCATCAGAACCTTGACGCTTGTTGTGGGTGCATCCATCCTCAGTGTACTCGCGAATGCAGTCGCAGTATGGTATACGACGCGCCATACTGTTCTGTCGCAGCCCGGCAAACTCCCGCAGCCGGGCTGGCCGTCCACGATGGATCTGAAGCCTACTTGGCTCATGTTGGCCGCGGCGACGATTGCTGTGATCGTACAGATTGTCGCCTTTTTCACCCTCGTCGGCCCAGTAAGTTCTCGCAATCGCTGTGCTTTTGGTACTGGTGGACGTCCCAGCATTCATCCCTGACCGTCTCCGCAGATACGTCGCCTCCGCGAATCGCAGCTGCATACATGGACAGTCTTCTTTACTTCCATCGCCGGGATCGCACTGTGGATTGGCGCGGTCGCATATTTTAAAGTCCAGGAGCAGAAGGGCCAACCCATCTGGACGCTATGGTCATGGTCCTGCACACACGAAGACTGGACGAACGGGAAGATGACTTTCAGTGCCATGTGCACGAAGCTGGTAAGCTCGACTTCGCCCCGACATCCCCAGCCATTCGACTGGTGACCTGTAGTTTGGAGGGCATTTGCTGACTCTCGTGCGCACCTAGAATTACTCCTTCTATGCCGGGATTGCCGTGGCCGTCCTGGAACTTGCGAGTCTATTGCTGTTTGCATTCACGCTGCGAAACATCAAGAAAGGGGGACGTGGATATACGAGAATCTCTGTCTAACAGATGAGCTAAAGCTCGGACCACAGTACGGTGTGGTGTCGCAGGTAATCCCCTGCAGAAGCGTCCATCAACGGCGCGAATGCACTGCAACCGCGGCGACGTCTTTGTGTACACAGTTCAAGCCCTGACAAGCGTGGTGTCCATGGCTTCCCCAGACCCGTTCGAGCTGGAGCTCTGTTCGTTTCTCCCTGTTTACCTGGAATAATGGTCCCGGGACTTGCGCCGCACGATCCTTGGTCCAGGATACTCGGTACTATTTTGACTCGTGGTTCATCCCTAATACGCTGCGATCTCACCAGTCCACTTTGACGAGAGCTATGGACTGTCTTCGTCGAGGTGGGACAAGAATGTGGACGTTACGGACAGAAAGGTTGAGTGAGGCCACCTCCGAGCCTTGCGCCTCAAGCCCGGCATCGACACGAAGAAGAGTGTCTGAGAGGATCAGTCTCTGGCGGCCGGTCGTGGAGAAGGAACGATCGAGTGATGAAAATGTGAGGGAAACTGGATCATGGACTTTGTTTATATACGCTGCTGATGCGTGATCACCTCGGTTGTACTCTGAATGACAGCATGGTCTGCTTCGAAGTAGGCTGGCTCTCTTTCGCCGAAGCTGCCTTCGTCGCTTCATCAAACCTCGACTCGCATCTCCTATCCAGCTTGTCGTGACCTGAAGCTCACTCCCGATTTAAGGGTGGATCTGCTGCCTGAAGATATGGACCGCATTATTTGGCACCTGGACGTCTGCAGATCCAAACATGAGGCTTCAATCGTCAAGTTCAGTGTTCGCCTCCTTGTCTACCTCAGCGGCGCCTTTCTCATCCCCTCCAGCATTGCCGTCACCATTCTCTCGCTTCCTGACCTGGGCCTCCCCCACCCCGCTTCCTTCATCCCCATCCTTAACGGTGGGCTGGCTCTTCTTTCCCTTCTTTGCACTGCCTTTGCCGTTGCTGGAAGTGTCGACACTGTCTGCCTCACCATCGACATCGGCCTTGCGCTTGCGTCCACGAGCCTTGGAAGTCTTCGGCTCGCGGTCAGCGGCTTTGGCATTCACGCCGCCGCCGCCCTCGCCATCGCCATCGCCAGGTTTGATCGAGTTTCTCTCCCAGACCAGCCCGTGATGCTCCATGATAGACTTGAGTTTGGAAGAGCTAGCGTGGCCGCTCCTGTCAGCAGGTCGACCTCATCGAAGGTGAAACAGAGAGGGGGGAAAAGACAGCAGAGAGGCAGATGGGCAGATCGATGCAATTTCACGTACGCGTTGTGGCCGTGCTTGATGCCGTGCTCTTTGGCGACCTCGTTCCAGTCTGGCTTGATGAGATTGACTTGCTCGCAATTCTTGAACACGCTCATGACGAACTCGAAGTTTGGATCGCCGACGCCGCTTGCTGAGGCGGAAACTCTGCTGACTTTCGGAGCCATGCTCAAGGTTCAATGTTCAGTGGAGGGATGGTTGATGGGGATGAAGGAGCTTCCAAGAGCAATGAAGATAGAAGATCGGAGAGGGACGGAAAGGGGAGAAGAGAAAGAGAAAGGGCGGAAGAGAAGAAGAGTAGCAAAATCTCATTTCTACATGGCATCATCATCATCACTAAAAGCTCAAATTGCAAAGCATGTGAAGTCAAGGATATCGGAGCTGACGATCAAGAACTTGTTCGTGACCCTCAGCTCACCCTTCAGAGTAGGGAGAAACGGATTTGAGCATCAGAGTCAGCTCATACACCGAGGGAGGATAATTACGCGAGCTTCAAGTTACTGCGTGTTGTGTGAGCTTCAGATCCTCGTCGAACTAGCCATTCTAACGCAGAGTCCAACTGGCACATGTACGAAGCATTCGTGGTGAAGTCCAAGGGAGAACAAAGGAAAACCGAGGAAGAAGTGATGCTTCCCCGAATGGACAAGTGCATACATATCAGGTGAATCTCGCTCGGCTCCCTGTCCTCTTCGAACACGTTTCTCGCGCAGCCGGATGCGTGTGCTCCGCAGACGTGCCGGCTTCTCATCCTGAGCCCTTTTCTTCGTCCGAGTCGATGTACGGCCAACCCTCTTTGTTAACGTCAGGCAGATCGGGCCTTATCTCCCACGCTTCTGCAAGATCGGACTCGCGTTACCGCGCAAACCAACCGACCCTTTTCCACAATTGGATATCTCCGTGCTGGTGGTCATATCTTGCTGGTGGTCATATCTTGCTGGTGGTCATATCTTGCTGGTGGTCATATCTTGCTGGTGGTCATATCTTGCTGGTGCGATTACGGGTCCAACATATTGATGGCCTGCACAGCCCTGCAGGAGAAGCTGACATTCGTCGAAACGAATCGGAGTGGAAAGGTAGGAGAGGAGGTTCCTCTGATCGCAGAAAAGCTCGAGAGGCGACTGGCTCTGGCTTTGGGTCTTGTTGGTGCCTAGAGCAGAAGCCAGAGAGAAGGCCTTGGCTTTGATGTGGAGGATGCTGTGCTTGGGACAAATAATCTTGATAGCAACGTGGGAGAAGAGAGTGTCGTGAACCCGGATCTGAACTTGACCTGCAGAAAGCCAGGGCCACGAAGGAATGCCCTGCGTTGGAGAACGAGGTTCTCGCGCTTTCCAGGCAAGCGTCCTCGCGTCCGTCGCCAGCCTCTCGGCAAGGCCCCAGTGAGGGTGACATGGGTTGTCGGTGTTTTAGAAGAGTCTCACCCAGTCCTCTGATGGCCATGGCCAGTCTCAAGGGGTTTCCGCACGTCGATCTGTATACTCCTGGACGTGGTCTCTCCATATCTCCATGGATTCGCTGAAACTAACAGCACCGTCTTGAATTTCGCGATCCCATGCGGATAGCGGCATCAACTTGGGTACTCATTAGCCCTTCATACCGTTTGGGTCCAATGCCTCGTAAGAATGGCCACTATATTACATCGTTCCGTTGGGCCATGTCTTCCAAGATGTAAGATCTATTCTTACTGCCCTCGGGCACACAAAACTGCTCATGACCAGTCGATGGCCCCACGGACGTGGTTCGGGTGGGTTCGTTATGGGACTCGTCCGTGTGGATCTTGAGGATCTTCGAGGATGCAGTTGCTCTTTCTTGCCATTGTTTGACTGGGCAATGCCCACATCGGCTGTGATGACAGTGTGGGCACTGGGGACGCATCGAAAGACGCATCGGTCCAGATTCGCATTGGCAGCAACACCAGAGGGTTATGAGGCGTCGGACTGCCCAGACCATTTTGGGTAGAAAGAGATGGATACTTGGGCAACAATCGATTCGGCTCGCGGAAACATACCATGGACTCCAGTATCATCGACGATGTTGTCATCTTTCAGTCAAAGCTGGTCAGGCTGGATGGATGGAAAGTGGTTGAAGCCCGCATTCATTGGTCATTGGGACTGGCAAGGCTGAGGCTGCAAGGCTGAGGCTGGTTCCTACATTTCATCAGACACTCGGCCACAGCTTTGGCCATCTGAATGTGGTGCCAAGTGTGGTGTCCGCATACATCCCGGGGGATTCATGTAAGCATATACTTCGACAATGGTCCCTCCTTGTCACGTTCAATCTCGCAACACAACGGAGTTCTTCCGTGCCCGGCCGTGATGAATATTCCGCATCTAGGCATCCGGGGCCACAATAAACCGCAAGGCCGTGGCCTCTCCGCAAAATCTCAGCATTCCCCACGATTCGGGTTAAGAATCCGCCGCGCAGATTGCAAGTGCAGATTTATATGCAGGTATGGGACCCGCCCCAGAGTGGCCTTTGGGTGGCAATCCTCCACAGCTTGACGGCCGCGGGACTGAAAGGAGTAAGTTGCTTCAGCCTTCAAGTATATATTGTTGGGGCTTCATCGCCCGACCTTCAGACTTCCTCGCTGCTTCTGGAGAGGGTTTGACAAAGCGACAGAGTCGGTATGGGCGTCGACAAATATACTTTGGGCGTGGCCTTCTTTGCCAGTTTGGGCACATTTCTATACGTGAGCACAATAACCCAATATGCACTTTCTTCTGGTCTACCAGCTAACAGGGCTTGTCGTTGGCAGGGATATGACACCGGAATTGTGACGACCAGTCAGTCCAAACGAGCTCCCTGGGGATCCGCAATATAATGACTGACAGCGCGCAAACAGCCATTGCGCACCCCAGTTGGGTTGCTTACATGCACAATTCCAATCCTGCCCTTGTTGGCGGCGTATGTACATCCAACCATGGCAGCAGATGTTGTCGGTTAACAAAGATGCCAGGTCGGCGCGATTTACATCGGTGGAGAAGCCGTGGGTGCGCTCCTTCAGATCGCCATTGCGGACAGGCTGGGCCGTCTACGTTTCATGCAACTGCTCTGCGTGATCGTGACCGCCGGATGTGTCATTCAGACAGCGGCCGTCGATATTGGCATGCTGCTTGCCGGGCGCATTCTCACGGGCATCGCTGTTGGGTAAGCATACCTCCTCTGCCTGGACCGTGCGTTCTAGCCTGGGGACTGACCATGACTTGCCAACTCAGCAGTTCTCTCTCGGCCACGGTGCCAGTCTACCTGTCTGAAATCAGTGACCCCAAACATCGTGGCTTTATCGGCGGTCTCTCTGGAGTCAACCTGTCGTGCGGCATCATGGTGTCCAATTGGGTCGGCTTTGCCTGCAATTACGCTCCTTACGGCCAGCTCCAGTGGCGTCTCCCCCTCGGCCTACAAATTCCCTGGGGAATCATCATGTTCATTGGCCTGTCCACCTTCATGCCGAACTCGCCGCGTCATCTCGTACAAAAGGGCAAGATGGAAGAAGCACGCAAAGCATTCATCCAGATCCGACGAGACCTCCAGTCCCACGAGGTCCAACATGAGTTTGCCCTCATGACATCTCAAATTGCCTTTGAGCAGGAGCGACGAAGCCCGTCTTTCATGAGCGCCTTCAAGCGTTACCGTCATCGAGTACTCGTGTAGGTGGACTCTCAATCGGCCGGCGTCTTTCGAGAAGCTAATTGGACCATCAGGTCCATCTCGGTCCAAATCTTGACGGCGATCACGGGTGTCAACGTGATTCAGGTCAGTTGTTTTGTTCTCCACCGGCAGCCAAATCGCGTACTGACGGGATCCAATGTAGTACTACCAAAGTGAGTGGTTGTCATCCGTATATTGAGCAAGTTGGATTGACAAGCTCTACAGCGACGCTGTACAAATCTCTGGGGATAGAGAGCAAAACCATCCTTGCGCTGACCGCGGTTTGGGGAACATGCGCGTTCCTGTCGAGCGCCCTTTCCATTCCATTCCTTCCCGACCGCATGGGGAGGCGGAAGATGTTGCTCGTCGGTGTCACCTGGGTGGTCTTCACCGAGATCTACGCCGCCGTCATGCAGCGTGAGTTTCAGGACACCAATAACCGCGTGGGAAAGGGCTTCGCGATTCTCGGCATCTATGTCTTTACCGTGGGTTACTGTAAGCTCATGCCTCTGGTGACCGTGTTCGAGACCGTTGGAACACCGCTCACCTTGCAACAGATAGCTTGATCAATCCTGTGACCTGGCTCTACGGCGCCGAGGTACTTCCGGTGGCCCTGCGAAACAAATTCATGGGGGTGGCCGCATTCGCGCATTACGCGGTCAACGTCTCCAGTAGGCAATCTTGCCCCTGTACTCAATCCTTGCTGTGCTGACGGGGTTTCGACAGTCACCGAGGCGGGCCCCAGCGCCTTTAAAAACATCCGGGAGAACTACTACTATGTGTTTGTTGCCTGCTGTGCGGCGTACTTTTTCATCATCTACTTTTACTATCCGTGGGGATCCCAAGATCGCTGTTTGGCGAATCCAGTGTGCTGACCCAGACACAGAGAAACAAAACAGAAGACCCTCGAAGAAATTGCTGCTGATTTCGGTGATGAGGTTGTCGAGGGGGAAGTTCGACCAGATGCGCTCGTCGAAAAGGTAGCCGTCGAGGTCAAGGTGGCCGATGTGGCGCACATCGAGAAGAGATCCTAGACTGAACAGGCCTTCTGACCTTGTTTCCGTGTCGGCCAGTGCTATCGAAATGGGATGGCTCTTGAGCTACGTGAGGAGACGGGGTCTGCTGGGTAGAGAGTCTAGCCGGGCTCGGACTGGTTTAAATGGCAGCTTCACCCATATCTAATGCCTCCTCTCACATGATCAGTACCTGAGTGGTCCATCCAACCACGGCCTTCGAGATTGTCCGTTCCAGACGGTAGCTTGAGCATCAGGATCCGTCGGATTGCGAGCGCCCTGCGGATCCCACACGTCCCACTCCCGGGGTTTCCTTCCGCCGCCGCCCTTGGTTGCTGGGAATGATATGCCGAAGCTAGACGGAGGGTCGAACTGCTTGGAAGACACCCCTCGCATGCTGTTCACCGAGAGAGACGCGAGAAAGAGAAAAACTAGACGTGCGCGCCTATGCAGAGACACCGGACCGATGCCGTTTTCAATAAAACCCGCCTGCCCACCCGTCCCATTTATATTCTCCTTTGTGGTCGACGGGCTGCGCCACAATTCCAGTAGCGGAGCATCTTGATCTCCTTTTCCACGGGACGAACTCGACACAAGGGAGTTGTTCAAGCAATGGTTGCCAACGGGATCAACAGGGCCAACGGCCATGCCACCAAGTTGCAAAACAATCGAGCCAAGGCGATTGTCGACGCAGCGTATGCCGGCAAATACGCCATTGCAGCCGTGTGCTGTTACAATCTCGAGGCGGTGCTCGCGACGGTGCAGGCGGCCGAGGCCAAGCGGTCGCCGGCGCTGATCCAACTGTTCCCCTGGTCCATCGAGTTCGCCGACGGCCTGCTCCTGCACGCGGCGGCCGAGGCAGCGGACAAGGCGACGGTGCCGATCGGGGTGCACATGGACCACGCGCAGTCGCCCGACATCATCCGGCACTCGGCCGACCTGGGCGGGTACGACGGCATCATGGTCGACATGAGCCACTACGACAAGGAGGAGAACATGCGGCTGAGCAAGGAGCTGGTGGCGTATTGCAACGCCCGCGGCATCATCACCGAGTGCGAGCCCGGCCGGATCAACGGCGTCGAGGACGGCATCCAGGACACGGCCGGCATGGAGGAGATCTTGACCACGCCCGAGCAGGCCGAGGAGTTTGTCGCCCTGGGGATCGACTGGCTGGCCCCGGCGTTCGGCAACGTCCACGGCCCCTACGGCCCCCACGGTCCGCAGCTCGACTTTCCCCGGCTGAAGCGCATCCACGAGCAGGTCGGGGATCGCGTGCGGCTGGTGCTGCACGGCGCCCACGAGGACTACTTCAAGGAGGACTTGCTGAAGAAATGTATCTCCTACGGCATGTGCAAGGTCAACGTCAACGGTCCCGTGGCCGCCGCGTGGACCCAGGTGCAGGGCGAGTTGACCGGGAAGGTGCCGCTGACCACGGTCATCGAGAAGCAGGTCCAGGCCATGCAGGAGGTCGTCGAGTATCACATGGATTGGTTGATGTCGACGGGCAAGGCATAGACAAAAGCATAGTCACCGGCAGAGACAAGGGTGTTGGGAATCATAGAAGCAGAATAGAGGGTTCTCCATTTGTCCGTTCAAGCCACGCCATGATTCTCGACTACTCTCATGAATGAATTCAGCACCTGGGATCACGTTGATGCCAACGCTTCGTCTTTCAACGTCTCCAGGTATTCCTGGCAGGATTGCACAAACGACGTATCCTGCTTCATGCCCAGCGAGAGGCCCAGGCTGTTGTCGAAGTCGTCGGCCCAGGAGTACAGGAGAGACTGCATCTCCGGCACGGGGTCTTCCTTGACCAAATCCAGCTTGTCCTTGCCGCCCACGTGTTCCAGCGCGTCCATCATATCCTGCACGGTCACCGCGAAGCCGGGGACATTGACGGCGCGTCGGTGCGGAGCCAGTGCATCGCGTGGAAGCTTCGTCGCCACCATGACATTGTAGACCAGCGTCTTGGGCGAACACATCCAGTGGCGCCACGCCCGGTCCCGGAGTGGCACTCTGCACTCCAGCCCGTTCAGGGGCTCGCGAATGATGCCCGACAGGAAGGCCGACACGGCGGGACTGGGCTTGCCCGGGCGGATCGAGATGGTGGGGAAGCGCAGCGAGAAGCCGTTGATCATGCCTCGGCGCGTAAAGTCGTTGATCAACGTCTCGCAGATGAGTTTTTGACTCCGTAGGTCATCTCGGGCGTGCAGTTGGTGGCCTCGGAGACGCCCTTCTTGGGCACCGGCGTGCCATAGACGGCCTCGCTCGAGGCATACACGACCCGCACCCCCGGGCATTTCTTTGCGAGATTCAGCAGCAACGCACGGGTCGCGTCGACGTTGACCCTGTATCCGAGTTCCAAGTCAGCCTCGGCCGCCGACGACATGACCCCGTGCAGGAGTATGGCCGTGTCGAGCCCGTTGGGGATAATGTTGGCCGAGGACTCAACCAGGTCTGCTCTGACGGTCTTCGCGTTCTGAGGATACTTGACACCACGGGGAATCGGCGGTTCAACGACATCGACGAGCGTGACCTCGAGTGACTCGTCGTCGAGGAGCGCCTTGGACACAATCTGTCCGATGGAGCCTGCGGCTCCCGTGACGAGGATGCGTGGCATCCTTCTGACCGTCTCGACGAAGGAAGCGACTTGGAGAGACCGCGATCGAGTGGTTCTGTGTCGGCAGCTGCTACTATGTAATCACAGCCTTGCGGTTCTCCTGTTGATGCCATGTGCCGGAGCCGTCCCCCATTCCTGTCTCCGGGCTCGCAACGATGATGAGCCGGTGATGATACAATGGATCAGCAGGCCCGGCATATTCTTGTTCCAGGCGGGCCCGACGAAGACGAGCGTCTCTTCTCAGATGCCAATAAGGGCGTGTCCGTCGGCATGAAGCTTCCCCCGAGTCGCTCATCACCGCCTGGAGCCCCCTCGGTACCGCCGCGATCGCCATTGACTTCTAGGTGTTGTCGTCGGACCACAGCCCTCCCCCCCCCCCCCCCCCCCAAATCTGGGGTTTATATACGGAGTACAATCAGTATACGAGAGCAGAGAATGTGTACAAGTCAAGAATCTGTGACATTGACGGACTGTTTCCTTCACCGAAATCCGCCTTCATCATCTTCTCGCACTGTTTAACCGACCGATCATGGCTACCGCGACTCAGACCATCACCGCCACTCCTGCGTCGATCCGGGTTTTCAGTCCCTTCAAGTAAGCTAAGGGTTGCCGTCTCGATCCCACAGCACTAACAAGAGACTCCCAGGTTGAGAACCTCTGAGACCAACGGTGACTGGCTCGAGGAGCTCGAGACTCAGGGCTACACCGTCGTCAAAGGGGCGGTCCCTTCCGATCGCGCCGCCTACTATCAGAAAAAGGCGATCGAATGGCTTCAGACGTTCGATCCCAACCTGGACCCCCAGGACCCTTCGATGTGGAAGCAACAGAATCTACCTCTGCAGACCGTCAGAAACACCTACGAGCACTACTCGGTCGTCCATGAGAGGTTCATGTGGGAGGCTCGTCAGGAACCCGGGGTGGTCAACGCTTTCCAGAAGATCTGGGGCACGGACGAGCTCCTCGTCTCCTTCGACTCGCTCAACGTTACCCTTCCCAACCTGAAGAAAGCCCGTGCGCCGTGGCCCCACGTCGACCAGGCCCCGCGCAAACGAGGCCTGCACTGCGTTCAAGGCATCATCAACCTCAGCCACGCCGGGCCGGAAGACGGCTCCCTCGTGGTGGTCTCCGGCTCCTCGAAGCTGACGGAAGAGTTCTTCGACAAGCACACCGACCCGTCGACCTGGGAGTGGAAAGACAACCGCTACTTCGACGACAAGGACATGGAGTGGTTCTTCACTCGAGGATGCAAAGTCACCAAGGTCCTGGCCGAGCCCGGCGACCTGATCCTCTGGGATTCACGCACGATCCACTGGGGAGGCGAGCCTACGGAGAAGAGCACCACCATCCGGACCGTCATCTACGCCGCCTACGCCCCGGCCAGGCTGGCGTCGCAGGAAGCCCTCGCCGAGAAGCAGAAAATCTTCCACGCCTGGGGCGCCACCACCCACTGGCCGCACGACAACATCAAGCTGCGCGACCTGCAAGCATCGTATCCCGACGGCACGCCCGACCCTCGACACCGTCCCGAGCCGCTCGACAAGCCCGAGCTCAATGACAAGGTGCTGAAACTGGCGGGTGTCAAGGCCTACTAAGTGACTCCAATCTTCATCGACGACCCCTAGGTAGTTATCACTGTACAGCATCAATCCACTCATTGCCAGCCTCGTATCTTGAGCCGGCCAGTGCTCCGTAGCTTGAACTGAAATGCCGTCGCTTATGGAGAGGGTGGGCAGCCGTCGGCCCCCTTAGTTTCTCCCTATCATAGGCCCGGTGGAACTCCGCTCCGTCCACCCGCGCGAATGCAGAGATCCGGGGCTCTGAGTCTTTTCCACCACCCCGGACACTTCATTTTCTGCTCGATCATCTATCGCGCGGTCGACGCTGTGGATTTGTCGCCATGTCTGCCACGGAAAACCCGGGTGTTGGCGACGATTTCATGGACACGCCGCCGAGTAAACGTCCGCGGATCCTGTCTAAAGCGTACGTGCCTCACTCATCCCCTCGGCTCATCGGGACCGAACGTGTGGCCTGACGTGCGACGCCCGACACAGCTGCGAAACATGCAAGCAGAAGAAGACGAGATGCGATTCCGCTCGGCCACACTGTGGCACCTGTCGTCGCATGGGTAGGGCAGTACTATCGCCATGATCTTCGGCGTGTACCAAACTGACCGTGGGCCGGCAGGAAGCGCATGCGTGTATCGCGAGAAAGGCCAACCGGGTCTGCGACCGGGGTATGGGAAGGCTCTCGAGCAACGTTTGAGTCTGGTCGAGACCACAATGGACAAGATGAACCGGTCGATCCAGGATCTTCTCACCCACATCCGCCCCGACCTCGCCATGTCCAGCACCACCGACACGGCCCTGCCGGACCCGGGTCCTGATGCCGGTGCCCATCCCTCAACATCATGGACGGGCCCCGATAACACGGGCGCCCAGGCGTGGCCACACCCTCGGCAGCTGTCCGCCGACATGACCTCCTTCGCGGCCCTGAGTCCCATGATGGATCGCATGCCCCCGTCCATGCTGAATCTGCCGCCGTTGCCCGAAACGGCATGTGGACTGCCGCCCGCCCCTGTGATGCACGAGCTCGTGGAGCTGTTCTTCGAACTGGTCCACCCGTGGATGCCCCTGTTCTGCAAGCCTCATTTCACCACCAACATGTTTGCGCCGGAGCGCCAAGTCCTGCTCCACGCAATCGTGGCCGTGACTTTCCGATTCTGGACGAGGCCCGCCCCGGCGGCCAAAGAGCGGGACGATTTCGTCAAGACCGCCCGCGAGCAGGTATTGCTCAAGACCATCGACGCCTGCTCGCTGGTCTCGACGCAGGCGCTCGCGCTCATGGCGCTGGATTCCCTTGGTCAAGGTCCCGGTCCGAGGACGTGGAACGCCATGTCCATGCTGGTCGCGGCCTGTCGACATCTCGGACTCTCGAAGAGTCCTTCACCGACGACCCCCGAGACAACCTCCCCCCTTGTGAGGAACGAGGACGACGACGACGGGGCGGGCGTGTCCCACATCGCCGTGGAGGAGAAGCGACGGCTGTTCTGGATCATCTACAGTCTCGACCGGTTTTCCAGCGCGTCGCACGGCCAGCCCGGCGGCATTGACGCAAAGAACATCCGCCTCCCGTACCCGGCGAGCGACCGAGACTGGGGCCAACATGTGCCGCCCGAATGGTTCCAAGCCGTCCCGCAGGCCAAACCGACCCACGCCCATTGCGCTTCCAGCGTGTGGCATCACACCATCGACGTGCTGGCCATGATGGACCGCGCGAACCAGCTCCTCATCAAGCCGCTGGATCTGACCCTGCTGGCCCATTGCCAGGAGTGGCAGAGCATCTTCCGGCGCCTGGACATCACCATGTCTACATGGTTTGAGAATCTCCCGCGTGAGGTGCGCGAGCGACCCGCCACGTTTGATCCCATGTGGATCATGCTCCATGCCACGTTCCAACTGTAGGAAGAACCCCCCCCCTCCCTCTCTCTCTCTCCTCTCACGCCGAGGGCGATTCTGTTCGATTCCTGTGGCTAAGTTGGTCATCGCAACAGCGTCAACATCAGAATGTACACGGTCGCTGCATTTCCGTCGACGACGTCCAATTATCTCCGTCCGTCGCCCGCGGCGCGCGGTCGCTGTCGCCAGTCCATCAAGGTCGTCGTGGCTCTCGCGAGCTCCTTGCAGCCTCAGGAGTTGGACCGGCTCAACCCCATGTTTGCGTTTGTGGTCTGGGTCGCCTCGAGAAGCCTGATCATTCTCTGGACTACGGGCTACGAAACAAATCACGAGTCCACGCCGGCCGACTTGGAGCCCCTCCTCAGTGTTCTGAGACAGATGGCCGCACGATGGCCCTGCGCCCAACGATACGCCGACATCATCCAGCTCATTCTCGACACCAAGAACAATCCCGACGGTCCCACGGGCATCGACGTCTTCAACGACACGAGACGGACGTCGTACGGTCTCCAGAGCCTCTTGGGCACGCTCATCGTCCCTCGGACCCAAGAGGCGTTCCCCAATGCCTTGGACTTCCTCGACATGACGCTCCTCCCGGATCTCAGCGACTTCGGCACGTCGCGCATGGGCATTTTTGGGCCGGAACACGACGGCGATTGGCTGTAAAAGACCAATTTGTCGTGCCCTAGCCGCACCCACCCACACTCATTCATCCGTCTCGTAAGGCTTTTGCTCTTGTGAAACAATCGCCAGAAGATGCACCTGCTCGGGCACCGTGCTCTTCAACCTGCCGGTTTCCAGCGCCGATCGAACATTGCCGATCATCCACTCCTCCATCTTGGTCTTGGTCTAGTTCGGCGGGATTAGCGATGGCGATTAGTATGCCTGAGATCTTCCGGGGGGGGTCATACCTCGACCGTGGATGTACCCATGTGGGGGAGCAGGCAGACATGGGGGTTCGAGACCAAGCCCGGATGGATCTTCGGTTCCTGCTGATACACGTCCAGGCCGACCGAGAGAACGCGGCCCGAGTTCAATGCTTCCACCAGGGCGTCTTCGTCCATGACTCCCCCCCTTGCGGTGTTGACGATGATGATGCCTTTCTTCATCTTGGCAAACTCTTTGGTGGAGATGATGTTGCGTGTCCGAGGCTACAAAGCACCGTCAGGTCAGAAGGGCATCGATCGGGGGCTGCATCAAGTATCCTACTCACATTCAGAGGAAGGTTCAAGCTCAGCACATCACTCTTAGCGAGCAGATCATCGAACCCCACGTACTCGGCTCCTTGGGCTGAATCGTGGCTCAGCTGGTGTCGGTTGTGATATATGACCTTCATCCCGAACCCCTCGGCCTTCTTCTTCAGGTTCAAGCCGATGCCGCCGAGGCCCAGGATGCCCAGGACCTTGCCCTGCGGATTGTGGCCCAGCGGCGGAGGTGGAACCGTGCCCGTCCAAGTGCCCCCACGAATGGCCATGATGCCATTGTTGAACCCCCGCAGGGTGGCCAGGATCAGAAACATGGCGCAATCGGCCGTGGCTTCGTCGACGACCTTGGGACAATTGGACACGAAGATGCCGCGCGCCGTGCAGGCCGGGATATCGAGACTGTCGTAGCCGGCGCCCATGTGAGCTATGTACTTGGCACTTTTGGGCAGGGCGTCGAGTAACTCTTCGTCCCATTTCCCTGTTTGCGCCATGCTCGGAGGCGCCCGATCGCAGATGGCCACCACCCCGTCATGCTTGCCACTTCTCAACTCCTCCAGAAATTCGGCTCGGTTGTGAGCTCGCGTGGTAGTCAGATCTGCGATCTCGGCTATCGCGTTCCATGCATCGTGGGCGCTGTCAAGACGATGAAAATCGATCTGTTAGAGCCCGGGGTCCACAATATATAAGTTCTTCTTCGGAGGGGCGAGAGTGTACATAGCAAACGCTTTCATAAGCCACCGTGACTATGAAGGGGGGGAGAGACCTCGTCCCGAATCGCTGGCGTTCAAATCAACACGGGGTCACTCACTGGTCAAGTTTGCCCAACAACAGGGCCCTGGGTCTTCCCATGGTCAAAAGAGTCAAGTGCTCGGTCAAGAAATCGGACTCCAAGAAGGCCCCCGAGAACTCACTGGTCTGTCTAGTCCGTTGTTGGGTCGGTGGTTGGCTGAGCCGGAAAGTGCCTCAAGGACGCGGTTACATATCGCCATCGCACTCACAAGACGCGTCGAGTCCCGTTCCTTACCCCGGACAGGCCTCGCGAACTAGGCTTGCTGTGTCTTCCCCGTGGAGTCAGCACCGGCTCATTGACGCGCCGACACGTAGATTGCGCCGTGAAGGAATTGCCGGGGTGATGTTCGTCCCGCGGGACATTAACCCGCCGGCTGTCAAATAGGACTAGTTCATGTCACCGTACTTGCATCCATCTGCCGGCTGGCACTAGGACCTATACAACGGTCCAAAGTAGTAATATCGAGAGAACCAGTATTGGTGGAAAGGCTACGTCAGAGGCGGCAGTAGCAATCATCTAGCAAGATCCGATTCCAGAGCTCTCTACTGTGTTTAGAATCTACTTCCGATATTTACCGTAGAGAGGGTCGTTCAAGGGTGAGATAAGGGTGAGTTCGGGGTGAGTTTAGGGTGAGTTTGGGGTGAGTGAAGCAGAGTGCCAAGACATAAGGTAGTTAGGATAGATTCTTCTAAAAGCGGCGGGGACTTCTACTGCCACCTTCTATCCTCCGCAATCCCCTTCGGGTATTGCCCGCGGACACTTGTTGTGATGCACGGATTCGCATCCAACGGCAATGGACGGAGTTCAAGTCCAATCACACCTGGGGTGTGAAGTTCTAAAGAAAGGTGCATGCATCACGGTCCACGTATCCTTCTCGTCGACCATGGACTACTTGAGCAGCGAAGAAGGACACACAGGAGTTGAGCTTCGGTCAATCCTGCACCGCCCTTGTCTACCATGTCCGCCATGGCCCAGCTAGAGCCCCTTTCCGCGCCCTTCATGTTCGACAACGAGACTCTCGGCTCCACGGCGCCATCGAACCGGTCGTACCAATCCGAGCAAGCGCCAGACGGGGCTCCCTTCCTGGTCCGGGCCAACAGCTTCGGCTCGTCAGTCCCTCCATCGACCACCTCGTCCCAGGCCAAACCATCGCCACCACTGGCGCGAGCCATGTTAAATCTGCCCGGGCGGCGGCGGAGCTCGACCATCCCACCGAAGACGTCCTACCACTCGCTTGCCGCCGACGTCGGCGAGACCAAGGACGAGGACTTCTGGGCGGCGACTCGGAAACCGTTCCTCGCCAAGATTGCCATTGTCTTCGCGCTGCTCCAGCTTTTGTTCTTGGGCAACCTGTCATATCTGTACGGCTCACTGTGGGGTTCAAGCAACCGCGTCTCAAACCTGCATGTCCTGTGGTTGGACCTCGACGGCGGAGCCATCGGCCAGTCCGTAAGCGAGGCGTACGCAGGCCTGCAGGGCCCGGCATTTCCTTCTTTCGAAAAGCCCTCCCCCGGCGGACCACAAGATGTGGCGGGAGCGGTCCACGCCGTGAGATCCGGGCTCTACTGGGCGGCGTTTGTGGTCAATGCAGCCGCCTCGACGCGACTCGACGACGCACTTGCGGGCGGCCGCGCGGCGCGGTCGTACAACGCCTCCACCGCGCTGACATATGTCTGGAATGAAGTGCGGTACCCCCCGTTCTCCGACGAAGCATTGATGTCCAACTTCGAGATACTCGCGCGGGCGACGGAGCAGGACTACCTCCACCGGCACGGCCTCGCCGGGCTGCAGAAGGTGGACCACAACGACAGCGCGGCCGTCCAAGTCCTCTTCCACCCGATCGGCATCTCGGACGTGAATATCGCCGAGACGACCCAACCCGCGCGCCTTCTCTACAACACCGCGACGATGGTCATGCCGGTTCTTCAGCAGTTCTTCTTCGTGCTCATCCTGAACGGCCTGTCCGACGAGCTGGGGATCTACAAGCACGTGGCGTCCACCTCCACGACGGGCATCCTCCGCGTGGCCCTCGCGTCCAGCTACACGCTCCTCTCCGCTGCGGCGATGACGGGCTACGTGTGGGCGTTCCGCGAGACATGGCACGTGGACGCGCGGCAGTTCTTCCTGACGTGGATGGTCCTGTGGCTGCTGCACGCCGTGCACTTTGTCGTCGTGGACACGGCCGCCGCCGTCTGGCCCGTCCCCGTCATGCCCTTCTTCATCCTCACGTGGATCGTGCTGAACTTGTCCAGCTCGGTCAGCCCGCTCGAGCTCAACCCGCGCTTCTACCACTGGGGCTACGCCCTCCCGGACAACGAGGCGTACGCCTTGCTGACGGACATTTGGTCCAGAGGAGCCGTGCCGGTGGTCCATCGAGCGGTTCCCATTCTGGGCGCTTGGTTGGTGGTTGGCGCGGGGGCCGCCACCTTTGGGCACGTCCGTCGGTGTCGTCGCGCCCGTGCGGGTGGATAGATGAGGGGGCACACTGGACGGTGCGCCGTGATTCGGTCAGGTAGAGCGTGGCATAGTATAGCATAGCGAATCGTGTATGTTGTTTAATGACTGCGAGCGGGTGCGCGAGTATGAATGCGTCTACGCCGAAAGTGTGCGCGTGCAAATGTGCATGTGTGAGAGAATACGAACGTAAATGTGTAATATGCAATTTGGGAGAACACATGCCAAACATACTCCGTTCCGAAGAAAGCAACGAACGCGAGACTAAGCCGCTTGATCTACCTCGGGGGTCCAGTAATTTTGATCCGTCACCACGTTTGTGTCAAACTTGTACTCGCCCGTCTGGCGGCCCTTTTGGTCCTGGAATCCCTTCTCCGTCTGCAGCAGGTACAGGTCCGGGTCCTGGGTCATGTTGAGGAAGAACGGCACGTCCAGGCTGTTGATGTGGCCGTCGACCCACTCGATGCCCTCGGTCGAAATGCCCTCCCACTCGCGCTCGATCGTGTCCTTCATGGCGAGCGGCAGCTTGGTCGTCATCGGACACTGGTACCAGCGCGCGAAATAGTCAATCGCCAGCATGATGCGGTGGCGGTCGCTCGTGTTGGGCATGCCCGCGTGCCAGAGGCGCAGGTCGCGGAAGCAGATGGCGCCCTTGCGCACCGTCGGCTGCACGGGGGGTTTGACCCGCGCCCGGCTCTGCAGGTGGCCCTTCTTGATCCAGCCGCGGTCGGGGGCGACCTGCTGCTCGGTCCGCGGGTAGGCCGTGTGCGTGCCGCACCACACCTCGGTCACGCCGTTCGCCGGGCCCGTGTCCTGGAGGTAGATGTTCATGACGAGGCCCCACGCGGGCACGTCGGGCCACGAGTGGTGGACGTCGCTGTGCACGGCCTGGCGCGCCGTGCCACCGGGGCAGGCGACGTTGCTATTGATGAAGCGCAGCTCGGGCTTGGGGCCCAGCAGGTTCTCGCACAGCCGGATCATGTGCGGGTTGGCGTAGATGTCGCGGGACAGGAAGGCGGGCTCGAGGGGCGGGATCTGGCTGACGTTGCCGGTCGCGGCGCCTTGGTTCCAGTGCATGTGTTTCTTCCGCAGATAGTCGACGTTGTCGTGCACCATGCGGTCGTACAGTCGGTCGACGACGTCTTCGGGGATGGCGTTCTCGAGCACCACGAACCCGTCCCGGTGGAAGTACTTGATCAGTTCCTGGAGCGTCTCGGGCCTCGTCTCGCCGGACTGGAGCTCCTCGTCGCTCAGGCGGATCACCACCGGGTTGTCGCCGTGCTTCTCGACGTCGGTGATCAGCGCCCCGTCGACGTATCGTGGTGTCGACTCGGCGGGCGGGTCTATTATCGCCGAGGGTGCCATGGTGGGTGGGCTGCCGGTGCGGTGGTGGTCGACGAACTCTTTGAGGCCACGAGGATTTTGCTGCACCAGACGACAATGGTGCAGAAGATGATGTTCGATTGTCGGTGTTCTTTTCAGGCCAGGCCAGATCAGGTCATATCAGGTCATATCCTCGTTGTTCATGCAGCTAACGTCCTGTAACCCCCACCACGGGTCAGAGGCGGAAAAGTCGAAGGGCGGCGCGCCCATGATTGTGCCGATAAATCGTCTGGCGGTGCTTGGACAGCCGCGTTTGTCAAGATTTACATAACAAGGCTTTGCTGCTCCGGGTATAGTGCACTTGCCTTTCTGAGGGTCGCATGGAGGGCACGAGCTCGCCGAGGAGTCGCTGGTCGCAGGACGCATTTAGCCTGATTGATGAATCGGCCGTTTCCCATTCTTAAAGCTTGGTCGTGTCGCCGACGGATGCTTTCCCAACGTCGAAACCTCGCTTCTCCAATCCCGCCTCTACCCCTCGGTAACCCCCCCCCCTCCTTCTGCTAGGGCCCCGCAGCAGTCTCATGCTCGGCGATTGAAGCCGTTGTCCGAAGAAGACGACAAAGTCCTTAGCCCGGCTTCAGGCGACGCCAATACATGTTGTAGGCTATTACCGCTTGCCGTCTTATGATTGGCTCCATAGGATCGCGGCTCAAGAAGAGCTTGCTGGATAAGGATGTGGCTGGGGTATCGGAGTGTTGCCGAAGGACGATCGTCGACCATGATTGCCCCTCTTTGCGCAGATCATTCGTCTCAAAGGATACAGTCCACGTTGTCTTGGTACGAGTACCCGACTGTACTCGCCCATTACCCCAGCCTTCACAGAAACCAAGCCGACTTAACCCCCCCGTGACATGCAAATGTCTAGCCGAGTAGACAAGAAAGCGCCAATCCGGTGCTGATTCATCAAACGAGCCCACATCCGCCTTTCCCGGCATATGCCCCCGTACTCCGCTCTGGCATCTCGTCGGCTTGAAATAGAAAAGAAGCGGTAGAGATCACATCGAGGACTTCAGCCCGCCTCCTCCACGGAGCCCTAGTCGTGACTTCGTCTTCGTCGACAAGGCCTCGCCGCAAACATGGTGAAAGTCTTCGATCGCATCCCGAAGACTCAGACGCTGGTCGTCGGCGGCCAGGAATACCCCGAGATCAAATGGTGGCAGCACAAGTCTCTCATCCACCTGCACTGTCTGTGTGCAATTCTGCTTCTCTCCTCGGCCACCAACGGGTATGATGGGTCGATGAGTATGACGGCGCCACGCTCGTGTGCGAGCACAGCTGATCGGGTACAGTGAACGGTCTGCAGACGTTGGACTACTGGCAGAACTCCTTCCACCATCCGTCTGCCTCGATGCTCGGGCTACTCAACGCCATCTTCTCGGTCGGACAGGTCGTGGGACTGCCTTTGGTGCCCTATCTCGCGGATCACATCGGGCGCAAGTGGACCATCTTGGTGGGCAGCTCGTTGATCTTCCTGGGCGTCATCTTGCAGACCGTCAGCATCAATATCGGAATGTTCATTGCCTCCCGCTTCATCATCGGCCTCGGCATCGTCTACACGCAAAGCTGCTCTCCCATGCTCATCACGGAGCTCTCGCACCCTCAATACCGCGCCAAGCTCACCACGATCTACAATACCTTGTGGTATCTCGGGTCGATCATTGCCAGCTGGACCACGTACGGGACCCTCAAAATGAAGAGCGAGTGGTCGTGGAAGCTGCCCAGTATCCTGCAAGCGTTTCCCTCTGTGATCCAGCTCTTCTTGATCTGGCTGGTCCCCGAGTCGCCCCGGTACCATATTGTCAAAGGGCGCCACGACGTCGCGAAGAAGATATTCCAACGCTTCCACGGCCCATCGTCCGGGCAGGATTTCGTCGAGAGCGAGTATCGCGAAGTGCTGGAAACAATGGCGCTGGAGAAGGAATTCGCCAAACGCGGCATCTCGGAGCTCTGGTCGACCAAGGGCAACCGTCATCGGTTGTTGATTGTCACCACGGCTGGCATCTTCAGCCAGACCGCAGGATCTGGGTAAGTCACGTTCTTCGGCGTTTCAGGAGATGGTGTCCCTTTTCGAAGGGAGTGAAAAGGCTATGGGCATCTCTGGCAAGATGGGAGCCGTGCTGATCTCGGCCCGCAGCATCGTGTCCTACTATATCTTCCTGGTGCTCGAGCAGATTGGCATCACCGACTCCGACGACCAGCTCATCCTGAACGGATGTCTCACCATCTTCAATATGTGCATCGCCACCGGCATGGCATTCACGGTCGACAAGCTCGGTCGCCGCCCGCTCTTCCTGACCGCCACCTTTGGCATGTGCTTCTCCATGACGGGCTGGACGATCGCAAGCCAGCAATACGAGGTGCGCGGCACGGACGCTGCCGGCCGCGCAGTCATTGCGCTGATCTTCGTCTTCATGTTCTTCTACAACCTGGCCTGGTCGGGCCTGCTGATCGGGTATGTCGTGGAGATCTCACCCTTCTACCTCCGATCAAGGTACCTCACCGTCATGCTCTTGAGCGTGGCGGCCGGCTTGTTCTTCTCCAACTACGTCAACCCCGTCGCGCTCGAGAACATCAAGTGGAAGTACTACCTGTGTTACATCATCTGGCTGGCGATCCAGTCGGTCGTGGTGTACTTCTTCTACATCGAGACGAAGGGCCACACTCTGGAGACGATTGCCGTGTGCTTCGACGGAGAGGACGCAAAGGTCGGTGGTCAGGCGGCGACGGCGAAGGGAAGAGAGCTGCTGGGGCAGCTCGACGACAAGAAGTCTCTCGAGACGCACATTGAGCAGGTTCCGACCACGGACAGGATCTGAACTGGGGACAGGCGTGGCATGCAAATGGAATGTGAACGACCAGCAGCCGCAAAATCCAATTCGGGGTGAGTTCTCAGGAAAGGAAATGGACATGGCGCGGTGGTGGAGTCTCGCATTGTGATTGGCTGGGGGGGGGGGGGGGCGCAGGCAGATAAAGCAGCGACAGATTCCCCCAGAGAAGGAAATGGACTTTCTTCCACTTCGATCAAGACGCTGCCTGTTCCGTTCTCCTTTTCTGTCTCTCAATTCTGCTACTCCCTGGTGCTCGTACAGCTCAGTTCTAGAGTTCAGGCCATGTTACCCGCCTCCGTCAGTCGTTGATGAACAGGACGCAGCACCTTTCCAAGCTTCCGCTCCTCTGTCTCCAAGATGCTTCAGCTCCGAAAGCGACTCGGTCACCAGCTCGCTGTCAAGGACAATGAACTGCAGAGTGAGTCGCCCCATGACAGAGCGCGCATTGCAGCCAGGCTCCGCAGGTGGCCAATAGCCATTGCTTATGTACTGAGCAAGGCGATTGATCTACTGGTTAATGCTCTTCAGCTTCCGCCTCTGCCTCGTTGGCTCCCTCGTCTTCTCCATCAGTATCTTCTTCAGTATCCTCCCCTTTCACTTTGACGGGAGCGGCTTTCTTCCTCGGAGCTGTTTTGGTCTTCTTAGCTGGGGCATTGTCGTCGTCGCCGCCGCTATCATCGTTCTTGGCCTTGCGCTTTTGGGCGCTGGCTGTCTTCGCCATGGCGTCTCCAGCAGGCTTGCGACCCTTGCCACTGTTACCGGCGAGACCCCACTTCTTGAGAATACCCCAGTGGCGCTTGTAGCTAGAGATGATATGAAGTCAGCGATCAGCTAGCGAAGGCTGCCAAAGTGACCGCAGCAGAGGCGAGGGAGAGTACTCACCAGGCAGTCCCGTTCTTCGCACCAATCTCCTTAGCAACCTCGTCGTAGTTCGGTTTGGGCAGCTTCTCCGCCGTGTGCTTGAGGCAGGTCATGACAAATCTGAAATCATCGTTTTCGCCTTCCGTTCCGCCCATGGTGTCTGACTATCATTATAAGCGTTTTACTGAACAGAGGGAGATGTGACGTGACGACAGGCTGAACAGGAGCCCGAAGGATGGTCACCTCATCTTACCTGACGTGCTGATGATGAAGAGACACGGAATTGAGATGGAAGAGATTGGACGTGCAGGGTCAGAGAGAGTCGCTCTCCAGTAGAGGAAGTTCACCGTAGAATTGATGATCGATGGACTCAAGATGCTGAAGCGAGAAAGAGAAAGTCCGAGGAGAAGACATTCAACATCATGAAGGAGGGAAAGCCGGGTTTATATAGTCGGCGTGGGCAGGGCAGGGCTGGGCAGAGCCACATGCAGACGCAATATCCTGGATCGGTTCGACGACACTGTGAGAGCCCTTGGCCTGATCTGCCTCTCACTTTTCGAGACATGTCAGGTGGGTGCTACACCAAAACTACAGGCACAAGTGAACCAAAAGGTGAGGGATGATCGATTCATTTGTCTTCTCTCTTGATTTCTGCAACAGCACATGAACCGCTACGGACTTCTGGCCTTTGCTACACATGCAAGCTGTCCGTCCGGAGCCCCGGCGATCTGAACCTCTGTCATTTGTTGGTGAATGCCACCTTCTGCCTCGAGATTATCTTTCCAAGCATGGATGAGTACACCAATCCCAATGCCCACCAAGAAATCAACCAAGAGTGATTGATGCCGTAAATCCAAGGCCGAAACGCCGACGAGGGAGAGGCGATTGAGCTGGCTGACCAAGTCACTCTTTGTCGGCACTGTCGAGTTCGTCACCGTCCAAGTCAAAAGGCTCGGGCTTCCTCTCGGGCACCGTCTCTGTCTTCACAATCTTGGATCTGACGTCAACCAGCTGGATGGCTGGCAATTCCTTGCGGGTGAATGGCTTGACGACAGTGGGCTTTGGCTTGGTGAGCGTCTCCGCCGCGGCGCTATCGGAGGCGGCAGCAACGTCTTCATCCTCGTCGGCACTGGTGGGGGCAGAGATCGTGGTCTTGGCCTTAGCCTTCGGGGCAGCTCTCTTCTTTGCGGGCTTGACTTTCTTCTTGCCAGCAGCATCGCTGAGCTCTTCGCCTTCGTCCTCGCTGTTGATGGTGGGTGCAGGCTGCATGGCCTTGGCAGGAGCCTTACCATGAGCGGGCTTCTTCTTGGCAGGCTCTTTTTCGGGGACAGCAACGACGACCTCTTTGCCTTTGTCTTTGTTCATGCCAATTTTGTCCTTGATAGTGCCCTTCCCACGAGCTTGCTTCTTCTTGGCAGGCTCTGTAGCAGAAGCAATGTCGTCCTCACTGATCTTGGCGGCGTCATCGTTACTAGCGTCATCCTTTGCGTTCTTCTTTGCGGTACGCTTACGCTTGGTACCCGCAGCAACAACGTCTTTGGCGCCAACAGTAGCCTGGTTGCCATCTTTCTTCACCCATGCAGCGCCGGCATCCTCGAGCTCTTTCAAGAAGCCACGCACTTTGTTCCTGCAATTGCGCGTTAGTTTGCCGATGTTTTTGCTAGAAGGTACGACAGTAGCAAGGAAGGTGACGACTCGATGCTGGACAGTCACCTGTCGCAACCACCGCGGACGACTGGGCAGCACATAGGTCGAGAGAGCATAAGTGGATGAGGAAGATGAAGACTTACGCAGCACCGCCAACACTCATACCAGTTTCTTGAGCCACAGCATCGTAGTCGATGCTCGGTTTCTCCTTAGCATACTTGATGCAAGCCTTGAGGAAGACCTCGCCGCCTGTGGAGGGTTTGGCCTTACGACCGGTAGCCTCGGTGTTGGGAGCCATGATGTCTAGTTTCTTGTCAGTGGTTTTGGAGAGTGGTCAAGAGGTTCAGTTGAGACCAACGTTTCGCGGATCTGATCACTGGGTTCACTTAGTTTTTGGGTCAGAACACTCTCAACAGGCTTCTTGATCGTACGCGGGATATGAACAGACATACCAGGATCGTAAAAAAGCTGTGAATGAGTTGTAAAGGGACCAACAGTGGTGTGGGTGTTAGACGGTGGTGAAGTGCGGATGAGATGAAGGAACCATGAGGACAATATTTTCGTAGATGAAAGTGAGCTCACTGCCCGCGAAAGAACGCCAAGCAAAGCTCCATTGTTTCGCAGTGAAGAACATCTCATATGGATGGTGTTGCTTGTAACCATGGGTTTGGCATGAAAGCCCCCCCCCCCTCCCCCCCGGTGATCGCGGACCGACCTTTGCAGGGGACAATGACATCTAGCGTTTTTCAGACCTCCGAACACCCCTGAAGTCCTGATCCTCCACACGCACAATGCGAGCTTACATTCAACAGTAGCAGGACTGTCTTTAGAAATACTGTGGCTGTTGATGCACATTTTGGAGGTCTGGGCGGACGCACTCACACCGATGTCCCTTGTCCCTTTGTTCGACGTGCTTGTTGTTCATGCACATCGGCGACAAACACATGAACAGTCTCTTCAACAGCGATCAAGACAAGCACAGGCTGGCCAGCGTCTCCCGCTCAAGAGAACTGCTTTGCCATGAGTAGAGTGTGTGGTTTTCTGGGCGGCCGCGACGGCATTGGTACCCTCTTTCCGGTGACTTCAAGGACCCGGGCGTTACCTTGGACCTCCTCCCATTTCATGCCTCTACGACTCCGTTGGGGGTGCAAGAAAAGAGGCCATGGCGGTTTCATACACGGACAGATGAGCTTGGCCATGCGGAGCGACACGCCCTAGTGGGAGATCTGCCAGCAGCATGGCTCCAACGCGAAGGGAGCGGTGTTCAGCAACTAGGGCGAGCATGTTGAATGCAAGGCCTTTGGTAGCCCCTTGGAATCAATATTGTCGGCATGCGCGACGGCTCAAGCCTCAGATTCTCTGCTTACCATTGCACATTCACGACCTGCTGGGTACTACAGCTGCAAACTTCGGTCGAAAAAGGCAACAGGGTGAAAGTCGGATACGTCTCAGGTCAAGGATCTTACCCAAAATGACGGTGATTCCTCGAAGGTGTGGCTTTGGGGGCAGCTTGGTCGACAGGCGTCGAAGACGAATCGAGCTCTCATTGGGAGGCGACGTCAGGCTCTCGAAAGCAATTGCTTCCATGCAAGAATCACACCCGGGAGCAAGGGCCCGTAGATGCCACGTGGTTGACACACTGCATGCACGTCATTCTTGTCACGATCGCACGTCGTGGTTAGCAGGGTTGAGGACGGGGAACATGCCCGCAAGGGTCGCGGGTCAACAAACAGCCGTCGCGTGTGAAATGGAAGAAGGAAGGACAGACGTACAGACAGCGGGCTGAGGGAGTGGCGTGACTGGGAAAGGCGGGACGTTGGATTTGGTGGTCAGAGCCTCCACCTCGGTTGGGAATAGCGGCGCCTGGGCTCGCGTGTTAGGCGCCGCCAAACCACCCGTCTGGCGAGCATGGAAAGCAGCTGAGTCGCTGACCAGCTCAAACCCCGGCTCGCTCCAGGTCAGCAGCTGGATCGCCCGAGTTTTCCACGTGGCCATCGGTGTAACCGATCATGTGGCTTGCACGCTAGTACCAAAACTATGGCCTAGACCACGTGGGAGAAGGGTGCCAGAATAACTTTCGCCGGCAGCTGAGGCTAGCTTCGCCATCAGTCCATACCTGTCTGACGGACGGAACTCAGTACGCGCATGGATGATGCGCATGGCTGACAGCCCGTGCCCTGTTACCTAGAATGATCAGAGTTTGACAGAAAGGGACAAGGACCGAGAAGAGCGCGATTTCGGAAACCCCGAACAGGACACGGGCTTGGGAGAGTGGACAGGGCGACGGCGGTCTGGACTGGCCTCGTTGGCTTCGCATTCCCAATGTGGCATGTTCCGGATACGCGAGCCACAAGGTTTGATGGCGCTGCCATCGTCTTAGCTTACCACCCATACGAGGGACACCAAAACCCGACAGAGTGGAACGGACGCAAGCCATCATCTGGAACTCCTCAGCAGAGGCTTATCCTATCCGACTTTTTGCCACGACTCCACGAGCTGCCACGTTAGAGCACCGCGGGTGATGCAGGAACGTGTAAGAATGGCGCCAAAGTCACGGCAAGCAACCTCTGATCTTGTAATCATCTGATAGTATTGTACAGTAATTATCTCCACCAGTATAGCGATGTATTTGTCGCGAAATAATGTACAAACATTTTGTGGCCATCCGTTCATGCTCCTCTTTGGAAGATCTCGCATCGAGGGAACTCGAGTCGCCGACGGTCATACGTCAATGTCACTGCATTGACGCTCTCCCTGTCCATTTTGTCCCCTGCGAAGACGCGCCCGTCGAGACCATTGGGCCAAGCGCGGCGAAGAACGATGCATGCACGCGGCGCACGGTCAAATCCCCGTCACTGCAACCTCTTCCTGTCGCCCCAAGCTGCCTTTTGAATCTGCCGACGGTATTTGTCCTTCGCGACGTTCGCCCACAACCCACTCCCTGACCCATCGTCGCTCGAATGCAGAAAACGCTGGAAGAAAACATGCGAATACCCCCGTGTCCACTGCATGTGTGGTGTGGTCACTGAAAGGATTCGGACATAAGGACGCATGGTTGATCTTGCCGGGTGCTGAGTGCTCTTCGGTCTCTGCGTAGCACGGCCGTCTCGAGGTTGCCGAGTCCTCACGCGGTAGGAGCGCGACAGAGCTGGGGGTTGAACCTCCAGTGTATCAATAGTCGTAGTCAGAGTGACTGAAGTGGCCAACGCCACAATGTACAAATTCTTTTGATCGTGAATGTCATGAGTTTGTTCGTGGGCTGGGTCCCTTGGCGGATCCTACTGTTTCACCTCCGTGACACCCCTTCTCGTGTCGTTTCATGTTACTCCTCACGCTGAAGTACTTTCCACATCCTTCGTGCTTGCATTTGTAGGGCTTTTCACCTGTGTGCGAATACGTATGAATTTTTAGAGAACTTGGCCTCGAAAACGGCTTGTTGCATGTCGGACAAATGTACCGTTCTTGGGTCTGAGGGTATGAAGGAGGGTTGGCAGGCGGGTAATAATGATGGTGCTGCCACGTCGGAGCCAGTGATGGATCGATCGGCCGTAGACTTATACCGGGGAGGGGGCCGGGAAAGTCATTTGGCAGCGGCCTTTGCTGGGAAAGTCCAGAAAATACGGGGGCGTCCACCTGAACGTCACTTGATGGTGCGGCTAAAGGACGGAGCGGTCGATCCTGGTGCACAGCATCTGGTACACGCCGGAGAAAATGTGCTGGCCATGAATTGGATTCGGCCGAAGAAGGATAAGCAGTCGCCGGCTCAGTGACCGACGGGTATGAGGATGGTCGCTGAGCGTACAGTTCGGGATTCGTGCTCTGATGGTAACCGTTCCGGCTGGAACCGACTCCAGGTGAAGTATTTGTGGGTGAGGGTCGTGCGAAGTCGAAATTCGATGTTGGCAGAAATTCTGGCGTTGGTGGAGGCAGAGATCTTGGGCTTCCTGCTATCTTCGGCCGGTCAGGGCTTATTCCATGTCCATGTGAGCCTCCCGATATCCGTCGTACAGGGTCGAATGTTGGAGAGGATGCATTTCCTGGCGCTTGTCAGCATGTGAAAAAGGCCTGTCGACGAAGCAGACCCAGAAGAGACAAACCTTTCACAGACTGCTCGCTCACATGTTCCAGGAGGCTAGAAATTGACGGTAATGAAGGTCTGACTTTGTTTGCCTGGTCCATGGCAGCGGATGCCACCAGGAAGGTGGGTGAGGGTAAAGGAGGCTGCAGAGATCGACTCGACTCATAAGGTGGAAGCAACGCCAATGCCATAGCATAGATGGATAATGGTCGAACCGGCTTATGGCATGAATCTAGGGCAAGGGCCAACTTCTGTGCCGGCAAGTCCCTGGGTCGATGTGAAAAATGCCCTGCTTTCAACCGAGTGACCGTACGATGGCTCTCGTCGTCAACGTTCCCAAGAGAGACTGAGGAACTCTTTTTTGCTGCAAGCGAGGGAGAGTGATCAGTGGTCTACGACGAGGCGACGGCAGGGTAAGGAGGGGATTATGCTGAAATTATTGAGTCGAAGTGTCTACTCTGCACTGGCGGGGAAGGTTGCGAAGACCAGAAGAAGATACTGGTTGAGAGGGAGAGGAATTGTCGGTTGGTGGGGATCCGGGTTGTGACGTTGCAGCAGGAATGAAGCAAACTGGTCCAGGTTCAAGACTGATCGCTGCCTTTTGACATTCGACGAACGGCTCGCTTATGGAAAAAGGATGCTAAAAGCGACAGAGGAAGACGAAGTCGTGTGGGCCACAATAATGAGCAGGGCGCTTCCGGGGCCGAGGACTCGAGGGGTGAAGATCGTCGAGAAGAAGATGGAGCCAGAGGTGAGCGCGAGGTGATTGGGAGGGTGGGCAGACCACGGGTTATCCCACCCCAGTCGTCAAGTAATGCAGCGGCCTTAAGGGACTCGTACACTTGTGCCTGGTCTGGCAACCAAGAGGCGTGTGATGTGCGGGCTTGGTGGAAGATCAAAAGTGGGCAGAAGGTGAGGTTAAAGCCACTGTTGGTAAGAATGTGGCCCGTCTCGTAAGGGAGTGGGATGAACTAGTGCCAGACTCCAGAGTGCCACAGGTCCGGTGCGTGATCGGTGGTCAAGGCTGTTCTCACAACCTCGTCATTACCACTCTCAACGATGGCTGACTTTTGGCTGAGTTGTCTAGATCGCTCGCTAGCTGCCGAAGCCGTCAGAAATGTCAAGGCGTTTCAGTCCACAGTGGACAGCCGCCGAGGAGGAGGCCAGCGGGCGTCTGCTGAATGATGGAGGGACCCCGCCGTGCGAGATTCTAAAAACTGCTGGAATGTTGTTAGTGAGAACCTAAGGTGTGGCGCGAAAAGATGGTGTAGAACGCTTCTCTTCACAGGCAAGTGAGCGGGTATGTGAGCGTACACACGTCCCGACGTACAGGCCCGGTGGAGGAGAAGAGGAGGACCATGGCAGCACTCACTCCGACATGGTAAGGTATTAGCGATACCGGGGGATGCTGCCACTACGTACTACACAGTACGTCCTGTTTATTTTGGGACAGATGAGGAGAATTTCAGTCCAAACTCGGAACGGCGCCGAAGGAATAAGCCAACGAGAGCTCCCAGAGGTCGAAATTCCCAAAGTTTATCACACTGCTTACGATGCTGTTGGCGAGCTACTTAATCCCTCCGTTGACACGGTGATCAGGGATAATCGCATGCTCTCCCTTGCCGTCCATGAGTCTAACTGGCATGGCAGAACAAGGGCCTGTGAGGGCCGGGGGGGTTCATACCGGCCGCGATTTCAGCGAGGCCTTAGCGAGGGGCGTTGAGAGGCGCAACGTTTCCAGGCATCAAGCCGGCTGTAAAGTTCGATAAAGGGTACATAGTACGAGAGTGTAATGATGGTGTCTGTCCGTGAACGGCTCGAGGTTCGCAGTCGCAGCCGGAGGGGTGAGGTCCAGAGATCTACCGGACTGGTGGCCCCTGTGGTGCCGAAACACGATCAGGCGATCAAGCGGCAATCCTTAGTGTCAATGCTAAGAGTGGAGGTCTCTCCCAGGGTTGTCGAGCCCATGGCTAGCAGCTCCGGGCATCCCTGGCATGTCTGTACCCAGTAAGCCGCTAAGCTCAAACCTTCAACAAAGCTGCTTTTGGCTCTGGGCCTGGGATCGAATCCATGTTGTTGACTCACCGCAAAGTACGGATGTGCGGCAACTTGCCAGGCTATCTGAGCCCAACCGACACATGGCACTTTGCCCGTAGTTGCAGTGTGGGAAATGAGAAAGTGGCAGGCTGAAACTGCGGCGAAGGACATGGGCATTGATCCAACAGCCGCCTCCTCGACGTAAGCTTCGAGCAGACTTAACTTGTGTCTCCTGCTGGTGGCAAACCGCCTTGAAATTTGGGGCCCGATTGGTTATGTGACAGAGGCTCGAACGGAGGACGTTGTTTCTCTCGCAGCAGTCATCCATTGGCCACCGCAGAGACAGTTCTGCCTCCTTCGTAGATAATCGTTCATTCACGACACGGATGTGCTCCGTGGGCGCGGGATGTGGCACAGGGGATCGTGAAGACGTCGTCTAAGTAGCAGCGTCTCCCTAGGTCATCACAGATCTAGTGAAACTTGCATGTCTACACTTGTTCAGATCACGGTGGAACAGCTTGGAAAGGAGCATAAGCCTGGGGACAGTTCGCTTAGCAGGGATGGCGAGTCGATCCAATGAGCTTCGCTCGGAGATTATGCGCATAACGATTCTCTAGTGTCTAGCCTTTGACGGACTCGCTTACCGATGACCTGGTCCTGTGTTTGCCAATGAACTCTATCATGAGCCGTGACCCTGGTATCCTTGGCTCTGTGGCAAGCTGAAGAAGAGATCTACGCGATCGCAGTTCAGCCTCCGGCAGATCCAACAACGAGTCTCACAGACAGAATTCTCGAGGACGGCGGTGCCCACGGCAGCCGTTGAGTGAGCCCCGCAGGCGCATTCGCAGCGGCACAAGACAGACGGCCTGTGGAGGCGAGGGTCCGCCGTTTTCGCTGCGTCGTTGGACTTTCTTCTCGTCGGCTGGTTCCTTTTCCTCATTTGTCCAAGTGTTCCCCGTGCTCGAGTTGCTTCTTAGCGAACAGCGGCCTCGCACCCCTGCCGGTTCCGAAGCAGCGGCGTCATTTGGGCCTCCGCCCAACCAGAGCCCCCATTCGTCGTCCGACCCAAGCCACGCATGTCGATCTGGTTGCACATGGTCTCGTGGAGCCTGTTTGATCATCCCGGCGTCATCCTCATGATTTCCCATGCAGGTGCCGAGAGTCGGCCTTCCTCATCTGGACCGTTATCGATCGCATCGGCTTTGTTATTCCTTGACTTTCTCCTGTGTGACCCCGTAGAAATGCCGTAAAATCCACGGTCAGGCCGCACACCAGCACAGGCGGCTCTACCAACCCCGGTTGATGACTGCCTTATGCGAAATGAAAGGCGCAAAGGCCCGCCAGTCCGTCTTCTTACCGCCGGTTTCATCTTTTGCCTCACCGTATGTAGTACATCATGCTTATCGGAGGTGGAATAGGGGCCTCTCATTATCCGAGGCCACGCGAGGTCTTTAGACTTTGGATCAAGCCCAGCATCCCGCCATTAGTGAGCAACGGAATTGCTTCACTACTGTGTTGCGCAGGTCAACGATCCGGCGGTCCGAAGAGCCGTCACTGCATGTTTGCACGAAAATGAGATTCGCGTGTTGCTCGAGGGTGGAAAACTCATACGAGCAAACGTCCTGGACTTGCAGGAGGCCTTGACCGCGTCGCCTGTACCTACTGCAGTAGAGTCAGCACGCGCAGGATGCAGCGAGTCTAGCCCGAACAACGGGAGCATTCTCTATTTCAAGGTTGCTAAATGCCCGCTACGAAGTGCATGGCGCACACTAGCCACCAGACAGGATTATTGCCTGTTCTCTTCAGCTTCGATTGAGGGCCTAGGGTGGACCACGTGGCACCGACGTCGCGTGCATGCCCTAACGAAACACTACCTGCAGGCCCTTGTTCCCTGGGTGTCTCTGACCCATTGGACGCGAGACATCGAAAATCCGAGGAACCGATCATGTTGGACAGAGATCGTAGCCACTCGTTACCCAGCTCTGCGGTGCACCTGCCCCAGAACTGACGATGGTGTCAGTTGCAAGTGACATTGTATGTCCAGTGTGCCAGGGCTCCAAGCGATGCAAAGATGATGTGCAACGATCGCCAGGGCGCTTCTTTAGAGCTCGGTGCGTCGCTATGCCCAACCGAGCAAGACGGCCATAACATCATTTCTATGGTGAAGTCGTGCTACTGCACGGTCGACCCACCTTTGCAGTATGGCGCGGTGCTGTCGACGGTGTGTCTCGGCAGGGAATGCATGGGGGCACTTCTGCTGTCGCAACTTGCTCCACGTCGCCCTTCCACTCCCAAGGAGGCCCCGCTCTCGTGCGTAGTTCGAATCTCAACAAGCCGAAGGCCGGAGTAGGAATGGCACTCTTCGGGGCGTCAAGCCAGCTTCTAGAAGTGAGAGAATGCCCGCAGCTCCCCTCGCGGCCAGACTGGAAGGCTGGGATAACAGCACTCCTTTAGGAGGGCTAATCATTTATGCTGCTGTGGTCTAGTATTTCGCCTGGTCAAGGCGCACTATTTGAAAGGCAGTTGCCTTGGAGGCCACGCTTACAGTATTGTCTCGCTTCGTGGGGCGCTCGGCCCTTCACCAAGCAACAGACTTCTGGGCGATAGCGACTCGTACTACTAGGACAAGGGCCAGCCACCCTTCGGCCTTCCAGCTCAGTCTCCGAAGAGGACTCAAGTCACGCGTTCCTGAGCACAGCGCGCATTCGGCCGTTCCATCGATCCTTAATATTTCTAAGCTGCAGGATAGTCCACACTGTTAGAGTTCGAGTGGAAATATCCCAACAAGCCTCGTATTCGGCTACTCATCTCGCTTTCCCCTGCTGATGTCTCCTCTCCTGCCACCAGTGACAGCCTGAGATGTTCCGTCAGATTCCTGGCGACCAGCCCTCCAACAGGCTAGCCCTCCCAGGAGTACCCTATCGGCGATCCATCGCGAACGTTAAAGGCGTAACAGACAAGTCACCGCGAACAATTCAAGCCAGCCGGATCATTTCCCCGCCAATTTTCCACGTGGCAGCCATCCCTGGTAACGGCCACTTCTCGTTCCACTTTTTACGAGCAAGGCCCCTGATCATCCTCGAGCTCGCGGCCGAAGCAGGATCAAGGAGACACAACGGACGGACGCCAGTGAAACTCAGACCATACCACGGTACGTTCTCATCCGGCATCGGTGAGCTCCTCTTTGTTGCCCAGAGCCTGTCCAGGCGCCCACTACTCTTCTCCTGGACGCTTGGGACTTTCCTCGACGTGCGTGTGGGGAGAGTCGTGGAGCCTTGGGTGCCTGGTCAGGAAGAATTTGCTCATGCAACTAGCCTCTTTCACAACGTTTTGGGATTGAAACAAATGCTCAAACGAGCCATGGGCAACAACGCAGGCTTCTCATTTTGTACAACTGCAGCCCACATGGAGGCTCTGCTGACCTGACCATGTCGTCTTACCCTGAATGGTTAAAGTGATCCTGCCGTTTTGAGCACCGGCGGTTGACAACCATGACCGTGCACGGCCTTGATGGCACCCTTGTTCTCACCAAATTCCGGGCAAAATTGGTTAGCAGCCTCCTCAGGGCACGTGGTGCCAAACCCTCACATTGAGACTCGAAACCCCGAAATCCCCGGGTCCCCGAAAGGCCCGCACAAACGGTCGCGCCCATGGCAAGATTAACCGCAAGGCCGGGCAAGAGTCAACTATGTGGGGACTTTGTTCGTCTTCTCAGATGCCTCACCCATGCCCTTCCGGACTGTGTTTGACGTACAGAGTCCCAGAACCGTGCATCAGGATCGGGCCCGGAATTTCGTATTTGTTGCTCCTGTTGCCACCATTATCCCTGGCTGGCAGAGCGACGATGGCTGGCTGAAAGGACTGCGCCGGCTGCGGCATCCAACACCACCCCCGTCGTCAGAAGGTGTTGGGATCGTTGGTGCTTGTCTAGGGCCTTCATTTCCACTGCGTTTATAGCAAACGTGATAAACATCGTTGAAGCATCCAATCAAGGCCAAATGATGCTTGTTCTCCAAGGCCGTGAAGCGCTCGGAAGCCTTGTTACAGGGGATGCAAAGAGATTCATCCTCCAGGGGAGCCAAGTCGGACAGGTCAAGTTGTCAACTGTGTTGGGGGGGACAGGGCTATGCAGAATCTGTCCCCCTGATCGACAAAGACAATCTATCAGGTGCCAGTTCGTCTAATCGCAGTATGGGCCGTCAGACTGACTCCCATCCCCCCATCACGAACACCGAGAAGGATGCAAAGTCTTCGAGCCGAGCCAGGTCCCGGCAAGATAGGGAGTACTCGGTAGTCATCGGCATAATCGTACCTAGGTAAGCAGCAAACACAATGCCAACTCCGGCACTCCATCTCTGTGTACAGTACATTGGTGCCATTCTCTCAGAATTTTGCAAAACCCCCACCTCTTGAGGCCACCACACGAAGCCGCTGACGGCAGACTTGATCGACCTCGGTTTGTTGCGACACGATCTTCTCCCATAGACACCCAGTCAAGTGGAATCGGACTACTGACTCGACAGTGTTGGTCTTCGAACCATGGCTCGAACGAGTATTTGACCAGCCTGAGTTGGATAGCGGCTGTCTCAAGGACTCGCCAGTCCAGGCTCAGTCCCAATCTTTTGAGCGACGAGCGCATGTGCCTGTGGACTAGCCCGACAAGAGCGCTCCCAGTAAAATGATCAATGCCGCCCACACAGAGCTGTCCAGGAGCTCTGTTGCTGGAACCACTGTCATTGGCATAGGAACACCCTCTGCCGGGTTTAGGTTGTGCAACTGTATTTTGGACCCCGACCGCCAGTGGTACGTGACGCTCCGGTCGATGCAGAGGACAGTTGACAATCTACCGTGGTACGCTGCATACGTGTCTTCCTGCCTTCCGCAAGAGGGAGGAATGAGATGATTTGCGCTCGAGACGAGACGGTCTCGATGGTTGATCATTGCGATCAGCTGTCGATCAGCTGTCGATCCTGCCCCCACCGTTACACACAGGCTTGCCTCGCTGGAAGACTGGAAGCATCAGAGATAAGGCTGAATCACGTGCCTCACCCACCTCAGCATCGCCGGCACTCGTTACGGTGGGTTCGTATGGGTTCGTATGGGGTAGGGTCAGCTACCTGAAGGGAGGAAGCTTTCGCCCGATCAGCGTACCTCTTGGTCTATCCCCCAACGACTGTGCCGTCCTTATTGTGAGTACGTGGTGTACACGCTATGGGCAGATCCAGCAGCGTGTCTCTGTTGTTCACCCATTGTCCGTGACAAGCGCATCAGGTCTGGACTTGTGCGAGGCAAACAAGACCGCACGTAGCTGCCGCACCCCATTCTGGCATTGGATTCAGAGTTTCACAATGGGTAGCCTGATTAGCCGCGTCCTTTTGCTGAGTGAAGTAGCCCAACTTCGCCCGGTGAGTTCTTTTTGATCCTGAAAAACCCATCCCCAGTCTAGACACATCAGTGGTGGTTTGGCCGCGCAGCCAGCAGAAGTCAGGCACGACGTAACTTGCGCATCAAGTTGTTGTGAATGCGATGCACAAAACAGCAACTACTTCGCAGGAGTGCAGGAGGGTGCTGGGTGGGTATGTGACCATGTCGTCGTGGTTGCCCCGCAACGTCTGAGTAAATAAAGATCCCTCCATCCGCCCCAAATGCCATTTGTGTACCGCATCTCTAACGTTTGCTGCGCCATTGCTAGCGAGTACCTCAGTCCTTCTTGCCTTGGGCTTTTTGTTATTGTCCTGGAATGTTCCTTCCGCAGCTATCCCAGTAAGTCTCAGATTGCGCTTGCTTTCTTATTCGCAAACCATCGACGAGGCAAGCGCCATGGCCGTCGAACTTGCCGACAATGACAAGTACGAAGTCAAAGAGATCATTGGTAGCTTCACCCCTCTCCGTAGTTTGCCTACCGTCACTGACACCGCCCAGGCCGTGGCGCCTTTGGAATTATCCGCAAAGTACACCGGAAACAGGATGGACATGTACGCCTCTCTGCCGTGGAAGTGCCCATGGTCTATACTGACAGTCCCCAGATCCTGTGCCGCAAAGAGATCAATTACCTCAAGATGTCTCAGAAGGAGCGCGACCAGTTGCACGCCGAGTTCTCCATCCTGTCCTCCCTCAACCATCCAAACATTGTCGGCTACTTCCACCGCGAACACCTCAAACAGACGCAGGAGTTGTACCTCTACATGGAATATTGCGGCGGCGGCGACTTGGGCACGGTGATTAAAGACTTGAAGCGGAACAAGGAGTACGCCAAGGAAGAATTCGTCTGGAGGATTTTCAGCCAGATCGTGACCGCCCTCTACCGGTGCCACTATGGCGTCGACCCCCCTGAAGCCGGCAGCGATTTTTCCAGACAGGTCCTCCCTCCCTCCAACAAAGGCAAGATGATCCTTCATCGGGACCTCAAACCGGAGAACATCTTCCTCGGCGCGGACCAATCCGTCAAGTTAGGTGACTTTGGGTTGTCGAAGATGATTCAGTCGCATGATTTTGCCTCGACCTATGTCGGGACCCCCTTCTACATGTCACCAGAGATCTGTGCTGGAGAGAAGTACACTCTACACTCAGACATATGGTCGCTAGGGTGCATCATGTACGAACTCTGCACCAAGGAACCGCCGTTCAACGCCAACACCCACCTGCAGCTTGTTCAGCGAATCCGCAAAGGAGACTTCCAACCCATCCCAGACATATATTCCAAGGATCTCGCCAATGTCATTGCGCATTGTCTGAAGACAAATCAGAGACAACGCCCAGATACCAGTTCGCTGTTAACAGTGCCGTATATCTGGCTCGCCCGCAGGCAACAAGAGATGGTCGCGCTTGGCCAAGAGTTGAAGACACGGGAGGAGGTCGCAGAGCACAAGATTAAACAAGCGGAAGAAAGACTCTCGGCGCTTGAAGCCGATCGAGCTGTGCTGAAACATGAAATTGACTCTCAGCTTCGCCGCGAGTGGGAACTCAAAGCTCGACTCGAAATTGACAGACAAGTTCAAATGGAGCTGGAGAGGCTTCGCAGGAAGTTCGACAAGGAGGTCGAAGAGCGCGCCGCCCAAGTTTTGGCTAAACAGAAACACTTAACTGAAGGTTCGGCGCTGAGAGAGATTCGCAATCCTCCAGGCCCAGTCTACAACAAAGAGAACTTGAACCCGAGCTCGTCCTTGAACACTACTGGCGAGGACGACTTCCCGTCGACAACCGATATCACCGACTTGTCTGACCTCTCAATCCATTCGCCAGAAACTTCCACGAAGCCGCCGCCCAAGAAGGCGAAAACTCCCTTCGCCAGATCCAAGACGACATTTGATTCACCAGTCGATGTGCAAATGTCCGAACCGTCCCCTATGTCCATCTCATCTCTCGCGCTGTCACCTCGCAGGAACGCCACGGCGCAAGCGACCGCCAACACCACGGTCACTGTTGCGGGGGTAAAGAACATCTTCGCTGAAGCGGCACGTCAGAAGGCTCGGTGGGAACCGCGATTGGCGTACTCCTCCGACGAGGAAAATATTAATCCTGCTGACGACTCTGACGATGATGAGTTCCCGGACTTACATAGTCCTACGAGACCGAAAGCGAAGAAAGTAGACACCGATCCTTTTAAGAATCCCCTACCATTGAAGAATCGGCCGGTTATCGCAAGACAGAATACCACGGCGACCATGCAGAAATTGGTCACAAAGCCGTCATTGTTCCCGTCGAGTAACACAGCTGCCCAAGTGAGAGCGGGAATGGCTTCGGGAAATATTGCCAACGCCGTCAAAGGTATTCCGCGGAATGCCACGGACGGTGACCTCAAATCTACCGCAATCAAGGCTACGAGCCCTAACCGACGTCTCAGCAAGATCCCAAGTCGGCATGACCTGAGGGAACATGCCATTGCGGAAGAGGGGAGCACGAGCCCTCTGAGACGAGCAGCAACCATAGGCGGCGGCCTTCGCAGCAAACTCGCAGGCGGTAACGATTCTGCGGGTGGTTTGGGCGTTGCAGGACGGACACGGGTCGAACTGCACCAAGCGCGTGCCGGAGGCGTACCGGCAAAGGCGAGGTTTCCTGAAAAGGACCTGCCTCCTGTTCCGATTTGGGACCCAGAGATTTGTGGAGACGAGATGCCAAGTCCATTCTTGAAGAAGGACGTCAAGCAAATCCGGCTTATACGATGATGAGGGGGCCTTCGTCACGCAGAGGTCGAATACAGACGACGAACTGACGACCATCATGTGTCAACGAATGTATCACTCTGATGGCCCGCAGGCGGATGAATGACAGCTGTCATGACCCGGCGTCCTTGCCGCCATCCGGTTTCTGACGAGGAGTGTCTGGTCGCCGAGTTGAGAAACAACTAGTGTCAGCTTGTGTGCAGGATAAGCATGCTGCTTCGACTCAAGGCGAACTTAGCCCGATAGCGACGATGTCATCCCATCTCTATGTGTACAGACTTTTCGAGAAGCTTTCTTTTGTTTGGGAAAAACGGGGGGTTTGGAATTTGTTTGGAAAACCTTGCAGACGACTTTCTTTGGTGCGAGCATAGCGGACTGGATAGCCTGGTGCAAGAAGCCGACGGGGACGTGAACTATGAGCTTGGCGAACGAGGCATGATTGCTCACTATGACTGGAATAGATGACGTTCAATTCAATCTAGTGAGGAGGATAGAGATTCCAGTATGCTGTGTATGTGTCTGTGATCACTCGGAGGGGTGCCACCTCGTCTTGAGTCAGGCCACTGGTGACCACAAAACGGGATGCTCAAATGCCTTAATCGACATCAACTCTTAGCTGAGCAAGGGGTGGGTATCACCGCCGCCAGAGCAAGCACACCTCTCCAAGAGACTCTTTGGGTTTGGACGTCTTCTGACGACCGGACAATGCAAACTGGTCTGAACCACTGTTCAGTCCAATCATCAAAGTAGTACATCCATACGTCGCCGACGAGAGAGGAGATGAGACGGGTGGAGATTGTTTCTTCGCTGCGGCGGGGGAGGGCTGCGGGATGGGTGGCGGACATAACTAATAAAGAAGAACGATCGATGATATTATGCATCCTCATCTTCGAGCTCCTCGATCTCGACGTGCCGCCTGGGTCTCTGGACTGTCTCGACCTCAGGCCGGGCGTTGTCATCCATTGGATTAGCCGTGTGCTGGTCTTGCATTTCTAATTCTCGCAGAAAGCGTGCTTCTTCCTCGGCGAGCCTCCTTGCATTCTCCTCATCTTCGGTTGGTCCTGCCGACTCCCGTGCGTCATTTGTGCGTCCTAGGTATCCCTCCGCCTCTAGTCGGTCCATCTCCTCAGGCTCGAGCAACCGACCTGTAGGTCCTCCTTTGGCGGCTTGCTGCTTTTTACGGACAACATCTGGCACGAACCTGTTGACGGCTTCTTTGCGCAGATCACGGATCTGGGGAGCACTTTCGTATGTCGTCTTCAACACTGGCGCAGAGCCTGGTTTCGGCGGAAGTGCGGTATTCGGCCGTGCGGCGTGGTTCTCGTCCTCGCTGCGCGGGAAGTAGCGTCTGGATTCTCTCGGAAGGGGCGGCGGAGTGTCTTCTGGCATAGGAATACGCCGAACAGAGTCGTCTGTGTCGCTTCCTGAGGACTCTCGTCGCTGATAATGTTTGCGCTCGCCATCGTGCCGCCTCTTGCCCAAGAGGTTATTATTGCCATCGCCTTCTCTTCTTCGCTGTCCCCCACCGAAGTTTGGTGCTTTCTCGCCCAGCGACTCTCGTGCCTTCCTAATGGCTTTCAGGTCTCGCTCAAGGTCTTGTAGAATCGCTCTTTCGCGAGGTTTGATGTCGCCGGCGGCCTCAAGAGCCTTGATGTCATCGATCTGGCGCTGAATGCGCTCGGGGTTTCGACGGGCTAGTTTTTCATTGCGTCTCGCCTGCAGTTCCGCTCGACTCTTTTTCAGCTGCTTCGCCTTTTCAAGCTTTCGCTGCTGCTGTGCAGGATTGAGCGATCTTTCTTTGTCCTTGGCCATCGCGGCGGCGGAACGCGGACTTGCAAGACACGCGCTCGTCTGGGTATGGGACTAGATAGTTGATCGTGCTGGGCCTCGGGAGCTGCACCACGACGTCAGATGCCCAAAAAAATCGGGGAATTAGTGTTCGATCCGTCTGCAGCAAATTTCACACCCATGAAACGTTGGGTCTCACCGGTCAGGAGCAGACGAATCCCGACAAGCAGGTTCTCCTCTGCGGGCTGCAGGGTGAAGATCAGAGGAGGGTGCAGAGAGCTGGGTAGCCTGCAGTAGTCTCGCAGTGGTGCACGCAGCTACGCTGTCCAGAACAGCAACTCCAGCTTGGAGGGACCCGAGAAACGAGCCTCTGCAGGCCGAATGGAAATTGAGCTCTCTCGGCTGTCACAGGCCGTGCTACACGGGCGTCTGAGTGACGGCCTGCATGAACTCAATGCGGCCCGTGGTAATTGGTGTTCATGTGGAAAATTGTCGATGCAGAAGAGACTCGCAAGGCCACTGTCGTTGCAATGTGAAGGGAGCTTCAAGTATCTCACAGACGGCACAGCTCCCACGCTCCCACCTCGCCCACCACTTCCGTCGCTGTGATTTCGGATTGTGGTCAAATCAAGAGACAACAGCTACACCCTCGTCTCGGCCCTCCGTTGCTACTCGTTCTCTGCCATCGTGCCCCACGAATTTGACCCTCCTCTCCTCCTCAAACGCATCGTTACGCAGCCAATGGCACCCTTTGTTCCCCCCCATCCCACCAAATACACAGAGCCATGGAGGCCAGTCACCTGCTGCTCACAGTAGCCAGGCACTAGACTGACCGTTGAAGGTACTCGACACTAAAAGTCAAGTTACAACAATAGCCGCGCTCCTCCTTTCCTCTCCTCTCCCTTCAGCTTCTGGGTCGGCTCAACTCAGCTTCGACCTTCTCCTTTCTCGTGCGTGTACGTGCGTGGTATCCATTCATTCTTACTCGCATGGTCATCGTTGCAGGCGATGAAACATTCTTCCTCCTCAGCCGTCTCGACCGTTACAGTCCCCGCTCCCCGTTCCGCATCCGCGCCTAGTCTCTAACTTGTTGCTTTGTTACCCGCCGTCTTCGACTGCTACCGCTGTCCCGACGACCGTCCTACCCCTCTTGGCCTAACCCCCCGGCTCCAGCGCTGCTCATCTTTAAAAACAAGCAGGACACAAGCGCAGCCGCCAGAGTCTGAGGCCGACCAGAATCGGGCGGGCTCGTTTGACAAGGAGAGATTACGAGCGCTTCGCCAAACCCTGAGGCTCTGCGGTGGCCAGCGACGCGCTCGATTGATACGCTCAAGCTACAATGACCAGGCTCATCCCGACTGCCATATCTCGCAGCTCGTTCGCTGTCTGGTGTGTCTTGCACCACTCTTGACGGCACCTCGCAAACCTATCAGCTTCTCAGAATTGCTATGTGCCGTTTGACCATCACGGGTACCTGTCGAAGTTCATCTGCCACAACGCCTAGATTGGTCGCTTTCACGACTGCCTCTGTTGTCCGCTCGGGACGTCCATGTCCGCGCCTCAGTCAGTCGCCGGTTCTGCTCTGGGCGTGTTTACTCAAGCCGAACTGTTGACCCTCCAACACCAGCAGCAACTCATGGCCCAAAGAAGCCACCAAGGCGGCGGTCCGCCTGACCGTGGTCGTGGCGCTAGCAGGCAGTCGCAGCCTAGCTCCCGTGCGGTCAGTGCGGCCAGCAGTCAAAGCATGCAAGGTCGCATTATGCTGGATCCCCACAGTCTGCAAGCTCTGCATGCGCATCTGGAGAATGTCATGAGGACCATTCAGCGGCGCATTGAAGAGGTACGAACACTACCGTGAAGAAACTGGGACGTGGGCTAACGTGGTTATCTAGCTCGAAGACGCGACAGAGCAGTCTGTGAGAAACTCCACTGGTCGAGCGGGAAATTCCATTCAAAATGCAGACAATGAAATCGCCAGAATGCGCCGAATCATGCAGGAGATAGACAAACTCGAAGAAGAATTCCAGAAGATCAAGCGGATCCGAGACAAAATCAAGGCCATCAGAAACAACGTCGATCAGCTGAGCGAAAAACTCGACCGCAGTCGCCAAAGCGGCCATGGCTCTGGGGGAGGCAGACGACGATAAAATCCCACGCCGTTCCGCAGAGAATCCCGGATTCCCGGATGCGTACGATCAACAACCATACGGAGGGCTGCCGGGACAGTCACAACGGACCCGTTCCCCTGTTTCCGACATTCGACGGTGCTCGAAATTGTGGTTCTACTCCCTACCACCACCCTCAGATTTCAATATTGTCTTATCACTTTCCTTTTCGACGGCGAAGGCAGAGATGGAAGCCTCACGGCTGGTCATGGATTTATGAACTCATGTTTGATGAACTGTACGAGTATTGCGGGGTAATTTGTTGCCGTATTACACCAAATATTTGCCTTTTCCCGGCGTTGGAGGACGTGCCGATGACGAGTCTGTGCATTTGACTGGCTGACATGAACCCGGTATTTTGGAGGCTTTGATGTGATTATAGTCATGCTAGAGGTGTCGAGGCTCACGCCAACAAAGAGACACATTCGGGCACGGTAATCTCTGGAAGCAAGAGCGGCGAAACCAGACGATCGACGGTCGACTTTATGAAATGGTGATGATCATCCATCCTTCGCACTGGGCTTTAATTTCGCTTTATCCGCCCGATCCCGCTTCATTCCCACTGGAAATCGTTTGACGGTCTCGCATCTGTGGCACTTGATCTCGAAGACATCTGCCCACACTTTCTCGCCATTCTTGCTTGGGTTGGAGATAGATTCGCTGCTCGTCATTCCTGGAATGAGGAGAGCGTCGCAACGCTTGCAGATGGAATGCTTCACCTTGGGCGAGAGGCGGATTTGGGATTTTCGGGACACTCCCCGAACATGCATGAGAAGTCGGCTTGCATCATCCGATTTCGGTGGGCGTGTATGCCCGGCGGCCATCGAGGTGCCTTTACTGGCGTTTGATCTAGGTTTCTCAATCGAGGCTCTGGTGCTCGCTGTGGCTAAATAGGATGCAGCCTGGTAAAGGAATGAGAGTCTCGAGTGTAGATGTTTCTGAGGGACGCCGGGCCCGCCACCCTTGGACGACTTGTCTTTAGCCATTCGGAGAATACTGTGGCTGATATTCCATGTGGCTAATGTTCATACTTGTCCTCCTTGGAGCGATGTTTGCGGATGAAGCAGCCATAATTTCACAACCAAACAAACCCAACCCTCCAGGTACGAACCACGTGAACAAGGCTGTAGCTGACTAAGCATAGTCTTGGCGATTTTGCGCGACTGCCTTTTGGCTCGCCCCTTCGGCGCCGCCGCAAAACATTCCCGCCGCAGGCATTCATCTCTTCCTCACTTCTTCGTCTCCGACTCATCCTTCTCTTTACCTTCTCATCAACCAACTCGCATTGCGATTCCCACTGACATCGGCTGTGTCATCGAAGGTTAAGCGCTTTCATCCTTCCGACCTTTTCAACCACCCCTTGGTCTCCCCTCACCCTCTCATCCACAACCGGCGACGTCACCTTTCAGCCTCACCTCCATTTCACCCACCATGTCTGCCGAAGAGGATCTCATTGACTACTCCGACGAGGAGCTCCAGGCACCCGAGGCGCCGGCCGCAGGTGCTACAAATGGCGCCGCGAAAAAGGGTGATCTAACAGTCAGCGGAGGGAAAACAACCGACAAAGGAAAAGGCAGTTACGTCGGCATCCACTCAACCGGCTTCAGAGACTTCCTACTCAAGGGCGAGCTGCTCCGAGCCATCACCGACTGCGGTTTCGAACATCCATCGGAGGGTTAGTCATTCATCCATCCCTGCAAGCAAGACATATATCCACCCTCCTGGTTCTTCCTGCTGCGAGCGCGTCCGTCCATCTCCAAACAAGAAAAGAAGAGAAAAGCAAGATAAGCAAGATACTTGAGAGAGTACTTCTCTCCGCGGATGCGATAGTTTCCGGCCAGTGGTATTACGGTCGAGAAAGGCGGGCAATAAAATGCCACAGTCTGATGTCGTCAACCGGCACCTCTTTCAAGGAAGTCGCAATTCCAGGACATTGTTGGCGACAGCAGAATTTTCCTGGGTGCATTTCCGAGTTGGCATGCTGAGAATTGCTGCCAAACACGGTTGCGCGGCGCCTGACAACAGCCAAAGCTATGTTGTGAATCCGCAGCACGAGGGCTGTCCTGGAGTCGAATTGCTGGTGGCGCGGTAAAAGAGCCACCAAAGAGGTGGAATGGATAGACTGCGCTTGCTACATCTGGATTGCACATGTTCGGGAGATGGACGGACCGACCTGCGATGCTCTTTTGTCGTCTTCACACATTCATTTTCGAACAAAGTCTAACATCATCGATATCCTGCAGTCCAACAAAAGTGTATCCCACAGGCTCTCCTCAGTGTCGACATTCTCTGTCAAGCCAAGTCTGGTCTTGGTAAGACGGCGGTCTTCGTCCTGACCACTCTGCACCAACTGGAACCCGTTCCTGGCGAATGTTCAGTGCTGGTCATGTGTCATACTCGAGAACTCGCGTATCAGATCAAGAATGAATACGCGCGTTTCAGCAAGTATCTGCCTGATGTGAAGACGGCAGTCTTCTACGGCGGTACACCGATCCAGAAAGACATCGAACTTCTCAAAAACAAGGAGTCCTTCCCCAACATCATTGTCGGCACTCCTGGTCGTCTCAATGCTCTTGTCCGCGACAAATACCTCTCACTACGCAATGTCAAGGCTTTCGTGCTCGATGAATGCGACAAAATGCTCGACCAGATCGGTAAGTGATAGCACCGTCTTCCACAGTCGCTTTATATCTGACACGGGAGCCACAGACATGCGCCGCGACGTCCAAGAAATCTTCCGAGCCACTCCTACGGAGAAGCAGGTCATGATGTTCAGCGCCACTCTTCCTCAGGAGATTCGACCTATTTGCCGGAAGTTCATGAGGAATCCTCTCGAGGTCTTCGTTGACGATGAGACGAAGCTTACCCTCCACGGCCTTCAACAATATTCCATCAAGCTCAGTGAAGGCGAGAAGAACCGCAAGCTCAACGACTTGCTCGACAGCCTCGAATTCAATCAGGTCATAATCTTTGTCAAAAGCACACTTCGTGCAACTGAGCTCGACAAGTTGCTTCGAGAGTGCAATTTCCCGAGCATTGCAGTCCACTCTGGTGTCAGTCAAGAAGAGCGGTAAGTCTACAGCAAACTCGAGTTCTCCACCATTCTAACATTCTATTCAGAATCAAGCGTTACAAAGAGTTCAAGGAATTCAACAAACGTATCTGCGTTGCCACCGATGTCTTCGGCCGTGGTATTGATATCGAACGTATCAACCTTGCCATCAACTACGACCTGCCCGCTGATGCTGATTCGTACCTGCATCGTGTGGGTCGCGCTGGTCGATTCGGAACCAAAGGGCTCAGTATCAGCTTCGTCAGCAGCGAGCAGGACGAGCAGGTGCTTAAGGAGATTGAAAAGAGATTCGATGCCCAGGTGCCGGCTTATCCGGAGGGTGGCGTCGACTCAAGCACCTACATGGCGTCTTAGGGCTAGAAAGGGTGGAACTAGGAGTGACATTTCGTGCCGGTGAACAGAGAGAGTTGTAGGCCAACGTCACTATTGATGTATGCTGTATTACCAAGTTGCTGGAAGGGAATTCAGGTTCAGGGCACGAAAATGGGAACCACAATTCAGATTGATCACTACACGAGAGCCTGCATAACCAGAGCTAGTCTTTGCTTGCAAGACTCTTGAATTGAAAAGCGATATTGATATTGTCATCGAACATTCCTACTTCTTTCGGTATTGGATCCCGTCGTTCGCCTGTTCCCGCTTCGGTGACGGCTAGGACGAGAGCTACGAGGTAGTAGCAACAGGATTGATGAACCAGAATGGCATGAATCGTCCGATGTCATGTATATTGTCCTGGCGTCACGTCTAGTCTATCTGGGACGAAGGACGTCTATATAATGTGAATATGTATGTACCTCTTCTCGCGCTCCCTCTCTCCCTCTTTGCGGCTCCCGCGAGAAAATCCAGGACACCCACCCCTGGCTTCGCGGCAGTTTACGCATCCAGCTTCAACTTCTCCAGCAACCGATCGATCTTGCCTAGCAGGATCTGGTAATCCACCGCCATGGCTGCGAATTCATCGCCGGCCAATTCGCCGTCGAGGGTGCGGACGGCCCCTGACGCGAGCAGGGATTGGATGGATTGCTGGTCTGGATTGGCGTCGGGAGTGGGGTCGAGGACTGTAGAGGGCGCTGAGGCAGCGGATCCGCTGCTTGGGGTTGAGGTCGGGTTCGGGACAGAAGACGATGCTGTTGAGGATGTCGGGGTCGGTGCTGCCGTAGAGGTCGAGGCGGAGGACATGTCGACGCCTTCGTCCTCGTGTAGGTGTCTTGGCTCGCGCTCGGCTCCCCAGCGGGGCAGCGACATTGGCGGGTTCACATGCGTCTCCTCTGCACCATTCTTCGTCTGCTCTCGAGGCTGGGACTGAGACTGCGACTGGGCGACCGCCTCCGCTATGGCGGCCTCCTCGTCCATGACATCCTCGAGCCCAGAATCCTCAAACCGGAGCCGAAACCGCTCGCTTAGATAATACCGAATATCATCGAGCAATTCGATGCTGTCGGTTTCTTCTCTGCGAGTGATCCGCTCGGCGCTCTCTTTGACCAGCTCCGCGAATTCGGGCGTGTCGATGAAGGTTTCCAAACGATAGGCAATATACCGGGCGGCGAATTCTTCGAGGCGCTGGACCCGCGTGAGCCAGGCCGCACGGAGAATTTCGTAAATGTCTATTTCGTCGTCGTCTGCAGGTTGGGAGTCATTGAGGCCATTCGGCATCGTTTTGGACTGTGACTGTGGTTGCGACCTGGATCCGTTCTCGTAGTCATTGATTTCCGTTGACAAGGCCGTGGAGGCGGGCACCGCAACTGCACTGCCATTGCCCAAGGAACTAATCACCAGTGCGGCTTTGGCCTTGACCTTCTCAAGAAACAGCATGTCCGCCGCAAAAAGTACGTCCACAGCAATGTCTAGTCCAAAGTCGGCCTTCTCGGTATACAAGAACGTTAGAATGATCTCGAGCACAGCGGGCGAGCAGTCTATCGAGACGATCTGGAGGTGTTGCGTCGATTGGGCTTCCAGGAAAGATGATGAGAACATCGTGTTGAAATATTCTGAGCGTATGAGCATGGCCTTGTGGGCGGGGTAGATTTTCGAGCGTCGCGGCTTGCGTGTGCGGGACGGCGAGCGCGACCGGTCTGAGTGAGAGACGGGGATGCCAAGGGCGTTGGTGGAAGATTGTCGGGGCTCGTTCTTGGTTGGTTCGGGAACGTGTCCTTCATCTTCGGCTTCTTCTTCGTCCTCGTCGGCGCGGAGGAGGATGTCTGCGAAGATGCCGTTGTCACGGTCCCACTTGATGTCGTCGGCCCGGGAAGTTTCAACGTCGATGGCGTGTTTCAGTACGTTGTCGCGGAACCATTGTTCCAGTTGGTCGCGGCCCCTTTGTACGTCATCTTGGCGTCTTTGTCGTGCTAGTCGACGGTCATTGCTGTTGAGGATCAATTGCGATAGGCTTTGGATTTCCAGATGCTTGCTGATCCGGTCCACGCCGGCCAGAATTTCCGAATCGGTGAAACCGGTGCCTGGACCACCTCCGAGATCTCGTGGGACCTCTCCGAGATATAAGTGCTTCAACGCGATTGCGAGCGATTGCGGTGGTATTGTGGGTGCTGGTTTCCAGACTTTGGTCTCTGGTGCTTGAGCGAGTTTTGTCCGGAAGTATGGTGACCGGGCTGAGAGGATGAACTTGTGCAGATGGAATGATTCGCTAGTGGTGATGACTGTGATGTCGTATGTCTTGGGATGCTCTCTGGTCAGTAATGAGACAAGATGTGACGCCAATGGCTGTAAAGGGTCTGTAGTTTTCGAGTAGTCGTATTGTAGTAGCAAGTTTCGTATTCGGTCGTTCAATGCGTTATATAGACATCTACGACAGAGTCAGCATGTCGTGGCGCGCCCTCGAAGTTGACTCGAGCGGTACCTTTCGCCTTGGAATGTATCACGCTCGCACAGTGCGCCAGACTCGAGCAATAACTGCACAACCTCATAATGTCCACACAAGCTAGCCTTCCCGAAGTCAGCAAATGCTCCACCGACAAATATTGCGGGGTGGCGACTGGCAACGTCCACGATCCGGGAAACAAGACATACCAGAATCAAAGGCGTGTAATCGTACTGATCCTTTGCATTAATATTCGTACCCTCCTGGATCATCTCCTGACAGACTTTAAGGTCACCTCGTCTGCAGGCATTGCATAATTTCTGGAAGTTGACACTGAAATCGAGGGGATTGTCTTCCTTCAGGATCCCCTCTTCGATCAATCTCCTCTCGTCGAACAAGTTGCGCTCGAGTTGGTCCTTGCGGAGGAGTCCATCGGTCGTCATCGTATCAACTCTGCAGGGGAAGGGAAATAGAACCCAGTGGCAACGGCAGGCCGTGGAGGAATCGAGAAAAAGAGGAACGGAAAGAAGCTCAACCGTTCGTCACATCGATGCATCCTCGGCGTTAAGATTAGATTAGATCCGGCCAACATTGATCGCCTTAGCGCAATTGCTCGCCTCCCGCAGCCCACATTCAGCCTCGCTTTGAATTTTGGCAAGGCTGTGCCCAAATTTCACTCGACCCTGGTCTACCACAGCGTATTTCGTCCTGGAGCCACCCCAGCCCTCACCCTCTCGCCCGAACAAGAGAGGTGTTACCCGCACTGCGATATCACCTACAACGATTTTTCCTCGCCCAGTATGACTGAACAAGATGGCTTCCTCCACCTCAGCCGCCCTCTGGGTCCCGCCGCAGTCGGCGCACAACCCACCACAGCGCCTCTTCGAGTCGTGATCCAGCCGCAAGTACGTTCAGTTCCGGGGAACAGAGTTACATGAATACAGCACATCGACGGATGCTGATACTGACGCTAATACCAATGTCTACAGGCCCTCTTCTCGATCCTCGACCACTGCCTTCGCCGCCCTCCAGACCAACAACGTGTCATCGGCACCTTACTGGGCACGAGGTCCGATGCAGATGAATCCCAGGTGGTGGTGCACTCATCTTTTGCCGTCTCGCACACCGAAACAACCGACCAGGTCGAAGTCGACATGGAATATCAGAAGGCGATGCTTGCTCTGCACCTGCGCGCAAACCCCAAGGAAGTGCTGGTCGGATGGTACGCGACGAGTTCGGAACTGAACACCTTTTCCGCCTTGATCCAGAACCACTACAGCAGCCAGGGCGAGGGCACGTATCCATATCCAGCCGTGCACATCACAGTTTCGACTCAGCCGGGCCAGGACGTCGAGGTCAGGACATATATTTCGTCCCCCGTGGGCGTCAGTCCTGAACGGGCGGCTGATTCCGCGGCGTTCATTCCGATACCTTACACGGTGAATTACAGCGAGGCCGACCGCGCGGGGCTAGAGGCCGTGGAGTCTGCAAAGGACACTGAGAGCAGGACGGCGACGATCTTCACCGAAATCGAGAGTCTCGAAAAATCACTTGAAGATACGCTGGGCATGCTGGATCGAGTGGCCAAGTACGTGGAGAATGTCATTGAGGAGGAGGCGGAGCCGTCTACCGCGTTGGGGCAGTTCCTGCTCAACACACTGGCTCTGGCGCCGAAGGTCGACCCCGCCGAGATTGAAAAGGACTTCAACAACCACATCCAGGACGTGCTCACCGTCTCATACCTCGCCAATATGATCCGAACACAGATGGATCTGTCGAACAGGCTAGCGACCGCGCAATTGACCATGGGTGGTGGCGAAGGTGGACAACAAAGTGACAACAAGGAAGGGCGGGGCGACCGAAGACAGAATAGACAAGGTGGACAGCAGAGACAGAACAGAGCAGAGAGTTTCTCGATGGCCTAAATTTGGAGACATGTGCGGCGCGAGCAGCGATCTTCATTCGGGCAACTATGGGAAACTGACTTGAGCTATCGGCGGCAATGTTCACCGGACGTGTCAGAAGTGGTGCGGAGGAGCATGCTTCTGCAAGCATGTGGCATTTTACCGATTCGAAGTGGTGAACGAGTGGCTCAGATCGAGCGATGCTCGTCCCAAAGCTCATGGTGGTTGCTTTGGTGCAGAAATGACGTGGAACGCTCGGTCCAGCCATACCCTGCTCGAGGGAAGAGGGTCAAAAGTATTCATGCATGCTGGAATATGCTTGCACAGATAGATCACCCAGTCAAATCTGGGTTCATGAATGAGCCAATAACGGCCGTGTGATTCTTCGGTCTGGCTTGTTGCTCGACGTACTCTTTGGGTGGTTGAGCAAGCGAACCGATGCTTCCCACGTAGAGGACGCGGGGAGATTTCAGTCCTAGGCTGCTGTTTCCAGATGAACAGACACATAGTTGTTTTCCGTTTCAGGTGGTGTCATGGTGAATGGGCGACGGAAGACCAGCACTCCAAGTACTCCAGTCCGGGCTCCCACAGAGAGACTATGCAGGGAGATAAGTTCCAAACGGCGCTGCTGTCGCGAATGGTGAGGCGCGAGGAACGCTCAAGCTCATGCTGCAAGTGAACCACGGATGAGGGTCAGACCCCATCCCCCTCTCTCGCCCGTTTTGACAGGGACTTGCATCCAAGATCCTGCTTCGGGCTTCAGAAGAAAGATCTTTCCTTCAAGGGCCCTCCTTCAACCCAGATCACTTCTCGCCCTCTTGATCGCCCTCTCCTCCCCATCATCGTCGCTCCGGGCCCCGGGGGTCTTCTCCTTCCCAGCGGCATTGAGCGGACCAACGCCCTCGGGCTCCTCTCTGTCCCTCTTCCTCCGCCGACCTCTCCCTCTCCCCTTCCCCTTGCCCGTGCCTTCCTCCCCGACAACCTCACCAAGATTGACCAAATCGCCGACCGCCAACTTGGTCCCCTCGCGCCCTTCATTGGTATCGAAAAGCTTCTTCTTGTTGTCGATGTCCCGCTTCTTCTTGAACATCTCCTGGACTCTTCCCAGCTTGATTGAATCCCGCCGCAGCACGAACTCAAAGTCGGAGAGTTTGAGTTTCGCGCGCCCCGAGTATGTCGCGATGGAGACGGCGTCATGGCACGTCTCGATGATGAAGTCCGTGAGCATTTCGTCCAGCACGCGTAATGTTTCGGGAAAGGGTTGTGTGAAAGGCGTAGGCGGGTGGGTTGTGTTGGGCGTGTTGGGTGCGGAGAGGTATTGACGGGAGGACGAACCCAGCGGGTGGACGATGTCCGGGTGGGTGGGTGCGCCGTAGGCGTAGAGGAGGGAAGAGAGCTCCGGGCCAAAGTTCAGGTTGCCCTTGTGCCGGCCAGCGCGGGCGCGTGGTTCCATTATGGCGAACCGAGAGCAGGCGAGGGAAAGGACGAGATGAAGATGGAGTGTTGTCTGGGTTGATCGAAGGCCGTCTCAAGAACCATACGAGGAGGCGAGAAGTAGGTGGAGAGAGACTAAACCGTACTCATACCCGTATGAGGCGCAACTGACGAGAAGGTATAGCGCAGGAGCACCCTCTTAAAGTGACTTCTCGACCAAGAGTCATGTGGCAACACAGTGCAGTGAAGCGACCACATTAATTAATTCCTGGCACGCTGCGACGGAAGAACCAAGGCTGAAACAGGCGACAGGCGTCAGGCTTGGGGTGGGTGGATGGGCGTTTCGAGCCGCCAAGCAGAAAACGGCGGGCTAAGCGAACTCTCCGCTTGTGGCTCCGGAGCAACTCTCATTAAACCACGTTTCAACATTCCCTTTCTCGAGGACGAGGCCATCTGTCTCAGTTTTACAGTCAATCAGACTCAGTCCTTCAAGATCCTGCGCATTGAACGTCCCGCCCTCAACTCGTCCGTTCGCTCAAGAGTTGCCTCGCGTTCTTTTCTCATGTCTTGATCTCTTCAACGTCTGGTGGAACAGAAAGCAATTGCGGCCAAGATGGTATGTTCTTCCGCCGTCTACTTTTTGGCTCGCAAGCAAAGAGCAAGGACCTCCACGCAGAGGCCGAAGCATACAGACCGATGTTGTTCAGTTGCAGACACCGACTAACTCGTGGGCCCCGAAATCACAGACGGCAATATTCAACTTCCAGTCTCTCCTTCTTGTGATCATCCTGCTCATCTGCACGTCTACATATGTGCACTCGATGGCGCCTTCTCTCATGGACCGGAATAAAGATGGGTAAGTCCTCCGTCTTCTGGCGAACCCCCTGTCCCAAGCTCTGGGCTCCTGCCTACAGACAGACTTTTGTTTAAATGTCAGAATCGCGGTTGGGAAGTGTGCTAATACCTCCTCCTCATGAGCAGAGCGCTGGGGGTATTCTGGAAATGCGCACGCATAGGGGAACGGCTCAGTCCGTATGTTAGTATTATCTGTATTGCTATGGCGGTAAGTGTTGACCACGCCATGTACTATCTTCCTGAAATGGCACAATTCCCGGTCCCCAAAGCGAAAGTGCTTGCCCTTTGCATCCATGGTGGCGTTTGGACGTCTACATCCTGCCTCCTTACTACCTGTTCTCAAGGCTAACGAGAAGGACGCAGTGCTCGATCATGCTGGGCTACTAGGACTGGACTCCCGATGCCCCCGAATGATGAGTCGCATCAATAAACTCGTCATCATCAATATACATGTACGGTGTATACTCACAGCTCGGAATGCACTACCGAGACACGGCCAAACGTCCACCTCGAACGATCCGTCCACGCCACGCCATGTTGCATCAAGCCCTGTTTCGTCTCCGGGAGAATCTTTGGCCCCTAGGCATGATTCCGGTCCTCACCCTTAAAACATATACAGCGCGATGTCCCACCGAGCCCAACATTACTCAAAACCCGAAAATCGAAACGCCTGGCTATGAATCGGAAGAGTATAATCGTGGAAGAGATGCCGTCGCAGCATGGGTATCGTGGCCACTGCCCTTGGCCTGTCCTATCTCCAGAGTCTGGGTCTCACAATGAAAGAAACTTTTATCCATGCCTCCTGCTTGAACTCCGCCGCCGCCGCCCAAAAAGACGCTCTCAATTCAAATTTACTTAGTTGCCGCGGTCCACAAAAGGAAAGACCAACTCCGCCTTGCGTCTCGACCTAATATTCCTTCCCGCAAACTGCTGCACCTGCTGCACCTGCTCCTTCTCGCAAAACACAAGTTGACCCTGCCTCGACTCGATGACCGGCTTCTTCGGCACGCCTAGGAATTCTCCAAACGTCATGGCGATCTTCTCCGTCTGGACCTGGGGTCCTCCTGGCGCTTCGAAGTCGATGTCCAACTGTACGACCGTGGTGATTAGTGCTTCTTCCGGATAACGGCGCACTTCTTGATGAGGATTGCCGAATCTCTTTTTGCGTTCGGCGCACTGATACAACAGGAGCTTGCCCATCAGTTCCTTTTTCGACGGTCTCGTACTGGAGGGTAAGATTCGGGCCGCTGCTAGACGGTTGGCCGGGTCTGTCATGTCGAGTGAAGGATCAATATCAAATAAGTCGCGAGACCTGTCGGGTCGTTGCCAGAGTGGATCGACACGCGTTGGAGGTAGTGGCTGGAAATCATCGCCCTCAATCTCTTCCTCCTCGTCCTGGGAATCAGATTCGAACATGACACCCATGGCTTTCAATCTCTCAATCGCTCGCGCATCGTCTTCGTTGAAACCGTCCGTCTCCTCAGTCCCTATCATTGTGAAAGAAGCACTGCCAGAATCAGAGGGCGTCTGAGGAGGCGTCGTTAGTGCGGAAACGCTCGAGCTAGTACGTGCCCTTGGCCCAAGTATCGCCGGCAATCGAGTTTCTGAGGCTACGGTGGCGGGCGGTTCTGCTGACTTGGAATAATCTGGACTGTCCTCCGTTAGGAAATCGAACTCGCTATCCGGCAACTCGCCGTCCATATTTTCTATATCTTGAAGCCGGGTTGCCAACTTCTTGGCGCTTGTTTCATTGGGACGGCTCTCCCTCTTGTCCTCGTCTGCAACCTCTAAGACTGCTCTTCGCTCATTGGGGATGAACATAGAGGGCCCTTGTGGCCCGGAATCATGGACAAACAACTCCGAATCCACAGGGTTTGCAGAACCGTCCATGCCACGAACCGGGTGCTTCTCCACGCCCCGATCACGTTTCCGACGTCCTTGACGAAGGTTGGCAATGGCAGCTTCCCGCACATTGAGGGAACTTTTTCGTCGCTTGTTCACAACGAACATCATGTCTTCTTTAGCTAGTGGCTTCCGAGGATTTGTACCTTCTCTCTTCTGGGCTGATACCCCCCATGTGACATAACCCTGGTCATTGGATTGAAGACCTAGCAGCGATGGGCCTGGCATAGGCGGATCCGAGGTATGGTCTGGGGTTGTGGACTGTGGTCGTATCGTAACGTAGGACGCGTCACGTGCTCCATCGGCCGGAGCTCTATCGTCGCCAGGCTTCAGAGGGTCCAGATTGATTGAGCAGTGCTTGCAGCGGCCTCCCGAACTGCAAAGCGGACGGTTGCACCACTCGCATCTCTTCGATACCGTTGAACTAGAGCTTGGAGGAGGTCTCAAAACACGGTTGTCCGAGTTCTCAGTCTGGGTAGACGTAACAGATACCACTTCCGCTGCCGAAATCCGTTTCTCGCGCGCAACATTCTTCCCCGAGGTACTTTCCGTTCTATTTAGCGGTAGTGGGCGGCACAACAAACCGCCTCGTCTAGCAGTTCGGCTGCCCCTCCTGTGAGCCAGCGGTCGCTCCACTGCATGATCTCTAGACGCACCGTTCGCCGGCTTTGCTGATTCTTGCGTAACGACAGCATCAGCGGGTGGAGAGACGGCGCGACTCGTAAGCGAATGTTGTGGCTGGGATGGTTGAGTTATAGCTTTGTCTGTGGTCGACCGGGCATTTTCAGGGTTGTCTCGCAAAAGACCCTCCATATTCGTCGGTAACAGACTAGGAGGGGATGGCTGGCCACCAACATCACACATGCACGAAACTTGCCCCTTATTGTGGTGGTCGTGACATGACTCTGCTGATGGGGCGTTGCTGTGGGGGCATATCCCAGTCGGGCGGCGGTGGTATTCGCCAACGGCCTCCGAGCGAGGACATATAGTCATCTTAACGGGGTTCGCCCCCTGACGCTCAGTTAAGTTCATTGTGGTTTGGACTGTTTCACTCTTGCCCGCTTTGAGCGGCAAGGGGGTGACTTCCAGACTTACTCTTGCAGCAACAGGCCTCGCATCCTCACGCTCACTGGAGATAGCCTCTTCGCTGGGGCTTGTCCCTCTAGCTTCGCGCGCACTTTGACCGAAGGCTGCTCCATCCACATTTCCCCTGGGCCGCCTTTCTTCGTACCTCCAAGATGCATTGCGCTTCCTTGGAATTGAACTGTATAAGTAACGTTCGTAATTTTCATCTTTAGACCCAGCCCTTGTATTGTTGATAGCCCAGGTCAGATCCTGACAGTGTGGAGAGTATGGTCGGCAAGAACCAGGCAGTCTTTCAGACCTTATGACGCCATCAATATTAAGAGGCTGAGACAGTCTGTAATATTCGAATCGTTCCGGACGAAGTGGCCCAGGGTCCCTGAGAGACGCTGCTCGCCTTGGAGGTTCACTGATGTTTTCCCGCATTGCACGGGGTGCTGACGGCGGTTGTCTGTTAACGACTTTTGACTGAGGTGGAGGCGAGCAGTCCACCCCGGTCGAGATCTCAGAGCCACCGACTATGGCCATGTTCAATCGTTTAAAAATTCGGGAGACAGTGTCATCTCAAAACACTCTCCATTCGACCACGAGGAACTATGCAGACACGCACATTAGCGATTGATGGCAATTAGCGTCGACATGGAAGAAACACAACTCTCAAGGTCCAGTGCCTCAGATCTTTTCAGTTTAATTGGGTCTTCACTTTGTGTTGTTAGGGTTGCTGTGACGATGAGGGCCGCTCCTGATGCAGGGCTCAGAGAAATCATGTGCTTTCAGCAGTCCAAACCAGAACTCCGATCCTGCAGTGTGGGATATATGGGCAATGTACGCTGCAGCCATTGGCAGATACATCCATGCTGTGGTGAAATGTATGCCCCATATTAGAAGCGTTGGTTTGTTCTTTACACAAAATCTCCAAAGGTGCAATCTAATTGCTCAGAGCACATCATTCTAGCCTGATTACTGTGCCCGCAGGACAAAGAAACTTGTAGGGACGCGAGTGCTCATGGGCCTTGCACGGCCGCTCTCCCGTATCAGCATGCAGAAGCGGTCCTCATGACAAGCGACCACTAATCGTGTGTGATCAATCTGACCTTTTACCAATGACTCATCTTTATAGCAGTTGGGCGAGGTCGGCGTTGTAGGCGCCTATGAAGGAAATACGTTGACTCACAGAGATTAGGCGATGATCCCAAGACAGTAGCTGCCACGCAGCCGCAGCCTGGCTTCACTCCCATGGTTCAGCCCACCATGCATGGGAGGTGGTGTTTGATGTTAAAAGCAATCGATGTAAATAGGTTCTCGGCCGAGGTTTCTCGGTATAGGCGGGGTTCCGACAGGGGCGGTGAAAGCGGAGACGAGTCGGAAGGAGCAGACGGCTTATCCCACTCGAGCCAATTCGGTTCTAAGGAAGATAGAGAGCGCATTAGCTATTGCTTGTTTGGGTCGGAAGAGAGAATGTAGGGTCGTGGCGATCTTGACAGGAAGACGGCAAGATAGAAGAGGCGAAAGGGAAGTTTAAATACCAAATTCGAAACTAGCGGGGTTGCTGCGCTAACGAAGCGCCGGACTCCCCCTATTGGCCCGCGCCTAGACTGGGATCTTCGGGCGCCTACTCGGATCGCGTTACGGGCTGAAGTAGCCCAAAGTGGCCCGCTCAAAGTGTCACCAGCGCAACAGGGGCGCGAACAGGGATTCCAGCATTGGAGTTACGATCAATAGCCATTAAGTACGGCGCAGCAGTGATCATCTGCACCTCTCTCTGTGGTGGTACAACAGCAGACGGGTACTATGTACATGCCCTATTGGCACACTCCACTCGTGCTGCCTGCCAGGGCGGGGTTTGAGTCGTCGGCTTCATTCTCATAGACCGCTTGGCCATCGTCTTGACTTGCTTGCCGAGCTACGTTAGCCTCTGTTGGAGCATTCTCAAGGGCTGTTTCTCCCGCTGGCCAGCCAAGGGCTCTGTCCAGGCCTTCTGGCATTTGTCGTTCATCGATGCCGTTTTTCACCAGGTCGGCAAGCCGAGTTTGGTCGTAGTTCTCCAGCAAAAAAGCCCAACCCTTCTCAGTGGGATGAACGTCTCGTGCCAACATCATGTGCCAGATCTTTGCCGCAGTCTCCTCTTCGCCATGCTTCATAAAGCCGCAAAGTACTTCGCTCCATGTCCGCTCGGTGGGCATGCATAGATTATGCTCAATCATGGCTTCGACCACATAGACGGCTTTTCTTAAGAAGAATCGGCTCCGTGCATAGAAATGGATAAATCCATTCCACATGACGTCGTGTTTTGCGCACGCGAGAATGCTTTCGTCCTGCTGTTTGATCATGTGCATTATCCAGAACCACAATGCAGACACAATTCGCTCATCGCGTTGACAGAGTACATAAGCCCAGATGGTGAATCCCAGGACCGCTGGTGGAGGCTGGTCGAGTCGTTTCCGCAGAGTGTGCTGAGGCGGGAGTGCGTTGACAATACCGAGCTTGACAAGAGGTGCCCTGTCGTAGGCTCTGTCGTATATGGCCAGGAGATGTGACACGGATGTCTCCGGGGATAGTTTGCGGTCGATCGTGCACACCACTCTCACAATGTTCATCATGTACGTTACCAGGTAAGGATACTGGTAGAGGTCTTCGCGTCTGTGGATAGAAGACATCATGGCATCCAGCTTCTCGCGGTCGTTCTGCTCAAAGCTACTCTTGAGTAGCATCAGGTAGCCGTTTGCCTCGACACATATATCCCTAGCCTCCATGAAACGGAAGACTTCCCATGCCACCTCAGGCCTGCCCAGCTCGAGTGCTCGTTCGAGGATGCGGTTATGCACTTTGAAATCCATTGGTAGGCCAAGTCCAACCAGCCGAGGGAGCGCCCTGAAATTGGCCACAGAGTCAGACTCGTCAATTGTGTCGATGGAAATAAGGTTGGCACAACGCTCAAGAATTCGCACCTTATGTTCCTCCCTCTGCTCAGGAGGGATACGCGAGAGTATTTCAAGTGCTCGGTCGGTGTCGCCCAGTCTGGTAAAGTGGTCGACTATGACTAAGATGAGCCGCGGTGATGAGTCCCTGTAATTCTCGATGATAGTGTCGATAATGTTTTCGATATGCTCTGGGCTATTGTGCCGTAGGAAAAGAACCAAGAAATACCAGGGCATACGTTTGGTGTCCGAGGGCCATGTCCAAATGCGCGAGACCCGCTCGATTTGCTGCGCGAAGAGTTCTTGGAGGTAGACGTCCCCATCGATTTCGTCTCGGTATGCCTGGTCCAAGAAACAAAGACATTCACAACGAAGTCTCCAGTCTCGAGGGAAAAAGATATCAAGGGAGAGCATAAGAAGAGTTCTCCGAGCACTGTCCACAAGACATCCCAGCATGACGGTTGCAAGATGCAGTTTGTCACGTGCTAGCATCACGGTCCAGGCATCACGGAGCTCTTCAAGACTGCGATCTCCAACAAATGCAACAGCAACTTGTCGATGTACATCGAAATGTTGACGTGCCTTCGGTAAATCCCCATCGTGCCACAGGGAAACTATTTCCTTATAGTACGTCCACCAAAACGCGCGGAATTCGTCATGTTTTGTTGGACTAACTCCCTCTGTTTCGGGAGAGATCGTTCTCCAACCCGGCGGGAAGGACCATTGCGGTGAGGCTGAGCGGCCAAAACCCAGGTGTCGGAGATCAGATGTTCGCTGTGGACCTGGCCGCTTGAGTGCGACGAGATGTTTCGAAACGGATCTGTCTGTGTAGCCAAATATTCTCGTCGCGTGGTATTCAGCGCTTCGCAATCTGCGATCTGAATCCTCAGTCTGCTTCCCGGGTGATTGTCCGCTGCATTCTACAGGCGGAGGTGCTTCAACGGGTCGGGTAGGAGAAGCTTCTGGGTCCGCCGATTCAGCTGATGCCGTGGGTTGGGGGGAAGGCGATTGTCTGTTACTGGCGGATCCCTCAGCAAGCAGTTGCTGGGTGAGCTCAGCTTCTCGATATCTAGGGGAATCGGATTTGGAAGAATTGTAGAATCGAGCTTGGAACCGGCATCGGCACCGGCCGAAGATTGGAGAGTTAAGGTGTAAGCATCCTCGTAGAATGGTGGTTGAATTAGTGAACATTCAGGATTACAGACATCTGGCTCTAGATCTTCTCCTAGAGATGGAAGTTGAGTGTGAGGAGTCGGACCATTTGAGAGAAGATACTCGGCGCGCATACAGGAATCGATCGCAGTCGAAAATCAATTCGCGTAGAGAGAAAAGCGCAACCAGCCTGGGGAAGGTTACCCGAGGCTGCGCGTCCATAACTTCTTAACGGCGCTTCTTAAGAGAAACATGCAGTCGCAAAGTCCAGGAGCACCGTCATGTCAACCACGCATACCAGTCTCGATGCCGCCGCCATCGATAGGAAGGCCCGTCTCGCAAAACTCGCGGGAATAAAACGCAAACACCCAGCCTCTGACGCGCCAGCTTCCAGTCTACAAACCGGCACGGAAGAAGCAGAACATAAGGAAGATTTCTCCAAGACCACGACTGACCGATATCTCTCGGGCCGGAACTACGATACAGCCACCAAAAATGCCAAACTCGGATTCGAGAGTGCGCCCATCAGCGCCGAAGCTGAGACTTTAGAGGAACAGGCCGATCAAATAGCCGCTGCTACTGCCGAACAAGCCGCCAAAGACGAGGCCGAGGCAGAGAAAGGCATTGACCTTTTCAAGCTGCGCCCGAAGAAGCCAAACTGGGATTTGAAGAGAGACCTTGAGGAGAAAATGAAGATCCTGAATGTGCGGACTCAGAATGCGATCGCCCGGCTGGTTAGGGAAAGAATTGAGAGCGCAAAGAAACAAGCGCTGGAGAAGTCTCAGCCCGCGCAATCAGCGAGCCCTGATGGGATTGATGGTGAGGAAGTAGGGATTGAAGGGAACACTCTTGTCGAAGGTATACACCTGCGAGAGCAAGAGGAAGAGCGGGAGACCGCCCGCGAGAAAGAAGAAGAGGATATTCCCGATTGAGTTCCGCTTGTCATCCTTTTAAAATGGTATACGACGACAACGGAAGCCCAATCTTGCTTAGAGTCACAAGCCCTTGGGCGTTGACTCTCAGAAGGTTTGTCGCCATTCGGCGAGATGCAGGCTACACTCTCGTGCATCCCTGCACCACGGAGCCTGCCCATGCATGATGCGCGACCGCTTGCTCCTTATGGTCTTTATTAAGATATTTCCCGTCAGACGAGCCCAGCTACAATCTCGACTTCGTCAAGCCAAGCACCGGCGGACGTGAAGAGAACACATAAACCAGTGTTTCATACAGGATGTCGTTGGAGAGCATGCTGACGATCTTCGTCACACGATAAGCGAGCAACGAGAGAACGACGCAAGCAATTGCGGGTGTCGCCCAAAGGAAGGGAAGGTCAACATACCAGGACTCAGGTCCAAAGTTGGCAACTGGCTACGAATCCGACACTGCTCATAGGGTATGATAGAATAACGAAGCCACCGAGTAATCCACAAAAGTCCACCAACGCCATGCAAGCTAATACAAATAATCACCCCAGTCATTTGCACTGATTTTCCCTTGGTATACAAGCCGTGCCTAACGCGATTGCAAATCGGGTTGCGTCGTACCGTCGTGCTCTACATATTCATCGCCTGTGTCAACGCTAGCCTCCTGCTATACGGACTCAGGCTCCTTTGATCTCTCTCCCTCCTCTGTTCTCCACGGAAGTCCGATCGGGGCAGAGGACGGTTCTCGTCGTTACGGTCCTGTCCGCCACGTGGCCTATCGTTGACATCTTCAACGTCAAACGACTTTCTCTCTTTGGTGATCTGACTCTTGTCCATGCTTGGGCTGTTACTACGGCTGCGATGGCTTCCGCGGCGTATGGAACTTTGTCTACCACGGTTGATGGGGCTAATGGTGCGATAACGTCGGCTTTTGCGGTGCGAGCCGGGCTCTCGGCGGGGCGATCTGGGTGATCGAGAATAAGAACTGGAAATAGAGCGGTGTTTCCTTTTTCGCGGTGCATCCAGTGTACTTGAGCGGTTTCGGCTCGCATAGCCGCTGGTCATAAAGCTATCTCCCCGTCCTCTCGAGCGTTGGCGTGACAGAGACCGGGACCTATTTGTCGAGACGGTCGAGACCGAATCTGAGTCTGAACTGCGCTGCGGGGGGTCTAGTGATGGTGACCGAGATCCCTCGGGCCGCATCACGAGTTTTGACCGTCTGGCATTGACCTCAGCCAGCTGCTGGTCTGCCACTCCCTTGCTAGATAAAGTCAGACAAATTGTGCACCACGAAAAACCAAATGGCGTGGTTGGTACCTGTTTAGCAAGTTGTTTGGGGTGTCGCTCGCGAGTTTTGGCACCAGTTTAGGGTTGGACAATTGCTGTGTCCTCGACGGTCTCGAGGCATATGGTCGTTCTTGTACGCTGGTTTTGCACTCGTAACTGTAGTGGCGTTCAGAGCCGGTCAGTGAAATACTATGTCCGAGGATGTGATAAACATATCTTTCTTGAGACATTTCTGGCAAACTGTATTGGTGTTGGCTTTTTGTGGCCCTAGGCCGGGAAGTGTACGATATCGGTTCATCAGAAGTTGGACCACTTAGAACCACCAGTCCCCAAAGTTGGCGGCGGTCTCACGAGGGACAGTGAAGGCGCGGCGTCAAAAACAGACGCTGACTGGACGGCAGTCTTGTCTTGTCAGAAGGTATATGAGCTGACAATGGCGGAAGTACGGGGTTCTGCTGATGGAGAAGACGTCGATGGATCTGGATATACTGTTGCCTCGAATGCGATGCGTAATCCAGCGATATAAGCATCAAAGGGATACTACCCAAGACAAGATCCGACTGCCGAAGTGTTGCAGGTCGGAATGATTGATAGATGAAAATTCTTCCAAGACAGGCAGCGGCAAACTTGGGGGGGCCTCGAGGCCGAAAGCAACGTTTTATGAGGGCAGAGCCACCACAACCGGCTCGGTCGTGATGGCCCCCGAAGTTGATGGCCGGTTGTCGAAAAGGCAGACTTTCCCTGATCGGCACCGCAAATACTTTGATCCTTAAACTTGGCATTTCACATCATGGCCTTGCGAACCAAAGTCTCTGAACAACAACTGATCTCGCTCTGCTGGAGCCGACCAGTCTTCTTCCTGTCTTTTTCCTGCGGTGATAGTATGCCAGTCATTCCCGTTGGCCGTGGCACCATGGCTTGACTCTTCTACCAAAGTTACTCCCACAGACCCACAAACCCCCAACCAACTAATATCTCCGCTGCGTGACGACAGCCTTAAACCCTCCATAATCGAGCTGGGCAATAGCCCGCTTTGGATTCACTTCCCGAAACCCCTCCATCCCAGTTACCTCTCCGTGTCGGTCACTGCTGTCCACACCTGCATCATACGGAGGGCAGAAGAAACGCTTCAACTGGACTCACGAAGGACTTCCCCGTGTCATCACCTCTGACACGCACGTCGAAAGCCCAGAAGACTGCCTTATTGAATCCATGGAGCCTTTTAGGTTGTGCTATGCAGGCTCGTGTGATGAGCAAGACTCTGTGTGAGACAGTGGAAGGAACAGTTGACCCAGCGCTCTTCGCTCGGACAATCTACATTCATTTTCAATCTCGATCCTCAGCTTGGTAGCTCTGTCATCGTGCTGCTTGGATACGACGTGACGAATCTCCTTGGGCATTATGGCGTCTCCTCAGGTTGGGTCGGCCCCGGCCAAGTTGTCATTTGCAAAGGTTTGTTCCGGTAATGTCATGTCAAAACCTTCTGCTAATGTTTGCTAGGTGGCCGCTATGCGCGCTCCCGCTCTCCCTGCATCAACTCCTAATCATGCAGACGAAAAGAAGCCCCGCTCCACCGAATCCAACAACTCGAAGTCCGTCCAGAGCAATGTCTTCAAAGCTCCCCCCACATCACCAAGAAAGCCTGATTCGCAGCTGAAGAACCTCGGAGAGCGCAGCCAGCCAGAATATGTGACGACTGCAATTGAGGGTCTCTCGTTGGTCAAGGACGCAAACACTGCCTCGGACAGTCTACAGAGCGCAGGGAGCGGAGAATCACTCGAAGATGATCAATCACATCTCTCCACCTCTTCCATGAAGCAACAAAGCTTTGATACCAAAAGCATGGCTTCTGTCACTACCTTCGCAATGGACGAGAAGGAGAGCATTCGTCCGGATGACAGCGCCAGTGTCAGGGCTGTAGAGGATGATGAAACATCCAGCGCCCCACATAAAGACGATGCATCAGCAGTGAATGCGCGTCAAGCCCTGCGACCAAGCATGTCTGGTGTGACAATCGCTACACGCCGTTACCACACACTGACACTGACCAATCCTCCACGGTTTGGAGATCTTCCAGTCCCAATGACACAGCCCGAGCAGCCCGAGCCCGCACCTCCTTCAGAGGGATCGAGCGAACAGCAATCTGATCCCCATGAAAGAGTCTCGTCGCTTCCAGTTGCTCCTGATGAGAAGTTGCTCGATGCTTTGGCCTCACCCAAGGATCGCCTACCTTTGCTACAACTCGAGGAGAAGTTTCTGGCCTTGATAGCGAATCCATCGTAAGTTGATTTCTTTTATACAGCAAATGGCGCTAACGCATGACAGGACACAATTTTTCGACTTGCCTCCTCAAAATTCCTTCGCCAGACTGCTCGCACACAAACTCGCCGACTATTACTCACTTGCCCACCATATTAACGAGGACGGCACCTCCATACGCGTCTTCCGAACGCCAAATCCGACGTTGTAGGTAGTTCAGCAATCGCCCTGACAATACGTTACTGACTCGTTTCTAGGCCGACCCCTTTGCATGTCCTGGCACTATCCATCCCCGCCGGGCCATTGCAACCTCCTTCTGCTGCGACTTTTAAGATCATGCGCAGAGGTGGACTGGGCCCACGGCAGGGTTCTGCCGGCGCCAGTACTCCTGCAAGTTCTTCGGCCCCCTCAAAAGCCACTTCGGAAGCGGGCTTGGAAACAACCAGCGAAGAGGGCGTCATGTCCCCAATTGAGGGGACGCCGAACAAGGACAAGTCAAAGCTCACGCGAGAAGAGCGTGAAGCCCAGTACAAAGCTGCAAGAGAACGCATCTTTGGTGACTTCCAGGAGTCGGTAACTAGCGAGAGTGCTTCGACCGGTGAGAACTCGGCGAGTATGTCACGGTCGAGCTCATCCAGTGGAAAGAGGAAGGCACGAAAACAGAAGACTCCGAAGGATGATACCTTTGAAGCACGCTCCGCATACATCCCCAGCTACACTCCCATACATGTGGCGAACATGCAGTCTCAATACCAAACTCACTACTCTGATCAGGGATACCAAGGAGCCTACCAGAGCCCGACCAATGGGTACGGCGGAAACATCAACTATGGGACTACACCGACTCAGGCTTACCCCGGATTTGACCAGACCATGCCTTACAATGCACCCATGAGCTACGGACCCACCAATACACAACCGTATAGTCCTGCAGATTCTTGGTCGTCAATGCAAACACCACCTGCCGGCGGGTATTACAACTACTCAGCCTCTCCGACCAACTACCAGCCTAACATGCCGCCCATGATGAACCAGATGAACAGCCAATACATGCCACAGTCACATCCAGGGTTACAGCAGCCACAGAACTGGATGAATACCCAATATCAAGCTCCCTATCCACAGCCCCAAAGCCAGGCAACCCCTAACGTAAATGGTTGGTCCGGTTATCAGCCTAACCAAGCGATGAACAACCCAGTGCCGTATGGCTACGGACAAATGGCGAGCCAGAACTTTGGCAGCAACGCCAACCAGCCGTACAATGCTCAATTTGCAAGCCAAGGCACATACTCTAGGTCGCTCTTCAATCCTCAGACGCGCTCCTTTGTCCCAAGCAACGCCACAAGCCGCAATGGCGGACGCAACGGACGGAAGAAGCCCTCGCCTGCCTCAAGCCAGAGCCAAAGTCGAAACAACAGCATTGCTGCTGCCTCGAGGTCGTACAGCTCTGAAAATTCTGGGACACCACCGCCGCCATCAGCTCGTGGATTCGAACGCGGACTCGCGGCTAATGCATCCTCACCTCAACAGCGAATTCCTGCGAAGGAAGATTCCCTCCAACAGAAGTACGGCGCGCCTGCACATTTGCCTAAGAAGCCTCCTCCGTCGCAGGTACCGTCATCGTATGATGTGGAGACTATCACCAATACTGCGATTGCTGCGGGCTCACCAACCTCGAACTCGCAAGGTGCTGGGACCCCAGCTGGTACTAGAGCCGCTACTACTAATACCCCATCTGGGTCGGTTGCGGGACAAGCTAACGGACCATCTGCATGAAACTTGGGGAAAAGGGAGTGTCAAAAGGTTATGGCTCGAAATCCGGGCGCAATGAATGAATGCATTTGCATAGGGAATATGTCGGGGCACTCAAAATTCGATGAGGGTATTGCATCCGACTGGGCTTGGACTACCTAAGGAACGAGGAACCATCCGTCCAGGGGGACGACCTCGTCAGAAGTGAGGCATAATCCTCGCGCAGTGGGAAAAGAAAGACCTTCCACAGAATACCTGTTTACCTCCAGCTATTGTTTTCGAAGTTTGAGTATTCCAGTCGTGGTCAACTCGTGTGATGTCGTGACTCTCTCAAACGATTGCACTTCCAGCACGTCTCACCCCGTCCCGATTGGTTATGCTTGAAGGATTCCCCTCTCTCCTCGAGCTTTGAAATCAATAGGAACCGCGTGCAAAAAAGGTGGTCCTACCGAGGTAAGGTTGCTCCGTGAGGAGATTGTGGCAAGCTTGACCACAGCAGTATCAAGGGCCTATATCTTGTCGCCGTCCAAATGGCATAAACACGTTGTCTGTCCATCTGTAGGCGCCAACCCTTCCAACGCTCGTGAGTAGCACGACAAACTACGTACCGCATTCTTCAGCGCTCTTCTACACAGGACTTCAAGCGCGCCCTCCTTCTCCCAGCCAGGCAGCAGACAATCATGGTGCCAAACAAGTCGCTGATCTTCAGCGCCGTGCCGACGCACGCCCCGATCCCAGGCGAGCACATGACGCTCGAGGACCGGCCGTTCGACCCGTCCCAGGCGCCTCCTCCACAGGGCATCACGGCCAAAACGCTCTGGATCAGTTTGGACCCGTACATGCGCGGCCGCATGCGACCCGCCTCGTCCGCCTCCTACTCGCCGGCCTACACGCTCGGCGAGCCCCTCACGGCGTACGCGCTGGTGCAGGTCCTGGCGTCTGACGCCGAGGCGTTCAGCGCGGGGGACATCGTCTACGGCCAATTTCCCGTCGCGGAATACAGCGCCATCCCGCGCGAGATGCTCGACCGGCCGGTCGTGCGCAAGGTGCGCGCGCTGGAAAGTGACGTCCCGCTGAGCGCGTGGCTCAGCGTGCTGGGCTCGACGGGCTTGACGGCCTATGCGAGCTTGTACAAGATCGGGGTGCCCAAGCGGGGGGAGACCATCTTTGTGAGTTCCGCGGCCGGGGCGGTCGGGCTGTTCGTGGGCCAGATCGCCCGCATCGAGGGCCTCACCGTCATTGGGAGCGTGGGTGACGACGCGAAGTTGCGCTTCATCAGGGAGAACGGCTTCCACGACGGGTTCAACTACAAGAAGGAGAGGACGGCGGATGCGTTGAAGCGCCTGGCTCCGCAGGGGATTGATATCTACTACGATAATGTGGGCGGCGAGCAGCTGGAGGCGGCGATAGAGGCGATGAACAGTTTCGGGAGGATCGGTAGGTCTTCGGTTTCCCCTGTACGGTTTGTTCATCTTCTGGGGCGGGTGTTTTGGGTTTTCTGCTTTTCGGTTCTCCGCTCTCTGGCTCACTTCGGCGGTTGACCGGTCGAACCAGCTGACTTGCCTTGACGTTTACTCATTTACTGACCGTGTGCGGGCGTATTAGTCGTGTGTGGCATGATCTCGCAGTACAACAAGCCCGCGGCCGAGCAGTACGCCGTCAGAGGCCTCACGAACATCGTCTCCAAACGACTCAAGATCGAGGGATTCGTCGTCACTGATCCCGAGTTTTTCAAGTATCGAGAGGAGAGGGACGAGAAGATGATCCAGGTAAGACATCGCTCGACAACACTGCTGCGGGAGAGGGCGAATTGTTTAATCTCTACCTCTGCCCTCTGTCTGTGCTGTGCTGTGCTGTGCTGATCGAACTTTCCTCCTTTCTCAGTGGCTCAAGGAAGGCAAGATGAAAAGCATCGAACACGTTACTGAGGGGATTGACAACGCTGCCGATGCTTTCATCGCTATGCTTGAAGGGAGCACCGCGGTTGGGAAGGCGGTATTGAAGATGGCCGATCCGGAATGAGGCCTAACGCTCTGCACCCACGACGAAGACTTTTTCGTCGGGAATATGAAGGACACCCTAGATAAAACGCACCAATTTTGCAAGCTGCTAACCATCTGTCGTGGCTTCCTGGCCACTTGCAAGCTATCGCCTCTATGGCCAGATTTCGGGCTGCATGATCCTCGCGGCAGCGCCGATGGCTGCATCTGTGCCGGATGAGTCAAGGGGGTACTGCTTCTCAATCAATATATCATATTAAACCCCTCATAGCAATGTCCGCACCAGCCACAGTCTTTATCACACAAGGTCCAATCCAAATTGGGCAAGAATAGATCGGAGAAAGAGGAAAAGAAAGGATCATGATGAGACGGTGGGGGGGCATCTCTGCTATTGTGTCCCGGTGCTGAATTCTGCTTTTGCTTTTGCTTTTTGTTTTGGTTCTTCTTCCGAGGTTCTGGGGCATGTCCTTCCTTCACAAAATTGATGGGCCGATTGCGAAGCATCTTCTGGTTCGTCGCCTTGTGATATGATGAGCGCAGTATCATAAATGACCGGCAATCTCACTTACCTCGTGTGCTTGGAGGGAACTTTCAGATGGGAGGACTGCCAAGGACGATTTGTAAAGGCCAGCTATGAGGCTGTCGCGGCCATGAACCTCCACGTTCCTTACCGCTGGCTTAGCTTTTCTTCTCTGATCGGAAGGTTGCCGAGCTTTTGAAGGATTTGTGTTCTTTCGCTTCTTGACTTCTAGTGGTTCGACGCTGGCCTTCGCCTTTCCAGGTCCATTGCTTGTGCTTTCCAGATTTTCCTTATATAAAGGCCGTCGATATGGTCCTTTGCCTCTTTGTTTACCTTGTGGGTCATAATGAGGCTGCCTCGACTGCCTAAGTCTCTTCTGGGTTTCCGACTTGACCATTTGCCATGTTTGCTTTGTCAATTTTCGGCGATATGTCTGATATAACATGGGAAGATTCTCGACGTCTCCGGCGGCGTAGAGAAGGAGGTTCTCGGGCAGAGGCCGTGTCTGGGAGGGCAAATGGTCTTGATGAGCGTCCTGGAATGACCGAGCGACTTTTTCTTTCTCTTGAATCCATGGTTGGATTTCATCAGATGGTAATCCACTGTCACGCTCGATGCAACGTTTGAGGCCAATCAGACCCCGACCTTCGCGCCCTTCTTGAAAGTATTCCATCAATTGGAGGTCGACCACACCGTCAAGCGTGATGTTGTAGTGGCTGAACATGGCATCTGAGTCGTTACGAGCGTCGAAAAAGACCTTGGGCATAGATGATGATTGCAACAAACCCCTGAGGGAGTTACCTCGAAACGAAGTATCGAACGCTGCGTCCTTTAAGGTAAGGACATCGACGATGAAGGTCTCTTGCAGTGGGAGGACGTGGATTTGGAGGAGGTCGAGCGTACCAAACCGCCCCAGCTTGTGGCCCTCTGTGTCGACATAAAACGACGGAGGGTCGATGGGAAGAGAGCAGATTTCACCAAGGAAGCATCGTAAAGCATCTGTGGTGTCAATAAAGTAGGAGGCCATACTGTGATGCTTATACGGAGTACTTTAAAAATGAAGTATTCGGTGAAAGGATGCCGGCCTTCAGCTTCACTGAAGTCACCAAAAATGCTGTCGTAGCATCGGAACGAACAAGTTAGGATCACAACAAAAACGAAGATTGGGATTTTTGCAGGAGTTCAGGTCTGGCATCAGGGCAGTGCGCAGAGGGGTTCTTTGTGTAACAGACAGACAGACGGAGGGCTATGTTCGCTTAGGTGGACCGACTCTTGGAGGGGAACTGTTTGAGCCTCTCTCAGGCCTGATTCAACTTGAGGTTCCAGGCGAAAGAGCCTGTTGCATGGTCAACGAGGTGTGGCGCTTAGCCATTGGTTCTTGCGGCTTTCTCTGATGTGCTCGTACTCGAAAGAGATAGCTGAGATGAGGCGCCGCGGTGGCGTCCGATTGTGGCTGAGGCGGTATCCTACGGAGAATCTAAACCGCACGAGACGCAGTGCATGATTGTGCCTGCGAGTCTGCTATCACTACCCCAGCTACTCGTACGGATTCCATACGTAACAAAGCTTCAGCTGCACCTGCCATTTGCTCGAGCTGCCGATCAACCTTGCATTCTAACCTTGCATTATACCTCTGGGAATTGTCTCTCCCAAGCTTCTCAAAACCTTTGTTGTAGTCTCAAAGAGCTACCATCTGCGGCAAATCATTGTACCGAGCTCGAGTCGGAGGCAGACAGCGCATTCAGGAGGACTTGGTGGTCGATCCTGCTGCAGCTCTCCTCCTATACACTGCGTCGACCAGCTGCCTTCTCGTGGTCGGGCTTCGAGACAAGAATCTCCCGTCCAGGAACCTCAACCTTAGCCATCAGCAACCTCCAGATCAACCGTCATCATGTCGTCCCAAGCGCTCTCGGACGACCAGGTACGGCTAGACCCCCCCAATCTCCCGGCAAGCCCTCTGACAATGTTCTACAGGTCGTCTCCGAGCTCAAGAAAATGACGGCTTTCATCCGCCAGGAAGCCCTGGAAAAGGCCCGCGAAATTCAGCTCAAGGCCGACGAGGAATTCGCCATCGAAAAGTCCAAGCTCGTGCGCGAGGAAATCGCCGCCATAGATTCGCAGTATGAGAAGAAGTTCAAACAGGCGAGCATGAGTCAGCAAATTACACGGTCGACCATGGCGAACAAGACGCGGATAAAGGTCCTGAGTGCAAGGCAGGAGCTGTTGGACAAGCTGTTTGAGGAAGCGAGGAAGAAGCTTGCCGACACGGGCAGTAAGGCCAAGAACTATGAAGAGGTGCTGAAGGGCTTGATGCTCGAGGCGATGTATCTATTGGCGGAGAAGAAGGTGAGCGTGAGATGTCGGAAGGCGGACAAGGACAAGGTGCAGAGTGCGGCGAAGAAGGCGAGCGAGGAATACAAGAAGAACATGGGTAGTGAGAGCGAGGTCGTGTTGGACGAGAATGAGTGGTTACCGGAGGATTCGTACGTTTCTCCCCTCGTCAAGACGAAATGTTGCGATACTGACAAGCGTGAACAGGGCGGGAGGGGTCTTCGTCCTTGGCAGCAATGGCAAGATCGAATTGAACAACACCTTCGAGGAGAGGCTGCATATGCTCGAATCCGACGCTCTTCCCAGCATCAGACTCACGTTATTCGGCGATAACCAGAACAGGAAGTTCAAGGATTAGAACGGAGGACTGAGACTGGCGTATAGATGCCCAAGGTTTACCAGGCACTGAGATCCATGAGCCGCTGCAGCGGCTGAATATGAACGGCCAAGGGCGAAGCGATGCAGTAATAGATACGTACGGACAACAGTTCTATTTGTTGGGAGAGGATGGATCTCTTCGGTGGACTGTTACCACTGTTACCAATGTTATCACCGTTGCAAACGAAGTGGACTTTTTTGTACAAAGGCATGTCAGCCGAATCGTTACCAAATCCCGATCATCAAGCATCAAAACCGCCGCACTAATGCCACCAACGCCATGCTCATAAAGTAGGACTTATGCGGTAACAACTCACGACAGAACACAGAATTCACCCGCATCGTGAGAAAAGAGCACCCCATGAAGCATCCCATCAACAACGTTCAGTCGTCGAGATTCAACTGTTTTCGGATCTGTTTCTCCGTCTCCGACGTCCCGCTCGACGAAGCGGAACTCGCCGACTTCTCGTCGTTAACAACAAGCCTGTCGCTTTCATCATCTCTTCCCTTCTCTGCTTGCTTCTCCTTGACCCGTCCGAAAAACCGCTTCATGAAATCCTTCCCCTGCTCCTCAGCCCTAACCTCCTCGGCCTCCCTTATTTTCGTGCCATCGAAGATATGTCGCTTCGGGCGCACCTCCGTCCTGACACTGAAGAGTAACCGTGTCTGCAAGGCTCGAAGATCGTCCTTGGCTTCTGTCCTCGTCATATGTGAGGCGCCAGGGTCGTTGATGGCTACTTCTATCGTTTTGATTGCGTCGGCGAGGCGATCGACGGATTTGTTGAATGCGTGTTCGTCTGTGCGGCTGGTGAAAGACGCTGTGCGGCCGCCGTCGGAAATGGCGACATCTAAGAGGTACGTACGAGCACGCAGGGCGATGTAATCAATTGTGCTGCTTCCTTTTCTTCGTTTCGTGTCGAAGTCTGGCGATGTAGAGATGTGGTGGGTAAGGATGTCGAGGGAGACGTTGGGCGAGAGCGAGGTCGATTTTTTGAGGACGGACGCGCCGAGAAGGAAAACTTGGCTGAGGAGGACGCGGACGTTGCGTGCTAGGCGACATGTCGGCGGAATGTGAGATAAGAGGTGAGCCTGGAGGGTTGGGGCTTTGAGGTATTTGCCCACGTCGGCTAACATGCGCTCCGCGACATGTGTGCGCATTTCGACATCTGGAAGAGAGAGCAGAAATCCCAGAAGATCCTCAACTTTGGCACTGATCCACGCGTCGCTCATAAGTTCTGCGTCAATGGCGAGACGACAGAGGATAGAAGTCAGTTTGCTTAGCGCCAGGAAATCCATGTCTGAGCAGATTGCTTGGAAAAGGTCCAAAACAGCGAGCAGGTATTTCGGATTGCGCCTGGGCGGAGCTCTTAGCAGTCGATGCTTAGGCTTGATCTCGACAGAGTCCTGAAGGCTGTTGCTATCGGCGCCCATTGTTTGAAAGACATTCTGAACGTCCTGAGCCGAGACGTAGTTTCTCGTCCACGACGAGCTTGCACTCCGTAGGCAGTCGATGTATGCTTGCCGGACTTCATCTGACCGCTCGAGGACAACATTCTCAAAGGTCCAGTTTAGGGCTTGGTCTTTCACACCGCGGCTTGCTGCCACGTTGGCCATGTAACCGGACAGATATGTCCTTGACCTGGCCTCATCGTCTCCTTCCCGCCATAGATTATCGGGAATCGCATCTTCAGGGAAGGGATATTCAAAAGGCTCTTCAGACTGCCAGTCATTCAACCCGTTCACCCCGAAGAACAAGAAGACTGGTTCCGACGTCAGGGCTTCGGTGCGGTCAACGGCATCCATGAGTCTCGCGACTCCGTGCTCGCCATCCTCCGTAGTTGCAACGGCAGCAAGAAGTTGCTTGTCCAGTTTTGGGGTGTTGTCCGCCTCTGCTGCCCTGGCGACCGCATCAACATCCGCTCTGGCTTTCCTGACATTACTCTCCACTTCCTCGTCTTCGAAATGGTCGTCTAACAGGCGGGCCATGTTGAACGTGAACGCTCTCTCTTTCGCCCGCAATTCTCGTATCTTGTCCTTGCCCACCAACGGTACCTGCCTGCGGGAAGTCCCCATAAACAGATTCAACGTCCTGACGCGTTCTGCCTCAAGCTTAGCCGCATCACCCCCAGGGGTGGATGACGAGGAAGTGGTGTGACCGGTCATCCTCCTATCAAAGATATCCTCCAGCGACTCAAGCGAGTCTGTATCATCGTCATCGGAGTCAAGCACTTCTATTACTATGCCATTCTGGACCACCGCTTGCGCCGAACTCGGTAGGTCGGCGAACGAGAAAGACTTTGGTTGTGGTGGTTTCGGAGTAGCGCCATTCTGACTGGGTGAGCTGAATATCGAGGCTTGTTTATAGGTCGATGGCGGGTCTATAGGCGTCTTTGCGTGAGAGGGTTTACTCCTGATGGAAAGCGACGCTCCAGAGCCAGGTGCCGAGAATGGGGATCGTGCAGAGGACCGCGGTGTTCTCATGCGACCGTTGTCAATCTTCGGTTTCTCCTTTGCCTTCGGCGTCCTTGTATACGCCTCATCTTTGCGTGAGGCCCCGGCCTGCTCTGACTCTTCGATCGTCGGCGATGATCTTTTGGTTGGGATAGTGCTTTTGAGGAAGGGCTTGAAGAATTCGTGTATCGTCTTCTTCGGTTTGTTCGCCGGCTGCGAAGAAGACATGAGGGCGACTAACTTGACATATCAGATCTAAAACGCAGGTATATCATCGAATGGTGGGCTGCAACTCAACCACAAATTGATGTTGTTAGGCTGAGGTCATTGGTAGGCGACACGCCACCGAGGCTGGTCTTACGCGCTTCAACGCCACCCGCGATCCGACACGTTCACGATTAGGGGCCAATCAAAAGCGCGTAAGGCCCATGTGATAGCCTCGTTCAAACACAAAGAAACCGCCACAAGTGTTCCCGGAGCCGTTCCCATGGCTCGATACGAGTAGAGTGCGCATTTGTTTTTAAGAAGCAGCGTTCCCCGGGCTGTAAAGGCCACACCCGGCTCTGCCAATCTGGCGCTGGTCATGCTTTTCAAGGTAATATTTAGACTGTGGCCGACTCCTAGGTAAAAGCATCTGGAGCATTCTACAGTCACAACTAATCCAACGATGCCACCCAGCTGCCAATACCGACCCCGGCAGCTCCATCCTCCCCATCGACGTAAGGATCTCCCACATCTTCAGTCCAAATTATCCGCCACCTCATCCTTCGATATGGCGATCGATACCAGGGATAGGACCCACAGAGCAGTCCTGTGCAATAGGGACTTGTGAATGTGACTACGCTAGCCACGACATACCGAGACCGTTTCTTGGAGGCTGGACAAGCTGATACGCCGGAGCAGGCAGCAGTTTGTAGAACTACCTCTCTATTGGGGTGTCTGCGTCCCAAAATCGGGTACCTTAAACTCTGACGGCAGGTACGGAGGTAGAAGAAAAGACGGACTCGATTCTGGGACGAGCTTCACATTTTCCTGACCATGAAGCGGACAAGTATCATGCCATGACAAGGGTACAGGAGGGTTTGTTCTCATCTTGGCGTTGCACCTAAGGATAAGGCCGGTCTTGCCTGGCTTTCAGACCGGCAATGCTTTCTGTGCGTTGAGGTCTGTCCGATATCAAAGACGAACTGAGCGTTCATCCCGTTGGTCCAGCACAGCAGATACAGAATCGGGTTGAGTTTCTTTACCACCAATCAAGAAGCCCGGAGGGACATCTTGAGAACAACAGCATCTCAATGGGAATGGTGAGATCCTGCGTAGGACTGTGATGGAAATAAGGCGGAGTTCAATAGAAAACTCAGCTGAATTGCGTTCTTGGATGGGTGCCGTAGCCACTGTTCTCAATGACGACGCTCTCGATCTACGAATGTACTGTGTATGAGCATCAATAACACAGGTGGTAGTCCGTTTGCAGTAGAGAGGTCTCGGAATTTGCAGCCTCTGGAGGGCACGGGCATTGTCTTTGGTGCTGTAGACCGCACGCGATGACAAGAGAAAGTCTTGCGTCGAAAGGCGACAGCGAGATCGACATTGAGAATTCAAAGTAATAGGAAGAACTGTGGAGAAAGTCAAGTTGCAGAATCATCAGATTTAGGAAAGCTCCATTAGAGCGTGAGATAATTGTCAACTAGAGAGAATTTTCAGATCAGGCCTCTGGAAGGCCGAAGTGCCATATCATGGATACGCTCCACAGCACTGAGGCTAGTGCGGATCACACCCACATGTCATGCATACGGATACACGTTCCCTCTCCAGCTTTGTGCGCATTGACGATTTGACCACGACGTTCTGCACAAAGTGAAGAGTCCTCGACCACTCAACGGGTTACGGTATCATCAGTTCATTGAAGTCTCCTCAGCTGGAGCTTGTGGCCATCATGTTAGCATAAGCACGGCGCATCTCGACCATTTGAAAAATTCCCCGGAACCAAAACATCAACTGTATATGAGGACAATCCAGCTAGGAGAGCTGTAGATTCTCTGTCGTACTCTACTCCATAAACTGCTCACACCATGTCAACGCTCAAGTACCGGCATCTAGGCCGGGACTCGGCCCATCGCCGCGCCCTCCTCCGCAACCTTGTCACCTCCCTCATCGCCAACGAGTCCATCTCCACAACCTGGCCTAAGGCCAAAGAAGCCCAACGGCTGGCCGAGAAACTCATCACACTGGGCAAGAAAAATACTGGTGCGGCCCGTGAACGCGCGAAGACGATCTTTTTCGAGCCCGAACGGGAAGGACACATGGATAAATTGTTTGGGGAACTCAGAGAACGATATGCCGCTCGGCCAGGAGGCTATACCAGAGTCTTACGGCAGGAAGCAATAAGGGACGACGCTGCGCCGAGTGCGATTTTGAGTCTGGTAGATGGGCCCAGGGATATGCGGTTTAGTATGACTGCGAAGGCGATCGTGAGACAACGGAAGGAGAATTTGGACTTGAATGAGATGATGCTGGCGAATATGCGGAAGGTCACGAGGTTTAGAATCAATGGCGAGCAAGCGCTGGATGAGGAGGTCCAGCGGTTGGAGAGGGATTTGAAGGAGCAGGAGGAGAAGGAGAAGAGTGATTTTGAAGAGGACGGTACGGTGTATGAATGGTCTAGGGGTGAGAAGTCCCGTCCCAGTGGGATTAGGAGCAAGGAGAAGAAAGGACCAGGTCGTTTGAGGAGGCAGAGAGTCGGCGAGGACAGGGAGGTGCCTTCCTGAAAGTCCATTTGCGAGAATAGGACCAAGGGAACTGTACCATCATATTTAGGGGGAGGTTTCGGACCTCCTACTTACTGCATAGCGCTGCAGCTTGCCGGACAGCCAAAGTCGGTGTTGTACAGCAGATTTCAGGACTGTAGAGATGGAATCACATTTCAAACATCCATGCTTCAACTCCTGTACGGGTCTTGGGGGTATCGTGGTGTTCGTCCTAGTACAAATCTTCTGATGGTCGCAACGAAAATACCCATCAGCTCTCTAATTCGGGTGCACCGTAAGCTGGAGTTGCTCTCCCGGGTCACAGCTCCACGTCCTCTTCATCGTATTGATCCCTTACGACCCTGTAGAGGTAACATGTGCTCACAACAGCAGGGACCTGGTTCGTGATGAACAGGTCAATATCTGCAGCCTCAACAAAGTCATACAGAGCATTCCTAACGCTGGTGTCCAATCCTCTGCGCAGTTCACCGTCTTGGAAAGGTACCACTCTACCGGCATCGCCGTACTCGATTAGCTGAAAAGGGTCGTAAGGATATGCCGGAGACAATTTGTATGTGGCAGCCAACACAATGACGGGTTTTCGGTAAAACTTGGCTGCTTTCACAACAGCCTTGCTTCCGGCCGCTGCAACTATCGATCCATCCTCCAACACAGCATGGGCGTCTAGTACCACTTTGCTCGCGCGAGACATAGCGGCGAATATGGCTGAATCTGGTATCATGATCACGGTGACACCCGCTGAGGTTAGAGTCTTGGAGAAGGAGTCATTCGGTAAATTATCTTCATCCTCCGCAATCACCTTCTGATTGCCCGCAAGCAAGGCATGTGTCTGCTGGTGATTGTTGGGGTACGCTTCAGCATGAATGACCGTAAATTTCCGCTTTGACGCGGCTCTGAGCAAGAATCTCTGGACGGTCAGGGATGAAGAATAGGTGAATATGCTTTCCTGTGGATGGATTTGGTCGAGCGCAGCGGCAGAAATTTCATCATCAGCGCCGTTGATTTCGTCGATGATTTCCTTGATTCCATGTATGACCTCGGGTCGGAGGTTCGGCAGAAGACCCGATGCTCCTAGTTGAGGAGTCCCAGTACCGCTGCGGTTTGAGGGCGAGTCGACACCACCCAGATGTCTCATTGTTGGATGGGCATTAATGCTGAACATGGAAGTCACCGGGCGGGCAGTGGTCTCCGCCGCACCGGTGCGGGAGGTTAGTAAAGGAGGCCGAGAGCTGCCCGGCCCACGCTGAGGTGATGGACTGGAAGACGACAGACCGTTTGGCAGGGTGTGGAGTGCGGACGGTCTCAAGTGCTGGGGAGTTTCCAAAGGTGTTTCGAGCGGGCTATCGTCGGCCATGGAGGCCCCGTCATCTCCTCCCCTCTGGCCGGCAGCATCTTCCTCATCTTCTTCTCGTATTATGCTCAGTACTCGGCGGACGATGTTGCCCACGGCTGGCTCGTGCGGGGCGGCTTCGATCAACTGCTTGCCCACCTCCTTGACTCGAGTTATCAGTCTCTCTGAGTCGGCTTGCTTGGTCACTTCGACGGTTCGGAGTAGAAGAAGGGTGGTAACGACGGCACACCGTTTTGACCCTTTGACCTGGCGTCTCTTGAGCAACCTCGATGTTTGTTAGCAGGAATGGTGGAGGATGGTGGCATTCAGGACTTACGACACTAGATATGCCGTAGCAGATTCCAGAGGCTCTGTGGACAGGACTCTTTGGAAGCTGGCAAAGCCCGGCGTCGAGGGAGCTGTGGTGGGCGCCATAAGGTCCGCCCTTCAGCAGCAACAGTGGAATTGACGGTGTTATGACTATTACCAGGTGATGTTGGTTGGTGTGACTCTTGACGCTGGAGGAGGACTGAGGATGCCAGCAGTTTCAAGCGGGTTCTCGTGCTTCTACGACCAAGAATGTAAAGGACCTGCCGTCTGCTCAAGGCCGTGTACTCTGGCACGAAATCCGCAACGTATGTGTATTTTAATTGTTTGGTGACTGCATACTCCAAAATCGAGACGCGGAAGTGGGACCACGTCCGTCTTCTTCCATCCCGCATCGCATCCACAACCGAGTCTCCTTCCGATCAGCTGCGCCAGCCAGCCACCCTTCCACTTCCTCTCTTTCGCTCCTCCTCTTGCTCTTCCAAGCCCAGACTTTGCTCTTGCCATCACTCGTTTGTACCGGCGACAGCCGCTGAGATCATCGAGAAGTGACAGCGAACCCTCCCCTAAACTATGTGAGCATATCGTGTCATCCCTTCGCTTCCCGTCGCCCGCCCCCCGCCGTCGCAAAGCACCCATGCGAGCACGATAGCCATACAAAGACCACCGCTACGACAAGTGGATGCGCCGGTTCTTAGCGACCTGCTTGTGGCCGTCTTCTGGTACGGGAGATGAACTCCCTCAACCTCATATCCTCCCGAGTTATCGGACAATCAACATCACCTTCCCGTCCTCGCTCCAGGTCACAGGGGGAACATCTGAAGCAAGATGCCGCAGACGATGAATTTAGAGGGAGGTCATACAGCGCCGAGCTCACCGCGCTTAAGAAGGAATCTGGGCCTCTCTATTCGGAGAAATTCTCTGCGGAACCAGCTACCGGTGAGGAGGATGAGAAACGTCCCTTGCTAGGGGACATTACAGGGACTCCAACAGGCTGGCCCACCTGGGTCAAGAAACTTGCGGATGCTATCACTGCCATTCTGGCCGCAATCGGTGCTCCTGTCATCTATATCGCGAAGTGTTTCCGGGCTCAAAACGGCGCGTTTACCATTGTCCCAAGATGGGTGCGACCGGAACGAGGGCAGGATGGCAATACGACGCAGGCCATTGGGCTGACAAGCCCTTCGCAGGAAGGCACATGGGACTCCGAAAAGCCTACTCAGCCTACAAACCGCGTTCTACAGGAGACAAAGTTGAGGGACTCGTACTCGAGCGACTCTCTGGAGACTACCACATCCGATTCAGACGCTGATCAACGGAAGGCTGAACAGACCAAATTACGTCCGAAGCCCAAACGCGAGAAGGCATCGCGTGAGGACTCTGAGACCCGAAGATCCTCCATCAGAATCAAGGAGCAGAATGATCCTGCTTTCAAGAGGCGGAAGCAGAAGAAGGGCACCAGCCCTTTAGCTGACTCCACTCCTCTAACGGTTGACAACATCAAGTCGCCGAGATCACCTTCTCCTTCGTTGAGAATAACAAGATATCCCCATGCTCCTCATCCACCGCGGCCCCTCATCCCTCGAAGACAACCTTCATATGCCAATGCCATTCCCAGAGCCCCTACTCGTTACGGACCTCCTTTGCAGCAGAAAACGCTGATCTTGGATCTTGACGAGACTTTGATCCACTCTTTGGCGAAAGGCGGTCGCATGTCGTCGGGCCACATGGTCGAGGTCAAGTTAAACGCCCCCGTGGCCCTGTCTGCACCTCAGCCAGGACAGGCAGCATCCGTGCTTGGGCCTCAGCATCCGATCTTGTATTACGTGCATAAGCGACCTCACTGTGACGAGTTTCTCCGCAAGGTTGCAAAATGGTACAAGCTAGTCGTCTTCACCGCTTCGGTGCAGGAGTACGCAGACCCTGTCATCGACTGGCTCGAGCAAGAGAGGAAGTATTTTGCAGGCAGGTACTACAGGCAGCATTGCACGTTTCGCAACGGCGCGTACATCAAAGATCTTAGCAGCATAGAGCCAGATTTGAGCAAGGCCATCATTCTGGACAACAGTCCCGTCAGTTACATTTTCCATGAAGGTAAGCACATCTGGTCGTCACTTGCAAGCACCGAAACTGATGTGGATGGGTTCAGACAACGCAATCCCGATCGAAGGATGGATCAACGACCCTACGGATAACGATTTGCTTCACTTGATACCCATGTTAGAGGCCTTACAGTATGTGACGGATGTGAGGGCACTGCTGGCGCTGAGGAGAGGCGAGGCAGAGGCAGCCTCATAGAATTTACCGTGCGCATTGTTGGGGTGGAACATGCAGATGCTGGAGAAGACCTTGTTCGATTTCATGTACAAAAGAAGCCTTTGCATACTCACACTCGTATCTTCGCGATGTGTGTGCTGATATTGACAATGCGAGGAACTTGTGATATCGCACTAGCCCGTCCGAGTTACGAGTAAAATACGAGCCCACGGAAATGCGGGATGACTGGCCAATCCCCGCAGAAGAGTGAACGGAACCAGCACTAACATGCCCCGGCGTGTATCTCATCCAACGGTGAGTGCTCCAGTACACGTTTATGACACCGATTCGCTCGTCGTAGGGCGCCTGCGACCCTTCCGCCAATAATGGTTCAGTGGTTTTATCTGTATGTGCAATATTGGTGATGATGAGCGCAGGTCGATGTCGCACCATGCACCCAGAGTGACCATTTTCTCAATTCTCTTTTCCATCATTATCATTCCTCATTGCCTTTTTGCCTCGTACCATAGACCCCAGGCCTGTTCCTGTCTCTGTCATTACGGCTTCAGCGTCATCTCTGTCAGCATTTTATTTCCGTCAGCCCCGCGAATCCTTTGAATGCTCTTCTTCAAGTACTGGTACCCGGCACCGTCTCACTCTCCCTCTGGGACTAATAAGGCTTCAACCGAGCCCATTGGGATGGCATATATCGGACAATGTCAATGAGCAATACTTCCACTCCAGATGGCGTCCCACCAGACAAGCCATCCTCGAGCGACAGCACAGTCGTAGCCTCCCCATCTAGCTGGAAGGGATCGCCGACGCTGGTCAATGATCCGGCCCAACCGAATGTCAAGCACTCGTACCTCGACGTCCCGTCCTTTCGCCCTTCCCTTGACAGCACATATTCAGAACTCACGGAGCTCTCGTTTCAGTCGAATGAATTACACAGCCAACATCCTCTGGTTCAAAATATATCCCACAATGTCGCCAGCTCAAGCCAGAACCACCGGCCAGCAACATCCCGCTTCCGGGCGGCCTGGGATTCGTTCATCGAGACGAACTACGGTGCAATTCTTGTCTTAGCTTCACAAGGCTTTGGCACCGGAATGAATATCAGTACTCGACTGCTCGAAACACCCGGTCCTCATGGCAAACCAATGCATCCATTTCAGATACTTTTCGTTCGACAATCCCTTACCGCCGTCATCTGCACAGTCTATGGCGTGTCCACCAAGAGGATTCCCGACTTTCCGTGGGGCCAACGCGGCATTCGCTGGCTGCTTGTCCTCAGAGGCATCGCGGGCTTCTTCGGAGTGTTCGGCCTGTACTTCAGTCTGCTGTATCTGCCACTGAGCGAGGCGACGGTCCTCGGTTTCCTTACTCCGATCCTAACCTGCTATCTCTGCAGCTTCATTATCCCGGGTGAGACCTTCACCGGGCAACAGCAATTGGCCGGGTTCGTCAGTCTTTTCGGCGTCCTCTTCATTGCTCGACCGGCGTCTCTATTTACGCTGTCTACCACATCAACACAGCCTTCAGATGCAACAATGTCACCACCCTCGAACTCTACTGTCGCCGCAGATGGTACTCAACACATTACTTCGGAGCAGCACCTGGCGGCCGTGGGTCTTGCGATGCTCGGCGTCGTTGGCGGCACTGGCGCCCTGACCTCGATTCGCGTCATTGGCGGACGAGCCCATGCATTCATCAGTATCAATTACTTCAGCTGGTGGTGCAGTATCGTGTCGCTCTTGTCCTTGATGATCTTCAAAGAAGTTAAGTTTCGACTGCCAGGAAACGGCACCGAGTGGGGTCTGCTCGCCGTGCTCGGCGGCTGTGGCTTCGTCATGCAATTCCTCCTTACGGCTGGCATGGCATACGGTGGCCCTGGTGATGATCAGAACGAGAAACAACCAGGCAATCAGATCAGGGATCTCGAAAACGACGGGCTACCTCATCTCCACCACGGCAGCCGTAGCAGACCGAAACCCAAAGCATCGGGTACTCGAGCGACAGCCATGTGCTACACGCAGATGCTCTTCGCGCTGGCCGCTGACAAATTCATATTCGGCAATAGTCCGGACACGATGAGCTGGATAGGCAGCGTACTGATCCTCGCTGGCGCTGTGTGGGTTGCTGCCGCAAGGGACACAGCCACACAGGATGAGAAGGTCCAGGCCGGCAAGGGCAACGCAGGTCAGCACTCGATCTTTGGCATGTTAAGAAGAAAAGGCACGTCAGGGCCAGAGGCTACTCATGAAGAGGCGGTAGGATTGATGAGCAGTCAGGATGACGGTAACGACATTTATGACGAACATGGTAATGATGTTGCCGGTGCGGGACATCGGGATGGCGAACACGGTAAATGTCCTGAGAGTGTTGAGATGAATGAACTACGACCAACAACCAGCAGTGGGAGCTGATTGTCTATCAGGTTATCTGCTGACACCGCTCGGGAGATACGCTGTGCTCATCTCAAATCTAGGTACGGAAGGGATGTACAGGCGCTATACAGGGGAACGGGGAATAGGATCAACCCAAGAGTCTAGACACACGATCTGCCAGGATCTGCCCAGGACATAGTGCGCAGCACAGCATGGGGCAGTGGACCTATACCGTACCTATCCCAGAGGGTACTACATTTCACATACAGCATGTAGCTGGAGTCATGATTGGCATGGGAGGAAGAATCAAAAGTACATACACCTGTGAATTTTCCATACAATGCACCATCGTGTCTCTGTACCATCTTCGTCTAACGAAGCGGCCGGGAGCCTTCGTCCGCCCGATCTGTCGGCGAGCAGGTTGGTCATCCTACCTCATCCTATCCTCTGGGCATGGGAGACTGATTAATTACCGACGGCAACCGAGGTGAGGAAGGTGGCATATGGCCGTCGATGCGTCCATGGCACAGCTCATAGTCCACTGAACAATCTTTTTCGATAGAGCTGGCCCACAGTGTGGTTCACCAAGCAGACCAGTTCATATACTTGAACCGCACATCTAGCATTAGCATTCAACCGTCACGAAGGCATAAACACGACGGCCTGATCATGGTACTTGACTCAACTCACGCCAGACATCTCTCGCCTGACACTAGCCCCATTCGCCTAGATATTATGAAGACTCCCTCCATTGTCTCAGTCCGGTCAAAAAGAAAAAAGGAGAGTGAGATACCTGTACGTCAACTCGGAGCGGGCAATCTCGTGTGATTTGTGAGGCGTCCATCAATCCGACCGCATTTTCCACCGTGCGTGCAGTACTCTCACCTAACTCTCCACGAAAGCATCCAGTGATCTCACGCTCGTCCAGAAGGCTCCACGTATCGTGTGGGAAGTATCCATACCACTTTAGCAGACAAGGAGGGAAAGAAGATGGATGAACTGGATGAACTGGATGAACTGGATGAACTGGATGAACTGGATGAACTGGATGAACTGGATGAACTGGATGAA